>JARHKZ010000001.1:2400000-4800000 GCA_029204075.1 Mycena capillaripes
CTCAAATTTGTCTTTCGCTGGTCATTCTCCGGACAACGCCTTTCTTTCAAGTCGAAAGTGAGTGACAGAGCCCGACAGCGGCGTACGGATCTAGTCGGGATCGGTCAGCAACCCGGTGCTGAAGCAGCGGACTTCGGTGGTACGCGGGGCCGACCAAGCCGCCCATACTATAAAAGAGGATTTTTGCAGGACTTCGAATATCACCACCTCTTACCCACAACCAAAAAAAAAATGTTCCAAAAGCTTTACCAATTCGTGGCCCCCGCCCTGCTCGCCCTCTCTGCCTCCGCGGCGCGGTATCCCTCCTACGGGACTCTCAAGACGACGAACTCGTCCGGAGTCATGAACGTCGTCATCAACAACACCTACTCGAGCATCAATCTCTTCGACCAGCACATCCAGTCGGACCTCGCGAACCTCATAGAGATCCTGCAAGCCAACGACACCGACATTCGCGTAGTGGTTTTCTCTAGCGCGAATCCCGAGTTCTTCTTCGGCCACATTGATATTAACTACTTTCTGCCCGGATATGGTACTTGCTTCCTTCATTCGTTTCTACCACAGCTGAAGTGTTGGCACAGAGTCACCTCTGCCGTTTTTTGACCCGGGGATCCCAAGCATGACTTTCCCGGTCGCTCTCCTCTGGAATATTACCCAGCTGCCGCAGGCAACGATTGCCGTTATCGAAGGCGTCAGTGTCTTCGTCGTCGAACAATGTTCATTACTTACCTTTCCCTATGTGTGCAGCGCGCGCGCGGAATCGGCAATGAATTCCTCATGTCCTGCGACATGCGGTTCGCAACGCGATCTCCATCCGTCCTCCTCGGGCAGCTGGAGACGTCCTTCGGGCTCAACCCCGGCGCTGGCGGGGCCATGTATCTCTCCCAGCAAATAGGCCGCGGACGCACCTTCGAGTACGTCCTCGCTTCGAAGGACATAGACGCGGTCACTGCAGAGAACTACGGCTGGATTAACCGTGCATTCGCAACCTCGGCCGAGCTGCATGCATATGTGAAGACGCTGGCGGCGCGCATTGCATTGTTTCCGGCTGCGGGGATCGCGGGAACGAAGAAGGGTATTAATGCGGTAAGCCGCCCGCCGATGGACGTGCTCATCCAAGAAGCACAGAACATTATCGGGGTGTTGGCTCAGACGCCTGCAGCACAGGCGTTCGGGCCCAAGTTTATTGCCGCGACACACAACCAGAGCATTGGGGAGTTGGAACTTAACTACGGCGCTGAGCTGGAGTCTCTGTTCCAGTAACCCGCATATTCTTTGTCCGAACAACAAAAAGTTCTCTCATCTGCGAGTCGGTACTTAGACTGTCAAAATGCTCGTTTCTAGCACACTCTATTCCAGTCATATACCTTCTCTACCACTTTCTAAATGTGTTTATTCGAGTTACATGGGAGAGGGTTCTCAAGTATCCGACGAGTCGCGCATCAGAAATGTGTCACCCGTAATTGAAGGCCATGTTTTAAGGGGACACGAACTTTCAGAAGTCGACATTTCTATCCCTAATTTTGAATTCTGGCATGTGATCGCGACCATCGATTTGTAAGTTATTGGTCAATCGACTTTCCGATAACTCTTAAAAGCTTCGCGCACCCCGACCATTGGTCCTGACTTCGGCTCAGATGTCATAGGATCCGTGTCGGCCTCATCGGCTTCCAGCACTGCCGTCACATCCTGGGCCGCCGGCCCACCAACGCCCACCCCCCGTATCTACTACTCTCCTCGCACGGCCTCGAGCGGTTCCAAATCTTCGCTCTGTACAACTCATCCGTCGATGCTGTAGGCGCCGCCATAAAGCACCGCGGTCTCGAGCCCGCTGTAGTTTCCGACACGGTGACTCCGAATCCTTCGCGGCCGATACTTCGAGACCATCGAGCCGAGTGCACGCACGGGAAGAACGTTTTCTGTGAGTGACCGCTGGCGGAGAGCGGTGCACGCGCAAGGCAGCTGGTGAAGAAGGCGGGTGGGAAGACGGTAATAGACTTGCAGGGCCGGTTGGTGCCTCTGAGAGCACGGATTGCGAGCTTGCTGGGCGTAGAAGAGCCAAATGGACGAGTCTTGAGCGTCGAGGTGAGGCCTGGGTCGGTGGTAACGCAGAGGGATGTGGTGTGGATTCTGGAAGGCGCTTGATTATTTTATGAAGAGGGAAGTTGGGGAAATATCCTCACCATTGCGTTTAGGCACCCTGAGCGATTTCTTCTCATTGATCCTGTGGCCCGGTCAACTTTTGTTATCTCCCGGTGTTTTACTTCGTCCAGACTGTCGTGGGTGAAGTCCACACTCTGCAGTCGCATCTAGACCTCCAGCACCCCCTGGTGCGCGTTCGTGACCCTGCGACCGATAAAATCCTCGAGACCGTGCAGTCGAGCGTACCCGACCTTATCATAGCCACCGGGACGGTCCGCGAGTCCTCTTTTACGCAAAACGGCAGCGCGTCTTTCCTCATCCGGGTACGTCGCGGCGGAATCCCGGGCGAGCCTGGGTTGGCTTGGACAATCTGCGACGAGAAGGGCGAGATCCGTCTCACAAGCCCCAGCCCCGCAGCGCTTGTAGCCGACTACACTGGGGCTGGGCTGAGCTGTCCTCAGCTGGGCTGACTAAATGTAGGTGGGATCGGAACGCAGTGATTCGAGGGCGTGAAACCCTAGAATTTCGCACAAGGGCCACGGTAAGAGAATGAGCCGATTGTAGGGCGGGTCGTGTTTGTTAGGAAGAAGAAAGAGGAATTCATACATGACTGCCCATTGTCCATGATGAGGAAGACTTTCAAAAGGTTTATCTGATTAAGAAACGCTCATAGATGTGAGCAAAACACCGTCGTACAAGCCGTACCCTGTCATCGTATACGTCGACCGTTAGCTACCACGTGTGTGGATGCGACCGTTGGCACCAGAAAGAAAGGCAGATCAGCTCGAGGGACAGACGGTGGGCAGGAAAGTGAAAGGAATGTACGCGGCGGGTGGTCGGATTATCAGAGCCACTTCTCGTTCCTCGAATGTCTGCAAAAAACTCTCTCTGCTCCTGAGAGAGCCTCCAGTAAATCGCCCGGTGGTTGCGAGGCAACGCCTGCACCACGCCGAGCGCCTTCATGTCGCGCATGAAGTAGAGCCCCCTGAAGCGCGCGAAAGTCCTCGTCCGAAGAATAATTGGAGCTGAGCCGGGTGAGATCCTCCTTAGTGCCGTCTTAGCAATAGCCATTACCTCGGACACTGACACAAGGCTCGGCGACGATAGCAGATTCATGCTGATACTGGAACACACAATTGCAGGTGTCCTCTGGCGTGATGCGAGCCGGAATGGAGTAGCTTAACAAGTGTGCGGCCGAAGAACATGGGAAGAAAGAAGCGGGGGCCGGGCAATATTTGGTGATGCGTGCATGTATCGCCACTGGCGATAGGGCCATTTGATCGTTATGGCCTCGAGTCGTCATCACATTCACCACATTCACATTAATCGCACTTCTCCCATGCGACCGCCTTCCATTAGCCCATCCAATCGGTTGAGATACCGACATCTACTCTGATTCCTCAGCAGTACAACTCACAAATCCCATGGAGTATTGCGCTCACTGTAGCATCGCTCCTACAATGGAATCTGCCGCGGGAGGCTGCGGGACAGACTTCATTGGGCAATCGAACCATGTGATGCGTCCAGGGTCAGGCAGGGTGAGACGACTATTACACCGCCACTCGAGACCAATGCCCGCCGATTTCGATCCTCATCTTTTGAATGTTCTCGGTCCACAAAGTAAGGAATATCTCCTGGGATATGTAAAATATCGAGTATGAACTTCCCTTTTCAGATTCCGCTCACAGGGAGAACAGGCTGGGAACATGGTGGTGATTCCTGCTGAAGGTTGTAATTACACATGAACCCGTTTGGATCAGCACCGGCCATCTTATAGAAGCCTAATGGAAGGGAATTCAGGTAACAACATTCGCTTCGGCAGCATAAAATAACTAATTAGAACTCGTAACCAAGCGCGCGCGGTCATATTCGGCGTCAGGAACCGGATTCGTAAACGCAGGAGTTGGGATACCGGACTCTCTTTGACAGATTCGAGCGCTACGTCCCAGCTGGGTATCACATTCATTAGCGGCCGGTCTTGATTATTCTGTTCCCGTTTATTGCTGAAGCTCGTGAGACGATCTCAGATTTAGGATTTCTATCGAACCGAGTGGAGGCCTAAACGACTGTAGCATACATTTTTCGAGGTACAGTGTATGTAGGTAAGTACAGTACCCGCTTGTTGCTCAATGGGACCGCTGCGGTAATACGTCCTCCTCCTCCTCCTCCTGACGTGCTTTCCGCATCGGAACTTAAAAGACCGAGGGCTGCAACAGCAGCCAACTTGGAGAACAAACTCCACGAGTGGTATACACAGATCCAGGGCACTGGGACGCAGGGTCAGAAAAACGCCATCGCCAAGATAAGTGAGTAGTTTGCATTTTATAACTCCACCCACCAAGATAGATGTTGTTCAGATTCACCAAATGCGGACGGGACTGTCAAGGCCACGATGGTGACGGTCGCCAAAGATGGTGAAGCCAACTCGCTACGTGTCCTTGCCGCTCTCTGGGCGCGGCCCGACGCCTCAGGCAGCGAGGATGAAAACCCGGATGATACCCCCGAAACGGCCGGCGACAGCGACGATGAGGCAAAGGGCAACGGCAAACGCGCGCGCTCTCCGAATCTGGACAACGCTTGTGGCAGCTCATCTAAGAAGGCTAGGGTAATCAGCGGTTGATGGTACTTGTTAATTTTGCTCGCATAATAATTAGTTCCGGTCTTTGAATTCCATTTGTGGAGAAAACGAAGCGAATTTTAAGC
The DNA here is from genome assembly GCA_029204075.1 of Mycena capillaripes. Taxonomy (NCBI): domain Eukaryota; kingdom Fungi; phylum Basidiomycota; class Agaricomycetes; order Agaricales; family Mycenaceae; genus Mycena; species Mycena capillaripes. The sequence goes on from JARHKZ010000001.1 coordinate 2,404,846, forward strand.
TCTATGGCGTCCGACCACAGCTCGCACCACCGAAAAAACTAAATATAAATATCATCTTCGCAGAGAAACTAAAAGACCGAGTCAATTATGTTCAAGATCGGGAAGCACTTGGGCATTATATTGCGTTAAATTCATTGGTCGCTCTCGATGTCCAATTCTGCCAATCTGGCATTCTTCGTGTACCTAAGGCTGGGAGTGCGGGTGTGGAGAAGAAAGATTGTCGGGGTTAAACCGAGCATAGAGAACAGACCACGTAACTTTCAAACTTTTGTGTCTGAACGCATAGATTCTGTGCAGGGAGCGTGTTGGCAGGGGTTCATGGAAAATGAAATACAACCTACCAAAGCGGCTCTGCGGCGGCGCGCCAGATCTTGAAAAGATCCCGGCTGTCGACAGGTACAAATCGGCCTCTTATTTCTCTGGACAACGGCCATCCGAGTCAGCAGAGTCCCAGAGCCCAGAAACGGGGAAAAGAAGTAAAGAAAACCGCGCGGATGGCGCGACTCGGAGACCTGCACGGTCCAGGTGCACTGCTCCACTTGCTTGCCGTTGGCCCACCTGGAAAGAGCGTGAGGCCACTGAAAAGCGGAGCACGAGGCGGCCAGCAGGGGTAAATGCCGACTAGAAATGCACTTCGCCCCCGGAGGGGCAAAAGCATACGCCTGGAGACGCTACACAGTTCGCTAAAAATATTCAATATGTTGAAGTGTTTGAATTCCCAAGATCTTTGACACGTGGTATGAAGTTCTAGTTCCCACACACCACGCGACTACGACCCTCTCTTTCTCCCACCATGGTCTTGACCGCGTATCCATCTACCCACCGACTTTTCCTCTGCCTACATCCTGCTCGCCGCGCACTCTCTGGCTCTGTTCAAAAAGGGAATGTGGCGCGTTATGCCCAGTTCTCCACTACAGCACACCGCCGTCTCATGGATCTCACCACCTTCACCGACACACAACTCACCGTCCGAGACGCCATCTCCCACATCTGCGCCCACTTTCCCAACACTTACTGGCAGGAGCGCGATGCCACCTCCACCGACCCCGCCGATTTCCACGCCGCCATGGCGCGAGATGGTTGGCTCGGGATCGCCTTGCCCGAATCCCTCGGCGGTTCCGGGTTAGGGATCTCGGAAGCGACAATTATGATGCAGACCATCGCCGAGTCCGGCGCAGGCATGGCCGGCGCGCAAGCTATTCACGCGAACGTATACGCCACGCAGCCGCTCGCGAAATTCGGGACCCAAGAGCAGCTCGAGCACACCATTCCGCGCGTCGTGAAGGGGGACTGGCGGATCTGTTTCGGCGTAACTGAGCCGAACACCGGGTTGGACACGTTGCGCCTCAGAACGGTCGCGCGCTATTGTGCGGACGGGAACAAGTACTTGGTGTCGGGGCAGAAGATCTGGATTACGTGCGCACAGGTTGCGCGGAAGATGATATTACTAGCGCGCACGACGCCGTTGGAGGAGGTCAAGAAGTTGACTGAAGGGCTGTCTCTGTTTTGTATCGATCTGGATCGGGAGGGGAAGAAGGGTCTGGAGATGCGGAGGATCAGCAAGATGGGCGGGCGAGCGGTGGATGCGAATGAGGTGTTCTTCGACAACTACGAGATTCCCGCGGATACGCTGATTGGAGAGAAGAACAAGGGCTTCAAGATTATCTTGCACGGTATGAACGCAGAGAGGTGTTTGCTTGCCGGCGAGGCGTTGGGACTCGGGTATGCGGCGCTGAAGAAGGCGACGGAGTATGCGAAGGAGCGGGTTGTATTCCAGCGGGCTATCGGGATGAACCAGGGCATTGCTCACCCGCTCGCGGACGCGTACATGCGGCTCGAGGGCGCAAAGCTGGCTACGTACCATGCAGCGCGACTATTCGATGCGAGCAAGACCGATGATTCAATCTCGGCGCATTCGATAGGTGTAGCGTGCAATAGCGCGAAGTATATGGCGGCGGAGGCGGCGTTTACTGCGTGCGAGAGGGCGGTGGTGACACACGGTGGGATGGGATATGCAGCAGAGTACGACGTCGAACGGTATTTCAGGGAGTGTCTGGTTCCACGCATTGCGCCGGTGAGCAGGGAGATGATATTAAACTATATCAGCGAGAAGGTATTGGAGCTTCCGCGCAGTTATTAGAGTCCGTGGACAAGATGGAGGATAGCAACAGTAGCGAGTTATCACCCTGACGGTACCATAGAATCTCTTACTAGGTCAGGTTTGTCTAAAGAAGGGACAAGAAATTGGTACGTGAGAAGCAGGTAAAATCTCCTCATTGGACAGGAAGAAGAAAAATAGAAAACGGGTACTTGCGCATCAGAGAAATTTACAAGCAATAAGCTAAAAAAGTCGGCCTGCTGTAGATGCCCCGATGGTCGGTCAAGGAGAGAAATCTCGGAGAAAGCCAAAACACCCACAAGCATACAGATAACACGAGGTCCATACTCCACATCGGAGTCGATATCGAGGCTGGAAAAGTATTCGGACGCATCAACAAGAGGCCAGAGGCTCCACGCGGGCTTCCTGTTGAAGCGTATTCTGTCGATCATAGGGAATACCTGACGGAATGCCGCCTTAGGGATTATCGTCCTTCCCGTGATGAATAAGCCCTCCGCATGACAGCCTGAGTTCGAGATAAACGATTCAAGTGAGCTGATAAGATCGTCGCCCAGCCACTGCGCCAGGACCTCGAGCCGTCGGAGGGCAGGAAGGACGAGGTGTCGAGGTAGCCGACGGGCACACATTAGCATCTTTTCAACACCAACGATTCCACCCTGGGACGTGGGATCTTTGTCCACAGGTCATTCTGCTGGACGCAGATGTTGAGATAACACTCCCGTGAATTAACTGCTTGCGATAGGATCTCGGCGACCCCGCGCAGGCGTTGGCGATCCAAGCATACGGATCCCAATTGCTCCCAGCGCATGCATCTCCGGCCAGGGTCGAAGTAACTGAGCGTAAGAGAGCGAAGCAGAGGTAGCTCGCAAAGCGCCCCAGAAGGGTACTTGGTGTCGTCGCATTCGCGCTGAAATTCAAGCCCTAGGCGACAGAGTCGGGGCAATGGGCCCTTGATGGTGACCAGATCGCGCGTCCAAATTCTGAAGTGTACTTACGGTGGGCAAGGGAAAGGGCGGCCGCGAGGAGGTTGGGGGTGGAAGTAAGAAAGGATCTAGATATGTCCATTTCGATGAAAACAGGCAATGCGCCGGATCTTGTCACCCATGTGGTGAGAACATGGAGCCGGTAGTTCGCCTTGCTCGCATCTCGGAGCAGAAGAATCGTCCGCCACAGATCTGCTGTCGCCAAAGCTACAGCATTCCAGGGGCGGAAGACCGGTGTGAGAGTTCTCGACGAGAGCAGTCCCGTGAGAGGCAGACAGGAAGGCTAAATGGGCATAACTTGGCCATGGGTGTGTAAGCGTCAACCAGCTGCTGCTCTGTAGATTTCTCGCTCTGCAATGAGCGCAGAGTGCGCTCGAGATGAGATATCAAAGATATATACATTATCAGGAATCCGCGTATCCCATGAATTCGAGGGATTGCCCCCCAGTACGCCATATGCCGCCCTCGGTCTCGCTGCTAATGAGCGAGGTCTCCAGGCCGAACCCCGATCCCAAGAGTGGCCCCCATGATCTACGAGGGAAGTATGCTTCCCCTGTCTCAGAGTCTTAGTTTTCGGTAGTGAATTTAACATCAATGTTTGCCGAATAATGCCGTTTACTGCCGTTTCATACTTCCGCAACTTCCGCCGCAAATGTGACACCCAAATGCGGAAATTTGATGGCGGCAGTTTTCGGCAAATTTGATGGCCGCGACTTTCGGCTCAAGGTAGCAGTGCTGGCGCGATAGCGGAAACCATTCCCGCTCGATGAGAGCTCGTCAAGAGACAAGTCGGCAAGGCGGTTAATCAAACAATGTGTCATAAATATATTACTGGTTGCTCGTAGGCTGATTTGTAGGTGCGTACTGATAGAAATAAGGGTGGGGATAGTATACTGGGTGAGCGTAGGGCGGTTGTAGGGGAGGATAGGCCTGGCCAGGATATTGAACGGGTGTAGTAGAGTATTGTGTAGGCTGAGAGGCTCCAGTAAGTGCAGTCGCAGTAGGGGTTGATGGCCTATTTATTGGGCAAGTATCCAGATTAAGCACAGAACGATCACAGCTGTCGCAAAATGCACGCACATTGTTTTCACCTTCTTGGCCTTTAATCCACTGCTGGCCCCACCTCCATAGGCTGGATCACCTGTCTTCTGCGCTTTCCGCTTCACACGAGGCATTACCCTTGCCGCCCTCTGAGTCAGATTCTTGATGTTTGGGCGGAGATATTGTGCCGATGGTAAGACGGTGCCCGTGTCGGTAGCCTTGAGCATGTCTGCCAGATGGGTGTTGAGATTGGAAAGACTAGGAAGATCTGATTCTTTTGTACGAGGACGGCGCAAGCGAGCAGCCAGAGTTTCGAGCTTTTCGGCGAGAAGTGTTAGGACCCGAGGTTTCGGTCCAACGACAGCCGGCGGCTGTGGAAGATCTGATACGCTGCTGTCGTTGCTTGAGGTATCGTCACCAGCGTCTTGGCGGTCTTGGCAGGTGTCTGATCCTGGGACAGATACGGCAGGTACGGCCTCCTCGTAGAACGCTTGGACGGCGGCGATGTGTTTACAGAAGCAGATCAAAGGGAAGTCGAGGCATGTGCAGGTGTACGTCGAAAGATCGACCTCATAAGAACGAGAGGGATTCGACTTGGACCTAACAAGGTATTTACCGTTCTCGGTGGGCTGCAGTCGCAAATAATGTATCAATACAAAACCCTGATTATATCGCGAATCACCCACCTGAATATCGGCCACAGCAAATTCCTGGCTTCGCTTGAGGATGTCCTGGCGCTTTTTGACTTCGATATCAATACCTTCAAAACCAAGATCCTGCCGGCGCTGCTTGAGGGCGTAATACGGAAGCACTTCGTTCATGAGCGTGTTGACCAAATGATCCATTCGCCGGTTCCTTTTCCCCTGAAGAAATTTGCCTTTCAAGACATGGTGCCAGCTGAGGAAGTAGCACATTAAAAATTTGTTAATTCAAGACAGAGACGTCCTTACGCTTCAATCAGCATATTGGTATCACATGCTTGAAAGATATTGCGATCCTTCCGGTAGACAGCAGACCACATGCGAACGACGTGCGTGGGCATCCAATACTCGGCCAGATACTCAACAAAGGCTTTGGGCGCTTCTTTCTTGATCCTATCCCACGTAGCGTTGAATTCTGTTTCATCAGTAATTCGAATCCATCTCTTGAGGAGCTCCCATAGGTCTGGATGCGATCCAATTTTGAAGTGCTGCTGCCAGGCATGTAGGACATGCCACCAACATAACAGAATAAAAGCACAGTACTCGGCGATACAAGCATTGATTTGGGGCCAGCAGAAATCGGACATGATACGGCGCGGGATGACAAGGGGCGAGCGTAACCGATGGAGCCGCAGGAAGTATTGGATGGTGGACTGGGTACCGCTGGAGGCGAGCATGAATGCAACGGGGATACCTGTCAGCGTCAGGTGAGTTATCGCAGAATCAAATAAGAGGGAATAGAACATACCGTGGGCATGTTTATCCCTCACGACTAGTGTGGTGAGGTTGAGGTTCTCGTACATGGTTGTGTTATGTGTACCGTCAATACAGAGAAGATGTTGGCCATATTGGTGGAACTTTCTCTGTTGCCATTTAGACTGAAGCATAAGAGTGAAAGTGTCCGGGTCGAGGCCAGAGCCAGGTGGCGGGGGGTCCGATTTGGCTTTGAATCCAAGTAGTTTGCCTTCAGAGCGCAGCTTCTCGACCCAGCGCACCGTTGATTCTCCATCATCTGGATGTAAGCGGACCGTTTCGGCCTCGATAGCCTTTTCGATCCGACGGATGTCTTGGAGCTGGATAAACTCGTTGCGGGACGCAGTTGCATCTTCATCGCGATCCACATCAAAAATATCGTCTTGATTGTAAACCCCTTGATGGACGAGCTGTAACTGCAGAGAGAGATTCAGCAGAAGAGATGGAACCTGTGGGATGATTTCACAATATGACTTGGAGACACCTTGAGCCGAAGCAAGCCAGCAATATATTCCCGTGTCTCCTTCGATATTCGGGTGAATCGCAGGTTCTCGTTGCCCAGAGGGTGATTATGTTCGTCTTTATAGTTGCCCAAGACCATCGTGACGCCAGGGTAAGTCTTGATGAGCAGAACACATTCGCAGTCCGTCCTCATCGACTCGCACTTCTGATTCCATTCGGGCCGAAGCTTCGTATAAGGCTTGACACCACCAGTACCTTTGCGGGAGCATACAAAGCGATATTGGTTCTCAAAGTGTGTATTTCCATCATAGACCTTGACGCGCTTGAGCTGGATTCCCTTCCTTTGTTGTTCTTCTTCGCGCCAAATTTCGAAATCACGCCAAGACTGCCAAGAGTGGTTGTACTTGAGGGATGTGAGGTCGTACTGCAAAGATCCGATGGGAGGAGTGGGAGGGCTTGGGTCTGCGAAGGCACGAAACTGGAAGAAAGTGCTATTGCTGGGCAGTGTACTGACAGTGGTTGCTTGAGAATCGAGTGTGGGAACGGCCAAATCGAGCCGAAATCGGCCTCTAGACATGGTAGGACTATTTCTCCACTGGGCGAGGGCGTCGGCGATGAGCAGCAGAGGTTTGATGGGTTAAAACGCGTGTAAGTAAGACGAAGAAACCAAGTGTCACACTGTGACACCACGCGATTCATCAAGCTTCAGTCCGCATTTTTAAGCAAAAAGATATGATTGCAAGTCAAGTTATAGAGACAAAAGGTATGTATGGCAAGATTATAGACAAAACTAATAATGAGCAAGGAGACGCGTACATCTGCATACATCTAATTACGTTTTGCGGGGTATATGGCGAAAGGAAACGCGGAGTCGGGAGACGATGGAGGTGCCGATGTGGGGGCTGACATCGTGGAGGATGACAGAGATGGAAGGGAGGAGGGGGGTGTGGAGGGGATGGTGACCATGAGGCGCGGGCGCTTTCCTGCGCGTCGAGGACTGGTAGGCTCAATCTTGATCTTGGGGCTTCTCGGGCGATAGGCGACGACCTTGAACTCTTCGTCGTCGTCGTCCGAATCCAGAATCTCGATGACTTCAGCACGACGTTTCCCCTTGCGATCATGTATGACGATGAGCTTGTCGTCCTCGGGGGTCGTAGAGCGTGCCAACAGGGAATGAATGTGCTGGTGCTCATCGCTGCCGATGACACCGATGCGCCGGATAAGAAGCGATTGGTCTGTTGTGACGTGATGGACGTAGTGAATAGGAATTCTCATCCACGACCTGTATTTGGTCGAATAGCACTCGAAGAAATCGTCGCATAAGGTGTCGGTGTCGTCAAGGAGCAGGTGGGGGACATCAAGGAGGCGAAAATGCGGCCAGGTGTGGGGCCAGGTGGGGCAGGAATCGACCGCAGAGATGGTGGCCGCACCGCCGTTTGCCGCCCAGTATACTAGCTCGATACGGTGTGTGTTATTGAAGGACACGTCGAGGGTCAGTGTCGAGGATGATGCTGTTGATAAACCCGGCGCCGATTTGAGGGATTGAGCAATGGCGAGGTTGATGTCTGCTTCCTCCTGCGACGATGGAGAGAGAGTCGTGGCAGGTGTGGATGGTGGTGTGAATGTGATAGTCTGTAGGGCGTGGGCATTGATATTATCAAGGGCCTGCTGGGCAAAGCTACTGAGAGGAGGGAGTGGGGGCTGAGGGACAGGCAGCGGAGTCGAGCAGTGTTGACGACATTGGGCGTAATTGGTGAGGCAGTGAGCCCGGCAGCACTTGTTGTCACAGAACTTGTGAGGACGCTTGAGGCATCCCCGGTAAGCGCAGAATGCTGCTTTGTTCGCGTTGGGTTGCTGTAGTATTGGAGGAGCAGCCGTGTGCACTACCATCGTCGTTGGTCGTGTGGGTGCTTCACCAGGGCGAAAGAAAAACCAATATCGCTTCCTGTCGATGTGGTCCACGCTGTCGCACTGGATGGTCAAGTTTCAAAAACGGCGGGTGCAGGACAGTGCAGATTACGCACACAGATAAAATGTCGATTTTTCTGACTACCCCGCTTTGCGTGCTGGAGATAAAGAATGCGACCACAACCGAATTTGGGGCAGATGAAGGAAGAATCATTGATGTTGAGAGGCATTGCGAGCGAGATGAGGCAACGGCGGGCGACGGTGGTGGCGGCAGACAAGAGGCGGTGAGGCGGCTGTGAGATGGTGTTGTTTGGCCACAAAGGCCATCAAATTTGCCGAAAACTGCCGCCATCAAATTTCCGCATTTGGGTGTCACATTTGCGGCGGAATTCCAAGAGTGCCGTTTCATAGGCGGATCTTACTGGCAATCACACGGCAACGATTTGCCGCTTCAATGTCGCGGAGTCAGTAATACACGCGGAGCTGTCAGACGGGTGATCGGCATTGGTCGGCATTGGTGATCGCCGTATTCCACTGCGGCACACTGGGAATTGGTGGACTTCAATGGCTGCACGCATGGAGCTTTTGCCTGCTGGGATCCAGTGGATACCAATGGAGCCTCCTGAAACCCACTGAACTCCAGTGTTTTCCACTGTCTCACGCCAGTTCTTACCACCGTTCGATGGAGTGTTCTGCCTTCACAACCGATGGAAGCAATATTTCAACCTGTATTCCAGCCATATTCCTTCCTGGCTATCCCATACCATACTATACCGTGGAGCAATTCAGGTCAAGTGTGCCTATAACAGATATGCGGACCGTTTGCATCTGCAACGCACCCAAAGTGCGTTGTTGAGCTTTCTGAACAAGGTTGTACTGGACCTTGTTCCAATTCTATACTTGCCCTTTTTTATTTCCATCAAGTACAAGGACAGTAGAGTACAAGAAAATTTAGTATATTATTCAAGTAGACAGTAAGTACATAGTTTAGTTTTCTGGAATCCAATACTTCCCCCACTCATCTCAGCGCGAAGCTTGCGGTTCTTGAGATCTAGTTTGGATCTGGTTTACTTCATATTTACCCGGAACTCACAGTACCGTAGCTGTACTTTATCTGTATTACAGTTAAAAAAAATGACCGCACTCGCTTGTAGTGTGCTTGAATCTTTGTTTCAGGTGTTTGACCACAAGCTCATCTTGATATAACTGGTGTTCATGTGCAAGCAAAATTATACAGGATTGTGGAGGCTCAAAAGTCATTGGTATCCAGTACACAACAGACACCGGTGGATTTCAGTGGGCGGAGAAATTCACAAAATTCGGCATTTGGAAATAACATCGCCGATGCTCCGAAACATCTTGCCATCAATAACATCGGCAGCATCGGCAAATCAGGATTGATTTACTTGTTACCGAAGACTCCACCGCACCGCCACATTGCAGAGGTGATGGGAGCACGGCACCTCACGGCAACACTTTGAAGCTCATCGTGAGGCTACTTGAGCATCTGAGAGGATAGAAACCCATGAGAATCCACAATTCATTGCAAGAGATAGAGATATCTGGACTAGCAAATAGCCTGCCGCGATGAAAAAAATCTTCCTGGGAGAAAGAGTTTGCACACTTCTTTACCCAAAATGTGATGTTAAGGCCCGTAAATATCACTAGATAGATAAACCAAATACTTGAGAAGTGGTAAGACTTAGCGTGAATGTATTCTTAAGGGGGTAAACTGTTTCGCTCCTGCCGAATGTGGTCCGCTTGATGGGATGATTGATTGATGTCTGACAAATAACACCGATCATAACACCGATCATCTTCTCGCTCGTGTTATTTTCAACTCCCAAACACACCCAGTAAAGGAAAATATCGACCTATATACAAAGGGCTCCCAAAACCCTGCGGGATTTTTGCCATTGGTCCGGCATCTCCCGGACCAATGGCAAAAATCCCGCAGGGTTTTGGGAGCCCTTTGTATATAGGTCGATACTTTCCTCTACCCGGGGTGAAATGCTCTCGAGAAATTATAATGCGGGCCGTTGATTTTCAATGTTAATCGGTGGGTCAAAGTTATCTCATTGTCACACACTGTCCATCAATGGCCGCCAATAGCCATTGGTGGCCACTGGTGGCCACCAGTGACTTTGCTAGTGATGGGTGTATCACGCGGAGTTGTCATCGCTCGTCTTTGGTTAGTCATTCTCCGTACAACGCCGTGCCTTTTAAGTCCGAAGTGAGTGAAAGAACCGAACAGCATCGTAGGGAGCCGTCAGCAACCCGGTGCTGAAGCAGCGAGCCTCGGGGGTACGCAGGGCTGACCGAGCCGCCCATAGTATAAAAGAGGATTTTTGCAGGACTTCGAATATCACCACCTCTTGCCCACAACCAAGAAAAAAAAATGTTCCAAAAGCTTTACCAATTCGCGGTCCCTGCCCTCCTCGCCCTCTCTGCCTCCGCGGCGCGGTATCCCTCCTACGGGACTCTCAAGACGACGAACTCGTCCGGAGTCATGAACGTCGTCATCAACAACACCTACTCGAGCATCAATCTCTTCGACCAGCACATCCAGTCGGACCTCGCGAACCTCATAGAGATCCTGCAAGCGAACGACACCGACATTCGCGTAGTGGTGTTCTCCAGCGGCAATCCCGAGTTCTTCTCCGGTCACATTGATGTTAACTACTTTCTGCCCGGCTATGGTATGTGCTTGTTTCAATTTTCAATTTTTAGCTGAAGTGTTGGCACAGAGTCACCTCTGCCGTTTTTTGACCCGGGGATCCCAAGCATGACTTTCCCGACTGCTCTCCTCTGGAATATTACCGAGCTGCCGCAGGCAACGATCGCCATTATTGAAGGCGTCAGTTTCTCCGTCGTCGAACAATATCCATTACTCACCTTTCCATCTGTGCAGCGCGCGCGCGGAATCGGCAATGAATTCCTCATGTCCTGCGACATGCGGTTCGCAACGCGCTCTCCCTCCGTCCTCCTCGGGCAGCTGGAGACGTCCTTCGGGCTCAACCCCGGCGCTGGCGGGGCCATGTATCTCTCCCAGCAAATAGGCCGCGGACGCACCTTCGAGTACGTCCTCGCTTCGAAGGACATAGACGCGGTCACCGCAGAGAACTACGGCTGGATTAACCGTGCATTCGCAACCTCGACCGAGCTGCATGCATATGTGAAGACGCTGGCGGCGCGCATTGCATTGTTCCCGGCTGCGGGGATCGCGGGAACGAAGAAGGGTATTAATGCGGTAAGCCGCCCGTCGATGGACGCGCTCATCCAAGATGCACAGAACATTATCGGGGAGTTGGCTCAGATGCCTGCAGCACAGGCGTTCGGGCTCAAGTTTATTGCCGCGACACACAACCAGAGCATTGGGGAGTTGGAACTGAACTACGGCGCTGAGCTGGAGTCTCTGTTCCAGCAACCCGCATATTTCTTGTCCGAACAACAAAAGGTTCTCTGATCTGCGAGTCTGGTGACTTAAAATGGTCGTCTCTAGCACACTCTATTTCCATTAATATGCCTCCTACCACTTTCCAAATGTGTTTATTCGAGTTACATGGGAGAGGGCTCTCAGGTCTTCGACGAGTCGCGCATCAGAAATGAGTGGGACACGAATTTTCATAAGCGACTCACAGTCGACATTTCTCACCGTAATTTTGAATTCTGACATGTGATCGCGACCATCGACTTACCAATCTAATTTGTAAGTCATTGGTCAGTCGACCTTCCGATAACTCTTAAAAGCTTCGCGCACCGCACCGGTTGGCCCTGACTTGTGCTCAAATGACCTCGCTGCATAGGATCCGTGTTGGGCTCATCGGCCTCTCCAGCACTGCCGTCACCTCCTGGGCCGCCAACGCCCACCTCCCGTATCTACTCTCCCCGCGCGGCCTCGAGCGCTTCCAAATCGTCGCCTTGTGCAACTCCTCCGTCGATGCTGCGCATGCCGCAATAAAACACCACGGTCTCGACCCCGCTGTAGTTCGCGCACACGGTGACCCCGAATCCTTGGCGGCCGACAAAGACGTAGACCTCGTCGTTTGCAACACGCGCGTGGACCGCCACTTCGAGACCATCGAGCCGAGTGTGCGCGCGGGGAAGAACGTTTTCTGTGAGTGGCCGCTGGCAGAGAACGGTGCGCGTGCAAGGCAGCTGGTGGATACGGCAAAGAAGGCGGGTGGGAAGACGGTAGTAGACTTGCAGGGCCGGTTGGCGCCTCTGAGATCACGGATTGCGAGCTTGCTGGGCGTAGAAGGGCCGATTGGACGAGTCTTGAGCGTCGAAGTAAGATCCGGGTCAGTGGTGACGCAGAGGGATGTGGTGTGGAAAGCGTTTGATTATTTTATGAAGAGGGAAGTTGGGGGAAATATCCTCACCATTACGTTTGGGCACCGTGAGTGATTTCTTCTCCTTTATCCTGTGGCCCGGTCAACTTTTGTTCTATTCCAGTGTTCGACTTCGTCCAGACTGTCGTGGGCGACATCCACCCTCTGCAGTCGCATCTGCACCTCCAGCACCCGCTGGTGCGCGTTCGTGACCCCGCGACCGATAAAATCCTCGAGACCGTGCAGTCGAACGTACCCGACCTTATCATAGCCACCGGGACGGTCCGCGAGTCCTCTTTTACGCAAAAGGGCGGCGCGTCCTTCCTCATCCGGGTGCGTCGCGGCGGCATCCCGGGCGAGCCTGGCTTGGTTTGGACAATTTGTGGCCACAAGGGCGAGATTCGCCTCACAAGCCCCAGCCCCGCGGCGCTGCAAGTTGGGCCGGTTGGTGAAGAAGAGATCCGCATCGAGGTGTATGACTTTGCAACGAATGAGGTGAGTAAGGTCGAATGGGGCTGGGCGGAGTGGCAGGAGGAGTTACCGATGCCTGCGCGCAATGTGGCAGCAGTGTATGAGGCTTTTGCGCAAGGACAAGGCTATCCGACGTTTGAGGATGCTTTGGTTAGGCATGAGCAACTGGACGCGATGCTGGCTGGGTGGAAGACGTCGGGAGCATGAAATAATTGAACGAGATGTACATTATGCTTGGCCTTCTTCATATTCAACTTGCCATAACTAGGATATTGGGATTCGAGCGAGGGAAATCAAGTGACGGAATTGAAACAAGGTACAGATACGCACAATGTAAGTATTGTGATCGGAAAGATGGTTTTTACTGCTCGTCACTCGCTCCCGACGAAAGGAAATATGGTCTAATTGTTGGGCGTTGGCACCGGTGCACTATTAAATGTGCAAAAATGGAGATGGGAGAGGGGAAACATGGCGGGGACGGGTTGTGTAGATGGTGGTCTGATGAATAGGAACTCTTAACCAGAATATGAGAAAGGGACCAAATCACTCACCAGTGCAGGTTATCCCAGAGATCGTCCACCTGCGACCACTCGATGGCGTTTGCCGTCAATGCCCAAAACATGTCAGCGACATTCGAAAGAACGTGTTCCCCAGAGGCCGGTCGAGGCTATATTCGCTATCTGCACTGAAGCGTATCATTAAAGTCTGGCGGAACGCCCTGCAATAAACAGTCCGAGACATTTGTGTTCCCGCTAATAAGAAAGTCCTCTAAGTTACATCCCGATTTCGAGATGAACGACCTCACTGCGCCGATGGGGTCGGGTCCGAGGTACATTTCCGGCACCTCGAGCCGCCGAAGCGAGGGTAGGATGAAGCAGGAACATGATCCAGAGCTGCCGCACGGGGCGCGGGGATATCGTGAAATGGAAGGTGAAGGGTGGAAGCACTCCCAGACGTGTGCAGAGCTAGATGGCGCGTTATGGTCGTCGGAGAGAGGAGGCCCGTCTATGGTGGGCAGAGAGGATATGGTGTAAAAACTTTCTAGAGAATCTCATTGGGCAAGATCGAGATCGGTGGCATGTCGGCGTCCAGCAGATTCTGCACCGCAGCTCTTCGGCTCCAACGAGTGAAGATCATTCCCGAGACGACGCCGAGATATTGCCTCGAGACGCAATATCTGGGAGTTTAAATGACGAATCCCCCAGACACAACGCGGCATCTGTTGGGTGATGGTGAGTTCTTTCAATACAATTCTTTCCGTACTGGTGTCTTGGGCTTAGTTGACGCCACAGTTTTCCCGCACCTAGCATCCTGCTTTTTCTGTCTGGGCGGTGGAGATTTCGCGTCTGACGTTACTTTTAGAAGTGGTTTTGCTGTCGAGGAAGTGGTCGGAGCTGTCGCGCGCGTGCCGCCAGAAATGCTCATGGTGGAAGAGGAACGTGAGACGTCCCGCAGCGATTGATGGGATCGACATAGACTGATGGCCGCTCATTGCCGACTTTGAGTACCCGAAGCGAGGAGCAATTCGACTTGGTGCGGGGCGCATAGTCGAAGAATGGCTTTGATGATCTGATCCTTCCCTTATGTTCTTGCTCATACTTAACCCATCCTTCGAGCTGATCCGCCATGTCAGCGCTCGCATCCCCATGTACGAGACGAGTAGCCGGCGGTCGGACGAAAATGGCGCATATGCATGTACGAATCCCCCTTCTGTATCTCAGAAGAATGGCTTGCATAACAATAGATCCATCATCAGAACTTGGCTGAAATTTAAGGCATCTAATGTCCGACCTTTCAACCCCAAGTTCTCCGAATCGTTTTTCGATTCTTCATACCCAGCCTCCTCCAGACCCAGAAGCACCCGCTGCAACTGAAAATCGTGGTCTTCGATTGTACCTGTACTAAAGACATCCCCGTTCGACTCGGGGCTGGGCCATCTTCCGCTCGACGCTTGGCGTGTTTCTTCTTCTTGACTTGTGCCTGTTTGGCAGTTGGACCCGTTCGTCCGGAGAATCTCGTTTGGCGGTTACTGGCTTTTGTATTATTGCCAACTACACTCCGCACTCCCCGATGTACTCCGAACCGAATTAATCTCGAAGCTGTGTCATCGTGTGAGCTTGTGGCCAATAAATGCTCTGACCTGATTGAGCTCATCTGACGTCTAGCAAATAGCGCCAGAACAGCAGAACAGCAAAGGACTCACTTATCTTACGTTGCAGCCCATTGTCAGTTGATTCACCTTTACACGCCACGCAGTAGTCGAAGCAGGATAATGTTCCTCAGGTTAGGGTTATCCCGGCTTCCAAGCGGAAAAAAAACCTACGCAGCCGAGTGGCCAGCGCAGGGCAGGAAAAAATTGTAATAGTGGACGGGCCAAAGCCCGCCCAAGCCGCGCGCACACACGGTGTGGACGTGGTCGCCGTGCGATGGAGTGCTCGCGCGGTTCATGGATCCGAGCAGGGAAGGGATCCATGCCATCTAGGTAAGTGAGGTATGAAATGCCAGGGCATCCGTTTTATACCGCAAAGCATGCGCACGGACCTGATTCTCGAGTGTGCAGAACGCACGGACCATGTTTTTGTGTGGTGCTTGTGTGGTGCTGTGTGTCGATGAAAAACGAGTCATTGTCGCATTTTGGGAGCTATTGGCTCAGGTCTCTAGATTCAAATAAACAATGCTGTATGGAGAAGATCGAACAACAATTACCTTGGTACAAACAAGATGTGTAAAGCTATGAACGCGATGGGGAGTTTGAAAGAGGTGGAATATATCGACACCCAATACCAGATGCGCCAAAAAGAGCCTGCTGCTCGCCAATCAGACCACCTTATCGACGTCGAGAGAAGGTGGAGAATATCCCAAAGAGGGAGGAAGTGTGCAGATTCCCAGCACGTGACATCCGACGCGTCGCCCAGGATTAAATCCTGCGGGGACTGTAGCGTAAAGGGAATTGATGTCCACCCACTGATGGAACATCGCTGCAGCATCTGCGGTCCACAGTCTGGCCACACTTCCGAGGCAATATGTTTTTAGTTTTACATTCCGCTGGTAACATTCCGGCGAGATTTTTTTTTCGCCCTTGTGCGTCCGCGCTTGACTGAGTTCTTCGGATGTCATGAGGACTTTTGTATTGGCTATTTCGGCAGCGGCAGCAGGGTCCCTCAGGTGCTCGAAAGCATCCGCGTCTGTGAGATGTGCACGTTGTCCGCTAATGTAACCAGAATCTGAGGCGCAGACCTTCTTCGTATGGATCGAGTTCGTTCGTTGGCGCAGCAGACGGGCTTTCATTGCTCACCGCAGTCGGATCGCCAGGGAAGTGCGGCGGGCGCTCGTAAAGCGCAAATATGAACTGTGTCAATGTCAAAGGGGCTATTGTAGAGGAGAAAAAAAGAACACGATACCTCGGAGGGATCTGAACAGGAAGCCGAGTGCGCGAGCGGCGAGGAATGTAGTGGTGGTCGCAAGATTGCGTGCTCGGTAAAATCATTGGTTTTTCGACGTACAATGGATGAAGAAGCGACGGTGGCTGGCTTGGCGGGTCGAGTGGCAATCTGTAGCGGATCAGCTGCTGGTGCCGATGTCTGCGGTACACAATCCGGGTGCCCAAGAATCAGGCGCCCAGGCAGTTTTTTCGCCCAGGGCGGCCTTTTCGCGTTTGCTCAAGGATGGGGCAGGATACGGTGCTCCTAAGTCTTCGTGCTTGATCGCAAATTTAGGCAGTATGAGGAAACACGTCGTACAACACACGAGGTACGAGTGAGATCTGTTGTAGCGTCTGTTTAGAAGAGACTAGTCGCAACCAAGTCGCAATCTGGTTATATGTGTGGCGTCGGAAAGAATATCGTGTGAACAGGATCAAAGCGATGCGTAGTCATTTTAACTCAGGCAAGTTGGAGCGCTCGTAGTTGTCGTGACCGATTGGAGTCACCGATGGGATTGTGTATCAGAATTCAGGAACGCTGCCGCATATATCAGCTTCACGGGCGGAAATGTCCTGGAAGAGGATAGGCCGTGAATATTTGCCGCGCGCATGCAAGACTTGCGGCCACTGTTCCCGCGTCTGGATGAGCGCGGCCCAGGGTCAACTACATTACTGATGCGTCCGGTGGGCATCACTCTCCGAATGATTCAGCGTTACCAGATCGAATGCGTGCCAATGTATGGCAGTATCATCGAGCGCACACTGACCAAAATAAGATCGAAGATAACGTCCAAAGAATCAGGACAAGGAGTGTTGAACCATGCGTCTTAGTTAGCGCGGTTATAACCACTGCCTCCTCCATACCGCCTCGGAACAACTGAGCGGAAGACGTGGAGTCGATCTCCTATGGAAACTCATGGCCACCGCGGAGCTGAAAGCCAAATATCAGAAGATAGAATCTAGGAATTTATGGATAGATTATATCCAAGGTCCCATGCGTCGCATTACACCAGGAATGCAGCCAAAAATAAACTCACGCCCAAGCCATGCATGTTTGGAATGTATTCCAACACATGATCTCGACGTCTGTCGCAGGTATTGTCGCGTTACGGGTATCTACGGCGCTCGCAAAATCCGTCGCCTGTCCAGTACATCGCCCAGTTCGGCCAATTGGGTGGCTTAGCACCAGAGCGAGGTGAGTTTCTCAAAGTTTTGAAAATGGTGGTTGAGACAGTTATAGTTTCCTGTTTGTGATCAAGAAATAGCGGATACCTGTGAAGTTGCCGTGACGTTGATTGAGTCACTTGTCCACCCAAAGTATTTATTCGCTTATCTACTTACTCTGTGGCATAATATCAGAAGTTCAGACAGCCACTTCAGACTCTCAATTCCGACTCTCCAATTACGCCCAGCCTCCTGTACAGTTCAATCAAATATATCTTTCCAAACCCTTTTCCTTCCTCCCTCATCGGAGGATTGATAATCGTCTGGGGGGGTTTCAGGCGCAGTCGTCCTCCGTAGTACGAACTTTTCCTGCGTCAGACATCCTGACATGCTTCACCATTGGTACCCTTTACTTCGGAATCTGGGCCGACTAATTATAGTTTTTTTTCCCGTTCGCCCTCCAAGGCGTCTTGGTATTCTATGGGAGCTTCAGTCATCCGGCGTAGTACGAACTTCGGTGCGTCAGACAATCTGACATTCTTCAACATCATGCCGACATGAGGATTCTCTTAAAAGGTGCTGTCGAGAGTCGTATTTCCCATCCTTCACTCCTATGTCGTCCCTCACAGCGTCTAGCATCGCGTCTCCAGCTCTCCAACCCCTTTTACCCGGCCTCATTAACGCCACGGTGACGCACGATTCGACAAAAACACTCGAAGAGCTTCTCCACAAGGACTATATTTCCCACCACTGTTTCTTCAACGACCTGGGATTCCACAACCATCTGCCGCACCAGTAGGTCTTTCTCTGGCTGTCTTGCGACGCAAATTACTGAACGTTGTCGGTCAGCCTTGTAGCGGTTTACGATCTGGGTGGCCCACCGGCGTTGTTGAGGCAGATCTACGACAAATTGGCACCCACCCTACGTCCCATCAACCGCCAAGGGGAGAATATTACCGAGATCAATTGGACGACGCGCTTGGGCGAGCACAAGTAATTATTTCCCGTGCTAATATTCCAAGCAAGAGTTACTGACCGTCGAGTAGAGCATACGGGAGTTATTTGACGTTTTTTGCCGATCATATCGCCCAGAATGGAGTCCCAGAGACCATGCGAAAATATCTCATGGCGCCGGAGGCCAACGCAAATGAAGCTTTGATGTTAGCGCGTCTTTTCGGCGGGGCGTAAGTGTCCATTCTCGCCCCGTTGATTTAACATCCGACTCACCATCATGACAGGCTGCACCCGTTTCTTCAAGTAGGAGTATGTGATGTCTCCCCTAGAAACCGAGCGCAACTGAACTCTCGATTTGCAGTTTGGAGTCGAATACGGCCAAGATTATATGGTCGCTCAAGGTCCGTATGCTCGCGATAGATAATTTCCCTCTAACGGATTGAATTTGGTAGGTCTCGCAATGACTGCGGTGACAGAACCAGATGTAGCGAAAATCGCACTGGATACACCGTCGGGCCTTCCGGAAATCGCTGAAACCTCGAAAGGAGTGACATTGCTCAGTCTCCTACGCGAAGTTTACGACTCGCCAATTCTCAAACCAGTCATGCCTTACGATCCCACCGCCATGCTAGACATCCGCGTCGCAAAGCTCTCTGAAAATCCCGACCGCGGCAGAGAACTCAAGCGCATCTACGCAAAGTGGTCCATCGACGCGACCCTCACCGGCGCCGCGGCCCAGCAGGAATTCGTCAACAAGACCGAAGAATGCTTGTGGCAGGCGACACTCGTCCTCGCGGCCACAGGCAAGCGCAACCGCCCGCCGCGTCTGGACTTCTTCCTCATGCACATCCTCACCTCCGCGCTGTGTCTCCCGCGCCTCCTCGAAGTCTTCCAGGACCCACTGCACAAAGCGCAGCTCCTGCAGGGCTACGCGCGCACCAGCGCGGTTTATCTCCTGATATGCGGCCGGCCGCGCATCGACGTCCCGCTGATCATGTCGTATTCGGAGTTCCCGCGCCCGCCAGCGAATGCACCACCCGGCGGTCCCCACGTGTCGGGCGACCCTCGCGGCGGCGACGAGACGAATCCGTGGCTCGCAATTGTGCAGAACGCGCTGCACCATAAGGACGGGCCCGTCGCCAAGGCGGTGCGCGCGCTGTACTATGCTGCGCTGCACTATGGTGGGAAGGGCCCCGGCGAGGTGATTGGCGCGCAGGACGAGAAGGGCGAGGAGACACACGTTGGGATGGGCGCCTTGGACGGGACGGTGTTCGTGCGTGCGGCGGGCGTGGTCTCGGACATGTTGGGGTGGACCGCCTATGGCGATAATGAGGGTAACTGGGATCGGAGTTGGTTGGGGTGGGATGCGGCGTGGGAGGAGAAGACGGGCTTGTAAGCCATAGCAAAGAAGGAGGACGTGCACCTCGTGTATGATTTATGTTTCTGTTGGTACCTACAGTAGGTGCATTGCCGATCATGAAATTATCCATCGCAATCGTAAATTGTTCCATTCTCCGTGCAAGCGAGACAGACGAAAGACGCACAAAAGTCGATTTCAAGATCTAGAGGTCTTCAGAAAACGTGCGGAACATCCACCTGGGCGTCGATATGATGGTCAGTAGTGTGACAGAGAGGTAGGAATAGAAGGCCCTGGGCACCTGATGTTGCATTCACACAGCTCGGGAAACCAAACCAAACGTTCAAAAAAATTAGATAGGTGGGGGAAACAGAAACAAACATTACGAATGCCTGCCCGAGGATGAACGATGTGCGCAAACTATAGCTGAGACGCATTAATTGCCAGAAGAACATACTTACCGTTACAGATCTGATTTCAGAATTGCGCCATAGAGCGTTAATCTTCATCTTACTGGACGATGACCTAACAGGATACATTGGGAGGTTCTACCTCCGCAAAGGTATCGGGTTAAATCAAATCAAAAAAAAAAAAAAGGGGCGCCGCCACCGCCGCGTCGCCCGCCACCGTTTCGTGGCCCGTCTCATGCGGGTCGGGATTTCTTGAGACGAACCTGGGTGGATCTGAGTGTTGTTTTATCGTCGCAACGGCGGCCGCGTTTATGACACCCTAAATCTGACGCTCGCGAACCCCTGGTGCCCGCCGGAACACCGCCATCGGTAACAATCCAATCATCATTCCGCTTTCCGGGGAAAATCTTAGCCACGACAACTGGCTCGTTACCAATGCACGGTCTTCCGTCTGGTTGTAGCTGGTTGTGCTGACACTGCCCCGCTCAGCGTGAATGACACGGTTGAGTATAAAAGCAGTCACGGTCTCGAAGTTCAGTCAACTTACATTCAACCCAACTCGTTCAAAATCCTTACAAAATCATGCCTATCATCTCGATCTTTGGCGCGAATGGAACTCAGGGTGCGTGGGCGTTCTTTTAATTCACATGGAACGTCGACGAAAACAACTTGTTGGAAATAAAGGTTCCTCTGTGCTCGAAGCCGTCCTTGCTGATGGGAAGTACACACCACGTGCCATCTCACGGAGCCTCGATTCAGCCGGTAGCAAGGCGCTAATCGCCAGGGGGATCGAAGTCGTCGTGGGTAACCTCTGGGACAAGGCCTCGGTGGCGAATGCGATACGCGGCAGCGAAGTGGTGTTTGGGGTGGGCGGATCAGATTTATGTCATCCGTACGCGCTGACGGGCGCGTCTCACAGAACACAAACTTCTGGGATCCTGAGGTCTTCCCCGCTGACCCTAAGGGCAAAGGCGAAATTACGCAAGGCAAGAATCTCGTCGACGCTGCGAAGGAGGCCGGCGTCAAGTTCTTCATCTGGAGGTAATACCATTTCCCGTGATTTCTTATTCTTTGATAGCTAACACTGGTGCAGCTCCCTACCCAGCTCAACGAAGGAATCAAATGGGTTGTATACACATGTGTACCACGTCGACAGCACGTATTCTTCATTTCCTCCCTATATGTTCCTGAATATTCCCGCCCTTCAGACAAAGCCGTGATCGAGGACTACCTCAGAGCGTCCGGCGTTCCGTTCGCCGTGCTCCTCACTGGCTGGTTCCTCGAAAATCTGTGGAAGTGCGTCTCTTTTCTTCCTCTTACTTCAGTGCCGAGGCTGACACCTCTCGGCAGAATCGGGTCCCTCACGAAGACTGACACCGGCTACACCATCCCGATCCCAAAGTATGGTCCCGAGGACGAGCAGGCTGGGACATGGGTTGCCCACGACCTCGGTATCTCTGCCGTGGCGCTTCTGAACAACTATTCCGACGCCAGCAAAGGCGTGCTGGGGAAGTCGTACCCTGTGATTAGCGCGCGTTTCACGTACACCAAGTTCGCCGCAGCGATTGCCGCCGGTGCGTGTTCGTTTTGAATGGTTTCTCTGGCGCTGTAGCTAATCGTATATGTCCGGGGTGTAAGCGATCAAGAAGGAAGTTACGTTCACGCCGGTCGAGACCGCTGGTATTGTAGAACTCGACGAGATGGTTTGTGCTTTCCTCTTCAAGCTGACCACCAAACTGAACGGCGTGAACAGTTCCTGTTCCAAGCAAAGATTGGCATGTACAGGAGCACGCCCTATCCCAACCCGGATCTGGTCGCGCTCGGTGTTAAGTTCGGCACCTTGGAGGAATTCATACAGAAAGAGGTCGTTTCCCGCTATGCATGATGAGATTCATAGTGAACTTGAAAGCGAAGCTGTGTGCTGGTGTAATTTACCAATGGAAAATTTGAACTGAAATATACCGCATTCGTTGTGCCTTTATATATCTTGTAATCGTTGGACATGGCTGGGTCAACTTGGGCAAAGCTGCCGTGGTTATGAAATGATCACGTGCTCGCATTCCCACGTTCCGCCTTCTCCTCTGACCACGATGTCCGACGGAATGAATCTGTCCCTCCAACCCGCAAAACTGTGTTCGACTTGTTCAGTCGCGCTCGGCGGCGTTCCGTGTGCTCTCTCTGTTCCTTGCGATGGCTGCGGCGCTCCCTGCTCGACTGTGCGGTGGCAGACTTACGATGAAGCGCGAACGGGAGAGTCCTCGAGAACGGGGGACATTAAATGGAGGCCTACAGTGCGTCTCTACAATTCGATTGCATAGCATAGTTTTCAACACGCTAGGCCTCTCAGATCCACTCCACGGTGCCGAAACATCCTGCCGCGCCCCCGGCGCCGGAACGGGTGGCCTGGAGCGCGATGTATGTCCCCAATCCCCAAGTAAGCATGTCCTACGCATGATTTTAAATTCCATCTCACGTTTCTGGCCGAAGAATGGTGTGTCCGCGATGCCGCAAGCACTACACACCGACGTCAAGAGGGATGCAAGGGGCAAAACCAATTCGGGGGACGGAAGGGTTAGTGCGCCTATTTTTGGCTTGACACTGTAGGAAAAACTCACTGCGAAGGACAAGTACAGCAGGGCGTTTCCTTCCGCGTGCTGCCTCAGCCTCCAGTATGTCTCAAAAAAAAAAAATCCCGCCCTTCTTTTCTCCTACCTCTAATGACTCCCCAATACAGCACAGCACGACGACTCCATACCAAACAACAACCGCTCGATACTCCACGACAACTACATATCAAACGGCTGCATACCAAACGGCTGCAGGCATGTCCTCGCAAACAGGGCTCAATCCCCCACCAGTCTCATCTAAAGTACCCGTGTTAGTACCCGCACCGCCCAAGCGCGTCCCGACCCCCGTGCGCGTCGTCGTTCTCCCCCTCGTCACCCCCACCTCGACTGCCAGCATCAGCATTCCCGCAGCCCCAATAGCCTACCAAACTCTCGGCCTCCTCCTCACGGACCTTAACCGTTTGCTCTGCACGCCACACGCGGGGCGCGAGTTCGAGTTCCGCGGGACGTGCGCCCTGGTGGCGGATCCTGCTGTTGCGCCTGCGGCGCGTGTGGTGACTGTCGCGTGGGAGGTGATCGAGAAGACGGTGTTGGCGTTCAAGTGCGTGTTGTTCCTTGTTATCTCACTATCTCTTTTCTTTGTACTCTTTCTTGCTCTCCTCTCTCTTTTTATCCCTTTCTAACAAAGAAAAACCCGTACTCACCCGAACTCGTGCCATTTTATTTTGTTTTTGTCGCGTTTTACAGCATCCACGCGCTCTCAGTACACAGCAGCGGGACCACCGCCGTCGCCACCACGCAAAGCTCCGCGCTCTGGATGGGCGACCCGGCCTCCTCCGCCTCTGACAACACCGTTAACACCGACAGTGACAGCCGACGTCCGTGCCCGTGCGCCCGCTGCGAGCACCTCCTCACGATTAGCGTGTGGGCCTTGGAGCCTCAGCTGGGAGTGGCAAAGCCTAAGGGGGAGGGCATCTGGGTGGCGTTGAGGCATTTTGCGACGTAGGCGGGGGTTTGTGTAGGCTCTGTGTTAGGTTGATGGAGCCAGGAGTGAAACGAAGAGGAGAAGGGTAAGTTTGGTCCTTGACGATATATCCCGAGGCTGATTTTTGTTTAGGCGGATGTATCGATGGGTAGCAACACTCCTGTATTTTGGCTGTATTGCACCTCTGGTCTGCGAAGACGCGTCTTGAACCGCTTGCATTTCTTTTTCTTCTTCATTTATCTGGCTAGGTATTCTGGATCTGTGACAGCAATCGGCCGGGTCGGTGCGTGTCCCATCCTACACGGGGATACACCAGCGTGCTATGGAGTTAATTTACAGAAAAAAAAGGGTTTTGCTGGCGACTACATACATGCCTCTTGGGGGAGTCGAGCCCCGGCTCGCCGCGGATTCTGTATGGGCTGGAGCACAATTCAACCGGCGTGTGTTCCGTACACCAGAGGCTCCTCTGAGTACGTCGGGGTTGTGCACGTTCTTGCGCCGATTTTTTGAGCCCAAAAGGAAAATCACTTTTTCCAGTGTTTCCAAGTACTGTGACGGCGAAACGGTGCGCACGCTACCGATTTGATACCAAGTGGGCGCCGCACGTCGAGCAGGTAACTTGCTCTTCGTGGGACGCCTTTGCCTAGAGGGGCAAACCCTATTTCTTCGGAACACCGCCCGCAGCCCCTGCCTCCGACCGCTCCGACCCGCCTCCGTTTTTGTTGCTTTTTTAGGTCATGAGCCTTGCGTGGACCCCGTATGCATGTAACGTCCACTATTCAAAACCCCCTCAGAATGATGCGACCATCAACAACCAGCCCACTGATTCACTTTTCCTCCGGTTCATCAGATTACAATTGAAACTCAAGTATAAATGCCTATTATCACGATTTTCGGTGCAACTGGAACGCAGGGTAAAGAAACGCCCTCATCGTCGATTCTGGACCATTGACGACGAGTTGAATTAATTTAAAGGGTCCGCTGCGGTCGACACTGTGCTTTCCGACGGAAGATACACACCGCGCGCCGTTTCACGGAGCCTCGACTCCGTCGGGAGTAAGGCGCTGATCTCGAAGGGCGTGGAGGTTATGGTGGCCAACCTCCTAGACAAGGAATCGGTGAAAAACGCGTTGAGGGACAGCGAGTACGTGTTCGGGGTACGTGGTTCATTTTGTTATTTATCTTTGAGGTTTGCTGAATCTGACCGGTGGACAAATTCAAATTGTAGAATAAAAACTGGGATAGGGACCCTGCGGACCCCGAAGGTAAGGGAGAGATCGTGCAGGGGAAGAACCTCGTCGATGCGGCGAAGGAGATGGGTGTCAAAATCTTTATATGGAGGTGAGATTTTTCCCTTGTGTAGGGTTTCTCAGGCCTTGCAGCTCTCTTCCCAATGCAACGGACTATCCAAGGGTCTTTACACACATATACATCACGTCGATAGTGCGTGTTTTTCAACGCCTCATTGCGCTGCTTCATCTGGCGGGATCCTCATCATTCTTTACATGCAGACAAGTCCGTGACCGAAGCGTACCTCAAAGCATCAGGTGTCCCATACGCTGTGCTCCTCACCGCCTGGTTTACCGAAAACCTCTGGAAGTGCGTTCCTCCCAGACTCTTCTCCGCCTGAAATCACTGAAAGTTACAAAAATCAGACTTGGTTCCCTCAAGAAGACCGATACGGGCTACACCCTCCCGATACCAATGTTCGCGCCCGGCGAGGTCCAGTCCTCAACCTGGATATCCCACGATTTCGGTGCCGCGGCCCTTGCGCTTCTCAATAACTACCATGACGTGAGCAAGGGCGTTCTTGGGAAGTCCTACCCGGTAGTCAGCATGCGCTTCACTTATCCGGAGCCATTACGAAGGGCATGTTTATTTTGCTATGTCCTTGAGCTACGGTTGACCAGAGACGGACGGCTGTAGCCCCGGAGAAAGAGGTCACTTTCACGCCGATTGCGACCACTGGTGTCGTAGAAATAGACGAACTTGTGGGTTTCTCATTCTCAATTTCTCACCTAAAACTTTTCTAACTCAAAACTTCCTCCAATAAACTTACCTTCTCCAGGCGAAGATTGGTCTCTATCGCGACACCCCATTTCCCAATCCAGACCTAGTGCAGCTCGGTGTGCAGTTTGGGTCGCTGGAGGAGTTCATCCGAGCGGAGGTCCCCCGCTACGCGTGAATCAGACTCGGAGGTCTAGCGGAGAGAAATTTGAGGCTGGCGGAGAGGTAATCAGTGGTTCGGGTATCCAGCGATGTAGGAACTATATACAAGTGGTCGGCTTTAGTACAGATCTGACGTACATCTCTTCCATGGGCGGACCGTTATTGAGATGACTCTGTCAATCGACAATGGTAAGAAGTTTTCTGTGACAAGTTGCTTTGGAAGGCTGCTAATAATATCAGACCAGGGACGACCTTCACTGTTTTATATGGCCTGTGCTTTAAGGCGGTTGGCATCGAACAACGAAAAGAGGAGCATGATAGCAGACGGCATTCTGAAGAAAATGCTCAATGCAACACACAAACTGGTCCCATCAAGGTGGTTTATGTTATGAGTAAATCAATTGACCTCACTCTGGACACAGCAACGAACTACATAGACAAAAGAAAAGAAGACGGACATGAATGATACAAAATCCTCAGGAAGCTCAGACGGGAACCACATCAGCTCCTTCATCAACTAAGTTTAAGACCTCCAGGTTTTCTTCAATGTTGGATGGAGTACCCTTTCACAGTCGCAGCAGGTGTCTTGAGCTCTGTCAGGTGCATGCTCACACATTTTCACCAACACTGGTCAGTCTTTCATCACTATTTTCGGTCTGCTTGGTCTGTGATGAGCGCTGAAATAGTGGCCTCGCCGTTTCCCAAAGCTGTACGGCCTTTGTCAAGTCACCGTGACCTCGGAATATGTCTCCGAGCCGGAGCAAGCATGCTGCTCTGCTCTGATGGACAGAGTCCATATATGTGAATCTTCGAGGGCAACTGAAACCAAGGTGACTTGTCTTTCTGGGCACAGGACTTGTCTTTCTGAGCACAGGGAATTGGAGAGCTTTATGGATTCCAAGCTTCCTTTTTGATTTGACAGAATACACAGGAAAAACTTACCGTCAAGACTCTCCCGTGCTCTCCATCAAAGCAAGATCAATTACAATGGGGTGGTGACGTGTTGGCGCTGCTTACATGAGCTCAACAGTTCCCCGGCAGAGGACACGAAGACGGCGACCATCATCCAACGTGGTGCGTCTAGACCTGCTGGCTTAAGCCTTACTTCTTGAGATGTACTTCTCGCGTAGCTATATCTGCTTTTCCCTCCTTCCACGTACGTTCCGCATGGACACCTCGGAGCGCTGCAAATCTGCCTTGAATCTGCCAGCCAGCAATGACGTGCCGACTCGGGACCTGCAAGAAGCACAACGTGCCTCGCACATACTTTGTCTAATTGGTGCAACGCACGCACATTTGCGCTGAGGTCTTTACCCGATTGCACGCCATGCCCACCACGGACACAAGCGCCGGCGCTTCCCCCTCCTTCGGTGCGGACGCCTCCACGGCCTGCACGAACGCCCGTCCGGAACGCATTTAGCAGGCTCGCCTGCACGATGACGCGCTCTGTGCTCATGCAGATTTGCCCCGCGTACAGGAACGCCCCGAGTGCACACGAGCGCGCGGCGAGCCCAAAAAAAAAAATCTATATCTCCCAGGGTCTCCCAGGGCACTGCTAGTAATGTCTCGAAGGACCCGGAGTCCCTATGCCGCAAACATGTGCTCTCCGGTTTGAACCGGCCCGCGTACACAGCCACACCTCGTCGCTTGTCCACACCAGCCTTGTCCTTTAATGAGGTCAGGACCAAGTCCATTCTTTCGTCAAATTCTCTCACAAATTTAGGCCCGAAATGCCAAGGTCATGCTGCTGGAAATGCGGAGCACCACCTCTAAACTCGCTACCCTCAATTTCCGACGTAGCGCGCTTATCTGCAGACTCCCCACTTAATCTGAACCACTTGCTGACCAGCAATGAGGCTCCTACCGAGGCAGAAATCTCCCCGATGCGCCTCACGATCTCCGAGATGCAGGACCAGGTGGACGCTTTGGACGCGGAGATCTATCATTTGCGCACCACGCTTGGGATACTGTTCGTACGACGCCAAGAGGCAGTTGACCTGGTGTGTCAGCATTCCGCGATACTGTCTCCGGTTCGTCGGGTGCCCCCGGAGCTGATTTGCGAAATATTTGCCTGGACCCTGGACAGAGACGATGAGGGAGCAGCGAGCCGGCCGCCGTGGCATCTCGGTCATATCTGTCACTCTTGGAGAAACGCAGCGCTGGCGTACCCACATCTCTGGCGTTCTATCTCCATCCCTTCACTGTCTCACCCCTCCGAAGATGTTTCTCTACGCCTCATGATTGAATGTCTCCTTCTCCGATCGGGCAACGCATCTCTGGATGTCCTTTTGCAAGGCGTTCAGATGAATACCGACTTGTTGGATTTGATCTTTGCGCACTGTGCCCGCTGGAGGGTTTTGCGCTTGGACGGCTTCTCAACCACCGCTGAGCTTGATTGTCTCCGCCCTCTGATGGGCCACCTGCCTCGATTAGAAAGAGTAGAAGCAGCCAGAATGGACGGGACCACAATCCCGGACATTTTTTCCGGCGCTCCAAACCTCCAGCAAGTTATGCTTTGCGACTGGAAATTCCAAAATTTATCGTGGGGCATGACGATTCCATGGAGACAGGTTACCCACTATCGAGGGGCCGGCAGACCGGAGCCGCAGCTCGAGATTTTCAGAGCAGCACCCAACCTACGGGAATGCGCCATTGATTTTCTCGACACCTCTGTCGAACCTCGGGGGAATACCCCTGTCATCCTCCCCCGTCTTCGCCGCTTCTGTATACGATTAGCTCGGTTTCTCGTCTATCTCAAAGCACCCTCACTTGAAGAGTTGTTTTGTGTCGAGAGTCACATCGTGGACACATACGCCCTTCTTCCGTTTGTCCGGAGCTCCTCCTGCTCCTTACGAAAGCTGGTTTTAGCCAACTGTAACATGCCCATGCAACTGATCGCGGTTCTCCGCGGTCTTCCTTACCTCACATATCTCCTCATTGAGACCGACTCCAACCATCACGCGGAGACGGAGTATGCACTGTTCACTTCCATGACGATGGCGGATACCTCCCGCGACGTCTGCCCGGACCTCAGCACCCTTGTCTATGGCTTCAACAATTTCTTCGCTCGAGATGCTTTCCTCGCCATGGCACGAACACGATTGCGGCGAAATCCTCTGGGTCCCCAATTAGAGCGTCTCCTTTTCTTCGACGCCCATCATCATCGGGACACCTGCCCCGTCTTTATGACAGCTGCAATCGATAGCTTGCGCCATGGTGGATTAGACGTGTTGTTTCTTGACCAGCGCGCAGCCAGCCTGTTGAAAGGCAAGGAATTTTTCTCTTGAACACTGTACGTTCATCGTCCTTGTGAACAATACACATGCTGAGGATGCTGTCTCTATTTCATCTAGACCCTTTTATATGCGTCCAATAACGACCCATTCTACTTACTCAAGTAGCCGGACGTCACTTTAAGTGAACCGGCATTGAATACGACGAACCAGGACTACAAAAGTCATTCTGCGCTTGTACTACTTTCAAATAGATTCATGATTGTGAGACTCCCCGATCAGAGGACGCGCCCAAATAGGCATAGGTCGAGTTTGCAGCATTATCAATAAGTCCACAGCGGAGAGCCACCCCCAAGAAATGCACAAATGCACGCAACGGGTAGCTGCAGTGTGGGGCTTCGAGCCGAAATTACCCATTCTGCCACGCCGGCGAGGCGGTGGGAAGGGTGGTCACTGTGACCTCAGAAAATCGAGACCCACTAAAACCTCAGGTTACCATAGCCAGTTTTCAGGCATTTGGTCCTCCTCTTTCAATGTTCCGCTCCATATCTGTAGTACCAGTGCTGAAGGAATAGAGGCTCCTTTTCTGTACTTGGAACTGGTGGCGAGGACTCGGTCTGTGAGTATGCGCTCATTTATCATTATGAGTTTCCTGCACTGAGATTAAATCCACGGTTCTGCTTAGCACCGAATCACATCACATTTTCCAAATTGCATACATAGATTCATGGAAACCCGTCGGCCGGACGAGAAACACTAAAGACGAATTGCATACGAGTCTAACAAGACCACAGTATGTATTCGAGCGAGCGGCGTGCGCGAGCGAGAGTAAGGCTTAAGACAAGAGTAAAACTAGTGTATGTAAGCTGATCGGTCCGTAAACCGGTGGCTGGGTTTACAATTCAGAGATTAAAAGAGTGTTTCCTTTCTCATTCTCATTTGGAACACAGGTAACCCACGAGGTAGGAGCTTTGCGAGACTGGCAGAAAGGTATTTACCCCATTATGACGAGCTGGCCAGCAGTTTGGTGACTTTTCGTAAATCCGTGTGTGAGACGATTGTCGGAGACCGAGGGGGCGCCCAACATGAAAATTTGCAAGTTATTGAGATTCAGGAATTCGAATCTGAAAACCAAAAGTTGATAGGGTCAGCGGTTCAAGAGATATGGCCACTTTTTCACCAAAAATGCCCGCTATCTTTAGTAGTACCCGTTCGAAAACACTTATAAAGCGCGAAGACGGCCGTTGATGTCATCTCTTTGTAATATGATGTCACTTTCATAAGTAGAAAAGAGGTGTATGTGGTTTGTCCACTAGCTATCGGTACCTACATGCCGATCCCTTCCGTCGTTACACTAACTGTCGCCCGTCGGTCGACATCTCCGGGTCCTTGCTTCATCGCTCTCCTAATTGACCTTCGGTCACCCAGTCCTTCTGCCACTTCCTTTCTGTAACCTCGCTCAGCTCGCCCATGTCTGTCTATGTCGACGGCACCCTTGTCTCGTATTTTTCCTATTCCTCTGTGTCTTGATGTGCCCACAATGCATCCTCTCGACGACTACCATCCCCGGCTATGGCACCTTCTCCACTCTCGCGGACGTCGAATTCCGTGGAAACACTGTAAGCCATCTTCTATGGGCGAATGGGCATCTCATCTCAGGGAATCGCTCATATTTTCCGGTTATGCCTAGTCTCTTGCAAACAGACGCTACAACAATTCTCACTCGTACCTCGTGTGTTGTAGTCTGTCATTTTCCCGCGATCATTGATCGCTGGTCCCTCTTATTACAAATCACCAAATTTTCGAGTCTAATATCACATTTCAGAGCGCGTCATTCGGCACTTTGAGTGTATAGCATTACTTTTGGACCTGAAATGCACCATTTTCGCGTGGATCTTGCAGCGGGGAAGTCAAGAACAAGGATGCCGAATTTTGATGGCTCGGCAGATGACCAAACCAGTGTTATCGATTTTGGTGTAAGGAAATGCTGAAAAACGGACGTTTAGGCTGTAGTTAAGCTTGGAAAGTCAAATAAATACCTTCCTGCACTTGAATTTTGTCGTTGGGATGGCTGGATAGTGACGAAGGGCCGTGGGAACAAATTCAAACTCCGATGATTAGTAATAAGTGGGACCAGCGATCACCGGTGGCGCGGTAAACTACAGACTAGGTTATGCCCCGGTTTTAACGGAGCCTTTTGTCGAACAAAGATTATCCCTTAACTTGTGCGCCTTTTTATGATTGGTATTACGTTCGCTGAGTTTTTCTAGCAAATCCTGGCCCCTGCGGTGTTCATTTGTGCACGGGTTCGGGTCCCTTGAACATCATCGCAAGGTACATAATATTCCTATATTGTCAGTTGTCTAAACTAGTATTCTACATCCTGGGTCCGTTGTTACGCCTGATGACCTATCGGGTCCGTCGTTGTTCTTTCTCCCGTTCGTTCGCTCACGCTTTTTCAGGACCCAGGGGTTCAACGGACAGGGTTTAAAATGGTCAAATGAATAACCATGATCATTAAAAAAATGCTGCATCGTCTTCTTGCTCCTAGGAGTCGCATCCCTGTCGCAGGGTTATCCCGCAACTTCCGATTCTGATAACATAAACCTCGCTTCGTTGCTACGAACCTCACATCTAAACGTCAATATATTTTCCTGTGACCTCCCCGTCCTCGAAACCTTTCACCTGATGTCAGGATCCTGTGTCGGCGTTTGCGACGATCTTCGGAACACGCCTGTCATTCATGGTTGGCGCTTCAGGACTACTTTTGAATCTCCGCAGTCCATGGCTTTTGAATCTTTGAGCATAGTCTTATCCTTGTCTTCAAAACGCATACCATTGCATAACTTTGACATTCTTTGTGGTTCGCTTGGCATTTCCCGTGCATCGGCCGATACCTCTTTCCGAAGCTGGACAGTCTCCCAAAAGGTACTCTGCTCATTCTCACGGCGTGAACGTTCGTCGAAGCGATACCCGTTTGTTGAATTCTGAACAACTGCGGTTTGGGATTTAGCGTCACGTAGTTTGCGGCTTTTGTACTCACAGAGAGGGCCAGAATTCGCATTTGGCGTGTGCGTCTGTAGAGTCTTCAGCCTGATTGGGAACATGATGAGCCTTCTGTTCGTGTAAGGAGGCAACCGCAGGATAGAAACAAGCGGCGTCTTTCGAACTCAACAAAGCATAATTCTCAACGTTTGGACATACTGGAGCAGTATACCTAGCGTAGCACCGGCACACAGCTATTATAAAACCTATTTCATGCGACCGATAATACTAATCTTCGTAACGTGACCCACAGGACGCCAGTGAAATCTTGTCGACCCCGGATGTTCCATCAGGTTCTTGGTTTAAACTGCGCGTGTAGGGGGGTTCGAATTACTTCGAAGATTACACAGCGAGACAAAGTTTTTTGTTCGTCCCTTTTGGTAGGGATATTTATCTGCTGCCTCGTTCCATTCGTTATACCGTGAGGATACCGCCGTTGATCTTCAGCTTACTAAACGATAACCTACCAGGGTATATTAGGAGACTCGTTCCCCGCAAAAAAAAAAAAAAAGAAAAACACCGCGCCGGCACCGCCGCGTCGCCCATCATGTGTGGTCGGGATTTCCAGGGACTCCATATGAAATATGGCAAGACGAACTTGGTTGTAAGTGTTGTTTTATTGTTGAAACGACGGCCGCTTTTTGTGACACCCGAATTCTGACGGCAGTCCCGCCGGATCACCGCCATCGGTAATCGAATCATCATTCCAACTTCGGAACGCACTTGGAACACACTCAATGCGCGGTCTTCCGCCTGGTTGTCCTGACACCGCCCCACTCAGGATGACACGCTTGAGTATAAAAGCAGTGTCGGTCTCGAAGTTCAGTCAACTTACATTCAACCCAACTCGTTCAAAAATCCTTACAAAATCATGCCTATCATCTCGATCTTTGGCGCGAATGGAACTCAGGGTGCGTGGGCGTTCTTTTAATTCACATGGATCGTCGACGAAAACAACTTGTTGGAAATAAAGGTTCCTCTGTGCTCGAAGCCGTCCTTGCTGATGGGAAGTACACACCACGTGCCATCTCACGGAGCCTCGATTCAGCCGGTAGCAAGGCGCTGATCGCCAGAGGGATCGAGGTCGTCGTGGGTAATCTCTGGGACAAGGCCTCGGTGGCGAATGCCATACGCGGCAGCGAAGTGGTGTTCGGGGTGGGCGGATCTGATTTATGACATCCCTGCGCGCTGACGGACGCGTCTCACAGAACACAAACTTCTGGGATCCCGAGGTCTACCCCGCTGATCTTGAGGGCAAAGGTGAAGTCACCCAAGGCAAGAATCTCATCGATGCGGCGAAGGAGGTCGGCGTCAAGTTCTTCATCTGGAGGTAATACCATTTCCCGTGATATTTTTATTCTTCGATAACTCACACCGGTGCAGCTCCCTGGCTAGCTCAACGAAGGAATCAAATGGGCTGTACAAACATGTCTACCACTTTAACAGTGCGTATTCTTCCTTTCTCCCTTATATATTCCTGAATATTCCCGCTGTGCAGACAAAGTCGTGATCGAAGACTACCTCAGAGCGTCCGGCGTTCCGTTCGCTGTGCTCCTCACTGGCTGGTTCCTCGAAAATCTGTGGAAGTTCGTCCCTCTTCTTACTCTTCCCTTCAGCGCCGAGACTGACACCTCTCGCCAGAATCGGATCCCTCACGAAGACTGACACCGGCTACACCATCCCGATCCCAAAGTATGGTCCCGAGGACGAGCAGGCCGGGACATGGATTGCACACGACCTCGGTATTTCCGCCGTGGCGCTTCTGAACAACTATTCCGACGCCAGCAAAGGCGTGCTGGGGAAGTCGTATCCTGTGGTTAGCGCGCGTTTCACGTACCCCAAGTTCGCCGCAGCGATTGCCGCCGGTGCGTGTTCGGTTTGAATGGTTTCTCTGGCGCTGTAGCTAATCGTATATGTCTGGGTGGCAGCGATCAATAAGGAAGTTACGTTCACGCCGGTCGAGACCGCTGGTACTGTAGAACTCGACGAGATGGTTTGTGCTTTCCTCTTCAAGTTGGCCACCAAACTGAACGACATGAACAGTACCTGTTCCAAGCAAAGAATGGCTTGTACAGGAGCACGCCTTATCCCAACCCCGATCTGGTGGCGCTCGGTGTCAAGCTCGGCACCTTGGAGGAATTCATACAGAAAGAGGTCGTTTCCCGCTATGCATGAAGTGAGATTCGTAGTGAAAGTGCTGTCTAATTTACCGATATCAATAAGACGTTGGAATTGGAATATGTTGCTTTGGGACTTGCCCTGCGCATGACTTTAATTTCCATCTCACGTTTCTGGCCGAAAAATGGTGTGTCCGCGATGCCGCAAGTACTACACACCGACGTCAAGAGGGATGCAAGGGGCAAAACCAATTCGGGCGATGTAAAGGTTAGTGCGCATACTCTTTGGCTTGACACTGTAAGTGGAAAAACTCACTGCGAACGATAAGTACAGCAGGGCGTTTCCTTTCGCGTGCTGCCTCAGGCTCCGGTATGTCTCAAAAAATTCCCACCCTTCTTTGTTGCTACCTCTAATGACTCCCCAATGCGGCACAGCACGACGGCCCCATACCAAATAACAACTCCACGACAACCACACATCAAACGGCTGCATACCACACGGCTGCAGGCATGTCCTCGCAAACAGGGCTCAATCCCCCACGAGTCTCATTTAAAGTACCGGTACCCGCTCGTCCTCTCCCTCGTCACCCCCACCTCGACTATCGCCATCAGCATTCCCGCGGCTCCAATAGCATACCAAACCCTCGGCCTCCTCCTCACGCACCTTAACTGTTTGCTTTGCACGCCACCCGCGGGGCACGAGTTCGAATTTCGCGGGACGTGTGCGCTGGTGGCGGATCCTGCTGTTGCGCCTGCGGCGTGTGTGGTGACTGTCGCGTGGGAGCTGATCGAGAAGACGTTGTTGGCGTTCAAGTGCGTGTTGCTCCTTGCTATCTCTCTATCTCTTTTCTTTACCTCATCTCTTTATTTTATCTTGTCTCACACACGACGAGTAGTGTGCGAGGGTAAGTTATCCTTCGGAAAATTTGACGCAATGGGAAATGAAAGAATAAGGCTGAGCTGCAGACTTGACACTAGGGTAGGCGCCGCACGTCGAGCAGGTAACTTTCTTGTCGTGGGACGGTTTTGCTTAATACAGTATTATAACTTCTTCGGAACACCGCCCGCAGCCTCCGCCTCTGCCTGTGGTGTTTTTAGGTCATCGGTTTTGCGAGGGCGGCGTATGTACAATGTATTCCCCCTCAGAATGAGGCGATCATCAACAACCAGCCCACCGATTCACGCTTCCTCAGACTCTTACGATTATAATTGGAACTCCAAGTCAAGTGTAAATGCATATTATCACGATTTTCGGTGCAACTGGAACGCAGGGTATATCTCCGCCCTCATCAAGTATCCGGAGCTGGCAGCGGCTATTGCGAAGGGTATGTTTATTTTTTTATGTCCTTGAGCTACGGTTGACCAGAGACGGGCGACTGTATCCTGAAGAAAGAGGTCACTTTCACGCCGATTGCGACCACTGGTGTTGTAGAAGTAGACGAACTTGTGGGTTTCTCATTCTTTCCGGTGCTTCTCAATATCTAACCTAACCCTTTTCCACTTCAAAACTTCTTCCAAAAAAAATTACCTCCCTTCGCAATACGCTCTCCAGGCGAAGATGGGTCTCTATCTCGACACCCCCGTTCCGAATCCAGACCTAATGGAGCTCGGTGTGCAGTTCGGGTCGCTGGAGGAGTTCATAAGACCGGAGGTGGTCCCGCGCTACGTATGAATCCGACGCGGAGGACTAGCGGAGAGAAATCTGGGACTAGCGGAGAGATAATCAACGGTTCGGGTATCCAGCGATGTCGGAACTACCATTCAAAGTATACAACTAGTTGGTTTTAGTACCGAGCTGACATATCTCTTCCACGGGCGGACCGTTATTGAGATGGCTCTGTTAAATCGATCAGGGTAAGAAGTTTTCCGTTGCTTCGGAAGGATGCCAATAATGTCAGACTATGGAAGACCTGCTGTTTTACGACCCAGGCATAGTTTTTATGCTTTAAGGGGCGGTTGATATCGAATAAAATAAAGCGGATCCTGATAGCAAACGGCAGAGTTAGTTCGTATGGATAAATCAATTGATTCTGTTTCAAACCAGACTCTAGACATAGCAACACACTACATAGGCATAAGAAAAGAAGAGGGGCACAAAATCTTCAGGACGCTCAGACGGGAACCAGATCAACTCCTTTATCACTCAAGTTTAAGACCTCCAGGTTTTCTTCAATGTTGGATGGATTGGATTGCCCTCATACATTTTCACCGACACTGATTAGCCTTTCATCAATATTTTTGACCTGCTTAGCCTGTGAGGAGCGCTGAA
Source organism: Mycena capillaripes (assembly GCA_029204075.1). NCBI lineage: Eukaryota > Fungi > Basidiomycota > Agaricomycetes > Agaricales > Mycenaceae > Mycena > Mycena capillaripes. The sequence continues at coordinate 2,441,306 of JARHKZ010000001.1, forward strand.
ATAGGGGCCTCGCTGTTTCCCAAAGCTGCACGGCCTTCATCAAGTCACCCTGACCTCGACCGACGTCTCCAAGCCGGAGCATGCATTCTGCTCTGCTCTGCTCTGATGGATATCCATATATGTGAATCCCTCACGGGCAACTGAAAACAAGGTGACCGCTGTATCATTGTCTTTCTGAGCAGAGAACACATCTCTCAGGAATTGGACAGCTTTATGGATTCCAAGCTTCCTTTTTGATTTCACAGAATACACAAGGAAAACTGTTGCCCAGGTTGACATGTCTTGATAATCATTCCACCGACTAACATGAGCGAGTCTCTCTAGGCAATATGTCACAAGCTCGCAATCTTGGTGCCCCCATAATATCTGGAGGCTGCTGCAGAATACTGTGTTTGCGGCTAACACATTTCCTTCTCTCAAATTGAGATCCGCTTGGAAACATTCACATCCTATCACAAGCCTGCGCACCCCCATGTTCATGAATAGCAATTTTGCTGCATCAATATTTCTCTGCATACAATCCTTTGGAGCATCCATTGCCATATCAATTTCTGCAATACTAAGTAGAGTAATGCCGTAAAGATAGGGATCCTGGCCACCAGATGTTTTCTGAAGAATTTGGGTGTGAATCTCATGGGCCTCAGTATATTCAGACTTCAATGTATGAATCTGGGCCTGAGCATTCAAGATACCCTGGTAGAAACCTCCACCAGATATTCCTAACAGACCCAAGAGATCCATTGCCCTATTGCAAAGGGAGATGCTTTGCCTGTAGTTACCCAGAGTATTCCAGCAGATAGCGGCTATACGTAATGCAAGTGCCTCCAACTGTAAATTGCCTGAAATCTTCGCTAATCGCTGGGACTCGTATGCATTTAATTGTGCTGCAGAGTAATCACTCTCCCGCCACCTGATCCATGCAAGAGTTTTGAATGCTTGGGAATGTCTTTTATTATTCCCAGCTGAAATTGCGAGAGACATGACACTTTGACAGTAATTTGCAGCAGTGAGAAAGTCATGTTTGCAGTCCATACAATAATTTGCTAGAACAAGATAGAATTTGCCCGGAGAATTGATCAGTTCCCACAAATAATATTTGGTCGAAAACATACATTTGAGATCTATGTCATCAAATAGCTCAAACTGTTCCAACACTTGAGAAACCTGTGTCTCTGGACTGGATATTTGATGATACTGCCACGAACTTACGAGCTCGGTCATAAAGCAAACCTCCAGTTCATGGTCACGAGGCAGTGGAAGGATATGCTGAATCTGGCCAATCAGAGCGGAACTTCCTTGTCCAATGGATCGGCCAAATTCATTCAGAGTACAGGCACAGTAAATGCTATCCTTCAGGTCTGGATGACCCTGTTGGAGCCCATTGTGGGGAACATTCTGAATGTTTGCAAAATTTGATGAAACTTGAACCACTGTGCCTGAAGCAGACAGAGTTCCGTAGTATTCTCTAAAAAATTCAAGTAGGACCCGAAAATGTTTCAGAAGAGGTCGAATAAGGTCATCTCCAGGGGGTTGGATCTTCTGCATGTGTTCTCTAATCGGCACAAGGACCTTCAGTCGTTTATGTCCATCACTGTACGCAAGACTGGTGCGAATCAATGCAGCTTTGCATGGAAGAACATTATCGAGCGGAAGTTGGCTTTGCACCAAGGCCACATCTGACAGCCCATCCGGAAGGATTGACAGCAGGCCGAGTAGATCTCTTGTCTGGGGCCTGGATTTGAGCCTAGGGCTGGATAGAGACAATGAAATTGATAAATCCAGATTAGACCTTTGGTCATGTCCATCTGAGATGAGAGATGTCTTTTCTTCTTCCCAGCGGGACAACACGTTGGAACAGCCTTCTGCATCCACCAGATGGGCAAGGAGACTTATTGCAAGCGGCATGTTGTCGGTCAGGGAGAGAACTTTGTCAACCTCTGCAGGTTCATGTATGCCATCTGCAATATCTATGAATGTTTTTCGGGCTGCATCTTGGTCTAAGGGCTCCAGAGGCGGGAGAAATGGTCGACTGCAGCATACTTTGACCGGTCTTTCTGCTCCTCGCATTGTAATCTGGTGCAATATAAATGTATTGTAGAATAACAAGATGTCTGCACATACCATCACTGCAAGATGTGTTACACCGGTGAGGAGTGCTAGAAATTGTTCAATGGCATGGCGAGACTCCGTGGGCTCCCACACTGTCTCCAAATTGTCCAGAATCAAGAGACTTGGTGGACCTCTGGAGAGGTGTTGGACACCTGCTTGAGCAAGGTCTTTTCCCGGCTTGAGTCCCAGATGGACCCCGAGAAGTGCAGTAAGTTCCACTTTGTTTGCCGCAGAGTCACAGGCAATGAAATGGCGAGACTGCACATATCTGGATATAATCTCTGTGTGATGGAGCACTGCGCTTGCTAGGCTAGTTTTACCCATCCCACCAGCACCTAAAATAGCAATCCTAGGAGTTCCTTGGCTAAACAGTTCAAGGATCTCTGAAAGTTCCCTTTCATGGCCATGGAATATCTTGGGCTCTGATGGAAGCATTGAGATTGAGGTGGAGCTTCAATACATGTGTCAGCCTGGTTATAGATGGACCAAGGATGAATGAATACCTAGCATATGCGCTGGAATAAACCCCGCTTATCTATGTACAAGTTAGCACTTATTTTATAAAAATTCATGGAATGTTGTACAGAGGATGCCCCGTCTGAACTAGATGCTTCAGATAGAGCTTCAATCATGGCGAGGACTTCCTGTTGTCTCTTTTGTGCATTCTCTTGCATCTCAGCCATGGCTGTCATGAGGTCAGCTGTCCTGATCTGATATATTCTTTAATATATTACCGCACTCTCGGATAGTTCACTTTCCTGAAAAGATTCAAAGCCTTGGTGCAGTCCAGCTTTGCAATTCTTGAGTAAGGTGCTCATTTCATTTTGACGAAAAAAATTGTTGACTTTGCTACCACTAGTGTTGCCGTGACTCAAGTCGCGCGAATTCGACTTAACGAGCCTAGCGGTCATGGATCACATCCATTCTGGGGTATTAGGGGGTCAGCAACTGGGGTTACAATAGGTCCATCATGTTCACACGGCATTTAGCGAAATAATGATTGACCGCGGAGAAACATGGGAATTAACGTAACTCAAGTCGCTGACTTCGGGAGCAATAAATGACGTATTACTCAATGACATAGTGACGTTACCAGAAATGGTTGATACATATCAGAGAGGTATCATACTGCTCTGTTTGACAGGTCTAATATCCAGGAAAATATGCGAAGGTAAGTCAGCAAATGAGTTAAGTCGAATTCGCGCGACTTGAGTCGCGGCAACACTAGCTACCACTTTGCTGTGCTTCAACAAAAGTATAGATTTTGTGAAGGGTCCTGTACGGTGGTGGTTAGTGACAAGGGAGTCATCAAACAAGCTACCTACTGAGTGAATCTTCCGATGTGGCTGAGTACATCGGGTGGGAGTTCCCCATCCGTATCTGAATTGACACAAGGGGCTGGTCGGCCGCTTCGCGGCCTCCCATCCCCTTCCTTGCAATGTATTCGTACCAAAACTTATATTTTTTACAATGCTCGGCTGCTTTGCGGCCTTGCATCCCCTTCGCACTAAGAGAGTCAATATTTGTCTTCAAAATTTATTGAAGCAGCGAGGACAGTGAACAAATAATCTTTGAGGACTTTGGAGATCCGGAAAGGAGGTGTTGAAATGATAAATCAAAGCTCAGTTCACAAAAGCATTCCATTCCTATTGCATGCCTACTTGTTCGCCGCGGTGACCTTTGTTGCGGGGTGATGGGAGGCATCTGTCAAAGTTAGTGCCGAAATGATAAATTAAAAGCTGAGTTTAAAAAGGCATTCTGTTCCTAGCCGCGGCAACCTTTGTTGCAGGGTGGTGGGAGGCATCTGTCAAAGTTAGTGCTAGCGCAAAGTGTGTTAGAAGGGTGACGTCGCATGCCGCCAATGCCGAAAGATTGCTTGGCGGTGTGCCTGCGAGAAACAGGACTCGGAAACCGGCGGCCAGCTGCCACACTGATACGGCATCAGCGGAGATGAGCGGAGTTTAAAAAGGCTTCGGACGGACAGAAGTGCTTAATTTTATAAAGAGGGTGATGTATAATGATAATCGCTTCAAGCAATTGATAAGTGTTCTCCATGAGCTGTGTACATTGATCTTTGTTTTGTTTCACGCTCTAATGATTTCCCGTGAGCTTGTTAGTGAAAGAAACATTATGATATAGCTCCCCTGGAGGTCCTTCAAGAGCGACTGAGTGGTGTTGGAGATAGCCTCCAAGAAAGGGGTCTTGAAGCCAATGGCAAGAATGCCTAGCGTTTTGGCGGTCACAGACAAACATGTGGTGATGTTCCTCAATCGAATTTCAGTGAAGGTAGACTGTGAGGGCATGATGGTGATGGGGCATCTGCTGGCAAAGATATCATCTTGGTTTTATATGATACAAGTGGCTGACGGCCCGCTTCGCGGGCCGCCATCCCCTTTTTGAACATAGAAGAATGAAATCGAAGTGGATTCAAAGCTAAATGAATATTACAGAAGGAGTTCATCCCAAACAATATTACTGGTGCATGTGGATAAATCATCTTCATATTTCAAAATCAGGACGTTTTCTGAGTCTGGGACCCGGGTCATTGCGGAATACAACTGGCCATGCGAGAACACAGGTCGTCGCAAGTCAATACCCAACTTTTGAACGGTTAAGCCTTGACAGCCATTAAATGTGGTGGCATAACAGAGAGCGAGTGGTATCTGCTTTCTGTGGATGGTGAAATTGAATCCATGAGGTTGAAAATGGCAGTCGATACGTGAGATATGAAGTCGGATCTAGAAACATATTGAAGGACTTTAAAACCTAAAGCAGGTCACATACCGAGTCGACAGGTTGGCCAGCCACGATGGAAGAAATTGTCTCTACCTCAACAGTGTATCGCAGTAAATTGCGCACAATTACCCGAGTATTTTTTGTGAGACCTCGGGACGCATCAAAATTCCGAGTAAGTCGGCAGATAGCGCCAACCTTGAGAAACAATTCGTGTGGTGGTATTCCGGGCTCTTTGAGTGAGTTGAGGAACTCAGGATCAGCAAAGACTGCCTCGTTTGAGTTGTTGACATCATCTTCCACCGAGTCACTGCTGATATAGCAGTGTGCAGTCCCAGGCACATCACGGAGAATGATAGTGTTGAATTCATCAACAAATATGTTAAATGGGCTCAGAATGGCTCGGGAAATACAGATGACCGGGTCAGAGAGAACAATTGGAGGGAATATAAAGTTGATTAGTTCTTGGGGTGACCGTGTGTGCTGCAAACACCCCAGGTCAACTGAATCATGAAGATAGTCATCGCCAATGCTATCAAGAAAAGAGGAGAACACCAAGTCGTGGCGTTGTCGCAGTGATATTTCGAGCTTCAGAATTTCAAAGTGGCGAAAAACCGATTGTGGGCGCAGTGATGCATTGCATATTGCAGTTCGTCCTCCAAATCTGACAACAGGTGCAACCTTGGGCCAGTGAGAATGGGAAGTTTTCTTGAGTATCCAACACATACCTGGCGAAAATCTCCAACCGTAATCAACATCCGGCCTCCCCATACCTTGTCTGAGAATCCTGTCAATGAGCGCATGAGGCGGTCGGCGCAATCGAAAGCTTTGAAGTGGAGGCCACCAATTTCATCAATGACATGGCATTTGGCTGTTAGGAGAAGTTTAGCCCGGTCACTTCTAGGTCCAACAGAAGACCTGAGATGTGGGTTATATTCATCGACTGGAATTCCATAAAGATAGTGCGTTGTTCGTCCTCCAGGATACTTTTTCGCTGCGAATTCAGAAGATGCAGAGAGCAAAATAATTTGATCCAATTTGCATAGTGCTCCTATGACCGGATAAAGAACAAATGTCTTTCCACGTCCAGCGCGACCATCAATATGCAAGGGGGGTGGATTTTCCAGGGTTGAAATAAGCATAATACGATCGTCAATAGCTCGCTACCACAGGATCAGAGGAGAAGACACGAAACAAAAATAATCAACAGACCTGCTCAGCTGTGAGTTCGTCCTTGAAAGCACAGAGATTGGTTGGATCGCCGGACCACCGAAGGCGCTCGGTTTCAACCTCTTGTTGTCTTTCTGTCGGCTCCGGAAGTCCGATTTCTGCGAGGGATTTTCCCAGACCATGTAGTAAGCTTTGCAGCGCCAGCAAAAGTTCATTGATGATTAAATCGGGCTGTGGTGAAGCCGTTGTTCGTAACATACGATCTCGAATGTCTGCACCAAGGGATTCTTTATGGGCTTCCCATATAGTCAATGCTGGACTGCCCTCAGTTGCCAGAATTGCGAATATCCAACGAAGCTGAGAAGGTGGGGCACCAAAATTGAGTAATTCTTCGAATGCCATTATTCCTTTGTCACGGTTATCGAACAGTCCCATAGCTTGTGCCGCCTCCTGATACGTTCCATAGACAACACCATCAATCGTTCGAATGTCCACCCAATCATGGGCACTTCGATGCAGCAGAAGTGCACGCAGATAAAATACATCCCCATGCCGAGGATACACCCTCTGAATGCGACAGACTCCAACATGGCCAGGCTTGTAGAATCGGATCCTCATTCTGGGTCGATTTGGATATTCATCTTCAAGAACTTGTAATGGATGCATCTCCACGTTGGGATCGTGCTTTTCGAGTCTGTACTGTGATCCAAATTCCACATAGGTCAGAATGTCGAGTAGAGGATGGCGTGGGCGCGATAGGTATCGAACTAACAGGGTTGCATCAGACTCTGAACCATTTTTACGTGCCATTTGGCCATATTGCCGTCCCGGTAAATGAATTGGGAGACACTTTACAGCTGGATGCTTCTCGGAAATGTGGAATGAAGCCAGGCGTGTTGCCGCTTCGATGGATGACAGGTACCGCCCTCTTTCGTAGTCACGTACTTCATCCACTGGTTTGCGACCAAGAGTCCTTGGCTCAATCTTGCCTGTCGATGATGGCTGTTTCTGGACCTTCCAATTTGCCTGGTCTGGCGGTTTGCAAAAAAGTACTTGAACAGATATTGGAATAGTGCGACTGTTGTAGAGAATTCCACGTTGATATGGCAGTCATATTTTTAAAATGAGCCACGGAATATGAGATACAATAAATGCGTCTTCTCGGTCGCGACGACGATGTTCAAAATATCCTGGAAATGGTCAAACCAAGAAATGCAGAGGTAATTGTGCCTTACCACGTTCATTGAATGCAGAATCAGGAATGATGGGCTTAAGATAACCATACTGAGACTTTTTGGGCCATCCACATCGATGATAAGACTTCGATGGATCATGAGTGTGCGTCATATGTCGTTTAACAGCATCACGTAGAGGGCCAGATTCACGGGGAAGTTCAGCACTGAGGAATTTGTCAATCTCTGCTGGAGTTTTTGGGACATTTTTGAGAGCAACAGCCATATGTTCATGGGGAAGGCCCCGTTTCTGGAACTCTGTAACTCATATATAATACAGGACTGGCCCGAACACAGTGCGAATATCTTTCATGAATGCAGAAAGGTATTGCTGAAACACTCTCACAATGAGATCGGGCCGGTCATTTGCGGACTGGCCAGGGAGTAATTGTGATGTAATTTCTGGCCAGCGTGGGCTAGTAGTGAAAGTAATGAACAGGGTGACTGGCCCTAGAGCTTTCCGCAGAGCCAGACAGTCAGATATGTTGGCAGCAGCCCAAGTGGGCAAATGAACAAAGGTAGATGGCAGCTGAACATCGTCAACCGGCTCCTCTCCACCTGGTCCAATGAATTCTTCTTCATCTGGCTCAGACTCGTGTTGATTCATTCGGATATAGGTTAGCCGGGCTTCTTCAATGGCGCTCCAGGCATCAACCAAATATTCTCCTATATTACCATTGGTTCAGAAATAAATTGAAGGAGTTGAAATGGAACATACCAGTTAATCTAGAAAACTTGGACATCTGTGCGGCATTCATGTAAAACCGTGTCCTATACCAGCGTGCCTGGCTAAATTTCTTTCCATCTCGGGTTTGACGTGAGGGAGACCAGCCCATGGTACCGTGTGGAAGGAGTAGCAAATAGTGCAAGGGTTCTACAAAGGGCGAAAGAATGTCCAGGAAAATTGGTTTGTAGCTCCCTTTCCGTTGAATCACAATTTTTCTGCGGGTAGGTTGAGAAGATGGGGCAAGGGAAATAACAGCAGCGATTTCATTGCTGGTGCAATCTGTGTGTTCAACATGTAAAGCGATGTCTTCATCATCGTTGTAGACATTCAGGTTCTCGAGCTTCTCAATAAATGGGTTGACTCGCTCCAAACCAGCCAGTGCACTGTTGATCCATGAATATGGAATTTTCAACTCGTCCCCTTTGGCGAACATAGCCCATGGATCGTGAATGAACCACCGAATTGCATGTTGACCTTCGTGCGCAGGTAAGAGCCTGTGATAAGTACGCCCACCCGCCAAAGTTACAGCTGCAATTCCATCTGGAAATTTCATGAAATCGCCATCATACACTCCAAGTGCTGTGAGAGAAAAGAGGTTGTTCAACTTCCGAGAGATGCCAGCAGTTTTGCGGTCATTGATGAAGTAATCCCACTCCTCAGGATATGGAAGAAGTGGTGGCTGATAATGAACACCTTTGGGACCACAAATGAAGCAGCGGTCATGTAACCGTTCCCCGGTCAATCCCTTATGATATGTGTTGGGAAGGTGCATGTATAACAATGAAGGAATTCATAGCACACCTTGATACCGCATATATTACATTCCCTACTCCACTGAAGACGGAGAGGTTGCAGAGCTTGAGAGGTGTTAAGGATAGCAACACGATCCCACCATTGGCCAGTGGAAGGTGCTTGAAAGCGACTGTGATGGGCAGCCAAATCATTCTGGCGAATCTCTTCCTGCCGACTGTTGTCGAGTATGCTCCGGTGCACAGCGCGGGATTGAGTATCGCGCTGACGAATATCTGTCCTTTGGGTGTCAGATAAGAGGGAATGCGAAATTCTGTGTGCAGCCATGTCCTGTCTCCTTCTGTGTTCACGATTATAATTCTCCTCGTGATTTCGGCGTTGTCTCTGTGCTTCGCGTCGAAGGCGACGTTGCCGTTCGGCATCTGTCTCTGCCTCTGGGGTCAATTCATCCATTCTGTCGCTGAAATTGGGGGCTTGAATTCGTGCTAGGAACTCAGCCTTGGGCTGGCAAAACTGTTAAGGGATGGAAAGGCAGAGTTAGAGGTTGTCTTGAGGATCTGAACAGGTGGGGGATCTGGGAAGAAAGAGACCAAGGTTCTTTTTACCATTTTCAGAGCTTTCTGACGCCGAGCGCTCGCGGCGAAATATAGAAGCCACCCCAGTTTGAAAGAAGGCTAGTGGCTTGACAGTTTTGGATCGAGGTCTGGCAAAGAAAATATTTGTGGGAGAAATAGCCGTGGCGAAATATAGAAGCCGCCCCAGTTTGAAAGAAGCCTAGTGGCTTGACAGTTTGGATCGAGGGTGTGTCAAAGAAAATGTTTGTGGGAACCGCAGAAATAGCCTCTGAGAAATGAGGCAGAGACATCACTGCGTCTGAAAATAAGCTATCGGCATCCATGGCCCTGGAAGCCGTGCAGGCAGTAAAAGGTCTATGATCAACAAAAAAGGTAATATTAAAGAGAGTGATATTAAATCAGGGCGCTAGGCAGAGATCGGGGCGCTAATTCGAAGGCGCTAATCAGGCGGAGTCTGAAGCCTTTGTGTTCGTGGGAACCAGAGAAACACCTAAGAAGAGAGGCATTGCGTCGGGAATGAAGCTGTCGGCATCCATGGCCCTGGAAGCCGTACAGGCAGCAAAGGTCCCAGATCAACAAAAGAGGTAAAATTAAATCAGAGCGCTAGGCAGAGATCGGGGCGCCAATTCGAAGCCGTCCAGATCAACATTAATTCAGGGCGGGCGCTAGGCACAGATCGGGGCGCTAATTCGAATGCGCTAATCAGGCGGAAGCCGTGCAGGCAGTGAAAGGTCCCAGATCAACAAAAGAGGTAATATTAAATCAGGGCGTTAGGCATAGATCGAAGCGCTAATCAAGCGGAGTCTGAAAAGGCTTCAGACAGACAGAATGCTTAATTTTATAAAGAGGGTGACTGATAGCTTGAAGGCTGTCTTCTGCCGGTTTGATCCATCAGTAATAGTACAGCCATAGAAATGTACTTGTGTTACAATTCAAAATCAATCATGTTCCTTGTTGACTGTTACCAGAGCGTCTACATAAGTATGCTTCAGAGAAGATCTCAATCGAGTTCGCGTCCACACCCGAGATCATCGATCAATGAGTCTTGATTTCAACCACACAGTTCGCATCGCATTCGTTCCCCGACGTCTTCGCCGGCGCTCATCGCGGCCGCTTTCATATTATGTTCAATAGGCAGAGCATCCTTCCGTTTCAGTTCTATTTTTCTACTATATAATGGTGTTTGCAAAACTCTTCGAACACAATCTGTTTCGCCCTCCGTTTCGCATCCCTCCTGGCGCTTAACGTTGGTCCTTATCGCTGCCATTTTGACACTCAGTCCAAGTATCTGAGCCTTGACTGATTCAACTCGCACTCACACACACATTCTATGGCCTTCCTCCCTTACGCAGCTCACCTAGGTTTTGCTTGCGCTTGGACGGTCGGCAGTGCCAGTATTGATGCAAACTCATGCTTGCATTCCCTATTTGACTTCTGAAAATGCGTGCTGTGTGCGTGTTCATCAAAACATTCGTGGAGCTAGAACCGAGTCAGAAACTCAGCCGGGCGGGCCGATGCGTAAAAGAGGTGTCAATGTCGGGTTTGCGATAGCGGACATCTGGAAAGTGCATCACCCATAAGGTAGTCTTTCGTAGACAGAGCCTTCAAATTAGAAACTCGTACCATGTTTCTTGAAGCAGATGATCGAAGATTATTTTATCCACCTCAGTACAAAAAATACCCTAGCAAATCAATTCCTCACGCGTTCCGCTTAGGTCTCTCCAAACAAAGAGCGTGCTGTATCTTAACACTACCGTTCCAAATCCCGAACTATTGGCGCTGTGTATTCAGTTCGGGTTGCTGGAGAAGTGATGTGGTCTCGCGATATGCCTGAATCAGAATCAGATTCGGGGAGCCTGATGCAGAGGAAACTTGTTTGACCCATCAAACGTCGCAAGACACTGTTGCAAAAGATGCAATCAACGGTGCGGTAACTATATTTCAAGGCCGTAATTGGTCGGTTTACGAACACGATTGACGCGCGACTCATCCTGCGTGATGTCCGGGAGTATGCTTCCCATGTAGTTTCAAACCCAAATAAATACACTTGCAGACGCAGGGAATTTTTTTTCCACTTGAAATCATCTTGTGATCGAAGGACTCGGTCCCTAACAGGGTTGAACCTGCCCGCATACCAAGCCGCATACACAGCCACATCTCGTCCACAACAGTGACTTCCATTAACGAGGTCAGGATCAAGTCCATTCCGTCGCCAAATTCTTTCATCCCTTACAATGCCAAGACCATGCTGCTGGAAATGCGGAGCACCGACATGGCGCGCTTATCTGCAGACTCCTCACTTAATTTGAACCATTTTCTGACCAGCAATGAGGCTCCTACCGAGGCAGAAATCCCCCACGCATCACAATCTCCGAGATACAGGACCAGGTAGATGCGTTGGACGCGGAAATCTATCATTTGCGGACCACGCTTGGGATGCTGTTCGTACAACGCCACGAGGCAGTTGACCTCGTGCGGCAGCATTCCACGATACTGTCTCCCGTTCGTCGTGTGCCACCAGAGCTGATTTGCAAAATATCTTCCTGGACTCTGGACAGAGACGATGAAGGAGCAGCGAGTCAGCCGCCGTGGTATCTGTCACTCTTGGAGAAACGCAGCGCTGGCGTATCCACACCTCTGGCGTTCCATCTCCATCCCTTCACTGTCTCACCCATCCAAGGATGTTTCTCTACGCCTCATGATTGAAAGTCTCCTTCTCCGATCGGGCAATGCATCTCTGGATGTCCTTTTGCAAGGCGTTCATTGGATCTACTCGTAATCTTTGCGCACTGTCACCGCTGGGGAGTTTTGCGCTTGGACGGCTTCTCAACCTTCAGTGAGCTTGATTGCCTCCGCCCTCTGATCGGCCACCTGTCTCGATTAGAAAGAGTAGAAGCAGCTAGAATGCACGGAACCACAATCCCGGACATTTTTTCCAGTGCTCCAAACCTCCAGCAAGTTATGCTTTGCGACTGGAAATTCCAAAATCTATGGTGGGGTATAACAATTCCATGGAGACAGGTCTCCCACTATCGAGGGGCCGGCAGACCGGAGCCACAGCTCGAGATTCTCAGAGCAACACCCAACCTACTAGAATGCGCCATCGATCTTCTCGACACCTTTGTCGAACCTCGGGAGAATACCCCTGTCCTACTCCCCCATCTTCGCTGGCTCTGTATACGATTGGCTCGGTTTCTCGTCTATCTCAAAGCACCCTCACTTGAGGAGTTGTTTTGCGTCGAAAGTCACATCGTGGACACATACACTCTTCTTCCGTTTGTCCGGAGCTCATCCTGCTCCTTACGAAAACTGGTTTTAGCCAACTGTAACATGCCCATGCAACTGATCGCGGTTCTCCGAGCTCTTCCTTACCTCACATATCTACTCATCGAGATCGAGTCCAACCATCACGCGGAGACGGAGCGTGCACTGTTCACTTCCATGACGAAGCGAGGGACCAATGATTTTGTTTACCAGTAGTTATCATTACGGTTGAGAGTCGACACAAAATTGCAGAAATTTACAGTCAATCGGCAAGTATTTGAACCGGGTGCAGTCTGGCAAAAAATATTGGAGGACCGCTGACTGCAGTTATGAGACTCAAAGTCCTAGTAATGATTACGGCTGGACAATTGCCGTGAGGGACACAACATCGGAGAGTAGAATTTTCACTGCAGAGATCTGTGAGGATTCTAACTTTGATCCAGAATCGCGAGTGGGAATGGAGAACTTCATGCCCTCTAACTTTAGGTAGTGGGTCCTGTACCGCCCTAATAGTACAGTGCCCGCCAAATTTGAGTAAAGTTGTTACATGTTTGGTTTGCTTGTGTAATCACTCCCATGGTGCTTTTGGTTCAAATCTCGCAGGTGCATTTATTAACATTCACTCTGTCCCCATGTTTTTATATTGTCTTTGTAAGGGCAACCACGAAGGCCCGAGGTACTCAGGGACTGACGTGGGGGGTCCAAAGGTTAATTGACAGTAGCTAAATATACAGAGAAGCATACCTGACGTGGGGGGTATAAGTAAGCTACTAGCTAAGACCATGTAAGACCATGTGACCGGAGTGATCGGCAGATGTCCCGGGCTCGGTCACATGCGAGGTGCCATCGGGGGTCCCCCTGGCGGGTCACATGCCGGCTTCCGGTACCGGTTCCGGTAGGCCGGTGACCGGGAGAGCGACCGGAAGGACCGGAGGGGCCGGAAGGGCTCTGAATGGGGGTTGGGACGGGGGTTCCCCTGACAGTCTTCTTCTTCTCTGCATTCTGTTTATTCCATTTATTTTAGCTGAGTATCTGTTGGGTCCTGGTCGATTTAATGGGTCTACTGAAATATTCTGTAGCACATGGCCTCCTTGGCTGCAGACTTATCCAGTTTGCTGATTAATTGACCTGGCCAGCACTCAATGTGCTGAGATTTTCAATAAACTTCCATGGAGTTGACTGGTTTTTTGCTTCTCAACTCTCTAGCTGATGTTTGGCACTATGAGAACACAGAAATTGAAGCTGTGTTGCAGTTGAGTACAAGTAGCTGTAAGGGCAACCACGAAGGCCCGAGGTACTCAGGGACTGACGTGGGGGATCCAAAGGTTAATTGACAGTAGCTAAATATACAGAGAAGCATACCTGACGTGGGGGATCCAAAGAGAAGAAACTCTGAGGATTCCCACGTCAGCCGTGGGTATAAGTAAGCTACTAGCTAAGACCATGTGACCAGAGTGATCGGCAGATGTCCTGGGCTTGGTCACATGCAAGGTGCCATCGGGGGTTCCCCTGATGGCGGGTCACGTGCCGGTTTCCGGTACCGGTACCGGTAGACCGGTGACCGGGAGAGCGACCGGAAGGATCGGAGGGGTCGGAAGGGCGTTGGATGGGGGTCGGGACAGGGGTTCCCCTGACATCACCCCCCCCTTGGAATGCGGCGCCCCGACGCATAGACCGGATGCAAAGGGAGGGATCCCGGAAGGGCAGGGAGTCAAAGGCGGCGACGGCAATGGTGCGTGGTTTGGCTGGGTATTTCAGGTAGAACTCGGCCACAGCTTCCGGGGCAAAGAGGTCGGAGTGCTTGACCCATTGATTGTGCGAGTCGTCGTACCCTTTGAAGCGCACCATGAAGTGGAGCGACTTCCAGCGCACCTTTGCATCAAGGATCTCTTCAACCTCCCATTCCGGAGCATCACCGGGTGCGTCCGGGAGGACTGGGGCCGGCTCGTTGTAGCTGGGCCGTCCCTCGAAAGGATTGTCTTCAGCGAGTTCCAATTTCACCACCGGGAAGACCGGGTGGAGCCGGGAGAGCCGGGGTGGGAGCTCCAGCTTGTACGTGCCGCGCCAGATAACCTTGATGACCTTAAAGGGGCCAAGTCGTCGGTGCAAGAGACCGGGAGATGGCCGGGTCGTCTGGATGTCCGACGCATCAAGCCAGACTCGGTCACCCACCTTGATCTCCGGCGCAGGGGTGCACCGGCGGTCGTAGTACCGCTTGTACTCCTCCTTGGCTTTGACCAGCGCGGACCGGGCTTCAGAGACACCGGAAGCGATCCGGTCGCGGAATTCATTTACTGACTCCAGCTTCGAACGTAGCCCGTTCGGCTCAAACCCTATCTGGGGGAGCCGGCCAGTGTCGGTCATGAACGGGACCTGCTGCGTGGAAGAGTGGACGTGGTTGTTGTAGGCGAATTCGGCGGCCGGCAAGAGGTCGTCCCAGTCGTCCTGCATGTAGTTGGTGAAGATGCGGATGAACTGTTCCATCTCTTGGTTGACACGCTCGGTCTGGCCGTCAGTCTGCGGGTGGTACGCCGTGGAGGTCGTGGGCTTGACACCGATAAGGCGCCAGAGCTCGGTGGTGAACTCCGCAATAAATTGCGGACCCCGGTCGGAGATGTACTTCTCCGGCGCGCCATGGAGCTTCCAGACGTTCCGGTAGTACAACCGGGTGGCGCCGACCGCGTCGATCTGGGTGTGACACTCCATGAAGTGGGCGCGCTTACCGAGGACATCGACCGCGACCATGATCGCATTGTACCCGTGGGCCTCCGGGAGTTCAACGATGAAGTCAACCGAGACCGTGCTCCAGCGTTCTTCGGGGACCTCCGTCGGGTGCAACTCCCCGACCAGAAGCTTCCGGAGTGCCTTGTTCCGGCAGCACAGATCGCAGGTGGCAACTTACCGGCCGATGTGACGGGAAAACTGGGGCCACCAGTAGTTCCGGGAGACGAGCTCTAACGTTTTAAAGCGACCGGCATGACCGGCGACCCGGGTGTCATGGTGCTGCTCCAAGATCTGGCGGCGAAGGTCCTGGTCCCGGGGGACAACAATCTTGCCGCGGAAGTAGAGCAAGCCGGCATCAACATGCCACTCGTCCGGACCGGCGACGGCGACGCCTTCCAGAGCACGGACGTGAAAGAGGTCCGGGCACAGGAGCGTGACGTCCTCATTGTCCCGACCAGAGCCGTGATCCGGTCGCCGGGAAAGCGCGTCCGGTTGACCCATTGAGCGGCCAGGCTTGTGGTACAAGGTGAAGTCGAATCGGGACAGGTACAGGGACCACCGCGTCTGTCGCCGGTTCAGGTTCTGCGCCTTCCGGAAGTACTCCAAGTTCTTGTGGTCGGTCCAGATCTCGACCGGGTGCTGCAAGCCTTCGAGGAAGTGTCGCCACTCCTCAAGGGCTCAGACTATTGCAAGCATCTCCTTGTCGTGGATCTCGTAGTTGCGTTGGACCGAACTCAAGCTCTTGGAGAAGAAGGCAACCGGATGCCACTTCTCGTCGGCGCTGGGCTGAGAGAGGACGGCACCGGATGCGAAGTCCGAGCTGTCTGCTTCCACCCGGTAAGGCTGCGACTCGTCCGGGAGGATCAGGACCGGGTCAGTGGTCACGCGTCCTTGAGATTCCGGAACGCGGCGGCCTCCTCCTCGGTCCAGAGCCACACCAAGCCTTTCTTCGTGAGGTCGAAGAGCGGCCGGGCAACGTCGGAGAACCCCCGGATGAACCGGCAGTAGAACTTCGTGAAGCCGAGGAACTGCTGCCCGTCCTTCTTGTTCTCCGGCACCGGCCAAGCGGCGACACCGGCGACCTTGACTGGATCCATCTCGACGTGGTCGTGCGAGTTGATCACCCCGAGGTACTCGATCGACGATTTCTCGAACTCGCACTTCTCCAGTCGCAGGTAGAGCTTATGCTCCCGGAGCCGCCAGAGGACCTCCCGGACAATTTCTCGGTGCCAGGTGAGGTCCGAGTGTGTGACGAGAATATCATCGAGGTATACCATGACGTCTCCGAACAAGATGAGATCCTGGAAGATATTGTTCATCATTGTCTGAAAGGTCGCGGGGGAGTTGGTCAGGCCGAAGTACATCACCAGTGGCTCGAAGAGCCCCTGGTTCGTCCGGAACGCCGCCTTCCACTTGTCGCCTTCCCGGATGCGGATGTTGTTGAAGCCCCACCGGACGTCGAGTTTCGTGAAGTACCGGGCTCCTTTCAAACGATTGATAAGGTCGTTGATGAGAGGGAGGGGGTACCGGTTCTTCACGGTCATCGCGTTAAGCGCCCAGTAGTCCTTTACGAACCGGAGCGCTCCGTCCTTCTTCTTGACGAAGAAGACCGGAGATGCCATCGGGGACTTTGAGGGCCGGATCCGACTGGTGGCCAACCCTTCTTCGATAAATGCGTCGAGTTCACGCTGCTCGAGATGGGAGATGGGGTAGACCTTGCAGTTGGCCGGTTTCGAATCCGGGACAAGCTCGATGGCATGGTCCCACAACCGGCGCTCCGGGAGCAAGTTGAACGACTCCGGTTGAAGACCTCTTCGAACTCACGTGCCCACTCGGGAATTTCTTCCGTACCGGGCGCGGAGTTTTTAGCATGCGCTAACGGTACCGGTTGCCCGGATGTCCTCTGGGGGGGAGAACCGAGTGTAGAAAACCCGATCTCCTTCCCGGACGGGGTCGTCCTTGTCATCCGAATCTTCCCCGTCATCCGGTCCGAGTTCCGGTAGGTCCTCGTCAAAATCCATGTCGTCGTCCTCATCGGAATGTTTGTCCGTGTCAATGACACATATCCGGGGGACCGGACCGGACCGGAGCTGCCGGAGGATCCGAGTGGAGACCTTGGCGAGCTTCCGGTGGGCGCGCGCCTCGGCGACACAGGTAGCACAGCACCCGGTAGGGCAGCGGCTCATCTTAACCTCGCGGTTGGCCCAGTCGATCTCCGGGTTGTGCTTCTGGAGCCAGGAGTAGCCCAGGATGAGCTTCTCCTTCCCGAGGCCGGTGACAGCGAACTGAGCACGCTCACTGTGGCCCTTGTAGCGAAGGACCACGTCTGCGACATCCCGAATGAAGCTGGCCTCATTGGGAGAACCGTCCACATTGTAGACCAGGATGGGCTGCAAGAGCCGGCGGACCAGTATCTTGTGCTCGGCGGCGTACTCCATGTCAATAAACTCGGAAGTAGCCCCGCAGTCCACCAGGCCGTTGAGCGAAAGCTTCACAGCGTCAGTGGTGGATTCGATCTCGAGGGGGAGCCGGAGGGAGTTACTGCTCTCCAAGGTGGCAGCAAGGGTAAAGTGTTTCGGGAGGCGGCGCTCCCAGGCAGTTTTCTTCTGGGGGCGTGGTGTTCGCAGGAGAGGTGGTCGGGGTTTGGGTTCGACCGGAGAGACCGGAACGACCGGTACGACCGGAGTCTCAATCGGTCTAAGGGGTGCATCTATCAGTTCGGTGGATGCAAGAGATATATTGTCACACTCGTTACATAGGACAGCGAAACGATTAGCAGCCTCCGTCGATGCCAGACGCGCGACGAGCTCGTCAAGCAAGTCGCCCCCGAGTTGCCGGATCACCTCGTCCAAGACGTCAATTGACCGGACGTCGACCGGTGCGGTACAGTCCCGGGCAAAGTGGTTCGGGTCCCTGCAGTGGAAGCAACCGCGGCGCGGGGCGCTATGGGCACGCGTCCGGTCAACGTCCATCGGGACGGCAGGCGGAAGCGCGGGGGTGGCAGCAGCTCTCTGTTGCGGTGCGGTAAAACGTGCCGGAACAGAAGTGACCGCAACCGGAAGGGTTCCCGAGCGTGCGGCCGGTTGGTGGCGACCGGAACCGGTCGTCTTGCGAGGGGCCTCGCGCGTGCAAAGGAGCGACTCGTACTGCCGGTAGGCCCAGAGGCGCCAGGCCGGGTAGTCCCGCAGGTCCAGAGGGTCGCTCGACCCGGTGATAGCGAGGTTAATCACTGGGTTAAGACCGGTCCGGTATTTTGTGACCTTGATGATCGGGTCTTCGAAGCCGGCGAGGTCGACGAGGTCCTCGAAGTTGTTGGTGTACCGGAAGACGTCCCGCGCGCCCATGTGATACGACCGGGACTCGAGGGTGCGTAGCACGTGGTCCTGCTCGTTTTCCTCGACGAACCGGAGCCGCAACTCCGTGATGAACGCGTCCCAGGTGGAGAAGGGGAACGGGGCTCTGGTGGCGTGGCGCTCGGCCCACTTCGATGCGGAGTCTTTGGCCATGAAGGACATGACAAACCGGACCGCCTTCTCTTCGGAGTGGCTGCCGTCCTCGAGGAACGCCTCCGGGAGCAACCGGATGTACGACCAGACGGTGTGGAGAAACGCCCGGCCTTGTTTCCGGTCGCCGTCGAAGACGAACGGGGGGTTCGGCCGGAGGGCCAATTTCGAGCCGGGAACTGCTGGAGGGAATAATCCTGTACCCGGGTCCGGAGCCG
Organism: Mycena capillaripes; assembly: GCA_029204075.1. Classification (NCBI taxonomy): domain Eukaryota; kingdom Fungi; phylum Basidiomycota; class Agaricomycetes; order Agaricales; family Mycenaceae; genus Mycena; species Mycena capillaripes. The sequence continues at coordinate 2,460,311 of JARHKZ010000001.1, forward strand.
GGCCGGCAAGGGACGGGGCAGGTGAAGCAGTACGGGTGGGGTCGATTTTCTGTGCAATTTGCTCAAGGGTACTCTCGAGCCTGTCCATGCGGGCGGAGACAGCTTCAGCTGCTGCTTGCGCAGCGGCGGCGGCGGTACTCGCAGCGTCCATGGAGTGCTCTACGGGTAAGGAGGAGGGGGCAAGATTCAGGGTAGGGGAGGCTGGGACGCTATCAGAGGAGTCCGAGCCGTTTGCACCAGAGCCTGCAATCTTGGCCGGTTAATCCCTTAGAGAGTTTCTTCTGCTGTAAGGGCAACCACGAAGGCCCAAGGTACTCAGGGACTGACGTGGGGGATCCAAAGGTTAATTGACAGTAGCTAAATATACAGAGAAGCATACCTGACATGGGGGATCCAAACAGAAGAAACTCTGAGGATTCCCACGTCAGCCGTGGGTATAAGTAAGCTACTAGCTAAGACCATGTGACCGGAGTGATCGGCAGATGTCCCGGGCTTGGTTACATGCAAGGTGCCATCGGGGGTTCCCCTGATGGCGGGTCACGTGCCGGTTTCCGGTACCGGTCCCGGTAGACCGGTGACCGGGAGAGCGACCGGATCGGAGGGGTCGGAAGGGCGTTGGATGGGGGTCGGGACAGGGGTTCCCCTGACAGTAGCTCCTTTTCCTGTCATTAATTTTGGCCGCAGGAGTGTTGCAGATTCAAGTTGATATGAATTCCATTGATCCATATAATCCCTTTACCGAATCAAGACAATGACATGCAAGAGCACACAATGATTTACTCCACAAGATACTTCTAAGTGTGATTGGATGGTCTAATAGCTCAGTCAGTGAAAGAAATTACTGGGACTTTGAATGCAGGATCTGTCATTCAGCCAGTATCATTCAGGTTTAATGCTCAGGTTGTTGCCTGGGTGGCTATTTTTTTTTCCTATAAACTCAGCAACATTACATTCATAATTCAATCAATCTCAGATGTGTTGCAACTAAGTGAGTTGTCCTAGCCAATAATTATCTTGCTTCTCCTCAACTGAATCTCTTGCGGTTGATTCACATTATAGGTTCAAATGATGGCATTTTTATTTCAACCGCGATCACAAGTAACTTTGTGATTGGTATTACTACACCCCCGTTTGTGACAGATGCTAGTAAGATGTTATGGGGTGACATTCTCTCAACGTTCAAACAAATTTCACGGAGGTTGCTACAATGTTACGTGAACCTTTGACTTCAAAAACCTCTCCCGGAGATCGGCCAGTTGTTGTAGCAATCTTGTGATGAGACTTGTTAAACGCGACATTTGAAAATGGTCATGGGATATGATTATTTTTATTTTCAAAATGTAAATAATCATCAAGGTTGACCCAACATTGGTCATGAATGGTGGTGTATGCGGAGTAAAGGAACCCTGACAAAGTCATGGTTTTGTGTGCCCAATGCGAGCTGGTCAACATGTTGACCGAGTGAGGTTCGGGCACATCCATATGTGACCAGTTTCTGTGCATTAGGCCCTATGAAGATGAACCTGTCCAGTCACTTAGAGTTTGCCTTTACCTCACTTGTCCAACTCACAGCCAAGTACCATCCATCCTGCTAACGAATCCCTATGTTGTGATCTGCCAGAGCTCACAAAGAAGTATGGAGATTGCGAATGCTATTTCCTCCCATTGCTTCAAAATCCAGCAGGGATGAAACCACATCTCCCAGTCATTGACACCAATTTCTGCCAAGGGTCCTTCTGCAGTACATGCTGGCCAGGTACAAAAAGGTATCAACACACTATCACTGAAGTCTGACAGCGAAAGGTACAATGGCAGCTGCTTGGGCACTTGATACCAAAGAAACTTGTCTACTTAAAGTTAAACTTCACCAGGATGTCGCCTGAATATGAAGTTGTAATCGTTCTTGAGAAGTTAGACAGGAGTTAGTGGGCTTTGCCGCTACAGCGCGCTACCACTGTTATGTGAAAAGAGAGCATTGAAGCCGCATCGGCCGATGGTGGGCCGAGTCCGAAATGCGCACGTGTTGCCAAAAGTGGTTCGTTTTGATTAAACCAATAACAAGCGACAACATCGAACGACTTTCTTCCTCTTTCTTCCCACTTTCTTCTCACTTTTTCCCCACTTCCTCCTTGCTTCGCTGGCACTTCGTGACCCCTATGCCTGGATTTCGCAAGCTTGAATTCTGCCTAAAAATATCTTGCATCTGATGGCTTGTAGCGCCGTTGGCCGTGTCGGGCAAAGTCTTGACAAGTCTAAGGATGCTGTTACCGACACTTACTGAACACTCGGGTGCATTCCGCGTTTCGAAAACGGTGTTTTTCATTCACTTTTTGCCTTGTTTGACCTTGCGAGCTTGTCGCTTAGCTCGCTTAGCGGTTGCCAAGCCCACAAGGCCCAAAAAGGCGCAAGGAAAATGACAAATGGCTGATGTCGTCCAATACCGACCAGTCCACTTACTCAAGCAGCCGGACGTCAATTCAAGTGAAATGGCCTTGAGACTCAAAAAGTCATTCTGCGCTTATACTACTTTCAAATAAATTCATTATTCATGATGGTGAGACTGCTAGATTGAACGACGAGACAAAAACTATGGCGCCTCCAATCTGTATTGCACTTTATTTTAGGAAGATGCGACGGTCTTAAACCGCGGGGCTTTTTTGTTTCTCCGGCTGGGTGTTGCGTAACCACAATCAGCCTTGTCGATACGTGTCTTGGATGGGGATACAGTCCGGTGTTATGAGGATTATTTACAAAAAAAAAGGGGTTGAAATACTACAGTCCGTACACCTGGGTACGTTGAAATCCCTGGGTTGTGCTCGTTCTCGTCTCGTCTTGCCACAGCACCAAATTCGAAGGATTGATGACGGGACCTTTTGAGCTTAGCTGTCAATATTGACGGTCTCATACCATTAATTATGTTGGCACCAGTCGTGATGTGGCAATGAATAATGTTTGATGATATTGTTTCTACATACATCGGGTGATCTAAACCTTAACGCTGATTCTAAGAGTCCATATATCTAGTCCGACACTGGTGCCCAAACTGTCGTAGAAATATAAGAAGGAATTCAAAGATTGGATGAGGGCCGGTCGACTGGGCTCGTGATTTGCCGCCGAAGGCACATAAAGCAATGATTACTCTGCCCTCAAATGTCAGCATTGATCGCAGACGGATAAAATGCCGCACTGAATGGGCAACTCTTACTGGATAGCAGCCGTCAGAAACAATGAGGGACGATACTAGATAGTTAAGGAACTCACGCGTGGCCACCGCGCCAGCCGCAGTGACAACACTGGGGCCCCCTGTGATTTACGGCGTGCTGGTTTGTGTCCGTTTCCTGATATTGAATGGTTACAGGGACTGGAGTGTCTGCGTTTCGGGGGACCGAGGGCACGGTGGTGGGCGTGTGCATCATGAAAGCAAGATACAATTTGGAGTAGAGATGGGTTGGGGGAGGCGCATCGAATGTGATTTGCTCTTATCCTCCTTCTGATCGGCGCTAGAATCATTTTCATAATTCCCGGGGGTGTTATCGACCATTCTGTGGAGCTTCCTGTCCTCGGGTCCGTAACCTTGATGTTAACCGCTTCACGCCAGAGATATTACGAACAGCCTACCAGTGTGGGCGACGTCTCAAATTCAAACTGTTGACAGTCTTTCCGTAAGCCTCTAGCTCGTATCAACATAAATACGCAGTTGTGGCCCCCAAGAGCACCTGGAAATCTGATTGAGGAAGCTAGATCCAGAGCCCGCACGCGCAAAGATAAGTGAATGGAAGATTACCAAGTCCTAAAGTCCTGGAGGAAGTTTTTTTTTTTTTCGAAATCTCTTGCGTCGGTATCTCCTTTGGAAGAAATGAGACACTTTGACCTGCTGCCTGGGGTTAGCGTATATGGAAACCTCGAGGTTTACATGGTTGAAATTTGTGCCGACCCTCATGGGATTCCAATCTGTTCCATGTTGGACACGCAGCTCAGAGATTCCGACCTGGATCGAATTCTACTTTGGAAATGTTGAGAATTTTCTGGGGAGAGGCGGTAATTGAGAACACGGAGCAGGACACAGCGGTGCTCTTACCCACAGCGGCAGAACTGAACCAATGCCTCGCAGAATTTGAAAAAGTCAACCACCTTCTCCTAATGTAACCCACCGGTGTGGTCTTATGCTCATGGAAGCTACGTCGTTTCGGAGGAACCGACTAATTCTGGGGTGCCGATGTGATGCAGTTCTGGTGATGTTTTGTTGAGCCTCAAAATCGAACTGCCGTATGCCTGTCATGATTCAGTCGCGCCACAGCTCGATGCAAACATTACAACATTCTATTTACAGAATCATCATTTCTCTGAAATTCACTCCAGATGATGCAAATTCAGGAGAGAAGTGAAATCAGGGGACACGAGACACGTGCAACGAATTCAGTCGCTGGAATCCCTGAATTGTAAAAATGTTCCACGAGCAGGGATTTGATCAACGTATCCGGTGTGCTTTCCGGATCTTTGTGCACGCAGCGGTCCATGCCATAACTTCCGTTCTGTTCGCCAACTACCCACGGCTCCCAGCCATGCCGGGAATAGTAGCGTTGAAGCGAGATGGTAGCGTCGGATCGAACACAGTTGTTGACGGCCACAATTTTAGGCGATTGGATCCCTCCCTTTACGTTGTAGTTTGTTCTACGTCATCCCGATTCTGGTTCTTGGCCCAGCACCACGCGGTCCTGTCGTTATCCCCAGCGCCAGAAAGATCAACTTCGACGGATTCACCCCACCGCTCTTCTGATAATTCGAGCAAATTGTTCCCGAAGAAATCGATTGATTTGAACCAATGAAGATGGCGTATACATAATCGGGTCATCAGTCAGTGGCAAGCGTCTCCACCCGCGTCCTCATGAGAACGACTCGTTTTGCCATTGCCCTCAATTGTTGCGTTGCATCTGGCGTATCATTGCTCCCTTTGGCCATCACGTTCCAGCTGCACACAAATGATTTCTCCCATGCGTGCGCCTGCGAATGGATAGCACTCAGTGCAAGTGGCCGGTCGGTGGAAGGTGAATCTTCCGAGAAAATCCCAGAGTTTTGAACACGAGAGATTTTCTCGAAAATATGCCCCGGCGACCGGTGAAGACCCGTTGCAGTTGGGGAGCCAGTGACGAGAGCGCTGGAAGAAATCTTCGGGAATATTCCTCCAGTTGGCGGGACGGTGCAATCTGAGACGGCTTTTACGACATCGGGCGCAGAGGAAGGCATGATTCCCTGCGACGACCGCCCAGGCGGGAACCTTGGCGCACGGTATTGATTACCGACGTTTCTGTTACACTCGAACTCGGAATGGTAGTAGTCGGAAAGAACTGCGACACCGAGGACGTCGTGTGCGACGCCGTGCTGACCGCTTAGCTGGTTATAGACCAGTGACTGGTCTGTCTATGGAGGCAAGCCTGTCGATAGACAGACCAGTCGATCTGAGTTTGAAATCATGGAACAAAGGTTAATCCGGACGGCGTTTCCGAGTGAGTGACGGCATGATGCAAACAACGCCAAAACATACAAATTTTCACCTGGCGGACCCAAAATTTCATGGATTGCCCTCGAATCTGCCTGTATACATTCAGTAGACTGGTTTGATCATTTTGAGGTTAAAAATCTTGTATTTCGAGGGAAACAAGCGGATACACTAATAGCCTTTTCGGGACAGATTCTTGTTACGTGATTTCAAACTCAGATCGACCAGCCTGTCTATCGACAAGCTTGCTTTCATAGACAGACTGAATTCGAGCCTAAGCTGGTTATCGAAACGGATCTGGACGCCGTGCCTAGACAGGATGTATAATATATATATATTCCGCAAGGAACAAAGATTATGCAGAGAGTATGGCTGATTGAATTAAACACCAAAAAGTCTTTTCAGGCAGAATCGTGGATTGAACCCTGGGTCAAGGTGTTGTGACCTTGGAATTATTGAGAAGTGGGATAAAGGCGGGGCTTCTAGCTCTATACAAGAATTGTTCGGTATCTTTGACTTCAAGCTGAACAATTATTTCTGACTTGGAATATTAATGGGGAGAGTTCAAATACAGAGCTGTAAGTCTTCCGTCACGTAGCGCCGGGAAGCGTTGCGCAGGAAGGACCCTTTCATGACTGAAGCTTCAATTCTCTGAAAGCCAGACATCCAGCACCCCTGCTCAAATGAAGTGTTGCGACGGAAAAACCCCGTCATGACTGATGCTTCAATTCTCTGAAAGCCAGACATAGAGTACTGCAAATGAAGTGACCACTTGCGGACTACCCATGAAGCCGCGAGGAGCCAACCGAAGGTTTGCGACGAGCAGCATCTTCCGGAGCGAACAAAGTTCAATATTTCAACTGTATGCGTACGTAGTCCGAGTCTTTGGAATATCAGAGTTAAACTTTTGGGGGCGGCGCCAATTGAGGCACTAATTGATAATCCCTTGAACGAAGTGGTGGGCCGCTGTGTGGCCCGCCGCGCACTTGTAGCAACAGATCGCATGCGTTCGAGCCGTCTCGTTTAATCGACCCCACGGCGTTATCTTTCTCCTGCCAGGCCATAGATTATTTGGTGGAATCTATCACAAAAGACACTTCCATGTCTGTAATAATTTCTTCGAAAGTACGATATAATACCACACCTATATCATGTACATAACTGAGGAAACGGCCGAGGCCGCCCACGGCGAGTCGTAGGTAAGAAGAGAGTGTGGAGTTGTGTAAGTATGAAGGTGGAGGTCCGCGGGAAGTGGGAAGTGGGGTGCGCTAAGGTCTTCTTCGGCCGCGTTTGTTGGTCAATCTCGACATGCGATGTGCCGGGCCGCGAGGTGGTGTGCGAGTCGTGAATGCGACAGTTTTTTCGCAGCTTGGGGGCTGAGCAGGAGGTTATTGACCTTCGGGATGTGCCCTAGACAGTATGCAGAGTGCTGGGTTGGCCAGACAACATCGGAGTCAGAGAAAAAGAGCTTAGCTGCTGCGAGGAGGTCGACACGGTGGGTTTCTCGTCAAGTTTTGCGTTTGTGCGGCGGAGTAATTCATCGGCTGCTTGACGTCTCCACTCAGAGCGTAGGGCGCAATTCACGAAGCTCTTCCTCTGCTGTCTGATTGATCTGCTTCTCAGTCTGCGGCACCGTGTACCTTGCTTGTCCGTCGACTTCCAACCCTGCGGCATTGATGATCGGTATAGTCTGTTGATCGTCTGTCGTGTTTATCTATCCCACAGCGACTTGAGGGTGCTACTCATGAACCTCGTATCTAAAGAATAGTTTCAGAGGCAGATCCAGCGATGAAGCTCCCGCTTCCTGGCCTTTGGCAGCCAGTTCTCTTGTCCTTCTCCACCGCTTGATCACTGATACTGGCGGGAAAATAAATAAAAAAGGACAAAAAGTGCGCCATGGAATCCTTGTACCCCGCCATTTCTGTTCTCCTTTGTTAATCGGGGCTTCGAAAGGCTCGATCCCATTTTGCGAATCAGCCGGTCCATGGCACGGGGCTTAGCTAAATATAGGAGCGCCGCCATCAGCTTAACGTGACACCAACATAAGTGCTGCCCTCACATCAGACATGCGGCTTCCATGCAACTCGCAGCTGTCAGGCAGAACCCTGTTTCTCTTCTCACGTTCACTGCATTGCATACACAATCCCGCATTGTGCAGCCTACGTCTCTGGCAATTGACAAGATAATGCCTCCTCAAGCAGGTGAATCCCACACGGCTGCTACAAGTCATCTATGGTGTGTAACGAAATTGATAGGCCGATATTATCACTTATTTTGTTCAGGTGGGACAGGGGGAAGTGGTGGAGTGGGTGGCGTACATGGTGGGAGTGGGGGTGCTGGGGAGGGTCCCAGGATGCATTATGAGTTTGGCAAGATTGAGCACTTCACCGTGAATAATCTGTTCGTTGATTCTCCCATCATCTTTCAAATGCTGTTTTTAAACCTCAGTAGTGGCAGTCAACAAATGGATTGTCAGTGTTGATGTTGATGAATAGTGTCAATTCTTAAACCCTGTTTAGTCACAGAGCGTGCACAAATTATTGACGCCAGGCATGGGAACATGACTAGTTGACGGTTTGTGCTTCCAAGAATCGACGTCAGGCTTGGGAGCAACACTTTGGTGCCACGGAATTCGTAAGTGACCTATGCACTCATTTGTGTTCGAGACTAATCTGAAATATGCAGCTGGTGCAGGAAAAACTGTTCTTGCATGTGTCTACTGTTGGAATATTGCCATCTGCTAAAGCTTCTGCTCCTAGATCAATGGTTGTAGATCATCTTGACACTGATTCAGAAACAAAAAATATCTGTGTAGCATGTGTTTATCTCAACCCCAAGGAAGCCAAGGACCAGACTCCAACAAATCTCCTGTCTGGGCTTTGGAGGCAACTTATTTTTGGGAAAGATGTTGGGCCTTTGGCAAGGAAGTTATATCGACGCCACCACAAGAAATGCACCACACCCTCCCTTGACAAGATCTTTGACATGCTCCAGGCTGCTATTGGAGAATATTCAATGGTCTATATTATCATTGATGCAGTTGATGAATATCTGGAGGCCCAACGGCAAGTTCTGCTGGATTATCTTGCAAAGATGGGGCCAATTGTCAACTTGATGATTACCTCTTGACCTCACATCACTCCCTTCCCAACCTCAGCACTCTGGAGATCCGTGCAACCGAGGATGATGTTTGGAGATATGTGGATGCACAAATTCGGATCTCCTCGCGTCTGACAAAGCATGTTCAAACTCGTGCCGATTTGAGAGAAGAAATTGACTTAAAGATTACCACCAATTAGTGATGTTCTTGGTTTGGTTTGGTTTTTAAACCGTGGTTTTGGTTTGGTTTCATCTGGTTTTGGTTCCAGAATCCTCAAACCAAAACCAAAACCATGGAGGAAGGTTTGGTTTGGTTTGGTTTTGGTTTAAACCATGGTTTTAGTGCCCCCAATTCAGCTCAAATAGATAATGTTCTCAGAACCACAGAAATGGAAGAAGAGTTTCAACTAATCTTTTCAGCACCAATCTCAACCTTGAAGTTTGAAGCCAAGCCCAAATTCGCGTTGAACATGTTTTTTGGCACAGTTTCGGGCGGTAAATAGCTGAATGCGGATGTGCCTGTGCTCGGCACATCACGGCATCTTGCCCCTTTTCGCAGCTCGACATCACAACGCACCCATCTACCGCGCAGCAACGCAAGTTGCCTGTATGTACACATCACCAATAAATTTGGGCCAAAACCCAATATCATTGAGTTGTTTAGTTCAACTTTTACTGCTGAAGTCTCACAGGAGCCGAAACCAGGGTTTCAACCATGGTTTTTGGTTTCATCGGCTTCAAACCAAAACCAAAACCGGCTTCAAACCATGAATTTGGTTTGGTTTGGTTTCGGGAAACCATGGTTTTGGTTTGCTGGTTTCTTGGTTTGGAACCGAACCAAGCACATCACTACCACCAATGTGGATGGAATGCAAGTGCCATGATTAACCAAATGCAATGTACAGCAAATAACCTTCACCAGGTTCCTCCTTGCCAAACTTCATATTGAATCCCTCAGCACCAAGAGTATGATCAAGGCAGTTTGAGAGGCCCTACAAAAGTTACCAAAAAACTTGAATGACAGCTATAATGAAGCGATGCACCAAATTGAATCCCAGAATGAGGACCATAGGAATATAGCTCACTCAGCTCTCACTTGGGTTGCAAATGCAAAGCGCCCACTGACAGTTGCAGACCTACAGGTAGCCTTAGCTGTGGAGCCTGACACACAGCAGCTGGACAGTGATAACCTTTTGGACATTGAGATCATTCTCTCTGTCTGTGCTGGCCTGGTCATTCTGGATGAGCAGTCTAATGTTATGTGACTTGTCCATTATACCACCCAGGAATACTTTGACAGCATTCAGGCACACAAATTTCCAGATGCACAGACAGATATCACACACACTCTGCTGACCTTCCTCACTTTGGATAACTTTGTTGATGCAAGCTGGGGTTGGGAAGAGAGTCTACCCCCTCTTGTTGACCATGCCCAATATTGCCTGATGCATGCTGCTGGACAGCCTGAAGCCCAGCTAAGAAGCATGATATCAAACTTTGTTTCCAAGGCCAATCAATGGAAGCGAGCTACACAACGGAAGTGGAGTTCACCTCCATGGAAATTTGGGGAATGGCCATCAGACTCTGTATTGTAGATTGCTGCAGCGGCAAACTTTCTAGAACTTGCAAGGATTTTTCTGGAAGACACACAACAGTCATACACAACAGAAATCAATGTTGCAGCATACTATGGCCACCTTCTTATGGTTCAATTGCTGGTGGAGCATGGTGCCAATGTGAATGTACAGGGCATATACTATGGCAGCCCAATTCAGGCTGCAGCACTGAATGGCCATGAGGAAATTGTGCAACTATTGCTTGACAACGGCGCTGACATGAATGCATATGGCAGAATATTTGGCAACACAATTCAAGCAGCATCATCTAAAGGCCATGAGAAAATTGTGCAGCTCTTGCTTGACAAGGGTGCCAATCTGAATGCACAGGGTGGACATTATGGCAGCCCAATTGAAGCAGCAGCATATTGTGGCCATGAGAAAATTGTACTGCTGTTGCTCAAGAATGGTGCCAATGTGAATGCACAGGGTGAACCATATGGCAGTGCTCTGCAGGCAGCATTGCTCAAGGGGCACAAAACCATTGTTCAACTACTCAGAGACCACGGTGCTGAGGAGCCACCCATCCAGAATGATTACAACACTGACAAGGATTCAGAGGCTGACTAGGATTCAGAGACTGAAGAGGATTCAGAGATTGATGAGAATTCAGAAGAGGAGTGATTTTGTATGTTGGTGTTGTCAGTCTTCAGTTGCTAGTGTCGATGTTAGTTTTTGTCTGTTGTTGTATGCAGCCTTGAAACAAAGCATAAAGGCCAGGTTGCAGATGGATGGTTTGGGTAATTAATATGTCCCTTGAGGATTACTGTTAATAATTTTAAGTGAAAACTGTTGATGAGAGATCCAGCACTATCCGGAGACATTCAGATGCCGGGAATCGAACCCGGGGCTCCTACATTGCATTTTCTGAGTATCTGCCATTGTAGTAACAGTCGGTGTTTGCTGTACACCATGTCTGATTTTTTCATACTGGGTGAGGTGTAAGAATTTGAAGATGCTGTATCGGTGCTTCAAGCCTTCTTGCGTGAGCCCTATAAATTTATTTTATACTCATTATCTATTTCCCGGCACCAATGAGAGGTTAGCATAAGTTGAATATGTGCATTGCTAAATGTTGGATCAGGATTTGGATTGGAAAGCAATTCAGACCCAAATGATAGACACAAATAATTTCTGAGCAAGTTCGGCCGACGGGGAGTCCAGCTCGTCATCCATGCTAAATTTAGGCGGAAGCTCTGGCAACCAGTCTCCGAAAATAAATTGAGCTAAAAATACATGGCAAGCTTTTTTGTGTATCATTTTTCGTTCCGCTGTAAATTCCAGCGGAATGCCAATTCCAGTGAAATTGACTTGGAAAATAACTTTGAGTGATTGCTAGCTTTTATCTGGATCCAGAAATTTATACCTGACAATAATCCGTCAATGAAGCCCCTGCCTGCCGTACGTCGGTTGTCAGACGTCGCAAACAAACAAACAAAGACCGCCACCTCTTATGTCCGCAAACAAGCTCCAACAAAAAACCCTCTCCCTCTTCCCTCTTCCTTCACCTCTTCGAAAAACTCCTCCCTCCCCCTCCACCGCACACATTCCACTAGTATATACACAGACTAGACTAGGCAACGACCATGCCCTCCTACACTCTTTCTTTCGTTTCGCTGGCGCTGTCGATGGCCACCGCCGTGGTCGCCGACGACCAATATTTCTCCACGGACCCGTTGGTGAACAAAGTTGTTCCGTTTGGCCAGATCGTAAGTCTGCGTTCGCGTCTTCTCTCTTTCTCCTTCTCCCCTTCCTATCCCCTATCCCCTCGCTTTCCTTTTTTTTTTTTTGCCAAAAAAGATTGTCTATTGGATGTATATTGACCACCCGCCGACAGCCCTACCAAGTGATGACCGACACGGACGACCCGCGTGGCTTCCAGTCTGGGTACAATATCTGCAACTCGACGACGGAGAACCAGCAGAGTCTGTGCCAGACCATGTTCGTGAATCACATTGATGGTGCGTGACTTCTCCCTTCTCTTCCCTTTTTTTTCTGCTTTCTTCCTGCTGCCCTTTTTTGCTTCTCCTACTCCGTTTTCTTGAGCTTCTCGTTTTTGCTTTTGCTTTTGCTTTCGACGTTCCCTTGCCTTCCCTTCCGCGCCTTTTGTCCTTCTCTCCCTCTTTTCCTTCCCTTTTGCCACTCCTTACTTCTCCCCTTTCATTTTCGTTTTTTTATATTTTATTTTATCTGGCCTGATTCACGTTCCCTTGCCCCCTCTTCACTCCACCCGCTCCCGCTCCCCTTCCCTTCTCGTCCCCCCTTTCGATTGCGATTCTAATTCTTTGTTTTTGTTGTTGTTTTACCCTTCGCTAACCCCCTTCCCAGACTTCTGCCTCTGGGCGCCCAACCCTCCCAACTCCACCATCGGCGACGCAGAGGGCGACGTCGTAGCCTGGTGCTCCAAAAAGGGCCACGGAACTCGCATCATCCCCGACGGCGCCATTACCGGGATCCAGTTCATCAAGACGCCCAGTTATATTCAGATTGCGGGAACGATCAAGTGGGTTTCTTTTTCGTCTTGTTTATATTTCTTTTTCTTTCGATCGAGCGGCGAGCCGGAGGGATGCCTCCTGCGCCGCAGGCTAGGCCTTCCACTGCGAGCTCGCTTGGGCGCCGCTGGCCTTCCCTTCCTCTACCCTGCTCTGCTTCGTCTTCCCTATCCCTCTCCCTGTTTCCCTTCCTCCCCGACCTCCCGGCCCATCCTTTCTCTCTCCTCTTCTCCATCGTCCCTACCCTCTTCTTCACTCCCTCTCATCCCTTGCCTCACTCTACTTTTCTTCCTCCCTCTTTCCCCTATTACCTTCTCCCCTTATCTTCTACGTCTACGTGTGGTGCTAACGTAATTCGATCCACAGACAAGAACTCCTCAACATCGCCGGCCCCTACGGTGGCGAGCTCGATTCGGGTGGACAGGACGGCGAGGGCAACCCCATGGGTGGGCTGGTTTACACCAACAACTTCCCGTCCGCTGGGGGAACAATGCGACGTTCGTGCAGGCGCAGCACTGGAGCTTGTGAGTTGGCGTTTCTGTTTCTGTTATTATTATTTTTCTCTCTTTCGGAGTGGATTTTTTCTTCTGCGCCTCAGGCAGTCGTGCATTGCGCGCGCAGCGAGGGCGGCGTAGGTCATTTATTTTCGGGCGGCGTAGGCTATGCCTTTCTCCTTTCCCCTTCGTCTCCTTTCCCCTCCTCCACATTCCCCCTCGTCTACCTTGTTCACCCTCCTCGACATCCCCGATCGTCTCCCTCTTCGTCACCCCCCTCCTACCCTGTCTTTCTCGCTCCTTCTCCATTCTACACTCAACTCGGTGGACGCCCACACTAACTTGCCCCACCCAGCTTCATCGGCGCCAACTCCTTCTGCGGCAAGATCTGCGACCAGACCGGGTCCAACCCCCAGGGCCTGTGCCAGAACGTCTACGACCGCCTCGGGTGCCAATACAATGCGCCGAACAATGCCGCTGAGGGGGTGTTTGAGAGCGTGAGTCTTTGCCTCTTTCGTGTCTCCTGTACTCTCTTCTAATACGGGCGTTATAGTGCCAGGGCGACGATATGATTCCGGTTGGGACTTACATTGTTGATGGTGTTACTTCGGTATGTCGTTCGTTCTGTGCTCTCTTTCCCCGCGCTTGTCCTCCCTTCACATTGTCACTTGTCTCGCCTTCCCTCCTCCTACACATTCATCCACACCCACCATGTCTATCCACCCCTTTCTTTCCCTCCTCTTTCTCCTCCTACACCCCCCTCCAGCTTCTCCCCACACATCTTCTCCCTCATCCCGCTCCCTCATCTCCGCTCGCTCTCTCGTTCCCCCTCCCTCTTCATGGCCCCTCTTCTCCCTTACCACCACACGTACCCATACACTCCTTATTGCCCTCTCCCCCATACATTACACGTTGTTCGCCCGGCTCGTCCCAACTCACCCGCCCTCCTCCCCCTTGACTTCTCGCCTTCGCTCACCAACTTCGTGCCCTCTGCCCTCCGTTCCGCTCGCTAACCCCACCCACAGGTCTACCACCAGCCCGCCGAGACCGTCCCCATCAACGACGGCGACGTGCCCTACACGGCCACGCCAGCGCCCTCCTCCAACTGCGTGCCCTTCCAGAGCGCGGCGATCTTCACGGACGGCGCGAGCGTTACCGGCGCCCCGCAGGGTGGATCCGGTATGTGTTTCTGTTCCGTTCTTGCTCCTCTCTTTTCGCATCATGTCCTTCCTCCTATCCGGTCGCTCCCCCATTCCTTGTCCCCCACCGCTTCCTTCCTCCTTCGCTGCTCTTCACTTACATTTGCATGCCTCGCTCGGGGTTCTTGCTCTCCTGTCCTCTCGCCTGATTGCTTCTTCCTTCACTTGCCCCTTTCTCCTCGCTTCTACTCTTCTCTACTCGGCTCCCCCCTTCCTGTTTCCTCGCCCTTTCCTTTTTGACTGCCTCGACCTTCGTATTTCCTTTTTAGGCAAGACACTTTACTAAATAACTTTCTTTCAAATCCAGCATCCCCCACCCCCACGCCCTCTGGCGCCTCCTCCGGCGGCGCAGCCGGCAGTGGCAAGCCCACCGCGGGCGGGAACACCGCCAAGCCCACCGGCTCTTCCCCCTCCGGCAGCGGCAGCGCTTCGAACCCCGGCGCCTCTGGCACCGGCGGCGCCGTCGCCGTCGGCGTCAGCGCCCTTGCTGTGATCGGGTCGATGGTCGCGGCGTTGGCTGTGCTGTAGATGGATGCGGGATGGCGTATTACATTGCATATGACGAACGAACGGACCCTTCTTGAGCGCGTAGGATACCCCACACATAGCGCGTTGGATACTTGCACTTACTTATACTGATGAGAGACAGTACATAATTATCCATTCTTTCGTAGACGTAGACGGAGTAGAATGAACTGCATTCTTTTGCTATCTTGGCTGGCTGGCTGAGTGTCATGCTTGAATTACGGTCAAGGTCAATGTCATGCTGCTGGAGATGCGGGGGTTAGATGAGATGCTCTGACCTGGCACGCTCAGTATTACCGACAGCCTCTTTGCTCAATTGGAACCACTTGCATCAGGAAAACCTTCCCCGGGTATTTCGCAGTTCTTTGAGGGAGTGAAACGGCCGGAAATTTTTATCGAAAATATATTGGCCATAGCTTCGATTGTCAATACCCACGGACCGTAATTCATGTCGGATGAGGATTAATGGCTTCGATGACACAGGATCGACGATGAGCCACGATCAACGAACCGTAATTTAGAGAGACGGTCTCCTGAAATTCCTTGGTCGGTGATACAAGAAGCTCCTCTTCGAAACGTCGTCAGTCACTATTTTCCAAGGGGTCCATTCAGAAGACGTATACCGTCCTCGGAATGACGATGGAACTCTCCATCTTCCAGCGCCATCTCGGGTGTGCGGGACGGTGTACGGCCACATGATGCTAGTTCGAAAATTAGTCCGAACCTGAGCCATTCTCTGAACCTCAACGCCAGCTCCAGTTCGAACGCTGAACCTGAAAAAAAATGTCTGGATGAGTGATTTCGACGCTTTTCTGGCCTCTGACATCAATCTTACCTTGCCTGAAGTCGCACTTTTCAGAAGATAATCTATGTCCCAACATAAATTCGAAGTGAGCTTGACGTGTTGGGGTAATACATTGGCATGAAGTGAATCTTTCGTACAAGGCTTATAAGCATAATTCATGTCTCAAGGCGACTGCACACTAACCGTTGTATCCTGGACCCTATATTGGACGACATTACAGGCATAAAAAACAGCAGAAACCAGTTAGGATGAAATTTGAGCCCCCGAGATGCCCGAAATCGTTCAGGTTCAAACGCGTTCGAACGCAAAAGTTGAGACTAATAACCCATATTTCTGGACAACAGATCAAGATAGGTGTCCGCCACCGGGCTCCACCGGACGCCCATACACGAGCCAGGATGGCTGGAGCTGTAATCAGCAAGATGAATCCTTAATCCTAATTAGTTGCATATACAATGTCGCGTCTCCATGGGCATATAACTCGAACCAAAAGACAGCTTGCTCCCCACAGATCGTCTCGTCACCGACCTTGCGACAAGTGCACCGCAAGTTGAGAGTGGGGTTTTCGTTGGGGATGACAATGGATGGCCAGAAAGAGAGTGATGACAGAGAATTGCATTTTTGAGACTATTGACTGGGTCAGAAAATCGGAGGATGTTAGACAATGTGACGGTGGACGACACCATTTTAACGACCCCGGGTCGGCGAACCCTAGACGTACAGTACACCCGTCCTGATCAGGGTTTCCGTGCCGACAATGTAAACCAAGACCGGCGCCCTACCGGGCAATCAGTGAACGTTCATGAACCCTAGACTTACACAGCACGCCGCCCCGAGCAAGCCCGGGCGCTGCTTATTCCGCCTCGGGCACGAACACTTTGCTGATGTAATGTGTCGTTTCGCGCGCCCCGATTGAGTTCAGGGAACCTTGCCGAGATCTCCACTTTGGCAACAAGTCAAAATGATACCTCGTTGAAAATTTTGTTCAATAATTGGCTGATCCCTGTCACATTGCGAGACAGCGGCCATGCCTGACAGCGTTCATCTCACTTGTGTCGGTGAAAGGTCCACAAAAGTAGGAAAGAACACAGTTAATTTACGATTCGTACCGGTAAACACAAGTCAAACGAAGCGAAAGCAAATTTTAGGTGTTCGGCATACCTCTGGGAGTATAAGACGGATGTTGCTGGTACGCAAACACTGAATCTTAGATTTTCTGGACTCCCTAGATGTAGAATGAAGAAGTAAGACTGACATGCTTGGAGTGCTCACATTCTCGACTCAGGCTATTTGTGCTCTGTCAACCCAAATGAGAAAATCAGGTCAATCTCGACAATAGTACGCTTTGTATTGGCCTGCCCGAGAACTGTTTCTTTATAGTTGGGTACTTTTCGGCTGTGTATAAAATAATAATAAATCTCAACAAACTCCGCCGCCGAAAACGTACGTCCGCATAGTGCTGACTGGTGATCGCATTTAAACCTTCGCCGGAAGGAAAGAGGCGTATTGAGGCATACGTTGCACAGGGTGTAATGTGATTTTAGTGGAACGGCTGCTACAGCGCTAAAATGAACACATCAGGGATTGTTCAAGGACGTGCGCTTTAAAAACACAGAATCATCGATTTTGCCTCGTCGCTTTCGAACCAGTTGACCCAGATATTTTTGGTGCGAGGTTGTGGACAATTGTCGTCACAAAGAGTATATAAAGTTTTAGTGACCAATGAAACCCTGCAGCCGTATGTCCGCTAGGATCGAAAGCAACTGTGAGGTTCCGGAGTCCACAAGTCCGGTTTGTGTTTTGCTGTGTCAAAAAAAAAAAGAAAAGCTTCATGTCTTCGTGCAATCCGCCATCAATAAAGTCCTGTACAACAGAAGTTCTACCGCAATCCAACTGGCACTTGCAAAGAGAAGTTCCGATGCTCGTGGAATTGCCGCACAAGAAGGCCGCGGACGATGTGCAGAAGCTTGGAGGGCTTGATTCAGTGCATGAAAGCCACCATTCCAACGATTTTCCATCCCAGTTCAACACGGAAGACGGTATCACTCTGAAATGGGGTGGAAGCGTGAAGGAAACTTCGTCAGAGTCACGGTCACAAAGATCACATCATGATTCAGGGCTTCCTCAGAACCACCACGTTCATAGTGAGTCAGCCGTTTACTTGTGGACGGTTCGACAGGAATCTTACCTTCTTTCAGCGAAAGGAAACCACACCACACCAGAAGTGCATCTCAGAGGACGTTGAGCGCACCAGAAGATCCATTTAAATTCAGCATGTCAGAACTAGTGTTGCCGGAGTTCGGTTCTGAACCCCAGCCGAACCTGAACCGAACCCGAACCGAACCCGAATTGGGGTTCGAGGTTCGGGCATTCTCAGTTTTCGCTGAACCGGTTCGAACAGGTTCGAACCTCAACAGTTTGGGCCTCGAGAAACGTCTAAAAAGTTCATTTCTGGACAAGGTTCCCCTGTATTCAGTGTTATGAATAGACCTACAGAGGGACTGCAGGTATGGGTATTGTGCAATGATCACACAATGGCTTGAGTGCTCGTCAAAGTTGCGAGCTTCAGTTGGAAAAAGATGGCAGAAATTTCCTGATCAGGAAAAAAAGCGAGATTGTGGGGCACACTCAAGAGGAAATCACGGGTTTTCATCACAGAACTGGAGGAAAGGTCATTTTCCTACCATTCCAACCCCGCAAGCATGGCCAGGGGATACCAAAGAATTTTGATGGTTCGTTCAGGTTCGAACCTGAACCGAACCTGAACCGCACCGAACCCCAGGTCCGGTTCGAGGTTCGCAAAAATCGAGAAAGAACCAAACCTAACCGAACCCCGGCAACACTAGTCAGAACCCATACCTCCCCCGGAATTAGAACGAGAAATCTTCGCAACAACGGCCTTGATTCACCCTCAGACAGTCCCTATCCTTTTACGGGTCGCTCGCCGTGTCTTCATCTGGTCAATTCCTCTCTGCGCTTTTCGAATCCCGCCTCATTATACTCCAGGATCGAGCCCTTCCTTTATCGTGTTGTTAGTCTGGATGATGAAAATATAGCTGGGCCCCTCCTCAAAGCAGTAAAATCAAAACCGCCAGAGTTCTTTCATATGGTCCGTCACGTAGCCTTGGGAAGCTCGTGGTCGGTGGCGGAATCGATGGAGCTGCTAAGACTCTGCAAGGGAGTGGTCAATTTGTACAGTTTTCAGCTGTTCGAGCAACCGGCTCTTTTGATTTTGGCACAAATGCCCCTCCGACGACTGGCCATCGCCCTGTGTCCGCTATTTGGCGGCTCTGTATCCGTGGATTTGGCACACCCAGCATTTCGGTCCATTACGCACCTCGACATGTTCGATGCTATAGATGGCCTCGACTCAGTTTGGCCCCAGATTTCGACGCTTCCCGCGCTCACACACTTGGCTTTGCACCGCTCAGCACCGAGGCACATCCCGATCATGATGACGGTGCTACTGGAGTGCCCTCGGCTTGAACTTTTGCTTATTCTGTGGTCATTGTACGCGGAAAGTCACTATGCGTCGCAGCAAATCCCCCACGTCTATGACGTGCGCTTTGTCATGGGAATGTATAACAGCTATATCGTAGACTGGGAGGCAGGCGCCAAAGGACTCCCCGATATGTGGTCCCGCGCAGATGACTTTGTTGCGCGAAAACGGCGTGGCGAAATCAAAGGTATATATTTGGCTGTCTACTTTTGCACGCATCTCGCTGACACACATCTCCTAGAGACATGCTATTGGTTAAACTAGAGTACCTGTGGCCCTTGTATGTGTGCTCGGATTCAGCCCAGTTCGTCTGCGACAGGTCAATGCAGGGATTCTCAGCTCCGTCACCTCCCTCGTCGTCCCTCCACCCACCTTACACTTCACAAGCCTCGCTTGGATTCTTTCCCCTCCCGTCCTCGCCTTGACTCTTTCCTTTCCCCTCTCCTCCCCACCCCGTGCATCCTTCTCCTCCGCTCTCCTTCCTGTTTCCTCGGCCCTTAATTTTCACTTTCGACCTTCGTATTTCCCCCGAGGCAACACACCTCACTAACTCTCTTTCAAATCCAGCATCCGCCACCGCCGCCCCCTCCGGCTCTAACTCCGGCGCGCGCAGCAGTGGCAAGCCCCGCTCTTGAAACGGGAATTCGTCGCCATATTCAAAGCACAGAGTCTCGAATGTTTTCGGACACAGCTTTCGCATCGGGGGGTCTCTGCGATTGTTGCTCGACGGTGTTCCACCCGAGACGGTCATGAAAGTGGGAGGGTGGACTTCTCGCTGCTTCTTGATTTATTGGCGCCGTCTGGAGCAAGTTATTCTCATAGCTATTACCAGGGCTTGGAATGCGCAGATCAAGGCTTTTGCGCAGTCTCAAGGTCTCGATAATAATATTGAGGACTTAGATGTACATTTTAGTTCACAATGATCACTCGCTGAGCTCCTATTGGGGTTTCGGGCCTACCTTTCGCATGTTCCTCCAGCGAGCTATTGCTCTGGAAGCTTTGCTCCGTGTGGTATGCTTTGGTCCATTCTTGGTATTCCCTCAGACCATCTTATACTTGGTGTACTGAAAGCAGCTTGGAACCTCAAACATGTTTGAGCTCAGGCTGATCTGAGCACTCATCGTGTCTCGTCCAGGTTCAGGCTCCGCCGCTGCGCGGCACGTCAACTTCATTGAAACACAAACTGCTGTCTAGCAAGCTATTTTCGACTCAAGAGTCGGACTTGCCGTCCCGCGCACGCATTGAATATGCGGATTCTTACCTTACGGATAGTTGGAGTACCAAGTCCGGGTAAAATTTGAAAATCGTGACCAGAGGTCAGAGGAAAGTTCGGGTAAAACTGACGAACCGGCCAGGTAATTTTGGAACGAAGGTTCGGGTGAAACGAGGATCTTGAGACAGGTCAGAGGTCAAGTTCGGACAAAGCTGTGCCCCACCCGAGTTGTTCAGGGGCTCGGCAGAGAAAGCTTAAAATTGAGGGATATCTACAGAAGCTGTTTACAACGGAGATCATGGCGTTGGACAGGGCGGTCACGAGCCTGAATACTGTGCGAAGAAAGGGAAAAGCGAATGCCAACGTCATGGACATTGAAGAGGAGACGGACGAATCAAAGTACGTTGAAATCCATTGGTAATCGCTGGTGAACTTAGCTCACGCCCGCTTATTCCCAGTGTGAGGGCGTTGTCAGCCTGAATTTCCATTGGAAGGCATTCAGCCGGCAGTGAATTCCAATGGCCGCTGCCGAAGAGCCGGCTGCCAGCTCCGCGTGTATCACTGCATCTCGGTGCTACGGAAGCCAATGCGGCACCGGATAGGATCAGAATGACCTTATGACACGAATGATGCGGACCTGCACCGACGGGACTGCTGAAAGGCCGATCAGATGGCTTACTCAACAGCTAAAGGCAACGTTCAGGCTTCCTGCTAATAATGTCTTGGCTACGAAACATCTACCGCCACACATAACAGTTTCTGCGACGACCTCAAGATGCGACTTTTGTTGGCGTTTCAGCTTGGTTTCAGCGCGCCTGTTTCTTCCCACGTGCCCACTTCCATAACAAACAGCTAAATACAGCTGCAGGAACATCTATGGGACTTTCATCAACCTAATAGCATCTCGTACCTGGGATCTGCCACAGAGTCCTGACAGATCGTCTTAACGCCTCAGATTCTCGACCCCATAAGTTGGACCCGTACCGACGATCACCGTGATATCTCCGAGCCCGCTCGGGAACGTGCTCACTTCCCTCTTTTTCTCCCCTCATCATCGTCGTGCCCACTGGGCCTGAAATTTCATGCATTCATGGACGATGTTACCATTCACCTAGTCTCAGACATGTATGTACCACCGCCTCTTCGTGGCCACACCGCTGACATCCGGCAGTCGCATCTACGACTACTTCCATCTGCTGAGCATATCCAGTGCGCCTATTCCCTTCTGCCGTTCCCCTAGACTGATTATCTCTGGAGTGATGTATTGGGACTGGCTCATAACATTGGGTACATTCTTTCAACATTCCCGCTACCATGCTGACGCTGTCGCAGATAATGAAATCTGCTTCATGTGGCGACGGGCGCGCTCGGCTAGCGCGTACTGGTTTTTTGCGGTGCGGTATGCAGGGCTCGTGGGCAACGTACCAGTCACGGTCTTCACGTTCTATACGATTCCAGCCAAAGTGGGTCGCCGTTGAAGTCCCGTTATCCTTTGTACTGACACTCGGCGCGATAGTGGTGGGACGAAATGCCAATTTTCCCGGGCCCTTATCTGAAGAGGATCTCCCATAGGTGTCAGGCATATCACATGGGGCATCAGGCGGTGCTTGTTGGAACGCAGCTCATTGTATCGAGTAAGTTTAGAAACGCTCACGAGGTGTACTGATGCTCATCTCGCCTGCAGTAGTTATGCTGGTCCGCATTCACGCCCTCTATGATCGGAACCTCCGTCTATTAGTGTCTGTACTTGGCATCTCCCTGCCGCTCTTGGCCTTCATCTTCGTGAGTGCCCCATCCATTTCGTCCACCACCGGAACTGAGATACCGTAGTGGTCGTTTCTCGGCGAAGGCAGGAAGTCAGACCCCGCTCTTGGGTTACCCGGATGCCATCCGAGTCTGCCAAAATCGGCGTAAGCATCAGAACCTTCCGACCTGACGCAGAACGACAACTCATCCTCTCACAGTTCCTTCCGTGCGTTCCCAGCCCCTGTTTCTCCGTACGACCAACGGATTTTTAGATCTCGCGGCGGCGTGGGAGGCGCTATTCCTGTATGACACGATGATTTTTGGGCTCACTGTGTTCAAAACTTATTCTACCTGGCGCCGGGTGGACTCGGAGTCCAGCAATCTTCCAATCCACAGGCTTATCCTACGAGATGGTGCGTCCTCGACGTTTTTCTTTCTCACACGTCACTCAACGTATCCGGCTGATAAACAGGTGCCTTATATTTCGGGTGAGTGTACTTCAGCTTCAATATGTTGAATGGGTCGACTAACGTCGAATCGGCTGCGCAGTGCCATGGCGCTCGCGAACCTCTGTAATATTATTACCTTTTATGTAGGTGCCTACCTTACCTTCCCTACAAATTTTTACGTTGATCACACATTCCAACGGCTAGCTCGCTGGGGTCAGTAGCGTCACCTGCTCATGCGCTGATTACACCCTAACATTTCCTTGTTGTGGCATAGCCCAACCTCAGCGGCTCCCTCTCCACATTTGCCAGCTGGTAAACAAATATTTCGCCCCATTTATGCGGACTGACGCCATCCACTTCCAACGATGCAGCATGTCCGTAACACTCATGGCACGCCTGATGCTCAATCTGTACCATACTGCAGATGCGGGAAGCGGCGAGCTCGCCAACCTCGATCTCTCACTGCGGAGTCAAGTTGTGTTTCGCCGGGACGCAACCGATTTGGATGTTGACTCTCCACTTCTGGAAACGCGAGCTGACGATCTGGAGTTGGATCGTCCGCAATGGTGGGAGGTGCAGCCCGAGACGCAGAAGAGTTATGATCCGCCGTAACCGTGGAAAGCGCGGCTGTCGTACTGACAGTCCAGATTCTCCCTGATCAGATTCTACATAGCCCTATTCTATATATGATTATCCTAATACCAGAACTGTATGTATGTATATACTTAACAGTATTGTACTCTAATTATTGTAGTTGTCGAATCATCTTTATCTGCTAGCCCAATATGTATCCCTAGAGTCTCACCCTTTCCTCGCGCGATACTACATAAGTGCCAACTCTGTATTCGGAGGCTCGTGGACTTTAAATACCATTTATCCGTAATAATACAACAATTAGATACCTCGTACGGAGCTTGAACAGCAACCACAGCACATTATCACGCTTCCTCCACACCCAGCTGTCTTGGAAGACATTTCATGTGTATGCTGTCTCCCTCAATAACGCTGTACACGGCAGCGGAGTCAGCATCTCTCTGGAGGAGATCGATGAAATTTATCAAGTTGTCGTCGGATAGCCAGGACTCCAGTTTTTCCGCTCACTGAATTTTTTTCCGTGGACGGCTCGACCGGCCAACCAACAACATCATTAAGCAGCTCCCAGGACCCTCCATGTATTTGTATATACTGGGATATCAAGCTCAACGTAAACAACAGAGACCTAGACATCCTTATCCGCCCACTACAACGCGGCGTCTGCAAACGCTTGCGCCTGAACATTATACAGCTCAGAATATTCGCCCCGGCGCGCCATGAGCTCCTTATGAGTGCCCGTCTCGATGGCCTCGCCGTCTTTCATGCAGCTAAATAACCGAACCAGTAAGCACCCGCTCAATAGAAGAGGAGCAACAGACAGTAACCCACATTATGAGGTCTGCATGCTTTGTCAAGTGGCCAAATCGATGCGTCACGAAAATCATCGTCTTTCCACCGGCAGATTCCCGCAGGCGCTGGAATAGTTGATGCTCGCCCTTTGGGTCCAACGCGGAGCTGGGTTCATCCGCCACGGCAAAGCGGATGTTACTCGAGAGGAAGCGCATGAAAGTGCGAGATCTAATTGCGACGTTAAAGAAGACCGAAGGGGTATTGGTAGAAATATTCACGCTACAAGACGCTGCCTTTCTCCGCCTGGAAAAAGAGTATTGCTCAGCGCAACTGGGGAAGGATAGCGTCGGATTCGCACCTGACACCTCCGCCTTCTTCTCCAGGCCCTCTAGAATTGACTTCAATTTCTTGTGCTTGTGTTTGTCCAGGCGCGAGCTCCGCGCAGTGTTGACGGGGGTGAGAACTGTGTCCAGTCCCTCCTTCTGGCGCTTAATCACCCCCTCTGCGCCGCCCGATTCTGCCGCTTGCATGACCATATCGAAATCGTCGACGTGGTCGGGATATCCGAGGCCAATGTTTTCGGCGAGGGTTAGAGGGTAGAGTTTATGGTCCTGCGTCAGCAGCGCCTGGACCTTGCGCAAATCTGAGATGCGATAATTTTCAATAGGCAACCCGTCAACAAGAATCTCGCCAGAGTCGACGTCGTATAGTCGATTCAACAGCTTTATAATTGTTGACTTGCCACTACCATTCGCACCTACTATCACGACGAGGTTACCTGCAGGGATCTTCAAGGAGACGTTCTTGATGGCGTTATCCTTGGAGTTGCCCCCTGGGTACGCAAAGGAGACGTTCCTACCAGTGTTACTTGGATCAACGCAAGCAAAATATTTTATCCTCAACAGAGCTTACTTCAGTTCGAACGCCATTCCTTTCTCACTGCTAAGAGCGGAATTGGGATACGTGTCGTCTCCATCTGGGATCCTGTTCTCCACGTTGGCCATGTCGTACAGTTCTTTGATCTGGGAAAACGTTTCGAATACCCCTGAAAAGTCGTGGTATATCACCTGGAAGGATCGATTCAGTGCCTGCGCATGCTGCTGGAGGATGGCGAAGGAGGTAACAGTGCAATGCTTGGGGTCGAGAATCGCATTGGCCACCCAAAACAGCTGAGTGCGAAAGTCAGAAGTCGCCGAACTGAATACCCTGGACCACGAATGAACTTACGGTTGGCAGGTCCCCGCTGAGGCGTTGGAGTATGCGGATGAATGGGGTAGCTCGCAACCCATACGAAATGAAAGGCTCCGCGTCCGAAACGTAACCCAATTTCTCCACTGCCTTTCTGTACTCTAAAGGGAATACGAATGCCATCAGTGATCAGTTCGGGGAGATTGACACGGAGTCTACCGGCGGATATCCATTCTCCAATGTTGGCAGAGACAACATCCTCGCGATATTCATCCGACGCGAGTAAACGGAGGGCGCGAAGCCGGAGGTAGGCGACGTTGTCCGAATAGTACACGAATGCTGAAGGGCTACAGGTTTTCTCCCCGCATTCTGTGAATGCTAAAACATACCTGTCCGGAATAGGCGGCGGCTACTCGTCGTGATCAGCACCGTGCTCACTAGTGACAGCATAGTAAATATGAATCCTCCATTCATTTGCTGCAAGATAAAGAGAATCTGTGTCGCAAGTTGGAATGCTCGTTGAAAGAATACAGAGAGGAATTCGAATGACTGCCAGACTCGGCCAGCAGTCACTTTTGGCGTTGTGTTTTTGTCTGATGGACGATCGGTCGACAGTCCTGTTCACTGCCATTTTTGCTTACCTGCTCCCGTAGGAAGATCTAACCGTAACCTTGCTGCAGAGGAACTCAGCATTGCCGGATAGCAAGTAAGCCTGCCAACCTCGCAAAATATATTCCTCGACATGCAATATAACGCGCGTTTGGAGAAGAGGTGTAACATGCTCTCTGACAGACGTTGAGAGTCATGCTGAAAGAGGGAGAATCAGACCAACTTTGCCCAGGAGATTGTCGACGTTAAAATGACACAAGTCATCCGAATGACCACAGCTTGCAAGATCGCATTGACATCCATACGCCCCTCAACCAGGCCGACTTCGACCTGGTGCAGGTTAGAGTCGACGCAATTGATGAATTGAAAGGAATCACCGTTCTCAAGAGTCTTGTTGACGTGTACAACATCAAAGTTCCTTCCATGGTGGACGCGAATCCAAGCATGAAGTTGAGAAGGACGAGACCAGGGCTCAAGAGATACATTTCTGCCATAAAGCGCCAGATCGTTGGAAGGAAAGAGATCTGCTCCTTCCATTTGTCCCATGAAAGTGAAAACCC
Source organism: Mycena capillaripes (assembly GCA_029204075.1). Classification (NCBI taxonomy): domain Eukaryota; kingdom Fungi; phylum Basidiomycota; class Agaricomycetes; order Agaricales; family Mycenaceae; genus Mycena; species Mycena capillaripes. Next base: position 2,486,685 of record JARHKZ010000001.1, read on the forward strand.
TGGAGCGACCGAAAATTTGGAAGAAAATGATTCCTTGGGGAGCAGAAGTCGCCAAATCCCCAGTGTGAGAGTCATGTAGGAATAGTCTTCTAGTCCTTCGCCCTCGTTTGTACTGGTCTTTTCCATGGCAATCTGTGGTTTCAGGTAAGTAAATCAGTTTCAAGTAAGTAGGTGCCAGTACGCGAATTTGACTTGAATGACGAGTGGATGTCATAATAGCTGCGCAAAGGGCAACAGAATGAATGCCGGTGATCACTTTGACTTTCACCTCCGTTCCAGATTTTGCCTTGATTTTGACGATCTACTTGGGTTTGAGGCCAATGCTCTGCACGGCAGGTACGGTTTCGGTGCTATCCTCGTCTGATTCAATTTATATTAATTAACCGTTCTTTAACTAGATCCTACGAAACTTGTGCGAATTCCCCATCAGCAAAACAGAAATTCTCTGGCACGTATGACACCCTCTGGCTCCGTCTGGTCAGTATGGTTGGTATGGCTGCCATGCCAGCCAGACGGCCCAGAAAGCATCAGATTTGACCGCCATTTTGGATTACTGTTAAAATTGGGGCAGCACCTGCTGGTGTATTGTTTCTTAGTGGGGTAATATACTTGGCCGATTGAATCTTCAAAGAATGTTTGATTTCGTGTCGAGCTGCGAAAACTGGTCAAGAATTGACCAAGACGCGTACGCGTGCCGCCATAGCGAAGTGGAAAATTGACTCAAGGCTGTTGGAGTGCAAGTAAAAAATTACGTAGAAACTGGATGGCGATCGATTTCATGAACTGAGCCAGTTGTCGTGATTCGGACTCTGCGGCGATGCTAGAGAGACTGAAGATGGGCACGATCAATGCATCAGGTCCGTGCGCAGACACGTGTCTCGGCTCGATGGTTGATTTTGATGGGACCTTTCTCTTCCTCCCACTACCATCCCTATCGCCCCCTCTCGCCCAGCCTTGCCCATGCTCCCTTCCCTCTACAGTCCGAGTTTCCAATCCTTCATGGCCCCAAAAGTCGCCCTGTAGTACCTGTCATTCTGGGCCCTCAAAAGTTGCTCTCTCTCAATCAGCCACAAGACCTCAAGGCGTCAAGCTTCAAGGTGTCAAGCTTCAAGCTTCAAGCTTCGATCTTCAATGCCTCGAGACTTCCGACCTCAAGTTCCACGGCCTCGACCTTCATGACATCAAGGACATAATAACGAGGAGTCGCAGTTTCTTTGCAGCCGGACGCATCTGGCATCCCCGGCGCTTTGCGCGTCGCACAGTGATGCAGACCGACGTGCACCGGTATCACACTGCCGTGACGATGGTGTACGCTTGCCCGGTTCCCTCCGCGCTCCGTTTGACTCGTACATTCCGGGCGAACAGTTTGGAGTCTGGTGCGATCCTCTGTGCCTGGGTCGTCGCGTAAGTCATCCTGCGCTCTCTCAGCCCTCCAGTGCGTTCATGCTTGCCCCATGCATTTCTCAAACAGTGATTGATCGGGATCGACAGATGACTTGGCGCGTCTTCTGCGGTGGTTTTGCGCAGTTGTTGGTACGTCCCATAATATCTCCCATTTATTATCCTCTTATTCACGCTTTCCCCATTCAAGAACATCGTCCCGAAGATGGACGTCATGCGCGTTAGATCTGGAAATATCTACAGCGGCGTGGACTGAGTCGAGATCGGCTTGAGTGGTTACACCGGTATTCCGCCCACTATATACTTAGAAACAAGACCTTTCATGCATCAAGTACCTATCGTGAATATATTGCATTCTGTATTTTATTTTTTAGATTGTCGAAGGTTACCTGGTACCAAAATGAAGGTTCTGAGGAACTTCTGGGGCCAGAAAAGATTCTGGCGATAGGCGTGTCATTATGCCGCCAGATGCGATTCTGGCGGTATGGCACGTTTGGTTGGTCTGACGCCAGATCAGCCAGATGCGTTCTGTTTTGCTGATGCCCAGGTAGCCCCATTATGTGTCCTCTCCTCGCGTTGTTCAATAACAGTCTCGCCTTATCCATTTTCACTGGCACGAATCACCCTATTTTCTGTCATGTGGCCTGCGGAAATTTCGTTGCAAGAGGACTGTGCTAAAAATCTCACCAGCACTAGTGCGTACTCGCCCCCTTCGGTCGAACAGGTGCTCTGAGTGCAAAGTGACAAGTATCGACCCCATAAATCGAGTCCCCTTGTAATCCTGTTTCGAATGCGATATGTTTAATATGCCGCTTGCATGCAGCTGACCAGCTCGCAGTTTATCGCAGCAAATGTGACCGGCGTCTGTGCCGCAGTCATATCTCTCCGACATTGATCCATGCACAAATGGACCCGGTGCTCTCGTTCCACCAGCATCTATCGCCCTCGAACTTCTACACCGACATGATCAGCCTCAAAAATCTCTCCTCTGTTGTCCGGAAACTCACTGGTCTTTGCTCGGGCTTGAATCCACTACGGGCAACTGGGCAACTGTTATTTTCCCTTGCTTCTGTCGTCATCGTCCTTACTTTTGCCGCGGCCTTCGATCGCAGTTGCTGTGCTTCAGTCATAGATCACGGGGCGCGCCCTGCAATTTTCCAGCCATAAATATAGAAATTTGCACGTCCTTCGAAACCGGTAATCATGTAAAAATTGTGGCGCTCTCAGCCTGAAGCTGTTAGATGACATACCTTCAATTTCTAACGGGGCACGCCCAGTAGTAGCTACTCAATTTGAACCACTTCCATCACCTCCCCGGGTATTCTCGACAATTCTCACCGAAAATATCTGAGAGAGAGCACGGTTCATCTTCTCTAACGTATCCGTTGTCTGAAGCTTTTTACACTCCGACGCTTCCTTTGTTCACGGCTTTCTGATTCCTCAATGGCGGCGCGATCCGTGGGGTCGGATCTCAGGGCTGGTCTCTTTGGGCCTGAATCGAAACACCTGCCATCCCTCCCCACAATCGCCCTCTGTCACTTCACTGTCCCATATACTAACAAGAGTCTGCAGAGTCCCTGGTGATTGGCCATAGTTATCCATAAATATCAACTCAATGACTGCGTTCAAGAGGTCCTAGGCTAGGCCTTTGCGAGACCCGTTACATCGCTGGCGCCAAAATCTGCCGAGGCGGATCAACGGGTCTCGCCAAGTTCCGGTCTAGGACCCGGTCGAACGCAGTGAACTCAGCTCAACTAAGTACACAGTAGATGTCAACTCAACTTCAGTCGAACGTGCTCAGTGAAAAATGTGAAGATTTCACCAAACTAGCCAATTGAAATTAAGTTGACAAAAGAGAATGGGAGGCCACGAATCGGCTGACCAGCTCCTTGTCTAGTCTGTCTTAAATTCGTTGAATCCTCTATGGATGAGTGTGATCTTGCGGACGAGATACATTGCAAGGATGCGGCCAAATGGACAAAAGCATGTGGCCTTGTTCAGGTAAATTGATACATGAACTATCTAGATTTTGACATCTCCTAGAAGTGCCTCCAACTCCTCTGCGTCCTGCAGCTTCGACAGGCTACGCCACTTCCAGGAAAGGTTGACCATAGTCTGTCTGGTAGCCAGATGATTATTGCTTAAAATCTTTCTCTGCTTTTCAAGGATGACGACGTAGAGCTCCTCTGCCCGTTCAAATTGGCCTTGCTTGTCATATTTCAATGCAAGATTACTCAAGGTGAGAAGTGTATTTGGATGATCCTCGCTCAAAACCTCCAGTCATTTCCTAACTGCCGCAGGAGCACTTCTGCGGCATTGAGCTGGTCAGAGCGAAAGTTTGTGACAGCCAAAATGCTCATGTTCCTGAGCGTTTCTGGATGTTCTTCACCCAATATTTCCCTTTGCTTCTCCAGCATTTGAGCCTCGAGACTCTCTGCGTCCGCGAGCTGGCCTAACTTTTTGTATGTCGCGGCCAAAATTCCTATGGAACAAAGAGTCTCTGGATGGTCTTCACCCAGAACCTCGCTCTGCTTTGCCAGCACTTGAAGGGTGAGACTCTCTGCCTCCTTGATCCTGCCTAATTCATCATATGTGTTGGCCAAATTCCCCATGGAACGAAGAGTATCTGGGTGGTCTTCACCCAGAACTTCCCTTTGTTTCTCGACCAACATGACCTCCAACCCCTCCAACACCACAACGTTCAGGTCCCTTGCCGCCATGAATTTACCGAGTTTGTAGTGTGAGGATGCAAGACTTGCCATGGCTGACAAGGTGTCTGGATGATCTTCTTTCAAATGATCTTCTTCAAAATCTCTCCGCTTTTTGAGAAGGATCATTTTTCGGTCCTCTGCCTGTTTACGCCGAGCTTCAAGAGATGGGTATGGAGTTGGATATAGGGTGCTTTTCCCAGTGAATACAATTGACCCTGGATCCACCAGATCCTAAGCAGCCGGATTAGCTGCCCCAGTATAAGATATTATCTCGATCCACTCACAGACTCTCCAATCAACTTTGAACCTTGGCTAATATCCAAATCGAAATTAAGGACATCATGGACATTATCCTGATGATGGTTAGCTGTATACATGTTCACATCGTGAAAATATCTTACCAAATGTGTTTCAGAGTTACTATTACCGACTGGCCAACCGCGCATGCGGCATTTGTGCATTGTGCAAAGCCGCATGCGGCACCATGCGGCTTTTGTTTCCCTATCAATGATGTACTTGATGCTTGTGTAGATACCATAGAGTGCCTTGGAAGCTGTCGTTATTGGTCCGGCATCAGGCGGATGGAGCAAGTGTGGGAAATGGCCTTTTTTTTTTTGGCAGCATCATGGCCATAGCCGCACAGCAGCTGTGGAGAAGTCCTATAATGATGTCAAAATGATGCACATTATGATTGGTAAGTGGTTCAATATACGGTATAGCTTCTAATTTACTAGTATTTCATCAAAGTAAATATAAATACATTCATAAAACCCTTGGTTTATCATGGGGCTTTGCACAATGTGCAAAAAGCTGCATGCAGCTTTGCACAACCTGCCTAATGAAGGGGGAGTTCTGTATATGTTCGATTTGGGGGTTCGAGGAAGGAATAGGACCTGTACCGCTGCTCCATACCAGATTTCAACCAAAGTTAAGGTTCGGATCAAACGTTATGGCATGTGTGATGTCGGCCGATCAGCGCTGATCAATGCTTCCTTGTTTGCGCAAAACTGCGCTCGCTCTTGCTCAGTCAGTTCTTCGTCTTTCAACAGCTTTCTGGGCTCATTCTGCTCCTACGATGCAGGGCTTCAATCCGCGATACATATGGGGCTCACTTCCGCCGCGCACTCTGGTAGGGGCCCAGAGTATGGAGATACTCTCCCCTTGCATGGCTCATGCTGGCCATGCTCACATCGTGCCACCCATCCGGCCTATGAGCCTGAAATTCGGAGTGAATGTTTTCAATTGTTAATACTCCAGTTTGGTGTGTTCCATAATCTTTTCTGGGCTCAGTTCCCTTTCACCGCTGTCATTTACACAACACCGGACAAATTCGATGCCTGACACATTTGAATTTTTTTCCAGACCCAGCGGCCGCCTGGTGTGGAGTTGGGCATCTAGATATGTTGGTATGCTTCTTATTTAATGATCCAAGGATGATCCTGAACCGCCACAAGTGCAGGGCCGACCAAGCTGGCTAGGTTGTCCGGGATCTGGGATTCCACACATTCTCCCGCTAAGGTTCACCAGGGGTAGAGGTAGAGGTACAAAGGGGCGTACCTCTACCCTTACCTCTGAAGCCCCTGACCTGTGAGAGGTATACCTCTACCTTACCTCTAAAACCTCGGAGGTCTACCCCTGATACCCCTACTTGTACCTTTGGTGGAGGTTTGAAGATATTTTATGGTCTGTAGCTGCTGAAGTCAGTGTAAAATGTCTAAATATGCAACTGGGTAGCTGGGACAAAGGCTACCATCTGTACCAAGCCCCTCAGAAAACTTTAGCAGGGTGACCTCAATTTCTGTTAAAGTTGGGTGATCAGCTGGTTGAGTGAAACTTAGGTGTGAGATGCTGGTGAAGCACGAAAACATTTACATAGCTTCTGAATGCTCTGAGACTCATGTTATAATTCAAAAAATTGTATATATGTGGCATAAAACCAAGCTGGAAGCCAAGAAAATGGTATTGAACTATTCATAGGATGCCTGCCTTCATTTTACCAAAGACTGGGAGGTATATTGGCACCACAGCCTCCGAGAACTAGACACAAATGCCAAGGTGGCCGGTTCCCCAGTCGAAAATAGTAAGGCTCGACTCACAGCCTTCCTTTGAAGCAGATGAATATCTGATCCATTTTCATTGGATAACTCCACCGAGTCCAAACTGTGTGCATCCCCACAATCCTCATAATCGAAATCTGGGCTTTGAGTGTCATCTTTGTATTGGGAGCCTCGGTGGTTTTATTCTCGCTGTGTTGATTGGAGACAAGGATTAGCTTCACTGACCTCCAATTTTTTGCAAAGGCTTTACCCATGTATGGTAACATTCAAGTTTGTATCCTGATAACCAGTTGGTAGGATATTCTCCAATGTGGTAGTTGCACACACTGAAGACTCTGGGAGAAGTTCAGCAGCCCGTGGCCTGAAGAAATTGAGTTTCAATGGTTGAATCAATAGGTATTTGGCTTACATGCGTAACAATTGAACAAATTGACAGAGTGTGGCATACCAAAGTTGCGCAGACGACTGTTCCCTCTGGACTTGGCTGAGCCAGTTCGAAATACCGACCAGTGCACTGGTGGCAAAAGAATTGACACCCTCATAATCGAAAGGTAGTTCAGATTCGTTGCCAGGGCCCAATGCGAGGATGCCAACCCCGATATCTTTCAAAACCTGGACCAGCTTGGAGCATATTTATTCGCAGTATGAATTTTCCCGCTATCTTGCCAAAATCCAGATAAATCAAGAATCCCGCCAAGGTATCGGATGCAGAGTGCGCTTGAATATTTTGAATCTCTGAAATTCCATCAATGTGTTCCTGAGTGGCAATTATGAAAACTCGTGAACAATCATGCTGGCACAAATTGGACAGGCATGGCGGACTGATACGCGGCGCCGTTTGAACTGCGCTCCTCGATGGGTCAACCCAAACAGGCTCCCAGACCATTTTTCAGCATCTTTTGTATTCACTGACACTGTACTACAACATCTGTTGTCTCGGGTGAACCTCATTTTTAAAATTACGGCTGTTTGCGGAACTTAGGGCGCAGCTCTTTTTTTTTTTTTTTCAATGAGATTTGCTCTCCTGAGCTCAATTCTCAACTGTTTTCCTTTAAAATATGCTCATTATGCTGGCATTGAAATTCCGGAGGGCATGGTTTCCTCGGATCTTCTGATGGCCAATCAAATTGCTTGATTGGGAAAATATCCGCGTTTTGAACAGGATGGCTGTAACATTAGCAATCATTGTTGAATCGGCATAATTTTTTGATATGATCGACTCACAGGTGTACCAGAGGGTACCACATACCGGCATTTTTTATATGACTTGTATTTGGCTCGAGATTTTGAAAAGAAAATGTGGTGTTGTTGTAACATAGACTGCATCTGATTTATGTGTCCCATTAAAGATGCCGGTATGTGGTGCCCTCCGGTATACCTGCGAGTCCATTGTGTCAAAAAATTAGGTCAATTGAACAACAATTGCTAATGTTACAGCCATCCTGCTCAAAACACGGATAGTCCCAATCAAGCAATTTGATTGGCCATCGGAAAATCTGAGGAGACCATGCCCTCCGGAATTTCAATGCCAGCATAATGAGCATATTTCAAAAGAAAACGGTTGAGAATTGAGCTCAGGAGAGCCATCCGATACAAATCTCATTGAAAAAAAAAGAAGAAAAAAAGAGCTGCACCCTAAGTTCCGCAAACAGCTGTAAACCGTTCAACTTCGTTAATAGACTCATCCAGAATAGAGGTATAGTGTCCGTATATTTTTTTATCCGCTTGAATGCGCTTTTTTATTTTTATTTTTTCACCAGAAATTGTTTCATTTGTTCAACAACAGCAATGCTGGAGGAGGCCATTTCATGGGAACCCAATACCAGCCAGAAAATTGAAACCCTGCAAGAATTACTGCGTACAAACTATTTTAAATGGTTCAAACTGTTTAGGTACCGTTTCCGCCCAAATCCACAAACACAAACTATTGGAGCCTTACTTTATATGAAAAAAAGCGAAACGTGACCGCAGCCTTGCGACAAACGTGCTGAGATGGGAGTCGTATGTATGAATATAAAACGGACGAGGCACTGGTCAAACCGTTTCTATTGCGTCTGTCTTAGAAAGGGTTTGTGATTTGCCGCGTCACAACAACATGCTTCATGTCGTCGTGCAGTGACCGTCAATAACGTTCTGTACACCAGAAGTTCTACCGCAATTCAGCTGACAGTGGCAAGATTGCCACACAAGAGGGCGGCGGACGATGCGCAGAAGCTTGGGGGACCTCATTCGGTACATTGAAGCCAACTTTTCAATGATTTCCCGTTCCCGTGGACGGTTCGACAGGAATCTTACCGTCCTTCCGCGCTGCGAAAGGAAAGCCACACCTAGCCCTTATTCGACGTGACGGCACCAGAAATGATCTACAGCCATTCTCATCTAGCGGGCCAGAACAGTCGTTCACTATGTCGGAACCCATACTTCCAGGGGAATTAGAAAGAGAAATCTTCGAAACAACGGACCCTCAGACAGTTCCTATTCTTTTACGAGTCGCTCGCCGTGTCTTCATCTGGTCAATTCCTCTGCGGTTTTCGACGCCCGTCTGATTCATTTGTAGGACTGAGCCCTATTTGTATCGGGCTGTTCGTCTGGATCAACACATGGCTAGGCCGGCCTTCCTGAAAGCAAAAAAATTGAAACCGCCAGAGTTCTTCCATAAGATCCGCCACCTAGCCTTGAGGAGCTCGCCGGTGCCAAAAGTGATGAAGCCGTTGAAACTCTGCAAGGGAGTGGTCGACTTGTACATTTTTGGGTAGCTCGGGCAAACCACTCTTATGATCTTGGAAAAAATGCACGTCCGGCAGCTGGTCCTGACCATGTGTCCGCTATTTGGCGGCTCTGTATCCGTAGATTTGGCACACCCAGCATTTCGGTCCATTACGCACCTCGACATGTTCGATCCTATGGATGACCTCGACTCAGTTTGGACCTAGATCTCGAGGCTTTCCGCGCTCACACACTTGGCTGCACACCGCTCACCACCGAGGCACATCCGGATCATGATGACGGTGCTACTGGAGTGCCCTCGGCTTGAACTTCTGCTTTTCCATGGCCGGCGCCCACGAGACCCTTTCATGGCAGTGTATGAGAATTACATTGCAGATTGGGACACAAGCGCCAAAGGACTCCCCGATATGTGGTCTCGTGCAGATGATTTAGTTGCGCGAACACGGCGTGGTGAAATCGAAGGTATATATTTGGCTGCCTGCGTTTTCACGCATCTCGCTGATAATCATCTCTTAGCGACATTCTATTGGTTAAACTAGAGTACCTTTGACCCTTGTATGCTCGGTTCCAGTCCAGTTCGTCTATGACAGATCAATACAGCGATTTTCAGCTGCTGGCGACTCCCAAACGTTCCCGCATTCATCGCGAGACTGCCGACGACATTCTTCCAGTAGAATCATAGGCTTCAACAGTTTTGCCGATCAAATAACTTGACTAAAAGGCAGAGTAAAAACGAAATGAGAAGTTGCCTCTAACAAAAGACTGTCTGCCGACAAGAGACACCGACCGGGTCTTAGTGCGGAGCCAAATCTAACTAAATGCAGTTTGCTCAATCCGCGGCGGCCAAGCCAACATAATCATGGATTCAGCCAATTTGGTTTCACTGCCGTATAGGAAGATTGAGGCGACGAGGCGAAGAATGAATGTGTCACGTGGCCGTCACGATCTCGATATGATGACCAAAGATGCCAAAACAATGATTTGGAAAGCCTGTTTTTCAGCTGGACCCATGTTCTCTCCGTGGGCTCAAAAAATCGGGATAACCGAGCCGCGGACTCGGAGTTAAAACGTCATTTTTTTTTTGAGGCGAAAGCCGGACCCACCAAGCAACATGACTTGGAAGGCGCTAAGTGAAAGTTTTTCACAGGGTAAGTTTCACATCTTTTGAGAGTTTTGTAATTGCTTTGTAGCGGGTGAAAATCTACTCTCGCGTGCAATTGTGCTCTCGCTCCTATGCGGCGAGGTTGAATGATCGCGGTGTCTTCGTTCATTTATGTATTGACATTGACAATCATCAGTCATTCACATCGCTCTGACAGGCTCTGACACTGACATGCGAAGACACGCGGCTTGCATGCGCGATCATCATCAAATCATCATAGTGGCGCCGGGGCGGGATTGTTCAACAGATACAAGGCTGGACTGGACGAGATTATCATGTCAATGCCGATGGTTTTCATCTTGATAAGTGCTTGTGTTTTTTCCTCTCTGCTGACCCTGGAGAAAAATAGACGTTTTGCTCCATCTAGATTTATTAATGAATGACCACATCCCTCGGTCCGAGGTGTGAGTGAAAATTTCTGACACACTGCAAGACGTGTAGTGACCGCCTCGATTTTTTCTACATGCCGCACATCATCGATTAGTATGTTGCGGCAATTCTCTTCCTAGTTTCAAGTCAGAATCAGTAATTCCCGTCTTATTCGCGTCAACTAAAGCATCATATCGGTCAATAATAGGGTGTGAGTTTTTCGCCTAAAGGGGGTCTCTCTGCCAACTCTCTGCTTCTCGATCTTTTGTTACGCGGAAACCGGCGACGGACTCTATTTCAGTATCACCCCGCATTCCGAGCATCTTCCTTTCCTTCCCCGTCATGGGCTCCTTGGATGTAGACCCTATCGCTGTTGCCCTCACCCCACCGGAGAACGAGTCTCCAGAGGAGCGACAACATCGGATACTAAGCGAGCGGGCGGCGAAAAAGGTCTCGGATGACATAGATGAGCAGCTGAGTCGAGAGCGGCAGCAGGTGAAGCGGCAGCCCAAGCCACTGAAACTTTTGCTCCTTGGTGCGTGGTAACTTTATCCATAATCCTCCCTAACTGACGGAGGTCATTTCCGCGATTTTTAGGGCAAAGTGAATCAGGTGAGAATTCCGCTGGCCAGTTTGCAATCGTTGACACTGTCAAGGAAAATCGACGACACTTAAGAGTACGCACACTAACGCGTGTCAATTCTTGGACGCGCTAACGACTCGCAGATTTTCAATTGATGTGTGAGCCCAAGGTCTGCTGCACCCGCTCCCCGCCGACTATGTCTGGTGTCTGATTATATCCCAGGCCTTCCGAGCGGAAAGGGCATCATGGCGCGCCATAATTCATCTCAACGTCATCCGTTCCATCCGCATAATCCTCGATGCAATAGCGACCCCTTCCAGCGCAACCGATCCACCGAGTCCACATTCAAGCTATTCTTCTCGCGACTCCCTTCGTCCCGATGCCGATCTTCTAGGGATACGCATGCGTCTCATGCGTCTCGTTGAGATTGGGGACGAGCTCACTCGCCGCCTAGGCACAGTCGAGGACGACCAAATGGCATCCAGTTCCCAGACGGCGGCAACAATATCCACGTTATTCCGGCGACGAGCAGGAAAAGAGATCGCTCTGAACTCTACTGTTGCATGGAAGAATACGTTTATGCGGGATCCGTCCAACCGTGAAAGCTTCGAAACGGAAGACGCCGTCGATTGGGATGATCCTGACGATTCAGGACTGGTTCTGCACGAACGAGCTGATGATATGCACCGGCTGTGGACGCACCCAACCGTCCATGCAATTTTGGAGCGCCAAGGCATCCGATTACAGGAGTCTCCTGGGTTGTGCGTCCCTTGGCTTACGTGCGCTGAACTGATGGTGACCTTTTGTTCAGTTTCCTGGACGAGTTAGAGGTTGTTACTTCACAGAGATATATTCCGACAGATGGTACGTGTCCTGTTTGGTCAACCAACAATGTCCTCATTAGCGTAGATCACATCCTACGGGCCCGTCTAAAGACGATGGTATTTCATCTGCTAATCACTTAGCCCCAAGACTCATCAATTCCAGGGCGTGGCCGAGCATCGTATGCGGCTCACAGATCCCAGTACGTTCTCCCTTGCTGCACAACCGTGGCCATGACTCAAACTCCTCCAGCGGGTGGCATAACTCGTGATTTACGGATTTTTGACGTTGGGGGACAACGTACCCAGAGACGTACGTGTTGTTTCCTCGTATCGAATTTCGTTGACCAAATCAACCTCACTAGCCAAGTGGGTGCCATATTTTGACGACATGGACGCGATTATCTGTCTTGTGCCCATATCCGCCTTCGACCAGACATTGGAAGAAGAGCCCAAGATTAATCGTCTCGTCAGTTCCTGTCTTTCACCTAATGCTCTTGATTCATGGTTGAACTTGAACTCAGGCGGATTCAGTGGACCTCTGGACAAGCATAGTATCGAACAAAATACTGCAGAAAACCCAGCTCATCCTCTTCCTCAACAAAGTCGACATTTTGCAGGCCAAGCTGGCGTCGGGCATTCGGTTTTCCGGACATGTCTACAGTTACGGGCGTCGCCCGAATGACTACGACAGCGCGTCGCGATGTACGTCCAGTCTCTTTTACCCGCTTGGCACGAACTCAAAGCTGATGGACGCGTCCGTAGATATGATGAAACAATTTGGTGTGTTAACTCAGAAGACATGCAATTTCTTCTTGCCTAACCTTGCGTCCGGCCGCCAGGCACCATCATAAAAGATCACTCTCCTTCGCCTCGGTTGTTCTACTGTCATCTAACGAACGCTATCGTGAGTCTGGCCAAGTTCCCAGTCCGTCCAGACAGTTTATGTCGGCACAGGATGCAAAAGCGACCAGATATGTCCTTGCAGGGAGTGCGTTTTTTTTTGACCATATTATATCAGCCCCGTCGTGCTGACATGGATTCAGTCAAGGACACGCTCATGCGGTCTCACCTGAAGGAGTCGGGCCTTATCGCGTGAACAGCTGCCCGCGAGGGCGTCATAGTTTGCCATGGCACAATTCTCCGTTCCGCCGTGCAGACATCAAGATCCCCGAGGAGCGATATAGACTGCGAAACTTTCCCGCGAGCAGACGCATTGCTGTGTCATAGATTCGGAGATCGAGAACCTGTAATGGCGGGCGACAGGGCTTCATGCCGCGGAACGGATGTCCGTCTGATACATATGTACGGCACTGAGCAAGGTGCGCGTTTGATAATATATTTGCGTATAATCGTATTCCATTATATCTGCCTAAAACAAAATAATGCTCCTCAACACTCTTCCCGACAACCGAGTGATAAAGCTCGACATGTATGGCCTCACGTAGCAGAGAGATGAAGATCAAGCTCGAAAGTCCTCGTGGGCGTGGGTGAATCGGGGTTGCTTGAGTTGGAATAGGTTGAAACAACAACCGCCAAGACTCGGAGCGTTTAACTTTAATCATATTATGATCGCCGTGCGCCTATCTTTATCTTGGCTTGCCTTGAGTAAATTAGAAACGGAGGTCATTCTCCGGTCCGCTTGTTAGACGGACGCGATTTCAGAGTTTAGCGCTGAACAGTATCGAAAAAAAAAAGTGCTGGATCAAACGTTCACAGGCCGTCCGGAGGAATCGAATCTCCGCTTACCGTTCCCGGTTCTTACGGGTGACTACGATGATGGTCCATAACGGCTTTGAGAAATATGCACATTGCAGATCAATACATATCAGACGTCATGGATTGAGTTCGTAACTGAACATAGAAAATACAATGCATGGCTGATTATGAAATAATCGTCACGCAAAGTTCCACCCTGAGTTCTACTCTATTCTACGGCGCGCACTGTTCCACTTGGCCAGAAAAATATCGTGCGATGATGGTCTACAATTGCAACGGCTTTAAGAAATATGCAGATGAAATACATTTCAGACTTCATGGATTGAGTCCATAACTGACCAGAGAAAATGTAATGCGTGGCTGATTGTCGAAATAGTCGTCACACAAAGGTCCACCCCTGAGTTCTACTCTATTCCACGGCGCGCACTGTTCCACTTCCTTGCGCCTACGTTTCCATAACTGATGCACAATCACACCGCACTGTATTTCACTCAATTTCAAAAAGAAACTCCGCACAAGGCAATCTGAAGTGCCATCGGGAGTAATCGAACCCCCTTTCTGAATCTACAACCGGACGGACTGCCCCGTCATATTTAGCTGATGACCGCCTCGCTTTCTACACCAGGTTTGGAAGTGTCAAATAGTCTTTGGACATGAGAGAACATCCTTTCCCGCCGAAATATCTATTCGGACCGCCTCGGTCCACGATGGCTTATGGTCATAGATCTACACTAGGTCACGAGTGGCCATTGAAATCAGAGCAGGAAGCATGGGCGGATTAAACGAAAAAAGTAAGTTCCCAAACCTTGAAGCCGTCGGGAAGAATCGAACCTCCTTCACCCGACTGAAATCGGCTTAATTTGGCGAAATTTCCACAGGTGACCGCCTCGGTCCACGACGGCTTTATCCGCCAGGTTCTAGGCAAAATAAGGCTAACCTAATGGAATCGAGAAGGTGGGTGGATGTTCTGAAAAAAAGATAGGTGGAAACCCAGTTATACCGTCGAAAGGGATTGAGCCTCCTCCAGGTGTCAACGATTCAGTACACTGCCATTTGGTGTGGGCGAGTCGCGCGATGTCCGTGACGGCGAATTTTCATAGATGTTTATGAGTGGGAAATAAAATCAAAAAAAGACTTTCGCATTGAATTGGCCACGCTGTCGGGAGGAATCGAACCTCCGCCACCCTCTGAACACATGCGCTGGCAAACTATAATAGCGATAGAGGGGGACCGTCATGATCCACGACGGCTTTAGATACACGATCTTGAAAGTATAATAACTACTATGTTGTAACAATCATATCTGGCCCCTCCTTATCCCTGCTAATGCGTCCACCAATCACTTTCGCCCTGCCCTTCACGCGCTTCACCAGCCGCTTAACCTTCTTATCCTCCCATGCCTCGTCTAACGAGTAACTGCCTTCTTCATCCGGGCTGAAATCAAGTGTGTCATCATACGCGGGCGCGCGCGTCCCGTCCACGCGCTCGTCGTCCTCCGCCTGGCGCCTGCATGTCCTCGCACAGCGACACTTCCCCGTGCTCTGCCCCTCGACCACGAGCGGATGCATAGGCGGTGAGCGTCGGCGGCTCCGCCTTCTTCGCGGAGGCGTGGACCTGATTCCAGAAAGGGCTCGCGTCAGCGTCGGAGTCCTCTGCACCGCCGTGCACGTCGGGCGCTTCCCGATTCCCGCCAGTGACTGCTGACTTCCCCATTTCATTCTCCGTGGCGCAATTTCCCTCCACCTCTTGACATACCCGATGCACCTCTTCGTCGTGGTACAATTGGACCGTAAGTAAAAGCAATGCTGATGTATTCCAAGTACGTCAAAATTATTGGTGATTGGATGGGCCGGATCGCGCCGATCATCATCACAGATCAATCACCATTCGTGACGACGCTCTTTGTCTCAGACCACAAAGAATATCTTTAATCCTTCAGTGAGCTCCTGCCAATGGCGAATTGCGGACAATGAACTTTCTCATTCCCTTTGCGTTCTCCCTTCCTAGTATTCCGCCACCGACCCCGGTTCGGCGAGAGCTGACCCAATGCCAGTTCTGCATCAAGTCGAAAGTCTCTGGAGTAGCATTGCGGAAGGATGCGGTATTGACTTCAGTTATATCCGTGTTCTCTTCGGATTTCCAAAGCAAGGACTGCCAGAGGTCTGCGTGGAAGACGCACGAGGCAAAGTGTGCGCTGAACCAGCGCACCAAACTGCAGATGTAAGCTGAGGTGTGGATACGTTTAAGGCTCTGCGGGGCTTCACCAGCAAGCACAGGCCCATGATCGAGGGACCGGTTTCCGCGCTCAATGTGCTCGCAGACCCGTCTCGTGCCGAGCGAGATGTCATCATGATCAGTCTCAAACCACGGATCGGCTCTACTTGTCTGGCGACCGCGTTCACTATTACTGTAATTAGCGTCGTCCCCATCGCAGCATTCCCTACGGCGCAAGAGATGCGTAGCCAATTGAAGCAGGTCAGCGACGACAGCAGGCGTTTTAGGATGGCCGGTGCAATTTTCGTCCCCCAGGGGCCCCTCATGTACGTCGATTCTATGCTGTCAGTGCCCAATAGATTGTTTGCGCAGCAGCCATTGGAGCCATCTGATGGCTGATTGGCGTTGCGCAAAAGTACTGATGGCTGATGGCTCGAATGGCTTTGATTCCTGCTTTCATCTTTGCTGATAAATCTATTGGAGCCATCTGATGGCTGATTGGCGTTGCGCAAACCGATGGCTGATGGCTCCAATGGCTGATGAACCAAATTCATGGCAAGTGATTTTATAGCCAGAATGAAGATGTAACATCCATGTGAATGTGTATGAATCTCCTGGAATGAGCCTAACTGTATGACATCACCAAATTGAACTAAATGAGGATTTTGGACCCCCAAACTAGGTCCTCAAGGATGACGAGAGGATAGTTCACCGATAGATGATTTATAATGCCCCAAAGTGACTTACAGCCATTGTCGGTACCTAAGGTGCGAACGAAAATTTTCCGTTTTGGTTTTTTTAAAATCCCCGTGACCGATTTGCTCATATCTCAATGAGTTCACATCGGATCAATTTGAAACATAGCTAGTTCTCTTGGAATAATTCCGCCGCAATTTGTGATAGGATCAAATTTTCCAAAATATACTTTTTTTAGTAATCCAGCTCAAACACTGGGTTTTGGTTTGAGCACATCCTACCAGGTCCAGATGACCCCCAATTGAGCTGAATTTTTTATTGGGAGGATATATGTACAGTTGAAAATGTGTCATAGGATTGGAAATGTTGATTTGTGCCCTGGGATCCCACAATTGTACTCAGACACAACCTGCATTGGGAAATATTGACAATTGTGAGTCCCAGGGCACAAAGCAACATTTCCAATCCTATGACACATTTTCAACTGTACATATATCCTCCCAATAAAAAATTCAGCTCAATTGGGGGTCATCTGGACCTGGTAGGATGTGCTCAAACCAAAACCCACTGTTTGAGCTGGATTACTAAAAAAAAGTATATTTTGGGCACAAATTGCGGCGGAATTATTCCAAGGGAACTAGCTATGTTTAAAGTTGATCCAATGTGAACTCATTGAGATATGAGCAAATCGGTCGCGGGGATAAAAAAAAACCCAAAACGGAAAATTTTCGTTCGCGCCTTAGGTACCGACAATGGCTGTAATATCAGCAAAGATTAAAGCAGGAATCAAAGCCATTCGAGCCATCAGCCATCAGTACTTTTGCACAACGCCAATCAGCCATCAGATGGCTCTAGTGATGCTCAGGGCCCGGGCTTCAAGCCCGAGGCCCGCCAGGCCCGGCAGCGGGCTTGAGCGGGCTTCAGGCTCGGGCCTCAACAAGTTCAAGCCCAAGCCCAGGGCTCAGGCCCGGGCTTGAGCACCACCCAGGATCAACATCAGGTTGAGCTTCAGCATAAGAGAAAAAAACCTTTGAACCTTCTTCGACTGACGTTCCTCCAACGGTAGAATCATGGTCTTGAACATGCCGCGGATGCCGAAGGCTTATTTATGATGCAGTGTGACATGTTGTGACAAGGCAGTTAGAAAGTTGGTATTTCTTTATTGATGACCATCAGGGTAAAGGTTAATTAAATTTTCAGTTCTTATATAATGTTTAAGGCTTTACTTAATATCATACAACGCCCAGAATGCCAGCAGAATGCACTGTAAAATTGTACAGTGAAGCCCAGGCTCAGGCCCGGGCTTCGGGCCTGGCTCAGGCTTCACCGGGCTTGGGCTTGGGCTTGGAGAATCTCAAGCCCAGGCCCGCTCAAGCCAGGCCCAAGCCCGGGTATCCAGGCCAGGCCGGGCCCGGAACATCACTAGATGGCTCCAATGGCTGCTGCGCAAACAATCTAATGTTGCTCCTGTGCCATTTCCCAATCTCCGACATGTACCCTCGAGCCACTCGGGACAGCCGTGGAGCAATGGACGAGGGCATTATCGTCTAGCGGGTGAGTGTTAGTGTTGTCCGCCGTTGCAAGCATTGGAACATTCTCGCTCCTCTCAATCTCTCCACAACGAATTTGAACTTGATATCAAACCTTCACAAATCATTTTCTTTCCAAACGTGGACAATCGTGCCTAAGTGAACTACGTTTTAAAAAGATGGCAAGTGTCAATCCTTGCTGTTGGGATGTTCGCTGATCTCGCACTACTGTAGTCCAAGGTCATCACCACTGGTACCAAAAGTGTTCAGTTCACGGGTGGCCATCACCCGTCACCTGAACACTTGGTTGGATTACTTTTAAGGGACTGCTACAGCAACGCCGTTCATGCCCGGCGCTCTTGGGTGCCGTAAAGGTTTTTTTTACTCCCTTTACAAATACGGACACGTGGCCTTCTGGTATTCTACGCCCCTCCCCATGCTCTTCGCCAGCCGTTTTCCGAGTCTCTTGTTAACTTGTTGTGGTATCATCCTTCCGTCTGTGGCAGCGGCATGGCCGAACCATGTAATGGACGAGCTCGAGCATCTGCTTGTGGACACCGACGGCTTCAACGACTCGGGCTTCCAGAAGGCCATCACACCCTGCACGAACTATGTCAGCGGAAGCCAACTCCTGGGTCGCGAAACGGCGGCGCAGTGGGTGCGGGTTGCATTTCGTGAGTCGTGTAGTAATGAACCCGCATTACGTTGTGAATATCTTTGCTAGATGATTTTGCGACCGCTGATGTGGAGGCTGGGACCGGCGGGATTGATGCAAGCATCGGATTCGAGACGCTGCGTCCAGAAAATAGCGGCTCGGCCATGAATGACTCGCTTGGATTTTTCGCCCCCTTTGTAAACGCGCATGTGTCGAGTACGTACGGCAACAAGACTGACAAGTGTGATTCCACTGATTACGACTCCATAGCGGCGGATATGATTGCTTTGAGTGTGGTTATGTCGGTGGGGACGTGCTCGATGCCGACCATTTCTATCCCATTGCGAGGTGGAAGAGTAGATGCAAAGGATGGAGGATTATTCGGCGTCCCGGAGCCGGAGACGGACATCGACAGCACCTTGAATCAGTTTTTCCAAGCCGGATTCAGTCAGAGCGATGCTATCGTGCGTGCTCTCATAACCCGTTTTGGAATGATGCACCTCATAAATGTAGGGACTCACGGTGTGCGGACACACTCTTGGCTCGGTCCATCACGGTGGATTTCCGCAAGTGGGTGAGTGATTCTCAGATTGATAATATTTCACGCTTACAAGATACCAGTCCCCGAGAGCGCTGTCACCCCGAATAATACAGGCGGGGGCATCCACTTCGATGCCACGCCGGCGGTGTTTGACGTGGACGTCTTGAATGAGTATCTTCAATGGGAGGGCCAGAAAGGAGGTTCGATGATTCACTCGTCTCATTGACTATTCACCCTTTGATCCTTCATGATCAGGCCCGCTCGTTACCACTGATAATATCACTGTCCGATCGGATCTACGACTCTATCTTTCAGATAATAACGCAACTCTCCAAGGGTGCATTTACTTCCTCAATTCTTTTGCCACATATTGAGTAATTGCTTAGGCTTGCAGAATCATCTTCCAAATTTATCTCGACGTGCGTATCACTGTTGACAAGAATGATCGACACCACGCCCGCATCCGTGCAGCTGACAGAAATCATCACGCCAAACGTAGTGAAGCCAGTGAACATATCGCTTGAAGTTGATCCCGTGGGGCGGCTCCAATTCAGCGGATACATCAGGGTGAACCACGCTTTCTCGATATCCTCCGACAATGCTGAGTACTTATCTACTCATCAGCTTCTGTCAACGACCTTCGCTGCTGCACATCAAGTCCGGTGCGAATAATACTCACTTTTGTTTTTGCGGCCCTGGCGGCACAGCTTGCCGACTTGTGCTGTCATGTGCCTCCGACGGTTGGCACAGCCTGGAGGGTGCCGATGAGTGTGTCTCCGAGGATCAGGACATGTCGGTCATAGTCGGCAAGATGTGCCGCCAGAGCCGCTAAACTCTAGTAAAATTTGTTTGTTCTCATCGCTCCATCCGCAGCATAACATGGATCTCCCGCAACGGAACCTCTTCCGCGGCCTTCGCCACTGATGCCACCGCGGTTCAAACCGGAGACAGCAGTATGTTCGGCACGACGTTCTACCATCTCTTCAACACAACCATTGATCCCGCACACGGAATTTCGGCCTTCAAAATCACCGTCCTGCTTGATGGATCGGCTCAGATATTCGATAATGGGGGCGCAGGCTTTCCAATGCAAGACGTTGCCATATTCCTACCGCAGATGACAATCCTCGCGTCGGATGGAACACTCTCCGTGCATGCTGCTGTTAGTCTATCTACTTTCCCCCATCTGATTTGAAGCTCATGGGACCCAGGTTTTCACCGCCGTCGAGGCACAAAATGTAACAGCCATTATCTCCGCACCTTCACCCCAACTTGGTACGACATTACCCTCCTACGCTTTTTCGTATTTGATCACGATTGATGTGAAGGCACCATCAGCCCAACAATCGCGATGTCGATGATCGATTTCGAGAAGGACGGCTCGCGCGGGTTATATACGCTATATTCTGCGACGGTTCCAACCGTCCCAAACCTGCGCCAGACCACGCTGGATCTCACCGTTCACGGTCACGACTCCCGTGTGTATCAGGATGAATTCCGCCGGATTAGCCTCTGAGGTCCTCACCGGATTTCAACCTGACCATGTATACTTTCGATTTACTTTCATATGTTCGAGCCAACTACACATCGGCGTTCATGCTTCCTCTTCCTGCACCGGCGGCGGATCAGGCAGGACCAGCACGAAACGCTGTGACGCCTACAACCAGAGCAACTCCCTGCTGCGGCTGTATCATGAGCACCAGACAGATATCGTATCAGGGATGTTTCAAAAGTACCAGAGAGCAAAGGCACTGAGGGATATTGCGCGAGCGTGACCCCAGATTGACAACGCACCATACAATGGTCCAATTTCGCTGACCCGGCTAAGGGCATATAGAAACGGAGGTCATTCTCCGGTCTGCCTTGGATATCGTTTTTAGATGCACTTTTAGAGTTTAGCGCTGCTGAACAGTAGCACAAAAAAAGGGGGCTGGATCCGACTCTCGGATGCCGTCAGGAGGAATCGAACCTCCGCTTCCCGTTCCCGGTTCTTACGGGTGACCGCGATGATCCACAGCGGCTTTCAGAAATATAAAGATCAAGGCTATGGATTGAGCTAGTAACTGAACAGAGAAAATGCAATGCATGTCTGATTGTAAAAACAATTGTTACACAAACTTCCACCCCTGCACGCTGCGCACTGTTCCACTTCCCGGCGCCTCCGTTTCCATAGCTGATACAAAATCACACCACACAGTGTTTCACTCGCTTTCAAAAAGAAACCCCGCAAAAGGCGAAAAATAGCGTATGAACTCCGAAGTGCCATCGGGAGGAATCGAACCCACTTTCCCCTTGCTTTCCCCTACTAAATGGTCTGGGTGACCGCCGCGGTCCACGACGGCTTTCTACACCGGGTTTGGAGGTGTTAGATATTCTTTGAAGGTGAGAGATTCAGCCTGAAACATAAGTGGAGGTTACAGTATGGAAACATGCAGTCCGAAGGAATCGGAACCTCCTTTTCCCGTCAAAAGTCTGTTTGGACCGCCTCGGTCCACGATGGCTTATGTTCATAAGTCTACACTAGGTCATGAGTGGCCATTGAAATCAGAGCAGGAAGCATGGGTGGATTAACCGAAAGAAAAAGTCGTTCTCGAAAGATTGAAGCCGTCGGGAAGAATCGAACCTCCTTCGCCTGTCAACCCTTCCTGGACATATTTTACGCGTGACCTCGTCGGTCCATGCTGGCTGTCTACACCAGGTTCCGAAAGGACAAATGTAAATTAGGGGAAGGGCGAATCGCACTTGAATATATATAATACATGGCGAACACCGGATTTGGTGCGAGCGACCACCTTGGTCCGCGACGATTAGGCGTATTAGGCTATTAGCGGACAATAAAATCAGAGGAGGAAATGGAGCCAATTTTGGATGGAAAAAAAGGGTGGTTATCGATGGGGCACGCCGTCGGGAGGAATCGAACCTCCTTCACCCGACTGAAAGATGTCCCAAAATTCAGACAAATTTCCACAGGTGACCGCCTCGGTCCACGACGGCTTTATGCACCACATTCTAAGTAAACTAAGACTGGAAAAATGGTGGGCGTATGTGCTGGAAAAAAGACAGGTGAAAACCCAGTTATGCCGTCGAGAGGGATTGAACCTCCTTCTCCCGCTCTGAACCTTCAAAGACATGATTGCTATTTGGTGCGGAGGACCGCCATGGTCCGCGACGGCGGGTATTTATGAATGGGAGATAAAATCAGAGGAGGAGATCTAAGCGGATTGCACGAAAAAGAAAAGAGAACTTCGGAGTAAGCCGTCGGGAGGAATCGAACCCCCGCCACCCTCTAAACACATGCGCTGACAAACCCTTGATAGCGGTAGAGGGCGACCACCATGATCCACGACGGCTTTAGATACACCATGCTAAAAGTACACTTCAAGTCAAATACCCGCTACGTTGCAGCAATCATATCCTGCCCCTCCTTAACCTTCTCCTTATCCCCTCTCATCCGTCCACCAATCACCTTCGCCCCACCCTTCACGCGCTTCACCAGCCGCTTCACCTTCCCATCCTCCATTGCCTCGTCCGACGAATAGCTGTCCTCTTCATCCACCGCGCCGCCATACGCAGGCCCGCGCGTGCCGTCCGCGCGCTCGTCGTCCATCTCCGCCTGCGCGTCCTCGCACAGCGGCACCCCGCCGTGCTCCGCCCCCTCGCCCGCGAGCGGGTGCGTGCGGGGCGCGAGATTGAGCGTCGGCGGCTCCCCCTTCTTCGCAGAGGCGTGGTCCTGGTTCCAGAACGGGCTCGCGTCGGCGTCGGATTGCTCTGCACCGCCGTGCCCGTCGTGCGCTTCCCCGCCGGCAGCTGCTGACTTCTCTATCTCATCCTCTGTGGGCGTGGCGGGCGAGCCGGGCGAGGAGGGGACGGAGGAGCCCGCTTGCGCGGTCGTGCTGAATTCCGTGCGATCGGTGGTGGTGCTTGCGGTCTCGTCGTCGTCCTCCGCAGCGAGGCTGTTTAGGCGGCGGAACGCGGGGTTTCTCGTATTTGCTGCAAGACATGTTCAATGAGCACCTAAAATCGGTGAGAGTTAAGAAAGCGCACCGAAGGTGCTCTCAATGCCCTGCATCGCGGACTCGGCGGCCCTTGTGCTTTGTGCGCCTTCTCCATCCTCACGACCTGAAGCGGGAGATGCGCTGGAAATGCGCGGTGTAATTCCCAGCTGCTCCTCGGAGTCGTGTTGAGGTGTCTGGGCAGAATCGTCGGATTCGTGACCGTCGGCAGCGTCGGGCATGGTGGGGGTAGGAGGAAAGAGTTTAAATGGAGTATGACGTCAGTGACCCATAAATTATAACACAGGCAAATAACGCCGTTGAATTTCTGACCTTGGTTGAGCTGGGCTATGATATATGATATCTCACGTGGCTAAGCTCTGCTGAGTATTCGACCTCTGCTATTAGCACATGATCCCGAGAAGCGAAAGGCTCGTTCACAATTCTGAGCCACACCAAACAGGGAAAGCAGCATTTCGGAATGCATCCGCATTAAATAAAGATCTCAAAACTTATCCTGCGGAACAATCCCGTTCGAAAGTTGATTTAACAGGGTAATATGCCTCGTTCATGTGAGAGTCCCAGTTCCAGAAAATGTTCAAAGGTGAAAAGCCCCCTCGGCGATAGAAAACACCACTGCGGCGCTAATGTTCCCATGGATAATGCTTGAGTGGGGTCAACTACAAGAATATGACCCACCTGATAGCAAAATGGAGTGCATCTGCATGAATTAGGTGTTCTTGGTTGGGCAATACCGCAGACGATCCCCGTTCGATCCGGGGTCAGGTGAATACACCCCTTCATGACGACCGTTTTTTTTTGCGCGTGCAGCACGCCTGAGTAGCCCGCTTTCGCTATTGGATTGATTAGAGACCGGTATATACCGCATAGGACTCGCAGAACCAGCTATCGTAGCAATTTCATAGGAGGCCAGAACATGCAACACCTAACCATCGATGTGACTAGCGACACATAGCAGTTTATATGTGTCGGCATAGGCAAAAGTTAGGTAACCACCTGATAGCACAATTGAGGGTATCAGCGTTAAATTTGCAGCGGGAAATGCGATGCTGCAGACCACCGCCGCTCGATCCGGGAGCAGTTGAATTCTTCAGTCTCCTGCTGAGATTTTCCCTGTCGCAGCGTGCGCTGGTCAAGAGTCTCTGGCTGGGATGACCACGCACCCATGACATGGCGCGTCTTGGAGAGTTGTATGAACGCAAATCTTGACCACCGCCGACGGCCACCAATGCCGGACACATGACGCCTTCCCGTCCAATGTCGACGCATGCCCGACTCAGAGACACGAATACTTTAAAAACCACCGCGTGTTCGTCATTCCGAAAAAAAATGAAGTGCACAAGCCCCTGGTAGCATGTGGGCATGCATCTACGACATGTGTATGGTCAGCGACACCTTGTTGTGCGGAACAGCCCCCGTTCGATTCGGGGCCAGGGGGTATATCAGGGAGAGACAATTTTTATTTTTATTTAGAAACATACAGGTGTGGCCAGAGTCCCGTATCGGAGACAGCGCAGATGATGGTCTCTGCGGACTTGCCGAGGCTGGAATTTACTCCCCCAACTCTAACTCACCTATAAGATGCCAGTGCGATGCTGATATTCCTGCTCGACGGATAATGCTTATCTGCGTTCACATACAAGGATGAAACCCACCTGGTAGCACAATCGAGTGCACTGCGCCAAATGAATTTTGCAGCATGTAAAGTACAGCAGACGATCCCGTTCGATCCGGGCCAGGTGCATGCTCTGGGTATCCGCTCTTTTTTGCCCTCGGGTGCCACACGTCGACCAAAAACCTCATCTGCAACTGCACAGATGCGGGACTGATGGGTACCATGGACCTCAAAACACCACTATCATAGCGATTCGCGAGAAGAGCAGGACAGGCGACCGCCTGAGAATGTACGGAACTTCGCAGCACTGCGCATGCACTGTTATGCTCGACGAACGATAGGAATGTAATTCTGAGACAATGGAGCCGACAAGCCCTTGGTAGCATGTTGGCATGTATCCGCGTCAAGTTTATGGGTATCCTTTTCCTGCGGAGCCCCCCGTTCGATTCGGGGTCAGGGGATAGGCTAGTGGGAGTAAGCAATTTTTTCTATCTTGGTGTTATTTTCTTTTTTGACGGAGAGAACGGGTATCCAGTGCTCGCATCGTACAAGATGGCGCGGATCATAGTCACTGCTGGTTTGACATGGAATATTTTTGGTCAAGTGTATACGAATACATCCTGGTGCCATGCATGTATCCCTTTTGAAGGCATAATACTTGAACGGGTTCGCATACAAAGATGTAGCCCACCTGATAGCACATTGGGTGCATCTGCGCCGAATACACTGCGCGAAATAGTGCCGCAGAAGATCCCCGTTCGATCCGGGGTCAGGTGAATGTATTCGAAATTTTATTTTTTCGCGTGCGGCACGTTGAGTAAAGCGTTTTCTGGAATGCATGAATCCGAGACCACCCTACCAAGATGAGAGATAGATAGATATTACGATCAGCACAAGCGAATCACGCCCACTGCGCAAGTGTATATAAGGCATGGAAGACTATACCAGGTTTTTTTTCAGGAGCATCGAGGAGTAATCTAGATCTGGTACCCCTTGGAAACGATTTGGTGTAGATTGCAAGAGAGCAGCCAAGGATTGACGAGTCTCGGTTGAACTTGCAGACCGAAGCGCTTGCAATGTCATGTACTGCTGTCTCACCTATCCTTGTGCTTTTCGCACCTCGTCCATCTTCATACCTAGTAGCGGCAGATGTGCTGGGGATGCGCGATGTGTCGCCGTTAAGCCGAAGCATTCTGAGGCGTCCAAAAAGTACACTAAGTAGGCATGAAGGACTGAAGTGCAGGAATGATGCGAGATTCATATCCCTGAGGCCAATCTTGGCTGAAAGGTGTAAATTCCGGAATGGATGCTTCCGGATGTCGTTCAGTGGATTTCGCAGCCTCAGGCGCCCGACATGGCTGGATTGCTCCAGCAAAATTCACAGAGCAGGGAAGATATATGCGTGAAAGCATAGGAAAAACCAGGTATGCCGTCTTGATTCCTTGTGATTGGATGCAGGGACGCTCACGTTAGTAGACGCTTGTGGTGAACGCGGTGGAAAGAGAGAGAGCCAGATCACAAGTGAGCGATGGCCTGATGGCCGGCGAGCATCGCCACACGCTCTTCTGCTTCCGCCATGAGGGCGATTTTCCTTTTCTCCAGTTCTTCGTCAATGATAGCGACGGGCGGCCTAGATAAAGTCTTGCCTCTACTCTATCGCTTTATCAGAAACTGTTCTGGCATGCCTGCAGCTCAAACACTGACGAATCGCCGACGATCCCTTTGCATGGCCTCTCTCGAAGTCTCACCATCTTCCTCAGGGACATTCACCTTCATGAGCCTTGTACGAACAGCACTACTTAAATTCTTTTTTCAGCCTACTAACCCTTTCGGTCTCCACTTAATTCACGGTTCCTTTAATCCCCTCTGCCACCAAATTGACCCATGCCGGCCGCGAGATGAGCTCATTCCACCAGCTTACAAGGGAAGGTCAACTCATCGAATAATAAGGAAACAGAAAAGACTGACCGTTTAACATTCGGACCATTGCTGGTCATGAAATCTAGCCCAGACTCCGCTATCGCCTTCGCGTAGACCAAGTGGAACAGGTCCGATAGCGTGATTTCCTATCATGCGGGCCGGTTAATAGATCGATTCCTTCAGAGAATGTGTACGCACATCGCCTGCAAGAAACTTGTGCCTGCCTAGGATTACCTCGTACACATCAAGTATGGCGCGCATTCCAGCGAGGCTTTCTTCAAGGACGGCTTGTTCAACAAGAATGCCGAGGCGCCTGGGATAAACATCAGATCTGCGCCGGCGGGTGAAAAGGGGATAAACTTCAAATGAACTTGCCGTTTTTTGATTACCTCCCTGCCGACTTTCACGATTGCCGGGTTGAAGTCGGCCAACTCAACGGATGCCGCTTGCTCCACCAACGCTCGCTCCTTCAGGCCCTTAGGGAGAAGCAGGGTCCCCTGATCCGCGTATTTCTCCGCCAGGTACCGGCAGATTGCTCGACTTTCGTAGAGAATGAATCCGTCGTCGTCCTGAAGCCAATCGTCAGAACTGGTAAAGATCGAAATGATGTTATCGAACTGACGATAACTGGGACTTGACCAAATGGATGCAGTGCGAGAAATTCTGTGGTTTTCTGCTCCTGGGCGGTCAAGTCGACCACAATGTGTTCGAAAGAGATCTGCTTCTCTGCCAGGACTAGCGCAACAATGGCGCTACCACCACCAGCATACCCTACTGCATAAAGTTTGAGCGCCATCTTTGAAAGTTGGTGAGTAAGAGGTCCGTAGCAAGAGAGTGGTGGTTAGCGCCCTAAATACGTCCACTTTGAAGGGCCCAAAAGTATTGGGCGGACAAGAACCGTTGGGTGACTACACTCGGATTTGAAGCATTTGCGGAGAAGCGGATCTATGACTAAAGCTGCGTTACAAGAGCGCGGTGGGCAGCTTTGCGGTGCACAGTGGCCCACCACTTTCGGTTGAATAATTGACGCCGTTGGAAAAGTCCTTATTCCAAAGAATAAGAACTGATGGCAAGTCCTGAGAGAGATTTATTAACGCGGCAGATTACAATAAGCTGGTTACTGTAATACATTCTCCCAGCAGAGGAACAAAAATTTCTGTGGCAAGCGGCCTTATAGCCTCATCCTTCTACAGAATGCTTAATTTTAGAAAGAGAGTGAATTGGCAGCCTGCGTTAATATTCACTACATTTTGATAGCCCCTCGGCCGACTTGATCGAGAATACGAATGAAGATGCCTGAATCGAAAGGAACTCCATGGACCAACAGTCGTGATGTCTCTGGCCAAAGCCCCCAAATTTGGACTGGCGCCCTGCGACCTCCAATGTGACGTCCCACCTAACGCCCTCCTGACGCCGAGTACCGCCCCTTGCCGCACTACATTGCTGCCATCTGCCGCCCCCGCAACTTGCAAGGTACACCATCGGGCTCATTCCAATAACTCCCAGTGTTCATACATATGGTAAGCACTGAATTTATGATTGTACATTACAGGACCAGGTATAGTAAGCACTGGTACTTTTAAATACCCGAAATAATTCATGACATTGCCGCCCCCCTGCTGACGCCCCCCTCCGGCGGAGGGCGTCAAAGGGCGGCAGTGGCGTCACTTTCACTTTGCCCATCAGAGACGACTATCTGGAGGCTGTGTCTTTGTCGTGACCACAACAGCTTCCTCTTCATCCAAGTTGCCTCGAAGCCAGCCTAGGTCCCGTGAATTCAGGTTTCAATTCCTTATCCTCTATTCACGAGTGGGACGTGCTCACTGCTCTTTGAAACTAACAGCGAGGTCAATTGGGGTCATAGCACTAACGTTCTGAATCGGTATGCCTTCTGCTGGTTAATGACGAACTCACCAGAGCGATGAACCTAGGCCACGAATCGCCATGACGGATCTTCCCCCAGAGCTCGAAGATCTCATCATAGACCACTTGCATGATCAGAAGCACGCCCTAACGACCTGTGGCCTGGTCAACAAAGCCTGGCTGCGTTCTAGTCGCCAGCATCTCTTTGAAGTTGTCACTCTGCGCGATACTACCATTTGTAAAGCATTCGCCCGCCTTTCAACTTCACCCCTCGCCACTTTTGCGCACTGCGTTAATGCCCTCGTTATTTCCCCCCCTGATCACGGGACTCTCAAATTTCTCACCGCCTTCATCCCCAAGATGCCGGACTTACCAGCTATGAGGCGCCTTCACTTCACCGATATTGACCGCGGACTAGACAAGGCCGTCGCAGACTCCATCGCCACAAAATTCGACAATATTACAGACGTCGACTTTACCGCTGTCAGGTTCGATACTCCACAGCAAATGATCGCCTTTCTCTCGTGTTTTACACGATTAAAGAAGGTTTCCATCGTCGTCGACTTTGTCCAAGATGGGGATCCGGTATCCTATCCCGTAATCCCTCATACTCTGGAGGATCTGCGTTTGCGTTTGGGACCGGGGAATGTCAATCCATTCCCCCCCATCATTGCATCGCTCCACGGTGGGGCTCCTCCAAGGATTCGTGTTCTAAACCTTGCCAGAGTTGGAGCTAAAATCCTCCCTTCTGTTGGGAAGTTGCTCCATACGCTGGGAGCTGGTCTCGAAGCTCTCGATTTACTGCTGATGCCCGACGTTGCCGCTGGTAGATACAGGCTTTCCTCTTATTTCTATAATCTAATGCAATCTTTCAGACGATATCAAGACCCATATCAACCTTTCTCAGCACATACGTCTCCAGCGGCTCGCTATCCACATAAACCTACGTGTCGGGCATGACACTGCCGCCTCGCAGCAAGCCGGATGGGCGCTGCTCGATACGACTCGCTCCGCCATCGCAACGCTCACGATCGCCCTCACCATTAACGACTTCGAATGCCTTGACAACTTTGACTGGGAGTGTCTGAACGCCATACTCCAGATGCCCCAGTTCACGGCGCTCCGGCGGGTGCACTTCATCGTGGACTCCTTCGGATTAGTGACGCGTACGGCGCAGTGGGCTATTCGCGCTCGGATACACAAGTATGATGCACGTTGGATCTTGGATGTGTCGTGGAAATAGTGTTCAACTTGCAGGATTCTTCCTAGCTACCTTTCACTCTGATGTTGCTCGCTGGACCCCGTAGGCTCTCTCCCTTTGGATTTTATTTGCAGGTTATATTTACATTGTGTAGCCAACAAGTGTTTCAATCCTTGAACTGAAGACTGGGTATCAATCTCGGAAGGAAGTAAAGTTATTCCGTTGCATATCCTGGTGGTGGCTGCATGCCCTGCGTTGCCAGCCATCGAACTTCGCGAACCTCCATCCGCAGACTCGAGTGCTTGCAATACTACCGGGTCTGAGCTTACGGACGGAGGGAGCGCAGGTGCCTGTGCTCCCGGCGGCAGTTGGGTCAATGACACTTGATGACTTGTCCGGCCGTGCTCCACCGTTGATTCACTTCTCTGTGAGACTGGCGCGCCGCTACTGGGTGAGGTAATCATGCTGGTCTTCCCCGTCGAGAGCGATTGCGTGAACGAGGAGTGGGTAATGGGGTATGGATGAGGGACATTCATGAGGTCTTGGATATCCGTAGGGCCAGAAAATTGTAGATCGTCCAATGTTTGTGCGTTTTGTCGTCGACACCGACGCCAACAGTAAAAGCCGAAGGCTGCGGCAAGCAGGGCGATGACGCCTGCGATCGCACCGCCTATGATAGCACCAACTTTTACGTGTGCTTTACCGCCAGTCTGAGCGGTTGAAGTCGAGCTCGGGGAACTCGAAGTGGAAGAAGAGGTTGGCATAGATGAGCTGACCGGGGCTGAGAACAAAACAAAACCAATGAGCTCGAACAAGTTTATAAACCAATTTCCGCGAACCTGGACCACCCGCCGCGGGTGATAACACCGCAAAACCCATGGACGGAGGCATTTGGCGGAATACCGAGTATACATTTGTCTAAAGGATAGTCTATCAGCAACAATCACGGAAGATAATGGATAAAGCTCACGAAAAACGGAACACCGATGACCCAATCCACGTCTGGCAAGGGGTAATGATAACGATTGTCCCCCCATTAGTGGTGAGAGCGCCATAACATTATTGGCTGCCAGGGCTGACGGGGCCGAGGTTGAGGTTTTTCGAGTTAATCGACCATGCTCGATCTCCAAAAGACATGGTCAGGTTCATATCCGTGGTACAAGCTATCGCGAACAACTATCAGGAAAACCAGCCATCCACAAATCGTTTATCGCTCACGATATCGGTAAAATCCAGCCTGGTGGTTATAAGTAGAGACCGGTACGGCCGTCCAAATAGCATCCATATCGGTGGCCGGCGCAAAAATGAAGAGGGATGAATTATCAAACACTGCGAACCTATGGTTGGAAAGTCCGACTGATTTTCCTTGCACGGTAACGGCTGAGCGAAGTGATGATGAGCCCGACAGACTTCAAGAGCATTTTGAATACGCATCTGAGACGTTGAGTGCCCAATACGTCGAGTTGGTATCGGTCAAATCAAGATACTCGATATCACCAGAGAAAAGCGAGTTGTTCACTCCACCAAATGTGAGTGCCCCACCGTAAGATTCAACGTTCGGATCTGCTGTCGGAATGCGCGAAAGCCACACTGAATTCTGTAGAGCCCTGTTCCTGCAGAATAGCTCGCCAGAAAGGCAGATTCGTCGTTTGCGCGATTGGAGCGAAGCCCAATCCCAATGAGCCGGAACACGGCGCCGGGGCAGGGACTGGAGAGTTCGGCCCCGCCGTGACTGTATGCCAAATAATCAGCACAAACATATTACCAG
Source organism: Mycena capillaripes (assembly GCA_029204075.1). Lineage (NCBI taxonomy): Eukaryota > Fungi > Basidiomycota > Agaricomycetes > Agaricales > Mycenaceae > Mycena > Mycena capillaripes. The sequence continues at coordinate 2,518,250 of JARHKZ010000001.1, forward strand.
AAGAATCCTGTCGCACGCACGGAATGCTGCGTTGGATATGGAGTATGAACCCAGACGAATTATGTCCTTGAATATGTAACCATCGACGGGTTGTGTGTCTAACGAGAATGCCGTGGCCGATGTAGACTTCTTTACAGCGGTAGAAGGCTTTGTCGAATCGTATAGTGGAATAGCGGTTGGGCAAGCAAACACGTCGCACGGCGGCGCCGCGATCCATATGTCGGGAAATCCGGTGTCCAGATGCATCAGGAAAGTCTGCGCTCTGCGACAGTGAGTTTCGTGAACCTCTGGTCAAAATGGATGCTCACGGGGTACCAATACTGATATTCATGCAGTAGGCAGTGTCATACAAGACGGGGTCCTGCGTATCTGCTCCAAGAGAGCTCGTAACATCAATGTCTTGCGGAGAGTCCGCCGCCGGAGACGCTCTGCGTTGTAATGAGGCATTGGAGCCATCGGTAAAGCCGTAGCGTCTTCGAATGCGCTCAGCAGCGGCGAGATGATTGCCAATAGAGGGCGATCTTTGGGAAATTGTTGCGTGTTGTAGTTGGCGGGACAGTGAATTCGCTCCTTCTCCCGAGACCGCCTGCACGTTGGAAACGAAGATACATGCTAATGTAATAGCAGAAAGAGGGCTGAAAACTGCAGGAAGTGAGTGAAACTTCATAGATGATGGCGGCGCGGAATGCGGAATTTACCCAGTGAATTTCGCAAGTTCTTCCAGAAGATCATTGCGTAAGGAACGTATCAAACTCGACCATGCAGCGATGATCCTAATCGCTTCCCCGGTTAGAGGTGAATGCTACCGGAAGGATTCGAGAGGATTTTGGAGAGGCCACAGCTGTGGATGATGCTATAATTTAAAGCAGAGCCCGGGCCCGCGCTAAGCCGATATAATAGAGCTGCATTTATGCGATGCATCTTATGATTGGAAGATGGATGAATCCAGTTGTGCAGACGACGATGGGATTCTGCGCACGAAATCACCAAGCCAGCGGGATCGTGCCGCAGTTAATTCAAAGTTTTGACGTTTGCCCTGGGCGCCGGTGACTTGTCACGTCACAAAACGTGGTGCATGCCGCGGCGGCGTTTCCAGCGGCAGGCAATCCACCAATAAGATGTCTCCCACAGCACCTGGAGAAACCCCATTAGCAACGGTCTAGAAAATGTCACAAATGGCAAAGAAATGTTGACATTTGGAAACCATTCTCCAACAATCTGGCCGCATAGCCGAAGGTCCTCAAAACGGGAAGTTTCGAGGCGGGAAAGAATAGTTATCCCAAAGTCAGTTCTGGCCTTCGAGCTAAAATCCAGCTGTGTCCAAAATTTGTCCTCATAGAATCTTTTAAAGTCGTTCAAATTCTGCTCGGTGCTAAGTTCCCGATCAAGCCGAGTTCCCCGATCAAAGACATCAGAACCCCAAATGTTGATGATGGACCCACAGCTTCTTTCTTTCTTTCTTTCCACACCATCTCTGCCTGCGATTTTCATTTCGGCATCCCAACCCCTCTCTTCGGGCAACTAAATACCTCTGGGTACGGTCCTTCCCTCCATGCCGAGCGTTGTTGATCGTCGGGCCATCACAACACTTCTCTGAACCGATTCGACATCTTCGCCGTCCAGCGCTGCCGCATGGCATATACCTGAGTTTTCTCGGCGTGTCATCCATTCATCTAACATCTATTCGGATTTCTTTCATTCACTACCTTACCTCCCGTTCACGCAGCCACTTGTATTTCACCACAGCTAAGTAACATTGTTACTTCATTGCCTTTCAGCTCAAGATGGGCCGTGATATCTGCCCTTCATACAGCCGTCCACCAGTTCTTCGCACAGGAACTATAGGGGGCTCTAGTGGGCTCAGCCCTTTGCGCTCAATTTCTTGCCCACTGCTTAATTCTTTCACCACATTCAGACGTAGATGTTGGGATATCTGTCTAGAAGAATCTGTCCGACGCTCGCCGCCACGGCTGGGATTCCTCTCATCTCGCGCTCCCCAACTCGATTCAGCCGCCATAGTGACCCGCGCAGGCACGCCGCCGCGATTCACACTCGTTTCCGCCGGTGCGCCTCACATCCATCACGGACTAAGCCGTCATTCGTCTGCCACCACCCAACTGATTCTTTGCGTTGTAGAATCGGCTTTGCGTTCTCTAGGTAGCGAATGTGACAGCCTTAGTCGATTGTAAACGTGGCCGACTTTTTTTTGGCCTTGGTCGTAGGTGACTTATTTTTCTGCGCATGTACATCGCTAGTCGTGCTGCTACCATTGCCTTATGATAGGCGTCTCGCATTCTATGTATATAATAATCGGAATAATTCCTAGAAACCGGCGTTCCCAAGTGGGACCTTGCCGTGTAATGCTACCTACGGTACTTACATCCCAGACATCGCTCGGGGAACTGACACCTGTCTTACCATTGCCGTAGCCCACAGAGCGCGCTGGTTCTTTTCTCTTCTCCTTTGCACTTGCAGGTCCACTTCCCCATCTCATTATCTCCTGCATCCTTGCGTGGATCCCTCTCCGAATTATCAATGCACGGTATGTTGCCTCGCCTGGTTGCAGCATCGATATTAACATGCTTACACGCTGCCAGATTCCGGCTTTTTTTTATACATACCGACGCCGTCCATTTGCAACGGGTACAGTATCATGCTCGGGCGATGGAATGGCTTCGGAGCTTCATGTACTTTAGCATGTCAAATATTATTGTATGTAGCCCTGAATATATTTATTTGCAAACTCGGCGGAGTCCTCACGCTAGGCGGAACTAACATTTCCCTCTTCTCCGGAGACATCGAGTTTATGGATCTGACAGGACCTCGATCGACATGGTGGTCTCTCAATATCTCTGAAGCGCCAGGATATGCCTCACAGCATATCAATTCTTATGCTCGGTACACAGATGTAATTGTGCGAAACTTCCAATATTACCTGTGCAACAGTAAGTATATTTCTATCTCAGAGCGGAAACAAAAATGATGCACCTATGTTGATGGTCTATGTGCAACAGTGGCATCCAGCCACTCCTGCTCAAGCGCAGCGGCAACAACATCCCCCTCAGGATCCGCCGTCCTTATCCCTATATTGGGCTTCCGCCCATCGATGCACTCGGGGGCGGCAGCGGTCCAGTGAGCGATTGTCTCGACCCCGTGCGCATCGCGCGTCCAACGCCAAAGCATCGTCCCGGAGTCCGCGTCCCACCAATGGTTCACCACCTGGTCGCAGCACATAGAAATGCGCTGCAGCCCTGGGGAGCGTCGCCCCAGAGCAGTGAGCGCGGAAGCCATAGGTTCGTTGTGTGGCCCGCTGTATCGGTATGCGAGGTACAAAACCGTGAGTTGTGGCGGAAGGACGAGCGCTGCGAGCCCAGTGACAATTGTTGAGAACACAGGGTAGGTGAGGTCACTGCTGTCGTACCGCAGAACGGTGATGCGCAGGGAGCGCAGTGACGGGAGGGCGCCGCTGAGTGTTGGGATGATGTCCTCGACGGGGCAGGCGATACGCAGCTCCAACGAGCGCAGTCGTGGTGCGGCTTGCCCGATGGCGAGAAATGCGGGCAGTAGACCCTGAACACTGGCGGCTTGGGAGCTCACGCTGTAGAGTTTCAGGTGCATGAGAGGACGGCCGGCGCAATATGCGGCGGCATGTACGGAAGGCCCTTGAAATGAGGAGAGGAGAGGGAGGGTTTCGGCGGGAAGAGTAATCGAGTCGTTAATCGGCTCGTTTGGATAGAATAGAGGGGGATGCAGATTCAAGGTGTGGAGGGCAGGAAAGGATGCGAGCGCGGAGACGAAGTCGTCCTCACTCAAGTCATCCAGACCGCTGAGGTGTAGCTTCAGAACCTCTAGCGTGGGTAGATGAATTCCAGGTTCGTTCGTAAGCTCTGCGATGAATATTCGAGTGGGGTGGACCAGTGCGAAGTCGAGCACCCGCACCACATCAAGCCGGAGAAGTCGCAGCCAGTGATGATCAAGCGGGAAGGCCGGGATGTGCTCGTTGTGCAGAAGAAATCTTCCAACTTGGACGGTCCCCGCCTGTCCCTGGGACGGGTCAGGGAAATCCGTCATACACGACACCAGCGACAACGATTGTCGCGCAGTGAGCGCTCGACTGGAAATTGCTGAGATCGTTGTGGATGTCATCCGTACGTATTGGAACTCCAGATGGCCAAGATTGACGAAGCAAGGTAACGCGGCACAAACCAGAGCCACGTCAGCGGCGCAATTCTGACGATGGCCAAGAACAGTGCATTCGTGGACGCCAGGCGCAATGCGAGGGGAGCTATAAAACGCGACCATTTGATGTAGTCTTTTTGAGTCTTCCAGTATGAAGACACAAGACCTAAAGAGGAGGGAATATGCAGGGCCTTGCAGCTGTCGCGACACAAGGGATGCAGCAGACAGATCACTTGGTGGCAGATTGACAAAGATCTCCAGCCATAGCTCGGCTGGAAGGTCAGTACCCATCGGTCGCTGAACGAGAGCCAGCTTCGCGAGCTTTCCAGTGAGATCGCCGACCATTTCGCTGAGGTGGTCAGGACAAAGAGAGAGTCACACAAGATCACTGATTGCATCAATGACTTTCGTGCTCGATCGGAATGGAGAAACCGTAGATAAGCGAGCGGACCTCTCTGAAACCTGTCATGATGAATTGGGTGGGCCTTGAACCGACTGTATTTATCTCACGGAAATTAAAGGACGCTAGATCAATATCGGGTAAAAAAAATTGAATGCTGATGTCGGCGCTTCCGGCGCTGAGAAGGGTACAACTACAAGACCAGCGTATGTTTTCTGACATGTGAGAGTGTCCTGAACGTCACTTTACGGTACTGGTTACACGCATAATTCTTTTCTTGCAGCATCAACCTCGGAGAATAAAAAATGTAAGTTCGGCAAGAACCTGTATGGAGAAGTACGAAACCTGCGCCTTCGGTCCCCAGTATTTTATTATGATTTCGGAAACTCCGTCCTTTGCTCACCGATGAATTAATTCACACCCGGGGCTTGTAGTTAATATAGATCATCTGTGAAGCGCAGAGAAAGAAATATATATTCCATCGGAAGGGACCCAAACGCAGTGTGAATTCTTGTCGCGCCGTCGGGTATAAGCAACACATGTTGCCCGCTTCGAGTCTCAAACTGCGGCATATAATGGAGGCTGTTGAGGATTATTTACGATTTAAAACGGATTTACGGTGCAGGAAGGATATCCGCCATGGAGACCGCTCGCTCAAGGAAGACGAGATTGGCCATGTCAACGTCATTGAGTTCGCGAATATCGTAAGCGCAGTTCGCGGGGCGTCTACTTCAATTATCTAAGGGACGAAGCCGAAGAAAGCACACGTCGATTTGGATTCCTGCACAAATCAAACCAACCAAACTACCTACACTGAGAACAAACAGATTGCTGACTCAAGATCTGTCAAGCTTCGTCAAGATATCCACAGAGAAACAGGACAGGTGAGCACTGATGCCGGATTTTCCCTATACAGCGAGGTACGAGCTTCAAATGTATAGAGCGTCTGTCCACGAGAGACTAGATTCTCCCATGTCAGCCGCCATCTCTTCGATTTCACGAACTACTGCAACCTGGACGGATAGTCAGCCTCGCCGAAAATCTGACGTAATCCTGGTACCTTCATCATACCATCCCAACTCTAAAGGAAAAAGGTGCTCAAGAGTAGATCAGAAAAATACTGATATTGGCTGACAGCCTGAAACCAGAGGACCACCACAGGCGCCGAGGGAGGAATGCCCAGCAACTGTATATCCTTTGCGATCATATTGTTCTGAATCCACTGGATTATACGGCGTGAATATTGGCTCATAGATGAACTTGTCCGGATATCAAACTCACCGCTGTACGTTTCACGACACTTCCGTGAGAGACGGGAAGTGCGACAAACTTGTCTGAAATTTCTTCAGTCTTCTGGTAAAACTCCCTAGTCGATAGATTGGGTGGGAGCCGGAAGATGCCGACCCAGGTTGTGGACGCCGCGGCACCCTCAACGCGAAGATCGATCCTAGTTACTACATCTGTTGCAAACATCGAGGCACCCTTGAATTCCGCAGCTCCCTTGATCGATTGCATGACGTCTGCATCCCTGAGAAACTGTGTCGAAAATCAGCAAAGTTAGACATCCCTCGAAGCTGAACAGGCGGACCTGGGTGAACAATTCCTGGGTCTGAGGATGCGAAATAGAAATCAGAGCCAAATAAATAATATAGAGGCGTTGGTCTATACCTCGCATTCGATTTTCACCAAAACGGTGGGTTCTGGATCAAGAAATCCTACGGCCTTGTTCTGGCTGTCCAATTTATCGTTTGGGATTATCTGGCATCCGACGTTCGTCATCGGGAGAAAAAGCAACTGGTGATCTTGCACGACTTACCAGATCGTACTTGAGGAGGTTGTTCTGCGCAGCGGGCAGCGAAAGGAGGGCATCAGTAAACGCCTCCATCTTTCGTACGAATTCATTTAACGATAAATGGGCTGGCAGCGGATGGATGCTAACAGTGGTGAAACGGTTCTTGGTGGCAGACGCGGACATGAGATGTATGGAGGGCGATGTGACTGCTGTTGGGGGAGTTATATGCCCTCTGAGATACGCCCGGGCCGGCGGAACCACGTGGGAAGGTTAGTTGAGTTATATCGGGTGGAAAGGGTGGGTATGAAATCCTACCAGCGAGTAAAACAGCGACCGCACTATGTTAACGGACAACAACCATGCTGCAGGGGTGGGAATACACAAGCCGGATCCACGGCACGAGCTTAGTTGTTAGATCGGCCGAGTCTGGTGTGCAAGCGTCAGCGTGGAGATTATCAATGGACGAATAAGAAGCCAATGCATTGGGCTCAATAATAAGTTAGCAATGGTCAGGGACGGAGCGGCCCGACTAAAGCTTCAGTGACGGTTTGCGATCCTCGCGCGTCGGGATTCACTGCTGAGACTATAAGCCTGGATGGACCCGAGACTTCAAACTGGAAGCGTCCATAATCATTACGGGGCAAAAAATCGCCGGGAAAGCATCAATTTAGATAATTCGGAGGACCCTGGTAGAGAAAAATCCAGAACTGAGCCGTCCGGAAACTTGGAAAGAGGTCAAGTTCGATGGCAAGAAAATATGAATGATGCGGTCCAGTAGGATTTGGGGGGCAGAAATTTTCAGTGGAACTACCCATTGGCTGACTCACATGACGGTCCAAGCGCTCATTCATCGGGCCAGCTCCCGACACGTTAACCAAGATGATGATTTGAGTGTTGAACCCACCCTGCCGGGCAGCCGCTGCCGCGCCGGTGCGCGAGTGGTGAGCAGCCAGGTACAGTACAACCTTTTCTGGCGTGATTCGGCGGGAAACTCTCTCTCGAGTCTCCGCTGGTGCATGCGAAATCCGAATGATGTGGTGAAGAGGGGCTAGTCACACCAGTCACATCATCACTTGATCATCGTCACGGCGATAACGTCAATGATCCCAAGGGCTTTTTTGCTTTTCCTTCATGCATCCGGCGGTGGAGGTGCGCAATATCCAGCGCCTACCCCCCTCTATCCGTGTGCGTCCGTGCCTGGTGTTTTTCTTGGCAGATCTCACAATTGTACAGAGAGTCGTGTTGGTGGCATGTCACATGTGGGTAGGGATCCCCACCGTACCGTATACGCTTACGACCGTAAGGATTACGGCTATTTACGGGTGCTGACCGAGCGTAACCGTAACCGTAACGATGCTTCCGAGGCCTCTTACGGTTACGGTACGGTGCATTTACGGACATTACGACCGTATACGGTCGTATAGAATGAAATAAAATTGAAAGGAAGTTAGATGACAGGTATTTCCGCCTCCTGCACCTCTTGGAGAAGGGCCCCGAGGCTCTTGCTTTTCAAACGAAGGTTCAGCAACATCAAAGCTCAGATAGTTTCTGGCTTCAATCTGGCCCGCCGCACAGAGATGGTATCTCTTCTGCCAGAGCAAACACATTCCACAGCAACTACAGAGCCTGGCCAAATTCACGATCCTCAATGTGCACATCCAAAGATAAACATTACCTTGCATTTGACATGATATCACTCGATTGCCGGCGTACCATTGATGTGTAACAAATGGAAAGGAAAGATTAATTATGGACGTGCATTTGATTGGTCTCTGTTGGTCTTCAACATTTCAGAGGGAACGGTGAAGCGCAGCGTCCGAGAGAACGCGGTGCTTCAACGTTGTCAACCACTGTTTTTGACAGTTTGACAGCTGCCTAAAATATGCCGAAGTCGAGCCGAGTAGCCATTCCGCACCTCGGCCGCCCACAAAAGGTAATTTGATCCGAGATATAACATTTCATGTTCTGCCAAATCAGCCGGCATAGCAGGGAGCCTCATCGCGTATTTCGGCTCCGGCCAGCCGATGGGTTCAAATTCGAACCATATTGGCAAATTTACGGTCGTAAATTACCGTATACGGACCGTATGTTTACGGTTAGTTACGGTTACGGCAGGTGGCCAACCGTAACCGTATAGAGCCTCGAAGGGGTCCATACGGTACGGTTACGGTACCCGTATAACCGTATCCGTATTACCGTATATACGGCTACGGTGGGGATCCCTACATGTGGGACCAATCGCTCATGAGTCACTTTATGATCTTCAGCGGGTAGAGACGCTGCTGGAGAAGGCATCTGACTCGCAGAAAATTTTGTTCTTCCCCGTGTTTTTTATCGGCCTGGATCCGACGCAAATTCCTACCTCTGAGGAATTGGAATCCCGTCCTCTCGACAGTAGGAAGCGCTTTTTATGCGCAGAGCTGTGTCTAAGCGCCGTATTCAAGCTGATCTTCAACATACACTATTCGGAGGGGACCGAAGAAATTGGAATCACTTTGTGGTCCCACGTCTGGTCCTGGATCCACTTCATATGTGAACATGAGGAACACCTTCCGGCTACCCGCCTCATGATGGACCGTCTCCTCACTCGGTTTCTAATATTTGGTGGCCACATCAACGGTCCGCCATCCATTTTTGCTCTCATATCATCGACACCCGGTTTCAGGCTCGTTCTATCCAAAGCGTGGCTGGCTATACCTCAACTAAAAGGGGCGCCGGGAGCATTCCAGCCGTGTCTCAGATATCTTGGTGGCTTCCTCCATACTTTGGATTTTACGGATCCCGTGAATTTCACGGAGATCATCGATGGTGCCGGAGGAACCTTGGATGATTTGGCACGCCTTGTGATGCAGTTTATTCAGGACGCGAGTCAGGAGGAAATTTCCTGGGAAATTGGCTCCCGAGGCGTGAACATCGGGAACATGCTGGATTTCAGCCAGGCCGGGCCTCCTCAACTTCAGGAGAAGTTCATCGAAACACTGTGCCACCACAAGTTTGTGCCAGCACTTGTGGCTGGAATGTTATCTCTCCTCGTAACGCCCGATAAAGGCGACACAGAGGAGTCATTATCTTCGGCGTTCGAGTTCTTGAAACGCCTTCCAACGATGTCCCTGGAGTATCAGTGGTTACCGGACGCCATCAATGCCGGGCTCCTGCGGATACTGTCTAGTTGCACAACGCTATTCGCAAATGCACTAGAAGACCATCTTCGATATCTCCTTACCAAACTCCTACCTGATGGCCTGGTTTACTATCAGGTCGTTGCTGCAATTGACGAGGCCCTGGACCAAGTCCCGTCGAACGAAGAGTTTGAAGGGCTGGAGGTTTTTAACGACTGGGTTGCATTCATTAGAGAGCTTGCGCAGAGCCACCGGGAGCCACCTGTTGGCTCTTCGGGCATGCGCTGCCCGGTGGCTCCACAGCCATTTCCACATTTGGTGGTTCTCCGGTGGCTCTCTGGTGGCTCAAGTATGACATCATCTGCGTGCCATATGCCCATCCATAAACTCACGAGTAGCAATCGGAGACACCAAATAAACATATTTCAGGCCACATACGACCTACTGTACCTAGCTTGGCAACACAAACATCGAGGTGATGGATAATCTCGATGAATGTGCCAAGGCTTGTGATAATATTGAGGTGCGTGTGTTGCTCTAGTTGATGTTGAATTATTTTGACTTCCTCTCAGTGTGAAAAAATCCAGGATAGGTGTCGAAATCGGCGATGCTCTGGGTGCAAATCATTCTATTACTGATCCGAGCAGTGTCAGGCAGCGGACTGGAAGCACGGTGGACATCGTCGTAGTTGCAGCTCCTACAGGACACTGACCCTCGGTGGGCTATTACTACTTGACTCGCACCGGGGGCAAAGGACGACGCACTGGGACATTGAATGCTTCCAACGCATTCAATTGGCATGCAGGAATCCCGAGGAACAAAGGTGACAATCGCCTTTATGGCACCTTTGTTTTTCCGCGAGTCACCCCTCAGAAACAAAGGTGCCATAAAGCTGATTGGCACCTTTCTTTCATAATCTGCCCAGATGCTGACTGAATGCGTTAGAAGCAGTCGATTTCCGAGTGCATCGTCCTTTGCCCCCAGTGTCAATATTGTCGCTGATTATAATGTGCCTGACAGCGGAGTCTGGCTCATCTCCACTGGGATTCCACGAACGGCACTTCATGCGTGCATTGGTGCAAAGCGACTACAATGAAAACACTTATTCCATCTACGAACAGCAGGCCGAGGTCATGGCCAACCAACCCGCCAGCGAGGGCCTTCTTGTCACCTTGTTCGACTACACGTCCACTCCGGTTCAGATTTCCGTCCATCATGTGGTGGACTCCCTCGTAGCTGATATTCTGAATACGACGGGATCCGAGTGGGCGGACATTGTTGCCCGCGCAGCCAAGAGCCGAGGGCGCAACTGCACGTCATGAAGGTCCCTGAAGGCAGTAGCAATACGCGATATTGGGTTGTTCCTTTGCGCACCAATAGCTCGCGTATTCACGACGCCCTCGTCCAGCTTGCTAGGACCCTGCCGGCGGACTATGACGAGGAATATATTGCGGATGGGGTCGAACTCATCTGCGATCGTGCAGACTCGGAGGGTCTGGTGGAGATCCATTAGCGACGAATCCTAATTTTACTGCTATTCTTATTCCTTGACGGATTTTCAAACCTCGATACTAAACAGAACGGAATCCATCCCAATTCGAAGCTGTACAACATCCCGCTTTTACCTGGTGTTGTACATCGTTCATTAAATTTTAGGCCCCAGGCATTAGGACATTTCAACATGACCAATTTCGTATCTCTACAGCGCCGGCGATGTTGTGCACTGCTTTCAGACTGGGTGGAGTAATAATAGGTAAGAGGCTATTCGCGAAGGACGAATGGAAAATGATGCGTTTTTAGGGTCAGTTTCGGGCACAAAGCAGTGTTCATCAAAAAGGATTCTCCAGGTCTGGAAAGCACATATGAGAAAAGCCACAGTTTCAAGCAGCAGGTGGAAGACATACCTAGAGTACTGACTCATTACCGTCGGAGCCCCGGTGACACGTACAGTCCGGCTCTCTCCTCCTCTCGCATGTCGCGGCAGATCAGAAACGCGTCCTCCACCTCTCTCCACGGCTTCCGCAAAACATCACCAACCCCTTCATCATACACCCGTTTATCCTGCATGCGGGTCGAGATGACATCCAATTACGGAAATAAACCAGACAGAAAGCGTGCGATAAGGAGTGAAGAGGAGATGAGTGAATCTGCGACCTCCCACACGACGAGCTGGTACTGCTGGAGGACGCGCCTACGCGACCGGTAGTCGACTTTCGGTATTTTTGACGCGTTGACACCCATCTCGAGGCGTTCTAGGAAGGGGCAGCACTGAGCGAGGGAGACGAGACTGCGCGGCGTTGGCCGAAGAGGGTGTACTTTAGCGCGCGAGGACAATGAGAGCTTCTGAAGGAGTGGGAATGTCTCCGCTATCGTCTGCACTGCGTCGTCATCGACGTCTATCCCTATCGGTGGCCACAGGGCGAGCGAAGTGATATTGGTAAATTGAAATAAACAGCGAATGGTTTCAATTTTGATGGAGGGTGGCTCGATTGGCAAGGTCTGCCGTGCGTTTCTGCGCGCGCTCGTGATCCGGAGATTTGCGAGTGGGGCGCGAGGAAGATGCTTTTCAGAGCGACGTAGATTTGTATCGTCGACGACGGGTCGGACGGAGGGGTTATATCCACACTGAATACCTCGAGCGGCGAAGCTGAGAGGGTGCGGATGAATATTAGAACAGATTGAGACGAAACGGGAGTCAAAGACAGTTCACGCAGGGTCGGGAGTGTACGTGCGACAAGGCACCGAGCTGAGATAAAATTAGCATGAGGAATCTGCGGCGATCCTAGTCTAAGAATTTGAAGGTCGGGAAGATGGGCCAAGTGCTGGAATGCCGTAGGGCCTAGATCTTCGACCTCGAGTGATTGGATCAATTCTAATCCACGAACAAAGGAAGATATCGTCTGAGACTGATCGGTTCCCCCGATTCGCTGGATCAGTTTGACGTGAGTCAACAACGGGCATTTGACCACGAGCGTCGCAGGGAGGTTTAGGTCGGCGATGGTTCTGAACCTGCCGAGATGTATATTTTTGAGTCCTGGAGCAAGCAAGGGTGGGAGGAAGGATAGGAAGGTAATGATGAGCAGATTGGGAAACAACTGATGGGTGGGGAGAGAGAGACGAAGGGTCTCAAAGATCACTGGAAGATTGCGTGATGAAGGAAAAATAGCGTCGGAGCATGAGAGATATCGGAAACCTTGCATATACAGGAGCGGGCGTTCCCAATCCGACGAAAGAATAGGCCGACGAAGCGTCTATAGAGGCGTTCCCGTGGTATGATGCAGTGTTCCACAGGCCAAACACGAATGGACTCACCATCCTTTTTTCATATACCCTCCGGCATGCAGTCTAAGCATTATGGTGTCTTGGAAGGACCAGAGGGCATCCAGAGCGTGTTGGTTTGCCGCTTTCCATGTTCTTGCAAGGCGCGCGACGCGGCTAGATCGCGAGACGCATTTTTGGACGGTTCATGAGGACGGCACAGGTATATGTGGATGCAAATCGTTTGCAGAACCTCCGGTATACGTATAGTTCGATGGATACTCATGTTCGAGAGACGGGCGCTTAGGCCATACGCGAAGAGCGAATTTGGAGATGGCGGTATGAGAAGAAGTGCCAAACAGGGTCTCACATCAGAGCACTGCTTTTTCACGGCTTTGCCTTTCCTTCCACTAACAATCCTTCGTTTTATCGCCCTCCACAAGGATCCTGCATATCCGCTTAGAATCACTTCGAATCTCTCGCCCTGCTCCCGACTTCTAATCCTACTGATGCTCCGCGCGTCACTCTGACAGATGTTCTCAATCTTCGCACACTACCGTGACTAGGGTTGTGCACAGTTCCCGTAACGGGAACTGTGCACGTTTTCCACCCTTTTCGTTCCCTTTTTGCTCCCTTTTTCCTGCCCTTTTTGCTTTGTTACCCATTTCTTTTCGCACCCATTAAACCCCCTTCATCTTGAGCATGCGGAGCGTTGATACTAAGCATACTAAGTTGTGTTTATTGCCTTTTCTCTCTACGTGAGTCAAAGAGATTAGAATTATGTAACGATCACGGAATTGACCGGATGCAGGTCTCTGATTCATGCATTCAGCTGAATACACACAAAGTATGCAAGTGGGCTGTCTACAGGTAGAGAGGAAAGGGGAAAAGGGAAGAAAAAAGGGAGCAAAAACGGAAGAAAAAGGGGATGCATGTGGGGGGTTTCACAGTAGACTTTTTCCTGCCCTTTTTCGCACCCTTTTTTCGTGGAATTCTTGCAGTTTTAGAGGTATCGACTTAGTCTTTTTTTCCTCTTTCTACCCTTTTACATGCCAGATGCTAAAAGGGGAAAAAAATCGGTGAAAATCGATGGGAAACTGAAAAAGGGTTGAAAAGGGAACGAAAAAGGGCGGAAAAAAGGCTACTGTCTCGGAGCGACCCTACTGTCCGCGAGTCAGGGCGCTCGGAATCGAGATCAACGCCGTCGATATTCCGCCAATGCATGGTGATTTTTGGATCAGGCCATCCGACGGTAAGGTCGAGACCTTAAATCTCGGATACTCGCCGGTCGAAGATCTCGCAGCTGTCGCCAACTTCGTCTTCGCTCTTTCAAAGGTTTACGTTATCGCACGAGACTCGATTTATCTCGACCCGACTTGATGGGAATGCACGAGCAATGAGATGTCGTACAGAACAGGCAGGGACGCAGCGCAGGCCGCGACGGGTTTCTGTAACGAAATAAGCATTGAATGATCAGCAGATGTAACATCGGGCATACTGACCTCAGGAGGATGATGAATATGCCGTCTGCCAGTTATTTTGGCTCTGCCAGAGACGCCGCTTCTGATGAACCTCATGATTCGCTTTGCATTGATCATATGTCGCGTACTGTACTTTTACGTTCAAATCGACAGTCACGCGTCACGCACCCCCCTGTCGGTATCGAAATTCGGTGGGGGTCACGCGTCACGCGGCCCTTTGTCGAACCTCTCAAGCGTGACATGGGGTCCAAATTTGCCTGAAAAACACAAAAAGGTAAATTTTCGCCTCAAAAATCGAGTCACGCAAATTTTTCGCCAGTGTCGAAATGTCAAATCGGTTGATCGGGTCACGTGTCACACCCTGTGTCGATTTGAACGTAAAAATACAGTATATTAAATTCTTGGTTCATTCTTCCGTGCCTGGGGAGGACAAAAATGATCTAAGGTTTGTTGGCGGACACAAGGATGTACGTTTGTTTTGGGACGTGTTGCTAAATGCTCCAGACTTCGTTCGAAGCTTCGGCGTTTTTCGATAATCTGGTGCCAACATGATAGACTATGCGTGCGCGGCAATATTGCTTCGAAATCGCCGATATAGCTCGTGGGTGGAACATCGTGAGACCTTGCGCACCTTTGAACACCCCTACAAAAGGCCGCGTCACGGACATAGAACAATCGAGTCAAGCAGAACGAATTCCTTTACCACATGCGGTGACCAAGTGCATATGAACGCAGGCTCCTAAGGAAGTACCCCGCATGACGAGATTTCCTCGAGATATCTTGACCTCTTTCTTCGTCTCGTGGCTCCAGCTCGTTCGCGCCAACAAAGTTCTACTGCGCTGTTGTAGCAGGCAGCTGTTAGTCAATTTCAGGCTATCGCGGTAGGATGACTCCATTCGCTTTCCCCGAGAGAGCTCTAGAACTGCCCATCCGCGGCAAAGTGCATTCGACCACCTTCTTTCCGCTACCTTCCTCGGTATATCACCTCGGCCGCCTTTGAGGGGTGCAGCAGAATCTCACTTCACTTCTTTGTACCATTCTGCCTGCTCCCTTCAACTTGCGATGAATGTACCGGCGGCCTACGACGAAAACTACACTGCTGCGGATGAGGTCGAGATCATCCGTGATCGTGAAGACTCGGAAGATTTGATGGATATTCATTAGTGAGCGCTGGGGTTTATTCTAATTACGGGCTCGAGGGCACCGATATGAGGTCCCAGAATAGATGAAAACTGCGTATACAACATCCTGTGCTCCAAAAATGTCCTCCCTTCGTAGAATTTCTGGGCTCATGCCCCAGAGCAAGTGTCAGGCATGTCTATTCCAGCTCCGTCGACCTCAATTCGATATTGAAGAGCTGTGCGAAGAAATGAGACGGCGACCGGTTACTGAGAAGGTTCTGTGAATAGAAGGTGGCTCACCATCGACTTCTCCAGATTTTCGCTTCATTATGAGATCATCAGCGTGCGACCAGCAATCGATCCCGCTGTGTGCCCCCATTTGCCAGTCCCGTACCTCGTGTTCGCAGTCCATTGCCACAAATCTGGGTCCTTCACCAGCCCGTTTGTCTCTGCATTTTTACCGAGAGCGTCTTCGCAGCTCGCCAGGCCGTAGTAGATGAGTACACGCAGAGAAGGGCATGTTTTGAGCAGTTTGAACACTATAGAAATGACGTTTGATTCGCTGGAGGACGGGTGGCTGAGATGCGGGAGAGTAGAAAGGTCGCAGTAGAGCTCCGGGTTTATTAGGTTGTCAAATAGCTCGAGGTGGGTTATCCCGGCGAAGAGGCAATGGGTGAAATCGATATTTTCTGGAGAGCCCAAGAGTATTTCCAGCGAACAGTGCAGATGTTTCAGTGGTAAAACCTCGACCACCGAAATCAAATCCGGACTTGTATCGCTCTGACTTAGCCAGAGATTCTCCACACTCCGGTATCGCGAGAGAATGTTTTTCTCGTTGTCGAAGTTCCGCACCCACCATATCAACATGCTCCGCACGTTGTCTCGGAAGAACAAGGATCTTTGTTCCAGGAGAAGGAGGAGTGTGTCTCCGGAAAGAACGGGGTGCCCCTCCATCGTGTGCAGCACATCACTGCCCAAGATGATGGTCTCGTACAGCACTGGCTCGAGCCTGGAAACCGGAGGCAAGTCTCAACAGGATGATTAAAGACAAGTTTACCCAACAACTCACCACAATTTAACACGCCAAGCAACCAACATGAGCATTGGAATGGACAGAGGACGGGACCAAGCGGACATGTCGAAATTTCGTAGAGCACGCTGACCAGAATAGCGAATTTGAACAGTTGCATTGAGGTAGATCTGAGTATTGAGAGGTATCGCGGCAGTCAGTCGTGATGGTGGTGGACTGTGTAGCAAAAATCTTGCTCGGAATTCAACAGCTTGTGTCCGATTACAAGCCCGTATACGGTCGCAAGGTTCTGGTTGGCTTGAAACAGATAGTTTGTCCCCATGTAATCCACTAAAAGTCTTATAAGCCATCATAATCCACAGGCCGGACGTCAAGCCATTACAAGCCATTCAGGTAATCTCGAGCCAATTACAGGCTTTCATGTACCTTTATGTACCAGAATCCAGCTCAATCACAACATGAACAAAAAGTAGAATTGGATTCATTGCGTATGTAATGATACATATAAATATTTAGCACCGCCCTTAACATCCTGCTTCTTTTTCTTGAAGGAGAACTGCTCGGACCACCACCAAGGTGATAAAGGGGAACATGAGTCGTTGTCACCGTCCGATCCGTTGTCGGTGCGGAGCGACTACTGCCGAGCGGCTGGGTTAACAACAGTCTAAGACAATTAATAAAGCCAGGTATGAAAATAAGACAACTCACGATGACATGTTCATTGGATTTGTTTGGGAGTGGCGTCTTCGGTTTCATCCTGTAAATGGTCAGCAAGAATGAATGTAAACACGGACAGCGCGCACGGCAGATGGTGCACAGTCTCGTCTACCAGGTCCATCTCATCGTGCTCACCTCTGGGGCACCTGACACAGGTGACGCGGCCGGATGCTTGGAGTCAGCGCAGGGTCAGAATATCTGCCCGAGCCCGTAGGTCCCCTCCGGAGTGCCCGGTTGGATGTCGA
Organism: Mycena capillaripes; assembly: GCA_029204075.1. Lineage (NCBI taxonomy): Eukaryota > Fungi > Basidiomycota > Agaricomycetes > Agaricales > Mycenaceae > Mycena > Mycena capillaripes. Next base: position 2,535,592 of record JARHKZ010000001.1, read on the forward strand.
CTCGACGTGGGGCATGGAAAGAGAAGAGAAGATGTGTTGATGCGAGGACTCACCTGGCCGTCTCTTATATACACTGGCGGCCAGATCTGATGCCACCCCCAAATAAGGAAAATCCCATCAAAACCCGCTCTCTCTACACACAATACCTCTCTGTGAGGAGCTTCTGCAACAGATGGGTCACATATGTGTTAAGGTATTGTTATTTGACAAAGATCCCAGTAAATTTTCCAAAAAAAACACGGTGGTATGGGTCCTCATGCTTGACACTGGGCATTCAGTTTTTTGCTGGTAATATTCATTTTTTTGTCAGAAGAACGGACTATGGGTCTATAGGCACATATAAACCGTATCCCAACGAAATTTCCTATCAGTCAGGTGTTGCGCGCGTCGAGAGAGCGGGTTTTGATGGGATTTTCCTTATTTGGGGGTGACATCAGATTTGGCTGCCAGTGTACGTGCTGCTCCACTCTGCCCCACACCTAGCCGAGGTTGGACTTGGCCCCACAGAGCCCCACAGGTGCCGGCAGCTGGGAGCATTCTGAAAGAGGGCAAAAGAATTTTGCAGCTGCAGAAGACATACAGGTACATGGGGAAGGACTGAGGGAGCAAGAAAGAGAAATCGATGAGAGCGTTAAAAGCAGGAGATGATTGGGAGACAAGTGATATAGGAACTACGTCTCACTTTGATCCGTTATCACACTCTCTCGTTAACGCCGCGACAACTCTTCCGTGCGGTTCACAATATTAAGATACTCTGGGATTACAGTGAATTCTGTGCGGGAACCTCCTGCATTAAGTCCCCATGAGTAACGACGAGATTTATGGGACTGGGACTCGCTTAGTCTCGCTTAACGTCGCTTAATTTCGGCTAAGCCTTCGTTTATGGGACTCGTTGTCCGATGGATACGGAGATGGGATTCCATCAGTTGCGGCGATCAAGGTATCAAATATGCCGTTGCCGCTGAGAATAAGCAGAAAAAGGGAAATTAAACATCCTAAAAAACAGGAGAAAGCCCCACGCAGTGGGCCCCGCGGCGAGCGCCAGGGGGGTCCGCGGGGGTCTCCCCCGCGCTAGAGGATTTATTTACCTTCGTCATCAGCCGAAAAATATGCAAACATGCTCAATTATAATTATCAAGACGTGCCGTCAGGCCAATGGAGGGGGGTCTGGGGGGAACACTGTTCCCCCCAGCTTTCTATACCTGAATTGTGCCCCACAGCCCTTATTTACACCAAAATAGTGTGAATCGGTGCTGCACTGCCGAAATGATCCTTTGATGCAGCCTGTCAACTCAAGCGAGTCCCACTATTGATGGCTTAGCCGAGTCCCATAACTCTCGTATATACTCAGTACCCATGGTATAGATTCATAAAATGTGTTACACACGTCTGAAGAGCTGCGAAACGCCCTCACAAGCCACCCTCTACCTTGAAGGGAATTGAAGCGGCTTACAGTGGATTGTAAGCCTCTCCGTGGGCGGCTTGTAATCCCCTTCAGGTCGCTTCAAGGTCTCAAGCTGTGTCAGTCCCTTGCAAGCTGAACAGGGTTTTTACGACATGCTTCCTAGCATTCTTCATAGGATTGATACGCGCATCTTCCCCGTTGCATTAATCGGCATGTCCGAATCGCGATGGCAAAGATGGCCATGAAACCGCCCACGCTTTCATATACCGTGTTCATTAGAACATCTCAGCGTTCCCAACATTCCACATCTTATGTCCATACCCTGAGAACGAATCGTATTTGGGGATCGGGTAGTTGGTAAATGGCTTATATTTACAGTTACTCCAAATAAGTGACCGGTCATCCATCCGGCCCGCCTTGACATATCACGAGCATCACTGCGTTCCGGTAACACCTAGACTTAGTTTGGCCAGCTGATCGGGGGTCTGCGTAGGTCTGCATAGCCGACTACACAACCCCTTTCTAAACGACTACGCTTAATCTATGTCCAGCTGATCGCGGGTCTGCGTAGATCAGCCTAGCTACCTAAACTGAGCCAGCGTAGCTGATCATAGGTCAGCGTAGGTCGCCTAGGCTGAACCGTGCACAGTCCCAACATTGGGATTGTGCTACCTCTGCATAGGTGACTACGCACACCTATGGTGACCTACACTGATCTACAAATAGCTAGGCAGAGCTAGACTGACCTACGCTCAACTAGCCAGACTCTGCCTTGCTAGCTAGGCTTAAACATCTAGCTAGCTCTTCGTAGATGACCTAGGCTCAGGCTAAGTCTAGGTGGGAGCGGAACGCAGTGCATGTTCTGGAACCTGCACTGCTACCATTCTTCTCAGATATGTGGGACAGGCTGCCCAGTCTCATGTTTCAGCAAGACGGTGCATCTGCTCATCGCGCCAAGGCCACGTCTGAATGGTTGATGGCTCACAACATTCCAACTTTCTCCCATCCCCCCGTCCTCTCCAGATGTCAGCCCCATCGAGCCGGTCTGGTTAGTGCAAAAGAAGCACATCCATGCCTGTCCCATCCAGCCTACAAATTATGTAGTGCTGCCGCAGGCAATATTCGAGCCTTGGGATGCAATTCCAGCAGCAGACACCGACATTTTGATTGATAGAATGCCGAGAATTGTTGACGCTGTTACCCCATCCAACGGTGGACATAAAAGTACTAGTAATGTAATATACCTCTATCTACCTCTCTGTGCAATTTTCATGTGTTTCTTGATCTCCTATAAACAGTTAAAGCCACCGGAATTACATGACCGGTCACTTATTTGGAGTAACTGTATGTAAAGCGTGGGGTCAAACAACTTCGAAAGTTTTTAGCGCGGAAATAAAAGTGCATTTGGATCGCCATAGTCCGAAGCCATGGATGACAAATTGAATCCACGGATATCTAATTATTCATGAAATAATGATTTCGGAGGTATAGTACACAGAAGGGGAAAGGTTTGATTTCGCTGGATGGATTCCCACGTCCGCATACTTTATCTCATGCTCCTGCGAATGAAGGGAAACGATGCGAGCTGGAAAATGATAGAATGAAGGTGCGGTCGTATTGTGTTCGAAGACCTATGATGTATTGATTAGCTATAGGGTCAACCATGAGGATTTGGAGACGGACGGGTTGAAGGTATCTTCAGACTGGGTTGGTAGAAGCGTTACGGCTCTAAAGACCAACCGGATCCGTACAAACGAGGGGCAGGCCTCCAAAGGGGGGGATGCAGCAATGTGGCTCACGCCGAATCATCGCACATATACTCTTAAAGTCGGCTCCGCTGGAAGGGGTTGTCGGCGGGGGTTCGCAGCCGCCGCTATCGACTTCCAGGAGACCGGGGCCACAGCATTGAGGTACGTTGAGGAGGGGGCCGCTGTGGCAAGGGGTGTAAACGTCGCGCGTTTGGACCTCTGAAGTCGGCGCGACGAGGGCAACGGTGCACGCGAGGGCGAAAAACAGAGAAGCGGCGACGGGGAAGAGCTGCATGTCGGAAATTTCTGCGCTAGATCATCGCTTCGGGCTTGCCTTTTAACGTCCCCAGAACTGGCCCTATCTGCAATGATTCGGTTCCACAATACTCCATTCCATCCTTCATGATCAGGCTTGCCCGAAAATGGCTGCAACCCCAGATAGTCATTCTTCCTCTTGGCTCCGCAGATACCTTCATTTCCGCACTACACACTGACAACATTCGATCCATCACTTTTATGCGACAGCTCGAGAGTCGGATCTGGACGCTCGCGCGAGAACGCGTTCTTCCATTTCCTAATTTTCTCTCCGTAGGTTAGTTTCCGAGGAATTTCATTTCCGCAATACACACTCACAACATCCTATAGAACGGAAGCGTCATTTTTTTGCGATAGCTCGAACTACGATGATGTTAACGCTCGCTGGAGCACGCTGTCTTCCATTTCTTCCATTTCGCTCCACAGGTTCATTTCCGAGTAATTTCGCTTTCGCACCAGACACTAACATTAGAATCCGAAAGGGGATCCATTAGCGTACCCACTGGGGTTGTCAAACACCACGAATTTCACGCACCTGACGTTGTGTAAGATTCATGTAGAGATGAACACCTCTACAATAGTTCATATTTGTCTTCCGTAAACTCGTTGTTCTGGTATCGGAACCACACGAGTATGAGTATAATATATCCCCCGGTAGTGAATTCAATGAAGGGCATCAAACCGTCAGTATTACGTGTACGGCGTAACTTTTACGCTGTATATCTGGTACGCTACGGCTCCACCCGTGCATAACGGCCAGAAACAAAAGGGCAAACGGGACCGGTACGTACGTAACGTCGTATACGGCGGAAATTTCCGCCACAAAAAGAAAAGTGTATTGTAGAGTTGTATAATGTACTCCACTTGGTTTGAATCATCGTCGTCGTCCCCAACAAGGTCAATCATATGATAGTGCCTCATGCATGCTGAGTGCTCGGAGGGGCTTGAAACATTACAGTGAGGTTCTTGGTCTTAAATACTCTGTGGAGGATCATTTTGGGTGCTTAATTGAAGCTAATGCGGCCAAGATTCCCTGAGAAATAGCTTATACCGAGAGTTAGGACCACAATTGGGAGCGAGATTCACGGGAAGACACGTAGAAATCGCCAATGTTCGCGCTCATAAGCGAAGGCCAAGACTCAGCGATGACCAACCCGAGTTTCAAAGTGAAATTTCAAGGGTTCAGCCACAGGTGTAAAACAGCGTTATTTAACGTGACCAGCCACAACCTACCCCCAAGCCACAGCGTTGAGAGCAGGCCAAGGCATGCCCAGATCGAGGAAGTTTGCAATCACAGGCAAGTGGGCCCAAAGACGGTGAAAGCGCCAGAAGGCGCGCCAAGGAGTGAATGAATGTTTGGCGACGAATTGACCACTGTCCGTGAACATTCCCAAATTTGGTGAGTGGTGAAAGCCGTAAGCAGTGACCAACCATTTAGCGATGAATTGAGCTTATGAGAATCTTGGGATCATTTACCTTCATTTACGCGTAAACGGACGGTGACGTGGGGCCTTTACGGGTCAAGCCGTACCGTTGAGTGAAGCAACAAGTCCGTTACGATACGGCCCGTAACTCCGTGACGGTTTGATGCCCAAGTTGACAGCTGGCGGTTCCGAGTTCGCGGCCGCACACGGACTCGCCTCCCCTCTTGAGGGCTATACGACGTCGATCTATCTGGTCATTATCCTAGTGACAGCAACGATTTCATCTCCTACATGTCAAGCTCCAACGATGCGGATACCTCGTCTAGCTCCAGTCACGCAGGTAGCGGAGATTTTTACACGTCTCTGGATTATTTTCAACACAAGGTGAGACAGAGCCATTACCCCACGCAGGTTCGCATAGGCTGAATTCATGTGTGTAGCTCCCCAGTCAATCAAGCCGCGGGCAGGACTCATCATCAACTTACCTGAGTTCACCAGCTCTTCCGGTGGAGTTGGAACGGAAGATTTTCTACATGTCGGCTCGGTCCCGTCCTCTGTCTATTCCAACATTTATGTTGGTTGCTTGGCCCACCACGGGGAAAGAAAGGATGTCTGTCAGTCGGCATGAGGCAATATGCGACAGGGATGGGAAGATCACAGACGTCTGAATGCCAATCATGCAGAGCTTGGTCGTTGCTCAAGTAATTTATTAGCTCCTCTTAAGTTCCGGGCGATTTGGCTACTTTTCCAACTTAAGTTTTACTACATCTTAAGTTCTTATACAGTAATGTATGTACATGCTATATACTACAATATTGACATTATTATTGCACAACTTCCATCTTAAGTTCGCACAATACACCTCTTAAGTTCCACAGTACACTTAAGCTCACGTAAGACTTGAGTTCACGCAACTCAAGTTCACGCCAGGACTTAAGTTTTGAGATCAGGGTCAGTTCATATAAACCATATATCTAGACAATTGAAAGACTTAAGTTCGAGAAGACTTAAGTTTGAAGTTTGTACTAGTTGAGTTTTGCTGTGTGTCTTAAGTCCTATCGATGTACTTAAGTTGCAGCACAAATTAAGATCTAAGGTGGCTTCAGTTCCCTATCAAACACACAAAGCCGGCGATTACGTACCTCTTTGCCGTCCTGCTCGGTTTGACCGGACTCTTCTCAACGTACTCGAAGCTGAGAATAGTTCTAGGGCAAAGACTTCAGTTCCATGTCAAATGTTCAAAGCAAGAAAGAATGAAGTACCTTGGGATGACGAGCACTTGTTTCAAGCCGTGGCATGAGAAATGATTCATTCTGATTACATTGGGGAGGTTAATGAGCAACTTGATGAATCACGAATCTGATACAGTGATTGACTTGAGTGCACGTTGGTGGCATTGAATCAACTTGTCAAGGTGGCAATCCTGAAAATTTAGAATGACTTATTGAGCGGGATAACTTGAAGACCATGCTCAGAAGAAGACTCACATATAGCTGAAGTTTAATGTATGGGGTATATTGCTGGTGAGTCGACGATGGTGGTGGGAGAAGAGAAGGACCTGTCACAGCCACTTTGACCGGTGTTTGAAAATGACCCTGGCCGAACACAATGCCCAGTCACGTTGTCACTCATCACACATCTGTCTTGTTCTTCGCCATCATGTACACTCAAGGGGTGATTGATCTCTGGATCATGGACTTGTTCCCACGACACCCCTCCCCCCAGAAAAGGCAATTGCCATCAGCACATCACTAATCCCTTTGAATGAACCTGGTTGAAAGTAGACTTAACTACTTAGTTTTTTACCCTTCATTCGGCTCAACGACTGCTCCAGGTCACGTTCAGTATATTTGGGATCCGGTGTGGCAGGGGCAGAGGGCCGACATGTGGAATTGCTTCGCGTGTTCGGTTTCTCGGCATCTGTGCTGACAGGGAGTATGACAGGATCTATCTTCATTTTTATGCATTCACAATTTTCCATGCTTACCTTAATTTGCAGCCCATATTTCGCTCTAACCATACCTTCAGAATCCTTTGCATTTTATTCAGGTTCCACTCTGAGCTTGCAAGAAGCTCCAAACGAAGTTCTTATTGTTGGGACGGTTTCGGCATCTTCCATTCATGCTGTATGTCATTTTTATTACCTTTCGTTGACGTTCGTTCGTTCGGGCGGTGCGCCACCTTGTGGCTCACGGATCGTAGGTCTCGCACTCGAGGGTGTCTTACGGGGGACACCGGGCTGTTGGCGGGCAGTACCTTCACTCGAGTTGCACATAGACTGAGACATTGCTTCTGAAGCATACCGTGAGTTATAGGCTGGTTAATCGCTCGGACGCGCGGCTTTTGCCTTGACATGGGCTTTACATACATTTTGTACATAACAGCAGCCCCAATGGTCCAAGAGAACGGACGCATTGGGTGGGATTTCATTAAATACCCTGTCTAGACACGGAAAAAGGGACTCGTCTTTTGCATCTTACGACCAGCTCTCAACCTCGTGAGAAGACTTGCGCATCGTACTATCGTCTTCTTATCGTCTTACATCGCTCTCTCGGAGTGCGCAGTGCACTCAACTATCGCGCCCCATCAAAACATCGCTTCTTGACACCACCACGGTCATCTGACCGTGTATCGGCTCCTCTCGTCTCCTCGCCTCGGCACTAAAAACCCCACCAGTGTGTTATACACCCTCTGCTCTTTCTTCTTTTATCCTTTCACCCCTACCCCATTTTATCGATACATTTTATACTTACCAGTCGGCACATTTCCTATCTTTTTCCTTTATTTCCGAACCTGCCCCCGGGTACAAAACCCTACTTCACCGGAGGGCCGCCTGCTAAATTGTTGAAGGAGCATTCGGTGATTTCCGATCAATCATCAGCTGACAAAGCCAGACAGGATCAGAGATCAATCACCTCTTGTGTACACTCGCCATGGACATCGTCCCCAACCCCTCCGGCTACCTTTGCTCTGGGCACCGTTTAGCAAGCTGTTGGTGTTTCTCTGCCCTTCATTACCCTTGTCATCCCCCGCCGGTTCATGCCACTGCCCCTGGAGTAGGCGTACATTAGTTGTCGGACAGAGTACGCTCCAAGTACGTGGATCCACATCTCCCACTCCCATTTCCCTGTGTCGGCGTCGATGTGGTGACTGTTGCCATATGGATACCATATGAGGACAATTCATCCTATGTCTTATCACAGGCCCACCCGCCCTGCCACCCATTGCCGGCTCACGCAGAATGTGGTTTTCATGCTCTACCCCACCATTCACTAACCTTTTTCCATTTAGCCTCTCCTGTGCTGACACCGCCGCCTCCACTCTCGGATGCATGTACGGCCCGCAGATGTCACCAGGCATCTTTCTTGCGAGGCTTTCATCCTGGGTTGGGAATTTAGGACACAGCCAAGACCGCCGATAGCCTTAGGTTCCGGACGCGACTTAAGCTGCCTACGCGACTTAAGTTGCCGACGGGTCTTAAGTTCCGGACGCGACTTAAGCTGCCGACACAACTTAAGCTGCCGACGCGACTTCTTAAGCTGCCGACGCGACTTAAGTTGCCGATGCAACTTGAGTTCCAGTCGTAACGCGAAAAATATATGTAATATGGTATTACTCAATGGGACTTTAATCAAGACTAAACTCAAGTTGTGTGAAACTTAAGTAACGGGAGGGAACTTAAGTTCGGGTGGGCAGAGCGGGTGGGGCATACACACGCTGGTATTGCACGCCTGGCATGTGAATGGAACTTAAGATGTGGTAAAACTTAAGTCCAAAAAGCGATGAAATCACCCAGAACTTAAGATGAGCTCATTATATTTCACAAGACGTGCCTTCGCTTCGCTCCGGCACCGTACACTCAGAAGGTTTGAGCTGTGAGAGAAAGCACGATCCATGTAACAAAGAGGTGTTTATTTTTCTGCGGTGACCTTGGCACGTCATTATTACGGTGTGGATTGATCTACCTACTGCAGTAACAACTGGATCTGTCATGTAAAAAGTCCATGCATGACAGTGGGAAGTTTCAGGCGATGAGTTCTATCGTAAAACTGACAAAAACATGGAGCGTTTAGGGTCTAAAGACTGAAGACGACGAGCCCACAGGTATTGATACAGCCGGTTATGTATATCTGGACCTTCGGTGAATATTGTTGAAACGTTTTGCATGTTATACGGGGCACACCCTACTACTCATCCGGGCCCGAACACCCCACAGCTTCCTCCGACAGCACTGAACAAATGCAGCTCCACATTTGGCCGACAACTTGTCAAACAGTGACAGAGTTGACAGGGATAAATGAACGTACATGTTTCCGAGACGCTGACACTCATGATGGGCCTGCAGAGCTGGCGGACTGGGCTAGATTCGAGCTCTGGTGAGCTGGGAACCGTCAAAGATATGTTGGTGCTTACTCACACTTCAACCCGTCTCGTACTATATATATGCGTGAGGGAAACGGGAACAGATAATTGGGACGGAACGGACCTGGCTGTGTATTTGCCTTGGTCACAATGGTTGCTAGATTGGATATCGGTTAGCATGAGTGATCGCTGTGGATGGAACACCGGACCAAATACATCTCTTGCATGTGGACTTTGACCAGCAGACCAAGCCGAATTAATTGAGGCCCGAGCCAAGCGGCGTACAGCTTGCTCAAAATGTTCTCGGCACAAGCAGAAGGCGACGGAAGACAGCGACTTGAAGTCGTGGGGCGTCGCTGGTTCATCCGAGGGTGCCGGAGTTGAGGTTTGGAATCTTGTCAGCGGTCTCAACCTTTACGTTGAAGGCCTTGGTCCATTCGAGCGGTTGCAAAGTACACGACAGAGACCCAGATAGTATAGCAAGTCTACCATTTTGTCGTTGAGCTTGTAGTCTTGACATTGCGATATATCATGCAGCGGCCCTTGCCGTGGAGTATATCTTGAGTACTGGCAGCAATTATAATCCAAGAGTGGAAGAGCAGCGTCGTCGAATTGCGGTGGGTGGATTGCACGAAGATGATGGGGAAGGAAAGAAGGAATCGGACACAGGTGGTCCTTTTGAGCGGGTCTTAAACGGCGATCCGCGGTTGTGTAATGGTGTTGCCGGAGGTCGGCAGAGTTTTAACGCTGATCGGCGAACTCGTTCTCTGGGAAAGGCGAACCAAGTTAAGTATAGCTGGGAACGTGGTCCGGAAAAAAGCGAACTGACGTGATAGCAAACATGTACACACTGATTCAAGGGATCTCCTTAATATACGAAGTATCGTCGCTACTCATTAATAGGGTTGAGCGAGCAAGGGCTTGCCAGCAGCTGGGCCTGCGCGTTGATGCGCGCACCGTGTCTGGCTCGAAATTAGAGCCCGCGTTGTGCGTGGAAACCATTGCGGCGAATAGAGGAGAGAGGTGAAGGAAGTGTTAAGCTATCCAGGATCGTAGAACGCCTATATTTAACTTGAGATGAGATGTGTACATGTAGATATACATGTAGGCGATTCGTTACGAGAAAGGATTATACAGTGTTTTGGGATAACTAAACCGAGAATAGCACCGAGTGTACGGCGATATCCACGTGTGGTTCTAAAAGAGGGTAAGTCTAGGCGCTTGAACCTCAAGTTTGTAGCGTATTTTGTGCAGAAAGGCAGTTCCCAACTAAAACATGGCCAGGAGATCGACCCAATCGACGATCCAACTCAAGTTTGTGCATTGGGTTTCGGTGAGCGCTTGTTTTCGCCAAACGTCCGAGAATCCCAGCCCATCAGGCCGCTCAAATGAAGAATAATTGATCGTAATAGATCGTGACACTAATACATCCTTTCTTTGCCAGAGGCGCAGTGACATAAGACATCGCTTTCCAACATGGAACAATCTCCTATGGCCCGCCCTGATCGGCTTTAGTCGTACCCGTGATGTATTACAGGCGGGGTCGCAATCATACATAGCATCGTAACGACCTAGCTTCATTTGGGAGGTATACTATTAGCCATATGTCATTTGGTGCTCGGGGGATGGACTAAAACCTATGTAGCCTGTCCTTGCCAATTTTTAACCGAAAGTGACGAGTTAATGTTAAGCAGTGTCGCGAATTATGTCGGGCCGCAGGGTGGAAATTTTAAATTCTTATCCCCGAACCGCCACTTTGCTCCTTTCTTCCAAGGGTGCTCCGGCATTCAAAAAATGGCACTAGGGCGGATGTTTTTCCTGGCCTCAGCGCTGAACTAATTAACCACGTAAGCATACCATAAGGAAAAACCCCGTGTTTTAAGTTGCCGGAAGTGCGCGGTACCAGGAAACTTTGGAACAGACGCTCGTTCTAGCAATTGGAGTAGACTATATATATATCCTTTACGAGTACAAGACGGACCTCCGTTTGGCTCCGGGATCCAAAGTCTAAGGCGAATGAAGTCATGCATATTATTGCAGGCGGACCAGCACCGACTCCGGCAGAATTACTTCAATACGGTGGACCATATATGGTCAATTAAAATAATATACATAAAGCCTTCGGCATAAGAACGGAACGGCATAGACTGGAGAGAATTTGAGAACGAGTGGCTTGTAAACTGCCGAGGAATTCGGTCGGCCAGGGTAATACTGTGCCTCCAAAGGACAACGTAGCTTTGCGCCCAGTAGCAGAACAACTCAAGCCGGCAGCGGGCAAAATATTTTGCAACATATCAGATGAAGGGGCGTTTGGCGCCGAGAGGTAGAAACCTGAAGGCTGGGCGGGGATATTAAATCACCACCACGGTGGGGCCGTTAAATCTGGAAGGAGGTAGCGGCAAACGAGTAATTGGCGACATAAACACGCGGTAAGTTGCTGAGAGTCCGAAGCACGGCGAGACTGAGCCAGAGCAGAACAGGGGGAAGGCACATTGGCCCACACTATTACTTAATAGGCCAAATCAGTATCTCCAGACCACAATTTGAGAGAAATTGAAATTGACACCCCATTAGAGCAATACATAGGATCAATCTGAGAGCGAGAAGGGGGGAGACGTGATCACGATGGCACTAGAACGCAACGCAACGAACAACTGCTTTAAGTCCGACTACGCTGAGTTTTATTTGACCCACCCATCTCTCTCTCCGAGACGTTCAGGCCCACGCCCGCTCCCTTATCACATCCCGCGCAGCGTGCACATACGGAAGATGGAGATGCAGACACCACGACTTGCGCGCGCCATTAATAGCGGCGCGCGGCCCGAGGGTTGGTGTTGGCGCTCGGACCCATGGCTGCGCTAGGATTCGGGCTCGAGGCAGAGACCGGCAAAGCGGAAGTAGTGGCAGTAGGCACAGACTCGTCGAGGCTCTCACCCCTCGTATGCCCGTGGGTCGGGCCGACGAAGGAACTCGGCGGCGCACCCTTCTTGTCGCGCCTACTGAGCGGGGCGAAGCGCCTTGTGCTCGCGCCGAGCGGGCGTATTTGACCGAGGGCGAGGAATGATGCATGGGGGAGAGTACGAATTTACGCCTTTGTTGGGGGAGGTGGGAGGTGGGCGACAAGGAGGAGGAAGGCGCGGTACTGGTGGTTGTGTTGGAGCCAGAGGAATTCGAGGACGTAAGTGACTCAGGCGGTGAGTAGAGATCCGACGTGGGTACAGCGTTAGGAGAATTCGATTCGGCGGGACGCCGATCGCGAAACGCACGGCTGGTAGACGTAAGCACGCTCGCGAACGGGGCGACGCTCGGGATGGGTACAACACCTGATCTACACGGCGTTCGCCGCAGAGGCGTCTGAGATCGGGCGCGCCTCCGACGAAGAGTTGGACTCAGTCGTGTCGGGACTAGAGTGTGGGTCCGAGCGCCATGTATTAGAGTCGACGTCGGCCGCAGGGTCGGCGTCGCCATAAGCTTCGGGATTGGGCGAGGTAGGAGAGAAATTCCCTGCGTCGGCGTCGACGCAGCATGCGAGGAGCCCAAGCCGGCATAGCGTGCGTGCGCTGAAGTGCTGGGGCTGTGTAGCGCGACGCCGGGAGTGTTGCCTTGCGGATGACGCCGAAATCATCTGTGATCGTAAAGACTCGTGAGATTTGGTGGAAATTCATTAGTGAGCGATGGGGATTCGTTGATATTTTATATATTCTGATTTCGGGCTCGAGGGTACAGATATGAAGCCCCAGACCAGATGACAATTGCGTATACAACCTCCTGTGCTCCAAATAGTCCTCCCATCGTACAATTCCTGGGCTAAGCCCCCAGAGCAAATGTCAGGCATATGTCTATTCTAGCTCTCGTCCACCTCAATTCGATATTGAAGAGCTGTGCGAGGAAATACAACGGCAACCGGTTACTGAGAAGGTTCGGTGAAAAGAAGGTGTCTCACCGTCGACTTTGCCCGATTTTCGCTTCATTATCAGATCTTCAGCGCGCGACCAGCAATCGACCCCACTGTACGCCCCCAGTTGCCAGTCTCGTATCTCGTGTTTGCAGTCCATTGCCACGAATCTGGGGTCTTTCACCAGCTCATTCGTCTCTGCATGTTTTCCAAGAGTGGCTTCGCAGCTCGCTAGGCCAAAGAAGATGAGTACACGCAGAGAATGGCATGTGCGGAGCAGTTTGGGCGCTATAGAAATGACATTTGAATCGCTGAAGGACAGGTGGCTGAGATGTGGGAGAGCAGCAAGGTCGTAATAGAGCTCCGGGTTTATCAGGTTGTCAAATAGCTCGAGGTGGGTTATCCCGGCGAAGAGGCGATGGGTGAAATCGATATGTTCTGGAGAGCCGAAGAGTATGTCCAGTGAACAGTGCAGATGTTTCAGTGGAAGATCCTCAATCACCGAAATCAAATCTGGACTTGTATCGGTCTGATTGAGCCAGAGATTCTCCACACTCCGGCATCGCGAGAGAATGGTTTTCTCGTCGTCGACGTTTCGCACCCACCATATCAATATGTTCCGCACGTTGTCCCGGAAGAACGAAGATCTTTGTTCCAAGAGAAGGAGGAGTGTGTTCGCGGAAGAAACAGGGTGCCCCTCCACCGTGTCCGGCACATCATTGCCCAAGACCATGGTCTCGTACAGCACTGGCTCGAGCCTGGATAACGAAGGCAAGTCTCAACAGGGTGAGGACGGAGTATTTTACCTAAAGACGCACCACTGTTTAACACGCCAAGCAACCAACATGAACATTGGAATAGACAGAGGACGGGACCGAGCGGACATGCAGAAAATCTCTCGTTCTAGCTCCACGGGAAGAGTCGGTGGTCCACACTCATCCATGAGGAAGATGTGGTAGGTTTCCCAGTGGCTTGGCTGGTTTGGAAGAAAGTAGGAGCCTGTAAGCTCCACGTAGCGTTCGGCTGGTGGCGATCACAAAGGCTGTGCTCGGAATAGCTCCATCATATGAAGGCCCTTATTGGACAAAAGAACTAAAAAGGACCCAGAGGGCCAAAATATGCTGAGATCTCTGGAGATCTCTGGAGAAACCTCGAGAAATATCGAGATCTCTAGAGATCTCGAAGAATTTGGCTTTTTTCTGTCGAGATCTCCAGAGATGTCCAGAGATCTCGATTTTCCGAGAAGATTTCCTAGTTTTTACAAAAATTTTAAAATTCTGTCGAGATCTCAACCTCTAGTTGAGATTTCTACAGATCTCGGGTCACTCACAAAAACTATACATCAATAATCTCTCGAGATCTCATCTTTTATTGATGTGATACGCTCCATCACTGATGGCCATGAGCGGCCCGTTTCCAGGAGCTGGGACACACATAGTGATGTTCTGGCCTTGGCTTGGCCTGAAAGCCATGGCTTTGGCCCGGCTTGGTCTGGCTTTGGCTCAGGAATATCCCAAGCCAGGCCACAGCCTCAGGCTTTGGCTTGGCCTGGCCTGGCTTTGGCCTGAGCCATGGCTTCCCGTCAATTTTTTCCATTGTTGAAAAACACAAATCAAGTGAGTTTTATTTGAGTTACAGATATCCTAGATACCTTGCGAGTCTCTTCAAACCTCAAAAACAGCATCAGATATTTCACATGGTGTATCTTTGGAGTGTCCGCTGCTGAAATCAGGTCTCTCTTGGGCTGTCTCTATTCCCGAGAGCGCCGACAGCCCATGACATGCACTCAAATTGCTCCAAGCAACTGCCAAAAGATATCCTGGGGGCTCGGAGTACGTAATTTTTTTCTTGTGTATCAATGAAATTCAACCAGGTGAAGGGGGCCTAAAAGCCATGGCTTTCTGGCCCGGCTTTGGCCTGAGAGGATGTCAGGCCAGGCCAAAAGCCAGACTGGGCCAAGATTTTGGCTTGGCTTTGGCCCTGGTGCCAAAGCCAAAAAGCCATGGCTTTTTGGCCTGAGGCCAAAGCCAGAACATCACTAGACACACACACCTTGCACCATGCTCTTCGGCACTTTTGAGTTCCCATCATATGTAGTAGCTATTACTGTGATCAACTCACTGATGCCCATATGACAGGTTTCACAGTGCACACTGCACACAAAACAGCATGATTCAGACGCGTTGCAAGTCAAAGTCACGTCTTGGAACATCCCAGGTGCAGAATGACGCGCCAAACGATTCGTCAAATCCGATGCGACACGTCGCAAATTGAATTAGGCGCGATGAAAGCATGACTGCTATGGTCCAGCGGCAGCCGAGTATGAACACTGTGGTACGGCCCAATATTGTCCCTCTGGACGCTAATGCGAACACCTCTATCGGATAATTATGAAGACTTGTACAGGGAACAAGGATCAGTTCATGAAGAGCATTTCAGATCATTCCAGTGGATTGTCGAGGCCCGCCCATGGTGTGAAGCTGATCTTGTTACCGAGCGTGGTAGGTAGGTAGGTAGGATTACACGGCTGGTCCCTTTAGGAACACAGGGCCCAGGAAGTATCTAAGTGTACAAAGCACTGTTTGTACACTAGGGTTCCTGGACTCCTCCATATCCCCGCAGTCCTTCAACCTGCTGCTATAGAGCTAAAGGAACATAGATAGGCAGCGAGTGGAAATGAGAACCTCAAAACAAGCTTAAGACAGGAACAGCCTATATATTTGAAGGACAGCATACATATTTTAACCAGTGCTCTAACAGATTGGGAAAATCACACTGTTTGAACCTCCATATTGTAGAGTTGCACCATGACATTTTTGGCTGTGAGGTGTATTGGAGGGATAAAACCACCAGGAGAAAGCCCAGTGAGATTAATGCAATGAGGGATTTTGCATGTGCATAGCGTGCAGGCTAGGGTTTCAACGTCCATTTCACAGAGCCAGTCATTGAGTTGCAGGAATGCTCAGAATATCGGAGTACATCCAAGGGATAGATGTATGGATTTGCGGCAGTTCCAGGGGCACCTCACAGCGTGCACGATAAATGAGGCCGGGGCCAGACCGCATGTGCGCAAAGCCGTCTGAAGAAGAGATGAGATCATGTGTTGTCGCCTTATGTTGTCTTGGCTATTATGTTAAACACGAGAAGAATCCTTAGCACCCAAGAGTTATACTTGAGCCCAGATGATAAATTTGCCGAGGTACCCTGGACTGCGAGATGAAACACGATGACTTAGAACAGTATGTTAAAGAGAACAAGATGTGCCTATGCTTCGCTCCGGCGGGTGAGCGAGGGCATCGACAGCCCGAGATTTTCTATCCGTGCAACATGCATGGGTTCAATGCTGTCTGGTGGGGTCAGATTTGTATGTATCTCTGCCAAGAATTTGATTACCTCTCTCCGTGGGTGTCTGACGACGGGGAAAACATAAGGAAAGGAAAACCTGTGTGAACCAATGAGCTTAACTTTCAAGGCGGGAGAAGGAGATTAGACTCTTCGGCATGGAAAGTCATTGAGGCATCCCATACCGTTTATAAACCGTTTTAAACAGTTAAAATCGTTTTTATTTCCATTTAGTTTACGACCCCGGGCAAACAGTAAACCAAACCATCTTAAACGATTTAAATGGTTGAATATTATCTAGAGGCACTATTACTGATCTCGGAGCATAACCGCCTCATTACCAGCCCACCATTTGTCCGTCCTTCCACAACCTTCCATCAAGCTCTACCGGCCGCCCCCATGGTGCGAGCTCTCGACTTCAGCCTGCGGCACATCTCTAGTGTTTGAGACCGGAATCTTCTAATGCCTTCCTGGACGATACTTGTATGGTCGATGTTTATAATCTTGCACCAACTGTGGTCGCCGTCCCTGAGATCCAGCGTTTTTTGAATGTGTTCAAACCTATGCGGGCGGCCCAAAAAACCCCTCAAATGGTGGAAGGTGCGTATTTCACATTTTGATCAAGACCTTTCTGAAGAATACTTTTTATGCAGGTGAATGAGCGCGAGTTTCCAATGGTCTCGCGAATGGCTCCGGACTTCTTGGCCATCTCCGGCACCAGTGTGTCTGTCGAGCACCTTTTCTCGAGCACGCGCAACCTCTGTCATGAGACCGTACATCGATGAAGTCCGATACAATTACACAGGCAATGCTCACCAAGATGTGGATAAAAGCAGTGTTTGTTGAAGGCGGCGACGTTGGACTGGGGTAGTGGCTAATTACACGCTGTTTCTGCCATAACAAATACCTTTTTTTTTTTTTTTTTGGTGGTACGATGTAAAGTCTTAGCAACTAACAATAGGTTAGCCCTCCGACACGTAAGGTTGTAGTGAAAAATTTATAGGACGGTGATCCACCCCCCAGAGAAATGTGTTATCGCATGCCGTCATCTGGCAGTGTGGGGCTGCTGAGTTACCCGACGCCGTTTTGTGCTCGGGGATTTTGTGTTACTCCGCTACCCACTAAAACTCTAGGGTCCTTCAACCAGTTCAAGGGTAGGTCCGGTGTGCCGGAGCACGTGTCCCAGACAAGCTGGGGTACTAACGTGTGGTGTTTGTCCTTAGGTAGACGCCTGGCAAACGTAAGGTCAACTTGCCTCCGATGTTCTATGTTGTATTTCCACTTGTTAACAATTTCGGTTTCAGGAATCGGCTCACTGTCCCGATTTTAGACCCGATTTTTTCGGATTTTCCATATGAGGTAAGCCGCTTCTGACATGAGAATGCGGTACAGCCTTTCCGCTCCTTCATCTTTTCTCCCTCGTTTGTCTTGGAAGTCAGCCAAACCACAGCCTAGGACGCCGCCTAGTGATACCGCCGGCCAATCTTTTTGTTTCCCTGCCCACACAGTTTCTGCAGCCTTCCAAATGATGTCTTGGCCCGGGCTTTGGCAGTTTATTAATATGTGCTCTAGGCTCTCTTCCACCTCACACGTTCCGCATGTCTCGCGGTATTCGCAGTCTGGTATGTGTGACCAGTAGTGTCCTACTTTGTGTGCATTATGGACACTTTTCCAGAGGAATTGCGCGGCTCTCGGTAAAAAAATCACGGTTACGCGCGGACACCCAAAAATGAGGTGAAATTTTGAAAAATCTGCCGCACCAACAATAAGGATATACAATACACTCGCAGCAAATCCCTGGAGTTCAGTGTGAGCTGGTTCTCAATCTGGTAGTGAGATCGAAACAGGATGGACTTGCCAAAGAAAATCTCAGATCTTGCCTGAAAAACCCACTTTCCAAGACAGCGATCGCCGATTTCTGACCTTAAAAAGTCACTTTTCGTACAAGGAAATCGCAAAATTTGTGCTCAAAAAGCCACTTTTTCAGGCCATACTGTATGGGAGGTTTCCGGGGCCCGGCTGCAAGGATAGTTTGCTATGACGATTCCGTCAATGCATGGTCTGGTTTCCGAGCGCAGACATGCAGCCGCACGATTGCGTGGGCGCAGTCAATTCGCGATTTGCGCAGTTTTGAAGTATGTTAGCTCGAATGCCAAAACAAAAAGTCGCGGCGAGCATTTGGTCTACGCTCTAGAGGAGCGCTGCCTGTCGCTGGCCGGGAGCGGGCAAACAGCCACGCGATTTTGCGAGTGCCAATTTCGCGATTTGTGCAATTTTCCCCATTGTGAGCTCGACCGCTAGGACACCATGTTGCAGCAACCATTGGTTGTCTCTCTTGTGGATTTCTGTGTGTTTCTGAGCAGGGGTGTGGAGGTGTGGGCCAGTTTTAAAACCAACATGGTGCTTTAGGACTAGTTGTTTGTCACCCTCTTTTTAAAATTACCGGTGTCTGAAGCCTTTTCAAACTCCGCCATCAGCTCTAACCTTTTTCGTCAAGCTCTCTGTTCCCGCTCATGCCGTACTTGGCAAGTCCATTCAGCCGAAGCGCCCCAGCGCGCTCTTGTTACATTTATATCCGTCAAGTGTGACATGTGTATGACCACTCTGCCAGTGGATGCGAAATGAAATTGTTTCCCAGAGTTTCAGGAATGGTTCAACATCGGTATAGCCTTCCCATTGAGAAGACATCGGGGGTATGTATGACACACGCAATACTGTGCGTACCTGTAGTGAAGCAACGGTCACGGTCACGATCGGGTCCGTTGCGTTGCATTTTTTCTGCAGGGTCACGGTCACGACAGGCATTGTTGCCTCTCACGGTCGTTGAAAGCCCAAATATCCTCCACTGCATTTACGGCCATCTTTAGAAACTTCTGCAAGTCATCGTGACGCCACCCTCGCTCTGTAAAGCGGAGAGGATGCCCTTGGACCTGGAGAAGGTGGGTCTCAAACGAGACTTCGAGAGCATGCCCAGCCGCCGCAAAGTGACCGCCTTGCTCAAGCCGGTCTTCGTCAAAGTAAAATCTATACAGAGAGTGTGCCGGATCCTCGGGAAGAGATGGCGGGAGGTTGCAGAGGAGACTATGCAGATGAGCCATGCGGGAAATTAGGGCCTGAGGTGGCCCTTTCACGACCTTCTCTGCAGGCGCCATAGTGCTCGAAGAAAAAAATTATTGCGGGAGGCCTGTCGGCGGGATCGTCGGTATTCGGCTCCAATTCGGCTCACTTATTTCCTTATCCATCTCCGAGTTTTACTCTTTCTCATATACTTATTGGCGCCATGCGCTCACTCACCACCTCAGTCGTTTCCACCTTTGCGTGTCCAACTGCAATCTTACAATATTGTTCTTACTTTAAAAATGCAATTCTGGCTCTCGAAAATACTTGCGTTATTGCCGGCATATTCTATAAGGAGTTCGTGGCTCTCAGCAGCATCTCAACATCATTTGGTCTGTTCAATGTTGTTGCGTTGCTTTTTTAGGCAACAGTCGCGGTCACGATCGCCGCTGTTGCGTCAAAAAAGGCAACGGAAATGTCACGGTCATTCTGCCGTTGCTTCACTACAGGTACGCACAGTACCCCTTCAGCACCCACATGTCTACTGAACTGAGTTTTGACTTTTTTGAATGTGAAAGCATCACAAATTAGCAGAGCGATATCTCCACCTCGCTGATAACCAGTCATAAATGGCTTTTAGGGAGGCAAAACGAGGGTGTAGCTAGCAGGGACATTGGCAGCTTCATCCTTGCCCGGGAATGTTTGGGGAATGTCGGTTTCTGTGAGAAATATTATGTCATACTCGTGTAAGTAGCAAGTCGTGCAACTCCGGGTCCAGGTACGAGGGCGGCGGCTCGCATGGGACAATGGGGAGAACACGCCCTGGAGGGCATTCTAGGGGTACAGAATGGCGGTGGGGCTTCAATCAGCCCGCATCAGCTCGCATCAACGGATTTTGCCCGGATCACGAAGCTGCTCGGCGCTGTCTCGAGATCTCGACTTGCGGATTGTTTTGTGAATTCCGAGATATTTTAGAACATCTCCAGATCTCTAGAGATCTCGAAATACAGTTTGTGGCCCTGACCGTGATGATTTTTTGATTTTTCGTCGAGATCTTTGAAGATCTGTCAAGAAATGTCAAGAAATATCGAGATCTCGACGTTTTTTGGGTATTATCTCGAGATCTCTCAAGATCTCGAGACATTTCAGCGAAATGGCCTATAAATGCATAGTTTTGTCCAATAAGGGCCCTCAAACCATCAAGCATGCGCGCTTGTGGTCAACAAAAACGGGCGCTCATCGTTATACAGCTCCGTCGACGTTCGCAGGAAGAAAAATCAAATAACCTGATCTAGGTCGTAACCTTCTCCGCGTAAATATGCGAGAGTCGTGCCCCAGTCTATCCGACGGGCTTTGTCTGTCTGTGTGCGAAGGCTGTCGCCACCGCGCGGCTCACGTTCGCCCTAGACTACTCCGCGTCTCAAGTCATGTCCCCCCCTTCTCTTGATCTCAATTCTCTGACTATATTGCTCTTATCACCTGATGTTGTGCTGTCGGTTCGCAAAACGCCCCTAGTACGTGTGTCAAACCTCACCCCACGTCGCCACAGCAGGTATATGCGATCACCTACTGTCCTCCTCATCGTCTCGCCGGCACCCGATCAGCAGACTGGATGCTCCCGCCTCCAATTGTGCACTGAGTCGGCCGTGGGATGCGCTCCACAAGCTGCGGCCGTCTGCAAGCCTCCCAACGTCAATTTCACGCCCGCGATGTCACGTCATCGCGTTGCAGCGAGCGCACTGGCGACTTTCGTGAGCTCGCGACGCGGCACCCACTCTCTAATGTCCCGCGGGACACAGCGTGCGTGTATCCGATTCCAATTGCGCGCAGCACGTGGCTTCTTACACGCAGTAAGGGGACCGGCCTAGATCGTACTGCATCGGAGTCCGTAGGTGAGGGATGAAGTTCCACTCGATATTTACTGACATATTCAGCATCCTATACTTATTTCATTTCCTCATGGACCGTTGGCTTCCGCCACGGCGTCACCCTCACACTCACCGGGTCCGTCGACGTCCCCACGCAATTCGGTGCTTCTCGCACCGCACCTGTCCGGTCTCCTCCCCTGTCCACGTCGCCGTTCCACAATTCCGTCCAACCAGCTCACCGCCGCAGCGTATCTTGTCACTGCACGGTCCGTATTCAGATTGCTTCGGTGCGTGGACCTTGATCTATCTTGCCCACAGTATCTGTAACTTGTTTGTTGTTCGGGGCACAAAAGAGGCCTTTCGGTGCCCAGTACTTGTTCGACCGTGTCAAGGACAACGATGACGAGGATCCGTTTTCTTTCGGCGTCGGCTAGTTCACAGGTATGTATCGTGTGCGCCGGCCTCAAAATCACCTGTTTTTGTCGCCGTATGCATCATTTCATCACCCAATTAACATATGTACGCAATATGCCTTCGTGTAGTGTATGTATATAGTTGGGATGGGTTTTATCGCATGTACATGATAAATAGATGGACATTTCCCAATAAACCAAATGTTAATGGGACTCTAACAGTATTCATATCAAGCGGAAACACCAGGAAAGGCTTGCAAAGTGGAGGTAATTTGCCCCGAAATGAGTGGTAATTTACTTGACAGGTTGATAAAAGGGTAATTGAACTAACCGAGGAGATTTGACCGAATTGCCCTGAACTTAGGGCTAATCCGAGAGTATTAACCACTGGACGGTTTCCCTGATGACATCGTCCCACACGCTGGCTGAGATTGGCGGCAAGTGAGACTGCAGCATGGGCGTCTTGGCGGAAGGCATTGTCCGAACACACGCTCGAGCGAGTGCCGGGCGACGTGGGGCGGCTGAGCTCGAGAGATGCGAGCAGAGTCTGTGCATGAGAAGCCAAGAGTTGCCTAAATCCGCCTTCTTCGTAACTGGGCGCCAAGGCTCAGCTCGTATCCATCATCTCGCTGGAAATAGCCTAGTGGACGAATCCATAATAGCAGGCTCCTCCTCCAGTCGGCATAATCCACCAGCGCAGCCCTACAATTGATGGTGCTTCTGTCAAGTCGAGCAGAATGACGATGCTTTCTTCGGCGAGTGCCGTTGCACCCAATCTGCGCAGGAAGTGAGGCGCCAACGGTTGGGAGACAGATGCGGGATAGAGCATCAAAGGATTGACGCTCGCAAAGCTGCTGTGGAACGTTGGTCGGCTAATTGCATCTATGTTCAACGTAAAGCAGATAACATATTTATGTGCTTACACACCGGATAGAGTCCCTGCGGGATCAATTTGGATTGCCGGCCGTCAGTCAAATGACCTAGAAAAAGGTATTGGAAGTCTTCGTCAAGCATGTTATATACGCTGCTGACTACTCCCTTATTGCCCTCACAGGCAACGGTGAGTTGGTTAGTCAGACTCTCGCAAATCAACTCCGAATCTTCAGAATATGACGTTAAACTTGGTCCTGGCGCTAATTCAGGCGCTCACAGCTTAACCGAAGCGGAGCGGCCCACCGCGCTCTTGTAAAATTAGGCACTCTATCTGTCCGAAGCCTTTTGAACGTCCGCCCCATCCGGCGCTCGGATGCACTTGCTGAGACTTACCCATTGAAATTCAGCTTATTTACTCGGAAGCTGGATCTCAAGAATAGGACCAAATTAAACTTCTTGAGAAACAGTTTGTGTAATTCTATTACGAGGGTGAAGACAACAGTAGACTTTCAAGATTTTGGCTTGGCGGACCCCGACGTCGGCATGCCCGGCAAAGCGAGAAAAGCTCAAGTCATGGGTTCCGTTTCTGTGCAAGTACAGGTGGCACAAGCTGTTCATATTAAACCGAAGTGATGGGGCACGAAGCGCCCCACCGCTCTTATGAGGAGTTCAGATTGGGAATAGGTGACCAAGTCGGGCCGTGTTCGGGCGGAACTCTGGCCCATTGAACCATCCGTGCTGGAGTTGTTACAGTCTGCAACAGCCCTAGAACGGATGGAGAGCGTCACGTTAACAGAGCCTGTGGCTTCCTCTTCTGTTCCTGTCCTTCTGTTTATGGTGATGTCCTTGACAGCATATTTCTATTGAGTCTATTCGGAGCTGCGATCTGAGTTCTGATCAGTATACAGAAGTCGAAAAAGGTGCCGCAGTGAAGATTCTGCAAATGCTCCACAACGGGACGGCGTCACGGCAACAGAGCTACATATAAACGGGCGTCTTCTTCTTGTTGGGACCTCTAGAAGAGACGGGACGCTAAAAAGAAGTCTATTCGGAGCTGCAATCTGAGTTCTGATCAGTATACAGAAGTCCAAAAAGGTGCCGCAGTGAAGATTCTACAAATGCTCCACAACGGGACGGCGTCACGGTAACAGACCTAGGGCCCGTATCTTCTTCTTCTGTTCCGGTCCTTGTTAATATGATGTTGTGCTTCTATTGCATCTACCCGTGAGCTGCGGCCTGAGTTGAAAATTCTGGACGTCCAAGACGTTGGCGCGGTGAAGATCCTACACCTGTTTGTCTTCCTGTGGATCTACAGTGATCGGAAAAAAAAGACTATTCATGCTGAGGCTGGTCTCGCGAGGGTTTGGGTGCGACTGTGTCGTTAGGTTGAGCGGTGCTCGAATCCGTGGCAGCGCTGGGTTTCGGGCTTGAGGCAGAGACGACCGGCGAAGCGGGGCTAGCGGGAGAAGAGATGCGGGAAGAATCAACGCTCCCGCCCCTCGCATGTCCGTGCATCGGGCTGACGAACGAACTCGGTGGCGCCGCACCCGCACCCACACCCGCACCCTTCTTGTCGCGCCGGCTGCGGAGAGAGGCGAAGCGCTTTATGCTTGCGCCGAGGCCGGATCCTTTAGGCGAGGGCGAGGACTCGGACATGGGTGAGAGCACGAATTGTACTCCTTTGTTGGGGAGGTGGGGGAGGCGAAGGAAGGCGCGGTGCTGGTGGTTGTGTTTGACGCCGAGCCAGAGGAATTCGAGGACTTGGGTGACGCAGGCGATGCTGCAGTGGGTGAATCCGACGTGGGTACAGCGTCGGCTGGACGCCGATCGCGAGACGTACGCCAGTAGACGTGAGCACACTCGCGAACGGGGCGACGCTCGGGATAGGGACAACGCCTGGATATACGCGTCGTTCGACAGGGGCCGAGTCCGTGGGGTCGATTGTGGTGTGCGCTGTGGATGCAGAGCCGTCTGAAATCGGGCGTGCCTCCGACGGGGAGTTGGACTCGGTCGTGTCGGGACCGGAATGCGGGTCCGAGTGCCATGTATTAGAACCGGCGTCGACCGCAGGGTCAGCGTCGCCATTAGCTTCGGGATTGGGCGAGGTAGGAGGGAAATCTCCCTGCGTGGGCGTCGACGCAGCGCGCGACGAGCTCGATCCCGCATAGGCGCGCGTGCTGAAGTCCGAGTCGCTCGTGACGCAGCGCGGCGCCGGGACTGTAGCCTGCAGAACCGGGCCTGAGGTGTCCTTAGGGCGGGAATAGAAAGATGGCAATGCGCATGACGTCAGGGAAAGAAAAATCCGAACCCTTGAATCATGCACCTGCCCGGAGTTGAACCGGGTGCCTGCTTGAACCATCCAACCTCTAATTACTAATGGTCCACAGTGCATCCCGCGGGATACAGGCACTTTGTGCTCCCTTTAAATCTCCTAACATGAACCCAATTCACACCTCCGACATTTTCGGTATTTTTTTGAGTAGCAATCTCCTTCCACCGGTCCTAACATTGACATGATGGATCCAACATCCAGTAGTTTTGCAGGACACAGAAAAGCACTCCATTCGGCCCTCAACGTCAACAGGAAAAAGCTGTTTGCCGCTACCTTATGCGCCTGCCCCGAGTCGAACGGGTGCATTAACATACCTCAATCTCATATTATATCCAGATGCACGCGATGTGCTACAGGCGCTATAGCTCCCCATTTCGTTTCTTTTTCCCAAGTGAGTTTCGAGGTCCATCAGCCAGGAGATTGACCAAGGCACGAAAGGATCTGCATTCACAGTGTTGATGCGTTTTACTCATTCTATAATTCGTTGCCGTCGGTTTTGGAAGGCAAAAGATATGAATAACTGAAAAAAGAACCTTCACCTCCAACGTATGCGTCTGCCCGAGTCGAACGGAAGAATTCTGCAGGTATGAGGCATCAACTCATGTGTGACATAATGGGCGGATGCACACCGTGTGCCACAGGCGCCGTATTTTCATTTTATTCTTCTACATGGCACTGACCTGACTAGTGGGCTGTCTTTGCGAAGTTGCGCCTGCCTTAATTCTCTGGTGGCTTTCGGCGTAGGCTCTTTTGAAGCTCCTCAAAGTCTCGCCAATTCGGCCTATGCAAGATTTCGCGGCTCTCGCGTTCGAGACATGAGCCAAAAGAAAAAAGTATTAGATGCCCCGAGTCGAACGGGGTCCTTCTGGTGTCCAGATTGATCTACCACAGCGCATTATATCCAGATGCACACGATGTGCTACAGGCGCAGTTCTCCTCTCAACTTCTTTCTCGAGTGAGTGCACAACTTCGGATTCCAGCTAAGGATTATGGTGCTATGGCTTGTGAGCTCTTTCGTCTGTATTATGCGAAGAGATAAGGAAAAAACGAGGAAATTCTGACCCCACGCGCCTGCCCCGAGTCGAACGGAGGAGTCTTGCGAATACGACGTGGAAAACTTGATATAGTGTGCAGATGCACACCGTGTGCTACGGGCGCTTTCTACCTCCTGCTGTGGTTCTCGGGTACGTGCCCAACTTCGGGTGATCAGCTGGCTGACTACGTTGATTTTTCCTAATATTTCATGGTCAAAGCATGGTGATTGTTTTCCCCGAGCTGCATGAAACCAGTCTCGGATCTTTTATTTGAGGGGTGCGTGTCCTGTCCATGGCTGGATCACCTGGCTCACGCAGTTTATATCCCCCCCCCCCCTGCGAGTTTGAACTTTCTGAAGCTGATCGATTGTCCGGTACGTCGTACCTAGTCACGGTGTCCATAGTGCATGAGTATTCAACCGACGGTAGTCGTGGTCCGTCGCTAAAATCACATTTAACTCACTGCAGCACTGCACACCCGGTGCCATGGATGGCCTTAGAACACTGAATAGGATAACCGAATCCATACATTTGATGAAATAAAATTACCCTAACTTAAGTTCCGGGTGATTTGATCATTTTTCCCACTTAAGTTTGCCCACAACTTAAGACCTGTCTCCAGGGGTGAGGTGCGACCCATGCCCTCCCATTCCTCTGTACCCAAACTTAAGTTTTCAAGCACTACTTAAGATCTCTCCAACGTAAGTTCCGACTCGAACATCAATTTTATTTATTAATACGCTGCTCTAGTCGCGTCGACAACTGGCATGTACAGGTGCTCCCCTCACCGACCCGTCACTTAAGTCCCACCCACAACTGAAGTTCTGCCCCACAACTGAAGTTCCGTGCCTAAACAAAAATACACTGAGGTCGGTGGCACACTGTGACTCACTCCCACCTCCTCCATGCGTAGCAATAAGGGAATAAGATATATCAAAAAGAGCAAGAGGGAGAGCGAGAATAAAAAGGAAGAGGGCAGAAGAGACAAAGACATACATTGTAGGGAAGTGGATGATGTACCAGAGTGTGCTGTTCGTGCCCGTTGGCACGACATCGAATTTCGCCTGTGCTACAAGACAGTGGCATTGGACCGGCGGGTGACAAAGGGCAGACAGGCTGGGCCAAGGAGATTCCCAAGCTTCCTAAAACACACCCACAGCGAGGGTAGCTGTAGGGTACTCAGAGATGACTGGCAAGTGTGTAGTGGTGAAGGAGGGAAGAAAGAACAGATGTGACAAGTGACAAGTGACCTGTGTGGCATGAGTTGAGCCGCGGTGATCAAGGTGGCTGTGAACTCGTTCTTCTCTTTCTTCCACCACCATCGTCGTTGCAGCCTCTGTTGCCACTGATACACCATGCAAATGACACACTGCCTCATATGTGAGTATCCTTACAAACACAGTTTTGTTGAGCTCTATAGGTCCTTTAGCACATGAAATTTTAGGATTGCCACCTTGATTGCCACCCAACACGCTCAAGCAAGTGGCAGTTTTGTGAAATCTACGTCAGTTTGCAAGTCTTTGTATGGACGTCAACGGTGCTAATTTAGCTTTGAGTACGATGAGACGGCCTGAGAAAAACTAGGGTCAATATCTTGCATTTTTGCGACTTTTCGTGACTATTCACATGGTCCGAGGAGCCTGCAAAAGCATCCTGGCTTCTGAATGGCAGAGCTAGGAACCTTGTTCGGTGGTACAAAGGAGAGTCAGAGTGAGCTTCGAGCTGCTGACTGTAGTATTACAAGCTACACAAGTTAAACACTCAGTGTTAGCTGGATACACGTAATAAGAAGATACAAGCGCTCGGGGGACCGCTCCGCGGTCCCCCTCCCCCTTTATTGATCACAGAAACTCAAAAAACCCTTGATTCACAGCCGTTTGCATAAGAGAATAAAATCAGTTGGATGGATCGAGAGACATAATTTGCTATGCAAAGAAGATAGTGGTATCAATGACGTTTCTGGGTCTTTTTTGGTGAGGCAATTATGCAAGTAAAGTACGGGAAAAGCCATCGAAAACTTCAGACTGGCCACAGCCCGCACAATGCCGGCAATTCATTTTTGCCAGTCTCTATATCTTTAAGTCTTTTGTCGGATATGATGAGTTTTAGGTTTATCACAAACCACTGGCGGTGCATGTATTGCAAGTTATATTCTGCAGCTCTGGATTCAGACCAAATTCAAGCAAGACAATAAGTATGTGAACCTTCTGGTCTTTGTCAGATTACACTGTTACTGTCAAGCTCAGAAGTTTGTCCCCAGCCAGTTCTTCAAAGCAAGGGTGGGATTGATTAAATAGCAAGTAAATTCAAGTCATTGCGCCGGTAATACAGTAGCGCCTCAAAAAGTTCAACACTGACATTCAAGCGCCAAACCGGCGTCAATCCGAAGGCGCCGTAGTGAAAGTGCGTGCGCACGCCTGTGCACAATGAGCCTGGCAAACCAACGCTTGAATGAGCCTGCGGAGTGTACACACACGCGCGCCCAACTATTGGCCCCGGCAACCCGGCGCTTGAATAAGTGTTTAAGCGCAGTTTGGCTTTGTGTACGCTTTTATAGGCCCGCGCATGAAAAGAGAGTACGAACTTCGCCGCGGCCGCCTTTGTTTTGGTGCAGTGGGAACCATCTGTCAATGTCAGCGCCAGGGCAGTGTCTGTCAAAGTTTAGTAGAAGGGTTACTTCGCGTGCCAACAATGCCGAATGATTGATTGGCCGTGGGCCGGCGGGAAAGAGGGCTCCGGAACGCGGCGAAAAGCTGCCGCGGTGTACGGCATCAGCGCAGATTTGGCGGAGTTTAAATGGCTTCAGACGGACAGAGAAGCGTAATCTTATAAAGAGGGTGATATAACCAAAGCCCAGAGGTTCCGAGGAGGTAGAGTCAGTACTAGAAGTACCAAAGACTGCACAGGAGAGGTCCGAGGAGTGGACTAGTCTCGTCTAGGGACTCGTTCATTGACGGATAGATGCGCCGAGGATTGTCACGGCTTCTATCCGGCAAAGAGACATAGTACGAATTGGACGACAAGGTCCGAGGAGGACTCTCTAGCGTATAAGGCAGGTCTCTATGGACTCAGAAGGTCCTCGGAGCTAGTCTAATACGATGGGGTTGCTCACAGAGCCAAATGAGTAAGTGTACGCTATTGAAAGGATAGGAAATCGGTGCGTATGTGAAATCTTTATCCAAAGGCTTCAACTAACAAACAACCAACTTCAGATTCTTTGTGATGTGTTCGGGGGTTCGCGTGGAAGAAACCACGAATGCGAATTTGGAATAGACAAGGTGTGTGTGGTGTAGTCTTGAAATAAAAGTCTAATGTTCTTCGTCCAGCAAATCCAACCAAAAATCCAACTTCAACGTCAACAATAATCCCGTTCCGTTCCGTAAGTCCGTCCGTTCCGTTCAAATAAATCCGTTAACAAATCCGTAGAGTCCCGTAGAGCGTTCCGTTAAATCAAGCGAGAGAGAGCCAACAAGTCACAGGTGGTTAGACCTGGGCGTAGAATTGTGTTTTTCCTAGTACATTTTTGAGCTCCTTATATAGCCTAACTATTTGTCCTTCCTAAATAAACCACCACCACTACAATCGTAACCTTAGAATATCCTGTTCCCAAGTTAACGCACAGCCTTTTAATTGTGTATCCTTCCTCCCTTAGCAATAGACTGGCCCAGATCCTTTGAACCAGTGCGTCCCCATACCTATCCCCATGGCTCTGAGGCTGTACCGTGTCACCCTGGTCACCGTTTCTCTGTTTCCATGTCGACGCGACTCGAGCCTCCCTCCCATCGCGTCTCCAAGTCCTTGCTTCCTTCCTCGCACGAGGTCTCGTGACCGCTTTACTTTCAAGTTTGACAGTTTTTGATCCCCGTGATTGCCACCGGCAACTCCCGCCATTGTTCACAGGTATGTGGCGTACGTTTCCTGACAACCTTTTACTCTTTCACGTCAACTGCCTCGTTTCATAGGTCTCCGTCCCATCTTCTCCGAGTCCCGAGGCCTCGTAGCAAGAAATATGCCCGTGGCCTATTATTTCTCTCGCGACGGACCATGCTTCGGTAAGTTCCGATTTCACTGACCCTTTGTGGTATCATCGATCATCTCTATATTTTCCTTTAGCGCAAAATTACCGCGCCTTTCATCTCCCTTTTTCATAGCTATTGACTGTCCCCAGTCAACCCACGGTACTTCGCCGATGATCCTCCACGGCCCGATCACGGAATCCTCCGTGACGAGAGTCTCCGTATTTTTAAATCGGAACGTGGGTGGGTTATTCCGAGAAACGTTCCATCAAGTTCCTCGGCCGGCAACAATCCCACCCTTTCTCTCCTTGATCTTAACCACCACCACCCCGCTGGCAAGCCCAGCACCGTGTTTTCCTTTGACCCCTTCTTGCCTGCCCTCAAGCGTGGATTCAAGAAACAAACTCCGTGTTTGTTTTGTCTCGGTGACTTTGCGTCGCTGAGCCCTTTCCCATTTTCTCTCCTTCAAGGCCATCTCGTTCTCCCTTTGGCCATCATCCTCCTTTGCACGAGCCATGTTTTGTATACACAGTGTGTTTGGCTTCTATTAAGCTCCCAAACACGCTCTTGACACATCCGCCATAGTTCTTTTCGGTCCAGATTTCTTGGCGTCACCGACTTCATTATCTAGCTGGTTTTTCCTGTACGTGTACGTCCCATTATGATGGCCCCGCCCATTTTCCCGTTTGACAGAC
Source organism: Mycena capillaripes (assembly GCA_029204075.1). Taxonomy (NCBI): domain Eukaryota; kingdom Fungi; phylum Basidiomycota; class Agaricomycetes; order Agaricales; family Mycenaceae; genus Mycena; species Mycena capillaripes. Next base: position 2,566,371 of record JARHKZ010000001.1, read on the forward strand.
ATTGTCTTCCCACAGCCACGGCCTCTTTCGCATAAAATACGGGCGCCGCTACTGGATTTTTCCCTACGCCAAATTTCGACTCGACTTTTCGCCTGTCTTTCACTGTACATTCCCTCTTCTTTTCGTCCTATATAATTTCTGCTATGCCCTCTTCCCCCTCCGAACACTCCGCCGATTCTGGCCGCTCGTTTTTCGACCACCCCCGCCAAGCGCCTGTTCCTGCGCCCACGTCTCGCTCTGCGAGAACGTCCCCCGAAGGTTTCATTCTCCCGGTCATTCCTCCCGCCAACGACCCCCTCGTCGTCACTCGTGACATCCATGGACATCGCCAACTCCCACATATCTCCGACCACCCCCTCCGTGTCGATGATGGGCGCGTCCTTAAATTAGTTCGCTACCACCCTATGGTGCGTCTCTTTTAATTCTTTTCCCGCTAGGCCTCTTCTGACAGTCTTTTTCTCTTCCAAGGTTACGCCTAAATGCGCCAATTGCGCGGAGATGGGCATTACATGCTCTTTCTCCGAGGCGGGAATACCGTGCCCACCGTGCGCTGTCATGGGCATCCCCGACTGCGACTGGGCAGATCCTTTTTGGTTCGTCGAGAACCTACAGCGTTGCCGCGACCTGTACCTTCTCGACGAACGCGATGCTCTCGTCAAGTCTGTCAACGACAATTACCTCGCGCCGTCCCTCTTTGGTACGTTGACTCTTTCAACTCCTTTCTATCTCCGCTAATTCCTTCTCTTCAGACCGCGAGTTTGAGCGCGTGCAGGCCTGGTTCTACTCCGGCGCCCAGGGCGCTGTCTCCCGTTTCCTTGTGCGTCTCTTTTTCGTCTCCCACATTTCTCTTTGCTCACCATTCCTTCCAGGTAAATACCCATGCGACTCGCGACCTTGCCTTCCGTGGCTACCAGTCGCTTGCGGCCGCCGCTACCGACCCCTCGCTCCTCCTGCGATTTCTGGCCCTTGGTGTTGAGGCCCATATCCACCCTGTCGTCTTAGAGACCGTTGCTGGACGTGTCCAAGCGTTCTTCCATTCGATGCTGCCGTAGTTACTTCCTTCGCGATCGGTGGCTCTTTTCTTGATATTTATTACTTATTTTCGATATCCTTCGACTTCTTGTATCCTTCTTGATGTATCTCTTTCTTGAATATATCGCCTTCGGGTCATTTTGGCACAATTCCTCTTTGCTAAGTTATTTTTCGGGAGTATAACGCTGTTGCGGCAAACTCCGAACGCGTGTATCCTTCATCAAAGTGCGAAACAACTCCTGCAACTCAACTGGGGCTGTTCTCTACTGTCCTTCTTCAGACACGACTATTCGTGCCTGGTGCGTGGCTGTATTTCCTGCATTGTTCTTTTTGCTGAAACACCACGGTCGCCAGGAGAACTTGCTTGAACTTTGTCTTTCAGCAACACGTTCCTTCCCAAACACGTCGCCGACACATCGCGAACACCAATTCCTGCATTGTGCCGACGTGTCCAAGGTACATCCCATTGTCCCTCCCTTTTTCATAGCGCTCAACCTATCCTGGTTGAATTTTTAGCTATAAAAGGGACGCTGCTTTGTCGACAATCCTCCATCCCTTCGTCTCTCCTTCCTTTTGCTGCGGGTTCAGTCTTCTCTTCTTCTTCTCCATCGATGCCGTCCCTTACTCCCGGCTCCCTTTCCAAACCCGACGAGGCCGCCGTTCGCAAGGTCCTCAAAACCCTCCGGGCCACCAAGTACGAGGATCCTGTTGATCAGGACTCTTTTCTTGTCGAGTCGGCCAATACTGTGGTAAGCAATGTCTCTATCCTTCCATCTCAATTTATTCATTATCATCGCAGCTTCAGTTCCGCTCCCAAGTGTCTTCGTTCGCCATGGTCCCTGACCTCGGCGAATGTGTATTCACTATCCGCTCGATGATGCACGCCAACAACGCCCATCTGGGTACTCCATTCAGCGACGCCTTTATTTCCATTCAGGATTTCGCTGGCGAAATCATTCGGAAGCGCCAGTTGTTCCGGGAACGCAAGCGCGCCAACGCCGACCGTATCAAAGCTGCCGAAGGAATCGCCGCACGACTCGAACGCCGGGCCGCCCTCGAGCACGCTGCCGAGGTTAACAAGAAGGTTCGTTCACACTTTTCTTTTTACATCTCTCTCTGACTCCCTCCTTTTAGACGCCGCTTTCCCCCGATGAAGACACCATCTCCATTCCATCCAGTAGCGAGGACTCTGGCACTGACGAGCCTCCACCCGTCTCCCATGCACGTCTTCCCTCGTATTCGACACTTCCTTTTCTTTAATGCTTTTTCCCAGGATCCCCCGGCTAGTCCTATTACCGTTGACTTGACCAACATTCCGCCCAGTTCCCAGGGTAAGTTGGGTTTAGCTCTTGGTCCACCATGTTTTTACGTTACTCATAGTGCGTTTAGCTTTCCCTTTATCCCCTCTCAACGAACTCGGCTTCCACTTGAGCAGGTTGTCGATGAGGAACCTCCCATCCAACCCCGTACGTGATTTTATCGTCGACGTCCTTTACTGCTTCTTATTCACTGCTTCATTTAGCTGCCCTCTCCATTGTCACCAAACCTATCCCTACCGGACCTCGTGCCGGACTTCACCCTGCTTCAACGCAAGTCCCTTGTAAAAGGCGGCGGGTGGAAGAGGGGGAGAACGACCACACGGAATCAGGTGCGTTCCCGCTTCAACCTCCCTCATTCACTTATTTATTCTTACACTTTTTCAAGCGCGACTCCCCTGCGCCCGTTCCGGTCGCTCAATGCAACACCCTGCGGCTGGTCCCGCGCCCAACCGGCCCGCTTCCTCACTCTCTGAGGCACAGCTTCGTGGACGACTGGCTGCAATCCAAGCCGAAGCCCGCCGACTTGCCAGTATCCAAAAAGAAATATTCTGGCATCTTCAAACCCTCCGCCGGCGTGAACCGCACCAACCGTCGGACAATCTTCAAGTGTGTCTTGCTTTCATTGATCCAACTCCCGCTGACGCTCTTGTATTCAGGAAAGTTAAACGCTGCTACCATTGTACCGCAGCGGACCATCTTGTAGCCCTTTGCCCTCTTCGCGAGACTATTGACTAGTCTCCCGTGCCTCCCCTTTTCCACCTTATTTATTTATTTATTACCGCTATCCCTTGTTGTCTTGTACCCGATATCAAATTTTGAGCGCTGGTTCGCTCTTTTGTGTACCCTTTGCGTGAATTTTTCTTCTTCGCCATCCCCCTTTACTCCGCGTCGCTTTCGCTGCCGGACTCCGTTTCCGAGCCCTCAACTTCGTTGACCTCCATTCCATCTGAGCTGGAGCGCAACCGTACTCCATCGAATTGCAAATCCTTGCCTTCGTAGGTTTCTTCAGGTTCATCTTCGAGTTCATCCAGCATCTTCCGAGAGGTATCGATTAATTCTTCGATCCTCGTCCCAATACTGATTTTTTGACGTTGTTCAAAAGGGATAACCCTGAAGCGCCCAATTTTCTTCTGCCATACTGCGCCATTAAACTCGCAGACTATGTACGAGCCCCCTTTTGTACGTCTTACAACAATCACCGGGCCCCACCATCGGTCTCGGTTCCTACCAGTTAATGAGCCCTCGTCCACCGTATTGCGTACGAGTACGACGTCTCCCGGCTCGAAGCAGTAATCTTTGATTACATGCTTATATTTTTCAGCGTACTCCTTCGCACTCTGTTCCTTCAGCGCCACGAGTTTCGCGCGCATCTCTTCAACATGGACCGTATGCTTTGCGAGCGCCCGCGCTCTGAGTCCAACCAATTCCTCCGTCGAAACTATGTGGTCGGGGTATTCTGCCAACCACGTTGCCTCCGCAACATCCAGTGGTAAAATAGGGTGGGCACCGCATACTGCAAAATAAGGTGAACATCCCATTCCTCTCCTTACAGTGATGCGATCTGCCCATAATACTTGGTGCAGAAACCAGTACCACTTCTTCAAATCTCCCCCCGTGGCTTTGTAAAGTGACTGCCGCAGGTCCCAATGACCACGCTCAACCACTCCATTCGCCTGCGAGTTATACGGTGAGATACGTATCCCTTCGATTCCGTATTTCGCCTTTAACCACTTCAACGCAGCCAGAAACGGCGTCCCATTGTCCGTGACTATCCAGCGCGGACATCCCCATCGACAAATTACATCCTCCAGCAAGAACATTCCAATTGTCTTCGCGTTTTGTTCCCGTAACGCCCGTCCCTCTGGATACCGTGTAAGCGCACATCTCGCGTCCGCGATGAAGTTGCACTGATTTGAAGTCTCACTCATGTGCATTACATCTGTATGCACTTTCTGAAATATGCTTGGTGTCGCCGTAACCACTGGCGGCGCTTTTATCATCGCCAACCTCCGCTTCTGGCACAACCTGCATGTTTTTACATACCATCGCACGTCCCCTTCCAAATCTGGCCACCAAAACCTCGTTTCCAACAAGGATTTTGTAGCAAACGCACCCCGATGGCCGAGTGCATCGTGCGCCGCGCGCATCATATACATCCGGTGATGTTTTTGCACAACCAACGTGTGCATCGAATCTACGCCCCGCCGGTACATCTTTCCCTCTTTGCTAAGGAAAAACCTGAAACCAAAGCGTGCAAAGCGCTTGAACTCCTTATCATCTTCAGCCTCTGCAGGACGCTTCAACGTGTTCTCCAACCACTCGCGCACAATTGGCAACTGGTGGTCCTGACCTCGTGCCCATCGGCTGCGGTGTGCTTCATCGTAAGCTTCACGCTCTCCGTCTTCATCCCGAAGCTTCTCATCCGGGAGCAGCCCGTTCTCTACGTCGTTTAATTGGATATAGACAGGGACTTCCATCCCTTCCGCCGCGTATTCCCTTTTTACTGCCTTGGATACAGCGTACTCCTCACACCGTGCCCTATCAAGCTCCTCGCTAAAGTGTTTTACATCCGTAGCGACCCTTTCCATTTCTAGCAGGTATCCACCTCTAGTGTCTATTTCACTTTTGAACTCATCAAGCTCCAGTGGCTGTTCTATAAAATAATCCCAGTCAGAATGTACTTCTGGTGGGTCATTAAGCTCCATGTCTTCGTCACCATCGGGCCAAATCTCATCTCCTGGTTGCGCCTCTCGTCTAGATAAACCATCCGGCGGGAAATTCGCACCTTTTACGTGCTTCAATTTGAACTTGAACATTAATATCTGCTCAATCCATCTATTGATTGTCGCGTTGGGTCCCATTCCAGGATTGTTCAACATTCCCTGAATGTATTTCGCGTCCGTCTCAACCACCAAACGTCTACACCCAAGCAGCCAGTACTGCATGCCTTCCAACGCTCGCTTCAATCCGTAAAGCTCCCGCTTAGGTTGTGAAAATTCCGCCTCACGCCGATTCAGAGGTATGGATGCAAATTTTGCATAGTACCGCTTCCGCGGGTCGTGTGGGTCGGTCTGATAGATCTGGATGCCCACTGCCATCCAAGATGTATCCACCGCCATAACGACGTCCGAGTCCCAGTCGTAATTTAACGGTTTTAGACACGGCGCATTTACTAATGCCTCTTTCAGCTTCTTCATCGCCGTGTCCTGTTCCGGTCCCCATATAAACTCTACTCCTTTTCTCACCAATTTCTGGATCGGCCGGGCCAACGTCGCGTAATCCTTGATAAACATCCTCAAGACTCCTACAGTCCCCAAGAATTGACGTACGTCCGTCATATCCTTCAAGGGTCCCCATCGTTGAATCACACCAACGCGATCCGTATCGGCTTTTCTCCCTTTGAACGAAACCAGGTGCCCCACAACATGAAACTCGTCTGCGCATAAAATTGACTTCGCACCAGAAAAGGTTCCACCACTATATTTCATTCTCTGAACTATCCTGTTCAAGTTTTCAAAATGCTCCCACACAAAACGCCGTATCCCCGGATTCTCAGGTATGGGTTCGCAAGTGCCATCCGACAGCTTGTACCGCGACCCTGGTCCTCGGATAGGTACATCGTCAATATATGGGATCGTGACGTGCGGAATCTCATCGCGCAAGATGTGCGTCACATCATCATGAAAGATAGGGACACTGTTCGTCCAACCCTGTGGCAATTTCACCAACCGTAGCGCCCCAAATGGTGTTTGAAATGTCGTGAAGTCGCGAGATCCCTCAGCGATGTCACGGTGATCGTATCCTGAATATAGATCAAGACACCCGCCACATGCACGTCCGGCAAAGTGGTTTGCTAATTCATCCGTTGCAGGTGGTAGCCCCGAATGCGCCACAGTGACGGCGTTTAATGGTTCTAGTGCGTGAACCAACCGTATACTTTTCCCGTCCTTCTTGATCACCCCAAAGAATTTGCTCCGATACGACGCGTTTGAAGGCTCATAGACACCCGCATCGATTTTATTTTTAATTGTTTTACAAAATTCCGCCAGTTGTCCCCGTGGAATTGGAATACTCCGTTCAACCCACGTCTCGTGTTCAACCAGCGGGAATTCTACCGGTGGGAAGAAATCGTGCCGGAAATTGCCGCGCTCCTCGTCACTCCAGGCAAAAGCTTGTTCGTGATTTCCTACTAACTCATGCAACAACTTCATCTCCTCAGTCTGCAAGAATCCAGCATGCCGCGCTTCCATTTCCTCCTTGCGTTCCGTCGTGTACCGCGCTCCTGGCACGAAATCCGCAGGTTGTGGATTCAACATCGGCATTCCAGCCAGTGGATCACCCTTGATCTCGCGCTTGATCCGATACCGATCCGGTAGTTCTGTATACACCGGCCGAACCTTCAATCCCATGGGTTTGTACTTCTTTCCAGCAAATACTGATACCGGTTCTTTCGCAGGTTCCTCAACTCCGTTGCCCAGCGCGTCCGCGCATATAAAATCAATGGACTGACAGCATGCACAACGTGTGCCCGCATCAACCGTATGCCAAGCGCGCGTATCATTCTGGCTCCTTTTGCCACGAAACACCTTGCCCTGGTTACGCTCCTTTACCGGTTCACACAACACGCTCGCAAAGACCTTGTGCGGAACTCCATCCACATCCTCGATCATTTGTTGCTGATATTTCTGAAACAGCGCCGACGCCGCTACATCCTTCTTCAAGTCGTCAGCCTCCCCTGATGCCGCGACGTATGCCTCCATTATTTTCTCCGGGGTCATAATCCCCCCTCTAGGTTCGTAAACTTGTTCAATTTTCATCTCTTGGTTTTCCTCAAATGTGATGATGACCGCCACCTCTTCTCCTTGACCCATCCGTGTCAAATCCTCGAAGCGATGCGAAAATCCGTATCGGCAATTCCTTGCTGATTATTTGCTTGACCAGCCGTCACCTTCTTCGATCCCTCTCGTACCCTATCGTAAGTAGGTACCGTCCAGGCCTGCCCAGAGTTCGGGTCTGTCAACGTTAACAGTTGACTCCCATCATCATGGTCCGTCCGACTCTTCGTCAACACATCAAATGGCCGTCCCAGCAGTACTTTGTACGCTGGGTTGCGGATAATATGAACTTGCAGGTAAATCTTTAACTCCCCCCATCGAAATGGTACATTCTTCGCCATTCCCATCGACTTTTCTAACTGTCCATTTGCACTCTGCATGAATATATTGATTGTCGGGTCCCAAACCAATCCGCAACTTTGCGCCTCCTTCAACGACATCGAGACTATTTGTGAGCCCGAGTCCAACACGCACTCAACAGGTCCTTGACTGTTGATATATGGGAAGGTTATCCTTAACGGTACAGAGTCTCGTGCGACCCTGATTTGTTTAGGACTCTCTCCTTCCTCTAGCCCTTCCAGGTACTGCAAGATGGGATCCTGGGCAATTACCGAACCAGCCGGTATCCCATCAACTCCTACCGTCGTCACGAATACCCCTTGTACTTCGGGTAAGTCCCCCACGTCTAACGTTTCATCCGTTGTTTGACAACCCTGTCCGGCCAAACTCATCACCTCTTGTTGCTCAACATCCATTATCTCGGTCGGGAGAGCCAGCTCCCTGTCTTTCGCATCATTCTTCAGCGGCTGCCTTACTCTGGTAAGCCGTAGTTTTTCTCCCTCCCTCAAATCCTTGCTTATCCCGAATAAATCACCCAACTTCACCGTAACCTCGGTATCGTTGATGCGCTCCAGTATTTCTTCGGTAAGCCCATCTCTTTGAATAGGCGCCTTTAATTTATACGCCTTTCCAGAATCATCAGTAATGCGTTCTGCGATCCCGTCGAAAGCTGGCTGAGTTCGGGCCCCAGTTTCGAGCGGCTTCACGAAGCGATATGGTAATTCCTGCCGTTCATCCCCGTCCGTACGCCTCTCTTTTCTTCCTCCCAATTGTTTCTCGAGTTTATTCCCCTCAGGAGGCTTGGAACTCGTTTTAACCCTTGCCTCCATCCTCGAGGTCTTTAAAAATCCTGCTGCGGCGGTTCTGTGAACGACACGGTTCGTGCTCCACTCCGTGTTTGAATATATTGATCTTGCGGTACCACTCCTATCCGCATCATGTTGAAAACGTTACGCCCAAATTCCTCCATGTTCGTTGGTGGTACCGGCGCTGCTTGGTTCGCGTAGGGCTGCGTCTGCATTGTTAGCGCTGGTACAGACGCCATGTTTACCGATTGCGTAGAGGTGACTTGGTTCAGCTTTACCCGCAACGTTCGTACCTCATCCCGTAACGTATCAAACTCGTCCTCAGATGCCCCTCCATAGAACGACTCCGCGTACATGTGCTGTCCAGCAGCACCCTTCTTTTGCCAATATTCTTCAACTCGCGCCGCAGGTGAGCCTTTTCCTCGGGGAATAAAACTGCCGTCCGACAATTTTTGCTGACCATCTTCAACGACTATCCATCCTTTATTTATGTGCCCCGCTTTGGTTGTGCACTCTTTGGAATAGTGGTCTCCGCCGTCGCAGTAGTAGCATCCACTACGCTGCACCATACCCCACCTTGACCATATCCGCGGCCAAACTGACGGTCGGGTCCATACGCATTCGGTGCTCCTCCTCGGTGCGCGAAGTCGCGGTGCTCGTTGTCCTCTCGGGTAGGTCCCGAGTTCTTTATATTGTGAAACGCTTTCATTAATTCTTCATGCGCCGCCTTCGATTGCTTCTGCGCAACCGCCATCGCATCGCGAAGACCAGAAACCTCCCCACCAAGTTCCTCAATCCTCATGTCCCTGTGCTCAATCTTCACCGTTGGGAAACGGTCCGAGCGCCTTGTTCCAGGCGCATCAAGATCGCCCCATGCGGCCTCAGTTCCACCGGTACTTGCTAATCTTTCAGCCATGGTAATTAATTCCTCCAACTGAATCGGGTCTTCTTTACGGTGATCCACCGCACTTTGTCCCGCCGCTGGCTGATTAACTCCAGCCTGACGCAAATCTTCCTTGATAAGGTTCCGTGTGTTGATCGCTGTCTTCAACGACTCAGCGAATCCTCGCTCTAGTGCGTCAAGGTAGCGCCGACACGCCTCTTTGTTCAGGATAATGGCCGGCGCCTTAGTCAGCTTTTTGACCAAGGCGCGGAACCGCATTCCAAACCGCGTCAGTTTTCCTTCCTCGGTGCGTCGAATATTTTTATTCTCTGCACATAGACCCTCGAGCTCCTCAAGAGTCCCATCCAGGTCGTCCTTTACTTCGGGATACACCTTCAAGATCGCTTTCTTGAAATCCGTATACGACGTTCCAGCCGCATATTCTGCTAGCTCCCGCCACGCCTCCCGCTTCTTTAACGGCAGATAGCTGGTAAGTAGCTTCTTTTTCTCTCCATCATCCGTTACCTGCGCCAGCGCAATGATATCGTCCACCTGCTCCATAAAGTCGCGTAAGTCGTCCTTGTCCTCTGTTGTAAATTTGGGTACGTTTGATTCCCAAGGCCGCGGCACTTTGAAGCTGGCAACACCGGTACCAGCCGGTGCTCCCGCAGCATTTCCTGTCGCCATTGTTGTTGATATAAAATCGGGTGTTATAGGTCTGAGGGCGAATTCCAAGTCGAACGAGTCTTCTGTGTCGAATGAAGGTTCAACGTCGAAAAGTGATTCGTTTCCGAAAGGTAATTCGTCCAGTGATTGTTCTTCGCTACTGATGTTCCTGGCGTCGCCGGCGATGCCTAGATTGTCCTCCTCCGTTTTCCTTCTCGCTGTGTACGCTGTTACGCGTGCACGTATTCTCCTTCTAACCTCGTCTCTCGCTTGTTCGGCAGGTGTCCGAACCGAATTTCTGCCTGCAGAAATTTTAAGGCTTGTTATCCAACTAGCTGAAGATTGCGACCAGCACAATCAATCGAATTTATTCCAAATGAACCCCCTCGCGGTGGGCTCCAGATGAAAGGATAGGAAATCGGTGCGTATGTGAAATCTTTATCCAAAGGCTTCAACTAACAAACAACCAACTTCAGATTCTTTGTGATGTGTTCGGGGGTTCGCGTGGAAGAAACCACGAATGCGAATTTGGAATAGACAAGGTGTGTGTGGTGTAGTCTTGAAATAAAAGTCCAATGTTCTTCGTCCAGCAAATCCAACCAAAAATCCAACTTCAACGTCAACAATAATCCCGTTCCGTTCCGTAAGTCCGTCCGTTCCGTTCAAATAAATCCGTTAACAAATCCGTAGAGTCCCGTAGAGCGTTCCGTTAAATCAAGCGAGAGAGAGCCAACAAGTCACAGGTGGTTAGACCTGGGCGTAGAATTGTGTTTTTCCTAGTACATTTTTGAGCTCCTTATATAGCCTAACTATTTGTCCTTCCTAAATAAACCACCACCACTACAATCGTAACCTTAGAATATCCTGTTCCCAAGTTAACGCACAGCCTTTTAATTGTGTATCCTTCCTCCCTTAGCAATAGACTGGCCCAGATCCTTTGAACCAGTGCGTCCCCATACCTATCCCCATGGCTCTGAGGCTGTACCGTGTCACCCTGGTCACCGTTTCTCTGTTTCCATGTCGACGCGACTCGAGCCTCCCTCCCATCGCGTCTCCAAGTCCTTGCTTCCTTCCTCGCACGAGGTCTCGTGACCGCTTTACTTTCAAGTTTGACAGTTTTTGATCCCCGTGATTGCCACCGGCAACTCCCGCCATTGTTCACAGGTATGTGGCGTACGTTTCCTGACAACCTTTTACTCTTTCACGTCAACTGCCTCGTTTCATAGGTCTCCGTCCCATCTTCTCCGAGTCCCGAGGCCTCGTAGCAAGAAATATGCCCGTGGCCTATTATTTCTCTCGCGACGGACCATGCTTCGGTAAGTTCCGATTTCACTGACCCTTTGTGGTATCATCGATCATCTCTATATTTTCCTTTAGCGCAAAATTACCGCGCCTTTCACTATGGGGATTGAACCCACGCGAAGTAGAGAGACACGTGAAAGTCCACGGAAGATTCCGAGGAACGTAACAGAGACAAGCAAGACGCCGATCGCGATTGATCGGGACCGTTTTGGGAAGTGCCGATGCATGGGTGTTGACGCGGCATGGTGGCCCGCTGTAGAACGGACATATGAGAGCAGAACTACCTGAGAGGACTGGATTATCAACCAGGCCGGCAGGTTTTGTCAACCTCGGGTGCAGACGGCATTCGGAACTGACATCATTATACCCAAATAAGGGTTCTTGGAGGTCATACAAGCTGACTTTCTTAGCAATCCATCATGACAAACACCTCAGCCGTCGTTTTCTTGGCGGACAACGACTCAGATATCGGACTATTTATCATATCAGTTTTACATCATCAGTTTTGTTCAAGTAGTATAAAAGGAGGAGGAAGACCCTGCAATGCCCCAGCTCATCGCATCCCCACGGATTCAGCCTCACAGCTAATCTCTGTTTGGTGTTGGTGTGTTCGGGTCAGTCTCGCGGAGATATAAAAACATATAGTCTCTGTTTGTGATTGTTCTGTAACTCAATATATAAAGAAGTTGGTTCTAGAAAGCTCGAGTGTGAGAAATAAGGAATTAAGTTTCGAGTTGTTCGTCCGCGGAGGCAGGCATCCACGTATAAAATCTAAGTGTTAAATGTTGGCCCTAGCGTTTGGTGTTGAAAAGTGCTATTTAGCTTTTGGACAATTGGTTCATCTGTCTATTAGACTTAAGCAATACATCCGTCTTTGGCATGGGAAGGTGGTTAGCTTTAGGTGTTTGACGAAGGTGCTTTCATTGCTAGTGCTCCTCGGAGTAGCTGAGTGAGTTTGCGACCGTCCATCTGTCCTATAGTAACGATCTAAGCACCAGGTGTAACAAAGTTGTGTCATTTCTGAGGCTAGTGTGCGGTCCTCGGATCTATAAAACCTCCAATTCTATATCTATAAAACCCAAAAACCCTAGTTCACTAGGTCCTCGGAGACGAATTTCAGTCAGTTTCAACTACTGAAGTCCCTATAAGACTCTATTGAGGCTTCCACGGAGAGATTGCTCAGTGTTTAAGAAGTGAAAGTCCCATTCCAGCTGTCCGCATACTACGGACCAGACCCGAATTCAACCGAGGAGCGCATTATAGTTGAGGGTAGTGTGTGTGTGTGTGTGTGTGTGATTTGTTGAGTGTGTGTTTTGCGCACATTTAGCAGGTTTCCTAGGCCTACCTCAAGTGCACCGTTTCAACAGGCACCCAGCCGAACGAACCCAGGGGGAAGAAGGCAGGTACAAAATCACTGGTTTTGGTTGTTTGATACGGAACTGAAGTCACCTTAGATCTTAAGTTGTGCTGCAACTTAAGTCTATTGATAGAACTCAAGATGCACAGCAACTCAAGTATTACGAACTTTAAACTTGAGTCCTTCAATTGTCTAGATATATGTTTTATATGAACTGATCCTGATCTCGAAACTTAGGTCCTGGCGTGAACTTAACTGTAAGATCGAGATTGGGCAACAATAATGTCAATATTGTGGTATATATAGCACATAGATACAGTACTGTACCAGAACTTAAGATATAGTAAAACTCAAGTTCGAAAAGTGACCAAATCGCCCGGAACTTAAGAGGTGCTAATAAATTACTTGACATTTGAATCTCCCCCATCGGCAGTGTCATCTGCCTACGCCTGAGCGAAGCTAAGACAGGTCTTCTGGGTCAAACAGAAATGGACTGTGGATGCTAGAATTTGTGAGGTGAAGGATTGGCACAAAAGCTATTCATTCATATCTTTCAAGTATTGCGGATACGCAGCCGCAGACATAAGGTGTACATATTTGAGACTCACTACAGGAGAGTGACCAACTCTCCCACGGCCGGGCTTGCTTTGGTTTTATGGCGCGCCAGCTCTCCCAGCATGTCACGCGTCCAATCCCGGACCGAGGTGTTTGGTGATGAGAGCAGTTCGTCCATGTATTCTAACACATTGGCATCCATGGTGGCCTGCGCGCCTTCAGGCAATGTTGTAATCTGAAATAATACCTGTACCGCACTCTCGATAACTGCAAGATTCCCTCCGCTAAAAGAAAATCAAACTTGGTTCAACAATACATGATTGAGACTCGCCGCAAGAGGGATACCAGCGCTTGGCAGGGCTTCACACTCAAGACAGCCGGTGCTGTGGTTTCATGGCGCGCCAACTCTCCCAGTATGTGACACATCCATTCCCGGACCAAGGTGTTCGGTGATGAGAGCAGTTCGGTGATGTATTCTAACACATTGGCATCCACAGCCGCCTGCGCGCCTTCAGGCGATATTGTAATCCGATACAATGCCTGTGCCGCACTCTCGATAGCTGTGGAATTCCCACCGCTAAACTGAATCAATACCTGGGTCGAGAACGCGTCATTGAATCTCACCGCAAGAAGGATATCAGGTGTTTGACGACCGTGCTAGCTGTGGTTTCATGGCGCGCCAGCCTTCCCAATATGTCCTGCATCCTTGCCCGGATCGAGGTGTTTGGTGATAAAAGCAGTTCGGCCATGTATTCTAACATATTGGCATCCACGGTGGCCTGTGCACCTTCAGGCAATATGATAATCCGATATAACACCTGTGCCGCACTCTCGATAACTGCAAGATTCCCGCTGCTAAAAGGAAATCAACAGTTGGTTCAAGAGCGCATCATCGAGACTCACCGCAAGAGAGATACAAGCGGTTGGCAGGGCTTCGCACTCAAGACAGCCGATGCTGTGGTTTCATGGTGCGCCAGCTCTCCCAGTATGTGACACATCCATTTCCGGACCGAGTTGTTCGGTGATGAGAGCAGTTCGGCGATGTATTCTAACACATTGGCATCTACGGCGGCCTGCGCGCCTTCAGGCGATATTGTAATCCGATATAATGCCTGTGCTGCACTCTCGGTAACTGTGGGATTCCGGTCGCTAAACTTAATCAGTACCTAGGTCAAGAACACATCATTGAGACTCACTGCAAGAGGGATACCAGCCGTCTGGCGGCCGGGCTAGCTGTGGTTTCATGGCGCGCCAGCCCTCCTAGTATGTCAAGCATCCATGCCCGCACCGAGGCGTTCGGTGATGAGACCAGTACGGCGATGCATTCCAGCACATTGGCATCCACGGCAGCCTGCGCACCTTCGGGCGATATGGTAATCTGATATAATGCCTGTGCTGCATTCCCGACAACTGTGGGATTCCCGTCGCTAAATTGAATCAGCACCTGGGTCAAGAACACATCATTGGGATTCACTGCAAGAGGAATACCAGCTGTCTGGCGGCTGGGCTCGCAGTGGTTTCATGGCACGCCAGCCCTCCCAGTATGTCATATGTCCATGTCCGAATCGAGGTGTTCGGTGATGAAAGCAGTTCGGTCATGTATTCCAACACATTGGCATCCACGGCAGCCTGCGCACCTTCGGGCGATATGGTAATCCAATATAATGCCTGTGTCGCACTCTCGATAACTGCGAGAATCTGGCCACTAAAATAATCAACAACTGGTTCAACAATATATGATTGAGACTCACCGCAAGAGGGATACAAGCGGTTGGCAAGCCTTCGCACGCAAGATAGCCGGTGCTGTGGTTTCATGGCGCGCCAGTTCTCCTAGTATGTGACACATCCATTCCTGGACCCAGGGGTTCGGTGAGGAGAGTAGTTCAGCGATATGTTCCAACGCATTGGCATCTACGGCGGCTTGCGCGCCTTCGCGGGATATTGTAATCCGACATAATGCCTGTGCCGCACTGATAGCTGTGTAATTCCCACCGCTAAATGAATCAACACCCGGGTCAAGAGCACATCATTGAAAATCACCGCAAGAGGGATATCAGGCATCCGACGGCCGGGCTCGCTGTGGTTTCATGGCGCGCCAGCTCTCCCAGTATGTCCTGCATCCATGCCCGGATCAAGGTGTTTGGTGATGAAAGCAGTTCGGCCGTGTATTCCAACACCCTGGCATTCACGGCGGCCTGCGCACCTTCGGGCGATATGGTAATCCAATATAATGCCTGTGCCGCACTCTCGATAACTGCGAGATTTCCGCCACTAAAATACAATCAACAGCGGGTTCAACAATACATGATTGAGACTCGCCGCAAGAGGGATACAAGCGGTTGGCAGGCCTTCCCACTCAAGACAGCCGGTACTGTGGTTTCGTGGCGCGCTAGCTCCCCCAGTATCCCGCAAATCCGTATGCGAACCTCTGTGGTGAGGGAGCCAACCAATTCTCCGATGAGATAAAATACCGGGGAATTCACCTCAGCGCGTGCCTCGTTCTCGGACCTGACTCGGGTCTGAAGATCCATGAGAATTATGCTCTTCGTGGAAGATGATATATATTTGTAACTAGCGGATCTATCAGCCAAAAGATTTTAGGGAAACAGTAAAAGACCATGCTCCAGATAACTCGAATAAATATCCATAGCCTTCTTTGAAAGTGGGGTCCCACGATGCTTTCTGATGAAGGCCGATACGTCGCGATGATACAGGAACCTCATCAAGGGCTTCGCGGCTGCATGTAGGTTGATGTTCGGACCCACTGGGTTCCTGTCCGACCACCAGCTAAGTACACTGTCAAGGGTCGGCTGGCGAGTTAATGGGTGCATGGAGGGCGAAAGTGGAGAGAATGGTGCAACGAGCGATGGAAGGCTAGTTTTTGATTGATCAACTATTCTTAGGTTTTGCGCACAGCCTGACTGCCGCCGTGCGTACTGCTATTTGCCACTTCTGCTCATTATAATTTATGCATTATTTACCCTTTCTTTTACAATGACCGGCTTTTTTTCGAGTGTCTTTGGTTCACGTCTACAAGGTCTATCCGCTGGCATTTCTCACACAAGCTACTCAAGTTCAGTATCAAACGTCCTACGAGTTGAACAACAGATGACCTTCTGCGAGAATCCGCCCAAACAGATGCGTGCAATTTCCCACATAGCCCCCAATTCCAGATCTCTGATCGGTGAAATCAACCTAGATTCGGCTGGGATTCGGCACTTTTGCGCAGTTGACAACGATCCGACGAAGATTGAACAGCCTTCTGAGCTTTGAATCTGGCAGATGGCCTGCATCAAAGTCCATCTTGCCAGATGCCTCCAGTCATTCCCACTCGACCTGACGCAAAGCTGTGGAATTAAGGCCAAGTTGGGACTGTTGAGGAAGATAGGTATCACCACTTATGCAGTGACGGTATGAATCCACAGAGTCAAGGGTGCCTGAGGGCAATAAGCGATATCAGGTTGTGTCCTTGCAAACCAAGGGGTCACAGTGCAAGTGTCAGACATATGTCTATTCTAGCTCTCGTCCACCTCAATTCGATATTGAAGAGCTATGCGAAGAAATACAACGGCAACCGGTTACTGAGACGCTTCGACGAATAGAAGCTGGCTCACCGTCGACTTTTCCCGATCTTCGCTTCATTATCAGATCTTCAGCGCGTGACCAGCAATCGAACCCGCTGTGCGCCCCCATTTGCCAGTCCCGTACCTCGTGTTGGCAGTCCATTGCCACGAATCTGGGGTCTTTCACCAGCTCTTTCGTCTCTGCATGTTTACCGAGAGTGGCTTCGCACCTCGCCAGGCCGTAGAAGATGAGTACACGCAGAGAATGGCATGTTTGGAGCAGTTTGGGCGCAATAAAAATGACATTTGACTCGCTGAAGGATAGGTGGCTGAGATGCGAGAGAGTAGAAAGGTCGCAGTAGAGCTCCGGGTTTATCAGGTTGTCAAATAGCTCGAGGTGGGTTATCCCGGCGAAGAGGCGATGGGTGAAATCGATATGTTCTGGAGAGCCGAACAGTATTTCCAGTGAACAGTGCAGATGTTTCAGCGGAAGATCCTCAATCACCGAAATCAAATCTGGACTTGTATCGGTCTGATTGAGCCAGAGATTCTCCACACTCCGGCATCGCGAGAGAATGATTTTCTCGTCGTCGAAGCTCCGCGCGTGCCGCATCAACATATTTCGCACATTTTCTCTGAAGAGCGAAGGCCTTTGTTCCACGAGAGGGAGGAGTGTGTCCCAGGAATGAACAGGGTGCCCCTTCATTAGGCGCAGCCTAATACTATTACCCAAGATAATTGTCTCGTACAGCACTGGCTCTAGCCTGATAAATGGAGGCAAGTCTCAACAGGGTGATTATAGAGCATTTCACCTAAAAACTCACCACTGTTTAACACGCCAAGCAACCAACATGAACCTTGGAATAGACAGAGGACGGGACCGAGCGGACATGTGGAAAATCTCTCGTTCCAACTCTACCGGAAGAGCTGGTGGTCCACACTCATCCATAAGGGAAAGACGGGTCGTATCTGCAGTGGTTCAGATGGTTCGGAAAGTAGTAGGAGCTTGCAAAGTCAGAGTAGCGTTCGGCTGGTGGATGTGCTAAAGAGAGAGTCGATCACAGAGGCTGTGCCTGGCATAGCTCCATTAAGCATGGGCGCTTGCAGACAAGAAAATTGGGCGGCTATCTTTGCTCACCATCAACGTTCGTAAGAAGAAAAAATCAAATAGCCGGATCGGAGTAGCTCGCGTAAATTTTGAGAGGCGGAGAGGTTCTATACGTCCCGAATCAAACATCCGTCAGCACCTCCTTGTCACCGACTCCTCGTCAAAGCTTCAAGCTTGTGATACTGAACTACGCAATCCCTTCAACCCTCACACATACAACTCCACCGCAGTCGTGGACCATGGTGGTCGCCCTTTCCGGATGATCTGCGACTGTGATGCTCGAAGAGGGAGACGGAGGTTCGACTCCTCCTGACTGCATAAAGCTCTTCAGCCGTTATTTTTTCCTCCCCGGCGTCCACATTCTCAAACCTTAGTGCGGCTTGGGGTTACTCTACGGCTTGTCACAGCCTTTTTCTTTCGGCGCACGATCACAACCTGACATGGTTCAATTGTACATAAATTAGAGTGGTTGATGGTACACTAAGTATTCTACAAGGCGCAAAGGAGCGTAATGTACAAGTCAAGTCCAGCCTATGTACCAGTCCATACATCGACATGTATACGTAGCGACCATCATCATATTAGCCATCCCACATGAAAGTCCGATAGCGAACGAAACGAAACTCCTCTTCCGACTACGCTCGGCTTTATTTTACCCATCACTCTCTCTTCCAGACGTTCTGGCGCTCGCTCGCTCCCGTATCGCGCAGCGTGTACATACGGAAGATGGAGAATGCACACCACACCCTCACGCGCGCAAGTGCAGCGCCCGTAACAGCGACGCGCGGCGCGAGGGTTTGTGTCGGACTGTGTCGTTTGGTTGAGCGGCGCTCGGATCCATAGCTGCGCTGGAATTTGGGCTCGAGGCAGAGACCGGCGAAGCGGAGGTAGCAAGCGAAGAATCAACGCTCCCACCCCTCGTATGCCCGTGCGTCGGGTCGGCGAAGGCGCTCGGCGGCGCACCCTTCTTATCGCGCCGACTGCGCAGCGAGGCGAAGCGCTTTATGCTCGCGCCGAGGCCGGGATCCTATAGGCGAGGGTGAGGACTCGGCCATGGGAGAGAATACGAATTGAACGCCTTTGTTGGGGGAGGTGGGCGACGAGGGGGAGGAAGGCGCGGTGCTGGCGGTTGTGTTTGAAGCAGAGCCAGAGGAATTCGAGAACTTGGGTGACGCAGGCGATGCTGCGGTGGGTACAGCGTCAGGAGAGTTCGACTCGGCGGGACGCCGATCGCGAGGAGTACGGCCAGTAGACGTAAGTACGCTTGCGAACGGGGCGACGCTCGGGATGGGCACGACGCCTGGATCTACGTGGCGGTCGTTGGGGGCCGAGTCCGTGGGGTCGATTGTGGTGGCTGCCGTGGACGCAGAGTTGGACTCGGTCGTGTCGGGACTGGAGTGGGGGTCCGAGTGCCATGTATTAGAACCGGCGTCGACCGCAGGGTCGGGGTCGCCATTAGATTCGGGATTGGGAAAGGTAGGAGGGAAATCTCCCTGCGTGGGCGTCGACGCAGCGCGCGACGAGCTCGATCCCGCATAGGCGCGCGTGCTGAAGTCCGAGTCGCTCGTAACGCTGCCGGGGGTGTGCAGCGCGACGCCGGGAGTGTGGCCTGCAGAGCCAGGCCTGGGGGAGAGGGTGTCGTTTGAAGATGAGGACGACGAGGTGGTATTGGAAGCGTCGGCGCCGAGGGCTGGGAAAGGGTTAGCGAGATGTTTGGGCGGGAATATAGCGATAGGGAAGCCAAGAAAAGTGCAGCGTGGAGAGAAAAGGGTGGTAGAAAGACAAAAAGGGAAGACGCACGGAAATACGATGCTACGGTCGGCGGCAAGTACGCCTTCGTCGCAGCCAGCAGACCCGACGTGCCATTGGACTTGGTCGCTGGTTTCTCATTTTTTGCGGTGGAATGATCCCACTGGTTTGTAGAAAAGATGACGCTGTTGCGCGGGTAGCCGCCTGGCAGCTCGGGGCCTGGCGTCGAGGGCACGGAGACCAACGGCGGTACTCTGGGTAGGCGCGCGGTGGACATGATGTTCAAAAATTTTGACGGCAAGAGAAGAAGGACGGGGTGGGAGAAGGAAGGGGGTGGGGTGAGAGTCGTCTGTCCGTGCTTTAATATCTCGGCTGGCATCTAGCACGACACGCGAACTCCATTCCATTGGAGTAGGATGCATGACGTCGCCGTTATGAGAGAAAGTTCAACTTGCACGTGGTGATGCGGAATATTCCGCATTCCCATGCTGCCAAAAGGCCTTTTACTACATCGCGCGATGCCTCGTGCGGATTCATCCACAATGCAAATTCAACGCACCAGCATTTGACTGGCCCCCGCAGATATCATGTTGACCGTCGCGATCTTGACTCTGACTTGGGTACGCTTGGCATCGGCGACTCGGTGCATTGATAAGTTTCGATAACGTCAACAACTGAACAAAGTGAAAAATGCGTTCAAGGATACTTCTGCAATCATTTATGGCTCAAGCCAGCATGTTTTCTTCTCTCAATTGTATGCATTGTCACCCCGCCATGGGAGAAAAAGTTCACACTTGAAAGAGTATGCAATTGCCCCGAGTCGAACGGGGTTCTCCCGCTTGAACCATCCAACCTATGGTCCGCAGTGCACCCCGCGGGCTACAGGTGCTTTATCTTCTCCGTGAACTCCTAAAATTGACCCAATTCACATCTCAGACGTTTGAATAGGTTGGTGCGTCGTGCTCAATCTCCTTCCACCGCTCCTAACGTTGACGAGATGAATCCGGCATCCAGCACACATCAAAAGCACTGCATTCGGTCCTCAACCCGAAAAAGCTGCTTATCGTTATCTTATGCGCCTGCCCCGAGTCGAACGGGGTCCTTCTGCCAGCAACTAATATCCTTGCCTGTCATTGACATGATATTCAGACGCACACCGTCGTTCCTCCATATCTCACTGGTTCCTGCGTGATTTTGACGGTCCATCAGCCGATGCATGTAAGGGATTTGAATTCACAGCGTCGATGAGATTTATTCATTCTGTACAGTAGATTCGTTGGTCTCGGTTTCGGAAAGAACAAGACGCCAATACCTGGAAAAAATGAATTTCGGATTTCACCACGCATGTGCGGATGCACATCGTCTACCACAGGCGCCGTACCCTTCTGGTGCATCGATAAATATCTCGCTCATTATATTTAGATGCACACGATGTTCTACAGGCGCAGTTCTCCTCTCAACTTCGTTCTCAGTATGTGCACAACTTTCTGTCATCCGCTGGCTGGCTTCGGCGCTTCCAGCTCGCGCTTATGGGGCTTAAAGGCTTGTGGGACTAGAGTCTGTCGCGCGTATGACGTTAATGGATAAAGAAAAAGATCACCATCCGACGAACTTACGCGCCTGCCCCGAATCTGACTCTGTGCAGATGCACGCCGTGTGCTACAGGCGCCGTAACCTAATGTTGTCAAAACTCGAAAAGTCGAGTCACGACTTGCGAAGTCGACTTGATTTGAAAGTCGACTCGACTCGACTCGACTTCAGTTAGTGAAGTCACTTGGAGTGACTTCGAGTCGACTTGAGTCGGCCAAGTCGAGGGCAGTATTTAATAAATTGGCTAAAACGACCACCATGTCAAATAGGAATACTATACGAGTGCATATATCTTGAACTTAATGAAAGTTGACATAAAATAAATAAAATAACATTTATTTTGTGGTGATCTCAAGCCCCCGTTGTGATTATGCAGGTCAGATGGATTTATAACCTTTAGTATAGCATACTATATTTTTCTGATATTTTCTTGGGTTTAATCGCACTCAGAAACTGGATAAAAACGCAAAATGAAGCCACGGTGACGCGGATGTCATGCGCCAGTCACACATGTCACACCACATCACACTCGTGACAATCACTTTAAAGAGAAATCCATTCGAATCGTTTATATTCATGAAAAGAAACATCTAGTAAAAATTACCGACTCGAGTCACTCAAGTTGACTCGAGTCGACTTCCTTCGACTCCCAAGTCACATCAAGTCACACTTGCGGCTCGACTTAGACTCGGTTCAAGTCGACTTCGAAAGTCGACTTGGGAAGGCCGAGTCGCAAGTCTTGACAACATTACCGTAACCTTTGCATTTTATTCCTCTAAATGGCACTGAGCCCCTGCCTGACTGTCCTAGTCAAGCCTCAAGCCTCTACTGGCCGTCAGCGTAGGCCCCCCCAAAGCTGCTCCTCGAAGTCTCGCTGATTCCGCCTCGGCTCGCATGTTCGAGGCACGAGGGAAAAAAAAAGTCTCTCATATCCCCTTGCAATGCGCCTGCCTCGAATCGAACGGGATCTTTCTTTTTAACTGCTTAATCCTTCATCCTGACCAGCGCAATATATCCAGATGCATACCGTATGCTACAGGCACCTTACCCTGTGCATTTCATTCCTCCACATGCATGGCACTGACCTGACTGTCCCAGCCAAGCTGCGCCTTTCTCAAGTCTCTGGTGGCTTTCGGCGTAAGCTCTTTCCAAGCTGTTCCTTAAAGTTGAGCTGATTCCGAGGCATCAGCGAGAAGAAAAAAAAACCTCACGAATTCACAACCCATGCGCCTGCCCCCAGTCGATCAGGGTTCTTCTGGTGCATGGCCAAATATTTTTTTTTACCTTGTATGCAGATGCACACGATATGCTACAGGCGCAGTTCTCCTACAACTTCGTTCTTCGTTCTCGGGTATGTGCGCAACTTTTCGTGATGGAGTGTACTTCCAGCACGAGATCATGGTGCTCAAAGGCTTTGAACTTTTAACCTGTGTTAAGCTAACTTTGAGCTAACTTAAGAAATTAAGGAAAAAGGAGCAACTCCGACCCTACCCTACGCGCCTGCCCCGAGTTGAACGAAGGAGTCCTGCAAATAGGGTGCAGAAAACATGGGATAATGTGCAGATGCACACCGTGTGCTAGAGGCGCTTTCACCTCTTGCTGTGGTTCTCGGGTATGTGCCCAACTTTCTGTGATCAGTTGGCCGACAACATTGATTCTTCTTAATATTTCATGGACAAAGCCAGTGCTTTTCCCAGAAGCACGGCAATGGACACAAAGTGCATTCAATTCCTTCCTTCGTTTACTTTAACCGTGCTAACGGCGGCAGAGAAAATGGAAAAAGAACTCACACGCCACCCTACGCGCCCACCCCGATTCGAACGGGATTTTCGTGGTACGTTGGTGTGGCATTGCCACGGTATGCAGGTCCACACCATGTGCTACAGGCGCTGCAACCCTTTTGCTTCGTTCCTTCACATTCTAACGATCTCTGGACTGTTGACCAACCTTAGTGCTCAGCTGAAAGATAGATGTGATTCTCATAGTAAAAGCGGTCGACGGCGCTTCGCGACGTCTCCCACTTGCTGATTTGGTTATATATAACATCTTTGTAAACTGAGAAAAACTTGAGTTGAACTGAGCTGAATTGATATTGGACACTGGATTTTTCGGCCTGAAACCCTGTTTTGTTAGGATTTGAATGCTATAATTTACAATAACTAAGAATTGGGGATCTGAACTGGGTTCCTTAAATTGATCCTCGTTAACTGGCGTTGGAACATCTGGGCCAGAAGGACCGGGCAGAAGTTAAAAAGGCACACATAATTTTTAAAGAGGGTCCACTACTGTTGAGTTGACTGGACTGGTATATAAATATTTTCCCCAAGGCAGTCTTTACTGGCAACTTGAGAGCTTGAGACTGAGTCAGTAACTTTGGATTGGTATATGGAGTTGATCCCTCACCCTCGATATATATCGGGGAATCAACGGAGATTTGCGAGCATAATTGAAGTAGAAGTGATGGATGGTGATTATGTGGAGCGGCGGGAAGTGAACCAAAAGCCTCGGCATCTGAACACACCACAACGGATCATCCAGGCATACGGAAGCGTTGAGCTGTCATCAAATGAAGCCATCGGAGTTCTAAAATGTCACGGGGCTGGCCCCGAGATGGCCGGAGAGGAAGAGGAAATCTCAAGGGCTAGGGAGCCCCGAAACTGGCGTTGATTCGACGAAGTGTACTACGACGAACCAAGAGAGTATAAGTACAGGAAAAGGCAGTGCATAAGGTAAGTATCGTAAGTGTCATAAAACAATAAGAGAGCTGTCTGTCATAAAACAATAGAATATTAATTAATATAGTCGATGTAAGGGGCATATCGGTGATGATCCGCCATGCCCCTTACATAAAACTCATCAAAGAAGTCATTGGAGATTGAAAAGGCTTCGGACAGACAGACAGACACACGTAATTTTATAAAGAGGGCGATTTGTATCCCAGACATGGAGGAAAACATAAGATGTGAACAAGCTGAACCTACAAACCATAATGTACAAAAGGTGCCCAGCGCCTGAACGGAATATTTGGTTGTTCCCGTAACTTTGTAGCAGCAACATGGAGTGCATTTGCTGCTCTTGTCAGATCGGGCAGAATAGGAGGGTCGGAATTCGGATTACAACCTTGGAACAGATGTTCATAAAATGTATCTGCTATCTGGGGACCATCGAGATCACTCATGGTCCTTTCATAAGGGTTAGATCTCATATAAAGCTCAAAGTGAAATTCACTCACCACATTGTTGCCACGACTCCACGGAACCCAGCAAACAGGAGAGTTGCTGTAAGGTGCATGGCCTCATCTGGTACGGTCCTATCACCTTTTGCTGTTTCGCATGCACTGAGGAATGCAAGCGACATTGATTTGGTGACCTCCGATGTATTTTCCCCTTCTGGTCTGCGCATGATCTGGGAGACCTTGAGGCGTCCATTGTCAAGAATGAGACCACTTTCAAGTGGTTTTCGTAGGTCTTGAACTCCATGGCATGCAAAATGGACTATCGATGATTCACGGAGATGAATCAGTGCAGTTTCCAGAGGGGTATTAACCAAAGCAGTAAACCATTCCTTGGGTACTCTTGTCCCAATTTTTTTCAACTCAGCCCTAGCACCTGGCAAAGGTGAATAGTCCTGTGCATGTGGCTGGATCACAGCAGTAATTTTGAATGTTTTAGCAGCATGAGCAGGAGGGTCAAGCAACGCAGTGAGTGTTGGTGTATAGGATGAAACAACATAATCTGATGTGCAATCTGTTATATCTTTGCCATATATTCCTGCTGCATGAACAGGAAGGAAGGCCAAAGGCCCTGTGGGGCACCACCACAATCGGGGCGGATCAGCTGATTTCTACAAAGGATGAGACAAAACATGACACAACAGGAATTTTATACTTGCCTGTAGATTAAGGGCATTGAACACTGGCTTCACAATATTTTTCCAGAGATCGGCCAACAGCCCTTGGAATATGTCATCGGAGCTTCTCTTAGTGGTCCCCTCCCGTGCCCCAAACAGTCGACTACCTAATTTTTCAATCTCTCGGGGATCATGCTTCTTTCCTTGTTCATGGGAACGGGCACCGCCGATGATCGATCCGGCATGTTTGCGATTGTTTGTTCTCAATCACATCTTCCCATTGCATGTTCCTTGTTGTAGCACCTTCCACATACACCCGGTGCAAAGGTTTCTGCAGAGAAAAATGCTACTTGAGCTTATGCCTACGTGCCTCCAAAGGTATTCTTCCTAAATTTGGGCCCAGATGCTTTATTTCTTGTGTAACGGCCATAGATCCCGTCATACACCCAGCTCTTTTTGCCTGAAATTGCGTTAGTACCCCTGGATCAACTCACGCAGCTATTGTACACATTTTATCAGTACCATTTTATTAATATTCATAGATATCTTTGGAACTTTTACCACAATGCAAATGGAGTATCACAATGAAAATGCAGGGTTTCTGGAGCTATTCAACTAAATCTGACTACACAAACATTATTCAAGGGGTACATAGGATAGACCATACCAATTTATATGGCCAGATATATGTGATTCCTTGCATAATTGCACTGAACGGCTTCAGGGATTGAGTTGTCACAAAGCGTGACCTTCCGTCACATCCGACCCACCTTCTTCGTTCACGACTTTCTGTGGTTATTATAAGCGGGTGAAGGCTTCAAAGGCATTAATTTACCATATAAGTTCATCTTTGCCAAGTAAATTCGGCGCTTAGAAATCTTCTTCGACCATAAATACGGATTTCGCAGATTCATCGTAAAAAGCCTAAGGCTTCCTGGATTCTGCTTAAAACAATTTGTTTTTGCAGAGTAAATCGTTCGTAATTAGGCTATGAACAATATGACCGCGCCGCATTCTACACCCCTGTTATAACTCCCGAGAGAATACAAAATATGTTGTAAAATGAGGTACACCTTTTGGAATTTGGTAATTATAAATAATTCCCCGTGGTCATTTTATTCTCTGATCAGTTTTATAGAGATCTGTCGATTTGGACTGTGGCAACAGAGTTGTGGAAAGAAGCCTTAGCATTTGCGAGGCAGGAACTGACCCCACCTGCAAGCCAAACACGACCAAAGCCGCCGGTCTTCAATCGGCTGATGCCCGTTCCCATTGTTCACATATTGCAATAAATTTGTCAAAGTCAAAGGTTCGACTAGAGAGTGCATGAGAAAGGTCTGCCAAAATGTCTGCCATGGGAAGCATCAACTGGGGAAGCTTGAGACATTGGACATCGTTGGAAAGTGTCACAATCAATGCAAAACAAGTGGAGTCAGTTGAAGTGAGAATGACAATTGGGCCAGAAACTGCAGCCTGTTTCAGGGTATTTATATGTTTAGGCTGCATAAAGTCTTCAAATCCGGGCAACCTTCGAACATCTTCAACAACCTGATCCCAATCTTCATTGAGCTGCCGGCAGCTGGCTCCCTCAGATTCAATGGAAATCAGTTTCTGCTGGGGATCTGTGAATGTATTTCTAGAAGTGTCTCGGAAAGATGCCATCTCGAGTCGCCTGGATAAATCTGTAAGTTTGGCAGATAGGTCTGGCCGAATGGTTGCTAAGTCATCAATGGGAGTTCGTAGATGTAGTGCCTGGGACCAAAAGACTGAACGACTAGCCTCGAGCCATTCCACAGCAGTATTGTATTGGTCAAGGCCTATGGCACAAGAAGCAGCATCTGAAGCAAAACTGGTACCACTTGTGCCAGCCAAAATGTCCTGACGAGACGGAAGGTCCAGGTGGAGTGCAGCTAGCTTGGGAAGGAGCTCAATTGCTGTATAATAGGCAGGCAGAGCTGAGGTATAAGTATATTTGGCTGCATTTCTGGCCCAATAATGTGCAGCATGAAACCGAATATAAGGTGAGGATGACAAGTATGTTGCAGCTTCCTGCGAAAGTTTGCAGGCACTGGCGAGATGCTTACTATCATCTGTATGTTCATACATGAGGAAGAAGCAACTAGCGAGGTTCTGAAGTATAGTGCCCCGATCAGTATGAGGTGGTGGACAAAGGTCCAGTGCTTCTCTGTGCAGTTCAATGGCCTCATTGATGTCTGTTGAATCTCCCCGCTGCTCAAATCTTGTCTGTACTGTTTTTGCAAGATTATTGAGAGAGCCACTACGAGCTGGATGGGGTGGTGGGCGAAGGGCAAGTGCCTCTCTGTGCAAATCAATGGCTTCATCTATGTCCTTTGAATCTCCCTGCCACTCAAACCTTGTTGAAATTGCAATTGCCAGACCATTCAGAGAGTTGCTACGATCTGGATGAAGTGCTACACAGAGGGAAAGTGCCTCTCTGTGCAGTCCAATGGCTTCATCAATGTCCTTTAAATCTCCCCGCTGCTCAAATCTTGCATAAACTGCAACCGCCAGACTGTGACGAGAGCTGCTACGATCTGGATGAGGCGGTGGACAAAGGGCAAGTGCCACTCTATGCAGTTCAATGGCTTCATCAATGTCCTTTGAATCTCCCCTCTGCGCAAATCTTATCTGGACTGTACCTGCCAGATTGTTGACAGTGCCGCTATAATTTGGATGGGATGATGGACAAAGGGCTAACGCCTCTCTATGTAGTTCAATGGCTTCATCAATGTCCTTTGGATCTCCCTGCTGCGTAAACCTTCTCTGGACTGCACCTGCAAGATTGTTGAGAGAGCTGCTACGATATGGATGAGGCGGTGGACGAAGGGCAAGTGCCACTCTATGCAGCTCAATGGCTTCATCAATGTCCTTTGAATCTCCCCTCTGCGCAAATCTTCTCTGGATCGCATTTGCCAGATTGTTGAAGGAGATGCCCTGATCTGGATGAGGAGATGGATGAAGAGACAATGCCTCTCTATGCAGTTCAATGGCCTCATCAATGTCCTTCGAATCCCCCTGCTGCCCAAATCTTGTCAGGACTGCACTTGCAAGATTGTCAAGACAACTGCTACGATGTGGAGCAGGTGATGCAAAAAGTGCCAGTGCCTCTCTGTAAAGTTCAATGGCCTCATCAATGTCATTTGAATCCCCCTGCAGTTTAAATCTTGTCTTAACAGCAAGTGCAAGATTGTTGAGAGAGATGCTACGATCTGGGTGAGGGGGCAGACGAAGGGCAAGTGCTTTTCTATGCAGTTCAATGGCTTCATGAATGTCATCTGAATTTCCCTGCTGCCCAAATCTTGTCTGGACTGCACCTGCAAGATTGTTGAGAGAGCTGCTATAATTTGGATGAGAGGGCTCAAAAAGGGCCAGTGCTTCTCTATGCAGTTCAATGGCTTCATCAATGTCCTTTGAATCTCCACGCTGCTCAAACCTTGTCCAAACTGCAAGTGCAAGATTGTTAAGAGAGATCCTACGATCTGGATGAGGTGATGGTCGAAGGGAAAGTGCTTCTCTATGCAGTTCAATGGCTTCATCAATGTCCTTTGAGTCCCCCTGCTGCCCAAATCTTGTGTGGACTGCACCTGCAAGATTGTTGAGAGAGCCACTATAATTTGGATGAGAGGATTCAAAAAGGGCCAGTGCTTCTCTATGCAATTCAATGGCTTCATCAATGTAGCTTGGATCTCCATGCTGCTCAAATCTTGTCCGGACAGCAAGTGCAAGATTGTTGAGAGAGATCCTACGATCTGGATGAGGTGATGGACGAAGGGCAAGTGCTTCTCTATGCAGTTCAATGGCTTCATCAATGTCATTAAAATCTCCCTGCTGCCAAAATCTTGTCTGGACTGCATCTGCAAGATTGTTGAGAGAAGCGCTATGATCTAGATGAGGTGGAGCAAAAAGTGCCAGTGCCTTTCTTTGCAGTTCAATGGCTTCATTAATATCCTTTGGATTTCCCTGCTGCTCAAACCTTGTCTTGACAGCAAGTGCAAGATTGCTGAGAGAGATCCTGTGATCTGGATGAGGTGGTGGATGAAGGGTAAGCACCTCTCTATGCAGTTTGATTGCTTCATCAATGTCTTTTGCATCTCGCTGCTGCTCAAATCTTGTCTGGATCGCATTTGCCAGATTGTTGAGAGGGGTGCTATGATCTGTATGAGAATGCAGATGAATATTGATAGCCTCGCGGTGGAGCACAATGGCCTCATTGATGTCTTTCAAATTCCCTTCCTGCTCAAACCTGTTGTAGAGTGAAACTCCCAGGTCATCAAGCAGCCTTGCCTGAGCTGAAGGGAAGACTGAATGCAATCTTAATTGCTGTCAGGGGAACCCCCGTCCCGACCCCCATCCAACGCCCTTCCGACCCCTCCGACCCTTCCGGTCGTCCTCCCGGTCACCGGTCTACCGGGACCGGTACCGGAAACCGGCACGTGACCCGATGGCACCTTGCGTGTGATCAAGCCCGGGACATCTGCCGATCACTCCGGTCACATGGTCTTAGCTAGTAGCTTACTTATACCCACGGCTGACGTGGGAATCCTCAGAGTTTCTTCTCTTTGGATCCCCCACGTCAGGTATGCTTCTCTGTATATTTAGCTACTGTCAATTAACCTTTGGATCCCCCACGTCAGTCCCTGAGTACCTCGGGCCTTCGTGGTTGCCCTTACAATTGCTCCCGCAGCAATTGAATTTCTTCATTGATATTGGTTGACTCCCCCTGCTCTTCGACCTATGTTAAAATGCTATGAGTGTTCACGTTCATAAACAATGAGAGAATTTGCCCTACTTCAAAGCCTGTCATAATTAATCTAAAAAGATATGGACACCATTAGGTACATATCAGCTCTATAGGGTGAGGTAGCTAACCTGAGCTTTCCTTGTTTCTTGCTTTGCACTTGAAACTGAGAGGTATGTTCTGAAAGATGCTGAGACACAGTCCCACAGTGTACGTAGGGTCTAGAGCCCTTAATTCAATTTTTTTAAATTTTATTTGGACCACTCTGAAAATGCTTGT
Organism: Mycena capillaripes; assembly: GCA_029204075.1. Classification (NCBI taxonomy): domain Eukaryota; kingdom Fungi; phylum Basidiomycota; class Agaricomycetes; order Agaricales; family Mycenaceae; genus Mycena; species Mycena capillaripes. The sequence goes on from JARHKZ010000001.1 coordinate 2,596,362, forward strand.
AGAAGTGTCTTCATAAAGTCTGCTTCTCTTTTGGAACACACAAATGACCGATTCGGAGAATGTGACCTAAGAATCGCAACTCCGTGCTGATTGGGTTTGATCGCAACCCGGAATTGCAGTTTTCCCACCCGTTGTCCGATTTGGGTTTGTTAAGCTAATAGGGTAGGGTTCAGAGAGGTCTTGAGACCCAGTGTAGTAAAATATTAAGTAACCAAGACAAGTACCTCCTACTTCAAATCGTTATGAGATTAGATGCAGTGGGGTCAGAGAGTTGTGAGATGATGGGTACTGAGCAGTGAAATCAAGGTGGGGCCAAACGCCGCAATCCACCATTGGCATATAAGTACTCCACTACAGCTTCTTTGATGGAGCGTGTCATGTTCATGATACGGGCGCTGGATCCTATATTATACAAGCGGCTGCTCGGCCGCTTCGCGGCCTCGCATCCACTTGGGTTTTTGGGGTCTCGAATAAGCGCCGTAAAGTCAAATGCTGATATTCCAGGGATTTGGGGCTGATTGGCCAAAAGCGGAGTTTAAAAGCTTCAGACAGGCTTAATTTTATAAAGAAAAAAAAAGAAGGTAAAAATTCGATGTCTTTAAATTGACATCCAGCTTTTTGTTCACTTCTGGAAGAACTCACACAGTATAGGGACTATATATGGAACACAGTGTTGACTCTATCAGAATTTCACTGGTACCTTCAACTGTATCTCTGCATTGAATCCTGCTTGATACTAATCTGACGTTATGAGAACATCAAAAGAATCAAGGGTTCAAGATGCATCCAACAATTATAAATAAGCACAATGGCGATCGGACGTGATTCTACCGCATAATCTGCACTCAGTGAGCCAAAGGAAAAAGATGGATTGGGAGATGCAGGAGTAGTAATATGAAATCTCGGTATTCAACTCTACATGCCGCACCAGATCCGCCATGCCCGGGCATACAGCACTTATCAGTACAGCCATGGATCCGGGTACTATTACTACTTAGATCAACCACAGCTGATCCATGGCCACTGTCATGGGTCCTGTGATCTGTCAACTCCACCGTTCCTCAGCGGGACCGTGCCGTGTAATGCTACCTACCTACCTACCACCCGTTTTGCAAACTATAAAAATAACTCACTGCCATGCAGGTCTTCCTCACACCTTATCGCTGGGTTATTTGCATCGCCGACAAAACAACTATGCTCGGTGGTAAAAAACGAATGTGCGGATCTCACAGCTATGGAGATTGTTAGGCTCGTGCTGGTCACGAGCCTAGGAGATTGTGAGCGGGCGATGGCGACTATTTTGCAAAGTTAGAAGGAAGAACGACACCTGGGGAGTTATACATATCATCAGCCGGAGAGAATATACGAAAAGCGGCGGACTCACCTAAATTTAATAGGGAAGCGCGGCTTATTGGACGAAAGACGGCTCGGAGCCGCCCTTGATGTGAGAGAGAGCCGCGCTTAGCCACAAAGGCGGGCCGCCGGCTCTTCCCGCCTGGGGGACGCATCACGGCCTCATGTTTCCGATGATGGGATCCCGGCTGGGAGTTTCGCAGAGATGGTTCCTGTGGCGGGACCATCTTCGGTCCAACAGCCCTATCATCTATTCAAAAATAATATTTCCATCCAATCACACCCCTGACACAAAATTAAACGCTCCAACGGCTCCATCCAAGCCAAAATGTCAGGGACGGTACTAGATTGAAACAGGTTCGTACTGCATTTTCTTCTAGAGCTTTCCTCGATCCGCGAAGGACCTGTCGAACTGTATAGAATAATTTACCGAGACGGCATCATATCGGCATGATGAAGGTTCCGCAGGGTCGACGGGTAAGATGAGTAAGCAGATACTGGGCTTTGCCGCTGTAGTAGGGTGATCGGGCTGGCCTATATACATGTAGATTAGTCATCCATCCATTTCTGTCCACTACCGCCATGTCCGCTCTTCGAGACTGCCAGTCCTGGCGTCTCCACCGCGAAGCGCGCTACCACCACTTATTAAGGCGATCGGTGTGGGTATCACGAGCGTCAAGAGAAGTCAGTTGTTGTGTCCAACGTGGCATTGGCGCCTAAAGGGCGGAAAACATATCAGACGCCATCAGTCATCATTGTCATCTCTCCCTCTTCGCTTTTCACCTCATGCATCCCCCCGGTGGACGTCCGAAATATACGGTGTCTACTCCCTTCAATACGCGTACGTCCCTGCCCCTGGCCATTGACGAACCAACCAGTCGTCCAAGAGCAGGGACGAGCTTGGAGGCGTAATAGATCGTATACAACAGTCTACTAGATACAAAAACATAGTAAGTAGAAATAGGAGAGAAATAGCACCGTGTCTGAGATGTAAACTGAATAAAATAAAATGTAGCAGCTCATCTTGAGTGCGGAGGCTGTGAACGGCGGCGACGGCATCTGGGAATATGTAGGAGCGAGTACGGGGTACGAGATTCGAGTGGGACGACGGGCGTAGCTCCGTGGTGGTAGAAGGAAAGACGCGTGAGGTCCTCTTCAGCGGGTCAGACTTTGTCTTTCGGCGCAGGATTATAGTGTTAGTTCAATTTATACATACATTAGAGTAGTTGAGTGTACACTATTCTACAGGCATCCAGTTCCAAAGCACAAAGGAGCGTACTGTACAAGTTCAGCCTATGTACAAGTCCATCCATCGATGGACGCAGCCATCGTTAATCATACTATATCCTACATGAAAGTCCGATAGCGAAACGAGACGAGCCCGACTGCGCCCAGTTTTATTTTACCCATCCCTCTCTTCCAGACGCCCCGGCACTCCCTCGCTCGCGTATCGCGCAGCATGTACATACGGGAAATGAAGATGCACACAACACACGCTCACGCACGCAAATGCAGCGCCCTCAACAGCGACGCGCGGCGCGAGGGCTTGTGTCGGACTGTGTCGTTTGGTTGAGCGGCGCTCGGATCCATAGCTGCGCTGGAATTTGGGCTCGAGGCAGAGACCGGCGAAGCGGAGGTAGCAAGCGAAGAATCAACGCTCCCACCCCTCGTATGCCCGTGCGTCGGGTCGGCGAAGGCGCTCGGCGGCGCACCCTTCTTATCGCGCCGACTGCGCAGCGAGGCGAAGCGCTTTATGCTCGCGCCGAGGCCGGATCCTTTAGGCGAGGGCGAGGACTCGGCCATGGGAGAGAATACGAATTGTACGCCTTTGTTGGGGGAGGTGGGGGAGGCGGAGGAAGGCGCGGTGCTGGTGGTTGTGTTTGACGCCGAGCCAGAGGAATTCGAGGACGTAGGTGACGCATGCGATGCTGCGGTGGGTGCATCCGACGCGGGTACAGCGTCAGGAGCATTCGACCCGTCGGGACGCCGACCGCGAGACGTACGGCCAGTAGACGTAAGTACGCTCGCGAACGGGGCGACGCTCGGGATAGGGACAACGCCCGGATATACGCGTCGTCCGTTAGGGGCCGAGTCCGTGGGGTCGATTGTGGTGGGTGCTGTGGATGCAGAGCCGTCTGAGATCGAGCGTGCCTCCGACGGGGAGTTGGACTCGGTCGTGTCGGGACTGGAGTGCGGGACCGAGTGTGGTGTATTAGAATCAGCGTCGGTCGCAGGGTCGGCGTCACCAGCAGCTTCGGGATTGGGCGAGGCAGGAGGGAAATCTCCCTGCGTCGGCGTCGACAGAGCGCGCGACGAGCCCGAGCCCGCATAGGCGCGTGTGCTGAAGTCCGAGTCGCTCATGACGCTGCTGGGGGTGTGTAGCGCGACGCTGGGGGTGTGGCCGGCGGAGCCGGGCGAGATGGTGTCGCTTGAGGAAGAGGAAGAAGTGGTATTGGAAGCGTTGGCGCCGAGGGCTGGGGAAGGGGGGTTAGCGGGATGTTTGGGCGGAAATATAGCGATAGGGAAGCCAAGAAAAGCGCAGCGTGGAGGAAAAAGGGTGGTAGAAAGACAAAAAGGGAAGACGCACGGAAATACGATGCTACGGCGGGCGGCAAGTACGCCTTCGTCGCAGCCAGCAGACCCGACGTGCCATTGGGCTTGGTCGCCGGTTCCTCATTTTTTGCGGTGGAATGATCCCACTGGTTTGTAGAAAAGACGACGCTGTTGCGCGGGTAGCCGCCTGGGAGCTCGGGGCCTGGCGTCGAGGGCACGGAGATCAGCGGCGGTGCTCTGGGTGGGCGCGCGGTGGACATGATGATTCAAGAATTGGGCGAGAAGGGGAATTTGCCGGCGAGCGAAGAAGGACGGGGTGGGAGAAGGAAGGGGGTTGGAGTAAGAGACGTCTGTCCGTGCTTTAATATCCCAGCTGGCAGCTAGCACGACACGCGAACTCCATTCCCTTGGAGTAGGATGTATGACGTCGCCGTTGTGGGAGAAAGTTCAACTTGCACGTGTTGATGCGGAACATTCCGCACTCCCACGCTGCCGAGATGCTCTTGCCTTTTGCCACATCGCACGGTCCCTGGTGCAGATTCCTCCGCATGCGAATTCAATGCAGCGACTCGGTGGGCTGATACGTCAACCATTGAACCAAGTGCAAAATGCGTTCAGGGATACTTCTGTAATCCTTCACGGTCCAAGGTCACATGTACAGTAGTTTTTACTCCTCCGTATGCATTTTCACCGTGCCGTAGGAAGACAAAAGTTCTCAAACCTTGCACCTGCCCGGAGTTGAACCGGTTTTTCCTGCATGAAACATCCAGCCTCTGATCACTAGTGGTCCGCAGTGCATCCGGCGGGATACAGGTACTTTAAGACCCCTTTGAAATCCTAACAGAGACCCAATTCACACCTCCGATGTTTTGAGTCTTTTTGAGTAGCTCCCGTACATCATGTTGGATCTCCTTCTTCACAATATTGACGAGATGAATCCAACATCCAACCCACAGCAAAAGCACTCCATTCGGTTCTCACCAGGAAAAAGGGGTCTGTTGTCGCAGTTATGCGCCTGCTCCGAGTCGAACGGGGTCCTACTACCAGCAACCAGCCTTGTTTGCAATGCTATTCAGATGCACACCCATGTACTACAGGCGCTGTGGGCTTCCTATTTTGTTTCTCTACATCTCGCCGGTTTCCTGCGTGAGTTTGACGGTCTCTCAGACGATGCATGTTAGGGATTTGCATTCACCGCGTTTATGAGATTTATTCATTCTGTACAGTAAATTCGGTGGGCTCAGTTTCGGAAAGAAAAACACCAATACCTGGAAAAAAAGAATCTCGGATTTCACCGCGTATGTGCGGATGCACACCGTCTACCACAGGCCCCGTACCCTTTCCATTTTTCTCTATATGTCACGGACTTGTCCCAGCCAAATTAGGCCTACCTCAAGTCTCAAGTAGGCTCTTTCCATACTGCTCCGCTATGCAAGACTTGGTGGCTCGGGCGTTCGAGGCATGAGCGAAAAAAAAAATCCTTCATAAAAGATGATACTGGGAATGGTATTCCACGATAGCGGACCATTCGTACCGCTGATACAGATCATGAAGATGCTCGTAGTACCGAGCGGAGCCGTCAGAAATTATGCGAGTGGCTTCAGCGTTGCCGGAAGAGGCGGCGAATGCGACGAGAACTCGGAAATAGAGGATAAGGGGAGTAATGAGTGAATGGATTGGGGATAGTCCTTGGCAGCGGATTTGCCCTTGGCGTCTTCTAGACGATCGATCGATATCGGTGCGATCGCGGAAACGTGAATCTAACTTGTAGAGGTCCGCGGGACGAAATTCGTGACGCGCAATTTCCAACAGCTGGCCTGCCTCGAGGGAAGGGAACAAGTCGAATAATGAGGACTTACTCGGAGGATTGCCGATTTGCTGCGTGATTAGCCGCTCTGATCGCAGTAGCGGAAGGTGGTGCTCTCGGATTCGAGATCGAAGGAGCCACTTTGGGGCGCTCGGATAATGGAGAGCTCCTGTGAAAAGAAGTCAAGGACTATCGCGTCGGATGTGAGATGGGAGAGGAGGAGTCTAGCACAACGAAGACGTGTACCTATCGCACTGGATGTGAGATGGGAGAGGAGGAGAGCACGAAGACTCTGTGGCATATTTGCCAGTCTATATACTAGAAAAAATCAAAGCAGTCAAAGCAGTCTTGCAGGAGGAGGACGCGACGCGTCAGCGGCGCGTCAAAGCGCGGTGATATTCTCGCTTTGCGTAGACCGCGGCCAAAAGGGGTTTTGACTGGTCCAAATGTTTGATACCGTACCATTTCGTTCAGATCGACAGGGGGTGTGACGCTGACGCGTGACCCGTTCAACCACTTTGAAAATTCGACAGCGCCGAAAATTTTGCGTCACACCCCGAAAATTTCGACTTTCGCAAGACAAAATTTCGAAATTTGTGCCTTTTTTGCATCCCTGGGGGGATTTTGGGACCTTGATCATGCTCGGGACATTCGACCAACGCTTGTGTGACACGTGACTGTCGATTTGAACGAAATGGTACGGTAGCAATCTCTCGAAATCCGCCGGGTCACCGCAAAATTGTCCTTTCCCAGCTCGAGTCCCGGTGTTCAAAGACCGTTTTTTCTCATGGAAGGTCTGACTTTCTGTTCTGATGCAATTACAGCGCTTTGCTTATTTCCGTGAAAACATAAAAATTCGCGCACTGTCACGTGCTGATCGCCGATGGATGCCGCGTAATGCCGGTCACAGCAGGAGAATTTGGACCTCAGTGTCCCTCTGTAACCTTTTAAGTTTTCACATATGACAATGTTATTTGTGATAAGTTGCTTACAGTAAACTACTGTCTTCAGCTACAAGTTTGAGTGTATGCCAAAATGAATCAGCTCTGGACTCTGATATTCAAGATTGCGACCCCACTTGGGTTAACACCCTCGGTATCTTCTGTGGGCAGCACAGTGACGCCAACGAGAGGTACCAGGAAGGTATCAGGAAACCATCTATTTCTGAACACTATAACCACAAGGTAGTTCTACACAGTTCAAGCTAGCCTTCCAATTTGCCCCCGACTGGACTTCAACTGTACAACTGCATTTTCTCTGAGTAGAAGAAGAAGTGAATGATTTTAGATTATGTTGAGCTAGTTGGATGAAGTTGAACTTATGAAGTTTTACCTCTAGGATCTCAGCATACCTCCTTGGCTGAAATCTCACCGCCTGACGGCGGCCGGGCTCGGCATCGATCGGCGATCAGCACGTGCCATCGTGCGAAATTTTTACGGAAATAAGCAAAGCGCTGTAATATGAATACAGGCCCCGGGAAGCTCCCATAAGGGTAATTCCGGAAATTTCCTTCAAAATGGCCTCAAATCCCCTAACTTTTTGCGGTTTTTGGACCTCGAATCCCCTAAGTCGGAGAGGCTTGTCACGCAGTCACGTCACGAAATCGGTGACATTTCCAAATATGGAATCACGAACTCTCCCTCTTTTTTGCCCATCTGGCTCTCTTGGATGCTGTCGCGCCCGAAATCTCAAATTTCCCACTTTCGTAACCTGTTTTCCACGAAAGCTGAACCACCTCCTTGAATGTTTTTCTGGGATGCGATCCGCAAGAAATTTGGACCCAAACCGGCCTCAAATCCCCTAACTCTGGAGTTGATCTTCGAAAATTTGCCCTCAAATCCCCTAAATTCGGAGTTACCCCCATAGGAGCTTCCCGGGGCCTATGAATACTGACAATGTACGACAGGAAAGTCGATCGTATTCCTTGAACACACTAAGAAGCGGCATACAGTAACCAACAACTCAGTACAACTCGGGCTCTTCCAGCGCGAGGGAACCAACACCATCGATTTCCGTCATGCGTCCAAGTTTTTCAAGATTACTTCCACATATTTCTGCCCTTTTCTGTCCTTGCTCGGATTTGATCTTCGCAAACTGTATCCGGGCCCCTGCGTACGAAGCGATCGCTCCTGAGAGGTCCAGCCCAGAGGCAGAGCAATAGCCAAGGGGCTCCAAAATCTGACCCATCGCAAGGGGGCGACCAAGAGTTTGGGATACCGGAATGACTTGTTTCAAGATGACGACGGCTTCGGCATGACGCTCCAGACGTATGAGGCATCTCGCCATGATTACTGCGATGCGCCAGGTCAGATCTACCTCTCCAGATTCTTGAACTTTCTCCCAAGCTATCTGGATAGTGAGCAGCGCTTCGGGGCATCGATCCAAGACCGCGTAACATCTTGACATGAGATAAAGGCACTCGGCGGTGCTTGCTGGACATTCTAGATTCGCAAATAGTATGTTTGCGGCTGAGAGTGTCTGGAGAGCTTCATCTGTACAATTCTCCCACCAAAAGTAATCGCCGAGGCCAAGCAGCCCGCGGGCGCAATAGTATTCCTGCGCGGGATCATGCGAGAGATCGGCCTGTGCCTCTTCAACAAGTGATCCGAGGCCGACTATGTTGTGCCGGCGGAACATCCATGTGTCCGCCAGCTCCATTGCACATTGCCCAGCAGAGTGCCGATCTGCTCCATCTGGTAGGGTTTTGAAGCACTGACGAGCCTTGTCGAATTCCTGGGAAGCCTCTTCGTAGCGATCCAATGTAAGGAATGTTCTTCCCAAAGATCTGTGAGCTGCGGCAACTTGACGAGCAGCAGCCTGAGGATGGGCAACCTCAGGATCGTCATAAACGGCCTTGGCGACCTCCAGGGCATGAGCGGCGACCACAGTACTGGGTTTAGTCCACGACTGATAGAGACTAAAAGCAATGAGCGCATCGAGTGCATTTAGACGTATGTCCTTAGCGTTGATCTGCGTCAGGAGACCCTGGATGTTTGTTTCTTCGTGCGCTAACGCCTGAATATCGGCTTTGAAACTGGGGTCGTTGGGCCCAGATTTGTGGTCGAGGACGAATTTATAACAGGCGGCGTGCACTGGTTCCTGCACATCGGCCGGGATACGGTTTTGGCGGGCCATGTAGGCCTGGATGGTGGGGCGGACAGAGACCCGGGAGGTTGCGAACGGCTGGTCGTCCTGTTCAATGAGCGCGGCGGTACGCAAGGTGTCGACGGCGGTAGAGCTCAGTTCGGGAGCCCACCACTCCAAATTCTTGGCGGTTGTACCGGCCGGGAGCAGCGAGAGAACGGCCAGAAGCGGTAGCGCATCTGGATCCAATTTCATGACCCCTCGATGTATAGAGGCCTCAATCACATCATCCATGCTCCGCTCCAAGTCCGCGCCGCGGGAAATCAGGACAGTGCCTAATTTCCCCCATTCCTTGAGAAGCTCTTCCGCTGAAGCCTTCCGATGACCTCCGCGGACGGCCATGAGCGTAATAGCCAAAGGAATTTGGCCGACGGATGCCAAAAGCGTATCCAGTTCACCATCCGCCGCGAGTTCGTTACCATCCGCGGCTTTGCGATACTTTTCCCTGAAAACGATGCGGGCGACATCTATATCCAAAGCTTCGAGCGGGAGATGCTGCCATTCCGGGTATTCAAGGGCGGTTCCTGATGTCATGGTGACAAGGAGGGCGAGATGCGGTAGCGCTAGAAGCCGAGCGAGAATGTCGCCTATTTTCTGGCGGTCAGCAGCGGCGCTGTCTAGCCAAGGAGTCTCGAAGTTATCGAGAAGTATCAGGCGTCGCGCCTTTGAGCCGTCCTCCTCCGGGGCGTCCAGTTCAGCGATGATAGGATCTAGACTGTCGTACGACAGGTCTGTAATGCGGAGTTGCGTGAAGAGCCTGCGGCGGAGAAGGTCTGCTGATTTAGCCTCGATGCAAGGGACCCAGAACACGTATTCCCTCCGGAAAACCGCCTTTATCGTGTCGCTTTGGGTGACAGCGAGGGCTACGCTGGTTTTTCCCATCCCGCCGACGCCAGTGATGCACACGCGGGACGTGCTCTCGGAAACGAGGAGGGATGCAACATCCTCGATGAAAGGCTGGCGCCCATGAATTATCCGAAGGGGAGGCATGTCTTCCCTGGGGAGCGATGATGGGGCGGTATGAGCTTTGTGGGTGTTTTCAACGAGTTTCGCGACGCCATCCTTCACAAAGGCCAAGTCGGTGGCCATGCCTGTAAACTTTGACTTGATGCTCTGGAGGACATCCTCTACGCGGAGCTCATGTGAGACCTACACGTATCGTGATCAGTACTAACCCCGAAAAAAGAGCTCATACGCACCTGAAAGTCCCTCAGAGCCTGAGCCACATCACCGCGACATTTATCCACTCTCTCCTTGTTGATTTTGCGATAGAACGCAAGGAGCCATTTATTCTGTTTTTTAATTTCATCCAGTTCCCCTCGGATTTTTTCAAGTGTTCTGGGGGCGACGATTAGCACGTTACAAATCTGACGTTACAGACAAACAACTTTTGAAGTTTTTCTATCTCACGTTGAAGCTCCTCAGAGTGATGGCTCTTATCTATGATTGCGAGCGTAAGAGTGTAGATATCGCTCTGGAGGCCTTTTACATCCTTCTCGATCGCAATGGTCTCCTGTTATGTGGTGTAAGATCTCGCTTCAGTCGAAGTGAGACGTTTACTTCGCAAACTTCGAGGACCGTGACTGTTACTGCTGCCAAATCTGAGAGGAATGGCACCGGGAGCATCTTGGCCACATTCTTCAACGTCATGGCGAGTGTTTGTCCGGTCTCCAATGCATAAGCTCCGCTAGTCGGCATGACTTGGATCTCCTTGTGCCAATCATGGCCGTCATGGCCGTCAGTAACAGGCAGTGTCTTCCGAGGAGACACTGAACGCCCTCCGCTTGCCATGCTCTCAGTCTTTGATCTGCAATGAACCCATTTAAAACACCCGGACATGGTGGGGCAGTGGGGGAGGGGGGGGGGGGGTGGGGGGCGGGGTCAGAGAGAGAGGTATGGTCTCGAGCGTGGTTATGTGGCGGTGCCTGAAGAAAGCAAGGCGGCTTCGTACACACAACGTGGTCCCTATGGGACGACTTGAATAAACTGAAAAAGAAGTGATCGATTGCGCGGTCTGGGCTGTGTAGACGAGCACACGTAATTGATGGAGCCAATATTGGCAACTACCGTGGGAGGATTGACAGTAAAGACGGATTCAAATTGGGAAGACAAACGTAATTTCCAACACGGGGCCAGTAAAATCAAATGCGCTGCGGCGATGACAGAAGAACGAGATTCGGCCGTAAGGTGCGCCCCCGAGGACAACGGGGGGGTTGTCCATTATTGACGCGCAGATGCTCCATATACATTCGATCCGTTCCTCGCGGAAGGACTCCGCTGAAGCAAAACTTGCAAGTTATTAGCACCTCTTAAGTTCTAGGTGATTTGGCCACTTTTCGAACTTAAGGTCTACTATATCTTAAGTTCTGGTACAGTACTGTATTTACTTGCTATATACCACAATATTGACATTATTGTTGCCCAATCAATCTTAAGTTCGCATAATAAACACAGCTGCCCCCCATGCCATGAAACTCTGTCGGTGGCGTGGCCACGCTGCGTCATTACACAGCAACAGTCTCACGGGACTTAAAGTTCAGATGGCACTCAAGTTCGGGTGGAACTTAAGTTCTGGGGTGTAGAACTTGATTATGAAAAACTGAATTGGAGTTTAGGCACGGAACTTCAGTTGTGGCACAGAACTTCAGTTGTGGGTGGGACTTATGTAAGTGATGGGTCAGTGAGGGGAGCACTTGTACATGCCAGTTGCCGACGCGACTAGAGTAGTGTAATAAAATTGATGTTCGAGTCGGAACTTAAGTGGGGAGATCTTAAGTAGTGCTTGCAAACTTAAGTTCAGGTACGGAGGAATGGGAGGGCATAGGTCCCACCCTACCTCTGGAGGCAGGTCTTAAGTTGTGGGCCGACTAAGTGCGAAAAATGATCAAACCACCCGGAACTTAAGTTAGGGTAATTTTATTTCATACAAGGGGCTGGTCGGCCGCTTCGCGGCCTCCCATCCCCTTTTGCAAAATTCTTACTTGAAATAATGGTGGCGTTGAATTGATATTCAACTGTGTTTACTGCGCACTTGGTTGAGTTGAGCCGAGTTGAGTTTTTTGAAATTCCGTTCTTATTATATGCACTGTTTTCACGTTCGCCTACTTGTTTGCCGCGGCAACCTTTGTTACGGCGTGGTGGGAGCCATCTGTCAATGTTAGCGCCAGGGCAACATTTATTAAAAGAGTGATGTTAAATGCCGCCAATGCCGAAGGATCGCTTAGTGTTGTGCCGGTGGGAAAAAGTACTCCGATACTGGACGGCCAGTTGCCGCGTTGATACGGTATTAGCGCGGATTGAGCGGAGCTTAAAAAGCTTCGGACGGACAGACAGTCGTAATTTTATAAAGAGGGTAAAACTTGAAAGTTTCCGCAGCAGAGCAGGGCCAGCCATGTGATTTCGACCAAAGGTTGAGGTGACCTGCACCGGAGCAATCACCGAGATGCTAGCAAGTCCACGCCGGTCTGAATGTTGGTCAAGAGGTCCCCGATCTCGTTATCTGCCACATTGAACGTGACCTTCTGATAGCAGCTTTAGGGCAAGCGTAGGAGGAACCAATAAAATTACTTCAAGTATTTCCAGTTCTTCGTAGACCATGTATAATGTCCCTATAAAGGCTGAAGAGCATCCGATCGTAGATGAGTTCAACTTGATCCGCAATTTAGTCTTTGTCATGGTCCGCCCATAGTCGAATAAGGTGACTCGCTGGCAGCTCCTTGAAAATTCTGACACATAAAAAGACGAAAAAGATGCTTTTTGATGGCCGCGACCTTACAACACACGAGGTACGAGTGAGATCTGTTGTAGCATTTTTTTTTTTTTGAGTCTTTGTTTTATTTCCTCTGTGCCTAAGGCATATGTTAGAAATAATCCTGTCTAATATATATTGTAGTGTGTCCCATGTAGCTAAATCATTCAACTCAAAACTTGGCAGCCATGACGGGATGGCTGCAAAGCAGGTGATTCCGCGGGTATAGTGGGTGAGAGTGTTGTGGAGAGTGGGAAATTTATGGTATAAATAATCAGTCCTGGGAGGTCTACTTGTCTTTCAGATGCTCGAGCGTCTGGAAGTCGCCAAAAACGGAGTGGAAGCGGCCGGATCGCTGGATGAACCGGAACAGATCGGGGAGTAGCTCGGGGTCACTGAGCAGGGACTTTGAATGCGCTGCTAATCGGTTGGAGGCCCGAAGCTGCCGTCTGGCCACGCCATGGGCAGGGCAGAAATGTAGGTAATGTTCGACCGTTTCTTCGTGTGAGCTGCAGCAAGGGCATTCGGGGGACGGGGACTTGTTCAGGTGATGTAGGTGCTTGGCTAGCGGGGCGTGTTGGGATCGTAGCTGGAATAGAAGCGACACATGCTTGCGGGGGAGTGCGGAGGTGAGTTTTCGGAACTTCGGCGATGGCATGCTGTCATCAATATCTCTGATCCGCGCATAGCGATAAGATTGCTTCCAGTTCTTCTTGGCCGCTGACTTCAAGAGTCGACTGTGGGCTAACGCAAGCGCGCTCCGGCTGAAGGGCAACCCCTTCAGGACCTCGGGAGTCCCGCCAAAGCTCCCCGTCTGCACTGCTCGCTTTGCTGCCACGTCCGCCGCCTCGTTCCCTGGGATATCCACGTGCCCGAGGGTCCAATCGACTCGCAATTGCAGTGTCGGGTGCTTCTTCCTTAGTGCAGCTAGGCTCTGGTGAAAGATATCCCAGATATAACGCCCCACCCCCGGTTTGGGGCTCGTCGTCGCCGTGATTGCCGCCGTATTGTCCAATCCTAAAGGTATGATCCTGTCGACTTGTTCATCCATCTCCAGCCTCAAACACTCTAAAGCCAGCACCATACCCACCCCCTCGGCCTCGTACACCCCGTACCTTGTTGCCAACCCTAAATGCACCCCCTTCTCGCGCTTCACCACCTCGTTCACACACAGAAGCCCCGCCGCTCCGACCTTGCCGTCGATGAGCGACCCGTCCGAGAACAGGGTCACCCTCGCCGTCTCGGCCAGAGCCCGCTCCTTGGCTTCCTCTTTCGAGGGAGCCACGCGCACATCCACCGGCGTCACCCACCGCACACTCCCCCGTACTGCCGGGATCTCTTCCACCCGTGTCTGCCCCACATCCTTGTACGCGCTCATCAGAAAATGGAGCGGGGACGGGTGTCTCTTCACATGGCCGTACCGCTCCGCGTTCTTGACGGCCGCGTGTAGGGGGTGAGTCGGCGGCAGCATCACGTAACGCAACGCTGCCTTCTGCAGCTGTTTATCCACCGCCAGATGTAACGGGGGCAGGTCGGTGTGGGCGTCAAGTATGTCCCCGGGGGACAATACCATGCCCCCCACGATCATCCTCGCAGCCCTCAACTGTATCGTGGCGAGCTTCTTGACAATAGCTCGCCCATCGCGCACCCTGTTCGCCCCCCTCTCGCGCTGATGAACCGGCGCCAGCCAAATTTCTGCACCGTAGAACATCCGCGGAATGCAGATGGTGAGGTATAACCGTCTGATGTAAGTTGCACCTACCCCTCCCTCCACTCGTGCCAGCCTCCTGAAATTAATCAGCCACTCCTGTCCCTTGGCCAGCGCCGCGGCCGCCTACTCCTTGAACTTGAGTTTCTCGTCCAGCCAGATCCCCACCAGCTTCACCGCCTTCTCCGGCCTCACCGTGACCCCCCGTAGGACCAGGTTCGGCCTGCGCTCCGGTACCCACACGTTTGCCTGTCCATAAGGCTGCGGCTGCAGTATCCGCCGGTGAGAATAATGGCAAACCTGATCCTTTGCCGCACCGAACACGCTGTTGTGCGTCCGCCCCCACTCGTCTGCTCCTCCATCCATTTCCACCACCTCCTTTACTGCCCGGGTCGTCTCCACCAACGTGTCACCAATGGCGAGGACATGATAATCGTCGATGTAAATCCCGGAATCGTTGTCAATGCACGCCAAAGGGGAGTTGTAGAACTGGTAACAGGTCACTGACTGCGGGTCGCCCTGTCGAGGCCGTCGTCGATGTCGAACGGTTCAGAGACGTAGTCGTCGAACAGCAGGCGCATCGTGCGGCCGGAAAACCTGCGCAGCATCCAGTCAGTGTGTTCACGGGGAACGCCTGCCATCCGCATGTTGTGGACGACCCGCGATATCATTGCGCTAGGGAACGCTCCCTTCACGTCACGTAGTAGCAACGTCGCCACTTTTCCTCTCCTCCATGCATCCTTGATCTTTTTTACTAGCCCCTGCACCATGTCTACCCCCGTTCTCCCCGGCCGTCCTCCCCAGTGATTTGCTGGCAGCATCTTGTAGTGCTCCACGTTCGTCGCTACCTGGTAATTTTTTGCCGCGTTGCGCACGCGTGCGTGGCCGTGGGAGAGGATGAGTGGGCGGTGAGCACCTACGGCTGTGTAATCAGGCTTCCCCAGCTTCCGCGCCACAATGGTCTCGGTGCGCTTCCAGTCCTCGGGCTCGTGTTTGTAGACGTCTAACGCCCTGTAGATCCTGCATAGCCTCGGGACCAGCAGCTCTGCGCACAGCTTATAGACACTGTTGGGGAAGGTCCCCGATCGCGTCGCCTTCCACGGCTTCATCTTCGCGATAACGCGGTTTAGCTGGACTTCTGTGATGGACTCGTACCTCCACATAGGCTCCGGGTATCGCGCGTCGTCCGGCGGATCGGTGGCCCCGACTCCCCTCGGCAGGTAAAACTCCGACACCATCCACGCGCTCTTCGCCCCGTTCGTCGCAGCCACCTCCTCCCTCCCATTCGCCCCCTTCCTACGCAAGTCGGGGACTCTCGTCCTTCCCCCGTCTGTCGCTGCCGCCTTCATCATCTGCCCTGCCGTCCACACGTCCGACTCGTCAATCTGCTCTAGCCACTCTAGCCAGCATCGATCGCGCGCTACCTTCAAGCGCGCGGAGAAGGCGTTGCGCGCCATCTGGAACTCCTCGTGTGCGGGGCTCTCTGGGACGTCGCGTTGTCGGTAGGACCGCCTGGACAGCCTCTGCTTCTCCTTGCACAGAGCAGACAGCTCCGGGGTCCACCACCGTTTCGAGTGAGGACTCATTTTGCTCAGCGGGACGTGTTTTCTGACGCAACACCAGATCACCTTGTCTAGCTTCGCGATGGCCTCCTCGACCTCCGCCACACTCGCATACCTGTTCACCGCCTCCAACATCTCCAGTTCCGCCGCCAACATTTTCCGGAACTCCTCCCAGTCCGTCGCCCTCCAATTCTGTTTCTCCCTCACTACCTTCACCGGGGGGACCAGGTCGATTTCACTGATGATGGGAAAATGGTCAGTAGTGCCCGGTGTGCGAACGGGGTATGCGTTGCAGGAAGTGAAGAAGGGAAGGAAACTCTCGCTACAGAAGACATTGTCCGGACGCGTCAGATTGCCCGTACCCTTGGCCTTCAGCGTGGGGATGTCCCTGGGCAGCGGCATCTTCATCCGGTACACCCCTAACAGCTGCAGCAGCAGAGCAACCGCTTCCTGCGACGCCGCCGTAAAGAGGTGCGCATTGTGGATCTTGTCCCACAGCGGGCTGTGTCGGTTGAAGTCGCCTAACCAAATGTAGTACAGCGGGCCCCTGGTGGGCGGGTGCTGCCGTGCCCTCCGCATGAAGTCCCTCAGCGCATGCATGGTCTCGTCATGCTCCCCATCGTTGTAAATGTTCAGCATCCTGATCGTTCCGAACACTCCCTGGAATTCAATAGCCACCACATCCGGTGACGTGAAGTGCATCTGCGACCAAGAGTCAGTGGGCAGTGTCGTACTAACCAAAGTCACCGCCCTCGGCCTCGTCGTCTTTGGCCCATGCCCCGTCGGATACACCACCCTCCAGTGGGAATTCGCCCTCGTCACATTCCCTTTCCCCACGTACGGCTCCTGCAGTGCCGCAAAATGGTACTGCTTCCCCATTACGTGCAGTAGCTCATGCTGATTGTCCAACCCCCTATCCAGATTCTGCTGCCACAGCATCAACTTCTGTGGCAGCGGCTCGCAGTCCTCTTCGCCATGTGTGCTGATTCTGCATCGTCCACGGGTACGGCCGGGCCCTGAATGGCGGTCTGAGTCGACCGAGGTTGTTTGAATATCTCCCCCTCCTCCTGCGTCCCAGCGCCTTCGCCACGCCCCAGCTGCCGATCCGCCTGCTTCTGGAACGCATCTACAATGGATGACTGCAAGAGCCCATCCACCCCCCAATCGAGGTGCGGCTCACCCTCGCGTGCACGCTCCCGCTGATGCTTGCCCGCCCATCCGTCGTCAGGCACCCTAGTCACGCCTCCTTGTCCAGCGTTTCTGCCCGCTAGGCGGCCCGTCCCCTCTCCTCGTCGTCCCTGCACCACGCGGTCTGCCGCAGCCTCCGCAGCCAGCACCGTTGTCGCCCAAGTGCGTGGGTCCAGCGTCGGGATATAACGATACCCCGCTGTGGGGTCCCTCGCCACCTTCCGCTGCTGCTCTGTCTGGAAGACTGCGCAGTTTCTGCTCACCGCGCCGTGTCCCTCCTGTCCACAATTCGCGCACTTGAGCGCCCCCATATCGGTGACGCTGCAGTCCCCCGTGCGGTGATTCCCCGTGCATCTCCCACACACCTCCACTGGAGACGTGCACGCCCGTACCAAAATGCCCGAACTTCTGGCATTTCAGGCACCGCCTCACTTCCTCCTCGGATTTACGCACTCTGATGTGCCTCCCTTGCCAATACAACCCGTGGTCGATGGCGTGGTTTGCCGCGTCCGCATCTGCAAACTCCACCTTGATGTGCGCGACCCGCTGGCCTGGGGCACGCCTCTCGAGCGCCTTTAGCCAGCGCGCCCCCACTATCGCCCCCCCCCGATAGCCCCCGTCCCTCTCCACCACGCGCCACATCGCCGCGTCCTCAATCCTTGCCTCCACCGGTACCATCTCCGCCACCATCTCCATTCGCCGAGGCCTGTAGACGCATGTACCGCCGGGTGCCGCGATGAACTGAGCCATCACGGTGCCAGACTTGAGCCAAGTCGCCGCCGCGTCGTCCCTACAGTCAAAAACTACCCCCCCGTTGGGCAGCCTCCTTACCCCTACAAAAGCCGCACCCTCCATTTTCGCCTCCATGATGGTGAGCGCCATGTTCGCTTTCTCCTTCAGTTCAAGCTCGCTCAGCCCGCTCAAACTGTCCGTGGCGGCATCGGCCGCCTTGTCGACCAGAATCTGACGCCGCATACGCACCTCCCTCGCCAATATCCCCGCCTGCTCCGCCATCAGCGTCCCCTTCCCTGCCATCGCCGCATACGAGCGAGGCCCTGTAGGCGGCCCCTGCTCCGCCGCCTGTTGCACGCTCCCTGCTCTCTCCGCAACCCGCTTCAGGTCGTCTTCCAGGAGCGTGGCAATGACCCCAATGTCCACGGCCTGCTCCTCCACCGTGCGCGTCAGCTGCCAGTAACCATATGAAGTTTGATTAATCAATGCCTGTCTCAACACATAATCCTACTTGATCATTGGTCGATTAATCACTTTGGCAGTCAGAGGGAGGAGTGGGATGAGGGGGATTATGGCTGATTTTGATCTGCTAATCACCGATTAACCCAGATCATGTTGCTAAACATTGGTTAAACCAAAAACTCAGTGTTCAAAGGATTCATGACAGAAAAGATCCCAACATGAGAATTGAACCCATGACCTCCAGAAAAGAGACCAAGTGGAAAAGAAGAGAGCACAACCACTACACCAAGCAACCATGAAAATTGCCTAAAGTCTTTGAAATCCACCCAGCACTGTCAGAACCACACCTGTAATATTTCATCAAGTCAACACATGCCTGTAACCTGGCAAATTTTCCCACCAGTCTTCAACAGTTCCTGTGAGTATGTATGAAGCATCCAAAAGTGAATTCTTAAGGCATCAAACAGATGCTGGTTCAAAAACATTTTAGACCTGTTGCTCAAAAACTTGCTTCTTTGTGAATTAACATTGTGTCTGCTCTGACCCAGATGGTGACCATGAGGCCTTGAATCAATTTATGCGAGAAAGCAGGTGTAGGTGGTGCACCCCTCAATGCAAATTGGCCATCCAGAAGGTTGTGGGGACTAATCTTGAGATAATTGAAACAGGATTAAGGCACACATTGAGAATTAGATTTTGAGAAAGTGTGATAAAAAGTGGCCAGACTAGATTGTGAGAAGCTAAAGTATTCTCTTGAGGTAACAAACTCGTTTGGATTCCAACATGATGAACAAATTCGTCGAGGCTGACTGGATAGACATACCACTAATGACGGTTGAGTCAGGACAGACCAAAAACAATGAGGGGAGTTAACACTGAGGGAATGAACTGGGCTGGGGGCAGCCATGTTGGACTCAAGGCAGACCAACTGATCTAGTGTTCCGGAAGCATGTATGAAAGCACCAGCTTGCAGAACAGAGTGACAACGGATTTGTACACAGAAATTGTGCTTGAGGTGAACAACGGTTGGGCATCTGTGGCAGGTTGTGGTTTCCCAAGATGAGAAGCTTGGAGCAAAAGCTTGCAAGGTGTAATCCTCTGACACATGGAAGACACTAGAGCAGTAGGGAACAAAGAAAGGTTGGGCCATATTAGAGGCTTTGCGCAGAGCCACCCGGAGCCACCCGGTGGCTATTTCGGCATGCGCTGTCCGGTGGCTACGCCAGCCACAACGTCATCCGGTGGCTTCACTGGTGGCTAAAAATATGATTTTTGCGTCATTTTAGCCACCATGACCACATGCCTGACAAGCCACCCGGTGGCTTCTGGTGGCTCGGTGCAAAGCCTCTATTGACATTGGAGTCAGACAACAAATTGCGAAAAAAAAAAATCATTCAAGCCACCAGTAGACCACCAGAGAAGGCAGAACCAGCCGAATAAAGTCAGAGGGTGGTTGAGTCACTTGAGTGCAGTAATTGGAATCCAAGGCAGGAAGATGTCTGAACAACATCAAGAGGTAACTTGATACAAACCTGAGATGAGGTGGAGCTGAAATATTATTGAGTGATCAAAAAAAAACTTGAACAGGAGATAGAATTGGAAACTGGGTGTGAGTGGTGCCAATCATCGGCATCACGGTGACTGTGCAAAGCCATCAATTCTCTTATAATCTTAGTGTCCACAACTGACCCTCTGCAACATATTTGAAGAATTTGAACAGGTGGAATGATGGAATGTCCTCCTCAGATTAAAGTCTGTCCTGCGACTTTGTACAACCAAGCTGAATTGATGTAATGTAGCTAAGGAGAAAAATGATTCAAACTCCACACTCAGGCCTTTTGTTTGGTCTGATCCGAGTTGTACCAGTCTGCCTATGGCTAAGTGCTTGCACTAAGAATTGCCGTACCTTAGCAGACTGGTTAGCTGTCTAAGCACCACTACCAATTTGCATGTTTGCCCTGTGCTGCAGCCAGCAACACATCTGCTGCTTCCCTGAGTTAGTGCATCAGCCTCACTTGCAGAGGGCCAGCTCTTGATGTGGTGTACCTTGTATGGCCCAAATTGCTCTGATTGTGTATGACACACCTTGTACTGTACCGGCGTGTATGGTAACAATGGCCTCAGGTGCGTTACGCCGGCCAATTTTGAAAAATTAGCAACCGAGGCCAAGTTACGTGTTACGGGTACCAATTTAGGCAACGGGCCTGGCGCTTTGAGGGGCAAGCCACCATTGTGCACCAGGTTGGGAAAGAGAGTGCACCATATTTCACCATTGTTTTCTGTATTGGGTAAGTAGAACGGCCATAGTGGCCATAGTGGCAAATCAGGCAATTAATTGTGGACTGTAGAATTGTTTTCTTTTCAATACAGACCTTCTCCTCCACTCTGATCTCATGGCACCGCTTCAGCCTTTTGGACCTGCATTGCCTGTTGGTATTGCGCACGAGCTGAACACAAAAGTGTGTGGTAGAGAATGATACAGGGAGCCTTCAGGTTGGCGATTTTGCAGAAGATGTGTGGGCCTATGATGATAATGATGTGCCGTTTGACAAGACAAAATTTGCCTGTGGGGGAATCTTCCGACATGTAGATAGCTACGGCATTTCATTTGAATTTTAAGCCCACTTTTGGACCAAGAAAATGAGTATTTTATGCTGCCTAAAAGTTAGCAACCTAGTCCTCCTTACATGTTACTCCCTAAAAATTAGGCAACATTTTAGGGTACCATTATGTGTTAGCGTTGCTACCGTTATGGGTTAGTTTTGCCATATCTTACCAAAAATCTTCATTGTGTTATTAGTTTCATCATTCTGTCCTTGAAATGGCTTAAGAGTGGTCCCAAGTCGCTCCATCAAGCTTTTGGAGCCCTCGAAAGCTGTCTCGAGGTTTCAAGCCATATATCTTTTTCTGCCACAGAGTTGGATGTCCGGTGACCATGAATTCGGCAATTTTCAGTTTGACAGTTACATGTACAACATCCATACTGTTAAGGAAATAACAAGACATGCCTTCGCTTCGCTCCGGCATAAGTGCAGACCATCGCCACCAACCGCTATCCAGCTGGAATTGTAGTATTGTAAAGTGAAACCATATTTAAAAAAAATCGAATTATATTCTGCACTATATCTACAAACAGATGTTTGTGCGCCAAGTCAGGGTGCTATCTAATCGGCTTCTCTCGTTGTTGTTTGACTAAAATGATGGTGGTCCTCAGCCGAATCGGGCCTCTCAAACCACAGGGCACGGAGGCAAGATCTATAGAAATATGTAGGTACTGAACTTAACGGGTAAAATGCTTGTGCTTACTAAAAATGCATCAAGTATGCGTTGGTTGGCTTACATGCAGGGGTTTCCGGACGGCGACGAGTTCAATAATGCATCCAGGGCGATGCTCACGCGTTGGGCCTCGCGGGACTTGGTCAGCAGGTCGCCAAAAAAAAAAAAACCATTGATAAAAGAACTCACCGCTAAATAGCGCCTTGCTCGTGGGACTTGGAAATAGCGAATCGACGTCTTGTGACTGCGGAGCGCGTTGAGCAATGTAAAAGTGAGTAAATAGTTTGAGCTACAGTTTAGCGGTACCACGAACACTCGGACTGCAAATTCAATTACTATTTGACGACGTGCTAGGTCCAAGAAAATATGAGCGATGGGTTAGAGGGAAAGGGCCACAGCATACCAGACGCACGCCGAGTGGCTCTCGGTAACACGAGAATTGATGGAAATTCATGTGTGGACCTAGATGATGCCGAACGGCGGGTAAATCAAGATGCAACGTCGGGGACATCGGGCACATTAGGTTGAGCTTGCGGCGATGGGAAAACTATTTGAGACGAGTGATGTCAGGAATGTGAATACCACGGAACCCTAGTGCCGGGAGGGAAATGTGCCCTAAATTAAACTCGCAAAGAACAGTTATTCGTGAGACACCTGCGAATGTTGACGAGAAGTCAGTGAAAAAGCAGTGCATGATGTAAAGCACTTACCTCATCGCGTCACTTGGACTGAAGACAGGTGAACAGAGAGGGTGGACAGAGGCGGCAGCGAGAAAGAAATCTACTTGATGCGTGACATGATCACCAGCATTGTTGATGTCGAGTCTGAGAAGTTGAGGCACATGAATACTGAGAGAACTTGAATTGAGAGCAGACATGATAAATTAAAGCTGACCTTGGCTTACCCGGTACGGAATAACGACAAAGAACCTGTATTTCTGATGGGTTAATAATTCGGGAGCGGAAAGGGCCAGAACGGGTTACCAAGCGAATGGGGATTACTCATTCATCTTCACCGTACCTTGCCCAAATTGGTCAGCTGTGATAGAAATCCGAAGAGGGGTTCGGATTTGAAGCAGTCCAAACGCACCTTGGAGCTGTGCTACACAGCTCGAGGCATAGGTTTCGGGGAGTACGACCTGGGGTCGAAGGTGAATGATATAGATGGAAGTGTGCACACAGAACCTATTTTACCTGCAAGAGGAGGGGTTGTGGCAGCGAGATGAGGGGAAAGGAAAGGAATGCCAAATGATGGATTCGACAGACGTCTGCCCTTTAAGTGGGCTTTGAGCGGGCTAACTGGCCGCAGCATGGATGGAGTTGATGAAATAGACGCGTCATAAGTAACGGAGCGCCCGCTGTCCGCCAGAGGCGCCCAAAATTAAACTCTGATGTTCAAAAAATAAACGCCTCGAGGCGACCACAGCAATGGAACCCAGGCATCAAGGGAAAAAAGGAGCGAATTAGGATAGAACAAATAGGTACAATGTGATTCGAGACATCTCTTTAATATACGAAGTATACCGCAGTGCACATCACAACATGTAGGTTGCTGTCATTGTACCATTGTGCTTCAGATACATCATTTCTTCTGCACCTGCTTGGGTCTTATATCTCCCTCCTGAACCTTTTCTAAGCAGCCCATTGAATTAGATTAGGTAGTTGAACAAGATCAAGTCCAAGGATCCAAAGGCCATGACTCATCAGAGCCAGCCAGGATGACCTCTTCTCCAGCTTGCTACTGTCTGTTGTCCATGAATCCACCACTGAGCCTTTTCAACAGCCTCTGGTCTCAAAATATCTGACCAAGATTTCCCTTGAGTTGATTTTGCAAGTAGACAGTCTGCTATTTTTTCCTATGCATAATTCACAGGGGAGAGGTGATATTATATTGTCTCTAGGAGGCTCACACAATCATGTTCACAGAGAATACACCCATCCAAATGCAGACAACACTGTAAAAACAACACCTGTGCGCCTTATAAAATCTTGGCAGCAATATGAGTCTGTCCTGCTATCATTTCTTTGCTGATGTAGGTTTTCATCTACAACTCCAAGCTGTGCATATTTGCTGCATATAACTTGTTATCCCTTCGCACTGCATTTCTATTCAACTTAGTTTGACTGGAAGATTTACTTTCGGATACTTCATACTCACAGGAATTGTTGAAGACTGATGGGAAATTTTGCCAGGTTACAGGCATGTGTTGACTTGGTCAAATATTACAGGTGTGGTTCTGACAGTGCTGGCTCGATTTCAAAGACTTTAGGCAATTTTCATGGTTGCTTGGTGTAGTGGTTGTGCTCTCTTCTTTTCCACTTGGTCTCTTTTCTGGAGGTCATGGGTTCAATTCTCATGTTGGGATCTTTTCTGTCATGAATCCTTTGAACACTGATTTTTTGGTTTAACCAATGTTTAGCAACATGATCTGGGTTAATCGGTGATTAACAGATCAAAATCAGCCATAATCCCCCTCATCCCACTCCTCCCTCTGACTGCCAAATTGATTAATCGAGCAATGATCAAGTAGGATTATGTGTTGAGACAGGCATTGATTTATCAAACTTCATATAGATTCTTCAGCTGCAGCGCCGCCGACCTCATATCTTCTGCGACGCCCTCCGCCACCTCCTCCTTCTCCTTAGCGTCTCGCGCCAGGTCCAAGAGCTCCCGCACATCCTTTGCGACGCCCTCGAGAACGAGCTCGGACTTCTTCAACTCTATCCCCACTGCGAGCGCCCGGAGGGCGTCGGCCGCTACAGCCGCGTTGTCAGGCAACGATGCCGCAATACGCAGCGCCACCATCGCAAGGACAGATAGTGCCGGCGTTGTGACGATTGTCGCACCTTTATTTTCCTCCAAGTACCCTTTCGATACTAACTCCCCGCGCACTTCCTTTACGGTCCACGTCTCCCACTTATTGGCACTAGTACTCATTTGTAGTAGCTGCGCCCTTGTCTTCGTCAAGAAGATTTTTGCTGCGTCCGGGTTCGAGCGTGTCGTTCTAGTTGGCGTCGCCCTCGGCGGCTCTGGCGAGCTCGATTTTTGTCCCCTGATGCCGGGGTTTGTTTTGGATTGACTGCCGGATGTAGCCATAGTATAGAAGGTATCTAGTTAAGCTTAGAACCCCTTCATGCCCGATGCCCAAGTCTCGTAGAAAATTTTCTCGAGACGCCGATCAGGGACACGTGGTGGTTTGTTCTCTGTTGTAGCATCTGTTTAGAAGAGACTACCGCGACCTCCTCTTCAATGATTGTGTTTATCGTGGGAGTTTTTCACCAATGCTTGCATGAAGTGCCTTTCCCCGGCGGACATGTATCTCTCCTAGACAGACATGCTCGTAGCTCGCATGTTGTAGCGGACATGAGGCAGAGTTCGCTGCCAGTCAGATTTGTATGCATTACATCCAGACCAGTCACGGGTGTTCTTCTCTCCTGTCTTTCGCTCAGGTGCACATTTTTTGTCCAAATGCATCACGACTAGTGATGTTGGGGTCGGGTCGGGCTTGAAAGCCCGGGCTTGGGTCGGGCTTGGGAGGGCTTGGGCTCAAAAATATTCTGGGCCCGACCCAAGCCCTCAGGTAGGGCCCGGGTCGGGTCGGGCTTGGGCTTGAGCCCGGGCTTGGCTCTATATATTTTTTCCGCTGTGTTTAGGTGAGTGCTTGACTCATATACATCCTATTTATTCTCTGTCTTACATTCAGAACTGCGAGGACATATTTGAACCGTTGAAATGACCACATTCTGAGTATTTCAGTGGCATCAATACATCAAGTACCTCGCCCAACCAGTAAAATGCAACCAAGGTGAGTTAAATTCATAAAGGAGTGAAAATTGGCCCACATAGATGTTTCAAGCATTGTAAAATTCCCTCTTTCATTCTTGAAATTTTAATTAGAGCGTACACTGTCCGGCCCGGGCTCGAGCCCGGGTCGCGGGTCTTCAAAAATCCTGAGCCCGACCCTGAGCCCTGCCCGGCCCTACCTTGGGTCGGGCCCGAAGCCCGGGCTTGGGTCGGGCTTGGGCTTGAGCCCTGAGCCCACGCATCACTAATCACGACCTTCATGGAATTCACAGGATTCGTGAAATCCAAAGTATGAAATCAGCCGTCAAGATAGCTGAAACACGGCTCAAATGCTCCCGCGCTTCTTTCAATAGAGGAATAGCCGGCCACACTTTGGCGAGAATGAGCCTGAAACCGAGAGCCGAACTAGATGGCGGGCCGTTTATATGGCCGATCAATCAGAAAATGGGTAAGGAGACCGCCCATTACAAGGCGAGTGCCCGGAATGTGTTCCTCATGTTCAGAAATAGATTCAGAACCAAAACGCGGGGTCACAGAGGGATACTTATTTCTGCAGTCCCCTCCGAATAGTGTATTACTGGAATACACGCCTTAGGGATAGCTCTGCACATAAAAAGTGCTTCCTACTGCTAGGAAGACGGGATTCCAGTTCCTCCAAGATAGGGATTTGAGTGGGGTCGAGGTTGACCTGGGGAAGAACGAAATTTTCTCCGAGTCAGACCCGTTCTCCAGCAACTTCACCACCCCCTGGGATCATAAAGTGTGCGATTGGTCACACAGGCAGCCAACGCGGTTCTGTCCAATTGTGGGATCTGATATAGACGGAGAGTATCGGGAGACGTACACGGATGGATGGTGGTAGGCGTGCTGGATATTTCGGCCCTCCTCCGCATGAAAGCACAAAGCAAAAGAGACCCTCGGTGATCGCATCTGGTGATGATGATGGTGTAACGGCTAGATGACACAAACCATCACAAGACACGCCTCCGCTTCGCTACGGCGCCCGGGAAATGGGAAACGAATTATCACAATAGAAATCATTATAGACCGACAATAAATAATACAATGTTCGACTGGAATAATGATGACCTAAGAGCCGAGGCGGGACGTTCAATATTAATTCGTGTACTCGCCTGCGGTGATTGCGGAGCCCACGCCGATCGTATCACCCTGGAAGTCCATTTGAACGCGTGGAGAGTGAAGGGAAAAAGGAACGAAAGTCTTTGAAGGCATGATATAGCTACGAGTACCATTCTGTCAATTTAAGGTCCACAGCTCACAAATGAAGACTCACAATGATAGTGGTAAGACTCTTCTGTGCTACGGTGCAGCAAGGCGACTAATTGAGTCATAAACAATAGTCTTCGTTGAGTAACAATTATTCTTGCGATGTTGCAGAGCAGTCCCCAAAAACATATAGACCCCCAGAGCCAACAGATGATCGCGCGAGGTCTTGCAGCAGAGCAGACACTTGGCTTGAAGACGGCAGGGAGATTTTGAAACCACAAAAGTATTGCAGAGGGCATTTTTGAGAGAATTGATGCTGTTTCCAGGTTGGGAGGAAGAGGGAATTGGTTCCAGGTGGGAGGAAGAGGGAAGAAAGATGCGGGGGAGTGGCAAATACGCCGAGAGGTTTTTAAATGAAAAATCATGTGCAGCCCCATTAACACAACTGCGCCAGCTGCAGTGAGACTTTTGATACTGAAAGGAATGTTTTCAAATAGATTGACAGTCCACGAGACTCGTCTCTACGACTCCATGATCCCAGTTTGGGTTGTGGTTGACAGTTCGCAGTTGCGCGCAGTTGAGGAAATTAATTCCGTAGTTCATCATGGGTTGAATACCATCGGGGAGTGTGCGAAATTGCTCCTAACGAAAGGAATTAAGAATAGAGGAATGCCAGAGGAAGAGCGAATGAGCGACACTATATGGGGATTTAGCACAGGTTTCGTAGCATCTCGTTAAAGAACGGTTAATGACGGTGCGCAAGGTGGGCTCGTCGTGGCAGCGAAGATGCTGACGAGCTCGATACTCTTTCTAGAGACAGCTCAACTCACCTTCGCAGTCGACTGGCGGAACTGGACTCATTGCCTCATTAACCGCTGAGCGTCAACGTCTTCAGGCGGAATCGGACGCGATAGTGTATCCTATCCTATCGCTCCCTCCGGAAATCATAATGGGGATCTTCTTATGCTGCATGCCTCTCGAATCCGCCACGCTGTGTTGCACCCAGGCTCCCTTTTTTCTGGCACAGATCTGTCGTCAATGGCGGCACATCGCTCTCCATACACCAGAGTTATGGTGATGCCTACTCTTCGAGGACGAGATGCCCGTGGAGTTCTTCCACATATGGTTGAATCGTTCAGGAAATATCCCTCTAACCCTCCAGTTCGAGGATTGTTCTCAAGCAGGCGAGCTGATCCAGGCGAGCCTCGCCCATGCTCACCACTGGCAGGATGTCAAGCTTATGCTTCCGCCCGCCTCAATCCCGAAATTGAATCTGCGCCATACATCATTTCCCATTCCTCGCAGCATCTCCCTAGATATTCCCTGCTGGCTAAGCCAACCGGCCACCGAGCCAGTGGTAATACAGGATGCCCCATTGCTCCGCGAGGCACAAATATCCGCACTCCCACGCGTCAAAATTGACCTGCCCTGGCCGCAGATGACAGCCCTCACTCTCCACCACAGTGTGGACTTTATGGAATGCCTCTCGCTGCTCCAAAAATGTCCAGTCCTCAACAGTCTCACTGTTTTTACCGTTACCGTTGGACCAGCAGCCCCACGCACAGGGATCCTCACCCTCCATTTTCTGGAAACATTAACGTGTAACCTTGGCGAGGCCTCCATCCCAGAATTCATTACCGTCCCACGTCTTGGGCGACTGACTCTCGCGGAAACGCGCCATACTGTGGCTCTAGAACGTTTGTTTCGCCGCTCAGAATGTCCCCTCCGCTTTTTCTCCTTCTCCGGCGCCGACACTGCCCCTGAAATGGCCATTGCATGTCTGCGCGCCCTCCCCGACTCGGTTTCAGATCTCGAGTTAGCCTCAATCACTCCCAGAGGCCACCAGTCTCCGTTTGCGGCAATCTGCCGATATTGCCCAGACTGTTATCGATGTGGTGTGTATGCGAATGCAAGAGTCACCTCCGAGGGTTCCTCCGAAATTCCTAACGCTACACATCTCTATGCATTACATACCTCCTAATACCATTGGGTCGGTGCTCGCTCAGCTCCGGGCACTTGCATCTGCGGGGCTGAACATCGATTTTACTTTGTCGAGAACCACTACTCGTAAAATTCTTTGACTTGGGTGTGTCCCTTTCTCGTTCTTCGTAAGTGTCCAGAAAGCTGAACCGACGTACGCTCTTTCCAAACTAGCCCACATTTTAAGGGGTACAAAATGAAGGAAGTGATACGACCCGACGTACCTAAGCATCATTGTGGTCAGGATGATCCGTCGCGTTCGCATATATGCGTTGTCACCGTTTTTAATTGCTTTGACCAATATACAGCTCTCGGTTCTCTCCGGGCTTATTCACATGTTCGATGTTGGTGAGCTGGAGAAAGTTGCAGCCGGTCCGAAGTGTACACGAGAACGCCTCCTTTGCGTGATTTGAAAACGGCCTTGCAGGATGTAACATTTAGAAAATGGGAGATGAGGAAGCCCTTCAAAAAGTGGCTCTAGTTGGACTCGCGGAGCAAATGCACAAAAGAATTAGAAGTATTTAATACGCGGCAGGGAATTTACTGGGGAGCTCATTGGTCCAAGGCCGCTACAGTCGGGTCGGTCGATGATTGGCAAAAAATCAACTGTACCACTCTCATGCCTCAGCCGCGAGTGTAACCGGAGACTTCTGCAGATATGTACCGGGAACTTCAAGATATGTTGCAGGTGAACACCATGCAATAGCTGCTGTCTCCGTCTGACTGACTGCTCTTCCTACTGGGGCTAACATTCAGCAGAGTTGCCTCCGTGACCACCTCCCTACGTCCGCGATGTTCATGGCCGTCCTCATGAACCCACTCGACTCGGATCACCCCGACAAGCTTCACAATAACTGGCCTTCCATCCTGCAGCGCACTCAGCACATGCGTCGCCGCGAGTGCGCCTGTCCTATTAGTCGGATCCGCAGGAGTGGCGAGCACATATGTGTCGCTGACCAATTTACGGTCAGTGAACTGTGCGCGAATTCCTTGGACCAACTTGGTGTATTTTGCGCGAGTGGTAGCAGCGCTGGTGGCGACGTCGCTGGAACAATCGAATAAATCGTCAGCGCCGTCCGTTGAGATTCAGATCTCGTCACCTCTCCTGGAGGTGTGGCGAAAAGACCTTCTGAACGACTGCGTCCGCGACAGACTCATCAGCTGAGAAGATTAAGTCTATAAGAGCATTGTGGAGAAAGTCTGAGAGGGGAGAAAGATGAGTGTGCATCATGCTCGGGTGGATCTTTGAATTTAAATAAGTTCTGAGCCAGCACCTGGTTTAAATACCCATCCACGGCGTGCTATGCAGCTGAAACACAATGAACCGAGGAGTTATACGCCGCCTCAACGGAAGCATGGGGGCCGCGCGACGGAGGTATATCGGACCGGAGACCGAAACCCGCGATTCCGAGATCAATATGAACGCAGGGCGCTCCGGGCATCTGAGACTGAGTGATTGGCACAAGCTAGCCACTCGTGGATAAGTACGTTGGATATTCAAGTATCTAACGTCCATGGGCCATCCAGCCGCCTCAGCCTCCGGAAGGGCTTCATTGATTCGTCCCTAATATTGACATTGACGAATCTAAACTTATCTCACAATTAATCCGAGTTGTGATACCAGTTTTAGGTTGTGGCAGGGTAGCAGTAGGACAGAACAACACCTTGCCATAGTGCAACTAAGAAAAATGAGTCTCAAATGTAACAAGTTGTGTCTAGCAAGTAAACCAAATGAATCGAAATGTCGTGAATGCCGTACAGAGCCAAGACCCGGATCCGAAAAAGACCCAGATCCAAAAAAAATACATTCTGAACCGAATCCGTGGGGGCTCAGCTGGGTTTCTTTGTGTACAATACCTGCTAGGACTATAAGTATTCTGGTGCAAAAAAAACCTGGTCCATCCGACTGATTTGCGTCAAGGGCCATCGTTGGAACATAAGTATAACGATCCTCCTCTTCGTGAGCTTCTGGAGAGCAACGGAGCCACCGAAGCGACTTTTCCCCAGTGTGCTACTCCTATCATAAAAACTCTGCACATTTTGCGACTTTTAAGCGACTAATATCTGTCTGGCAAAGATCCCACTTCTACTCAGCTGATCCGGCACGATCTTCTCATCTATCGCCTTGCTTTTGCCGTGGGGAAATCTGACCGAGCTGGACTTTTCGTTCGCTAGGATTAGCGTCCAAGATGCCGCCCATATGCACCCAAAATCCATTTTTTGTTTTGTTTTCTTCTTGGCCCCGATACAATCGGATACATACGGGCAGCGTTTTCGACGGCTGTGCGTTCACTAAATATATATAGATTCACATTCTTGTGAATCGATTTGCATGCACCCAAAGCGAGAGAGAGAAAATGCATCACCATTTAACTATGTTCAAACCACCTCCTCTGAACTGAATTCCGTTGAGGTCGGGTGCCCATGGGGTTAAATTTTCGTTTCGAATCCATGGCTGTGTAGCCAGCGCACCTCTCCGTCCTTCTCTTTGCACTACTTCATGGTCCCCATTCCCAACGAGCTCACAGCCGCGATTGTGGATGAGCTGCAACACAACCGGGAATCCCTAAAATCATGTTCCTTGGTTGGACATCCATTCTGCACCGCCAGCCAGCGCCACCTCTTCCATTCCATGTGGCTTCGGCCCGAGGCCTGGTGGCTCCTGAGCAGGGTCTTCGCCCCGCCGCAGACCACGGAAAACAGAACTCCGGCGAGCTCAATACGGAGGGTATCCGCGCTATTTTCTGAATCACCGCATCTCGCCACATACGTACGGCATCTCGCTGTAGACCTCACGACATCCCCGGATGAGGCGAAGCTATTGGCGCAGATCATTCGGACCGTGCAGAACCTGGAGACCTTCGCGATTTCGAGCACTCTTATTAACTGGAATGCCCTCCCCCCCGCTCTTGCATCGACAATTTTGAATGTGCTTGCGCGGCCCTCGCTCAACCGCGTGCATCTATGGTGTATAGAAAATCTCCCGGCCTCCGTGATACTCGGCGCACTTTCCTCCACGACAGTGCTATTTATATCTTCTGGTACCACGGCTTACCCAGACTCCGAATACCCGCCTACCACCCGCCCGGAGCCCCAGAACGTGTCGCGGGTTGAACAGTTACTTTTGGCCATCACCGACCCCGCTACCTACGAAATCATACTCTCACCGTATGCCCCCCAACTGAAGCACGTCACACGGCTCATGCTACGTGCAGACACACGTACGCGACTCTGTGCAGAAGTACTTTTGTCGTCCCTCTCCGAGACACTGACACACCTTGGACTTGACGCTGAAGGTGTGGGTCTTTGTATATTTTTCAACCAGACAGTGGTTGAATAAATTGACAGGGTTCGGAGCTCCCTGCCCGCTATCCTTCCCAACACTACCGAAATTGCGCTCGGTGACACTCCGGGTATCCCTTGGTGTCGCCAAACGATTCATTCCGGAAGGATTCGCAGGCATACTCACCGCGCTCCCACCTGCGGCCCTGACCATCGTCTTTTCGATCGTAACTCGTTCCATAACGGATCCCTGGCGCGACGATGGTCCTGTGGCGGGTCTGGAGAATTGGCAGATGGATTCTATCCGCTGCCAGTTGCTTTTTCTGAACCAACCGAACCCCCAGTTGAAAGAGGCATATTTGAACGCATTTGGCACTGCTATGCGGGAAGCGCTGCCTGGCCGTCAATTGGAGATATCAGATGTGGAGAAGGAACAATGGTATAGAGGCTGATATAATTGGTGAGTTCTCGGTATGTTTCGTCGCTGAAATTGATCTATTGCCTTCTAGACATGTCAACGCTCCCGTCTGAGATTATTTCTTGATCCCTATCGTTTCAGTGGCAATGCTGTTCTTTAGTTTATTGCTACACATTACTCAACGCTAGAATTTTTCAACTCCTTGCTCTCCGCCTCCATTCATGATTTCTTGAGCGCTGGGTGGAGGATGACGGATGGCTGGCCGGGTGGTATCGCAGCGCCGCGATGACTTCCTCGCTCGGGAAATCGTGCAGCTGCAGGTTCTCGAATGTTGGTGCTGCGGTGAGAAGGCGGAAAAATTTCTCGGTGTCCGTATCGACGTGCTCGAGGAGACGACCGGTCAGTGCGAACCGAGAGCGCTCCTGGAGGGCGAGGAGCGGCTCCGCGGGCCAGCCGGACAGATTGGCGTCGAGATGGCGGAGATTCTGAGGTGGAGGTCGAAGAAAATGGATGAGGGGCCGACGGTTGCCGTTTGGACGCAAAGCGTCTCCGCAGCAGGGAGAGTGTGCGTGGCTTCTGAAGACTATGGTTCGCACGTAGTAGATACAACTGTGACGCAGTATGATGGTGTAACGGACTCGTGCTTCTTTTGAACCCCCTACCCGTTACGATCAACATTACTTACCAACATCTCTACCAGTCTTTTCTTTCGCACCCATGTGCCCACGCTCATTACAATACCCACTGTTCACTCTGCCGATTGCAGATGCTCACACTCATTTACCTACGTTTCATCTCAACATCCTAACCATCTCTACGATCACACAAATATCAGTAAACACTTGGCTCAGTATATAAACCCGTAGCGTAGATCTGATTGCTCGGTTAATCTACAACTTACGCCAGTTACTACCGGATTGACCACCTCCAACCTATTGTGCCGGACTAGCTTCTAGCTCTCCGTCACATATTTTTAACTCCTCGCTTCGCGTCTTAGCTTCGTTGGACTCACTCGGTCTGATCAACCGCCGCTGCCACCTTGCTTCGACGCCCCCCACAACCGACAACACTCTACGCTATGGAAACGGAACGCCGGGTTACTCGCCAAGCGGTGCGCACGGGAATGGCTCCCGCGCCGCCTGCAGTACGAGGTACGCCCAGCTCTCCTACCCCTTCCACTCGCTCCCAGGATGGAGCTCCTCCTCCCAACTCTCCCCTCAAAATATCTCGCCCGGTCACCCCTGAGCATAGTTACAGCTCAGTGGTGTCGGGGAGACCTCCCGCTATGCATCGTGCATCGGGAGACGGGCTTAGCCCGGGGCTCGCTGCTGGCGAGTCCGACCTTTCTACTGAGATCCCGTCCCTCTCGGGGGATGTGGACTACAGCGTCACCCATCCTGACGAGGATGTGGGTGATGGCTGGACACCTGTAACGCGGGACAACGCCCATACTCATAGTTCGCGACCGGTTTCACCTGTTGATAATCAATCATCTTCTGTTGTCAGTCGTGGTACTGTGTCGGAGTCGACCCTCAATCAGGCCGAGGCCGACATGAGTAGTGAACAACTTGTGAGAATGGCGGAACGTCATCGCTTCTATGCTGATAGAGCCCTCGCGGCTGCTCGTCGTAAGGCAAGCAGTGTTCCACCACCCAGCACGGTTGTCAAGCCGTTGTTTACAGACCGTCTTGTAAGCCCCGCCATACCATCGGGCGAAGGCACTTCCAATAATAAGGGAAAGGGAATTGACCCGCGCAATTTTGGCGCGGTACCTTCCCTCATTGAC
The DNA here is from genome assembly GCA_029204075.1 of Mycena capillaripes. Taxonomy (NCBI): domain Eukaryota; kingdom Fungi; phylum Basidiomycota; class Agaricomycetes; order Agaricales; family Mycenaceae; genus Mycena; species Mycena capillaripes. The sequence continues at coordinate 2,630,392 of JARHKZ010000001.1, forward strand.
TTCACAGAGGAATATTTCGCTGCGCAGAAAGATGCGCTAGCAAATTTCGAAGAAATACATCGCACGATAAAGCAAGAGAGTATATCCCCCGCCCCTGGGTTATTTGACGATGTAGCTCTCTTGAGTTTTACTGCTACTCCCGCTCCCCGCCAGGAGCCTTCTCCGACCAATGACGCCTCTGCGCGCCCACCTAAAGTGAAAGGTGGTAATAAGTCTGGCCAGACCAAAGAGCAAGAGATTGCTGAGCTTGAGAAAAAGCTCCATGAATTGAGGCAGTCGGAGCCACCGAAACGAACTGAGCGACCGCTTCCTAGTCAAGCGAAGCGTATTGTTCAAGAGAATATTCTTAACGCGACCGCTCGTCGCACTACTTCTTCGGAAGCACCTGCAAAATTATCCACCCCGGCCAGAACTCGGCCTGGTGAATTTTTGGAGCAGGCTATCCGTGACACGGCTCGGAATGGTGGTGGTACTCCCCCATCTGACTCATCAGACAGTTCGTCAAGCTCAGACAATGAGTCTGGCGTGGCCGATGATGAGACACCGCAAAGCCGTAAGAGGTCTGCGAAGAGTAAGAAGAAGACTCCGCACAAAATGTTGTTGAAACCCATCCCACCTACCAAGTACGATGGATCCGCAGACGCCACGCTGTTCTACCGCTGGTGTCGAGAGTCCACATCCTTTGTGCGGGTCGGCCGAGTTCCAGCTTCGGACCAACTCTTCTTCCTGTCCTATTATTTGACAGGGAAAGCGTTAGATTTCTACGAACAGGTCGTAATTCGGAAGCCTGCTACTTACAGTCTCGAGGATTTCTTCCTCGATCTGTTTGACTTTTGCTTCCCCGCTGATTTCCGCAACAAGATGCGAGACCAGCTGAATCGGTGCTACCAGCAAGGAAAACCCGTTCTGGAGCACATCGCCGCGTTTGAGCAGCTATGGCGTGTAGTTGGACTACCAAATGACCAGGAAAAAGTGGTTAGATTTTGGCGTAGTCTCCGCCCCGATATACAACAAGAATTGTATCGTAAGGATTTGGATCCTGAGGTCTCAGTTTGGGACGAAGTGATCCTCGCTGCAGAACGTGCCGAGGTGTGGTTGAAGCTGGATGTACGATCCAAAAACACGACCGCTAATGCGGCTGTTTCGAACCAAACCTCGAGCTATAATACTTCCTCTGGTGGTAGAAGATATCCCCAGAGATTCAACCGGCGAGATCGGCGTGGAAGAGGAGGCTATACAATGCGTACCTCTTCTGTGACATTCAGACCTAGACCAGCGGATGCCCAGGCGAATAAGGCAACCGCTGGATCTTCCAGACCTCAGAGGCACGGAAAGTCTTCCGAAGATGGGCCTTCATCTGCGAAAAAACGCAATGAAATGCTAGCGCAAGGGCGCTGCTTTACCTGCGAAGAAGTAGGACACCTAGCCCGTAATTGCCCGAAGACCACAAACGTGGTATCAAGGGAAAGGGGCAAGCCTCCAGGGTTCGGATTGCATGCCGCACGATTTTCGAATGTGGCTGAATCAGCACTGTTGGAAAGCACGCAAGTGCTTGATACCTTACCCATTGGGGCAATTGGCTTAATGTTCAACGCCGAGGACGTCGTTGAGGAGGGCGGGGACCCCACTGAAAATTTAAACGAACTTTCAGACCAGATCTCTGACCAAGAGGTAGAATACTCACCTCCTCCACAATCAATTGGCGACTTGTATGCATTTAATGCTGAACTTGCTCTCGAGATGGGTCAACCATATCCAGGAGATGAAAGCGAAATTACTTCCAAGGAACGACGCTTCTGCGTGTATCGCATCTCAGACACACAATATGTTGTGCTGGATTCTATGAATGAGTTCGACTCTAAAATAGACGGTAAACTCCTTCAAAATCCGGATTTTATGCTGGGCTTGTGGTACGCACGAGAAAGACAGAAGGCTATTGGCCTGAACCCGCGCGACATCCCAATGGAGGATCGCTATCTCGCTGAGTTAGGCGACGGATTAATTATTGGGGCACGCACAATGCTTGAGCATGCCTGCTGGGATGGAAATCTCGAAAATGCGGACTTTTCGCGCTTCCATGTCCAAGACGCAATCAACGAGAGCCTTACTATTATGGACCTCGTGGAAGGAATGCAATTTCTGCTGCCTCGAGTGCGGCTACTGGACCAGAGCTTCGACTTGGTGGCCTGGTACCGCAACGAGCTTGAGGAGTGCACAAGGTGCGATGAGGACTATGACCTTGTGTCAGTCAGCGAAACTGATGCAGAAATTATTACCTACGAGTCGTCCACCGACTCGGAGATGCCACCCCTAGTGGGTGTCTCTGACAGTGAGGACGAGGAATTTCTAAACGAGGCGACACCTCGTCCAGAAGTTGTCCGAGACAACGGGAAAAAGTTCCCTAAACCTCGCCGTCAGCTCGGAGATGTAATGGAAGATGCCGTACGGCTCATCCTTGAAGTTTCCCAGCCTTACCCTGGGGATGAGCGCGTTGTCGATAAAGAAATCCTCCAGAAGCCTCGCTTTGACGTCATGCGAGTCGCTGATGACTGCTACGTTGTCAAAGACGAATATTTCCTCGAAATCTCAATACTTCCATTGGAATATTTGAGAGTACCCGCCTTCAGCTTGGCTAGTTGGTACGCAAATATTCGTGCTGTTGAGTGCGGAATTGAAGACTATGGCTTTCTTCGTACTCACTGTGCAACCGTCAAGGAGCTTCTTGCGGATGAAGTGAGAAGATACCTTGCAGAAAACAGCGCAGAGTATCCAATCCTCACCTCAACTCTGGTTTGTCGCGTTCTGAGAGAACCAGATGAATTGGATGGCCCAGATTCTTTTCTTGTTCGTGTCCCAACGCCCGAGGTTGACTTTGTGGACTTCATCTCGGAAACCGATTTGACAAATCCGCTCTTTGACTTCATCGGTTGGATTTTGACGCGTCCTAGAAGAGTGCGCCTGTCAGAGTATCAGCTGTGCGAGGCGTTTGCCAGCTCCTTTGACTCATCTTACCTTGGGACTATTTTCGGTGACGACTTGGTACCCAGAGACGAGGTTGAATTCTTCTGTGGCAAGGTCCAGATCCCCGCGGATGGTTACAACGGACTTCGGCGAACTGCGTCTATGCCCCGAACTCCTAATCGCATGGTCGCGAAGCCGCTCGTCATTGTAGCGCAGGTTAATAAACAACCTGTGCGAGCTCTAGTTGATTCTGGGTCTTTGGGAGATTTAATCTCAACCACAGTTGCGGACCAGTTGCAGCTTCAACGAACCGAATTGGACGAACCAATAGTTCTCCAGCTCGCAGTTCAGGGCTCACGCTCTAGGATCAACCACTCTGTTAGTGTGGATTTTCAATATCAAGAAGTTCGTACTCAGCGCAGTTTCTACGTCGCAAATCTGAGTGGATATGATATGATCCTGGGGACAGCCTGGCTGTATCAGCATAAGGTGACTATTGGCCTTAATCCGGCTCGTGTTTGCATAGGCAGCGCTAATGCCTTACCTTTAGAGGGAGTTGCAACTGCGAAGATATACACCAGCGCCATGAGAGTTGAGGATGATGCTTTGCAAGTTGTTCGCGGTGAATTGCTGGAGTATGCAAAGCCTGTTTGTAAGGTGGCGTCGGAGACGCCGTTACCACCTTTGCGTGCGATAAATCATGAAATACCACTCATCGATGAGAATAAAATCTTGCCATGGCGGCCATCACGTTGTCCTGAGGCCCTGCGTTCCCAGTGGGACGAAAAGCGCAAGGTATATTTGAATACGGGACGGTGGAAGATCACCAACTCGGGAAATACTGCACCTATGTTGCTGATTCCAAAGGCGAAGTCAAATCCGCCACGGCTCAGGGTTGTGGTGGACTTACGTGCGCGCAATGCAAATACCCGTAAGATGACCTCGCCACTTCCAGACATGGAAGGGATACTGAGACGAGTCTCACGGTGTCCGTTTCGTTCGTTAACCGACGGGCAGGACGCATATGAACAGATCAGGATAAAACCTGAACATGTTGAACGCACAGCTGTGAGCACTCCAGACGGCAATATGGTCAGCCTTGTATTACAACAAGGGGACTGTAATGCCCCCGCAACTTATCAGTCATTAATGAATTACCTCTTCTCGGATTATATTGGGGTCTTCATGGACGTCTACCTCGACGATATAATCATATACTCCAATACCCTGGAAGAACACATTGAGCATGTGAAGAAAGTCATTGATGTTCTCAAGCGTGAGACACTGTACCTAAGTGCGAATAAAATGCAGCTACTTCAACCTGAACTCAAGGTTCTGGGGCGAATTGTCGACGACGGAGGTATCCGAATGGATCCCGACAAAGTTGATTCAGTTGTAAACTGGAAAACCCCGACTAATCGCGACTTACTGCGTGGATTTCTTGGTTCACTTGGGTATCTTGCCGATGACTTGGCCAGTGTTAGAATTCCAATGGGACCTCTTCATGGCTTAACCGGGGACTCGGTTCCTTTTCGCTGGAGTTATACGCATCAGCGCGCGTTTGAGGACTGCAAGCAGATTGCTCACGCTGGTCGGAACCATCGCAGAAAGCCATTGAAGTATGGCAAAGGCGCACCTCCGGTGTGGCTCGTCACTGACGGATGCAGTACTGGAATCGCTGGTGTCGTCTGCCAAGGTGACGACTGGAAAACGGCGAAGGTTGCCGCCTTCTTCTCTGCAAAATTGAGCTCAGCGCAGCAGAATTATCCCGTCCACGAGATTGAAATGCTCGCGGGTGTGGAATCGATGCTCCGCCATCAAGACATCCTCCAAGGATGCAAATTCACTTGGATCACTGATCACAAAGGATTAATTCACCTTGTGAACCAGAAGAACCTCTCTGGCCGACAGGCCCGCTGGATTGAGAAAATATCCAGCTTTGATTTTGACATTCAATATGTCCCGGGAACTGAGAATGTCCTCGCAGATGCACTTTCGCGAATATACTCAAACGAGGCGCCAGGGACCGTGCGTGCTCGTTCAGAGTACACTTACCACGATGTTATTGACATGGATGTGCTCGAGCTGGGCGCCATTTCAATGCCTGTATTTGCAGGAGGTGAGGCCGCCGCTCTAGCAAGTGACCGGGTCACTAGGTCAATGACTCGGAATTCGTTCAGGAGGGCGAGAACTCAGGGCGATATGCCTTGAGACCCCGTACCAAGGCAAAGGAGGGCGGGGATACAAGGAAAACGCACAAGAATTCCAAAAATTCCCAACCAAAGTCTGGCTCTATGACCTCCAAACCTAAGGAGAGAACAGCACCTGGTGTAAGCGCAAAGCCCACCAGCAGGCCCAAAATCACCACCGGCGCAAAGCCAGTGGAGACAACGAATGTCGCTCGAGAGAAGATGACAGCGGAAGCCATCCGGAAAACGCCTGATGGCAAATCTGATGGATCCCCGGCAGTAAACGCCGATCAGAGGCCCTCTGATACCAATGACGACCTTGAAAGCATGGATGAATCCCTGCTTCAAGTGGTCAACAGTGGCTGGAGAGGCTTAGACATCCTCTCCCTTGTTGCTCACAAGTATGTAAGCGACCCGTTCTTCAACCAAGTTCTTGATACGCCGAAGGCCTTCAGAAATTTCGAGATTGAAGACGGTTTAATCTACCTCAAGCAGGAAGATGTACGCTTATTGTGTATACCTGCTTTATCCCATCAGGGACGCAATCTTCGGGAGATAATCATTTCCGAGGCTCATTCAGTCTTGGCCCATCTCGGAGTCAGAAAGACTTTAGACTATCTTCGAGATCATGTTTGGTGGAAAGATATGGTTGAGGATACTCGTAGTTTCTGCGAGACCTGCCCGACATGCAGACGTAGTAAGTCGAGTACGCAGAAGCCTTATGGACTTTTGCACTCATTGAATCCTCCTTCTCAACCATGGGAAACTATCGGAATGGATTTTGTTGGTCCACTTCCTGAGTCCAGGAACCGTGATAGTGTTTTCAACTCTATCACCGTAGTCATTGATCTATTGACTGGGATGTTGCATCTCATACCGAGCCGTATTAATTACACTGCTCGTCAGCTTGCTGAATCAATGTTCGAGAACATATATAAGCTACACGGACTTCCCAAAAGTATTGTCAGTGACCGTGATGTGCTGTTTACAAGCACATTTTGGAAACGGCTACATGAGCTGATAGGCACAAAGCTCAATATGTCAAGTGCATATCACCCGGAATCAGACGGCGGAACAGAACGGGCCAACCGAACGGTGACACAAATGCTCCGTCAATGTATCCACCCGAATCAAAAAGATTGGGTTGCCAAGCTTCCGGCCGTCGAGTTCGCAATGAACTCGGCACGCTCTGAAACAACCGGATATTCTCCTTTCTTCCTCAACACTGGGCGCATGCCCAGGTCGTTGATTTGGAACCCTGATAGGACTCGGGAATATCCCGGCGTTGCAAACTTTGCTTTGCAACGGCGACTCGCCATCATATCAGCACATGATAGCATGATCGCGGCCCGGGTAAAACAGACTCGATCTGCAAACCGCAGACGCCAAACTGCACCTTTTGAAGAAGGTGATTTGGTGTATCTCTCAACGAAGAATATTAAGTTTGAGAAGGGATTAGCCCGTAAACTCATCCCTAAGTTTATTGGGCCTTATCGCATTCTCAGGAACTTTGAAAATGCCTCATTTCAAATTGAACTCCCATCAAATCTGAAACAGCGCGGCGTGCATGATGTGTTCCATGCGTCACTGCTGCGGATCCATGTCCCGAACGACGACCGTCGGTTTCCTGGACGGCTTGACTGTCAGCTCGGAGTCACTATAGACTATGAAGACAATGAATGGCCAGCGGAGAAAATCACCAGCCACCATGGCAGGCGAACTTCAGCTATATTTGAGATCTTGTGGTCAACAGGAGATCGTACCTGGATGTCTTATGGACAGGCGTCCCGGTTGCCATGTTTCCGTGATTATCTGGACGCCATAGGTGTATCAGACATCAAGGATCTGCGTTACGGCACAGGTCAACCGCCTGCTGAAGATCCGCAAGTCTTCGTGGGCGGAATCCAAATGGAGTTCTGCGGATTTGCAGACAATATAAGCAAGCGAAGTAAGGACGGAATGCCCCCGATGCCTCTGTCGAATATGTTTGACCACCCTGATTTTACTGCTCCTGCTACAAATCACGATTTCTTCACTGGTCCTGTACCTGATCCCCAGACCTGGGACCCCAAGTTTAATACCTGGAACGCAAAACACCATGCTGTTAAACGCGTCAGCCCCGAGACTTTTGTACTCGTTGGCCAAGGCCAGAATTCTGGTGTCCACGTCGTGATCTCTGCGAAGCAGGTTGCGTTGTTTATCACGCACAACGAGGAGCTCTGGTACAACCAGGATGCTCAAGATCGTGACTGCGATCCGCTTGGCTACGCCCAGTTTGCGATGCATCTCAATGCCTACGACTCGTCGACTGACCTCTGGGCATTCTACGACAACCAGGCTGAGATTCCGACCTGGGGAACATGGTCTGTCTTCCCTCAGCACATTGGCGAATTTCGTGTTCCCAGTGGGATGGCCCTTGTCTCGAAAGAGCGCAAGGACCTGGTTGAGCGCCAGTGGGAACGCAACCTTCTCCGGCAGGAGGAATCCCGTCGTAAGCGCGAACTTGGCCGCCAGACTCGTGACCTCGAGCCGTATCCCACCACCAAGCGCAACAAGGACGATATGCGCGCCGCCATTTCGGCACGTGGCAAGGCGGTGAGGAACGATTCCCGTGCCGCCGTGCCTAGGACGACGGCCAGGCAGGGTCATCGTCGCAACAACCAGGCAGTTCCCGCACCGGCTCCAGTTCCGCTGGCACAGCCCGCGCCAGTTGTGCTCACGCAGCCGCTGCAGATGGTGGTTCAGCCAGTTGGCCCTGCACACACCCCCGCTTCTGGTTCCTCGCAAAATATTCCGCCGATTACCACCATCGATCCCGCACACTTTGCGTCCCACGATGACTCTGACGCCCTCACCAACCTTGCCACCATGACGAACGAAGAGTTCATGGAAATGATGGGCAAGGGCTCGGGCCAGACTCAGGAGGACGCTACTATGGAAGGGTGAATGGGAAGATCGCCCTGCGCGGCGATCTGGAGGGCGTATGTAACGGACTCGTGCTTCTTTTGAACCCCCTACCCGTTACGATCAACATTACTTACCAACATCTCTACCAGTCTTTTCTTTCGCACCCATGTGCCCACGCTCATTACAATACCCACTGTTCACTCTGCCGATTGCAGATGCTCACACTCATTTACCTACGTTTCATCTCAACATCCTAACCATCTCTACGATCACACAAATATCAGTAAACACTTGGCTCAGTATATAAACCCGTAGCGTAGATCTGATTGCTCGGTTAATCTACAACTTACGCCAGTTACTACCGGATTGACCACCTCCAACCTATTGTGCCGGACTAGCTTCTAGCTCTCCGTCACAGATGGATACCTCGGCCGATAGAGGGGAGGCAAAAGCTCGAAATCAAAGGGGGAAAAACAGAAGAGCAGATTTTTTTCTGGTCCTAAATGAGTAATCTTAAGGTTCAACTGTCAACTGTCCACCAAGGCTTTGTTTGTACGTGCATTCATGATCGCTAATCAACGCGACTGTCACGTGCAGCGCTCCTTGTCTTCTGCCACATCGAGGCCGCCTTGCGACTGGCACCGCTTCCAGCACACAATGCAGAACACTATACCACAAGAACTGGTGGATAGCATTGTGAGGATGGTGGACCCCGCCGACCATAGCACCCTCAAAGCTTGCGCTCTGACGTCCTCCAGTTTGTGCAGCGCCAGTCAGCAGATCCTCCTTCGTTTTCTGACACTCAAAGGCCACATTTACCCTTCGAATTATGTTGAGGCGTCCACACTATTCATGGAATCACCCCACCTCGGCGCGTATGTTACAGATGTCAAAATAGAACTTCCATCGGAGGGCACATACGCTGCGGCCATGGTGGGTCTTCCCAGAGTTCTGGAAAAATTAACCAGAGTTCGGCGATGCATTGTCGAAGGCGGAACAGGCTCCGCCGGGCATAAACTTGCATTCTCCCCTGACCTCGTCGGTTTCGTTTCTCGTCAACCGTTGGAATTCCTATCTGTCCGCGCCGTTCGAGGGATCTCTCCAACGGTGTTCAAGAGCTTCCTCATTTCGGTCCCGGCACTATCATTCTGCGATGTCGAGCTCTTGGATTACTTCTACGATGATGGTGATGATCCGAGCCCCACTCCAGCGGTCACCGACCTCGTCCTCGATAAAGGCACCAATGACATATTGGAGGCTTTGACACCTCCGGAAAACGCGGCATATACATCCAGCTTGCGCCGGCTATCGATTCGGTTCGGAACTGATCTTCCTTCCCTCGTCGCCGCAACGCGTAACCTTCAGCATATTCGCATAGGTTCTCCCATCACCAGCGAGACTCAGGGTCCCACTCCCCGCTTAAATTCCCTCCCGCCTCTCCCTTTCCTCACATCTTTTGAGCTCGAGCTCGACTACGGCGACCACTCCGCAGAGTGGGTCAACGACGCCATCTCCGCGATTCTGCGCGCCAAAGACGGACCGGAATCCCTTCACCTCAAAGAGATTACAATCACATATCACCCCATGTGGGAATGGTCCTATCCAGATGATGATTATGCGGCGTTTTTGACGAGGCTGGACGAGCGGCTCTCGTCCCACAGTTCATGTCCACGCCTGCAATGGAGATTCCGCTTCGTGGGAGTAGGCCGCGAGGAGCGCTTTGACCTTCTCAACGCATTTACAGAGCAGCATATGACCCGACTAGATGCGATGGGCCATCTCATCTTCGAGACATACGAACCCCATTGGAGGGACGAGTTTCTGTGAGGAGCGACAGGCAAAGAAGGCAAGCGTGTTGGATCATGTGTTTGTTCGCTTTCAACAACGAGAACTTATGTTGACAGTGAACGAACGGATTTCGTGAATGACAGATGCGAATTCAACTGCAAATGTTAAACAGGCGCCACCGAGACTTGAGCACATCGAATCCATCCGTTACGCTGGGCAAAGAAATTCAGGATAAATAACGTTGTTTGCTTTCACGCTTCAACTCTAAATCGGAATCTAGACCAACAAAGTTCAAAGCGATTCGTCACTATTTCTGGCCTTGCATCTTTTAACAACAGTTTTTTCAGGTTGCCTTGACGTCCGCTCTTCTCTACGTCCTTTTGTGAATAAGTATTTGTGGAATGATTCGCTGAGAGTCACAGAGGGCAAGTCGAAAGAAAATACTGTCCTTTGTTCGAATCTATCTCTGAACTAACGAAAAGCGCATGGTGCGTGTATTCAATGCTGAAAGCTCAGATTGATGCCATGTTGTTAGCGGGCATACCGCTCGACTCGGGGTTAGGTTATAGCTCGCCGTATAGCCTTTTTATTCCCAACATCGCTGTAGTCTTTCATGGGCAGGAATGAGGATGTCCGAACTTTAGCTTATCTCGTTCCATTTTATTCCTTTCCTCCGGTTTTATACAGCGGTCGTGCTTTAGATTTTACCCAGCCTTCCTTCCGATCCCCAAGTGGCGTGATTGAATTGCAGCATCCACGATCCAAGTCCAAATTGGAATTTAAACTCACATAGTTCAAAACCATTGCTGTCCTTGCATCTTTCAACAAAAGTTTCTCAAGTTGCTTTGACGTCCCGTCTTCTCGAGGTCATTTCGGCAAAGAATATTTGTGGAATAGATCGCTGGTAGATGTCCCTGTTGCCTCGATCTGGCCAAGACTCCTCTCGTGGATTCCTTGGATAATCAGCCGACATCCGTGAAAGACTGTTATTGTGTCACAGAATACGGGAATTTTGTTGTGTGTTTGCCGCCATCACCTGTTGTTTGCCCCCAACACAAACATGCACATTTCTCAACTCTCAGAGGGTCGTTTTGGTCAGATCCTTTCACGGACTATATTATTGGATCCACAGGTGAGTTCATGTCAAGATTTAGATCTATCATAGCTTGGGAACTGCCCGAGTGATGACTTCTACGTTATGTTGCGCTTCCTAGTTTAAGACTTTACACATCAAGTTCTTTCATTGTTGAAGGTAGTTCAAATCATCGTACAATAGTGCCAGCTTCTGCTCACCACATTCTGCCCAAGATTGGCTTAAACGACACGAGAGCCACCAGGACGGCCATGGGTGATGCCCCGGTGGTGGTGTCTATCGCCTGGGACGGGGAATTCAGAATCCGGGGGGTGAGTCAAAGGAGTCGCGAAAACAGCGACTTCAAGAGATGGCACATTCGAAAGATCAACAGCCTCGCCGCCCGCCTGCAGAAAATATTGTCAGTATCATGTCACTTAAATTGATAAAGGGCACATACCTTCTGAACGCGCCAGTGAATGTTGTGCTTGAGGTACGGCTCGACGACGTCCGGATCAAGCGAGTCAAGCCCAGAGTGCTCGACGATTCCCTCGTTCAGATGCACGAAGCCCTCAACCTCGGCGTCTCTATTTGTGCGGCAGTTCGCACAGCGCTCGGGGACACTACAGGTCGGTGAAGATCAATTAGCAAGCAATCACCAGCCGAAGGGGAGGGTGAATAGCACGTACCTGTTTGCGAATACGTGGTGTGCGCCGACAAAGTTGGGACTAGTGCGCCATTGCTTTGGGTCGTTGGGGACGTCTCCAAGGAACAGCAAGATCAAGAAACTGCCGCCAACCTCATGCTTCTTGACTTGGACGCGTGCAGTCCACTCCCAGACGGTGTGGTCCTGCGGGTGATGCGGCGGAGGATGGGGTGCGACTTGCGGCGCCGGAATGTGTGCCAAGTTGGCCTGCACGTGTGGATGGGCCCGCAGTGTAGGCGCCGGGTTGGAGATGGTGTTGGTGTTGGTGTTAGAGGCGGCAGGAGGAGGGTTGCTCTTAGGAGCCTCCGGAGCAGCGGCCGATTCAGTCCGGACCGGCTTGGCAGCAGCGACAAGCTGCGCTCTGACAACAGATCCCCCGTACAGCTGGTTCACCTTCTGCGCGATGGCAGTGCGCACCGCTGCGGGATTGCTCAGGTCGAGCCCGTTGAACTCGGGGTATGTATACCCGAGTGGGGCCGTCGCCGTCACCTGGGTAGACTCCCAATAGGTGGTCTGTGAGTTCCAGAATGGAGTCAAGTCTGCGCGGTACGTGACTTGGTAAGTTGAAATCAGAAAGAAGCAATTGATCTCACCAGTGTTCTTGTCAACAGGAGTATCTGGAGCAATCGTCCACGTCCCACCTGTGGCCTCGCCGCGTGATACCCACACACCAGGGTTCAGAGCAGACCATAGGGAGAGCAGACGGTCGACATTGCAGTGGTGCAAGAAGAAAATAGGATCGAAAGCTGTGGACGATCAACTACCGACTGGCGGCCAAAAAAAAGACAGATACGTACCCGCGACGGAAGGGTCGGACATCTGTCCGTTGCCACCGACATCAACATGCACGCCGTCGTGGATGGCTTCCAGGCTGTTGCTCGTGCTCCCACCGTCGCCCGGGGTGTGGTTGCTGAACGCCGGCCACGTGTGGACCCGCGACAAGAGATTATAGGTCTTGCTCGTCAGTTGGCTTTGCGCGCTCTTCAACGTGCTACACGGAACTCGTGATTAAAAGGTGCTACACGCCCTCGACCGGGGTTGGCTTAAAATACCTCGTCATCTGTTGCACATCGTCCGTCGCGTCAGGATCCGTGGTGTCTGGGGATCTCAGCGTCGTTTGCCAGCTGCTGTATGGATCCGGGAAGGAGGGATCGATGGGGTGGAACGTGTACCGCCGCAGAGGGTTGTTCACCTTCGTTCTCTGTCCGTTCGACGTGATGATGGACACCTGATCGAGAGAGATCACCTCCGGCGGAGGTACTGCATTTGCGGCCCAATCCCAGTATGGCTGGCGCAGCGCCAGCGCAGCCTGGTTGAAGCGCGCCTGATCGACGGTGTACGTCGAGGCGATCTGGATCGCCGCCCGCTGGAGAGCTTGCTACACGCGAAATCAAATCAGTATTCGCGAATTTATTGTGGTTGAGTGAGGACAGACGAACTCACCTCGAAGAGAAGGACGTAAGGGCGATGGAAGGTGGGGAACAAGACGTTGCCGTGGGTGCAGTACCCCTCCCAGCCCTGAGGATCGACGGGCTGTTTACCAGAACCGTCCCATGGCTGGTAGGGAAGTCCGTGGATCCCCGAAATCGAGAAGAACGCGTCCACATCCTCTTGATTCTGCCCATAGATGCGCTCTGCAGTGGGAAAGGTTGATTCAGAAACACAATATGGCATTGGAACAACTCACGAAGCGCCTGGATATACAGCGAGAACTGGTCCTCGATCTTGACGAAGTCGTGGATCTCAACACGATTGGGCGCTGCCGCACCTTGGGGAGGGCTGCCGCCCTTAGCGCCAGTGACGATATACGTGGACATTTTACTAGAGTTGCTGCTGATTAAAATGTTATAGGATGGATGAGCACGACGGCGCAGTGAAAGGAGTCGCTTTATACCCCAGCGCCTCCCCAGACGCGTTTCATAACGTAGCACGGCTTCCGTATCAAGTCAGTCAAGAGCTCCTTCTACTCGGTGCACGGCTAGTATGACGGCCGGAGTGACATCTTGACCGTCGGCACACAAGGTCCCGATTCCAGAATATGTTATACCATTCCCCACTGGGGTTTCCGCCAGATACGGAAGACGTTTGCTGCGGCTAGGCTAGTCCGGACCTGAGTCATATTCAATCCCGGAGAGTTTTTGTCTTACCGGCTTCGGGATGCCAACATGGTCGCATTGTTGGTTTTGTTCAATATTAGCCTGTTTGGAGCCATTTGATGGCTTTCGGGCCGTGCGCAAAATGCAGGTGAATGGCTCCACAGAGCGATTCAGAGCCATTGACGTCATTCTCTGGCTGTGGATTCGCATCGGATGGCTTGAATGGCTGCTGCGCAAACTCTCCGAGTCTATGGCATTTACCCACACAGGGACTCCATGTTCCACGCGACGTGTTTCGTCGCTGCATTTCCTAGATGAATGCCAATTAAATGGCTCAATAAGATGATCCGGACCCTGATGCCCGAGGGAGGTCATCTGTCAGCTGAGGTGCTCACTTATTCTATGTCCTATATGAACGGCACTGGTTCAAAGGTGAATGGAGACGATCCTGCCCCTGAATAATGCATAACGCATCTCATCCGCTACCCGGTTTACTCGGCCGCTCTTTTCTAGATGATGACAGTGGCTGAAATGAAGATGAAGGTAACGTCATCCCTTTATTTCCTTGCCAACTGTCCGATTCTTGGATCTAGAGCGAGTCGAAATCAATTGGATCCAATATTTGGAGAATCAATGGAGCGAAGAAGACGCTGGATGATCGTCAAGTATAGGATATCAGCCGAATTGACCCTTATCACACATATGCTCAAGAGGCCGGACAGCACGCATACTAGCGCTGCGTATCCTGAACATTCTACATGTCCAAGCTGCAAAGGCGAATCTGTCAGCTTGCCTCGCATACCAACATACAACTGCCTCAGACTGTCGTTCATGCGGTAAATCAGGTTTGAAAAGTGAGGAAAATAGGATATTATACAAGGTCAACATCCCTAATCAAATCCCGCCTAGCTGTTCACTCTGCATCCGGGATACCCCAAGTCGATGTAGCGGCACGAGTGAAAGGTTCCACTCGGTTAGACACCGGAGCTTAACCCAGCACCTGCGATCGATCTTCGAGTCAATGATTTGCTTGACTTCGAAGTGTTCGTCACCGTCAATAATTTCAACTCCGGCTGGAGGTGGCTCCTCGCGGCCTGGAAATGGGTTCGGAATGTGGGTTCAAGTTGGGAAATATGGAAAACCAGGTGAACTTGCTTGGAGCATCTTTGTTCATGGTGTCATGGTTTGCTCCGTTAATCGGTAGAGAGAATATTCTAATTTGCGCGTCTGTTTCAGGAAGTAAGCATATGCTACTGTAATGCTCTCTCGATGGCGCCCTAATTGAATTTGTGGACCGCAGTACTCGCATTCTGGAAGCAGTTCGGTCTTCCGCGATGAGATCAAGTTGTGCAATTTTGTCGACGACGTACAGGCGTTACAAGTACAAGATAATGCTGCCGGCCCGGTAGTGAGACAGTGATACAAGTACAAGAGAAACAATTTGGACTACTTCGTGGCGCCACCTTGGCCGCGGAACACATTTTGGCCGCGCAGGGTTCCTTGGCCGCGGAGGCCGTAAACGAGCTTCCTCCATTCCGCCTTGGTCTCCGGGTGCGCTTCGCGAGAAGTGAAATTCGTGAAGCGATGAGTGTCGCGCTCGGTGAACTCCTGCTTGTTGATGTTCGTGAAGTCGACATAGACGCCTCGAGAAATGGTCATGGTGCCGGTCGCGAGCGGCGTACCCCTCACGATATCATTCAGGAGGCCAGGGCCGTGGGCATCGGCGTTTTTGGTATCCCTGTAGATCGCGACCTTGTAGCTGGCGCCAGAGACGAACCACTTGGTGCTCAATGCATCAGCCGGCTGCATGGCGACCTCCGGGCGGGAGACGCTGAGTAGGAGGTCTCGCTTGCGCTGAACAGCATCGAGCAGGACGCCGCGGTCGAACTCCTTCGCATTGAACCCAGGTCGCATGTCGCTGAGGGTGATCTCGGCGCACATCTGTGCGTTGGGCGCCTTGACGAGAGCGTGGTCGATGTAGAGACGATCATTCACAGGGAACAGATAGAACGGGACGAATGAGGACGGATAGTCGTCGTCGCGGTAATAGGAGTCAAGCGGGGTGTTCTTTACCACCTGAAGAATCGAGACCCGCACATTCTTGACCACCGTCTCGGCGCCAGAACCATCCCTGGGGACACCATCAGCCTACAAGTCAGAACAAGTACGAGGATGACCACTTACTGCGTGCGGATCGTGGCTTGGAAGGAGGCGCCCGGCTTGGCGAGGTCGCTTATGTTCGTGTCTTGTTCCGTAGCAAGAAAAAGGCTGTCGTCTGACGCTACGTTTTTGGAGGCGGATCCAGAAAGATCGGTAATCTCCGCGCTGAGGATGACTTGGAAGCGACCGTTGGCATTGTGGAAGTATGGGCGGTAGATGAGGAACGCTTTGCCAGTGTCAGAAGACATGTTGGCGTCATATCCCTGGAGAACGAAAGACTGGGTCTGCGGTGTAATGGTGTTGCGTGTGATGACATGCTGAGCGACTCGTTGGTTTTATCTGTCGCTTTGAAATTTATCTGGAACATACCTTCATTTCCTCTTCCAGGATGCCTTGGAAGATGCCCGCGAGCTTCCCGACGAAGTCGCCGGCGGTCTGGAAGGGCGACATGACGACATTTCGAAGGACGAAGAGGTCTTGGTTCGACTCGGTCTCCAACTGCAACCTCTTCTTGAAATGCTTCACGCATGCGCCGTAATCGCCAACCTTGAATGTCGTGGCGGACAAGAACATCGGGATCCCCTCGGGCTTCTTATTCGGAGTCGTAATGGACAGTCGCTTAAAGATAGCGTTGTTCAGGTAGTTGGCCTCCTCGACGTCGATGTTGGCCACACCGTTGATACGGAAGTTACAAGCAAACGCATTGATATTGAGATCCGAGCCAAGTGTACTCAGCAGCGCCATGGCACGTTCGTCTTGAACGACCGCTTCGTTCGATTTCCCAAGGATGTGCGTCCGAATAAAGTCCTTTTCCTTGGCAAGCTCAGCCTGGTCCGGCTCCGAACTGAGTGGGTTCAAAGGGACGACTATGAACGGGTCTTTTTCAACAGACATGGCAGCCCAGTGGGCGGCAATCTGCGGCGCAGAGGTCAACTCTCCTGGCTCACACACTGCAGGACTCAGCCACTTACTCTGCGACACGACCACGAGACTTCGCCAAGCAGGGCGCCGTGACCATATTTGTGCAGGCCGATCACTTGATGGTGCATATAGGTCGCGACTGCAGCCGCACCAGGTTTACTGCCAAGCATAGGTCGTCAACACCCACTCAGCAGTCAAAGCGAACGAACTGATGTACCTTCCTTCGACACCGTACACACCGATGCTTTCTCCCGTGTCCGACTGCTGCAAGTACGGAGCGCTCCATGTGACGAGGTACCGCATCCTCCCATCGCGATAGCACAGTCCGCCGGCGGGGTACGGGATGTAGCCGGCCTTGTGCGGGTCGATTGTAATGGAATCCGTACGAGCAAGGGCTTCGAACTGACGGACGGTCGATGGGCGGAGGGTCTCAGTCGGCACGAAGTCGCGGCTGGGCTCTTCCTTGGGCCCGCGGCCGATCGGGCCCATCCTCTCGCGAATCATGGAGGCAAAATAGCCACCCCAGGCGGCGTCCGCGTGGACGAGGAAGCAAAGACCCTTGGCTTCGAACTCATCGCGCATATCGAGGATCTCGTCGAGCGGGTCGACGCAGCCTTCTTCGGTCGATCCGATTATACCGACAACGGCGAAGACGGGAATCTGCTTCTTCAGACACCTGAAGGGGTATCAATTAGCGACAGAGGAAGAACATTGTAATAGAGACCGACGAACTCTTCGAGGTGCCCGCGGAGGATTTTCGTATCGATATGGGCGTTAATGTCGATCGGAACGTCAATCATGTTCTCAGAACCGAGTCCAGCAAGGGCTGAGCCGATTCATATTAATGAGCGAAATGCAGACACAGATGTAGCGCACCTGCCCCCTTCGGCCAAGAATAGTGCTTGGTGGCGGAAATGAAATAGCGAGGCGGAGTCTTCATGCCCCACTCTTGTTCAACGGCCTGCTTGCCCCGAGTCTGGACGATGTAATTGCCGAGGACGGCGTCCAGGTAGGTCGGAGTGATGCCGTACTCGGCCTCGAGACGCCTGGGAATGTCGAGAATGGTCTTCGGGGGAAGGTTGAGAAGCTGCCATAAGTCGAGTTTGGAAAGGAGCTCCATTTCGGACGAGACAAACGAATTGGGCAGGGGGACTTTGAACGTATCCGAGATCAAGTGAAGCTCTTTTCCGGGCTTCATGGCATCACGGAGCGACAATGGGTAGTACTTGAGGTTACGAGCTATCCCAATACCAAATTATCACAGGGTTGACGTCAAAGCATGAGATCCAACTTACCGACCCTGAAATCATGGCGGGAGCACGTGAGTGAGGAATGCAGAGAAACGCTCGAAGCAAAACTCACCAAATAGATTCCAAGTTGGCCACGGTGCCATCGCAAGCGATGTGCCCCCAGTAAAGTGGCTTGCCATCAGAGTCGTTCTCGTTGTAACCCAGCATCTCGCACATGTCATGTCCAACGTCGATCTCTAAAAGCGTTGTGATGGGGCTGGCCTCAAACGCTACGTTGTTCGGGTTATTGAGAACTGTGGCGACCCAGCCGAGGATACCCGGCAAGCCCATCTCGAAGGACATGTGCCCAGCATAGCGCTGAGAGAAGAAAGGGATCGAGTATGCGAAGAGGTGTGTGGTCAGGAGCTCGAACTGCTTGATGAGTTCGCCCTGGTGTTGTTGGAAGGTTTGCGACGCCTGAATGCTCTCTGTGATGAATTTCTAGTAAAAGACGCATGAGTACGCGTACTGAATCGTCGCTGAAAAAAAAGGACAAACGCCATCATCAGGGTAATAATCGAGACGAGACTTCTTCTGCAAGTTGACAGCCTGCTCAAATAGCCCCTTCAACATGTCCGCGTTCTCGCCCTGAGGTCCAAGAAACCAAGCTGAAACAGCATCGTGGAAGTTCTCGTTTACGCTGTCGGAGTATGCGCGGTCGGGCATGGTGTGGACAAGCCGATGTTGACTGCGAGGAAGAGGCCGATATATATACCGACAGGAGTCACATCTCGACTGGAGCTCGGGTGCGCCACCATACAGTCACCGAGCTCATGTGGCCCAGGAACATTTGAGGGGACGGTTGCCGCTGGCCACCTGAGCAACTGTAACGTGAGGAGAGAAGTCAGTCGAACACCCAAGTTTTGAAATGGAAGCGACCACGAAACCTATGGCACACCATATATTCGCAGGTCCCTCATGTGCTCCACTAATATCCAAGGATGTCGTTCGTCTTGGTCCTTAATAAAAACTTTCCAGAGTTTCCCTGACAGCTTTCAGGAAGATGCTGGCAGGTCGAAGGAGCAAATACGGAGTAAAGACGGGCCTACTGGTACAATTGTTCCCAGCGAAGCCACTCGCAAGCTCCGTTACATATGAGGGAGAGCACACATTCACAGGCCCCTTATTTGCCCCAGTAACATTTGAGGGAACGTTAGTCAAAGTCTGTATAAAAATATTCTTGAGAGCTTTCAGGGATATAAATCGGTCGAAGGCGCAAAGGCGGAGTAGAAGATTTACCTTGTGGTACAGTTGTTCCCAGCAAAGCAACTCGCTGCGAGCAATTGCTGCCCCGATGAACCTTGGCTGACACCATTACAGGTGTCTTATGTGCCCGAGGTATGGTGCAGTGGCCGGCTAGTCGTCTCGGTATCCGCGACAAAATATTCTTGACAAGATATCCAGGGATGAGAGGGGCAAAAAGTAGAAGACGGACCTGCTGATTTGTGAGCGGCAGCGGCTATGATCTCGAAGCATGCCTGAGTCTGACAATGGTGACATTCGAGAGGAAGTCCCAGTGTTTGAGCCAGCAGCCATGAGTCAGAAGCGGAGTTGTGGGGGGCGAGACGTTGGACGTGCGTGGCAGCTTACGGCCAATGATTTGGTGAAAACGGCAAAGCTGCACAGCCGAAGGTTGCCGCAACTGCGCCGGTGACCCGGCGGATGATCAAAGATCACGAGAACACCAAATACTTTATTCCTAATACTATTAGCTCATCTTAAGTTCCGTGATTTTTGCGCTAGGGTCCGGTGACAGTTGGTGTCAACTGTCAGTATTATCGGAAACTGCCTATTCGGCCACCTTAAGAGTTTTTTGTATGCCAGCGAAGAGTGGTGTTATCCCTGGGCCTTGTCGTGTGGTAGGAAGTAGTCTAGCATCCTACGAGTGGAAGATGTCAAGCGGCGCCCCATTTGGTGAGGTTTTGATTGCTCGGCGAATATTTTGCCGCGGCAAGTCCAAAAACGGCCAAAACTAGGAACCCGGCCAGGCGTGGGAACCTGTCAATCGGGCCACGTTTCTTCGTCTTTTTGCGCTCGCTCAGCCTTCCGCACACAACGGTAAATGCAATAAGATTGTTCTAGGGATAAAAAAGGCCTCTAGGACATTGAAACCACTTGTTACTTGCCCGCAGCTTCGTATGTCTAAGAATTTACATTTGGATAACAGTATCATACGGCATCACCGCGGGTTAAGCGGCCTTTGGCGCACGGTGCTGTGCGGGACGCCGTAGTAAAGCGCAGCCTTGCCCTGGGATACGAGCCCAGCCTGAGAAGCAGCAAGAGTGAGCTGGATGTGTTTTTCATGAGGGCGGAGTGTGAGGTCATCGCCATCGCCATCGTCATTGAGACCAGTGTTGACGGGCGACGGCAACTCCTCAAGTTCTGCGGGCGTCGTAACAATATTTGTTTGCAGATTGGATGAGTCAGGCGCACTCAAAGGGAGTAACGTATGCGGGTGCATAGTGACTGTACGTTGAGCAAGAGGTGAAACACAGAAATGCGATGGAAGATGAGCCCGCACACCGGTTATATGCTGCAACGGAGGGCCCGAGGTGACGAATCACAGCATTCCCAGAAGGAAAACATCACATTGAAAAGGAATTCGACATAGAGTGATGTGCGAATTGGTATGAATTATGGTTAGCAATATCGCAAAAACTGCAAAATAGTGTCTGATTGCGAACACCTGTACAGCATCGAAATGAGGTGCACATCCAAAATAAGTCTGGATCAGCTTCGAAGGAGTAATATAAACGTACATTGACTGCCAGTTCTGCCGCCCGGGCTTTCCATCTCCTCAAAAAAATTCAAAGTGTTGCTATTGCAGAAAGCGGCCGTTCGGCATAATGGGCTACGAGGACGGAGCAATAAAACCGATAAATCCATATCAATACCATCCAGGGAATGGGTTGACCATGTTTACTGCTCATGCCAAATTTCGCAGTCATAGCACCACGGTGGAATCCGATACAGCAGAGACGAGTGGACGGCCATGGAGTCGAATTTTGCCGGCTTAGCATAATCTTTTTCGATAATTGTAGTTTGCAGATGAGGGCCAGCCAGTGATGAGCAGTGCTGAGATGCAGCCAGGCATCTACTGAACAGAACGAGCACCAGATGTCGTCGAAAGATGCAGCGGTCGTGGAGAACGAGGCGATGTCCCGTAAGCGCTGTCAGGCCAAAAATAAGAAACGCGGTGACCGGCAACCCCCATCGGTCCGAAAGTGGGCACAGCCTCACGTCAACTTCATCAAAGCGGCTCAAATTTGGTTTCAGGGTGCGTCCGTAGATGCTTTCCAACATAAAGCTAAGACTTTGGCCAAAATTTATGCTAATAATCTTATATGACCCAAGTGGCCGACTAGCTAGTTCGGCCGACTAGCCAGTCTTTGATAATAACTGTCAGGATGACTGTCAGAATCTGACTGACAGTTAATTATTTTTGCGTGGTCGAATCTGACAGTTGACAGTTCAAAACCAAAATTTCTTTGCAGACTTGCAGAGAATGACCTCCACAGCTCCCACTCGCCCAGCGCGGAACTGCCAGGTATCCTCCCGTATTGCCAATGATGACAACTCTGTAGGCCTCAGTGCAGCTGGTCAAAACCTTCTGTCCGATTTGTGCTGCTCACGGCACGCCGATAACTCTTATTATCTAGCAAAACCTATCATTGATTTGGTCAAGAAAATTGCGAAGCTCACGTTGTTTCTCCCAGAGACTGTACCACTTGCCACAGGGGAGGATGATATTCCGCGTCGCATCTTTGAGCTGGAAGGTGAAGACAGCATTTTCAATTGCCGAGTCGATATCTTGTTCAGAGAGCATGTTCGCGAAGACGAAAGGGAAAAAGAAAGTATTTCCATCCCACATGACATTCGTCGTTGATCCAGACATCAACCTGTGCTCCTCAAGGAGCTTCTCAGTGATAAACCGCCTGTAACTTTGCGTAGTAGTCCTGTGCGCCGAGCTTGCAGTTGTCAGAACTGTCAACTGTCAGAACTGACAGTCAGCCTGACAATTAATTATTTTCTCCAAACGCTAACTGTCACCGGACCCTATTTTGCGCCCGCTGAACTTGAGTTGTCATCGGCAGCTGCCAGCATACCACACGTGTGTGGTAGTTGTATGGTGCCCCTTCTCCCGGGACTTGAGTCCCACCCACTTAAGTACTGACCCGCACCCACAGCTCACTGTTCAGCCCAATGACTTGAGTCCCAGAAGTTAAATATAATCAAGTACATCTTTACTAAGTATGCGCGCGCCACGGGAACTTTGAATTCAACAAGAACTTGAGTCCTAATTGAACCCAAGTTCCGCAGGACTGTCGCTGTGCAACCAGCTGCAACAACGTAGCGTGACCATGCCATCGATAGTGTTTCTGTGGAGGAAGGGGGGAGGGAGGTGGACTGCGTGAGATCAGGAGGGAGTCCACGCCATTTTCGTCACTTCGTTACTTCGTTACTTCGCTTAAGTTCGCTTAATTTGCGGATCTTCGTGACTTTGATGGGAACCTGTGAATGTTCGTCACATTGGCTTGTTTTTGGGAAAGTTCGTGAGTTGTTGTTTACATGGCAACAGCTCAGCGCATCACGAAGTGATGGGCATCAGCGGTGTGCCGAGCGTGGCCAGTTAGAGGTTTGGGTCAGGCGGTTAGGTTAGTGGTTAGTGTTAGTAATTAGCGGTTAGCGGTTAGTGGTTAGAGTTAGTAGTTAGTTAGGGTAAGGTATCTACATGAGAAAATACGCAGGGACTCGAGATGGCGGCAAATGATCGCCGCATTGATGTTTTCAATTTGAATACTCACGAACTTTCTCAGAAGGTCACTGAAATCACGACCTTAACCGTTTTCCATCAAAGTCACGAAGATCTGCGAAAATAAGCGAACTTAAGCGAAGTAGCGAAGTGACGAAGGTGGGTACAACTCATCAGGAGGTTTCCGAGTCGACGAGGAGATAACAGTAAGTGGTGCATTCGCGATCGCGATCAGTGGCATACAACTCACTTTTGGTGCCTCCTCTACCAACTTTAAAACAGGCAGAGATACAGAGGAGGGGGGAGGTGAGGGGGGGCGGGGGTAAAATGGAAAGATAGCAACATACACTGTGAGGGAGTTGCTTCCAGGTGGTGCACGGAAGCGCGGGTTTTGACTTAGAGATTTCCTCCAGCTCCGACACTTGGAGGAGAGACTAAAGTCACAACAGACGCAGGTCAGAAGCGGATTGCCTTACCTGTGAAAGGCTCGAGAGTGTCAAAAGAGTAGATTCCCATCTCTGAAATAGAGAGTTTGCGGCGGCCAACTCAAAGTGTATGGTGCTTTTTCGTATGATGCAGATGAAGATTATCTGGACAACCGGTCGGCCATCTGAATCCAAGTCAGTCGAGCGCTCTCTTCGGATCCAGTCGCAGTTGATAATGATCTGATATTGCTTCGCGACTTCTCGGCTTGGAGTGGAATGCTATGCCAGTGAAATCACCGGTGAAATAGTACACGTTGTCGATGGTTTCCAAGCACCAGCCGCCAACCGCCGGTGGAGATGTCGCTCTCAGACTTTAGAGATAGCCCTCGGGCCTTTTGATATCGCTATGGCTTCCTTGAGGCTGTGTGCTGTGGACACAGCTTTGCCTCCATATGAGTATCTGGGCATCGAAAAGCGCACTGAATCCTTCTCTTTCCTCGTCTCCTACATCGGACACCAGTGCCGGCACAGGATTTGTCCGCAGGTATCATGAGCTCGAGCACTACCACAGCGGCGGCCCAAAGGTATGCCGAGAACACTGTTTATCCAATGTCCTTCTGAAGCCACTTGGCAGCAGCTCTCATCTATCTGAGGATGTGGATACTTCGAGTTTGCCTGAGCCGCCGTTGACGAGGGAGAGGGCTAGTGCGTGTTGCGTCCACCTGTTGATGCCAACTTGAGTAAATTGGACTGACTTTATTTTTATTTTTTTGGTAGCGGTGTTCAAATGGGTGCGCGGTGAGCTCATTGGGCGAGGGAGCCATGGGCGGGTGTACCTTGCGCTCAATACGACGACGGGTGAGATGATCGCCGTTAAGCAGGTCGAGATCTCGCGCACAGCAAGCGATACGAACGACTCGCGACAGACCACACTCGTGCAGGCGCTCAAACTTGAGAGCGAGATGCTCAAGGTGCTAGACCATCCTAATATTGTCCAGTACCTTGGGTTCGAGGAGACGCCGACCAATCTAAGCCTGTGAGTCTTCGCGCTTTTCTGGTACGTCGGGTTATCTCATTAAACATCTCAAGTTTCATGGAATATGTGCCTGGCGGGTCGATTGGTAGCTGTCTTCTCAAGCACGGCAGGTTCGACGAGGATGTCACCAAGTCATTTACCCTTCAGATCCTCGCTGGGTTGGAGTACCTTCACTCCAAGGGCATTCTCCATCAGGTTCGTCGTTCTTGTCTCGAGATTCACAGCAATAGATAATGACCCAATTCCAGGATCTGAAGTCGGACAGTATTCTTGTCGAGATGTCCGGGGTGTGCAAGATTTCTGGCTTTGGGATCTCGAAGCGCACGCACGACCAGAACCAAGCGGACACGTCAATGCAGGGCAAAGTCTTCTGGATGGCGCCTGAGGTGATCAAGTCCCAGAAGAAGGGATACAGCTTCAAGATTGACATCTGGAGCATCGGGTGTGTTGTGCTCGAGATGTGGACTGGGACACGGCCGTGGGTCGGGGAAGAGGTAGTCGCGGTCATATTCAAGCTCTTCCAATCGAAGCTGCCGCCGCCCGTTCCGGACGGTCTGGTGCTGTCGCCGCTGGCGGATGATTTCAGGGAAAAATGCTTTGCCATGTGCGCCTCCCTTGCAACTCCTTCGGCTCCTGCTAATTTGATTGCGTCATTCACAGAAACCCAGAGGAACGCCCGTCGGCGGCGGAGCTCAGGAGGCACCCGTACCTGACACTAAGTACGGGGTGGGTGTTTGACGGCTTTTGCGACCAATTCGTGAGCGGTTCAACCGCAACCGCACTTGCTACATGATAATCCCGGCTTTCTGCGGAAACTGACGGGTTGCATTTCCATTGGGCGGAACATTCAAGGTCGCACGATAAGGAAGGAAAGAACGTGGACTCGAATTTAACTTGAATTATTGGCAAAAAAGTGACCTAAGGATCTGGCGGCGAGGTCGTCATATTCCAGAGATCCAGCAACCAACGGAGTGGACATTTAAATCAGTGGTCGCCACCAAGATTCGACACTGCTCGATTCCTGAGAAGTTTCCACGAGTTTTTCTCGTCTCAAGTCCTCAGCGTCTCAACATCTGAAGACGCCCAGGGGTTGAGGTAAAATCACACTGAGCATGGGACTGGGCAAATCGAGGAAAAGCCCGAGCGAAAGAGCAGCTTGAAGTCGAGAAAGAAGTAAGGCTCCAATAGTTTTCGTTTGCAAACGTTTAAAACGGTTAAAATCGTATTTATTTTCGTTTAGTTTGTGGGCCTGGGCAAACAGTTTGCAAACAGTTTATACATGGTAAACGGTTCTTGCAAAATCTCAACCATGCCCGTTCACATCCATGGTCGTTTATTCTGACTGGGGACTATCTCATAGGTATTCTACATGTATAATATACTGAAACTCTCTCACCACTCACCTAACTCACCTAAGTTTCGCTGATGTTCCAAATCAGGTGTCCGTGATAGCGTCCGGCCATCTCCGTGACTTTGATGTGCCGCTATCTTTCCCTCCAGGAGTGTTTAGAAACCTCGTCTTGGACAATGCAGTGGCCAGGCGAGCCCAAAGATACCGCCCTAAACTATGTGTGCTTGTATGAATGGATCCTAATTCTCCAGAAGGTACTCGAAACATTACCATTTATAAACGGTTTAAACGGTTTTTTCAAACGTTTATTACCGTTTCCGTTTAGTTTGAGGGTTTCCGCAAACGAAAACGAAATGATTGGAGCCTTAGAAAGAAGGCAGGCGGTGTTATGGTTTATTTATTCCGCAGGCCATCGGCTTCTGGATGCACATTTGTCCTCGTCCTCCTCAGCATTCTTGCGCATAGGCCCCAATTTCTCCTCAGACCGCTCTTATTGTCCAAATCTCTTCAGAATTGTCCAAACCTTCGCCACGCCATCCATTATGCGCTCGCCGACGCCTGCTTGCCGCGACTGTATCGTGTTTCCGCTGTTGGACAGAGGAGCACCTTCCTCGAAGCACATGCGTGCACTCCACAGTGCGTTTTCGCCTCTTTTTGCTATTCTTTCCCTCTACCCATCTCCCCTTTTCTAAATCCTCTATCTACATCCATTTCCTGCTCTTCTACTTTCTTTTCCTCATTTTATTCACGCTCATTGTGTATACTGACTTGACGCGCAGGCGTTCTACAATGTTCTACTCAGCGCACCCGCGCCAAACCTTGCTCCTTTGTCTGACACGGCTCGCTACAGCCCCGCAGCTCGCCTACACATCGGGCACCCACTGGCCGCCTACTTCGAATGCCGTGCGCGACATCCCAGCCTGCACAAATGAAGCTAGCACAGTCTCACCACACTGGGCTCTCCCCGCCGCGCCATCATCAGGCCCCCTCGCCCGCTAACCACCTCCCGTCTCCATCGTCGACGCCGCTGTCGTGCGTGACGCACTCAGCACCGTCCCATTCGACCGCCCGCCGATTTCACAGCCAGAGCACCACGGGTATCCTCACCGGCCTGCACTGCACCCTCCACCGCCCCTCCCTATTGTAGACGCCACCGCCGGCACCATAGTCATTGCCTCCGAAGACCGCGCGCCTCGTCGGCACCATCCTACCCGCCGCTCGAAACCTCTGCCTTCTGCGTTCGGCAAATTACAACGCGCGACCGCGGCAACTATGCCTAGCTCCTGCACCGATCCTGCCCCATCGCCGACGCCGCCGTCCCCCCTACATTCCTTAGCCCCTCCCCACCTCACGGCGAAGCCCGTGTCCGTCACGCACCGCTGGCCGCGTGGGCAGCTCGTGCCCCAACATCTCCCATCGCCCACGCCGCTGTCGTTGCGTCACCACCCGCCGCAATACTCCTCACCGCCATCACATCCCCCAACCCGAAGCCGGCACCCATTGCGGACCCCGGTACCATGCGCGCCGTCGCCCGCATGCGCAGCATGCCCCGCGCTGGACTCCCGCCTTCTGCGCTCGCGCTTCGAGACCTGCACGGACCACACGCCGCGACAATCCTGGCCGCCAGGAAAAACATGCGCCTCCCCGCACCCTCATCTCGACTGCGCTCCACCTGCCCCGCCTGCCCGCCAGCCCTCACGCCAGCTACCGACACCCGTCGCCCATCGCTACCGCAATTAGTGGGACACTGGGGCCCCGGGCCCCGGGCGCGGCACGTACTCCGCCTTCACTGCAACGTCCAGCCTCAGCCCGCGCCCCCGGCAGCCGGGGATTCGAGGTCCCAAGAGTGCCTGCGCCCTTCGCCCTTCCCTGCACTCTCTCTACCCACACAGCCGTCCACGCGGGCAGCTACAGTACACAACCAACCTGCCACTGTCGGGGCACCACCACCACCATCCGCCGCCCACGCGAGCGACTGTGCTCGAAACATTCGTACCTACTTACCGTCCTCCCCCTTTCACCCTCCCTCGACTGATTTTGTTCCTTTCCATTAAAATACAGACATGTATGTACATCACCTTTCGATCTATATAATCTTTGGCTCCCACTTCGTTCCACTGAGCGAAAAAGCGTAGTTTGGCAAGACATTGAACAAAATCGGCACATAATTGCCAGCAAAGCACGCCCGCTCGGCCGATAAGGCCGATGCTCAGCCGATAAAGCCGATACTCGACCGACCCTCTTTCTGCCGCCAAGGTGAGTTATTCACGGCTCATCGCCGCCGCCGTTCATCAAAAACCAGGTCCAACAGTTAATCCAAATCCAATGTGAGGTATTCACTGGTAAGGTGAGTGTCAGTGAGCCCTGCCTGCTAATACGCATCGATACTCCGTTATTTGTTCCCGCAGGTTTAGCGTGAAATGGCCCACAAATATATCAAACGGAGCGGAATTAGCATCGGAATCTCGTGGGGTGCGAGGTTAGCGTCGGAATATCGTGCGGTGACTGGTTTGTCTGCTTCAGCCTTGGGGGTCTGATATTCTTCAAAGTCTTCGGGTTGCATGCCTCTCGGGTCCCATTTCTCCTCCAGAGAGTCAAGTAGCTCCTTGCTCTTCTGGAAGCATAGGTGGGGATGTCTGCAGCCAGTGATCGTCTTTGTCACACTGCACGCTGCGCATCTGCAGTCCACTCTGTATTTATGTCGTGCCGTTCCAATTTTCCTCGATCGGAGGACAGCATCCTTGACGAAGCGTACCTTGTGCTTTTCTTTCAAGCATTTCGCCGTCTCCTTCTTGGCATTGAACAGCCATTTATTGCCGCCTGAGAAGCGGTGGTACCACACTGGCATGTCCCCTTGTAGTTTGCGCGATACTGTGATCGCGTCCGCGGTGACACCGTATTTGCGTCCTGTTTTCATCATTCGGCTAAAAAATTCGATTTTTTTTTGTGGGTTTTGCTTGTCCACAACTGTACTATTTCTGACCCCTTACTTGGCCACCTAAGCATTCATGCTTCAGCATCAGCCTTTAGCGTGGTTCCACGCCAACAAAACGGCGTCAGATGAAAGGCAGGCATCCTACAAAAAGATTAAGCCCACTCCCAACCAAATATATAAAGACTTGCCTTCTCAGTGAATTTCCTTTGGACGGCAGTTCAATAAGACCAAAAAACAGGTTAGTTGGCCACCTCCGCAAATCAAGCTTTGAAGCTGAAACTCGGCGACCGGAGTCATTGGGAATCATACTTGGGGCATATATTCACAATTAAAACATATTTCAGTTCACATGCAGCCCGTATGCCGGGTGTAAATGACTGCTCCTCAGATGGGGAAAAAGCCCAGCCTGAGGCCGCTCAACCAACGGCGTGTCTAGCAGAAGATGGAATCAGGCTGGGCCCCAAACTGGGTTTCAAACAGTGTTGAGGGAAGGTATACAACATATCTGCATAAATAACTTCATACCAAGGTGCTCGCAGCTCACCAAAAAAATTACATTGTTGGCATGATCAAAATTGTGTTGTTTGCAACAAAGCATTACGCTGAGAAAGGAGCTGAGCAGCCAAAATTTCGCAATACATCCTAAATTAAATTATTGGATCCCAAAAGATCTCATGCCCAGTTCCAGATCGCCAGCCCACAGCTTCGTATTATACGACGTCGGCCAGGATAAGCCACTCAAAAAAAGTGGTGGTACTTTCACTGGAGGATAGCAAGGAAATTTATAACCCAATCACAATATTGATCATCTTAGATGATCCGCCCGAAGGTGGGGAACAGAACGAGCATACGAAGTCCCGGAACGGCGAGGAATTGGTCGAGAGGGAGCTGACACAAGAAAGCCGAGCCGCGTCGGCAATAAGAAAATGATGGTCACACGTTTCGGAGGCCGATCCGACATGTCGTAGCTTTCCATCAACTCATCACTTTGACTTCAAACTCGGTTCAGGCCTTCGTTATAGATCCTACTCTCATCCCTCATTATGCTACGGTGTCAATATCAAGTCCCGGAATGCTAGCTACCAAATGGCCAACTAAGGGGGGTGGCCAACTAAGGGGTCCGAAATAGTAGTCAGAGATGAAGTGGATGAGTCCAAGGACCCATGATATTTGAACTAGAATACATAGACCATGCTAAATGTGCCGTGTTATTTGAGAATTCGGACCACCGAATGAAGAACACCGCGCTGAAACACTTTCGAGGCCGACGGACATAGGTGTGGAGGAAACAGGTAAACCTATGCTGAACAAATACATCGAACGGAGCGGAGTTAGCATCGGAATCTCGTGGGGTGCGAGGTTAGCGTTGGTAGGTAGGTAGGTAGGTAGCATTACACGGCACGGTCCCGCTCAGGAACGCCGGTTTCCAGGAAGTATCCTGATGTACATGCACTAAATAGCTACATCATTGTCCCTGGGCCCATCTGAATCCTAATAGCCGAGCTCAAGAGGGAAGCAGCCCACTGCGGTAGAACTAAAAGAACCCAAACAAGCAAAATATGAAATCGGCACATCAACACGGTTAGCACGGCAAGTCAAGTAACTACATGAACACAGAAACATCGGAGAGCACCTTTGTGACTCCAAACGTAGCGACTTAAGCGGCCGACAGGTTTGTAGAGACGTAGAGACAATGGCCTCGTGGTTTTCAACTCTTGTCAGACGCCGCAAATACTGAGGCTTGGTTTGGGATATCGTCCATTGAGGGCAATGACATTTGTGTAATGAGTATTGAAGTGCATTATCTCGGTTGTGTGTACATAGTGCAACTATGGCGGAGTGATGAAGTATTTGATTACAATGAAGCTAGCCTGAATTTCCCTGATGCTGATGACGATGCGACATGAGCCCGGTTCATTGTTTGGCAGTTAATGTTCTCATCATATCTTCAACAAATCCAGCATCCACAATAGCGCACAGTGCAGTGCGTACTCTGGCTTTGTACTTAGCAGTCAATAATACTGTGTTCCGTTGTGTCGGACCAGAGTCGAAGTGGCTGTGTTTGCACTATACCCTGGCGGAGTGATACATCACGGTCTCTCGCGAGAGATCCGCGTTGTTGTATCAACAGCTCTCGCCAGAGATCCGCCATGATGCATCACTTAAGAGATGCATACCTTTTGGGTAAGAATGCCGTGGCAGCCGATCAATGTTGCTGGCATGGGCGAGCTCGTCGTTGACGACGGCGTCCAGCGTGTATCACCTTGTTTACCAGACTCCTCGGGGTGGGCTGATGTAACAAACCAATTTAGCAATTTTTATCACTGCCGGCATCAAATCCGCCCCAGCGACGCTGGGCACAATTTCGCCCCGTTTGCATTGGGAATTTGGGATATTGTACATATCAAAGGGATTTAGAGTCTGTACGCGAATGGCGCAATATGATGCAGCCAATGAAATGATATACATATTTTATTCTCAATCCTGCTGGCCGGTTCCCTTCCCCCTCGCGTGGCTCGCCCCCGCCGTCTGCATATCCTCACGCTGCCGCGCACCTGCGTCAATCGGTTCGCGCCGCATGGCTGGCTTATTACCCGCCGTAACGCTTGGTTGGGGTGGGACACAGATGCAGCTGGTCGTGGGTGCAGCAGCCTCAGCTGTACGGATGTACCGACGTCGCACCTGCTCGTAGGCGTAGGCGGGGACAGAAAGGCAGCCGACAAGTGACGTGGCAGCTGTCCATGATGCTCCCGGCTGCCGTGGCAGCTCGGCATTATGGCTGGATCGGGCGGCATCAGTCTGATGCGTATGAGCACACACCTTTTCCTTTTGTCCAAGCTTCCACACCATCGCACGGTAATTATGAAGAGCTCAAGTATCTTACCACCGGAACCCACGCCATCCTACCAAAATTAACGACTGTGAGTTGAAAGTTACGAAACTTAGAAGCTGGTTCATTCGCACATAAGGATGCTTGTTCTAAAAGCATAGGAGGCGATGTGGGCACGGAAAAAATTGATACAGGCAGATACTGACCTTATATATCACATCTAAGACATTGACTTCAACCCATTCAGGTTTACGATGGGAATAAAATGTTGTGATCTGCGTGATGGCGGCGGATTCTGGTCTTGTCATGCCCAATATCCCGTGAGTGAAAATCCTGGATAAGGAGAGTTGGCGAGGGCCACGGATCGTTTCTTTCTCGGGGAAGCAGAAAACATGACTTGGAAAACGGTATGAGAACATAAAAAGTACCATATTCTGAGAGATTGAGCCACAAGTTCTTTGAATTCCGACCACTTTCGAGAAGAAGAGATCGAGCCAAATGAGACTGCATACTTAGACTTGGAAATTTTGGCCCACACTGACATGTTCGAAGTCAACGGCCACAAAAGTGGAAATTCGTCTCTATGGATCCCCCGGGGGACAGAAGCCGATTTGCAAAAATGGCAGTCAATGCACACCTGCTATGTATACAACATATTCAAAAATTAGGGGAAACGAGGAGGTTTTGCAACCAGCATAAAATTTTGAGTCGCATCAAGAGTCATTCATCTGTCCGCAATAGGCAGTTACCCTGTTTCCACTGGGAAGTGACCGGGTCAGAGGTGCAAACTTGAAACTTGAAAACATAAAGCTGAATAAGGGGATAGAATGAGTGATTTGAATGGTGGATGAGTTCATGCAAGCAGCAGCTTGCATCTCCTTGGGAATCCCGAAAGAAAATTGCGTCAAGATCACTTTCGGCATTTTCCGGTATTCTGCGAAAACGAAGGCCGACTTCATGCCAAACTCTCTGGAGGTTGTTTTTGAAGCTATATTGAAAGCACTACATATGTTACATAGTTGAGATACTTACTTCAAGCAAGAAATCCAAAGATGTAGTTGTACAAGATGAAGGCACCAACTACCTAGGACAAATGGGTACACGGGAGAACACGGGACCAAAACAGCACGACGAGACGCTGCATGCGTCGTGCACGAAGTTGCGGGGGCGAAGGGGATCATGCAGGAGGCGGGAAACCGCAAGATCAAGGAAACAAAGGCTGACGGAGCGGAGTTCCGAGAAGAAGGGTAAATCAAGTACGTACTCAGTATTGTGTCGTGGGCGTACCAAAGAAGGGGACTGTGGCTGAAGGGGATAAAAAGGAGGGAGGCGCGATGGTCCTTTTCCATCGTAAAAAGCAGCGGCATGTAAGGGTCCGGTTACTATTGAATGCGAAAGCAGCGAGACAAGAGGTCGGCTAGACAGACAACACACAAAAGTAGATGGGTCGAACGGCGAGTGGAAAACGGGGAAGAGCTCCAGAGTCGCGATGGGCGAGCTACAATTGCAGGGACCAAGCAGGACCTCCCGGATCAGAGCGCCGAACAATTGAGCAGGTGGCTACAAAAGATGCCTGGGGCCTTTGAAAAGCATCGATACACCGTTTGGAGCCGGCCGTGGTGTCCAGAGAGCCAAAGAAGTAGAGCAAGAGCAATGGGAGGCGGAAGCAAGCCGGAAGTGCCAAGGAAGTGCCAGCGAGGCGAAAGATCTCCGGAGACAATACGAGCAAACACCTCGGCTCACCCAAAAGGGGCCAAAACGGGTCGCTTTGTAGTCGCGCTGGGATCCGCCACACCCGGCTTCAAGTTTCATAAATAATTGAGTAGAAGCTTCAAGCTGTATTCATTCATCTTTATGAGTGCGCGGAGTGTACAAAAATTGCCATTTCGGGAAGGGCGGGCATGCACTGCCACGCGCCAGCGGGTGTCGGGGGACAGCGAAGGACAGTGAGCAGCAAAAATGCCGTGAAGGCAGCGCGGGGAATTTCCGGATGATGCCGTGAGTCCGTGACGCATCTCTCGCGAGAGTCGTTGATACATCATGGCGGATCTCTCGTGAGAAATGCGTGATGTATGAGAACCCCACTATAGCCTGGTGTTTGGCTGACAGCCCGCTGACAAATTGACATGAAGGAGCAGCCGCGGGAGAGGGCCTCGACGAGCAACGGCGGCGGAACTCCAAGTAGTTTGGAATAAAACCTGCTCCACCACGAGGATGCCCATTGTATCACGCATCGTGGAGTCGAAGGAAGTTAAATGGTCAAATTTGAGCTGGATGCTCGCACATGAAAGTGGATGTTTTTTTCTTTTGTACTTTTTCTCCTTCCCAGCAACATTTGTCCAGATGGGAAGGGCTCGTAGAGATCACTCTCAAGACCTCGGTGGCATCTTTGGCCAACAGAGAGGCTGAGAGGACTAACGGCGGACTTCGACATTGGAGATGATGGTGGTCGGGATCATACAGGATTATGGAATATCGTGCGGTGACTGGTTTTCCTTGCTCCATAGAGACGATTAAGCGACGGGCCGGAGTTGAGTATATGAGAATAGCGCAGAAAAAAGTGAGACACTCGCGGCGTCTATTGTTTTCGGTGTTCTCGGGTGAAATCCCGTGATCCCGTTCGCTACGAAAGAAACGAGGGTGAAAGATTCAGTCGGGCGGGATCTTTATCGCTCCAGTCACTCATCTCAAAACACAGTCGAAAGACAGACAAGGGAAAGTTGATCAATACTACCCCAGCCAAGGACTGCAGATCCATCAAGAAGTGTAAGGAAATCCGTGCCACTCCCTCAAAAACCGGCCATATTGAGGTGGTAAATGCTCCTGTACGTGTACTGGTCCATGGGCCAGCATTTATCAGAAAAGAACAGCGCCAGCTGAAACTGAGCAGATTCGGCAAGAGGAAAGAGGATTCAAACTCTGCTCGGTTCTTTCCGGTTCTTTGTCAGCAGCTCTTTCTTCGTATGTAGTCTCTCTCGACAGACTTCCCACTCGCAATCTCGTTGTGAACTTTCTTCGCATTTGCAGTATGACAGCTCCCAAAAACGATCTCCCTGTTCGGACACCGCCAAGAATTATTGTCTATCCGATTATTGTACTTTAATTCTCCTCGTGCGAAGAACATTACCATCATGGATCCTGGTCCTCGACTGGCAAGTCCATGTCCAACCTCAAGTTCAATACCTTCACAGCGAACAAACCCAGGTGTTCTTCATCGGAATCAGAGTCACTGTCCACGTCGCCCTGAGGCCGTTGAAGCCCGAGCTGGACCAACTCGGCCAAGAAGGGGGACTCCACACTGGTTGGAACGGGCGCGATGGTCATTCCTTCGGAACTAGCCAGCAAGAATTTGTATAGTAGTTTGTTGGTCCTAATATCGCCATCTGAGATGAGGTCCTTTAGCCGGGCTATGAGTCGGCGGAACTCACTCTTCAATATGCGTAGCATTCCCGTAATGCGGAGCGCCGTCAATGGTGTAGAGTTCTGCGTCAACTCCGGCCCTCTGCATCACGTCGAGAAGTTCCTCCGCGTGATGTATCTGGTACACGATGTCCTCTGAGCAGTGGACCAGCGCGACAGGACATCTGACGCGTGCGAGGATCTCGACGGAATGCGGTTTGCGATTTAGGAAGATCTCCGTCGTGACGGCGTGGAGGAGATCGAAATGTTCCGGCCCCCCCCAATTCCTTATGGCGGCGGAAACGGACTGGGACACTAGCCTAAATACAGGATATTAGTGGCGGTTACGGTTTAAATGCACGCCTGAGGGGCCGTACGCTCTGGTTAGGTTCGTCTCACGGCCGTTCCATGCGAACTGCATGCCACCCGTCATCGAGTCCGTGAGTGCAACCGCGTCAACGTTCTGCGGATCTGAGAACGCCGCCACCCAGCAGTCCCAGATTTCCTGCCGGCCCTCTATGACTTCCAGTGGCTTCAAATTTCCCTGTGGGTCAATGTCATATCTCGAGCGGTATACTGGCGGCGACGTGCCTCTATCTGCGGCAGCGGGGAAAACATAAACACCGAGAGCACCCTATCGGGCGCGAAGATGGCCATCTGCAATGCGATGCACGAGCCTATCGACACGCCCATGAGATGTGATGCGGAGATTTTCAGGGCGTCCTGGATAGGATATGATAAGCAGTAATACTTGCAGAGCGAGATGGCTGACAGCACATACCATAACATTTAACACGTCCCTTGCCGCTATCTCTCGCCCATAGGTCTCTTCCACATTTGCAGACGTCGACCCATACCCACGGAGATCCAGCGTTAGGAGATTGAAGCGCCGTAGTCGGGCATCGGCATATATCGCTGCGTGTTTCACTTAGACGTTGAAAAAGCATAATGAGAACGGCGAAACTTCCACGTACGATGGAACATCTTCGATGATACCATGAGCGGATGCAATAGGATCAGCGTCGGTGTGCCTTCGATGATCGCCTCTGCGTTGACCGCCGCTGGTGTTGAGAGTGTGTAGTGGAAGGCGGCGGGCCCTGCGCTGGTTGTTAGTTGGATGAGCGGCATTTCGAAGAGAGATTGATGATTGACATTGAGTCGCCGTTTAATATTGCGACTCACTGACACGATGCACGATTGATGGGCTGCCATACTAATACACACGGAATGCTTGTGCAGGGACGACGGTGTAACTTAGCTTTTTTCACTGGAAGAACCCGGAGGTTGCCTTCGTTACTCAGACCGTGCCGTGTAATCACTCTATTTATCAAAATACCATCCCCAAAGTTCTCAGGCATATCCAAAAATTAGCGGAAATTGCACTAACCCTACTTTCCGAAACTTTGAAACACCGCGAGTGAGACGAGCCAACGGAAGGAATCATCTGTGCTGGAGATGCGGAGGCGAGGAGTGCATAATGGCTCTCCTCGTAATACGTATAGGCGTTTGTGAGCGTTTGTTGAATAGACAAGAATAGCCAGGCTGAGCGGAAATTTGCTTGGTGATGAACGGCGCCGCCGCCACCACGGTCCACGGGAGCAAAGAGTATTCACTCCGCACGGCAACTTCCGCCTTTTTTGACAGCAACTTTCATATTACTGGAAGTTTGCATAGTCCTTCGCCCCAGCTCTCATTCTGATGGTGAAGCCACAAATTCGCTTCACCCACCATCCTAAAATCAAGTATACTGTACACTGCGTTCCGGTCCCCCGTCGGCAGGCTGTGCTTTGGCAGCTGGCTGACACCGGACGGGGATCAGCACCGCTTGCCGACTTGACGTCGGCAAAATTGGCTTGACTTGATACCGGTCCGTGATTGCCGGATGGAGGGCTGGGTGGTTGGTTCCGCCGCCAGGTCGAAAAAAAAATCTGGGAACCATTGATTTGAAGGTTCCAGGAGGTTCAAAATGGGTCAGATGTACCTCTGAAATGCAGGGAACTTCATTTGAAAGCCTAGAATCTCATTCATCACTACATTCAAGCCACCTCCTCCAGTTTCAATGGTTTAGGCCAAGTTGGGCAGATTTTGGTTCATTTCTACCATTAGTGTAGGAAAATATTTTGAGGTCTCGGATGGTAATCAGACATGCTTCTGAGTCTTTGGGATGTGTCCTAATAAATTTCAGCTTGCTTTTGACCCGGGAACCCTCATTTTGACCGAAAATAAGTGGACGTCTCGTGGGAAATTGCTTTATTTGGACGTCACGTGGCTGGTTGAGCTCAAAGGTCTTGTTTTCAAAAAACCGGGTCCGGTTCCGCTTTTCAGATTGGTACCCCCTTGGGCTGACAACAGGGCTGACAGCCGTCGGCTGGGTATGGTAAAAATTATGTGGCACTGCCGCGCAGCACATAACTATTGAACAAATGCTCTTCCAGCCCTGTTGATACAAGGGTTTCTCATTTTAATACATCGTTTGGACACAAAAAAGCCTAATCCAGAATTTGGTTAGTTCTCACAACGAACAACATTTTAATTTTTCGGTCACTTTGCAGCCAATGCCACCAACCCAAGGAGTCTTGAAGAGACTGCCAGCAGTAATCAGGTTCTTTTGCTCCCTGGTTAGCGATGGAGTTGTTCATTCCCAACAGAGTTGGAAATAAATTGCAGGAAAGTCACAGTTCCTCACTCAACATTGAACAATTTTACCGGTGCAAAAAGGCCTCATTCTGACTCATTTCGACCAGGCTCAATGCTCACTGGTGGCTGTTATTCAACCACAGTGCTAGCCATGTCAATCAACATGATACTCAAGGCACACGGTCCATTTCATGACTGCTGCGCATCTACTCAATCAGGTTTCTCCGACGATTGGGACACCTACGTGATCCAGTAAGTGCCTGAACAGAAATTTATCTATTTGAGCTCAACTCTGTGGTCTCTGGCATATGACAAGTTCGTAAAATGAAGGCTGATGGCCGATACCAGCTATCAGCAGGGAGGCAAAGAGCCTCATGTCATTTAGTTTTTAACACTACAACAGTGTTGATGGTTTCATTGGCTGGGAGCCAAGTATGGTGAGACAAACCAATCATAATTCATTCACTCTGAGGTAAGAAATGCTCTGACTCGTATGTTGTGCTGAAAGAAATGTACTCATTAACCAGACCCCAATATCATTGAGGGAGGCAGTGAATATCTGGATACGGTGAACGGTGTGCTCGGGATCTATGGCTAAAACACTCAAAAACACGAAAGCATCTTGGTGTGATATGCTTTTGTGATAAGGCCAGGGATCCACTGGATGTGGATCTCTAACACTAATCACCCAAAACACACCCTACACCAACCACTAAACTATGCTTTTAAGCATCCAATATAGGCGATCCGACGAGTTGCGTTCCTCGACTTTCAATTGATATCAACTGGTGGTTGATATCTCATTCTTGGGTCAGGAGTAGATGCAATCTCAGAAGCTGAAGTGCAAGCTGCACTAGAGCTAGTGCGATGCTCTAGGTCTGTGTTACTGAGAATGTGGCAAAACTAGGCTTTCAACCAAAGGTTGAACATCCTTCATTGCAACAAGGTTGGATTTTAGAGTCTCCAAGACTATCAAGCGCTTATCACGAAAATGCCCCTAGGCCCAAATGCAAGTACACGTCGTATCCCATTCCAATGCGTCCCCTGATATCACAATAACACGTCGTATCCCATTGTTTCCTTTGTTCTCATGCCACCAAAATGTAGTTGATTGTGGTATTTAATGATACTTGGGGGCAAAGACCCAAGCACAACAGTAAACACCTTGATCGACACCCCCAGCGCAGAGGGCACAAGGCCATACTAGTTGGGGTGCTGCATCAGTGCCTACTATCGTACAAAAGCCCTCCTTATATACAGTACATAACTGGCTTACTCTACTATGATTATGCTACTCCAAAAAATGGTTTCTAAGTTCCAAGCCTTTCACATGATTAATATGTATTGAGTTGAGTCAGAGTGAGTCAGAACGAGTCAGTGCGATGTCATGGACGACACCTGTCGAGATGGTTGCCTTCAGATATTTAATTGGAGCCCCTAGTTGTCACCAAAGTCTCCTAACCAAATATCCAGTGCAGACCACACATCTCTCCCTTGAGAACGATGTCCAGAACCATGTTCTAGCATTCTGTAGCTTTCCAATGATACCAAGAAGTCCAGGAGACACCAAGTGGTTCCCACAATAAATGGGTTCCCATTTGGTTTCTATGTGATCACTCCTAAATGAGTGATCACAGTCTGTCTCTTCCACTGTGCAGGCCTCTCCCTCGAACAGAGTATCCAGAATCGAGTTCTAGGACTCAATAGCTTTCGATTGATACCCCTAAGTCCTTGGTAGGACCAGTGCCTGGTTCAGAAACCTTATGCTGAACTTCGATCTTCCTAATTCAGAAGATCATGATGATATCGGTGATATCCGATCAAAGCATGATTGCCATGTTGGCCAGCCAGACTTGATCATATTTCGCAGCATGGGTCATGTTTCGTGATAAGATAGAGTCCAGACTATCCACTCTAGATGTTTCGTGATCGTGTCTGTCCTCCCTTTTGCCAGATAGTCCTTTTGGGTATGGACTGTTCCCAATAAATGACCACTCAAGGCTCATAGACTACATGTTTCGTCTATGCCCTTAGTGTCTGATGCTACATGCCGGATTTACTGATAGAGACATACACATTCCATGTATAGCCTCCTAATAGTGCTCCTTTTGTCTATTTTCATGCATGCTTCAAAACATGGCTTATCAACGGGCGGCCATGGATTACAAAAGCCTGCATACATCTTTCCTAAGATATGTGCGGGTGCTTTGCCGGGAACCCGCGTGGAATTTATATTGATCGGTGCATT
The DNA here is from genome assembly GCA_029204075.1 of Mycena capillaripes. NCBI lineage: Eukaryota > Fungi > Basidiomycota > Agaricomycetes > Agaricales > Mycenaceae > Mycena > Mycena capillaripes. Next base: position 2,670,095 of record JARHKZ010000001.1, read on the forward strand.
CAGGCCAACCTGGCAGAGCCTTCGCTAAGCGACATAGGCTAATGACATACTATGGCCAAGTATGTCCCAGAGTTCAACCAATAGCACAAGGTATCGCTGAAAGGAGCATACGATGGCTGAATGTGTAGGGCAGCCACGGCATTGGGACGCACTGATACACCCAATGTTGAGCTTTGTTCAGTATATCTGCGGTGATCATTAAATTCGACCACATGTGCGCTTGAGAGCAAGGGGTTGAATCCAGCTTATTTACCTGCACATACTTTGCCTAGTGCACCATATTGTCTCCCCGCATGTGGTGGGACACCAATGACACGATGTCTGAGTTGGATAACTAGGTATCAAGATCTATTACTCCCACCGTGCACGCACTTTGCCGCGGTAGAATGCATCGAAAGAGGTGCCCCTAGCCTGCGAGTACTATCTTTGGATGATTAACTCTGCTGGGGAAAAGTACTAATCACCAGGGATCCCGTCGATATACATACTGTATTGGCATACCACGTTGAAGACAGTTGTCCAATGGCAGTCAGACCCTTGACTGGTGTGGCACTAGTGTAAGCTAAGCAGATGTTGAACTTGGAATTTGCAACAGTTATACACGGTTTTCAACCATGCTTGCAATAGGGTTCACTGTAATCGAGTAAGGGATAATTTCCGCTCAGTTCACCTTCTGAATGTTTGCACTCATATTTTAATCCGGAATTTGATTGTATCTGAGTAGATTGTGAGGAGAACTCGATTCAGGTCATCGGGCCGGCCCTATATTGCCACCATATCAATGTCTTTCTTGTCCTCTTGCTCCCTGTTTTCCCTTCGTCAGTAGAGTATCAAGTCCACTGCCACATCTCTCTTTCGTTCTCTATCATGTTCCATATGCTGAAAAAATTAGAACCAGTACAAAGCCTTCCATTCCAAAAATTTGAGGCAAAGAGTTCATATCACTCTCCAGTGTGATAGGGCGACATATAATAGGAGATTCTGTCTGAGCTTCATATTTACAGATGCGTGGAGCGGTTGTGTTGAATCTAGAGAAAGTAAATAGGCTAATTCCGGTTTTACCGGCAAGTTCCGAGTTGCTCTAACTTAAACACCACAGAGCTCCGTGAAAATTCCAGACTGCACAGCCAAAAATTATAGACCTACCGGCTCTTAAAGTCAACATAACCTGAGAGCAGGAAATCTCGGCACAATCTCGGCTTTAATTGATCGCATCCATCTGATCACCGATGGCCATCAGATGCTTTTTTTTTTTTTGGGCTTTGTACTTTCATGCACCCAGCGGTGGAGGTCCGAAATATCCAACGCCTGCCACCCTTCATCCGTGTATGTCTCCCGCGCCAGACTGTATTTATCAGATCTCACAATTGGACAGAGCCGCGTTGGCCGTATGTGGGACCAATCGCACACTTTATGACCTTCAGCGGGTGGAGCAGCGCTGGAGGACGTTCCTGATGTTGCATAGCAATTCAAATCCAGGAAAAAACTTCAGATTTTGAGAAATTTTATTCTTTTCGGAATCCCTTTATATTACATCCCTACCTACTATGTAAGGGTAAGATGCCCATTTTCGAAAACGAAGGCTAAATCTGAGCGGAACGTGTATAGAACGGATGGTGATGATGTGACTGACTTGATTCCTCTTGCCAGTGAATTGACACGAGTTATCATGACACGGTGCGCAAGGTGTGGGTGGGCTCATTGCAGGCGAAGAGGTTGACGAACTTGATATTTTCTAGAGATATCCGAACTCACTTTCGTAGTCGATGGGCGGAGCTGGATGTGCTCATTGCCTCATTAACCGCTGAGCGTCAGCGTCTGCAGACGAAATCGAATGCGATAGTGTATTCTGTCCTGTCGCTCCCTCCGGAAATCACAATGGGGATCTTTTTGTGCTGCATGCCTCCCAAACTCCTCACGCCATCCTTCACCTAGGCTCCCTTGTTTCTGGCACAGATCTGTCGTCAATGGCGCCACATCGCTCTCCATACTGTCGGAAAGAACCCGATTGACTTGCAACGGCTTGATGCCGCTTGAGACCTTCAAATAGACTCGTCACCAGTCTGCCATTGACGGCAATTCTTAGTGCAAGCACTTTGCCGTAGGCAGACTGGTACAACTCGGGCGGCCCAATTGGGCTGAGCCTGAGTTTGAATTTTTTTGATCTCTCTTGTTTTGAGCTCAAGTCTTCTCATTTTTTCTCGCTCTAAAGAAGGAGTCTCAATGGAATGTTTATGCTCTCAATTCTGCCTCTTCAGAATGTCCATATACCAGCCAAGGAGTCTAGAATTTTCAGTAGTTTTTACTTGAGAAATCTATTTAAAGCCTGAGATAACCAAGAACAACGTCATCAACATCATCGGCCCCACTTAAATATTTCAAACTCAGGCCCAGCCCAATTGGTCTGCCCGAGTTGTACCAGCCTGCCTACAGCAAAGTGCTTGCACTAAGGATTGCCGTTAATTGGCAGGCTGGTCACGAGCCTACCTTCAAACGGCTCGCAACAACTTGCAAGCCGCTCAGCCAACAGTTTCAAGGCGTCTCAAGGCGTCCCAGGGTGTCCCAAGCCATCGGCCAGTTCCAAACAGTCTCAAGGCGACCCAAGGCACCCAGTCAGGCAGTCCACAGATGCTTTAAATATTATTTTCTGACACTGAGAGCCTCATTACAGCTAATGTCGGAACCGAAGGCGCGACGAAATTTTTTCTGTTTTGGGATGTTTTCAGAGAATTGTGAAAATCTCGGTCAGTTCTCCACCGATTTTCATAAAAACGAGATAGATTTACTCAGCTAATTCATGCGCAATTAGTGACAGAGAGGGATTTTTGAAAATATCATGTATTAGGTAATCTGTGTTTTCAGGGTGTTTTCACACCAAATACTGTTTTTGCATGCCTAGAACATGTCGCAAAGGCCCAATATTTTTTGGGGAACAACATATGTACCTAGGTAAGGACGTGACAGAGCCAGAAATACACATAATCTTAGTGCACTTCTTCCAGCTGCACTGGAGGCATTGGGCATTTTCTTGCATCTGAAGAGCCTGTGAGAATCACATTTATCTGAGTATTTTATATGGTTCTGGCTCTGTCACCTCCTTACATAGGTACATATGTTGTTCCCCAAAAAATATTGGGCCTCTGCGACATGTTCTAGGCATGCAAAAACAGTATTTGGTGTGAAAACACCCTGAAAACACAGATTACCTAATACATGATATTTTCAAAAATCCCTCTCTGTCACTAATTGCGCATGAATTAGCTGAGTAAATCTATCTCGTTTTTATGAAAATCGGTGGAGAACTGACCGAGATTTTCACAATTCTCTGAAAACATCCCAAAACAGAAAAAATTTCGTCGCACCTTCGGTTCCGACATTAGCTGTAATCGATTTTATTGACCGGTAGGTATGTTTTTGTGAACAAATACAGTCTACAACATAATGCACGTCTGCGCGCGCACCACGCATTGAAGTTGTAACAGACAGAGTACCGATCGACATCGCGGACGATTCCGATGCCCCAAGTTCGAGATCTGTGTTGTACTCTATCATCGGGTGCCCTTCGGATGGGTCACATTGCGGAGGTCTGCGGTGGTGTTGGAGTTCTTTGCCATTTGGTGAGTGGTGGAGCGAGTGGAGCGCAATGATGTCACTTTCAGCACAGCGCTATATATCCAACCACTTCGTGACACTGTGACTCTACCTCTCTTTCTTCTCTCCCACCACCATCTGCCTTATCCCTTCCTCGTGCACAGCCTCTCTGTCGCCAACATTCGACCACCATGCTTGTCCCTCTACATGGTTCCACGCGACCCTTCTCATACCACATGTACATCACTTTTCTCAACGCTCGAAATCACCCCGACTTATCCTCTTTCCACAGGCCGCCATGTCATTCTCGAGGTACGCCCACATGCTAATCTCAATTCCCTTGTACCTGAATGCTTTACCAGTACAGTTGGCGGATAAACTCAGCATGGTGTTTCATTACATGTGCGTTGTACATCAAGTTCGTCCTATCTACATGCTGACTTGATGTGTTATAGGTCTTTTTCTTTTTCTTTTTCTCCTTCTCCTACCTCTTCCCTCCTATCTGTGCCTGTGTGTGCTAAATATGCGAATACAATAACTTTTTTGTTTCATTGGCGTGATTTGAGTGCATCGGACGGTCGGACAGTGGCGAGCTGCCCTTTTTTTTTTTTTTAGAGATGGTTTGAGGCGTCTTGAGAGGCATTGTAAGGGGATTTGGCACGTCGTTGCCTTGAGACACCTTGAGACCCACATCTCGGCTCTCAAGGCGTCTCAAGAACCTAACCTGTGTGTTGCAAACCACACTTAGCAAATCGGCTTGAGATGCCCTGCAACATGTTGCAAGGCGTCTAAAGTCATTCGGGATTTTTCCGACAACACCAGCTTTATGGCGATGCCTACTCTTCAGGGACGAGATGCCAGTGGAGTTCTTTCATATATGGTTGACTTGTTCTGGAAATCTCCCTCTAACCCTCTAGTTCGAGGGTAATTCTCAAGCAGACGAGCTGCTGGGCCAGTGGCCATACAAGATGCCCCATTTCTCCGCGAGGCACACATATCCGCACTCCCAGACGTCAAAATTGACCTGCCCTCAGATGACAGCTCTCACTCTCCATCACAGAGTGGACTTCATGGAATGCCTATCGCTGCTTCAGAAATGCCCAGCTCTAATCAGTCTCACTGTTCATACCTTCGGACCAGCAGCCGCACACACAGAGGTCCTCACCTTCTATTTCCTGGAATCACTAACGTGTAACGTTGGCGAGGCCTCCATCCCTGTTCTTTACAGTGCCATGCCTTGAGCTTCTCACTCTCACGGCAACAGGCGTGGCTCAGCATGCTGCGGTTCTAAAAGCTTTGTTTCGGCACTCAGCATGTCCCCTCCGATTTTTCTCCTTCTCTGATGCTGACCTTGCGCCTGACACGGCTGTTGCTTGTCTGCGCGCCCGCCCCGATTCGGATAACCTCAATCACTTCCAGAGCAACTATTTACCACTTTGCAACCCATGGAGGTTCCAGTCTCTGTTTACGGCAATCTGCCGATATTGGCCAAACTCTTGTCGATGTGCTGCGTATGCGAATGCAAGAGTCGCCTCCGAGGATTTCTTACGCTACACATCTTTGTGCATCGCATGCATCTTAATACCGGTAGGTCGGCGCTCGCTCAGCGCCGGGGACTTGCATCTGAGGGACTGGATATCAAGTTTACGGTGTCGGGAATAATATCTACTACTTATAAAATTAAGTGACTAAGGTGTGTTCCTTCTCATTTTTCGTGGTGTCTAGACAGCCGACCCGGTGAATCCTCTTTCCAAACTAGCCCATTTTTTAGCGGGGTTTTTTGCTCGCAGAACAAAAAAACTGACGCGACCCAACGCCCCTAAACAGCATTGCGGCCAGGATGATCCACCGCATTCCCATATATGGGTGGTCACCGTTTTTATTATATACAGCTCCCGGTTTTCTCGCAACATCGAGTTCATTCGCATGCTTGGTGGCCTGGAGAAAGTTGCAGCCCGTCCGAAGCGTACACAAGAGTGCCTCCTTGGTATGTCGTTTAAGCCGTGGTATTGATACCTTATCATATTTGGAAACAGCCGGACTTAAAAAGGCTGCCTGCGCCCATAATGACCGCCGCAGGATGTAAATGTAGAAATTGGCCGGGGAGATGACGAAGGTCGTCAAAAACTCGCTTTGGTTGTCAGGGAAGGGAGACTCGGCGGAATGCAAAAAACCAATATGCGCGAATTTACTAGGGAACTCATTGGCCCAAAGCCGTCAGAGTCGGCTTCAGCCCCGAGTGTAACGGGAGGCTTCTGCAGATATGTACCGTGAATTTCAAGATAATATGCAGGTGGACACCGTGCAATCGGTACTGCACCCCGTCAATTCCGATCCTCGTCTGACTGATCTTCCTACTGGGAGCTAACATTCAAGAGAGTTGCCTCCGTGACCACCTCCCTACGTCCGCCGTGTTCATGGCCGTCCTCATGGATCCATTCGATTCGCATCACCCCTACAAGCGTCACAATAACTGGCTTTCCATCCTGCAACGCACTTAGTACATGTGTCGTTGCGAGTGCGCCTGTCCTATTGGTCGGATCCGCAGGAGTGGCGAGCACATATGTGTCGCTGGCTAATCTGCGGTCCGTGAACTGTGCGCGAATGCCTTGAATGAGCTTGATGTATTGTGCGCGAGTGATGACAGCGCTGGTGGCGACCTCACTAGAACAATCGAATAAATCGTCAGCGCCATCCGTTGAAACTCGGATTTTCTCACCCCTCCTGGACGTGTGGGGACAAGACCTTCTTCAGGACTGCTTCCGCTACAGAGTCATCGGGGGAGAGCGCTAGCTCCAGAAAGGCATCATGGATAAAGTCGGAGAGAGGAGAAAGATGAGTGTGTGCCATGTTGGGCGATAAGTTCTGAGCCATCAACTTAAATACCAAATACCATCCATGGCATTCTATGCAGCTGAAACACAATGGACCGGGGAATCATATGCAGCCTCCTCAACGGAAACATGAAGACTGCGACGGAGACATTGCCGGAGAATCTTACACAGGCCGGAGAGCAACAACAGCGACTTCGGAGATCAATATGAAGGCACGGCGCTCCGTGCATCTGAAACTGAGTAATTGCCACAAAAAGCTAGCCACTAGTGAATAGGTACGTTTGATACTCAAGTATCCAACAATTTGGGGTTTATGCTAAGGCCATCCAGCCGACTCAGCCTCTAGAGGCACTTCATTGATTCCTCCCTGATATTGAAATTGACGTCTGAACGTAGAAAAGCGCGCTGGGGCGCGAAAAAGGTGCGAAGCACCCCAACACTTCGGTTGAAGAAATTTGTCTTAAGACATGTAATCTGTTTCCAGAGGCGAGCCACCAATGAATAAATTACATAGATGACTTTAGGGTAGGTCCCAGCAAGCGTTGCCGGAGCGCTAATAGCGGAGTTTTAAAGGCTTCGGAACAACAGACCGACATAATTTTATTGCTGAACCTTTAGGTTTGGCTACCAAAGAGAACATCGTTTGGTCCCACTTTCACAATACGACCAAATACATTTTACTAATATGAAATTTGTCATGTTCTGAAACTGAATATACAAATATCGAAGGAAAGCAAATCCCTGAGATTTTTTAGATCTCATTCGATTTCTATGGCAGGTTCACCATTTTCTGCCTGACTGTTCTTGCCATGTTCAAAAGACTCGCCGTTCAGTCAGTCATTTCCGGCCCGAGCCTTTGATCTCCATCAACCGTTGTTCTCGGGTATCCAAGGACATCGCTTCGATCCCCAAGGACATTGCTTTGATCCGCTGCCACATCTGCAGCTTTTGCCCTCCATGTCCTCTCTTGCAACCTTCTGTGGTGTGCCCGTCTTCGCTGTATTTGACAATAATGCTGCAAATTCTTGTGTTTCTCTGGATTGGGGTGTACATTCTGGACCTCGGACGCGGACCCGCAATTCAAAAGCCTCTGGCCGTCTGTGCCTGCCATCTGACATCGGTGTAATCTCTCTGGACGTCAATGTTTCCATCACAGCTTCTCTGGCTTCAGATCTTGTGCTGGGCCTTGACTGGTTCAAGTTTTTACAAGACACTGGCTTAGACGGCATCATGCACTCGAGCTCTGGCCCACTGGACATCCGACACCGACCTCTTCCACCTTTTGCTACACCTGGATCTCACGAAACTTCGTCATACATACTTGCGTCACAATAGCTCAATTCTGTATCATCCCGTTGCTCATCTACTCCCAGATCCATTGTCAGCTGCACTGATGCTCCGAGGAGGCATTGGTGGGAACCCTTCTTCCTCCTTGTCAGTGTCCCTGGCTGGGCCTGATGTAGTATCTGCCTATTCGTCAGCACCCTGTACACATGGCACTGATGTAGTTGCGGTCCCCAGGATGTCTCATATGTGGGCTGTCCCACCACCTCGTACGCGGGGTGGAGCACCACGTGCATGTGGTGTTGCCTTTAATGTTATTATGAAAAATGAAGTGTCTGTTGATTCACCATTGTCTGAAGAAGTTTATTTTGTGCGTCTCAGTGAGCAGGAAAAAAACTCAGTTGTACATCATGCCGAAGTGATTGGTCTCACAGTGGGAATATTTATTCGAGTACAGAGAGGCTCATAGAGCTCGAAACTTCATCATATTCTATACTGGTGTAGTTACATAAATTGAATAAAGGGAGCTCACATAGAGCCAGTAGCAGCCCCCAGTTTCTGGCCCAGCAAAAATTGTTTCTAGCTCCGCTGCGATGTGATCAATTTCAAATGCCGAAGTTGCCGGTATACAATTAGAAAGAGCGAAGTCCAACTGAACCTAAAGTTTCAGCACCCGCCTCGAAGAGGCCTAATCCCACGTCATAAATAGGGTGATGTCACAATTAGTCCGAGTTGTGATGCCCTCCAAATAAGCTTAACGACCGTTCTTGCTGACAAACACTATGTATAGACGCTTGGCAAGTGGAAGGTTTATTCGGCCGGAAGCACAATCACTTTTTTTTTTTTTTTTTTTTGAGACCCAAGCCATAGGTCCTGCCGGCCTGATTCCCGCCGCCGGCAGCTTTATCCTGAACTGCATGCGGTATCCTCAGGTCCGGGGCATTTGACTGGTCGGCTCGATTTAAACGGCTTTGTTCTACTACGGTCGTTGTCCATTCATGTTCAACATTCACAATATCCAAGATAGATATTAAGTTAGGTACGCTGTATGGACGGACTATTTACAGAATACGGTGATAAGCCGTGTAATAAAACAGGCCTGAAAAATCCAATTTTCTTGGGCTTAACTTTATTATATGCACATCTTGAGGATCTAAGGTACTTCCCTACCTTTAGATCAATACAATAAGCGAAGGGGATATATTACTCACCATGGGTCGATTATCACGAAATCACATACCTGATAAAGGCCAAACCAGTGGTTGACCAAGCTGTATAAAACCTAGTAAAGATCGCAGTAAGGCACTATCGCTATCACGAATAAGGGGAAGGAGTTCAGATCCACTCTAGTGACCTATGAGTTTATCACGAACCAAGTTCGCGATAAAAGCCCAAGGCCTTTGTTGCAGTGTATTGACGTGTTGAGTCAGACGCGGCGAGTCACATGATCCATTTGGAAGAGCACGAGCCGCCAAGGCAATCCAGGCACTTGCGATCGATATTTGATCGTAACTGTTTCGATTCCTGATTAGGAGGTAGGAAGTTCTCAAGCAATTGTGAACTCCACTCTGGCCCCAAACATGAAGTGTTTGGTATCATTGGAAAGCTATAGGCCAGGGCTTTCTAACTAAGGGGACGAGGTTCAGAGAGGAACATTATACCACCAGGATAATATTTGCACTTGGCACTAGGAACACCCCTAGCCCCTCAAATAATATCTCCAGGCAACCATCTTAATTTAGAGTGTCGTTGGAGATGTCTGACTAACTCATGGACATCGGCTGACTGTTTTCTATACATTTTATTCACATGTAAACAAGTAGCTTATTAACTGTTTTTTCTAAGAATAGTTTAGCTCCTATCCTGTACAGTATATGGAGGGGAGGTCCCAGTCTGTTACAAGTACGGAATCGCACCTGGCTAGCATCTGGACACCTTATACAAGGCTCCTCTTGCGCTGTGGGTAGCATCTGGGCTTGTCAAACTCGGGCTATTCACTTTCGTGATAGTGCCAATCTAACAAGCTTCTCAAATACAACCATACTTTGGGGACGTGATAAGATCAACGGGATACAATGTGATTATTGTGATATCAGGGGACGCATTTGGAACGGGATACGACGTGATTATTGACTTGTGAACTGTGTGTTTTGTGTGTTTGATTTGTCCCATATTTTGTGAGGGCTTCTATTTCAACTTCGTTGAAATCGTACATCTTCCAACCAACACAGACTCATTAGGGTTTCCTATCGGGAAAACCTTCTGAATTGCAACTTGGCTTCATCTGGTCTCATCCCTCGACTTATATACTCACACTATACTCTGATCCGAGGTTCAGAACTCATCAGATTATCTGTGACTATTCAATCGTTTGGAATACCTATTATTGTTGGTGATAGGACTGGTTTTTTGCTTCTGAACTCTCTAGCTGATGTTTGGCACTATGAGAACACAGAAATTGAAGCTGTGTTTTAGGATCTGAGTCTACTCTGTAGCTCATGTAAGGGCAACCACAAAGGCCCGAGGTACTCAGGGACTGACGTGGGGGGTCCAAAGGTTAATTGACAGTAGCTAAATATACAGAGAAGCATACCTGACGTGGGGGGTCCAAAGAGAAGAAACTCTGAGGATTCCCACGTCAGCCGTGGGTATAAGTAAGCTACTAGCTAAGACCATGTGACCGGAGTGATCGGCAGATGTCCCGGGCTCGGTCACATGCGAGGTGCCATCGGGGGTCCCCCTGGTGGGTCACGTGCCAGCTTCCGGTACCGGTTCCGGTAGGCCAGTGACCGGGAGAGCGACCGGAAGGACCGGAGGGGCTGGAAGGGCTCTGAATGGGGGTCGGGACGGGGGTTCCCCTGACAGCTCATATCTAACCCGACTACCTTATCACAAAACCTTCCATAGTGTGGTGTTTTAGTCGTAGAATCTGAGCAAGCCGTTCAACGGTCCTGCGCTCTGGGGTCCCGGTCCCGCAGTATAATTTATAAATTCTTCGGCTCCATTCGGCCGATAAGAGTGCTCGAAAAATAAAAGGAAAAGAAAAATAAGGGTAGATTTTCTCTGGTCCTCGAAAACTAAGTATTGAGGTTCAACTGTCAACCAAAGCTTTGTTTGTCCGTGTATTCTTGATCTCTGATCGACGCGACTGTCACGTGCAGCGCTCCTTGTCTTCTGCCACATCGAAGCCAGCTTGCCACTATCTCCTCTTCCAGCACACATTAATGCGCAACACTATACCACAAGAACTGATGGATAGCATTGTGAGGATGATGGATCCTGCTGACCTTACATCAGACTTTTGACATTTTTTTTTTTTTTTTTTTTTGTGGAACGTTGGTACCCGAGCCCAAAGGGCTCAAGTGGAGGCAACTAGAAACATTTCTGTTCTCCTCACCGGGCTGTTTCACATCTCTAGAAACCCACCACCCGGATCATTGGACCGACCAAGTCGACATGTGTCTCCCGTTAGAAGAAGCCGGGACTAAGAACCCAGCTGACAGTAAACCACCCGAGGAAATGCGCAACCGCACGTACATCCGACTTCTCGCAATGTGTCATGTGGGGCTTGGACTAGCCAACTCAAGTCCAGAAACTGGACCATCATTGTCAGCTAGCCCACACCCACTAAAACCCCGGTCTCCGTTGTCCAATCATCACGGAGTCTGTCTTCATTTAGTAGAGTTCCCCGCCATGTCTCCAGAACTAAAGACTTGTTCAAAGATTTACTCCCATACTTTGCCTTGTTGGACATCAGGCTGTCTAGGGAAATGCGGTTGTTCATCAGCCAGCACCATCTATTTTTTATTTCCTGGCACGATGCACTGTCTCTCTCATTAATGACCCTCTTGTTCCGGAGAAGCCATATAAGATACGCCGATTCTGACACCAGTATTCGGAAAAGACGGTTCTTCCCATGGTTACCCTTATTTATTGCACCACAGGCCATAATTTCTCCGACGGTGGGGCGCAGGTCACTGCCAGTTTTTTTCTGCCAGATCTCACTTGCTAGATCCCAAACTTCTGATTGGCCTGGTGCGTCGCATTTTGTCAGAATGTGCTCCATTGTTTCTGTGACCTCGCAGACTTGGCAAATAGCCCTCTCTTCAAACCCTAATAGGTGTTTGTAATAATGGCCAACTTTGTATCCATCGTGGATGAGCATCCACAAGAAGTATCTGATATTCCGTGGTATCTCTTTGTGTTTTGTTGACTTCCAGATAGATTCTTCAGTGGGTGCCTCTCCATTTGCATCATGGGCGGCGCCAGTCGCAAATTCCATATTTCGCAGGGTAGCTTTGCGTTTTAGCGCCTCCTGGTATTTTCTTTTGGACATCTTTCGCTTTCTTATTATTTTGTAGGCCAGGGACTGTGTCATTGCTTTTAATTTCGCTCCTGGGAGTACAAGGTCCTCTCTGATTTTCATGTCAATGTAATCTTGTCTAGGCTTATTACAACCTTGGGCAGCCAGGTGGTCTGCTCCGACATTCCCACTATTTCCTGCGTGGCCTTTGACCCACTTAAGGTCTGTTTGAGCTTCCGTTCTCGCAATTTAGCAACTGTCACTTGAATGACATTGCTATTGGACATTGTTGAGAATCCTTCGTCCTCCCACTGGGACAGATTTTTGGTAAGCCCATCGATGGAGTACTTGGAGTCACTGATTATCGTCATTGGAATATCCGTGGGACAGGCTTCACAGGCTTCTTTTATAGCGAGCATTTCAGCCATTTGGTTCGATGGACTCAACTCTGCAGGTATGCGGATGGCCATATTCCTCACGTCTCCGTCTCCGAAATATATTCCACTACCCGCCTTAGGGTCATCTCTGCCATTACTAATTGCAGATCCATCGGTGTATACCACGATTTCCTCCTCGTCGGGCTCTGGCTCGAATTTTGTGTCTGGAGCTTCGTCACCACCATCCAGATCGTTTGTAAAGATGCGGAATGTGTCTGCTAGGGTGCCATGAGTGGTGATTTTGGGGTCAAATGTTTTCGTGTCTTCGTCATGTACTGGCATCAGCTCAAGGTCAGTCTCCCAGTCCTCTGGTTGTGTGAGCATGGGGTTCCATTTTGGGAGGAGAGAGTCTAACATCAATTTAGCACGTTTGAAGCACGCATTAGGGTCTCTGCATTGGGGGTGATTTAACATCGTGTCCTGACAGGCAACACACTGACAGTTCCACCTGCTCCTGTGTCGTACACTTCGAAGTTTTCTGGCAAGGGTTTCTGCATCCCCAGTTGATACCATACGGTGCGTCTCTTTGAGACATCTGATTGTGTCTTTGTGGTGTTGCCCACCTGTGAAAAGAGTTCGGTTTGCAATCGATTTTTGGTGGAACCATATTGGGACTGCACGTTGAATCTCTCTCGAGATTGCTAGGCCCTCCATTTTTAGGCCGTTATCCCATGCTGCATCTACCATGGATGCAAGGTCTGCAGAGAGCTCTGCACTTTTGGTATTCCAAGTCTGCAGGTAGACTTTTGACATTTTGATTGCCGTATTAGGCCTCTTTCACGCATTTTCGCGTTGTTGATGGGATGTTGTCGACGGCGGTGAGCTCGACATTGACCTTAAAATTGTGTGAAGGCATATAGGATGGGAGTGTGAGATGGAGGACTCCCTTGAGCGAGAACAATTTGTAATTCTGACATGCTGCCGAAGCACAGCAACTTTGCATCATCAGCGGTGTTGTGGATTTTTATGGCTGCGTGGTCGGGGTTGTGATGTTGGGGCATTGTTAAGCCATGTTTTGCCGTTTTGGCAGGCGGTTGCCGCGTTGTCCCGTGTTGTGCAACGCCCGACAACACAACAATCAAAATGTCAAAAGTCTGATGTAGTACCCTCAAAGCTTGCGCTCTGACGTCCTCCAGCTTGTGCAGCGCCAGTCAGCAGATCCTCCTTCGTTTTCTGACGCTCAAAGGCCACATTTACCCTCCGAATTATATTGAGGCGTCCATCCTCTTCACGGAATCACCCCACCTCGGCGCGTATGTTACAGATGTTAAAATAGAACTTCCATCGGAGGGCACATACGCTGAGGCCATCGTGGGTCTTCCCAAAGTTCTGGAAAAATTAACCAGAGTACGACGATGCGTTGTCGAAGGCCCACCGGACTCCGCAGAGCATAAACTTGGATTCTCCTCTGAACTCGTCGATTTCGTTTCTCGTCAGCCGTTGGAATTCTTATCTGTCCGCGCCGTCAGAGGGATCTCTCCAACGGTTTTCAAGAGCCTCCTCATCTCGGTCCCGGCACTATCATTTTGCGATGTTGAGCTCTCGGAATCCATCTGCGATGATGACGATCCGACCTTCACTCCAGCGGTCACCGACCTCGTCCTCGATAAGGGCACCAAGGACATATTGGAGGCTTTGACACCTACGGAACAAACGGTATATACATCCAGCTTGCGCCGCTTATCTATGCGGTTCGCAACCGGTCTCCCTTTGCTCGTCGCTGCAGCGCGTACTCTTCAGCATATTCGCATAGGTTCTCCCATCACCAGCGAGTCTCAGGATCCTACTCCCCGCTTAAATTCCCTCCCGTCCCTCCCCTTCTTCACATCTTTGGAGCTCGAGCTCGACTATAAGGACCATTCCGCAGAATGGGTCAATGACACCATCGTCGCGATTCTGCGCGCCAAAGACGAACCGGAATTCCTTCACCTCAAAGAGATAATAATCACATACCTGCCGGTGTGGCACTGGAACTCTCCAAATGACGGCTATGTGGCGTTTTTGACGAGCCTGGACCAGAGACTCTCGTCCCACAGCCCATGTCCATGCTTGCGATGGAGAGTCCGTTTCGTGGGAGCCGGTCGCGAGGAGCACTTGAACATGCTTAGTGCATTTACAGAACAGCATATGGCCCGACTGCATGCGATGGGTCACCTTGTCTTTGAGACATACGAACCCCTTTGGAGGGACGGGTTTCAATGGCGAGCGACAGGTAATGGAGTCATATAACCTGTTGGATCATAGGTTTGTTTGCTTTCAACGAGAAATTATGTTCACACTGACTGAATTGATTTCATAGATGACAGGTGCTAATTCAATCGCAAGTCTTGGGTATTCTCCGCCGAGAATGGATCGTATCGGATGTATTCGGGACCTTTATGCGGAATGCGGCCGTTACTGTTGAAAAGGACACGATGCACCCAAGCCACTCCAACTCCGAATTACATCTAGACCAACCAAGTCCAATGCGATTCATTTCTGGCCTTCAATGACAGACAGTTTCTCCTGTTCCCTTGACGTCCGGTCTTTTCCAAGTCCTCTTACGAAAAAATATTTAATGAATTAATCGCTGAGAGTCGCAGAGGGCAAGTCCAGTTGAGAAGCGAAAAAAAAAACCGCCTTTGTTCGAATCTCGTCTCCTCTGATCTGACTGTGAATTTCTCTCGTTCCTCGTTCATTGTATGTGCATGGTTCAAACAGACTCTAGCGGTTGTGCCTTGGTCCCACCCACCACCTGGTACGGCGCGGTGCGCTCCCGCCTCCATTTAAAAGACCCAGGCTAGTGAAACTTCACCCTGAACAGATCCAACAGGAATACTCACAGTTGCCGCTGTTTTTTTCTGCAAATAACACGTACATAGCTAAATTTTGGCTTCCCGCCTCGTCTGCTTCCTTCCTGTTCTCTCCTCTCGTCCAGCTGCCATTCTCATGGCCCGCTCACACCGCACTCTCACTCACTCACGGAACTTGTCCGCATTCTGGACAAGCGCATGCACCCACGCGATCGCGTTCAGGTGGCCGTTCTACCCGTTGCCGTTGGTTAGTTACACAGTATAGGCAGGGCCACCAAAGAAAAGAGAGGAAAAGGGATGGGGGAAGGCACGCTCACCACATGCACCCTCTCATCCACCGTGTGTATGTTCACCCTTTCCGAATCGCGCACACCCTGAAAGCGGAAGATCGCGCGCGTGAGGTTCACGTACGAGCGCGTGTCTGTCCCGCCAGTCGACAGGTACGGCGCGACGATCGCGTCGGGCCAGAGGTGCCTATTATATATCACAACAGTTCGTTACATCAGTTCAATCCACATCCAGAGGACGGAGAAGGGTACACTGCACGCACCTCGACGTCTGCGAGAAGACCCTGAACCACACACAGAAGCACTCAATACAGCCAAAAAGAAACGAAATAGAAAACGCACTCCCACGCCTCGCCCACCGCGGGCGTCACCGGCGATGCCTCTGCGCCGCCGGGGCTCGACAGCTGCACGTAGCGCTCCACGCCCGCGGGTGGAGATTGCCCGAAACCTACATGTACACTCTTGCATTAGCTCAATGGTTTTTTCACTTTGTCTCTGATTCTGGGGCGAGGAGAGAGCGAGTGAGGAGTGAACGCACCAACGATACTCAGGTTGAATTTCGCGGCCTCAGGCGTCAGCAGATCAGTGTAGCGCTCGTAGAGTCTGTCCCAATCGTTCGTTCGTTAGCATAAATTAAATAAATAGACTCGATTACCACCGCGAGAATAATGCGGGGCGGAGGGCGGAGTAACAGAACATGTATGTACTCACCCAGCAATCGAATCATCCACCGACATGCGGTGGTTCACCACCACATGCGCCTCCTCGGGGAGTGCGTTCACCTTCACCCCGCCGCCGACGATGTCCACCGCTTGTGTTGTTGAGAGGCGTCTATTGTGTGTGTGTGGGCGTTAGTCCACATGCGCCTCAGTAAAACATAGACAGAGGCGAAGATAAGGAGAAGACGCAAAAAATGAACTAAAAATAAAGAGAGAGAAACACGCACGCCGCATCCCCGGGACTACGCGCGGCCATGAGCTCCGCCGCCGCCGGCCACGTCCTCTCATGCGCTAGGAGCGTCTTGAGCTCGTCGTCGATCGTTCCTGCCATGTATGTTTCGTGGTCAGAGAGGGTCGTGATTAGAGATAATAATATGAATCGCAAGCTCAATTCGCGAGTTGAGAACTCGGATTCGGGGAGACACGCGTCCGTAGTAAATCCCATGGCGCCAGAAGCAGAAGAAGAAGAAATCTGGCACGCACCATACTCCCCCAAGCACACCGCAAACGCAGCGAACGGGTTTCCCGCCGAGAGCGCCACGCGCGGGGGGTGCGCTTCGATTGTCGTGACGAGGGCGGAGAGGATTCCGATCGCGGTGTGTGCGGGTCTATGTCACAATGACTGAGTTTGTGGTTCATGGTTGATGCGGAAAGGGTGAGACGCACGGGATACTGGAGTGCCCGCCTGGAACGTTGACGGATACGCGCACGTTGATGCTGCCTTTCTCGCCCTGTGGTATTTTTGTGTTGTGTTTTGAAAGGAAAAATGAGTTAACGCGCGGGGGAAAATGAGACCAATGAAAATCGTGAGCAACGAAAGAACGCACCAACGAAGGCGCGACCCAGGTCTGCCCGAAGTAGTCTGGCATCAAGCCGCCACCTTCGTCTACGCTGTTGGCGAATGAATGAATGAATAGGGGGAAGAGGAAAGGGGAGGGAACGCACATCATGAACACCTTGTCCGTCCCGAGGCCATAGAGGTCCTCAAGGTGCGCGGCGATGACGCGTGCGCTGCGCTATCAAGATATCGAATTCAGTTTAGTAGGTGTAGGTGTGGCCAGACGGATGGGGTTGGCGGGGGAAAGGAACGCACCACACCCCCGCCCTCCTCATCGAAGCCGAATGCGAGGTGGACCGTGCGTGTGGGCGCGAAGCCACTCGCGAGGAGCTCAGTGACGGCGGAGAGGTGGGCAATACTATTGAGTTGGGTGAGTCAGTCAGTCCGTTGGCTCGTGGTTTCGCTTTGGATAAAGGCATAGAAAAATCAAAGAAACCCACAGCAAATTCTTGCAGTCCCCAGCGCCGCGGCCCCACACCCAACCGTCCTCGTCCAGCACGGCGTCGAAAGGCGGGTGCGTCCAGCGTGCGGTCGTCTCTTCCGGGACGGGGACGGTGTCTTGGTGCGCCATGAGGACTGTGCGGGAACAAGGATAAGACACGTTATTTAGCTGTGAGGGAAGGATAGAAGATGGCGGACGCACCGAGCGGCGCGAGGGAGGCGTCGCTCCCGGCCCAGGTCAGTAGCAGTCCGTGCGTCGCGAAGTGCTCCAGTTTGAGTGCGGCGAATCTACAAGGCAGACATATTTGTCAGCGATGTGTATTCCATGCTCCGCGCGAGGTACCGAGGGCGAAAGACAGACAGACGCACACATCAGGAAACGTCTCCTTCAAATACGCCTCAAACTTGAAGAACTTGTCATACCACCCATCTGCGCCGTCTGTTGGCGCGCCGTCAAACGTCTCTGTGCGCACGCGTACCGCGCCGCGCAGGCGGTCGATGTAGACCTGACGCTGTGCGTCGCCTGGGGCGGGGACGTGGAACGCGAGGGGCGGGGCGAGGCCTGGGAGCTGGGCGGGGCAGGAGACAGGGAGGCGCTGGAGGTCGCGCGGGTTGGTGCGGTGCGGGGTGAGTGAAAGGGAGAGGAATGAAGCGAGGGGGGCGCGGGTGAGTAGTAATGCGGCGCTGGCGCTGAGTAGAACGAGAAATCCAAGCGTGCGAGCTAGGGCTGTTGTGAACTTTCTGGGTGGAGCGTCGTCGAGAGGGAGGCCGCGCATTTGCAGAGTAGGAGCAAAGACTCAAGAAAAGTTATGATACTTATGTTATCAGCGGCGGCTCATAGGCTCCCGGTATCGCGCAAGATGGCGGGATGAGAGAAGAAGCGGCCCGCGCTTATAATATCAACCGCCATTCCCACGATGTCAGGTTCAAAATACTCCTAAATTCAGGAAAGGCAGTAATTCGACATTGGACGGTGCCAGAGAATTTTCTAGACCGCGACGAGATCTCATGTGTGTTTAGTGGAGAGAGAGAAAACTCTAGTCCTCAACTCTTACCCTCCGTCTTTCCTTCCATCCCAAGAACCCTTGTCCTGTTTCACAAGCCTGCACGGAAGTTCTTCATATGCTGCGCTCGAATCAACGGTATTAGGAACAATAAAATAAAAATGGGAGAAGATCATCCCACTATAGGACCTGACCCCGAATCGAACGGGATACGGACCGTTTAGGCATCAATTTTACATTCATTGAAGGCCAGTGCGCACCACGCGCCGTCAGGTCGTTCTTCATTCGTACCTCGAGCGTGATACAGAATAAGGACATTCAGACTCAGAGTCGGCTGTTGAAAGATCGAAAGGACTCTACCACTCCATATCTCGGCGTCACGCATGGAGACTTAACAATCTCTGATGTACGTGATATCAGCGAAAGGCCGCGGGAAGAAAAATGGAAAGTATAGAAAGCAGCCCACTTGACAAGACCTGACCCCGGATCAAACGGGGTGCCTACTGAAACCAACATCACACCGTATTATGGAAGGCAGGTGCGCACCATGTGCCGTCAGGTCGTTCGTACCTCCAACAAGATCTCGGATAATTATAAAGAGATTCAGATTCGGAGTCGGCTCGCCCATCCGAAGGGACTCTATGTCTCGGCGTCATGCGTGTCGACTTGAGTCTAAGACCAATCTCTGATGTAGGCGATATCAACGGGATGCCCCTCCTGAAACGAACCCTTAGCTGTAGAATGGAATGTAAGTGCGCACCGTGCGCCGTCGGATCCTTCTTACCTCGAGGGAGATTCAGATTAAGGAAATTCAGATTTGGAATCGACTGATGAAATATTATTTTAAGGGACTCTAACTATGCGTCATATAGGTCGGTTTGATAATCTCTGGTGTACGTGTATACGATATCAACAACTCGGAAAGGCCGCCGGGAGAAAAAAGTTGGGGTGAAAAAAGCATTGGAACCAAACAAACCAAGACTTGACCCCGAATTGAACGGAAGACGCGCGTAAACATCTACGGCAAATTTATATTAAAAGCAAGTGCGCGTCATGCGCCTTCAAGTCGTTCGTACTTACCGCGAGCGAGATCTAGAATACGGAGTTACAGACTCAGAGTCGGCTGGTGAAAGATCGAAAGGTTCTATGTCTGGGGTATGTCTGGGCATCATACATGTCGGCTTGAAAATCTCTGATCCACCTGTATGCGATATCAACGACTCGAAAAGGCCGCGGGGAGACAAAAGATGGGGTGGAAAGAAATGAGAGCAGTCGAAATAAGACCTGAACTTGAGTCGAGCGGGGAAAGCCCGCGTAAACAGCCACCGCAAGATGATATTAGAGAGTTTGCGCAGAAGCCATTGGAGCCATATGATGGCATTTTGGCCGTGCGCAACCTGGTCGCTTCACCGCCGAATTATGATGTGAAAGGCTCTGAATCTCAAATGGCTGATTCACCTGCCATTTCTGCGCACGGCCCAAAGGCCATTGAATGGCTCAAATGGCTTCTGCGCAAACAGGCTATTGAAGGCAAATGCGCGCCATTCGCCGTCAGATCATTCGTACCTCTAACGAGATCTCGAATTATTATAAAGAGATTAGGCTCAAAGTCGGCTGGTGAAAGATCAAAAGGGCTCTAGATCTCTCAGGCTGCGTCATGCATGACAATCTCTGATGCACGTGTATGGTATATACGATGTCAACGAACGGCCACGGGGAGAAAAAGATGAAAACGATGAGAGTAGCGAACACCTGGCCCCGGATTGAACTGGATGCCTACTGTAACCGACATTAATGGTGTATGTGATGGCACTGTGCGCCGTCAGGTCGTTCAGTTCAGTTGAAACCAATATATATCGAGGGCCACCCAGCAGAAAAGGCACAGTGTACAGACAGTGAGAATAATACTCCACTCAGGAAGGTAAACCCAGTCCCATATTGCAGTAAGAGCAGCAGTATTTGACAACGGTATTTTAAGATAAGCGCTTGACGTGAACGCAGAGAAGGTCAGTTGACACGAATATATATTGAGGCCCGCGCGGCGGAGAAGGCACGATGTACAGACAGTGAGAATAAAACTCCGCTCAAGAAGGTGAAGCCCGTCCGATATTGCGGTAAGAGCAGCAGTACTTGACGGCATTTTAAGATAAGGGCTCACGCAGAGGAAAAGCTATACAGAATCTCACTAAAAGAACGAATGCAGCTTGTTCACTCGCCATCCACCATGGATACTGAATCGCGAACGGGAGCCAAAGGCATAACACCTCTCTATGCTGCCTCTGCGGCCGGCCAATTTCTAATCGTCAAAATTCTCCTTGAAAGCGGAGGAGACGCGAATAGTCGAGGTGGGTCAAATCTATGCTCCATGAGGACGGTGGTTCAAAAGTTGTTCTCGAAGGCATCGAGTATGGTAGTGCTGTACACGCAGCGGCTCGTTGGGAACATTGGGATATCGTCCAACTTCTCATTGAGAAAGGAGCAGACGTGCGCAATCCTGGTGGGTGGTCGCGATCGAGTTTCTTGAACAGCCGGCCTGCTAAGCGCACTGCAAGGCGGCATTGACAGGTTTGGAACGGTCCTCCATGCCGCCTGTCGGGAAGACAATCTAGAAAGAGTCACTATGCTCCTTGAACACGGAGCAGATGTAAATATTCAACATGAAGGTCAGCTCGTCTGAACCTCTCTCTTGTGTTGCTGACATTCTGTCCCTTTCCAAGGCAGCGAGTACGGCACTCCGCTGCAAACAGCATCTTTACTTGGACATATGAAGGTCGTCCGTCTCCTCATCAAAAAAGGTGCAGATGTGAATGATCGAGGTGAGGAGTCAATTGTGGTTTAGGCACACATATTGATTCCTGGCTGTCCTTCAAGGCGGAAAGTATGGCACAGCCCTCCACGCCGCCTCCCATCATGGACATGCAGAAATTGTCAAACTCCTTCTTGAAAATGGTGCAAATGTGAACAGTCTCGGTGATTCAAGTTGTTTCCTGTCCAGAGTTATAACTGAAAATGCCCTCCAAGCTCCAGAACCCCTCGGCGCGACCCGGCCGTACGGAAGCGAGGAAAAATAGCCGCGCGTATGATCGAATGTAGTTTTGCTGAAGGACGGGTGTACACGGATTTGAGCCCGAAACACATTTTGAGACTCAAGGCGTATGAGGAGGAGGAGGAGGAGGAGGATGTATAATCGTGGCGGTCCCGTTGAGGAACAAGCAGGCACTGTACCGTACCTAGATGGGCCCCCATCATATATCCTACAGTCCCATATCCTATATATACATAGAGAGGAGAGAGAGAGTAGAGGCCATATCTGTTTTCAAGAAGGTCCTTGGAGGTCTTCTACGATATTAATGGTGCCAGGGATACCCCAAATTAACTGTGCATAATTGTGTCGGAAAAATCCCATCTGCCTGACCGGGGCCAGGCTACATCTGACGGTATTGTCAGGCCTGGCCAGGACATGTCAGGCTCCCCAATGTTGCATGTCAGGCTGCGTCAGGTTTGATCGTCTACCCCAGGATTCATGTGGTGCAAAACAATTGTATTTTATGTACTTAACTTGTAGTATCCACGAAGAAATGAAGATTATTCATCCGACTGTTAGTAGCCGACATCAATATCAATTGTTGGAAAATTCCCGTTTGCCTGACCAGGTACATGTCAGGCTCCCCAGCGCTGTATGTCAGGCCCCGTTATCTACCGCCAGGATTTGTATGGCCTTATGAAGAATGAAGATTATCCTGCCTAGCAGCAGTTGTCGGCATCAATAGTGCTCCCGAAATCAGGTAGTTCATAAGCACAAGCCAGCATTCTTTTGTTTTCTTGTAGACTCGTGCACTCGACATCCAGCCAAATAGGCCCTTGGTTTCCATTTGCTGGGCTTGAATCTGTGTACCAGTGTGACACTGAACTGGTGCTTGGATCTCAACATGCATTGCAACAATCCAAAGAGGAGGCCAAAAGCCATCACAGCATCCGAGTTGAGCAGGACACAGTTGTATCATGTATGAGCGTGAAATTGAGGGTTGCATCGTACAATATCTCGAAGACTGCACCTAAAGAAATTTTTAAGAAAGAGGAAATCATATCTAAATAACTTACTTGAATGTGCTGCACATAACCGACATACTCTTTGGGGAAATTCTCTGCAAAGTCTCAATGGATAAAATTAAGTCTGCCACAGAATGGCCAGCTGATTTCAAGGACTCTGTGAAGTCCTTGTATCCGCACTCTCACAAGAATTATCAGAGTCTTATCCTGGGGTGCAACATCTTCAATGAGTTGCATCTACCTTCTGAGAATAATTAGGCCAGTGGGACATTGTCGCGCCGTATCAGGGCCTACCAGCCCTTATCGGATGAAAAATGGAGGATATATATGACACAGTTTGTTCTATGCTCCCAATGGTTCAATGGCAGAGTGGTAAAGTAGTGGGATCTCACTCCTACGGCGAACATTAATTTGTGATTGCTGTAGACTTCTGTCCAAGATGGAAAGCAGTGACTGGGAGGCGGTAGGGCCACGAAAGAAGTCAGTAATCTTTTTTCCCCAATTTCTCCACCTGCCTGATTAGGCTGACAAGGGACTATCGGGGCTTTCTACCCTTGCCAGCCCCGAAAACCTGATGGCCTGATCCGACCTGACATGCCCATATCTGGGCATGTCATGCAATTTGGATTTTTCCGACATGAACATGCACAATGAGGTGCTTGAACATGTCCAAACGAAATAAAATCATGTTCATTGCCCACTGGACTGAATGTTCAAATTGATGAGAGAGTTGATGGGCGCTTATGATATCAACCGGCATTCTCACGATGTCAGATGGTGGAACGTTGAAATAAATGGGAGCAGAAACGATGATGGGACAATGGTGGTACGATATATTATTCAGCTCGACTCGTGCAACTTCTCCCAAATTCTGGAAAGAAATCTGTATTCTTGTGACGTGAAATGCAGTAAATGGGAGGCGACAGACATACAAACGCAGTAGGCATAGTTCTAATTCCGCAGTGCAAGAGAGTTGTCTGGACTGTGACCAGACAACAACTTTCACACACCGTGGATGGACACAGCAGCTGCTTTCGGTGCTTTTACCCGCAGGGAGCTCCGCGTCCATGCGACGGAGGAAACGTGCGGGGGTGTTAACACTTAATCACGAAGTTGGAGTTTGTTCAGGGAATAGCGGCAGTCCTCAACTCGCGCCTGACCTTGTCTTGCCTTCCCTTCAAAGGAACCCTTGTTCTGTTGCTTCAATATAAATTTGCCGCGGATCTTTACGCGCGTATTCCGGAAGCAGTTCAAGCTTTGCAAGCTCCTACACAGTTAAAAAAGTCTCAGATGCGTATCAAAGAAGTGGCTCATATATCGCTAATCCTAATGGTAAAGAGAAGGACAACTTCTCCAGCTTCAAATAACGACAGCGGCGTCGCTCGCTACGACAGCTTCTAAGTAATATCACAATCCGTGAACCTCTTTGATCGTCTTCCAGTGATGCCCGGGCCAGAGCTTGTTAGCGCTGTTCGCGGCAGCATCACCCGTTCCCTCGCTCATGGTCACGACACTCCACCCGGTGCTACCAAGGCCCGAATCAAGCTCGGTCGCCACGCGGGTCTTGATGTCCCCCATCTCCCCGGGAATATCTGTGACATACTCCACTGCGGTCTTGAACAGCGCACCGAGGTCGTTGGCTGTGGTGCGATCGCCCTCGATGCGGAATATTTTGTTCTCCAGCTCGGCGGCCGGGAGCGTGGTCAACACGTGGACGACGAATCCTTTGCGGGATCACAGATTAGTTTTAAGCATAGATGGGTGCGTTGAAATGGTGGCGACGAACCCGCAACATCGGGGAGCGCCGTCGCGGAGAGCGGGGCCTCGCCTTTGCCCACAATATGGATCTTCTTTGTCTCCGCGTTCAAGAATACCCACGGGATGTATTCGGTGAAAAGACCGTTCTATAGCGTTGGTTTTAGCATCTGTGATATATGCAAAGGGAAAGTTTTACGGACGTAGATTCTGAGAGACGGGATGCCGGCGCTCTTCAACTGCTCCGCAATCTGGTTCTTCTCTGCCCAGACACCCTCGTTGAGGCCTTCCGTTGGCACTCCATACTCCGACGGAACAAACAGCTTGATGTTCGCGGCCTTGGCGGCCTCGACGAAGGACTTTTGTGCGCCGATGGCGTACCCGGTGACGGTCGAAAGCACTACATCGATGGAGTGCTCCTTGAAAACGGCAGCGACAGCGGCGGCGTCGCTGGTGTCGACGGTGGCGAGCTTGGCGCCGGCAGGGAGCTTGCCTGTGCTCTTGGAACCCGGACGAGCGAGGACGACGACGGGAAGGTTCTGGGCAGCGAGGGCAGCGACGATGGTGGACCCAAGAGCGCCGGCGCCGATAACTGCGAATGATTTGTAGGAGGACATGTTGGTGGCCAAATTACAGAGACCCGCGTCTTATAAGTCGTGGCCGCCTCCGACTTGGTAATGCAGAGAATGACCAAGCGGCAGGCGAAATAATTCAAGAAAGGGGTGTCTCAGATTAAAGCAGAATGACGTCTGAGCCAACTCGTTTGTCAGCCGGTTTGTAACGTTTGCATCTGTTCATGCACTGATGTGAATGATCGGGGTATGGCGGCCCAGGATCAGTAAATGTCTCTACGTCATGCCGCTGCTTCGACTTCTGACTACAGACATGCCACTCCAATCTCGCTACTGCACCTGCATCGCTGTCACTGCAGCGCTGCTGTCGCAGCTTTGTTGGATGGCGATCATCTAAGTAGCCACAGAGCAATAAAATAAAGGCTGACCCATACATGTGCCGACGTGTATCGGGAGTCCCAGTCAATGCCTGATTTGACGTTGAAATCCGCTGTTGAACCATCGGCAGGAGGTTGGCCTTGTCTGGGACATGTTGCCATCAAGTCGAGCGGAATTCAACGCAATTTTTCCCTTCAAAATCGTCACTGCTGTGCAGTCACGCATTCGGGCACCGTCTCACATCGCTACAGTGAGTCATAATCACGGACATTGATACTTTACTAGAGCTCACGGTCGCAATCAGCCGCTTGTTCAAATCTCTTCATATCAAGGATATCTGCCAAAGATGCCAGGCCTTTTCCCCCCTGCGAAATCGCCGTATTCGTTATATTTGAGCTATAGACTAAATAAATCGAGACGAAACTTTTTCCGACGGCCCTGAAACCGCGCTTGGCACAACCACGAGGCGGACTGATCTGCGGATGATCCGCAGCGGATCCAGTTAAACGAGGAGGAATAAGTACTCAGGAATCGGTACACACAGCGGGATTCACTGATGGGTTTATCATGAATGCCCACTTCAGCGAGCCGAGTCTGCAAAGCTACGGCAACGCTTTATTCCAAATGGGATTCATACAGTTGTTACTTCTTGACACGATCATCTCGGCTCGCTGAGGTCGGCATTCATGTTAAACCCGTCGGTGAATCCCGCTGGTGTATCGAATCCTGGGTACTTATTCCTCGTTTAACTTATGTTGCCGACCATCTGGATCCGCAGCGGATCTTCCGCAGAACAGCTCCCCTCGGGGTTGTGCCAAGCGTGGCGGTTTCAGGGCCGTGCATCGCCGTTTCTTCTTAAACTCGGATACTTGGCAGAGCCAGTCCCCCCAGTTTCCTTTCGTCTTCGTTTCTCCCTCGCGTCTGGACGCGGCTTACCCTTCATTTGTGCATTTTTTCACTTTCTTTGATTCATTCATTCAGCATCATGCGCACCTTCAACGCTTCTCTGTTCCTGTTCACTGCACTCGCTTTCACGCACGCCGCGGGGCTGGCTACCAACTACAGGCGCGAGGACCTCGCCTTCGACTGCCCGCCCAAGGACTTGGACGGGGTGCCTCTCGACGCCAGCACTTTCAACTCGAGCCATATTCTAATAAATTGCTTCTACAACAGGACCTTGAGTCCGAACGTCTGCAAATACTCACTCGAGGTCTGCTTCACTCAAAGGCGCTGTAATGAATCCTTATTGTTTTTTTTTTCAGAATGGGACTCTGCTTCCTGAGGATGATGGGTCGAGTCCGCCAACGAGCTGCCCGCCGAAAACGAATGCTTCCAGTCGCCCCTCTTCGACGAGAATCGCCGTACCTACTAACGGCTTCCGTTCGTTGTTCCTCTGCCCTTTCACCCCTCCCCCCCCCTTTTCTCTCTCCTTCCTTCTGTTCCGGGCCACACGCTCCGATCCTCGGACGCTTACCGTTGCCATCTTCGCTGTTCGAGATGGGGTTGTCCGGGGCACCGTGTTTGTGGGCGCGCCTCTCCTTTGGCTCGGAGCAACAACTTGCACACGCTTCTCACCTACCCCGTTTCAACCTTCATCGTTTCGTTACCTCGCACTTACGTAGCCCATCCCACAGGCGTCGACAAAACAGGCGCCGCCCTCGCCCTCCTTGCGCCCAACGGCGGCACGGGGCTCCTGTTTGCAATCGGGGTTACGGTGCTTGGCGGGGTTTTGGTATAAGATTTTTCGGGGGTGAAAATGATGTTTTGATTGCGCAAGAGTGGCGCGTTTCTTGCACGCCCCCGCAAAAATCGAGAATCGCTTACCCTGAGATGGATGCCATCGTGGCATGTCGAGATTATCTAATTCCTTTACTTGTTTCAATCGAATTTGTGTTCCTTATTTCACAGCCACTGTCGTTTATTGCCGGGTAATTCTATTGTGCAGCCCCAGAGGTTGTGAAATCCCGATGCGAGCCTTGCGCCGCTGAAACACTTACCTTACTGGCGAATTCCTGCGAGGCACATCAAAAAAAAGGGACGGACTTGAACTTGCACATACATAACATCATGATAATTGGAAGGGAAGATGAGCAGCTGTGGGTTGCAATTCGGCGGGAGGTGAAAGTCGTATAATATCTACTGAAAAGCTTAGCATGAAGCCATAGAGATGAGGTGTAAGGGCAGACGAGAGGAGGAAGAGAGGAATGAACGAAAGATAAAGAACATATGTATGGCACATATAGTGTTTACAAATTATCTGGTGACAACTGCGAGCAAGAAACAGGGTTTTGCTTGCAACCTGCAACAAAGTGCAAACAGCTGACAACTTGGGGCATGCTTACATCTTTCCATGGTACTTGATTTACTCCTTGATAAGGTTGCTTCTCGGGGACTTAGTTTGGTGAATTGTGAAATTGTGAAGGATTGATTGGAACACCTCATGCCGAGATCCAAAAATGGAAGTTGAGATTGTCTCGCACATGCTGTTGTTGTACCAAACCGTTACTCCTCGAGCTAATCACAATTTATCAACACTTTTTGTGAATAATTGCAAAGTGGCAGGTCCTCTGTAGCTCGACGGACCCCAAACAAAAAGATTGCATTGAATCCGACAATTTCAGTAGTTTCCTATGGGGACCTGCCAACAGCGGTTCCAGGTGATGTACATCACAATTTCAAATACAAAACATTTCATCCGATGCTACTGGAAGGCAGTGAGGGCCGAGTTTAAGCATTCCGCTGAGTCGAGCCGCTAGCCGAAGTGACGCTCATCTGATTCAATCAGATGCACTTTTGATCCGATGTAAAGTTGTCACCCAAAATGCAAGGATGTAACCCACATGCAAAGATATAATCACTATGCAGAGTTGTCACCCAACCTGCTGAATTCTGATGTAAATTGTCTGCAAAAAGCCTGTAAAATCCCGCTAATTTTTAAACAGTACAAGAGCACAGTGGGCCGACCACTTCGGTCAACCTGTGAGCGCCTGAATTGGCACCATTCCCAAAGTTTAACGGTAATATTCCGAATCTTCGAAGCTGATTTGCCATAAGTGGAGTTTAAAAGGCTTCGGACAGACACCCTTGATTTTATAAAGACTAGGATAGGATATCGCCCATACATACGCATTGGGCAGCGCGAGACCGAAGAGTCAGTACAAGATGCGGAATATGAGAGATCATGTATGGCACATATAGTGTGCAAAAGTTAACAGCTTACAACTTTCGCTTGAAAGCAGGGTTTTAGATTGCATCAAGTAGTAAAACCCGAACATGCTCACATTAGATGGTTGTCTTCCTGGGTGCATCGATTCCAGTGGCGCCTTCCGCTACAATGTTAAATACCAGTCATGCAAACACTCTCCAGCTCACCCAAGCTGAGCACTCGCTTACCCGCCGCGACCGCCGACACCTTAGTGGTCGTCCTCTCGGAGCAACTGGCCGCCAGGCACCCGCTCTTCCCGATAGCGTCCCTCCTCCTCAGGCTACCGATGCCGCATCCTGTTTGTTTGTGGATGCAAATGGAGTCCCCACATATAGGGTCACTGTACGAGTATATCCACCACTGTAGCAGGGAAGGGGGACGGCCCCACTTGTAAGTTTAACCTGTTTCCTGACAAGTAGTTTACTAACATCCTCTGAGGAGGAGGACAGTAAACACAAACATACCGCATTTAAAGCCCTTCAGTCTGACTTCCACAATTGGCTTGTCTTAATTAACCTCACATGCTCAAGCATCTCAGCTCAGTGTTGGTTCTCAACATTGCCTCTTCCATCCGCTGCCGTCGCTGCGGCTCTTCCTTCGCTGCGAATGCCTCACCCCTTTTGTAAAATGATGTCTCTTTGTCCGGGCAAAAGAGTTCTCTCACCATAGCTTTGGTGAGAGAAGTGATTTACCAGAACAAAGAGTGATCATTTTAACAAAGGAAAGGAACAACCGTATTTTAGCTTGATTTTAGCAGCCGTAAAATTGCCAGTAAAACACACTAATATGGTAGAACTTTTTTGTAAGCCGTTTTTCCCTTGTTAATACAAATGAATCACCGCAGTGATTTTAATCGTGATTCGTGCTCCGACACTGCTCCGACCTCGAAGCACCGCCCAACGTCCTTATTATTGAATCCGCCGCACGCCCGCCTCTACGTCCGAAACCACCTGATCTCCCCGGAGAGCTCATTGCCCATGCACCGGAGGAGCCACGGAGCCCCC
The DNA here is from genome assembly GCA_029204075.1 of Mycena capillaripes. Lineage (NCBI taxonomy): Eukaryota > Fungi > Basidiomycota > Agaricomycetes > Agaricales > Mycenaceae > Mycena > Mycena capillaripes. The sequence continues at coordinate 2,699,589 of JARHKZ010000001.1, forward strand.
GGCACAGGCCAACAACCACGTTGCCCACTTCAAGCACACGCGCCTCAACGGCGAGCCGCCGGCACAATCCGGGCTCCTCCTCAATACGCCGCCTACCTCCTACCACCTGACTCCCTCCCCCACGCGCCACCCCGCCACCCGACGCTCCCTCTGCTATGACGCGGCACGCGACGCGTTGGCTTGCGACCCGCGGTCCTCCTTCCTCGCCGGCGCCGCCTTAATCGCCTCCTCGCGCGCCACGAGCATCTTCTCACAGTCCGGCCGTCACCGCTCGACGTGCAGCCTCCGCACCTCCAACGAGATCTCGGATAATCATAAAGAAACTTGGGCTCGGAGTCGGCGGGTGAAAGATCGAAAAGACTCTATGTCTCGGCGTAATGCATGTCGGTTTTAAGATCTCTGGTGCACGTGTATACGATATCAACCGAAGCCCGCAGGGAGAAAAAATATGGGATGGCAAAAGCCTAGCCTGGTGAAATATGTACACTGCAGCGCGTATTGAAGGTAGGTGTGCACCGTGGGCCGTCAGGTCATACATTATTCTTTATCGGGCAATTAACGCATTGGATTGTGTGATTTTGAGTGTCATTTGAAAAAAGTATCAGAACTCTACGCCGCCTGACCCCGAATCGAACGGGCTGCCCGCTGAACATGGTGTCCAGAAATTGTAAGTATTGAATGCAGATGCGCGCCATGCGCTGTCGAATTAAACCGGACTTGAAATATTGGGCTAGATTTGCGGGCGATGCGAACGAATCTGGGTACACTGACTCGGAAAAAGTATTGGATCACTGATTTGAAAACTTGAAGGCTTTGCTGAGCCACCAAATTGGACATATAAAATATTATCTATGCTACATTATGTACCCCCTATACCACCCTATTTACCACCGGGAACACAGGTTCAGATTCGCTGCCGTCGGGGAGGAATGACATAATAAACGCGAACATGTGATCCAGTTCTTTTTCTGCTTTTGGAAAGCCCCACACTTTTCATCCCAAACCACCACCACAACGCTTCGCACCCAGCTCAAACTCCATATACACCTTCCTTTCATCATGGCCGACACCACTGCAGCAAAAAAGGGTGCAATCGTGGCCCTGAAGGGCGAGAAAATGTCGAATAGAGCAGTTGCTGACAAAGAGAATGTCGCACCCTCAACGGTGTCCAGGATCAACCGCCGATATGGGAAAACCCAGGATTTCGAGTCTAAAGGAGCCAAGACAGGTCGCCCACCAAAATTGAGCTAGAGGGATGTCCACAAAGCCCTGCAGATGCTCTCAACAGGTCAGGTGAAGAATGCAGCAGACCTGCAGCAGAAGTTTTTCCCACACATTCACGTCGATACCCTCCGTACTGCGCTCGAAAAACGTGGGCTTAATGCTTATGTCCGCCAATCGAAGCCCCTCCATACCGCTGCGCATTGTAGGAAGCGAATCGACTGGGGGGAGCGCCATTGTTATTGGACAAGGGAGGATTGGCGGGCGGTCATATATTCCGATGAGTCCAAATTCAATGTTTTGGGTTCGGATGGCTGGGAATGGTGTTGGAGGGAGAAAGGAGAGGCAAACGACCCCAGGTACACCAAAAAGAAGGTCAAACATGGCAACGGCAGCGTAATGGTTTGGGGGTGCATCACCCGCGGGCCGCCATGGTGTCGGGCGACTTCATCGCATCAACGGCATCATGGATCGCTTCGTTTACACGGATATTCTTTCGGAATCCCTCCTTGGCACCTTGGACAATCATAACCTGGACCGCTCGACCATTTATTTCCAGCACGATGGTGATCCGAAGCACTCATCCAGGCACGCCACTGGCTGGCTTGATCTCGAAGGCATTGATGTGCTCCCGTGGTGCCCCAACTCACCTGACATGAACATCCTGGAGAATCTGTGGGATCACCTGGATCACATGGTATGCGCCAGGGACCCATTGCCAAAGAATCAGGAGGAACTTTGGCTTACATTGAAGGAGGATTGGGAAAACATCGATCAGGGGTTTATCGACAGATTATACGACAGCCTTCCCAATCGAGTGCGAGAATTGTTGAAGGCCAAGGTTAACGTCCTGTGAGTTTGTTCTATTTTATTTCATCGATTGGGATTTTTCTGACTTCAATTCTCCTAGTCGATCAAAAACAGATGAATAATTGGATCACCTGACATTTTCAATCCCACATACAACGCCAAGCTCTTGGTGTATATGTTCAATATTTTATATGTGTATACTACTTCCCCTTTACTACCAGCTGAGCATAAAAGACCGAGTCAGAAGAGGCTGACCCTCGAGCATGATAGGAATCTTTTCCAAAATCCACGTGATCCAATACTCTTTCCGAGTCAGTGTAGGTAGGTAGGTAGGTAGGATTACATGGCACGGTCCCGCTCAGGAACACCAGTTTGAGGAATTATCCTGGTGAACTACAGGCATTTATTTATGTCCACCATCATCCCTCTGAATCACTTCTGCAAGTCCTTCGAGCCGAGCTCATGCACACGGTCCCCCGTCACGCTGTAGAACCTGATTGACTCACAGAAGCACCCCAACTTCATTGAAGCACACAAGATCCTCCCCTGCCTTCTCACACACAACAAATGTTGACATACTCTGAATGACCAGCCATGTCCCCCATCCCAAATCTTGGCCCTGTCAGAGTTTGGGTTGACGAGTGGCAGGAATTGATATGCAACTTCTATGCAATTTCTCTCCATGCAAGAACACAGTGAAACATAATGCACGCCTCTCTGCTGAGAACCACAACTCTAAACTGAACCATGGGGCACGCAGATGCTAGTAGGTTGTGGTAACAAAATGCAACGATCTCAGCGAGTGCAATAGTCCTCAGCTAGCAACCTGAGCATTGTGTTGAATTCAAACCCCCGACCTCTTGTCCCAAATGATACAATATATTGTTGTGTGTGCCTGTATACACGGAAGAAAAAAATGGAGCCACGGAGAACTCCCGGAATATACCAGTAGTCCGGTGGTCTTTGCAAAGCCGACTCCGCAAGCTCTGAGGAAGAAGACTGTTGCGAGCGGACAAAGTGGGGATTCCGATCAGGTGGCTGTGCTATAGTGGCTGTGTGATGGTCTACGTGAAGAAGGCGGGCGTCGGTAGCAGCGTCGTTGCCCTTTCAGATGTTGTTGGGAAGTGAAACGAGCCAAATCCGTCCAGGATTGAGCTGGATGCACCACCTTGAATTCAGATGACGATGGCACTTTTTTTCTCTTAATCCATCACGATGCCGACACGACACAGGCAGAAGAATACCACATATGCCATTATACATAGAATGGACATTAGTTTAGCAATGAGAAGGATGAGAAAAGGCGGAGTTCTCGAGAACAATGCAATTCAGAGACCAGGTCCAAGTTTTAGGACTGGCGACAGAGAGTAATAATGGTGGATTCAGTTTTTGGTGATTCGATGGCTGTTGAGAAACAGAATTACACCAGCACGAACTTTATTAACGGAGACCATACTTCTTGGGCCGAATCAGACGTGCGCATACGGTCGTGCAAAGTGAAATTGACAAAAGACACATGAGAGGGTTGTGCGATAAGAATACCGGGAAAACATCCCGAGGAAAGCACGGTGGCGAGTTTTGGCATAAGTTGACGAAACTTGCAGAAAAGGGGCATGGTCGCACTGGAAATTGGGCGGAAACGTAGCAATTATCATGACGAGCGGTATGTATATCGATTACGAGAAGATGTGCCATAGTATATTATCTCTCTTCCGAAATTCTCTAATTTACGCCCTCGCCCTTCTTTCCAGCCCCTTTACTGCGAGATCCAATAATATCCGGGAATATAGCTCGTGGAAATGCATCAGCACTCTTTGTTTCAAAGAAAATCCACGTAAGTCGCGCGACGGAATCGAGCGCGGCTCCCCATCTGCAGAATCGGATTGCGAGAGGACGAGATGCGAGACGAAGCACAGGCGAACCGAGTCCTCGCTTGCAACTGGATCGGTGTCCTCCACTGCGAAGGAATGATATCCGCCAAGTAGGCCGATTCTGCCAGAATCTTCAACCGGGCGTAACCACCATGATATCACCAAGGGGCCGTGAAGGGTCTCCGTGCTTGTCGTGGCGGTAGGGTCGTGCGCCTCGACGATGAACTATAGTCGGAACACAATTCAGTTTAAATTTCTCAACAAAACAGAGTTCAATGTGCGCACCCCTCCACCCATAACTGTTGACCCCTCGACGAATCCACCCTCGCTTTGGTGACCGACGGACCCTGCTCTCACTCCAAATATAATGCCTAGATTTGCCAGCGGAACCACGATGTGCCGCTCGACGCGGAGTGGCCAGCTGTCCCAGAATGTGCGTGCAAAAATGATGAGGGGGCCGTCATGCTCACTCTCCGAGGAGAGGGAAATGGATGGTGTAACGAGTCGTCGTGGCACAGTCACAGCCCACATATCTCCCGCGTGCGTGCGCATCCAGGGTTCTCCTCCCTTGTCCGACTCGTTCTTGATTCCGCCGGAAGGATTACCGGTGTGAGGGTCATTGAGTCCCGACATGCCAAAGGCAGGTCTGTCGTTGCGCGCGAATATTTCCAGCGCAGGTGGGACGCGGAGGGTGGGATACACAGCCTGTAGACGGCGGTGCTCGTAATACATGAACCCGAGGAGAGTTGCGGGGATGGCGCCCAGGAAGACAACGCAGGGACGAAGCATCGTATGGAATTCTCCGATTTGAAGCACCCTTGGCGTGTAGATGAGATTGGTATTACTGGTTCCGAGTCGGAGGGAGGTGTTAAATAGAGGGCAAGTCGGCGCAGTTCGGACCGCCTCCGATATGTTCCGACTTGGCTGACTGAGCCTGCTGACTGAGTTGTATTCAGCTGCTTGTGGCTCTTTATCGGTGTTTACATGATCCGCTTTTCTCTTTTCCTCACAACTTCCACCTGAAACAAAAATCCGATGGTCATCCAAGCAGCACAACCCCCTGTCCACGCTTGCGATGGAGATTCCGTTTCGTGGGAGCCGGTCGCGAGGAGCGCTTCGACATGCTTAGTGCATTTACAGAGCAGCATATGTCCCGACTGGATGCGATGGGTCTTTGAGACATACGAACCTCATTGGAGGGACGGGTTTCAATGACGGGCCGCAGGTCAAAGAGGTGTGTAGTGTATGTGTGTTCGCTTCACCTGTGATAATTAATATCTTGAGCCACCGCAACCGGTGATGGAAAGTGGGGAGCGGTTTCCGTGCAAATCTTGATCCTGCACGAGTCGGTGCCATGCAAAACCGCATCTTGCAGATCTGTCGCAGGTCGAGCTAATGAGCTCTAGCCCAAGGGCCCGCGGTAGAATAAAAGACATTTAGCAAAGAAAGAAAGGCTGTCTGAAAGATGAAATTTCGACCTTCCTTTCAAAGCACTTGAATGACAAACATTCAGAAAGAAAGAAAAGATTCCCTTTCTCCTTTCCTTTTATCCAAGTTGAAAGAGGAACTTTCAGAGACAGTCAAAGCAGAAAGGCAATCTTTAACCACTCCTTTCTCCGTTTGCGGTGAAAGTAAGGTTGAAAGTTGATCTTTCAGAGGGTCATTTTTTTTTGCTTAGAAGTCTTTCATTAATTGATAGTTGAATGGAGCACTTATAGCTGTTTGCAAAATTAATGACACTTTGCTAAAAATAGTTCAAAGAAAGCTTTTTTGACCCGCCTGATTGACACGCTCGTTTCTCGCTCAGTTCTGAACAGATCTGCTTGGAAGTCGGTGCGTTCAAAAGCGCTTGAGCGGCGCTTTCATACAGTACCCTACATGCTCGGATAATTCGAATATTGCCAGGTCCAAAAATTCAGGCTGTCTGATTTGAACTGAACGGCTAAGGAGGCATTCCCAGCCAGCCTTCTCAACGTCAAAAGTACGACCCAAAATCCATGGCGTTGCGGTAGCCAGTGCTCAAATTGAATGCTAGGTAGGCTTCAACGTCCAGATATGTGTGTTGCCGGCGATGCAGAAACGAGCGAGGATTACTTGGCCGGTGTATGCTGCGCCAGAAGAAGAAAAAACACGGGAGGTTGATGTCCTGCAGAATAGCTGCTGCGAAAAGCGGCATGAGTTTCAGGTGACCGTCTTGTGGAACTTGAGGATCCTGGCGGGGATGAGCGGGGTTGAGTTGATTGATGAGGATTTGATTCGCCCCCGGAATTGCGTGGACTTGCGGCTCCCTCGTTGCGTCATTAGAACCAGAGCCAAGTTGAAGACGAGTGACAGTTGAGAACCAAGCCACAGTTCATGGGGGGACACAAATATCTTGAATACACTGAGGACCGCAGTGAGTGTTGAGGGAGTGGCAAACGATGAGGGAGCGGAAGGAGGAGCAGGCGACAGGTTTACGTGGTGGTCTTCCTTTTGAGTGGGGTGAAGCGGCTCGTGTGGGTCCGTCAGGGCTGTGCGCCTGGGAGAAAAAGATAGTTGTCCGGCCAAAGCAGAGGTTACATTTCCCAACTCGTCGTGCATGAGAGAAAGCGGCTGAATGTCGGTGATGGGCAAACATATACACTCTGATTCGAGGCATCTGCTTAATGTACGAGTAAAGTAATCGCATACGAAGAGGTTCAACTTTGAAATGTACAGTCAACGATCAGTGAATGGTGTTGGCGAGGCAGGTATCCGTCTGCAGTTCAAAAGTTGAAAACAATAATGGTTCTCGCACGCGACGCCATGAGGAGGTTTGAGTGCTATTCCCAACGTCCTAAAAAGACACCAGGTTGTGCCGGACTTGATGGCGATCTGGACAGAACGGCGAGCAGGTTCATCGTAGACATCAAGTTCCTAAATGTGCCCAAAAAACATACAGTAGGCGCGTCCTAACAGGAAGTCCATGTGTAGTAGTCCTGAACAAGTGTCGAACCGAAAAGCAGAGAGCAACATAGGTTTGGCCCGAAGAAGATGACTAGGAGAGTAACTGAATCTCAACGAATTGCCTGGAAAACGGATAATAAAATCGAGGGTTGGTTGTCGCAGAACCATCCGTGGTTGAACTAGAATAAATAAAGGCACACAGGGCTGCGTGAGGTTGAAATCTCGTGCCAGCTCCTGAGTCTCGATTGTTGGAGGAATCTTGGTGGGCAGTCCAGAAGAAACACGCGCGCAAGATCGAACCTCACAGAATCAATTATCACCCTGCACAAACCGGCAGCCGAGGTACAGTTGAATTTTCGGGGCGTGAGTAAAAGGTGTGGAGAACCGCTGCTAAAATTGCGATTTTACTGGTGATAATTCATGACGATGGACAAGGAAAATGTGAAGAACTTGGAGGGAGGGGGAGGGTATACGAGTTCGAGGGAGGCCAGTACAGTAGACAGTAGATAGTGGATCTAAGGCGAATGCGTTGCAGTGAATGGACCGAGGGGGATGTTAACTGCATATTCGTCGCCACCGGAGCTCGCAGGAGGAGATACACAGAGCACCTGAAAAACGCGGGATGAAGAGGCAGAGTCAGCATGTATCGAGTAAATAATTCACGGTAAGGAGGTTCAGGGATCGATGACGCTAGCGCGGCGAGGCGGGACAGGAAAGAAAGTACAAGAGGGAAGACTCGAAAACCCCAAATCTGAGGCTCATTATTCAGTTCTGGCCACGGGCGATCGGGCTTTCCGGTTGCAGGGGTACTATGAGGGGAACGGCGGCAGATAACATGTCAGCCAAGACTCGGATCCGAGCACAGGGAACGATATTCCCTCGAGAGAGGAAGACACGAGAACCAGAGTTACCACAGTGGGAAGGCAAAGATGCAGAACCGAAATCAGCTTTGCGTTCTGCTAATTGAGGTCGAAATCAGGGACCGCGATTGCAAAAAGCGAGTTGAGACGAGGGAGAATGAAGTGTTCAAGCAGAGTAGGACGGAAAACCGAGTGTAGGGATCGAGTAAGCAGATCCAGCGTGGGGATGAAGGACAGCAGAATGGAGAGCGAATCCAGGGGTTATTTTCATTGGCAAGAGAAGTGTTTGGGTAATGGAGGTGAGATGAGTTGTGAACACAGTTCGCAGCCATTTGAAAGGGTCGGAATTTGGAGACGCAGAGAACAGTCCCGATTAGCCCAGCGCGCTAGACTCGGCGATCCTTCAACCTTGAAACGATCTCGAATCCGATTTCCCGGGAACCGAGGCGCAAGACATGTGAGAGCTCGGAAAATGCGGGATTTATTGGAGGGAGTCAAGATCCGGGGAATATTAATGAGCGCAGCTGCTAAGCTAAGAGATCCACATGACGCTCGAGGAAGAAAAGATGACATCGCGTCATTGATTTGATTAGCGGGTTACGCCGGCCCGGCGTCTCTTGACTGTCACTACCATCTCACTCACATCCCACTCGATTCGCGCTCTGGTTTGTTCTGCGCTTCATTCCTTCTGGTCCATTTTCGCAACACTATTCTTTTCGGTTGTCAGTTGAGAGCGGAGCGCAAAATCACGATCCGCTCTCGAGTTACTTTGCTGCCTCGAGTCGAAAGGAGGGTGTTTTCGTATCAAGCATATCCACGCCCACTCAACCAGCGATCCGGCACACCAACGGACCCGATCTCTGTGCGTTCCTCCCTTCCCTCTACTCCGTCTCAAAGACTTATGACTAGCCTGTGCCAAACCCTGCGTACCTCCATGCTTCATTACTCGGAGCTGCATCGTTGCCTGGATTTCACTGCCCGTTGGCGACTACGTTCGTTACCAACACATCTCCGCTTATTCACCTCCAATGTCTTGTCACTGACCCTATTCTCGAAGGTGCGGCGTGTGTCGCCGAGCAACGATGATTGAATGGCGCGCGATTCAGCCCGAGTCATCCACAGCCGTCGCACGCCCAGCCTCCGACACATTCAACTGCTTTCTTATTTCAGATCCTCTTGCTCGACATCTCCTTCCTGGATGCATACAGGGCTTTCGCTCGCCCCTCCTTTCGTGCGTTCATCTTGCTCACGCTAGCTTGACCAGGGCTCGGAGCGCGCGACTATCTGCAAAAGTTGTCATGCCCGCAGAGTATGTTGGGCGCATACTCGGCCAGCTAGGATCTTGCGGGACATATGCTGCTCATTTCGAAAGGTGCGCGCCGCATTCAAATTATCTCTGCCTCTAGTTTAAACCCCCGCATGTCATTTCCAGCTCTACCATTCGTGTTTTCGCCCACGCCCCTGAGATTTTTGGATATGGACATGAATATTTTTATTTTGAAAGGGAGAATGAAGCTATTTGCTGAGACGAAGTGAAAAAGGAAAGCTTCAGGATAGCGATTGGCCTCTTTCCGATGACAGCACCTTAAACGTCGGCACGTCTGACAGTCCTGAGTAGAATTATAAGATATCACATCCAAGAAGAAGCCAGAACTTGGACCGGGGTGGGGTAGGCCGATTGTGTCGGCTTTGTGAAGCTCGAACCCAGGTGCACAGATGCTCGGAATATGCTGATTGGACCGCGTTATGATAAGCCTGCGTAGCGAGGTAATATAAGATACGGCCTGCGTGCCTAATTCAGAAATGCGGCCCATGGGAAGGAGTCGGCAGCAATTTCCGCGCAGAATCTCAATTTACCATCCCTCCTGTCCTCAGTTATCGCGGTGCAGCATAGGCTGGCGCCACTTTGGGGCATTGCCTCCTGCCTTTTCGACCTCCTTGTCACCGTAAGCCTCGTTGCCTGCGATGAGAGTGTCTCGTATTCAACAGCTTCATACCCACGAAATCCTCCTCTTCTCATGTCCAGTCATGATGCAAGCGGTCTTCATCCACAAGTAAGTTATGTAACATGCGCTTAGCAACTATGAAAGACAGCCTCCCAAATTTAATCTTATTCATTGAGATCTTATCCCAACTAAGGGAAGAATTGACGTCATCGAGCCATTTGCCACAAATTTCTCATTCAGAGTGGACTTTGCCAGGGTTTGTGAGCAATCTATACATGCGCCGATTTTCGATTTCTTTTAGAGGAGCCCCCCCCCAGCCGGATGGGAAAACGATGAGGGGAGATAAGTTGTAACGTTTGGTAGGTTGCGGGAACGCAACGAAGGATTAGGATTGATAACAAGCGAAGTTCGAAGTTAGATCCTTAACAGCGTTACCACGCGTCCAATCAATGCGGCGGCCAGTTCTCGGGCAGTGAGACCCAATAATATGTCTGGGATGTTGACCGTCCAACGAAGGTCTATAATATTTGCACATCGGGATAAGCGCCAGGTGGAACGTCTGTTATTTGACCGTGCCAAATATTACTACCTATCGTACAGTGACCGTGAAATTGAGTGAAGGGTCGATGCGATTGCAAGGCTGCAGGTCATAGTAATGTGTCACCAACAAGATTGAGAAGCGCCGCGAATTTCATCATCAACCTTCGAAATAGTCTTTTATCCCAGAGGCGCACGCAGCGAGCGTGTCTACCTGTCCAAAGCACACGGCCAAAACACCTCCGAACACCAACGAATGCGCAGAAACCGAAACTATGCAGTGGGTGCCCAGTCTCCGAGGAGAAGCGGGTTGTTCGTAGATACGGTCGCCTGCTTGAGTGCTGGCAGGAGTGCGCACACGCTTTTCCATGTCCGGATGGTAAGACTCGCTTCGCTCGCGTCCAGGTGCGTGATCGTCTGCGGGAAGGCCTTGAGCACTTTCGTGATTATCTGGCGCTGCGCGTGGGCGCTGGCGGGGTGTGAGGTGATAAGGACGAGGGCCTTGTGCTCGAATCCTACGTTGGAAAACGCCTCGGCGTAGATTGCGATCCATAGGCTCTTCCCAGCGGGCGGCGCTTCCAATACAAGTGTCAAGGGGATGGGTGCGCCACGTGCGCGTACATGTTTGCGGACGGGGACGAGGATGTCGCGGATGGTTGCGCCGTTGGCGACGCCCTGGGGAAAGAGTTTGAGGCGGGTGGTGGGTGGGAAAATGATATTGGTTAACAGATCCTCGCACTGCTTCACCAAATCCCGAAGGTGAAGGAGCTCGAGGTGCGGGAGCGCGACTGGTTGGGGACGGGCGGGGGCTCCGGGAGCGACTACCATGTCCAATTTCAGAGTGTGTAGATCAGGAGAGGATTGCAGTAGCGCGAGAAGTTCATCCAAAGCAAGGAGAGTCGCGGGGGCTCTAAGGCTCAAGGATAGAAGCGGAGGCAAAGACCGCAACGGTGCATCAATGCGGGACAACGCAAGCCCACGGAGGCGAGGCATGCGCCCTTCGAGGAGCTCGCGGGGCAAACGTGCATTCATTGACGACGCCTCCTCTTGAACGAGAGTGGGATCGGGCGTGAGAATCAGCCACTGCAGCAGAGGGAATTCAAAATCACACATCTTGTGCATGAAATCGAGCACGTGAAAGATAGTGCCGTGCAGGTCGAGGTATCGAAGACGGTTTGCATTGGCCAAGATCAGGGGTGCAAAAGTCGGAGAGTTGAATGGCATAATTTTGATTTTCAATGAGGCAGATCCCGACCGAGTGAGTCGAGCACTCAGGGTTCGCCCGGAAATTTGGGGGCCAGCCATGTTGCTCCATAACGCCTGGGAAGAAAGTATAACGTCGTACCAGTGTTGGCAGACCAGCATCAGCTTCGTGAGGGGTACGAAGAATCCTGTCAGAGGCTGGCCTTCCGATACTTCGCTGAATACCTGAACAAGGACCTCGGGTGGGAGAGAAAAAATTGGAGCAATCGAGTTGCGTTTCGCCTTGAGCAGGGCTATTCGCTCGTAAAGAGAGGTGAGCTCATCGTCGATAGCAATCCGCATGGCGTCATTTTGCGTGGTTTTATCGGATGTCTTCTCGGTTACTTGCCTGTGGAATTGAATCAACAATCGCCAGGAGAAACCGTGAGTCAAAACGCGCATGGATGAGTTGAGCAAGGATGACGGTTCCCACCGCTTTCACTCCGCCGGAGATGACCGTTCCAGGATGTTTGTAACAGAGACAACCTCCCAAAATTGTTTCCTGGCGTCGAATTGACAAAACAGAAACGAGCGAATCTGGCGTGATGAAGGCGAAAGACAAGATTGATTTGCTGTTGTTTGGGGCTCGGAGATGGCCGATACCGTGACGCTCCCACGCACGGACCATCTGACATTATCGTTTTGTCTCTGTACTGAGCAAGAAATCCGAGTGGAAAAGCGCACTTTAAATTCCCTCCAAGCAGACTAAAAGTCTTAGTCTGATGGCCGAGCGTGATCTTAAATATTTTTGAATTGTGGATGCGCTTAGGTTGCGACGGGTTGGGAAATGGCACCAGAATTTACTTGCGATTATTGTGGAGGGAATTGAGAATTCACTCATGAATCCAGGCAAAAACGGCCAGCTGCCATTGCGGACGTTTCGATGCATTTTGGATACAGAATGCGCGAATGGTCTATTCTGCATTGAACATCCTGAGACTCTCCCGGCCAAATCCAAGCACATGCATTTAATATACCATACCATGCACATTCCGGACGCCTGTCAGCGCTGCGCTCGACCACTAGCTCGGAGCTGCAGCCAGCGCGATGGAAGTCGGCTTTAGAATATGTGCTGTCCTTATCCCTATTATCGTCCTCATAATGACATGAATACCCATGACTCTGAGTTGTTGTGCATTAGCAGTCCTCATCCAGGTCTTGGGCTGATAACCGGAGCAGCCACTCGTACTAATTACCTGCAGTTCCACTCCAAGCTTTCTCAAAGCTGGATGTTTGGGCGCCCGGTCGTAAGCCAACCGAGCCTTTGCCGAGTTATGCATATAAGCAATCTCAGGTAATAGCGATCATCAGGAAAAAGCCAAATTGCTATGGGCTGCTACATAGACCTGCATAGACGCTCATAGCGGCCATAGGCCATAGAGGCCATAGCAACGTTGCTATGGCGTCTATGAGTGTCTATGTGGATGAACTGCCCATAGAACCCACAGCAATTGGGTTTTTCCTGATGATGCACAGTATCGGGGATTCAGGAACAGTTTTATTCTATTGCCGTTGGCTGTGGTAGCCTTCCTCATTGCCAAATTTGTTGCCGCCACCCTGACATAGCTTGGACTGGGAGCCTATAACGCTTTGAGCGCCAGCTCAGTTTCCAGCCCTTGAAGTGATTTTTGGCCGCTGCAAATTCAACTCGCATGGAGCCTATATACCTGTAAAGAATTTACATCCTGACCATGCCATCGCCTTGGAGTTAAACATTGGATGTTGGACATTTATATAAGGGTAGGATGGAGTCGTTTATATTTGGTTGGAGGTTATTTGATAGCCCTTTCATACGGGAGGCCCATAGACACTCATAGCAGATAATAGGGACAGTCAGAGTAGGTGATTCTCAGTAATTCTGACAGTGATTCTGATATTTATTCTTAAGTGATTCTGTCAATTATTTTGAATTAAAATCGTGTGAGAATCATCCAGAATAAACTCGAGCTCTGACCGTCCCTTTCTGAAATGTGATTCTCGTGATGATTATATGTCCAGAAAATGCCCCCGAGGGAGGCGGCAATTATTTCGGCACGGCGGACACAGGGGAATATCCACGGACGCGACTGTTATGAATTTGAATTTCAGCTCGTAGATGGAATATTCATTGTATTTGAATTGTCAAAGATAATATGATATGGTCAAAGAATACGATGTTAAAGCCGCTACTGTGCTGCTGTACCGAGAGAGATAAATGGAAAGCCATGAGCTGGAGTGAGTTACAACCTCCCTTTGACCCTCCCCTTGCTCGACCCCATCGCGTTCCAGCAGCGCATCTATGACGATCTCGGACCTGCGATCCAAACAATATCTCGAGAACGTGAGACTTGCAGGGTAGACAAGGTTTTCGGTCGCTGCACTTGAGACAAAGCGCCACACCGGAGGCGAAGCTTTCGCCTTGGGGATGGTAAAGCTGTAAGTAAATAAGACGGAACGGTTTCCACTTGGACCTGCTGTGCTAAATGTAGGGTGTATAAAGCTAAATCGGCGCATAAAAGTGGTCAAGCGCTTCTGGCGTTTGGGGATGTAATCTGTCGTGTGGATCATGACTCGGTAAGTTTCATCCAGAATGGGGCTTTTGTAGGCGAGCAGCTCGACAGATCCGCAGTTCTGAATGGGAATGTTTCTAAATTCCAGAGGTTGAGTCATGAATGGGAAGTGGTCTATCCCCACAGGTCCGAGAAGGCCTGCCAGAACTGGACGCCATAATGGCGTAAATGGGGTAAAGGAATAGATGCGGACGATTTGCTGCTGTGTGGGTTGAGGATCTTCAGATGTGATAATGAGGTGACCCGGGACGAGAACTGGGCCGGCCTGGATATCGCCTGTTTGAGTACTTCTTTCCAGTTGCCATGTGCGCTTACCTGCAACGAGCCAATGCGATTGAAGAGAATATATTCTTCCGTTCGCCAGTTTACCATCAAGACCAACGGTCGTGTAGATCCGATGTTAAGGCCTATAACCATCATATCGCCCAGGAGACTGGGTCGAGACGGATAAAAGACATTGGGAATGACTGTAACTCGGAAAGAGTTCAACAGGTGTCCGTGTATAAGATGGATGTGAGACATTTGAACGGCTCTGTTACTAAAGAAGAATAAGTAAGTGAAATAACGATGAAGAGGAAGTCACTCACCCATCCCCATCTGATTCATACCAGCCAATGACTGCTTCATCGCCTCCTGCTCTCATATCGGCGGACCAAGTCTGGACATAATTGTGTTGTGTCCATGTCCAGACGCAGCGATTAGTTACCACACTGAATATTTTGAAAAAGGCCGCGTTCTGAAGGGCAAAATATCGGCCGCCAGGAAGGAGCCGCACCCGGTGCCATCCATCAACGGGTAGGACAATCTGTCGCTTCAGTGCTGGGGCAGAGGACCAAGTCGTTGACCATGTTTTCGGTCCACGGACAACCCGCTTCAGCTCGGCAATGAGATCGTTTGTGCTCTGATCCTGGAAATCCATGTCCGGGGGCAAATCGAGTAGTCCTAAAGACCCCATATCGCGAACGAGTGAGATCCACAGGGCCTTAATCATTATGAGGGCCCTGAAAGTCTTGTTCAGCTACAGGGTGATCAGTGACGTTGTTCAGGATCTCTGAGATATACCAACTCGACCAACGACACAAACAATAGTGAAGACATCGAGGTATGAGAGTATCTGTACCAGGACGTCCTCATTTAGGTCGTGGAGGTACATATCATGGGTTAACTGAGAAAACACTGCCTCCGGCTCAGCATGTGCACCGCCCCGGTTGCATCGCCTCAAACAGCTTGAGGGCCTGATCGGGTGCATCAGACTCAATTCTATAGACTCCAGCCGAATGTGATTTCCGTATACTTTTCTCACACGTTTCATCCCTAAACTGTCCAAGAATGGGTAAGAGGTATATTTCCTCGGAATTCGAAGAGTTAGAGTGGAGAAGGAGGCTGGGGTTCAAAATATTCCACCTGTTCTGCTCTGAGTCTAGGATTCTGTGGTGAAATCCTGGACTGATGGTCAAAACTTTTGAGCACATTTTTCTGCCACCCTCAAGCCTCAAATACTGTTAGAATGTGTTTAAAAAAGATTCTGGTGTAATTTAGGGACGAGCTTGGTGTGTGGATCAGAGTCTAGAAAAATTATAAGGCCATTCTAGTGCACCCGATCAGGCCCTCAGTGAGTTGTCTTTGGTTTTTGATGAAGAAGAACCAAATATGAGTCAGATCCAACAAGAACTTTGGACATGACTACTTAAGAGGGGTCTAAAAGATTCAAACTAAAGAACGGAACATCACCTAGTACTTGTAAACTTTCATCTAACTTCTCCACCTAGTGCAGAGCGGTGGCGTAAACAGTCTTCCAGCTCGTCCTCTCTGTCCACGCTCCCCAGTACGCAGCGACATTCGCAGGCACAGGGCCGCCGAATGCCAATTTAAACGCAGCCAGTGCATCTTCACTCGACGTCGCGCCGCATGTCGCCGCGATTCGCGTCACCCACGCACCAACGTGGAAATCGTCTTCACCCGGTGCCGCCCCGCCGATAAATCCACTCTCGGGAAGGAATCCAGGGACGAGATCGTACAGCGCGGCTTTCACCGAGGCGAAGTGCGCTTCGGACTTGGCAAAAAAGCCGGCCTTGTGCTCCTCGGGTGCTTTCCCAGTAAAAAGCGCCAGCATACCTGTGGGGTTGTGTCGGTATTGTACGAAGCGCAAAAGAAGGGATATATACATACCTCCGTTGAAGGCTAGTTTATCTTCATAGAATACTTTGAACGGCGCTGCATCCGGGTGTTGGGCATATTTCTCCAACGCTGGCTGGCCTATGAGATTTATTAGCAATGTGTATGAGACGGCGATGAGGAACCAGCGACTGACGGCTAGAGAGGAATATCCCTGGGAGGCCGTTACTCTTCGCGGCCAACTCGTCATTATTTCTCTGAGCCTCAATCAATATTCAGGCTTCTCGAGGGAGTAAAATGAGCTCACCGCAAGGAACATAGCAAAGTTGGGATCATATTTCTCGTCATGGATCGTCGCGATGATGCTGGGCGTCCCCGTCTTAACCTTGACGGGCGCGTCCTTGACGAGGCACGCGACGACGTCTTCGGTGTTCGTGTAGACCTTGCCGTCAGATTCGAGCGTAGGCAGTGTCGCATTTGGATTCTTTCAATTGAATCAGTATGGGGAGGGCTGATGTTTGGGTTCTAGCTCACCAGCGCGATGAACGAAGGAGCAAAATTCTCGCCCTCCACAAGATTGACCGTTTTTGTGGTGATGGTGGTGCCCTCAACGTAGCCCAGTTCAAGGCTGACGAAACACTGAGTGCACTCGCCAAGCTAGTCAATGAAAACGTACGCTGCGAGTTCGGCCACGGCAGCCCAGACGGAGCCGCCAAATACATAGAGAGTCTTGGACATGTGAGCTTGGTAGGAGTGAAAGGTTCTGGGATGGACGTGGACTACTTCTCCAATTTATAAGTTACCCAGACGGAGAGCACGTGCAAACCCGTCAGCACGGCAAAGCGGGTGCAAGTGCGTGCCAGCCGGCCTTGGTCCTGACTGATATCTTCTCGTGACCAGTGGCTGTCGGACATGCATAAGGCCGAGGACGTGACCTGGTACATACCACGTACAGCCGGAAGGCCGGCTGTAGTATCGGCTCGGGTTTCAAGCTTCATGGCCGAGCCACCGCTGTCATCCAAGTCTGATCGCATTGATGAGCCACTTACCCAATATAACTGTAAGCAGCGAGCATAGCATGGGCTACGCAACTATGGTTCATCATTGAGCTGCACAAACCCCTTGCACAAACCCGCGTTCGGGTTCAGATGGCTCGCGCTGCTTGTAATAATCTTGAGATAATCAAGACAAAATCGGGGAGAAAGGCAGATACGACAGCGCCGTCTGTAGGACGGGGCGTGTAAACAAAAGAACACAGGGAACAGAATTCCGAATGGCTCGCCTACTCAGACTTGGCCATGGAGCCTGTTCCTCTCTCCTGAGTTCCTCCATCGTTCCCCCGCGAGTCGCAGTGTTCGCAGTAGAGTTCGACGTAAGATGTGGATGTTGGTTCCTAGTCATGGGTGAGTAGCGTCATAGACGGCCTATGGACGCCTTCAAACGGTCGGAAATGCCACGGACAACGTCCGCTGGTAAGAAAGTCTCAGTGAAGTTGGACTCATGGAAACGCTGCGTTTTTCGCCCTCTGTTTAATGTTCCTGTGTTATATTGAGTGCCGTGGAGTAGAGATTGGATTGGACGTACAAGTTTACTGGGATGCTCTTCGGTACGGCGCAAGATCAACAAGGTATGGTGAGCCAGGGACGCGGAAAGCAAGAATTTTTCAAGTTTGGAATCTAACGTACGGGGCGACACGCACATAATCACTGACTGGATGATGTCGATGAGAACGTCACAGAAATGCCCGCCGGAACCACCGCGAGCTCAAACCTCGGAACAACACCCTCCTCCTCGAACACTGCCCTCAGCGCCTCAACCATCTCCTTTCCGCCCACGAGCTCCAGCACCGCATTGTAGGCAGGCGGAAGCGCCGGTGAGCTGATGACGATCGAGACGAACCAGCGGAAGCGCGTGAGCATGTCGGCGGGGTTATCGGCAATGTTGCGCGGGTACCAGACGTCCGTGGGGCTGCGTATCCACTTCGTCTCGCTGGGGAGGATGCAGTAGCGGAGGGTGGGCGAGATGTCACCCCAACGGCGCACGATCTCGAATTCGTGATCCAGGTCCGCGGGATCGAGGGTATGAGAGGCGCTCGGGGTGCCGTGGAGGATGCAGAGCGAGGTGAGGGTGGGGAGGGCCTTGATCGTGGCATCAATGCCCGTGAAATATTCCTGTTGATGGTGGTGAATTTTTTGCTTTTGAAAGAAAAAACCAGATACGAAAGGAGCGAACTGCGATTTACCTCCAAAGCCACATGCGTTTGCGATGAGACATTCCGGATGCCGAGGGCAGATAGCGTTGGTATGTGTTTGGCGATCGCGGCTAACAGGGAGGCATCCCATAACGCCACCACGTTGCTTACCTCCAGTAGATCTACTGAAGATGTAGCGATGGCCTCGAAGAAAGCGGCGGCGTCTGTTTCGAGTCGCGGGTCCCAGAAGATGATGATATGCGACACGCGGGAGCCTGGAATCACGGATAGCGCCACGATGTCCGGTCCACTGAATATTTTGAGATCTGGGAGGGGTAGTGACTCAAGTGTCAGGGGAAATACGATGGAAGCTTCAGGTACGGGATCGACTGCTAGTTGAATGAGGTTTCGGTGCAGCCGAAGGAATGGGACGACCTCCGCAGAAAATGGGATCGCGCATTGCAGAAGGCGCGGAAAGTGGATATCGGAAAGAGCAGGAAAGAGTTCGGCGGAAATGGGGAGCTGTATAGTATCCAAGGATGTGAGGTTCTTGAGGGCGGTCCGCATTAGGCGGTGAAACGCTTTCAGCAGCAATGTCGAGTCGAAATGGCTAGATTGACTTCAGAACTTGAAAGCAGGCTCGACAAGATGAACTCAGCGTACAGGATTAGGATCCGAACACAACAAGCCGCATGGATGTTGGAAATCAAACTTTTGAAACACTCAACTGCACGCACACGAGTGTCGAGCATGACGAGGTTGTAAATCCAGCGCAAGCAAACGCCGTTTATTTTGCGGTTGGTTAGGGACAAGGAAAGAAGATCCAGTGAGCGAGCATATCTTGAGATGGCGTCAATTAGTTCGATTGGGAGTGCGGCCAGTCCGAGTGGCATTTTTGACGTGGTGGGTGTGGACAAAAGCGATGTCACATCGGGTCACACTGCTACAGTTGATGATCCGCCCGCTGCCGAATGACCGCTGAATGATGATGGGGAAGTTCGACTTCGCGCGGGTAAGACGCTTGACTTTGACTTGGGATCAAGCCATTGACTCTTCGAGTTGTGCTTCATTGAGCGGCATTTTTTTCTTATTTTGTTTTCCTCACAGTTCCCACAATTTTGGAATTTTGGTCGGTCTCCCTCCAGGACTCCTCCTTGAAAGTAGCGCCAAGACGTAAGATGTGAACAAACGGCTTTTTCTTTTCTTTTCTTTTCTGCGGTAATGTATCCCCAAATTATAAATGCATATACTTGCTGCTTAAAATAAAGATGCGATCAATCACTCACAACGGAACGCATCTGCGGTGCGAGACGAAGTGATATCGAGGGCCAGATCCTGCCGAAAAAAAAAAAAAAAAAAAAAAAAAAGGGGGGCAGGCGCAGGGTGCCTGCGCAGGTTTTTTTGCATTGCTAAAATTTTTCCGCCCCAACCTTTGACCAGGTCACTATTTGCAATTCGGTGAACGAACAGAGAATCTTAGTAAGAGAACGGATAATGTGCGCGGGATCAATTTCCCGCGCGTGCTCCGCAGATCAAAGGCTCCGTGCGTGGGTTCTCATCTATTGCGGTTGTTAAAATGACAAATAAATTGAAAACACATTTTCATGTGCAGTGTCATTTGGGTGCCAGATTATACAAGGGTTCGGCAAGATGAGGCGATATAATGGTTCATGGAGACACAGTTCGGGATTGACATGTTCGAACAGAGTCTGCAGGAACACAGCGAGATACTACAGCTTCCATACCTCACACTTCCTCCCTGACCGTTGGAAACGCTTAACAACACAACGTGGAGCGCGGCGCCACGCAACTTCGTCGCAATTTCAATTCAAGGTTCTCGTTTGTTCATGTAAGTGAGAGACTCACCAAGATCCACAGCAGTGACCAGCACCGGGACCTATGAGGGCCTAAGATCAGTAACATAACTCGACGAAGAACCGCGAGCAATGATAATCACAGGCTGGCAACTGCGATCGAAACAAAAGCAATTAGCTCAACATTTTCCAGGACTAGAATTAATAGAAGCAAACACGCACACCGGGGCCGCCTTTACCAAGTGCATGATCAGAGATTTATCATGATCAATGTAAACCGTTAGACGTACACTCGACCAGGCGCGCACCGAGTGACGAAGAAGAAGCGACGCCCTGTGCCAGGGCGAGAAGGAGGATAGCACTAGAGATGAGCTTGTATAACATTCTGCGCGGGGGATGTTGGTGACCCCGCGCTGAGTCGCCGCCCTTTATAGGAAAAGCGGGCGTTAATCCACATAGGCCCCCGGGCACTACCTTTTGTGCCGGTCCGCCAAAAATGTCGGATTTACTCTATGAAACTCGGGTCTGGAGGCCGCAAAAAACTAGTCCTTGGCCTGCAACGCTGGAATCATCCTATTCTCATGCTTCCGCTTCGGTGGAGATGGTTCACAAGTTTTTCGGCCGGCCAGTTCTCGAGATCGACCCTGAAAAATCGCCTTGAAACCGCGATTGATTTGCTCTATGGGTGGACCGGCGCAAAAGGTAGTGCGGGGGCCTATCCACGTAATTTAATATAACCACAAACGGCCTGATTAGCATCTCGGGTATTTTAATCAAACGGGCGGGGTATCTACAGCTTCCGTGATGCCGTGCCATCCACCATGTCGTCACTGTGTCCATCCTACAGCTACACTATTCTGGATGGAGAGGGATAAAGATCGTGTATGTTTTGCTCCCTGAGATGTCTAGATTAGTACCAGTGGGGCTGGGTGAAAATGCCGCGACCGTCTAATTTATTCCACCCTCCACACCAACCATCGTTACACGCCTATGCCACATATATAATCAGTCATTCAAATATTATAGTTCTTGTTAGGCGCTCTCCTATCCCTTGCGTCCCATTTTGCTAGGGTCCAAGATCTTAGACCATCCCCTTACTAAAGCCTTGCTCTGAATTTCCCAAAAGGAGTACAATTTTGCTGTTCCAATAAAAAAACACGCCCGGGGTTGGCCTCCTAGCCGTGCAACAAAGACGAAGCTTGCCCATCGCTTTCTCAACAATCCATCTCAATAGGGCCATTTCCGGAATTCCCACATCTCTCCCAAAATTACAGCCCAAGCGCCTTATTATTACGCCCAAACTGCGTTCAACTCTGCGGAATGGGGAAAAAACATCAACTCTTCCTAAATCGAGAAAATTTTAGCATAACTCCCCACAGAAAGAGTGACGATGGAGTGTGATCATTGCGAAAACTAGAAACAGCCGGCAGCGGCCATCAGATACGCCATACACGCAAATAAACGCGTCGCGTGCTTGCGGAATTCACCTAGTCTGAAGGCATGGTACAGTGAAGAACCGATATGGGGCCTGGTATTGACGCTCTTGAGTAAGTGGGAATTTGCTTGTTGTAGCCACTTTTCGTTGTAGTCGGGTTCGGGCATGGATTCGACTCTACCGGAACGCGAGGCCAAAGAAGGGGATACCTTCTGCCTTACGGCGCTCCTTCTATTTTAATGGGTTCATACGACCCCATTTCTCCATCTCCCACCGTGGCACCCCCAATGCAACCCTCTACCAAACTCTTCGAGGGCGGATGTAGGTATTGCCCTTGAAACGCAATTGATGCTAACCGCGCTTCAGATGCTGTTTTCAGCGACAATGTCCCTAATTTCTATCTAGAAGAATATGACATGGGATTGGGCCTCTTCGAGGCGGGTGCTGAACCTTTAAGATTTTCCTCCAAAATCTTTGGACATAGCATGGGGTGGGCGAAAGAAGTGAAGGATGGCCAGGCAAGAAGTGAAGGATGGGGAGGAAGTGAGGCAAGGATTTGCAGCATACATTATGACAAACCATCCCGGCGAGTTGCATGACTGGTATTATTTCGACATTCAACTGACTGGCTCATAACGAATACGGTCCGTGGACACCATTTCACCCAAAATTGTATGCATTATGAGGATTTATGTGTTATTGTGTGCTCATACAGTGGCACAAAGCAGTTTGGTGGACGTCCAAACCTTCGGAGTTTATGTGTTATGTGTTATGACCTTATGCATTATGAGCCAGTCAACTGTACCACAAATCCAGCCGGGAATTTGGCTCTGGATAGCTAAAAAGTCAGGGGAAGAAGCAGGGCTGGTACAATGGCAGACTGGTTACCTGAAGGTGATACTGTTTTTAACAGAAACCAACTCCTCCTCCTTCATTGTACGAGCTTCAGAGTAACTCCGGTCCGGGCTCAGTTTCAACTTCCCGAAGTCATGGTTTGAAAATCCTGCACAGGGCACTTGTCTACATATTCACTTTTCAACATGTTTTCAACGGGAGATGGAGCAGATATCGTCCGTGGTCCGGACCAGCCGATTGATCTCGGACTTGTTCGGAACGGCGTACTCCGAGCCCGATGCAGCCGGACGATCACAAAATGGAAATGACAAATCAGATTGAACCCGTTTGGGACCTTGGGTGACAAATTGAACTTATCGAGGACACTTACATGCTGGAATTGGGAAGTTCAATGCAGGAACCAAATTGCAGGAGCCCAGTAATTTTTCTTCTTTCGTGGTGAGCTGTTTCACCAAGATGACCAATTTAGTATGACCAATCTCTTGTTTGTGCATATTAGGAAAATAGATCCCGATCAAATCCAAGTTCTCCCGTGGGTAGCCAAACCTAAAGGTTCAGCAATGATTTGTGAGCGTCTGCAGTAGCACTTGCTTTCAGTAACATGTCAGTTGACCTCGGGAGCATTATCGTCAAGAAGCGCGAGGAGCTTGCGGAGACAATATTTGTCTTCTGTGATTCCAAATATGATACCAATTTCATCGCCGTGCAAGTGCGCGGAATGTTTTGAGCAACGTTGACTTCTTGTGCAGGTGGTACGATTGAAGCTTCCGTGTTTTGACTAAGCGCTATATCTACGATTGCGTCGTGACGCAGTCGAAGCAGCCCGAAAAACCGTATGCCAGGGGAGGTGGGTATTTAAACGATCGTGATTTTCTTATACTAATTCATACCTGCAGTCGATAAAGACCGGTGCCGTTGTCGAAGAAATGAGTTCTCTGCTCGTAGACAGAAATTCGGGTCGGTCGTCCAGAACACGGGGTGTACGGGTGAGGTAGAAAAGGGGGTTCACTGGCGACGTGGTCACGGTGGACTACTCAAGTCACTGATCGCGCGGATGGTGGTGGTTCGGGTGTGAGAAGGATCTATATGCCCATATGTACGTACGAAACAAATGATCGGTCCGAAGACCGATGTACCGTAAAGTACGTATGGAAATGTAAAATAGGGGGAAGGCAACCTGCGGGTCATCCTCTCCTTCCACACGGCCGATCTTTCAACGAGTCCTAGACTGCTCCATGTTTATCCACAAAACCTGAAACCGATGTTGGTTGCTTTTCGTGCACATGGCTGGCAGGGACTGACAACTGAGCCGGAGTTCCAAAATGATTTAAGAGGTCGGTGTTGATGGTATGGAGGACAGAAATGCATAGGGAGTAGCTGGAAGGTTGTAGAATGCTCAGCCAGCTCACATTGTGGTCAAATTGAAAGCCCAGTAAAAATGGTGCAAGCTATTTGCAGCGGCTAATGTGAAGCCGTCTCAAGCCGTAGCCAAACCAATGGACGTTGTCGTAGCAACGGCTGGCTCAGCTCGGCCTAGCAAGCTCCTTTGTTGCAACATTTGTCTCGGAGGGACTAGCCCGATTTACACCTCTAGATTCCTGTCACCGTTTGCGGAAGGTATGAGAAACCTACCACCGTACCTCTTATACTATCGGAATAGCGTTAACAATACAAACCTGCCACTGGCACTTTCGAGCTCGCAGGTTTGAACTCATCCATGTCCTCGTTCATTAAACTCGTTCGTATTAACAGAAAGGCGAAGGAAAGTCTGGCCACTGGCGCCGGAGAGCGTCGGCTCCATGATCACTCTCAGCCGTTTGACGCTCAACTGGCGGAGATAAATTCGAGAACGTCAGCCCCCACAGCAGCGCCCCCAGAGCGCTGATGATCACGTTGCCTTGCAGGCTGCTACATTTCAAACTGTTGCACTTGTAAGCCAAGTCCTTCCAATATCATATGCCACGAATTCAGAGTGAAGACACTGCACGCTACTGTACATCTATGTTGAATACATGATCAAGTACACCCCCTTCATCAAGGAAAATTTTGAGACGCACTTGAGGTTTACGTGGAATTAGAATGGCTGTAAACTGTGTCCAAAACAAGGTAAAGTGGAGATTCCAACCAGTTGTTATTACGAAGGTGCTCGGGACGGAAATAACCCGGAGTTAGCGGCGCCTTTGAGTTTGACCCATGTAGAGCAATGTGCCCAGCAGCAAACAGAACCCTGAGTATTCGTGACTGAAATTGTTCCGCCGCATATTGAAATTTGGGGTCGATGGGAAATGACCGACAGCAGTGCGATGCCACAACACGCTCGTTAAGAAAGACAGTGGGACACAACCCGCCTATTGTTTTGCCCCGTTAAATCGTGCGTATTCACCTAAGAAGGTGAAGGGAAAGCCTGAACTGCCGCCGGAGGGCGTCAGTTTCATGATTGATTTCAGCCCGTTGACGCTCGCGACTGAAACAACATAACGTCCTGAGTGCGCCTAAAGGTGATATTCGTGTTGCCTTGCCTTGCTGGATGCTGTACTGTTTAATGAATGAATTCGTACTGTTGTGCAGCAGCATGACGTGCTGTGTAACCACGACGACGCAATGGTTCTACTGAGGATAAAAGGAAGCTCGCCCACCCGGAGATCCTGGTTCGCTCAGCTGTGAAGTTCGACTTCAGTCTAATGTCAGCATTCGTCGTTTTGTGAGTCCGATATCCTTCCAACGGCCAACAATTCTAACCGCTGCTTCAGCACCGGCCCTATTGTGACCAAACTTCCGCTGCTCGCCCCACCTTGCGCTAACTTTTCATTCAGCTCGTGGGAACTCAACTCAACTGGGCATTGCTCGGGGTCCTCGTTCATCAAGTCTGTAAGGTTGACGCTTTTTATTCTGGAGCAGCGACCTCTAATGAAGTCTAAAGTCAATTTTTACTCGAACTTTCCGAAGGAGAAGGTAGAAATCAAGGCCCTGGGTATCCTTCTCTCTTTTGTTTCGACATGGCCCCGAATTTTTAACTGTGCTGCAGTGTACTGGCTGCTCTTGCTGGACTTGGCACAAACTGCATTCACCAGTCATTTCGCATTCGGGATCCTCGTTTCCGGCTGGGGAAATCCTGAGGTGTTTTCCCAGCTCCCATGGTCAAGTTGCAGCGTCTCGGTGTTAGCTGGGTTCAGTGAGAATTTCCATGTGAACTGTCTGAGCCTTTTCTCATCATCTTCCAGTCTCGGCTAGTGTCCAAATATTTTTTGCCTGGTTTGGCTCTTTCAAGAAGGAGTCCATATTCCCGACGCTAATCCTGCTGACTAGGCGGATCTACCTCCTCCAGGGCAGAAAAAACCGTTATGTTCTCGGCATCTGCGGACTGATAGTGGCCGTGAGTACTTCAAATTCCTAGTGGGCTTGCGCTCAGCTCTTATCCGACGGATTTGGATTATGCAGCTTGCGCTTATGCAAAGTATCAGCGCGGTGGTAAATGGCATTCGGTTCGCGTTGAAAAGCCAGTTCGCCGAACTTGCACAGCTCGTCATCGGAGTCAAGGTTTGGTATGCTCATACGGCACCGACTTGTCCTTCTCATGTTATCTTGCACGCAGATTTGGCTCATTGGGAGTGCCGTCTGTGATGTTGTGATTGCGGTGACCATGATTACTATTGTGAGCCCCAGTCTGACTACCTTCCGGGTTGCAGCATTCACTGAAATCCACTTTCAGCTGACCCGATATCGGAAAATGACGACGTGGAAGAAGACAGACAACATAATGAACAAGCTCATCTACCATACCGTTGAGACCGGGGCCGTGACCGCAATTTCTGCAATCGTGGAAGTGGTTCTCTTCCTCGTCTACCCCCAATATTTCTTCCACGAGATCCCGTAAGTGTGCACGATTTGAGTGAGAGCTGAAATTAATAATTGCAGCAGCGGCTTCGTTCTTGGAAAAATGTGTGTAACTTCTGAATACCGCATTCGTCTGTCTCTGACAATTTTCCCAGTTATTCGAACGTCGTGCTAGCCACTCTGAACTCACGATCCACAATTTTCTGGGGAGGAACAATGAAGAGTGCAACAATGCTTTTCTCCGGCAACGAAAGTCACCAGCTTCAATGGCGCGCTGCACCTACCAGGAACGAGGAGGGCACGGCCATAGTTGTAATTGGGAACGAGGTGACTGCCTTTCCTCCTGCTGAAAGTTACGGAAAACTTATGAAGCTTCATGTTTAGTTCGATGGGAAAGGTTCAAATATATAGTTCGACTCTTACCTGTGTCCGGTCCTGCTCCTCAGGTCTCATTCTACATTACATGTGTGTCATAATAGAACGGTTTATGCCATTCCTAGGACTTGGAAAAAAGTAGCAACGAGGTGTCCATTGACATCAGTGCCTGGCGATAATGCCAGTGGTATCCATTCTGGAGTCTTGACAAGGAATATATACACGGAGTAGAAGCAACACAGCCGAGATAGGTGTAATTGGACCACAACTCTAAATTCAATCCAGAATCCAGGCGACGTGGCACATTTTCTTATCGTGCACTAAATTTGAGAACCATCTCAGCGCTCAGTCCCCAATTTAATCCAAAGTTGTGACTTACTTCAAGTGGCAGCTGTCGAGGTAGTGATAACTGAATACCAAAGATATGAAACCCTCTCATCGACAACTGGTTGCAGGAAAGTGTTCAACTCGGCCCCTCCGCTCCTGAAGCTGGTCGTCTCAGTTCTAATATTCAATACAACCAAACACGGTGATCTTGTACATGCATCACAGGAGGGATATTGAATTTTACAGCAAAACATATCAAAGAGGGGGTAGGGAGAGATGTATGGACTCGAGTAGAACTATATGAGGTGCATGAACATTTTTGTGAATGCTGTTTCTTGTGTGACCATCATCCTCGGATCCCGACTTTTTTTTCATCCTGCTCGATTTTTTTCATCCTTTTCGATGGATGGACACTAGGCAACGAGAAGAAGATCATGGCCAAGTCCGGTAGCATCCAGTAAGAAAATACATCAGCAAAGTGCTTTAAACATTGGACGGTAACTCACGCCTAGCTTTCGCTTCAACAAGTCGTGCATGGACTCTACCGCCAATGTACGAGGGAAGGGGTTTTTCCTGTTCAGAAATAGTTAGAAATGACTTTGAGCAGGGTGCCAGTTGAGAAGGCACACATTCCCTGAGTCGGGATCGACCCTCATAAAAAAAAACCCCAATTCCTTCACAGTGATCACATTTGAACGAGTGCGTGGATTATTTCTGTAACTTCTGAGGGCACCCTCCGCACGTGCGAGAAGAGTATAATTGGACACCAAGGGAGTAGGATGACTAATATCCCAAGGAAAGATCGAAAAATACATTCTGGAACGATAGGCGAGGCGGAGTTCTTTGATGAAGTAGCTAACCCCTCCATATCTCAAGCAATCAGTTAGTACAGTGTTCAGGTGTCATAAATTCACGACTCACTCGGGCATGTCCAGGAGATCGCACATGACTTGTTCCATATTAATCCGGTGGTCATTCGATATTTTAGAGATGCCAAGAATAGAGTCTAACCCGGTGGGAAGGGGGAAAGGCTCATCGTAGTCGTACAAAACCTCCATCGGTAGCTCATGTGCTCGCCCCGTATAAGTTGGCCCCCAATTCGTCACGGGGTCCGTAACCGCGATGTCGATGAAAGCCGATACTTGCTCAGCGATGGTTCTGTATAGAGGAGAGTGTTCAGCTGCCATGGGAGGACGGTGGGCGTAAGAGGGAGGGAGAGGTGTCTCGCTGAGAGCTTTAAGGCCGGTTAAGCTCAATTGTACGGCAGGGTGTCGAAGATATAGCACGAGGATGGGGCGTGGACTGCCCAGCCTTATCAGGGCAGTTCCATATACTTAGCACATTTGCGTCGATGCTGCGATTGGAAAGTACCGACAATGCCACCGAGAGAAGTGAGGTTTAAAGTTTTGGCAAGCGGCGATGGCCGGATCATGTTCTGCAGGGTCATGTTCACAGAATTGCCTTGAGGCAGCGGCGTTACTGCGGCGTTGGAAGGGGTTCCGGAGAAATTGACGCGGGATGGCGTGCACTGACGCGGCGTGACGCGGCTGTGAGCCCAAATCCCTTAAAAATTCACCTCACATTCAGCGACTGAAAAGAGAGGGATATAAAGGCGCCTGGAGCACGCGGTGTGCAGCCTCCTCACCTAATGCAGAATTTTCACCGCTACGCAGAGGAACCCCGTTCGGCTCGGGGCAGACGCATGGTGCCTAAGTACATTTTTTTGCTTTGCTGAACTCCAATCTCTGCCCAAGAATGAGGAAGTGCGTATACATTCGAAATCGAGCCAGAAATCAGGCCATTAAGCATCTGCAATTCGGTGAACGTATACGAATCGTCCTGGCCTATTTGCGAGCTCGCATTCGGATCTCGGCTGTGAGCTGGACCTGAAAGGAGCGGTATCGGTAGTGAGAAGAGACTCAGGGAAAAAAGGGTGAAACAGCGCCTGTAGCACGCGGTGTGCAGCTCCACATATTATGCAGCGAGTCTTGTGATTACGCAGCACGACCCCGTTCGACCCGGGGCAGGCGCATCCATGGTCAGAACCACTGCCTTTTTTTTCTTTTCTTTTCTGGTCGGTGAAATGTATCGCTATTGCGGTCTTGACTAATAATCAGCGCATAAAAATTAACAGCAGAAGAAAGTCCTAGATCAGTTATCTGCTGGAACACGCCGAGCGATCGAAGTGATATGTTGCGGGGGCCAGGTCGTATAAAAATCAGCCCGCATTTAGCTGAGAATAAAAGGGCAGTAATAAAGGCTCACGGACGCTGCAGCCGCGCACCACATAGAAAGAATTGTACGGATACGCAGACGGACCCCGTTCGATTCGGGCCAGCAGCATACAAGTGAAAGATTGACCTTTTTGCACTTGTCCATTTGTTCTGGGCCGGCTAAATCTGCTCAAAAAAAATCAGGAGGCGTGTCTAGAATCAGAATTAGGGAGGAGCACTTGTCTGTAATCCGATTAAATTGTCGGGAAGCGCGCACTTGTGCCCGGGTCCTCAGATGGAAACTGGCCAAATAATTAGCGTAATTGCACAGGAAAAGGCAAGAGCAAAGAGGTCTCGAAGAGCGCCTGTGGCACGCGGCGTGCAGCTGTTCACCATATCCAAGAGGTGTTACGCCTACACAGCATGACCCCGTTCGACTCGGGGCAGGCGCATGATCAGAGCCCCGCCGATTTTTTTTCCCGCATTATCACCCATCTCTTAATGTGCTGTTTTGCAAAAATAATCGGGAGAAAAGAAGAGGCAGAGAACTGCGCGGTGTGCATCTCTGCAAACTTTGATAGTGTATCAACCACCAGAATATGCAGTGGGACCCTGGGGCATGCGTGTGGGGGTCCACGTATCTCACTTTTTCTTTTTTTTTTTGCATTATTGAACTGTCTCCTCTGATAAATTTTGTCCCAATAATCGATATCGAAAGAGCAGGAGAGATGACTTGTCTGGAATGCGATAACCAGGTTGTTCATTCGCGTGCAAATCTCTCCTGCCAAACTAGATAATCAGCGTAAATGCGCAGTTGCTGATGGAGCAAGAAGAATTGCAAAGCACCTGCAGCACAAGGCGTGCCTCTGCATTCAGTAATAAGGTATCAATATACTTTGCAAACAGACCGTGTTCGACTCGCGGCAGGTGCATGGGTTGAGAACGTCTCCCTTCTTTTTATTGGTGAGTGGGATCTGCAGTTGCGGTGCAATGCATCAATGCCGAGTTGGTGTCCCTCGTCGCTTGGCGCAGCGTGAGAAGTGGCATCAAGAGAGGCGGTGAATGCGAATACTAACATATAGAGTGGTACAAATACTTGGCCGGAAAGTTCGGTATATATTCGAGACCAAAACAGACAGAGTATCGCGCCTGTAGCACGCGGAGTGCATCTGTAAACCTTGAACGCACGCGTCGCCGGTATAGAAGGACCCCGTTCGAGTCGGGGCAGGGGCATTTTGGGGTTGATGCCTTATTTTTCGTGTGTTTGAGTGTTTTGTGAAATTTAATGTTCCCATGAAATACAGAAACGACTCCGAGCTTCGAGCGAGAGCAAAACGGAGAATTTGCGGTCCGTGAGGATAATCCTACGGGCCAGACGCAAAAGCGAGAGGGCGCCGAGCACAAACCACAACTGGTGGTTAAAGCAGCGTGGGTTTAGTCACATCTCGAAATCAAGCTCTCCGTGAGTGAAAGCGAGATGATAGTCAATGAGGAAGCGTGGCTACGTGGGAATTGAGCGCGTCATCGGCGGCTTTATCACGTGCATGTTGATTTTCTCCATGGGTCCTCCGCGACGTCATGATGCTCGCTCTGGACCGTTGGAGTCTGCCTAGCGCCCGTTGCATTATAAGTATCGCGTTGCCATGAGATTCCTCTTATCTTTCTCCTGCTTCTCTCCCCGGTCAATTCCCGCCACGTTCACTCTCCCGTTTCCTTGAACTTTCCTAAGCATGTCCTCCACGAACCCGACCGCGCGCCCGCCCAAAGCCCCAGAACTGACCTCCATGCCGTCGACGCCAGGCCCCCAGCCCCCCGGCGGCTACCCGCGCAACAGCGTCGTTTTTGCGACTAATCAATGGGATCACTCGGCGGAGACGGGGAAGCCGGGTTTGCTAGCAGCGACGAAGGCGCATCTGCCCCAAGCAGTGGCGGCGTTCTTGCGTACGTTCTTTTTGCCCTCTCGCTGTTTACTTCTAATCTTTTTTTCTCAGCCCCGTCCACGGACCTTCGCTCCCCTCTCCACCGCTCGAGCTCCGCAGGCCACACCCCGGGCATCGCGCTGTATACCCCCAGCAGCGGAAGCGGCAACGGCGTCGCGAGCGACTCCGATTCGTCCACACCCATGCCGACGCCCGGAGAGTTCCCCACACCTGGCGGGCGTACGTTCGGCGCACGCGCGAGTTCGAATTTGAACCACAGCACCTCCGCCGACGCCGAACGCGATTATTTCGGTGCGGCTACTGTCGCTGGTGCGACTGCGCTAGAGGAAGAGGAGCTCGACGATACCGCTGAACCACTGCCTATCCTCGTGCACCCCGACCCTGCTCCAGCCTCCGACCTCGCCCCCGCTCCTCCCGCTGCTTCCCTGCTCGCCGCCGCGTCGCCCTCATCCTCAACCTCCAACTCGAACTCCAGCTCCTCGGGCTCAGGCTTGAGCAACGCCAGCACCCCCAGCACCGCATCCACCACGCCCTCCTCCCTCCCCTCCATATCCTCCCCGAAATCCCTCAAATACGCGCCCTCCACCTCGCCCTCGCGCCCGAGCGTCACCAAGGCGGGGAGCGCGGCCGGGTTTGGCGCGACAGTGAGGAGGTTCGCGAGCGTACGCAGTCGGGCGCGGCGCGCTGAAGAGGCGCAGGCGCAGGGGCCGGGTGACGGGCAGAAGGAGGAGGGCGTGGAGCACGCGCGAGGTGTGAGCTTGGATGCGTCCGCTTCGCCTGCGGTCGAATCGAAGCCGGGTGCGACGTCGGGTTCCAGTCCCACTCCCCCTTCCTCGACTTCGAGTCCTCCCACCGCCACCGCCACCGCCAAACCCTCGCGCCGCGCCTCGATCATGCGTACGCTCCGCGGGGAGGCTGCTCTACTCGCAGGGCGCGTGCGCGGCATACGGGGTGGGCGCGCGTCGGCGTCGTCTTAGATTTCGCGCACATCGACCGCCTCCAATTGCGCCAACTCACAAAACCGAACACCTCAACCCAAAACCGAACATCTCAAATGGACTCACCCGCTCCTTAGTGTTGTTTGTATCTTTATTTATCCTATCTCTATCATTATTGGACACCACCCGCACGTACAGTAGAACTCGGACGCGGACTCGATGGACTTGTACACTACAACCTACTTACAGCTAGTAAACTTATTTACTTACCTTGCGACACTCGTTTATCGTAGAAGAGGACACAGTACGGAACAGAAGAAGAAGAAGAAAATGTACCATGTAGAGTAGATTGGTAGAAGATTACAGCCGTTGTCAGTACCCAAGGCGCGAATCAGAAAATTGCCGTTTTGGGCATTTTGTGATTCTCACCACCGATTCGCTCATATCTCGATGAACTCTGCACGGATTGAGATGGGACATAGCTAGATAATTCGGGGTAACTCATGCGCAATTAGTGATAGACAAAAATTTGCTAAATTATTTTATAGTTGGTGAGATGGGTCCGGAGGTGATTTTCGGGGTCAATTCAGTCTACCAGCAGCTAAGCATGTTCAAATGACCTAGATTTTGATAATGGAAGACTTTTATGCATTCTTAAAGCTGTGATAGAGTCAGATTTGTCAAGAGTTTTGGGATGGACTCAAATACTACAATATGATCTTATTGGAGTGTCTTGCCATTGTCCTGATGTCATTGCAACCACGATAAACTAGGATATTGAATATTCTGACTCTATCACAACTTTTCGATTGTATGACAGTCTTCACTCACGAAAAATTTAGGGCATTTCAAGATGCCTAGATGCTGGTAAATTGAATTGACCCTGAAAATTACCTCCAGACCCATCTCATCAACTATAAAATATTATAGCAATTTTCTTTCTATCACTAATTGCGCATGAATTACCCCGAATTATCTAGCTATGTCCCATCTCAATCCGTGTAGAGCTCATCGAGATATGGGCGATCCGGTGGTGGGAATCAGAAAATGCCCCAAACGGCAATTTTCTGATTCGCGCCTTCGGTACTGACAACGGCTGTAATTCGCTTGCTTGTTTGCGCTCACATTGCAGGTCGCGGGTAATTTTTTTTTTTTCGGTTACTGGGATATGGATACCTGCCTGGGCCCTTCGGCTGAGGAGTTCAAGTTGATACAGAATTCGAGGGCCTGCCCCAAAACAAAACCAAATTATAATGAGCGAATGCCGCCGGCGGGAGTCGAACCCACGTTACCCTCTCAGATTATTCATCTTGCCACTTACACGCGAAGAGAGACGACCACCCTGGTCGACGGCGGCTTGAATATATGTATTTTTTCAGAGCGGTGTCGCTAAAATATCCAGTGGCGGATGAAAAGTAATATATATATAGCGAGAATGGCGCGATATGCCGTCGGGAGGAGTTGAACCCCCCGAAGCTTTCGATTGGGTGGGCATACAGATACTGGTCGACGTCGGCTTTGGATATGTTACTCCAGAGGTTGAAAACAGCAAGTGACTTTTTCTGGAGACGTCGTCAGGAAGCATCCCATTGATCCGATTCATGTAAGGGGCGCGCGCGAACACGCTGAAGGACGTACATGAGTGCGTAGGTCTGAGAAGTGAGACAACATTATGTCCAGACACTCGAGCAGGGTGAACACTCCGGGCAAGTTTGGTCCATACAACCATGAAACTGCTCAATGTTGATGTCACAATTTTATTTGAACTGATTCAGCCCAAATGAGCCGAGATGACCAGGTCCATTTCTTTTTGCCGCCACTGTATCTCCTCGTCTAAGTATGGGCGTCTATTTGGGCGCTTAATCACAGGTGGGCGACATCGTCATGCAAGGATTCCTGAGGAACGATAAGTACTCTGGGCATCTGAGTGGCTCAAGCATGCTGTCTCGCTCCCTGTATCTTTGTGAGTGAGATAGAACGCCGTTTGGTTTTCCTTGATCATCGAATGGGCGAGATGCATCATGCTCGCCCCAGTAATATTGCGCAGCGTTCTGTCGGCACTGGGTCGGCGCTCATCGCTCTTTGAGAGCTTCAATTAGCATGGTCTTAACTTGCGGACATCCATACACTGTTATTTTCTTTCATTTATCATTCACTACCCCGCCGCCATGCCTTGTCCTCCTCTGCATCAGTTTGTGATGGGGAGACAACTTACCATCCAGTGTTTAGCTCGTTGGTTTGGGATACTCAGATGTATTCTGGCAACACATTCAAGCTATCTATCTATCCACAGGTCAAGTCCAATGAAGATCACTATGTAGATAAATCCTTGATCCGGTAGGTCATCGTCAATGTCAAAACAAAAATGCAAACAAAAGTTCAAAGCCATTGAACACGCTGTAAATAACCTTCTGTTGAAGAGTATTGGGGAGATCGCTACAGCTCTGTGATTGAGTGAGGTTTTTGTTCTTCTCCTTCTGCATCTGACTCCTGGAGTGGAATCGGAGGCACTGGCAATTCTGCTTTGGGCAGAGCCTTGATTTTCTGTGCTATGCCGAGCATCTGGAGCCTGTCATCAATCTTGGCGATTTCATTCTTCTGTTCTGAGCGCTCGAACAACGGTCGTGCGGCCTCCCACATTTCTCCGGCTCTGCTAAAATCTTCACACCTCATGTATACATCACCAATTGTGCGCATGCATTCGGCTCTGCTCTGATGCACATCCATCTGGGTGAATCCATCTAGTGCGACTGCCAGAATGCTCAGCGCTGTATTTTCCGCGCCTTGTCCCACAAGCGTATCACCAAGACACCGCAACGCCTGGCATAGTATCAGTGCACTCCGACATTGCGGCCGAAAGGCGAATGCGAGGAAAACAAAGGCCCATCGAGCGGATTCCGCGTCTGCATGCACAGGTTTTGTCCGGTCCCCCAACTTCGCAAGGCAAAGGCACATCAGTTCGTCATCGCTGTCGCGTGTGGCAAGTTCAAAGAGTCGCCTATATTCAAATCCGGCCCCCATAGCATTGCCCTCGCGAAGCAGCAGGTCCGCATGGCAGTGCTCACACACGGAGACACCGCGTGGGTAATTTCCATTCCGGAAGGCGGTCATTGCACCATCAAGTTTGTGGAACACAACATCTGCGCTGGTGCCAGTTACAGTGTCTATAATTGCGATGTTGACAAGGGCATGTGCATGCTTAATGGGGGAGAGCTCGGCGGATGTTTTGTGCAGGATTGCCTCTTGGATACACCGCGCGTTGGAATACTCAGTCTTGAGCTGGTAAACATCTGCCTCAATGTTCATAAGCATACTTTCCACCTGTCCGCCTTGCAGACCTGCTTGAACAACCAGCTCCTTGCCTTCTTCCAAGCACTTCATGCATTGTTTGAAGTCTCCCATTGATGAATAACACAGTGCCTGGAATCGGATTCCATTTAACTCACCCCTGATGTTCCCTGATGCACGGCCAATTCTGTATGCCTCCTGGGCTAGCTGCAGAGCTCTGAGGTAATTCCCGCGATTCCATTCAGTGAGGGCAAGGCCACCCAGTGGTCTGATTTGGATGATCTCATTATTGCATTGTGTTGCCACAGAAAGCGCACGCCGATAGAAGTTCTCTGTCTTTTTGAGATCACGGGCACAATCTTGATAATATGCGCCTATCTCAGATAAGAGTCGAACTGGAGCCGTATCATTTCCAAATTTTGTCAATCGGCAGAGTGTATGCACTCACCTTCCGCATCACGGTCTTGGATTACACGAAAATGTTCTGTGGCTTCTTCTATGGCCAGTTCTGGACTGGGGAGCATATAGAACTCCCTAGCCTCAAATGCACCCATGATAAACTTCCCTTGAAGTTCATGGTCATCCACCCCAGACAATATTTCGGGCAGACGGAGCATAAGTGGGCTGAGTCCTCGACTCATCCTCAAATTGAGGTGGTTGAGCATAATTATGCCCAGGATGGACTCCCTAAGGTCACTATGATCCGATTCCAATCCCTGCAGCAGTACACCGTGCAGATTTCCAAGATTTGAGACAAGGCGTGGAACCAAGTCAACCACAGAAGCCGAAGCTTCCCACCAGGCCATGTAGAGTTTGAGAAGATCAATGAAATATTTTCGCAAGGGTTGCACCAGTTCCTGGGACGGTGGTCTGGCCAGGTGAATACAGTCCCGAATTGGTGCCAACACTCTGAATCGTCCAGCATGGTCAATGTATGCAAGTGAAGTGCGGATAAGTGTTGTTTTGCAATTGGGAATATCCTGTATTGGGATATTGCTTTGAACCAGGTCAAGGTCAGAAATGCCATCAGAGAGGAGTGTCATCAGACTGAGTAGCTCTGCTGCATGAGGTGAAGCAAGCATGCGCGGACTTGAAAGAGAAAGTGTGATGGAAATATCCAGGTTTGATCGTTTATCATAACCAGCAGAGAGAAGAGCAGTCCTCTCAAGCTTCCAGCGCTCCATGGTGTCCTGGCAACCAACAGAGGCTGCAATTCCAGCAACTAGCTGAACTGCAAGAGGTATGTTGTCTGTAATGTCCAAGAGCTGGTCGACTTCCGAGCCATCATGAATTTCATCTGCAATTTCGATAAACGTTTGGCGGGCAGCAGTTCGATCCAAAGGCACTAAGGGACGTAGGAATGGATGGGTCCACTGGACTTTTCCAGGCCTCTCAGCTCCGCGCATCGTGAGCTAAGAAGGCATAAGTCAGCAAATGTACCTTGGGTATGAGGGGGACACACCAGAAGTGCTACATGTGGGATATCAGCTAGGAGTGCAAGGAATGCCTCCACTTTTACCCGACCTTCCTGTGCTTCCCATGGAGTCTCAAAATTGTCCAAAATCATGAGGCACGGCTGTCCAGCAGATAAAAGGGCAAGCACAGCTCTCTCCGATGTGCTCGAGGTATCAAGGCCAAGATGGGAAACTATTATTGCGACCAGGAAATCCCTTGTGTGAGCAGACTCGCAGGAGATGAAGTGACGAGTTTGGTATTTATTGGCAACTTTGGGATGATGAAGAGCGGCCATTGCTAATGTTGTCTTTCCCATTCCGCCGGGTCCCAATATCACAACTCGGGCAGGATCAGCCATCAGGATGTCAATGAGCTCCTCAAGCTCGGCCTCCCGCCCGTGAAAAATTTTCGGGGAGGCAGGTAGCAAGGAGAATGATCTGGAACTGTTACACCAATAAATAGTGAGTGAAATATTCTCTGTTGTTACAGATGAATGTTCACCTGACATTTGAGGAACTTTGTCCAATCTGAGAGTCAGGTCAGAGAACATAAAATTCCAGTCATGGAACCTGCTCACGAAAGACGCAGTTTCAAATGAGTTACTCTGTGATGAAATCATTTCAAGAAGCTCTTGATGGCGCATCTCTGTGTCGATGTTCAGCTCGACAACAGTGGTAGCAAATTGGACTGTGTGTTTTGCCTGTCAAAGCCTACATTAAATTTTGCTCCTTGAATGGACATTGAGGACCAACAGTAAAAATTGCCAATGATGCCCGTAATTCTGCCTCACAAGTATTCAATTGGGCAGCAATTTCGCCTTGCTTGAAAAGGCGTCTAATTTTTCCACGCTCTCGCTGAGATCTCAAACAAGAATCTAATTTTTGGAGAGTGCTGCGACCGGACAATCAACGAACTGCCAAACTTAGCAATCCACATGACTCGCCTGGCATATTGCGCAATGTGGTTCAACATGGTTATGGACTGAATGTCTTCAGAGTAGATTGATAGGCTGGTGAGTGCACAGAGCGAATGGTGAATCTCTTCCACAATGCGCAGGCATTGCTCCCGTTGGAATCTGACATTCTGCATTTCCAATTAAATAACCGGACATGAAAATGTCAGAATTGCATACTTGCACCATGGGGACGATCATCAAAGTAAGTGTGCAAACCTTGCTCAGGAGAGGTATCTGAGATGCAGTCACGACATCCTGCAGAGCATTCGCTGCTACTGCAGTGTAGTCGAGAATCCTGTCAGCTGTAGCAGAGGAGTTTGAGGGCATCAGCAAGGGCGGGAAAGTTTCTGGGGAGACACAATCTTTGTCCAGTTATATATCTGGCCACGATATTTTCGATACAGTGCAGATCTCGAGTGTGATCCTTCCTGCCACCCTTGCGTGAGAAGGTCAACATCAAACCAAACTGTCGGGAAACCATACGAGCTAATTATGCCCGCGACTCGCACACCTAAAGAGGGAACAAATACCCCATGTGTGTCCTAATAAGTCGGTTCAGCCCGCCCACAATGCAGGAGGCCAGATCCCTTTTTGAAGTTGGTCGTGGCCACCGCTCAAATTCAGCACCGCCAGTTTTGAAAATGGGGAGGAACGGCGAAAATCAATCCTTATCGCTACACTGCCTTACTTGGCAGCCTGCCAATGGCCAGGAGAACCACAGATACACACACCTTCTCACCAGGGCGATCCATCTCAGAACTGTCGAGTGCTCTTTTCCTGTCATCACGGCCGCCAATCGAATGCACGGGATTATGTTGGTCATTTACTGCATGTTCTAGGAAACTAAGTGTGTCTGCAGATCAGACGTGATGAATGGCACGGAATCATTTATCGCAGGAATCGACCTCGGAATACTGCCTCGTATCACATTGCACCTGTCGGCTTCCTACTAATTTGCTCTTCATCAGACTTTTGACATTTATCTTGCGACCTTGTACAAGCCCGAAAAAGGCCAGGAAAGGCGGAAAAGATCACAAGATCACAAGCACGCAACTTGTACACAGGGGGCAAACTTGGAAGCACTTGTCATAAGGGCATCACTTGCTGTGGCATCTGACAGGCAGGTGTTGGGCATGTGCTCGGCATGTGCTCGGCACTTGCCGTGGCTTCGTTGTAATCAATCCTGCTCACAGGTCAATTATCAATTACTGGACTCCGCGTGTTCTATTCTCGACCTCAAATATTCAAATATTGCGCTGGGGGCAGTTAAACCCATAATGAATGTATTGAAAACAATCTTTTCACTACTGGGCTTCTTCTCGTTGTTGGTTCTTGCAACAATCTTGCTCAAATCGGTCACATGTGATCATGCATTGATCACGTTTTCTCAGGTCCGGTTCGACATAACAAAGTTCGATCAGACTCAATCCAAGTACAAATTTCGACTGTCTTAATTTTTATTTTTTGAGTCTGACATGGTGGGAGACTACAAAAAGCCGAAAAAAGCCGCAATCAAAATGTCAAATCGCTGATGTTTTCTTCCCGTCTCTCATTCTCAAGTTTCAACACCCCCGCTCCGCCATCTCGGTTGCCTCGAGGCTTTGTTCTCCATTCATTTATTTTTGAACATCGCAGTTTGACTTCAAGGGACCTTCGAAGGGCTGTGCACTCTGACGTGCCGACGGTGCCGTAGACTAGTATATTCTCTCCCCAAAACGAGGCACTGTTACACATGACTGGTCCGAGTATCAAGCCGTTTCCCGAATATTGCCATATTCACACGGTTGATATTACTCCCTCCCCCCCACATTTTAAGCCCCCAAACTCCCTCATACGATGGAAACTCACCCCAAGTCATCGGGCGCAAAATGGGTGTTTTTTATTTTTTTGGTCCGAGCCAAACTCCACCCAGACCCTGCCTCGGACTGGCCCAAAAACGACTATTTGCCCGTCGGTTTTGGCTGCTGCCGACCACTTAGATCGATTCCCCATATTCAAATACCCATCCCTTCGAACTATCAGCTCAAGCGCTCGATTATTGAGCTCCCCACAAGCTGAAGTCTGAAAGCTGTATTCTTCCCTTCCTGCACTTGCGCCGCCGCAACAAAAAATGCGAACGACTTCCTGTTTGGACTCACGAATTCCCCCGTTGATTACAGTCAGAACAAAGCCCTAATCACAAATTTAGAGCAAGTATTCGCCGAGATAAAATATAAGGTTGCGGCAGCGCGTTTGAAACAAGCTGAAAACGCGTCGCAGATGTGACCGACTCGTTCAAATTTTACGCCGTTGCCGCCCAAAAGACCTACGTCATCCCGCTTTTTGGATCAAAATCGCTTCGTGCGCATCACCTTGCGCCTTGGTCGGACCACACCTATTCTCGCTGTGCATCCTCGGACCAACACTCAAAGCCTTAATCAAAACGGCCATCAAATCTGCCGCGCCGGCCGCACCCCACATCCGAAACCGCCGCCTCCTGCAAACGCTGTCGCCAATCAATCGGAACGCCCTTGTTGCGTCGCCCTGGTCATGAATGTTGAATATGCGCAGGCAATAGAGTTGTGAGACCAGGTGTGTACGGTTAACGGAAAGGACGGTACGGTTGACGGTTTTGGTCAGCACGGTTACGGTTTGGCGCGTACAGTTAATGATTAGGGCACTTTGACGGTGTAGAACGTTCGATTTTGTGTACAATTACATCAGGAAAAAGCCAAATTGCTATGGGCTGCCACATAGACCCCCATAGACACCATAGGAGCCATAGAGGCCATAGCAACGTTGCTATGGTGTCTATGAGTGTCTATGTGGGTCTATATAACTGCCCATAGAACCCATAGCATTTGGGATTTTCCTGATGTAACAGTGTACGGTGTACGGTGCATATGGGCAGTATTAAATGGTGATAAATACCATCATGGAGATTACTGAATCACCTTTCTTACTACTCCCCAGAGCTTGCCACCATTCCTCAATCCGAGAATCCGAACGTCAGCAGTGATGGTATGTGTACATCTTTCTCCACATGCTCGGCGACTAACAGCTATATGTGGTCACCTTTCCCTTGGCGAGCCAGACGAGAAAATCGAGCAAGTCGTGCCGCCTCCAAAGCGCCGTAGGGTCAACCGGATAACACGCTACCCGAGTCCTGATCTCGTGCTACAGTATCTGAGCTCTGATCCCATGGTACGATAACAGTAGCCCCTAATTTTTCACTCTAACACGGTCCCCAATAAGCCTTCCGTCTTGGTGAAGGAATTGATGTTCTCGTTGACCAAATCTGAGATGTATTCTCCCAGGCAGCTGGCCCGGCAGCAAGTACCTCCCGCTGTAACTCTAAATACACTCGGAATCAGGTCCGTCGCTCTCAGACGGATTCGAATCCGCTTTTCGCGTTCCTTTCCCTCAGCGCGCGTGGCTGGGGCGGCGCCATAGTACGTCGCGTATCAACACCAATACAGGGGATGGCGTCGTACGTGACTTCCGCGTCCAAAAGCAGTGTAGCTGACGGCTCCTCAGCACGCGCGGGGCCGCCGTTAGAGGCATCCAATATCAACTTTCTGCTTCTGTAAAATCATAACGGTTGGAGGCTAGTTGGAGGTTGGTTGGAGGTGCCAAATATTATTCACATACCAAACTTGTTTGATAGGTTTGTGTCTCAACTATGTGGTTGAGCCAAAATCGATATATTTCAACGCTGCATATGTTTTTCGGCGCCTAACAAACTAGTCTTGTAGGTTTTATGACTTGTTTGTTCATCAGCTTATTTTTTTTGGAGGCCGCCATGCATGCACATATACCACTATCATTGCATTCGAAGGAATTTAGACGAACAAAACTGGTGTCGAGTCTGCAGAGCACCGATTTATGAGGCACCTATCAGGGGCAATGCCTTTTAACTTTTTCTTTCCCTCACGACGTGGCGATGCCCGGATCATTCATCATATCGATGGCAACAATGATGTGATGACATGGCTTTGCCTCTTGCTCTTCACCGCGATGACAATCCCCCAAGAAATCATCGATAGCATCCTGGGCGAAGTAGATGATGTTGGATCTCTGAAATCGTGTGCCCTGGTGGCACCTAAATTTTGCCAGCCCAGTCAGCGCATCCTTCTTCGCTCGCTGACTGTGGAGAGTGGCTACAAAGACTCGCATCCATCGAACTACACCGCGGTGTTCCGCCTTCTGTGGGAGTCCCCTCACATCGCGGTCTACATCAGGAAATTGACGATACGATTGTCTGTCGGGCATACGGCCCTGCAGGACATCGAGACTCTCCGTTGGATTCTCGCCAAAATGACGAAGGTGCAATATTGTACCCTTACAGTCAAATACATCCAGGACACTCGCTGGAGTTGTATTCACCCCACGCTCTCATCCATAATCCTTGATTTCATTACAAAGCAGCGATTGCGCTCAATAACCCTTGCCTGCCTACAGGACATCACCCTCCCGGTCTTGCTCCGCCTCATTACATCGACCTCCAGACTTAATTGCGCATTTCTCGGCGGGGATCCACAGGGGAAGAGACTCCAGGATGTTGAACGACAGTGCTCAACCTCTCTGGACTGTTTGATACTCGATTCAGACTCCAGATACGTCACAGATTTGTTGGCCCGTCCGGAATCCGAGGCGCGCACCCGGAAGCTCCACCGCTTGGCGGTGACCTACGCAAATAGCATGGTGTTTATTTGTCGGGCAGCAGCTACTTTGAAACATATTCGTTTGAACTGCCCGGGTACGTCATTTCACTTTGGGGTATACACATACATTCCAATAACAAGCGATTCCAGGCTTCCAGATCCAGTCGGAGATCATTCCCTTTGAATTTCCTCCTCTTCCCTCCCTCCGCTTCATTGAGATCGCGCTACACTTTTGGAACCGCGACGAACCGTGGCTGATCGACCTCATTTCCCGCATCCTTACCTCGAACTCGACTGCAACCATTGAGGAGGTCATTGTAACTTACGGGATACATCATTCACCTCCCGTCGACATCTCATAATCGTTTCAATCCTTTCTCACAAAGCTAGAGGATTTGCCCTTCCAGCACCCTGCAGCCCCACGCACTCGATGGAGACTCGCATATGCGAATGTGGACGTCGCACAGCTCATCAATTTAATACAGGCCAAGATGCCCCGATTGCATGCCACGGGAAGGCTTGTGTTTGAGCCGTTTGATCTAGATTGGAGTTCCAAGTGGCTGGACGCGTCTCAGTGAGACGCTACATTTCGTTTCTCAGCAACTTGTTCAGAAGCTTCTCAGAGGCGCTGTCATCCTGTAGAGTCCTCGACTGGCGACTGGCGATCAGATAGTCATTCCTTCACATTATATTCACCAACTCGGTTGTTTTCTGTAATGCACGATTCATGATTCTGCTACTACTGCCTGAACTCAAAGGAACTCTACGCCTTTGAAACCGGGGGCCTGGGTCTTAACCTATGAATCTGGCCCTTGAGCATATCAACCTCGGGCTTCAGCGACGCGAAATTGGCATCTTGCGCAGTGTAAGACGACTGAGCGGTGGCGAGGTTTCGCTTCTGAAAGGCACGAACCTGGGCAGTTATAAACTCTTTGGTATATGTTGTTCCAATCCCTTCCTGTTAAAATTGACTTGGTACACACTGTAGCGACGATGCAGCCATAGAGTTCGGGCTGCTCGCCAACATCCACGAGGTAGACTCGTTTCGGAGACTTTTCCGATTAGCTTGGCCAATCGGCTTGCCCCTATAGCGGAGTTTGAATTTGGCCCTGATGACTTTTTTTGGCGCGGGCAAATCGGAGAGGATAGGGTCCACAGGTTGATAGATA
This sequence comes from Mycena capillaripes, assembly GCA_029204075.1. Lineage (NCBI taxonomy): Eukaryota > Fungi > Basidiomycota > Agaricomycetes > Agaricales > Mycenaceae > Mycena > Mycena capillaripes. The sequence goes on from JARHKZ010000001.1 coordinate 2,743,097, forward strand.
AAAATCTGGAGAAAATTCAAAGAACTAAAACGCTAATTAGACAAGCTGTCGGGAGGAGTCGAACCCCCGTTTCCCTCTCACATGTCATTCGTCAGGTTAATGTGAGGAGGACAATAATCCTGGTCGATGACAGCTTGGATCAAGTCTTGTATAGAGTGATAAGTGATTGGAATGAAAAGGTGGAGCAGATTTAGAAAAACGATTGACAGCAAGGTGATGCCGTCGGAAGGAGTCGAACCTCCGCTTCCCTCTTATATGTTTTGCTGCAGAACCTGACTGCGTGAGAGACCACCTTGGTCCAGGACGGCTTGAATGCATTACTACCTAGGTCTGAGAAACCGGGACGATCAAAACAGGGGAGGTGAGGAGAAAAAAAGAAATATGAAAGACTCGATGACAATCATGCCATGGAGAGGAATCAAACCTCTGTTTCCCTCCAGGATTCCTTGTTTGCAGCGATAAGCTGCATGTGGTCGACCTCTCTGGTCAATGCGGACTTGAATCAATTACTGCGAAGGCCTGAGCAGTGGGTTTGGAAGCCATGACTCAGTAGGTCTGAGAGGTGAGTGGGATAAAAATCCGGAGGAGAAGCGAAAAGCGCATAATACCTCAATCCTTCGTGCAAACAACCCAGGGGCAGCTTTTGCGTGCTAGGGTGGAATCGAACCCACTTCCGTCTCAACTGACATGCATCCGATTCAGGTGAGGAGGGCGGGCATCTGGGTCGAGGACGGCTGGACTCGATCATTGTGGAAGATCATAAATGGGTGAGATAAAAATATGCAGAAGAAGAAAGGGCAAATTGTACATGTCTTCGGGAGGAATCGAGCCCCTATTTATCTCTCAAAATTGATAAATGGGTGCGATCAAGATATACGAGGGAAAAAACCAGGAACTAGGCCCTCATGCCGTCGGGAGGAATCGAACCTCCATTGCTCTCTCAACGGATTATCACTGTCCATGAGCGGAGGGCAATCACTGTGGTCCACAACGGCTTGTATGCATTAGGGGCGGTCAGAGTAGATTTTAACTGGGCGATTCTGACGGCGATTATGGATGTGATTCTCGAATTATCAAGCGTGGGAGAATCGTCGAAAACCCAGAATCGCTTTTCAGGCGATTCTCGATGTAGAAGCTCCTCTGGAGGAGCTTCTACAACGATTCTGATTGCGATTACGATTGCGATTCTCGTTCATCACAAACTGTCCATTTCATCACAAAATTACTGACTCCGTAACACTTCTTCTGTTTTCAGGTGTGATTCTCCCCTGTTACTGTTAAACTGTTATGGTTTTCTGAATGATAATTTCCGTAACCCTACAGAAAACATTATGAGCTGCCCAGGTAATCCAGGACAATTTTTTATGGCCTTCAATTTGAGAGGTTTTGATTATTACGCCCAGAATCACCTCAGAATCGCTTCCGGAATCGAAATAGGAATTGGTGCGGTCAAAGTTGGGACGATTGTCCCACGATTCTGCCAAAAAACAAGTCTGAGAATCATATCAGAATCGTTTCCATAATCACCGTCAGAATCGCCCAGAAGCGTCTACTCTGACCGCCGCTATTGCTGCGGAGGTCGATAAATGGGCTTGAACCCGTACATGTAGTGTTGTCCTACCGAGTCAGTTTACCTTCGGTGATAGTGGAATATTCCCGGAAGTGGACACGGCAATGTTGATCAACTCAAGGATCTTTGTGATCCTCCTCACCGGAGGAGAGACGGTGACGCACCGTCTCAGATTTTGCTATCGCCGAGATGCCCGAATCTCTTCATAGAACTATTATGGATGGAGTGTTAGTGGTTAGTGTACCGATGTAATTGGTGTGTTGAAAACACTTTTTGGATTACATTTCAGGACAAGCTATTCTCCCAAGTATGCATGTGTGCTTACCTTTGGATGCTAATCAGGGCCCCAAATGTACTGCAAATTTCTGGAGATGGTTTCTCCTCTCATAAATGTGAGAATAGCAAAAGACACTCTCTGCCAGCCAGCCAGCAACAACGATCAGACTGATGGCTTGACTACGGCCATCAATTCTGTTGTGGGATCAGCGAAGTTGTCAGCAGCGGCAAGATGTAGGCTAGCAGGAGCTAGTGATCTGTAACCAGATGCAAGTTGTGTCCAAAAGCCAGCAAAATACTCGGTTTTTTTGCACACACTATAGCGCCCATAGTTGTGCACATTTGAACATAACTGCCGACCGACACACTGCGGCGCGTGGTACGTCCGTTCAGATTGATAAGTGCGAAAAGCAGAGCTAAGGCACAGACAGTCGTGGCAACGTTCTGCGCCGAAAATCCAGGAGGCAGAACAGCGGAGCATCATAGGAGCCTATATATTTTCCAAGTTTCACAAATCTACTAGTGGAGCTCGGAGAGATCCGTGGTGATAGTGATAACGTGAAGCGACGTCAACAGACAAAATCTCCCATGCGGGTGCAGTCCGCAGCATCACCTAGGTAGTGTGCAATACTACCTACCTACCTACCATATGTATGTCCCGGTCTCTCACGCGAATCGGACGACAAGATCGCGACATATACGGCTCGATCCTCCGTGACTGGCGGTGGTGCACCGTCTTGTCGTAAGCTCGCGACGGACTCCAATGAGAGCAGCCGTGGCGGGTCGAGGGACGTCGAGGGCAATGATTATAGTCGTAAGCGATGGAGACGGACAGGAGTGGTCGAGGTATTTGTGGGTACCTAGATGTCGTTTCCGTGAGCAAGATATCGATATCGGCGTTTCACAGCTCTTCAGATTCAGAAGACTTAGATAGCAGAGATGGCTGAGACTACGATACGCAGCGAGCAACACATATATTGTGCATTTCCCTAGCTTCTGTACGATCCTCTATGCGAGGATACCATCCCTCAGTTTTACCTGGGGGGGAGGGGCGAATACACGGTGCAGCCTATCCGACATCGTGCTCGCGGATCAAGGCCCGGGATTTATATAGGTGAGAACGATTGTCTTTGAAAAAGTATATTATGTCGGCTTGCGAGACGAGATCAAGCGGGCTCTTTTGTGATTAAGTCTCTCTTTAGCTTATCCACCAGCCTGAACGCTACCGGGACTTTGCAAGCTCCTACTTCCTTCCGAACCAGCTAACCCCACGGCAAAACCTATGTCCCAAATATGTCGATCTGCTGAAAACGGCGCAACAGCGTGCATAACTGGTTATAAGCACCTTAAGCACCTAGGCCGCTTATAACATGAGCCACTTTGTAGTTAAGGAGTCATAAGCCAAATTGAGGAACCTTATCACCGCTCATAACACAAAGAGATATGGCCATTGAAAAAAAAAAAAAAAATGGATACAAAAATGTTACACATCGTCGGTGCCGTCGTCATCGAAGACAACAGGCATATCCACGAGCGGTTGTTGCGGCGGCCAGCTCTTCCCGACCACTCTCGTCCTCCGCCTGCACCCCACCGCCAAACTTGGAGCAGTTAGTCTCGGGGAAGAGGTAACTGTCCCAGAAGAAGTCCTGGGCCCATTTTTGCCGAAACCGAAAGCCTTCGAGGATCTCGTCGAGATATTCGTTGAAACGGTGGTAATAATTGATGTCAGTTACATCACCGGTTTCACTGAACGTCTCGTCGCCGAAGAACAGCCAAATGGCCTACGTGTTGAACGTTGAACGTTGAGTCATCAACTCGAAATCACATTTGAAAGCAACGTACTTAGATGACTGCGGCAAAAACGAGGGCAAGCACCTTTGAGTAAGCAAAGAACTCACCTTGAGCACTGTGTGGGAGGGAAGTTCAAATCAACCTTAGTAAGGTTTATCAAGTTGGCAGTGATGGCGACAGCGACAGCGACGGCAACGCGGAGGAAAACGACGAGGAGGATACTGCGGGGGGAGATGGTGGTGGTATGGGCGAGAGAGAGGTTGTGGAGCTCGTCCGCAGTCCAGGGGTGCATTTATGGAGCCCGTGGAGCAAGTGCCGTAAGACTTTAGGGCAAGCCTCGGCTACAGCTTGGCGAGTCGGCAACTACTCTAGAATATCACGACAATAGTTCATGATGAAAGGCTGTGGAATCCGTTGCCGAAAAATGGGTAAGACGTTGAGACAAAGACATCATCTGCACTCTCTACAATGCCAAGCCCGACCCATATTCCCTTGCTCGATCGGTTGTGCTTCTGCGCTGCACAATTCCGGGCAACTCGATTTTCGATCTTGCATTTGTCTATCAAAAACTCGAAGCGGAAGCCCCGAACAATTTGTAAATAGTGCCGAGTGGTTGAGGAGTGTGGACAGCCCAATTTTTTACCGTTAGAGCACGTTGCACGCGCGTGAGGATCTGAAGGAACGAACCTTTGTTTTTCCACAGACACGATCGACGATGATATGTTCTTGAGGCTGAATAACATTGAATAGAATTTTTTCTTTCTTAATTTGGACTGAAATAGTCTGCCATAATTACTTATGCCTCCTCTTAACCGCCTTTGCTGTTAGCTTATGAGTACTGAAGACCGCTTTTGATGATCCGGTTGGTGTTATAACCGCTTATGAACACTGTAAGGGGTCTGAATCCCATATGAGCAAATCAGTGGTTTTGGGACATACCCATCTTTCCCTTATGGATGAGTGTGGACCACCAGCTCTTCCGGTGGAGTTAGAACGGAAGATTTTCTACATGTCCGCTTGGTCCCGTCCTCTGTATATTCCAACATTCATGTTGGTTGCTTGGCGTGTTAAACTGTGGTGGGTTGTAACATTGAATGTCAACTGGTCTATACTCACTCTGTCGGAACCTGCCTCCGGTTTTTAGGCTAGAGCCACTACTATATGAAACCATCGTATTGGGCGATAATGCGATACATACGATGGATGGGCACCCTATTCATTCTAGGGACACACTCTTCCTTATCCTGAAATCGAAACCTTCGCTTTTCCGCGACACCGTGCGCAACCTGTTGATATTATGGGTTTGGAACTCCGACGACGCAAAAACCGTTCTGTCGGGATGCCGCAGGGTGGAGAATCTATGGATAAATCCGATGCATACAGATCCAGATCTTATGTCGCTAATTGAGGATTTGCCACTGAAACGTCTGCATTGTTCCCTGGAGGAACTCTTTGACTCTCCAGCTCGTATCGATTTTACCCACCGCCTCTTCGTCGGGATAACACACCTCGAGCTATTTGACCACCTGCAACCTAACTCTGAACATTACTGCGACCTTGCTGCTCTCTACCATCTCAGCCACTTATCCTTCAGCGATGTAGGTTTCATTTCTATTGCGCCCAAACTGCTCCAAACATGCGAATCTCTGCGTGTACTCGTGTTCTTCGGCCTGGGGGCCTGCGAAGATGCTCTCCGCGATTATGGACAGAAGCACGAACTGGTTATGGACCCCAGATTCGTAGTAACGAATTTTGAAGGAGAGGTACGGGACTGGCAAATGGGGGCGCACACGGGGATCGATTACTGGTCGCGGGCTGAGGATCTGGTGGCGAAGCGAAGATCGGGAAAGGTCGATGGTGAGCCATCTTCTCCTCGTTCAATCGACCCAGTAACCGGTTTTTTATTCATTTAGTAGCGCCTCAATATCGAATTGAGGTGGACGCGAGCTAGTACGAACAAACACTGCCGATGGACTAAGACAAATCCCTGCCCATGTTGAACCTGTACTGATGTCCTACCGAATCAGGCTCGTAAAGACGTTTGTTAATAGCGAAATATTCCTGAATGGTGATCAACTCGAGCACCTTTTTGATCCTCCTCGCCGGAGAGACTCGGATTCTGCGATCGCCGAGATGCCCGAATCTGTTAAGGTTCTGAAGTTGTAAACGAAAATAATGTTGACGGGCAGCATCAGACGAAAGGGAGCGCCCGTAACGGCTGACAGTACATTTATACTGTGTCACTGCGTTCCGCTGCCACCTAGACTGAGTCTGCCCAGCTGATTGGGGGTCTGCGTAGGTCTGCATAGGGCTGTGTAGTCAACTACACAGAGTCTTTGTAGCTCTGCATAGTCCAAGCGTAGTCGACTAGGCTTGGACTACAAAAAACCCCGATCAGCTGGCCAAACTGAGGCTAGGTGACAGCGGAACGCAGTGTGTCGAGCTGTAGGGAAGCAACTCCCCGGGGACCGTGACGCAGCCGTTGCCTTTTTTTTGTGGCAACGCGCTCCATGGTGAGCGTGACCGTTGCTCAAAGACGCAACTAGTATTTTCCATATTCGAATTTCAATTGATGCAGACAGTGAGCGCTGAAGCGTCACCTATCGTATTCGCCGTATCAATGCAACGGCAAGCATGGCGGAGTGGGAGCGAAGCACTTACCGGGGAGCGTCCGAGCGAGCCGTCGGCAGTTCAGACCTGATCTTTGTTGACACGTTGGACCTGGATAGATACCATGAGTGTGAGTGCGCAATTATCGGGGAGAGTGGGGCGAGAAGTGTGAGTTGGGAAATATTCATGAGGACGCTTACGAGGCAATTGGAGTATATACGGGGAGGGTGCGACTCGCTTAAGAGTGCGACTCGGCTAATTAAGCGAGTCGCACTGTTGATGGTATTGCCTTCGGCTGCCATCAATACATCATTTCCGGCAAAGTAGTGCCGTTTGTCAACATATTCGTCAATTAGTGTCCCAAGGGCTTTTTTGGGCCATATTTAATTCTGGGGGGAACGGTGTTCCCCCCAGACCCGCCTATCTTGGCCTGACGGCACATTTACATATTTTATTCAGGGCTTTTTCCAAGTTTATGATGCTTTTTAGCTTAATCTCAGTATAAAAAATGTATCTGGCGCGGGGGAGACTCCCGCGGACCCCCCCTTACGCTCGCCGCTAGGCCCACTGCGTGATGCTTCCGCTCGCCGCGGGGGCCCACTGCATGGAGCTCATTTTCATTTTTTCTTTGAGTGTTTTTCAACTTCTTCTGCTTATTCTCAGTTTTCAACAATTCTATAGCACGGGGGAGACCCCCGTGGACCCCCCTCGACGCTCGCCGCGGGGCCCACTGCGTGGTGCCGTGTGGGGCGAGGTTTAAATATTTTGATGCGGTGCGGCGGCTCCCAGTTTGAGTCGCACTCTTGGCACCGAGTCGCACTGCTGATTGATCTTATTTGAGGTACGCGAGCTTAGCCGAGTCGCACTGATGAACGAGTCGCACCCTTTTCGTCATTCCTCAGGCAATTGGCAACCCAAAAATAAAGGTAATAACTGTAGCAACGCAATTGTCTCCGACTTGGTCAGACCATTCACTATGTCAAATATATTTGACAGCACCAGCAGTCGAGCGGCAGATTCACTTCTGTGCAGGTGTGAATCAGGCACAACACCTGCTTCAACCCTGGCATCTCGGACGCTACGAATATCGCGCTCTCTTCCTGCAGGGTGTACATGCCGTTCAGGCTCATCGTGGTCCTGGCCATCAGGGCGATACATACTGGGGAGTCCTCCGACCGCGATGATATATGTCGCAAGAATGTCGTAAGTACGTACCTTGTGCTGTATGCGTATATGATGACGGCAGCTTGCAACCGGATCGTTATCGCCGTCATGTCCAGGGTCACTCTTATGTCCTCTGGAGATCCATCGTTCGACTTGTGCTTATGACCTCTTCACCTTTATCTCCGCCGTCTGGACGCCCTCGATGTTTCTTGTTAAAAATAAAGTCAGACCCTCGATGAGTGTAGATAGAATGATTCTCGAGGAACGTACCTCTCGCGCGTTCCTGATGGGTGCACAGCCAGAGCCCACACGCTGCACTTGGGTGCGGATGGGAGGGATCTCTATGGGAGCCCGGGAGGAAGAGACCACAGCTGCGTTCATGAGCGACGACTTGACGGGACAGCAGTCATCTTCTTGGGCGTGATACTCCCCAGTAAATTCTGTTCGCTCACACCCAGAGGCGGTGCATGGATTCCTGAAGCAGGAGCAGGAGGTGCAAAGCCATGCGAACGAGATGGTAAGAGTTCACAATTGGCTCAACTGCACAGTGGAAACGCCACGATGTCTTGTACATTTGCGTTTGCGAGCAATGCGGCGGGTTCCCGGACAGAAACGAGGGCTAGCAGCGAGTTGACCAGAATTGACATCATGGCACAGTCTAGTTTCGTTCATTAGTGGAGAATCAGAGGAAGCTTTTAGTAATACATCAGCAAAATGTTTCGTGTCTGGCGCGTGTGGCGGTCTGGCGCGTGTCTGGTGGTATGGGATGTGGCGGTGCTTGGGATCAACAAAAATTCTTGGGGAGGTAGTGGGCTGGATTGTGCCTTTTAATCGCTGTTTGCTCAAGCCGGGTATGGAGTCCTACTGAAAATGAAGGTGAAAGCGAAACAAGCGAGAAACAGACAAAATTTCGCCAAGTCAATTCAAGCTCCGATCCATCAATGGCGTGATTGATGGATGGTTGTTGATGCCACGTCGCACCTTTTCTTAAGTTCTCCCTCCCATCTCCTCCTCTCAGTGCCCCCACGTCGGCCTTTTTACTGTCGCCATCGCCACCCCGTCAACACTCCCCAAGCGTGTCTCAAGTCCTCAGCCCCACCGCAAGATATTTCAAGTCACTCAAGTCGCGCAATCCCTGCGAAGCGGGCCGAAGCTCTTTCAATCATCTCAAGTCTGGCTCACTCACTTTCAAGCGTCCACCTCAAGTGCCTTGCCCTCAAGTCTTCTGCGTCAACTGTCCTGCCTCAAAGCCGCAAGCTCGTGTTCACTGCGTGCCCAAGACTCGTGGGGTACTCTAGCTGGACTCATCAGTCGCCGTGGATGTGATGCTCTATGCTTAGCGCCGCTCGAAGACCTTCGCTTCACAACGGGAAAATTTTACGGACTGCTCGGGTTCAGGTGCATGCACAATCTCTCTTGCCTTTCCCGTTCTAACTTCGATTTCCTAGTCGTACTGTATGAAGTGCCACAAGGTACAGTGAACTGGTGCCGGCGCCGGCGATGGCAGACGCGCAATGACGGTGTGTGCGTCGCGTTTCACACGCGCCTCTAGCCCGCACTCTGCCGCCTCTGCGTACATCCAGACATATGGTCTGGTAGCGCAGGTTGCCGGGGACGGCGGTTGTCATTATTGCGTAGCTCGTCCCACCCATGTCGTATGCAGCTATAATAAACATTGTTCCATCTTCTTTTGCTCTGAATATGAGGAGCAATGGAATAGAGATACCATGTACTACTGGCCCCAGTAGCACTTCTGGCGCCAGTTTTAATGTTCTGCTCCTGTGCAGGTCATTCTGGCGCCAGATGCAATTCTGGCGGTATGGCGTGTCTGGTAGGTCTGGCGCCAGACCCGCCAGACCGCCGCCAGACGCCGAACATTTTGCTGATGTACCACGCCTAAGAATGCCTCATCCTCACACCTCACATGTGGGTGTGCGACTGTATACGATCAATAACGAGTCTGGGATGGCTGAGTCGATTGCACGGGAACTGTATGTGTGAACCGCCTCGATGATTGTTTTCGTCCTCGTCATGAATTTTGTTATATCTGTATCCGGACTCAAGCATTACTAGAAGACGGAAAATCATCGACCGGAAACAGACTCATAGCAGCGGCGTCTGAGGGGGAGAGCAAGTTGATGCTAATTTCTCATAATAAGCGATTTCAGGACAATTTGATTCCTGTCAAATGAGTCCGACAATGGTGGACGGTACAACTAGGCAAATAAGGAGTGTAAGAAGAATTAAAAACGACACCGTAAAGGCTTCTGGCCGTGAAGTTACTTGCGCCGGTCCGGAGCATGCTCAACCAGAGCAAACTCCCAAAAAAACAGAACAGGCGTCACGCTGTGCGGCGGCTGCAGCGGCGGTGTAGGTGCAGGAGACGGCGTCCACGGGCACGTCTGCGCGGTCAAAGACAAGAGGTCGCGGTCCACGCGGGGCTCGTGGGCGATTGCCGTTCAATGGTGTAGCCCCGCCCGTGTCAGCGTACAATGTACGGTATACACGCCCGTGGCCGGCGCCGGGCGTCGTCATTTGTGATCGGAAAAGTCGATGGTGAGCTCCCTTCTATTCACCGAATCGAACAGTAACCGATTGTTTATTTCATTTAATAGCTCTTTGATATCGTATCGAGGTAGAAGAGCTAGTACAAATATATACTGCTGATAGAGCAAGATAAATCCCTGTCCTTGTTGAACGCGTACATATACTGTTGTCCCACAGAGTTAGTTTCGCAAGGACCTTTGGTGGTAGTAGAATATTCCTGACCGTGGACATGGCAATATTGATCAACTCAAGGATCTTTGTGATCTTGCTCACCGAGAGACGGTGACGTCAGATTTTGCGAGCCCGAATCTCTTCAGGTTTTGAAGTTGAGCCTAAACGAAAAAAAAAAAGAAAATAATAATAATAATTGTTAACCGGCATCAATAGAGAGTGAGCGTAATGGCTTACAATAGATTCCAAGTTTTTTCTTGCTTTTGTGAATAAACGTTTGGCGGTAAAGATAGGCGTTCGCTTTTGTCTGCAAGCGCCCATGCTCAATGGAGCTACTCCGGGCACAGCCTTCGGGATCGTCTCTCTCTTTAGCTCATCCACCAGCCGAACGCTGCTGGGAGTTTGCACGCTCCCACTTCCTTCCAAACCTACTAAACTACTGCGGAACCTATCCACGTCTCCCTCATGTATGAGTGTGGGCCACCAGCTCTTCCCGTGGAGCTAGAACGAGAGATTTTCCACATGTCCGCGCGGTCCCGTCTTCTGTCTATTCCAACGTTCATGTTGGTTGCTTGGCGCGTTAAACTGTGGTGAGTTGTCAGGTAATTCTCTCTGTACTCACCCTGTTGAGACTTGCCTCCGGTTCTCAGGCTCGAGCCAGTGTTGTACGAGACCATCCTCCTGAGCAATGATATGGCGCAGAAGATGGAGGGACACCCTGTTCATTCCGGGGACACACTCATCCCTCTCCTGGAACAAAGACCTTCGTTCTTCCGAGAAAATGTGCGGAATATGTTGATACGGTACGCGCGGAGCTTCGACGACGAGAAAACCATTCTCTTGCGATGCCGGAGTGTGGAGAATCTCTGGCTAAATCAGAGCGATACACGTCCAGATTTGATTTCGGTGGTTGAGGATCTGCCACTGAAACGTCTACACTGCTCGCTGGACATACTCTTCGGCTCTCCCGAAAAAATCGATTTTACCCATCGCCTCTTCACCGGGATAACCCACCTCCAGCTATTTGACAGCCAGATGAACCCGGAACTCTATCTCGACCTTGCTTCTCTCCCGCATCTCAGCCACCTGTCCATCTGCGATTCAGATCTCATTTCTATAGCGCCCAAATTGCTCCAGACATGCCATTCTCTGCGCATACTCATCTTCGTCGGCCTGGTGAGCTGCGAACACACTCTCGGTAATCATGCACACACAAGCGAGAGGCTGCTGAAAGACCCCAGATTCGTGGCAATGGACTGCGAAAACGAGGTAGGGGACTGGCAAAGAGGGTCGCGCACGGGGATCGATTATTGGTCGCGGGCCGAAGATTTCGTGGCGAAGCGGAGATTGGGAAAAGTCGATGGTGAGTCACCTTCTAATCACCGAACCGTCTCAGTGATTTTATTTCCTCGCCCAGCTGTTCAATATCGAATTGAGGTGGACGAGAACTAGAACTGGGTTGGGCACGCGAGGTTGTCCACCCAGTTCTCATGTTCCGAATGGACTCCCTTGGGCCCAAGGCTGGTTTGAGGATTCAGATCTGTGCCTTCGAGCCCATAATTAAATTAAATAACATAAAATGAATTCCCATCGCTCGCTAATAAATCTCCACCAACTCTTCGAGTCTCCATGATCACGGATGATATCGACCGCATCCGCAAACAGTCTTCGTCGCAGTCTGCGGGAAGACCCGCCGCAAGCTGAAGGAGCGTCGTGAATCTGTGAGCTATTGGCCTGCAACATGACATGTATAGCTGAAAGCAGCCCCGACTGTTGGCTGCGCAACGATATCCGTCCACTCCGATCCCGGGGCATTTAGCGCATCAGCCAGGGCATCAGCTAATTTGAATAGGAGTAGATGTTTTCGTCGTATGTAGTCGTTCTGCATCAATACTCGCGTGAGTCGATGAGCTTCCGCGTGTGAAAAGGAACGTTGATGGAGGCTGGGTAAAGATAGGCGCCCATTTTCTTGTCCGCAAGCGCCCATGCTTAATCATCACCAAAAGTGGACAGCCCTTTTAAGGCGCTTTGAAGGACCTTCCCAGGACCAAAAGGCCTTAAAAGGCCGCCCAGCCTGGTACCAGCCTTTCAAGGCATTTTAAAGGTACAATTATCGGGCACCAGGCCTTTACAGGGCGTCCAAGGCTGGATCACCTTTTAAGGCCTTTTGGCCCTGGGAAGGCCTCGCAGCGGCTTTTAGCTATCTTTTGTATTCATTTCGTACTTCAAATAGCAGAAAAAAATTGTACATTCAAATTTCACACTATTCTGATACAGTAACGATTCCACACGAGCGACACTTGACGGTCATACATCATAATCGTGAGCTATCGAAAAAGCTTGTCAGCAAGAGCCCGAAAAAAAACTCAAGTGTAAGACTCACTTAATAACGATACAACAGCGGGACGATGCACTGCAATAAAGTCAGTGCAAAGAAAATGACCGTTAATGTTGACTGACCGAAATTGAGCTTATGCGTGAAGGGTCTAAACACATATTTCAGCTGAATTTCGTTGTAAAACCCGGACATCCACTCACCAGAATGAAAAAATAAAGATGTTTCAGCAAGGCACTGCAAGAACAAATGAGGGAAAGCCGACAGGAAGAGATACAAAGATGGCTCACCAGAATTAATCTTTTACTGGGGACAGAAGAATGGATCAATGGGAGAAACCGGCGACGATTCGGACACATACCTATCAAGGGAAAACACAGCAATTCGAGCATAGCGAGCGGATGACGGCAATGCGAGCGGATGACGGCGATGGGAGCGGGTCACGACAGTCCTGTAAAAAGTTAGATGCTGGTTCCTAAACGCAAAGGAAACTGTTTGCCAGATGGAGGTAGCAGCAATTACGGCGAGTCTGTCAAGGCACGTTAATCCTGGTAGACACCGGAGAGAGTTATCACTCACCTTCTAGTCGGACGAGGCCGTGGAGCTCCGAGCGGCGCGACGAGCGCGGATCGTAGTCATTTCGGAGTCCTCGTCGTTGTCGGAGTCTTCGTCGTCGTCCGAAGCAGCGGAATCGCCGCGCAATTTTTTTTTTCAGCTTTGGCGCGCCGTCCATGGCGGAGGCGGGAGCGGTCCATGTGTCGCGCGATCTGTACCGGCGTCTCGTAGAATCAGTAAAAGATAAAGGGAATAAGAGTGAAACCCACACGAAGCAGGAATGTACTGCGTAGCAGCCATGATTCAGATCGGTGGGGTCGTACGCGCCATCGGCGTAGAAACAGGAAGGAAAGTTGCTGGCAGTCAGCGCGGGCTTGCCGTTGGTGAGTTTGCACCCGTTCAGAAGAGCTTCGAGCGCGCTGGATCGAAAATAGGTCAATATATGCGCATATATTCAGCTTTTGGACGCACGCGATGGCTTCGGGTGTAAGTGGCGCCTCGGACGTGTCCTCCTCATCCTCCACGGCGGCGCGCGCGCGTTTATCTTGAGACGCAGAGACCAAGGGATGGCATCACGGTGCATCGGGTGGTTTACACCTCTGTCCGACTTGGATTCCGAGACGCTGAGGGCGGGGGAGATACTCTTTGTTGGGGCGGAAGGTAGGTAATTCGTTTTGTGCTCGAGTCCGCTCGTGTCTTGCTGGCGAGCATCCCCGGCTGCTTTGCGGAACTGGGATGGAACGAGTCAAGAAGGAGAAGAAAGGTTCGCGTGCGCAAACGTAGGCATACCTTATGAATCAAAACTTTCCAGTGCATTACCGCGACCAGCTTGTCGAACGCGTTGTTGTACTGCCGCTGGCTCCGAAGTTCTCTGAAGACAAATGTAAGCTGAGAAGTAAAAAGAATCAAGAGAACGCACTCCACGGGGACGGTCACGGTATTGCTGGGATAAGTAGATACTTGCACGGTCCAGCGCGACTGCGAGCCGACGTACATAACGAGCCCGATGTCATAAAAGGGATGGACACCGCGCGGAAAGAATTTAGACATCGACAACATCTTTTCAAGAGGACCTTTCGTATCCCTGAACAGGTGGGTCAGTCAGCTGGGAGTAGCCTCAAACTGTGTAAGCCTCACATGGTGTCTTGTTTTGCTCTTTTCCCATTTCCGATTGGTGGAGCATCGCCTAGATCCGCGACGAGGGCGTCGTACTTGCGCTTGGCGGTAGTGGCGGGTGGAACGGGCACGGAAGCATCACTAGGAGGTGGTGAGGAGGCAGAGATCGAAGCCAGTGGTTCCAGACATGGCGGTGGCGGTGGTGGTGGTCGCGGACAAGCAGCGCGTCTTGCGCGGCCTTTGTATTTAAAGTCCGATTCGCGGTCACGTGTTCCATTTATACGCTCCCCCCAAAAAATCAAACCTCACAACTAGGGCTCCAAAAAGTGCAGAAAAATGATAAAACACAATATAAGGGTCATCGTATCCCCCATATTCCAAAATATCCTCCTCTGTGATCGCCGCCGGCTTTTTTCCATCATCTGCGGCATTGTAATCCTCCCCAGAATCTTCAGAATTGGACGAGTCATTTTCGGGTTCGGAATCTGGATTGCCTGGGACATCCTCGTCTTAGCCGGGTTCATCGTCGGCCGTCAATGAATGGGGTGCTTGAGGTGGGTCTACATCCATCTCATCATCCTCTTCATCAGACTCTGAAGGCGTGCCGGCGTTGAGTGGTCCCGCGGAAGCTGCCTTTCGTCTAGCGCGATGTCCAATGGCATCTTCGGAGTATCGCATAAACATATCTCGGTCAACAAAACTATAGGAAATTAGCGGTTATGGAAATTTTGAAACAATGAAAACTATACAATGTGACATAATAATCAACATCTTCGTCGTTCTCCCCATCAAACATACGTGCAACAGAAGGGCCCAGGAGTTTATATGTCCGTCCATAGTGGAACGCTGGAACCAGATGAGCAGCACGAATGATACTAAATGTTTTGTTTTTTTTTCAAGCGAGATTTGCTCATACCATTTCTGAACTTGAAGGACCTGTCAGCATCTGGTTTTTTATGAGCGCAGCAGCGGTGGCGGCTGCGGAATCCGCTGCGACGACACTCTGCACTCCTTGGACGTGTTGAGCCTTGAGTGCCTCGTATTTGTTGTAGTGGTTTCAAGTCATCCCACGTCCCTTTGCGAGACCAGACCGGCCGCAAAACCGTACTTTGCCATGAAGACAACAATAAATAAGAATAAAAGAGCTCCAAGTTTCATTCACAAGAGTTCCGGATTGCAAGAAGGAGTCGGGGAAAAAAGTGCTAATAGTAGGCGGAATGGCGGCGCCGCGGGATTTTTTTAGGCCCTTGAGAGACCGAGTCAAGGCTTGGGAAGGTACGGATAGGGGCCTTACGTATGGGCGCCAGGATCTTAAAGACTTTGCAAGTAATGGCCGGGGCTGGGAATGCCTGTTAAGGGCCTTGCGCGACGCGTCCAAGCCTAGACGGCCTTTGCCGGTGTCACGAGGCCCTTTGATGGGATCGACATTTTTGGTGATGATGGAGCTATTTCGAGCACAGCCTTTGTGATTGACCGTCTCTCTCCCTTTAGCTCATCCACCAGCCAAACGCTACCTGGAACTTGCAGGCTCCTACTTCCTTTCAAACCGGCAAAGCCACTGGGGAACCTATCCGACTTTACCTCATGGATGACTGCGGACCACCAGCGTTTCCCGTGGAGTTGGAACGGGAGATTTTCTACGTGTCCGCTCGGTCCCATCCTCTATCCATTCCAACATTGATGTTAGTTGCTTGGCGTGTTAAATTGTGGTGAGTTCTTAGGTAAAATTCTCTGTACTCACCCTGTTATGACTTGCCTTCAGTTCTCAGGCTCGAGCCAGTGCTGTATGAGACCATCGTCTTGGACGATAGTGGGCTGCACATGGTGAAGGACCCAGTTCATTCCAGCGACACACTCCTCTCTCTCATAGAACAGAGACCTTCGTTCTTCCGAGTTGTCGTGCGCAACCTGTTCATATTGTGGGTCTCGAACTTCGACGATGCAAAAACGGCTCTCTCGCGATGCCGGAGCGTAGAGAATCTCTGGCTAAGTCAGAGCCATACAAGTCCAGATTTGATTTCGGGCATTGAGGATCTGCCACTGAAACGTCTGCACTGCTCGCTGGACATACTCTTCGGCACTCCGGAAAAAATCGATTTTACCCATCGCCTCTTCGCCAGGATAACCCACCTCGAGCTATCGGACAACGCGATACGTGTCCCGGAACATTACTGCGACCTTGCTGCGCTTCCAAATCTCAGCCATCTTGCCTTCGCCAGCCAAAAATTCATTCCTATCTCGCCCACTCTGCTCCATACATGCCGTTCATTGCGTGTACTTGTCTTCTTCCACCTGGCGGCCTGGGAAGACGCTCTCACCGATTACCCAGAGGCGAACGAGATGGTGAAGGACCCCAGGATTGTGGTCACGGACTGCAAAGACTATGTACGGGACTGGCGAAGGGGATCGCACACGGGGATCGATTATTGGTCGCGGGCTGAAGATTTGGTGGCGAAGCGAAGATCGGGAAAAGTCGATGGTGAGCCACCTTCTATTCACCGAACCGTCTCAGTAACTGGTTCCCGTTGCATTTCTTCGTCCACCTCTTCAATATCGAATTGAGGTGGACGAGAACTAGGACAGACATATGCTTGACCCCTGCTCCTTTAGCCCCGGTTGAAGGAAAGAAGTTTTTGGGCATGCAAGGTTGTCCACCCAGTTCTCATGTTCAGAATGGACTCTCTTGCGCCCAAGGCTGAGTTGAGGATTCAGATCTGTGCCTTCGAATGCATAATGAAATTAAATAACATTAAACTGAATTCCCGCCGATCGCTAATGAATCTCCACCAACCCTTCTGAGTTTCCATGATCACGGATGATCTCGACCGCATCCGCAATCCAGTCTTCGTCACAGGCCGCAGGAAGATCCATCGCAAGCTGAAGAAGAGCGTCGTGAACCTGTGAGCTATTGGTTCGCAAGGGGACAGCCCAATATTGCATGTTGTTGCCTTCAGGTACCCGCATGATGTGTAGCTGAAAGCGGCTCCGACTATGGGCTGCGCGTCCAACGATATCCGTCAACTCCGATCCCAGGGTATTCAGTGCATCAGTTAAGGGCGAGCCGCCAGCAGGATGGACGGAAATCCGTACGGGAGGGGATGTGTGATAAGCTCGCCGTCGCCCCTAAAATCACCGGCGATGGCTGCGACCTGCTGTTCATGGATAGAGCAGATATTTTCCTCGTAGTCGCTCTGCATCAATGCTCGCATGAATTGTAGTTTGTAGAAACCCAGCGGACATCACCCGGATTCCGCTGTCGGTCATTAGCAGAAGTAATAATGTACGAATAGTTGAAACCGCACCAAGGGTCGGCGTCCTGTAGGAAGTATAATTTGCACGATGTCGACCTTGCTTCCGGTTCACGGTCTGAAACTGCTCAGAGCACTAATAGAATGAATTACACCCTGGGAATCGCCGGCAGCGGGTATCCTGTATTTTTCCGCACTGCAAATCGTCAAATTGAATCTTGACTTGAGGAGAAACGTGCCTGAATATTTTCACCATGGATATATTCAAGATCTTCCTTCACCGCGATGCGCTCTTTCGCCAGATAGAGGAATGTAACCCAGGTATCAAAGATTTCCAGTACTTTAAATTGTGGCGACTTTCGATTGCCTGTGCGTTCGTCGAGGGACTTCTCCATCGCAGCTACCCAGGGATAGTAGGCCAGGCTGCCAGGCAACAGCTTGCCAGAAGACTGGCCGTCGAGCGTTCTGAATTCTGTTGCGCAGCTAGCCATGAACGTTATGAGCCCGGCATCGATGGCTTCTGGTAGCCAGCGATACCCAACGGCGTGTTTAGAACGCGTTCCAGAAGCTCCAATGACTTGTACAATGACTTTTCTTTGTCGATTAAGGGCCATGAAAAGAGGGACAGCATTCCAGCCATAAGTGCCGATATGACTTTGTAGTGACGCAGTGTTTCGATGAATTTCTCCTGAAGTGGAGGAGGGTCGGTCTGGATGAAAGTCACCATACTCCCGATATAAACAACGTGGGAGCTGAATCCCACTGTAAGCTTGTCCTTCGACCGTGTTGTGAGTATAGTCAATCACGAGTCGCGCCAAATTATCCCGGGTTTCTCCCGCGCCGTCGATCATCTCCATGAAATGGACAGGATCCGTAAAATCCAAAATATTGAGGATGCTACCAATGTATCTGAGAAAAGGCGCTAATCCTGCCTTCGCCTGTTTCAATTCAGGAAGAATCGCCCACGCCTTGGCGAGAAGGACCCTGAAACCATGATATAAGGACCCGATTCGACGGCAGACCGTATATCTCGGAAACCAATATCAGAAATTGGGTGCAGAAACCGTCCAATCTGTCGTCGCTGACGTGAAGATGTTCCTGGTGTTCTTTGATGAGTAGAGCCAGGGCCAGACGCGGGGCCACAGAGTGGCTCCCAGCTCTCACATGTCCCAATCCTTCACCTCGTCCTCTGAAGATATCATGTCCAATATCATCTGCAATATCGCGCTCAAAGACAGCTGTGCGCATAAAAGGTGCTTCCTAGTGGTGGCGTTGGATTGACGGGATTCCAGTTCCTCCGAGGTGAGAAGTCTGGTGGGTTCGAGACCAATAAAGAAGACCGGGAGGAACAACAATTTCTGCGACTCAGCCGCGCTGTCCGGAAGCTTTTCCACCCGCTGAAGATCATAAAGCGAGCAGTTGCTGCCACACGCAGTAAAGACCAGTTGTTGAAATATGAGAGGCACAGGGACCTATGCGTATTGAAGGGGTTAGACGCTGTATATTTCGGACGTCCACCGCTGGATGCATGAAAGCGAAATCAAGAAAGAGAGAGACGACAACGATGGTGTGACACTGTGACTGACGACGGTGTGATCTGATTTCCGCCTTTACTATGCGCCACCACACAGGGCACAACAACTGACTTCTCTTGACGCTCATGATACCCAAACCGATCGCCTCAATCTCCGAAATTTCTAGCAGGATCCTCAGGTTTAGCCGGACCAGGGCTTTACCTCCACAGTGTATCTTGCCGATCGAACTCTGGGAGATCATTTTTCAGGAAATTTTGCTCCACAAGGCTCTGCTCCGGATCTCCACCGTGTGCAAGGTCTTCAATGTGCTCTGTATTCGCATCCTTTTTGCGCGGAACCATTACTCCGATGAATTATTCTCATCGCAGAATCTTCACGTCCCATCGCAGATTCTCTCTGCGTTCCACCTCTCCTTCCGCCCCTTCGCATTCGAGCGCTTCGCGACCGACATGGGACCCTTGTACCTTTGTCGCGATCTCAAATTTTTACGTGATATACTCTCTCGTTCGGAGCACCTACGAGAACTTGCTCTCACATTCCGCACTGATTTATTCCGCATCCCCGACGAGTCATCGATGGCCGCGTTTCGTGCCCTTCTCTCCACTATGGTTAAACGCGTGCCGGGACCGGTCATCATCGTCTTCCCAGGCAACATAATCAGCTGCAGACCGGAGGATGTGGCCCATTGGCAGCTTCATTTGTTCCAATTCAATCGCGCCTTAGGACCACGCGGATTCATTATGCGTGCGCGACATGCCTTTGGGGTGAAAGTTAAACGCCCGTCCTGGTATTTCCGCCACACGAAGATTCGGTTTCACGATGGAAAAATCTACAGTGTTCCTGCCCTTACTAAGCTGCATTCCGCGACGCTCAAGTCCATAAACCAGGGTTCTGAGCCATTCCCATCCTTCACACTCCTCACATTCGATGCCAGCTCAATTACCGTTCTCGCACTGGGTAGAACGGCTCACAAAAGCATCTCTGGCCGACATTTGAGCGTAGCTATGGTTCACATCTTGTTGCCGGCCCTTCACACGCTGGGAATCCATATAGACACCATCGATCCCGCGGTGCTCGGCCACTTTCTTATGGACCATCCTACCCTGAAGGTGTTTGAATACGGTGGATGGAGGGAGGAACTTGAACCCCGCCCGCTGGTCCACCCGCCAATTGCGCACCCCGGACTCTCTCGTATCCAATGTGTCACTTTTGGAAAGCGGACGCTGGGGCGTGCAATTATTGGATTGGATACTTCCCCCGGATTAAACGAGTTCAGCTTCACATTCGATATCTTCCCATTGCCGCCGAACATGGCGGGCCTCATCCTGGACCTAGGTCGAATCTCATTGCGTCGCATTGACCAGGACACGATGCTGCGCCTGACGATGTGGGACCATACAAAAAAGGAAGAAGGACGGGTATTCTGGGCGTCGAGCACTGAGGCGTGCGATGTGGCAAAAGAGCTTCACTGCGTTCGGTCCGTTGAACTGACGTGCTGGTCCGTGGACCTCGCTATTCGCATGCTTCCATGGTTGACCCTGCTGCCGGCGGTATCGGCTGTCAGTTTCTCTCTCCACCTCAAACGCTACAGATCGCACCCACAACCTGACGAAGAATTGGCAACCGAACTGGCCAGATGCTTAGCTCAGGCAAACATTGCGCTTCCGCATGTACCTAATGTGACTGGCCGTGTTTGCTGACCCGATTATTTTTGGTGGTGCAATGCAAATCGTGTAAAATGTGTGCAACTAGGTTCAACCAATTTGACTTTTGTCGCCTCAACAAAAGACTCAGCTCTTGGAAATAGCATATAACGCTGATTAACTAGCCCCTCCTACAGGTAAAGTACTCAGCCTTGTGGTGGAATTTGCATGAGCCGTTAATTCAATTGAAAATTCCGTTGTCCCGTGCGGATGGTAAACTCCGCAACGCATCAACCCTCGGTCCAGCCGAAGCGTTCATGCAACCCATATATGAATCAAAACTAAAAATACAAATAAAACATATCCTCCATAGTCTGCTAATGGATCTCCAGGAGCCTTTGCGATCAAGGATAGCTTCGACCTCATCCGACAGGGAATCCTCGTAGCAGTCGGATAAAAGACTCTGCGCAAATTGAAGGAGGGCATCGTGGATCTTTGAGCTATTCATTTGCATGGGAACGACCCAAAAGCGCCTGCGGTTGCCTTCAGGCACCAGTATTACGTGCAGTTGGATGCGGCCTCGGCTCTTTACCGTGCACGCAACGATGTCATTCCACTCCGATCCCGCGTCACTCAGCGTGTGGGCCGTCTCCGAGTTGATGGTTTCGATGAAAATTCGATTCGGCGTATATGTGTAGTCGAAGACCATCGCCAGCGAGATCACTAGTGATAGCCGTCACTTGCTGATCATAAGTAGTCGCTTCGTACAGTAGTCGCTTCGCACTAATGGTCGCATGAACTGTCTGGGTGTATCAGAGAGCCGAGAAACCTACAATGGCCCAATTTCTCGATGTTACCCAATATAAAGGATTTTAACGTGGATAGTGTAGCCTGAGTCTCAAGCGCTGACTCTTCCAGATCATCGACATACTTTGGTCCCCGTACAAACAGCGAAAAGCTCGTGCAAAGGTAAGAACGAAAATTTGGAGGAAATGCCCCGGGCTTGCACCAGATGATCGGATAGATGTGACATGATAGTAAGATCTACGAGGGACTGGTGCGAGGCGACGCTTGAGGTGATATCAATTTTCAGATTCATGATCTGGGTCTCAGGTTCAACGAAAGTGGGGATAGAAGGGAAGGGAGGGAAGTAAGCGCAAATAAGAGAGCGGAGGTTGACGAGCAACCGATCCCCAGACAAGCTCAAGGCCATGAGAAACCCTGGAGACGGAAGCTGCCCAGTATGTGAGAGAGCGAGTTCCTTCACACGGAGGATATAAAATCGAGGCCGATCTCAATCTGCAGGCGCAATTGGCCTTCTCAGTTCCTGTCCTCAAGTCAGCTGAGGAGGGGGAGGGACTAGGGAAATGTAGACTATTGGCATACCAGCATATCCAGCGATCCATACTCAACTGTACCCCATAAATCGGCCGGCATACAACGTAGAGTATGAACAAACGTCGTTTGACTAATAGCTCCAGAGATAATCGACGCCGTTCTTCCCGTCTGGCTGGTTGAGAGGTATTCCTTGCCATGGATATCTGAGAGCAGATCAACTCGACCAGCTCAGGAATTTGCAGAGCCCGATGCATCGATGCCAGATGGTAGTGAGAAGAAAAGGAAACCGTCAAAAGCAGTGCTCTGATATTGACGGTTGTTTGTTGCCTCTTTCATTCTTCCTTCGTGCCTCTTTTCTTCTTCCTTGCTCATAAAAGTCAGACGGTGACATGCACAGAGCATTGGATATCCCCGAGGTGTTGCAAATAATTTGTCTCGAACTCTGCCCGAACCGCGATTGCACGTTGGATAAAGATGTATCCCGCGATCTTGCGAGTCTGGCACGAATTTGTTTCTCCGAGACTACCATGTATCTCACTCGTTCCTTAGGCACGTACCTGCACAACGCTCAGCGCCTCTGCTCTCGATGCCCTTTGGTCCTTCCAGGACACCATACTGCACGTCCTTGACTGTATGCCACCCGGCATCTGGAAACAAGATCGAGTGAGTCGCCCGGTTCGGCGGAGTCACGAATTTGAAGAATGATTTCTCCACTACTAGTCACCACATCCACCCATTCTCCCAGCTGACTGGAAAACACCCCTCACGTACATGTATCGGGTCAAATATCTCTCCTGCGATTATGGCTCGTTTCCTGATACCCTGGATCTTTCTGTCGTCTTCGAGATTCTCCGAATGTCTCTTCCGACTCATCACCTCTTTCCAAACCTTCGTACCCTTCACTGGCCCGATAATTCACACCTTTCGGAGATGCCCATCCTCCTTGCCCCTGGAATCACGAACATAGCTTTAGGTTGTTTTCGATCCATCGCCCACTTGACCCTCCTTTCGTCTCTCGCAGTAAAATGCCCCTCTTTGACTCACGTTCAACTCATTCAGAACGAGATTTTGGATATTGAACAATCAGGCGCCATCTCTTCGTTCGTCTGCGGTCTGCAGTGTCTCCAGTCACTAGATTTGGAACACCTGGACCAAATGGCGTCCGAGCATCTAGCTCATCTTCCCGAACTGCGCACCGTCACTCTTGAGATTCAGAAGACGACCGGCTCAGACTTTTTATCCACTCTGAATATTCAGGAACCCATATTCACCGCTTTGCGCGAAGTTACGCTGCAGTCCACACCAGCAGAGTCCGCATTGGCATTTATTTCATCCCTCGGTCATTCCCTGCTCGAATCGCTCGACCTCGATATCAACCCGGACCCAGACGACGCTGCATTGAGGCAAATCCACGTCGCTCTTAAGCGCCACCTCCCACAAGTCTTCCTTACCAAACTTCGCATCACCAGAGATCCGGAGCCCGCGGCCCCAGTTGCGGCCCTCCCGCTCACAATTGAGACGATCCGCTATCTGTTCCACTTCGGCAACCTCACCTCCCTGGTACTGAGACCGCCCAGCGGTGTTTCTTACGACGACGACGTTGTTCTCTCAATTGCAGAGGCATGGCCACGCCTCAAAGACCTTTCATTATGGGCTTCCAAAACCCCTCACCGCGCGACGCTTCGTAGTCTCTTTGTCCTCGCCCAACGCTGTCCCAACCTCGCGCGGCTCGAGATGGCTGTGAATGCGTCGGCAATTCCGGAGATGGACAGCAGCGTGTCCAGACGCATCCTGCATTACAGCCTGGTTGCATGGGAGGTAGCAGGTTCACCGATCTCTTCGTCACTTTCCGTCGCCCGATTCCTCTCGGGGATATTTCCCAAGTTGACCAATATTTCCACTGATAATTGGGACGAAGAAGATGGAATCGACGACGATCTAATAATTCTGTGGGACAATGTGGATGAGTATCTCCCGATCTGCCACAAGATGCGAGAGGAAGAGAGATTTTGGGCTGAGCGAATTCAGTGCGAAAGACCACACCGCGTCGACTTGGCGGAGCTTTAGGCGGGCGGCACAACTACCGTATTTTCCAAGGATGGCTGAATCACAGGCATGTTTCAGAATTGGCCCGGTTAAATATTATTTTGACGAATGTGGTTTGTTTAACATATTGTAGTCCTTGGCCCTTTACCACTATGTAAATGATTGTAGCGGCATGCCAACCATCGAATCTGGTCCGTCATCGTGTCCTATGTAGCTCTGTGCCCATCGATTTCACGTCCGATCTTGCAGGTTTTCACACAAGTATGGAGCTTAGACAATATAAAAAACAATTAGATTACCAAGATGTACTGCCCGTTTCGTCCCTTGAGGCGCCATCTTGCAGCCGTGACGGAGTTCTAGATCGTGTTGAGAGTTACCACGGAGCAGATTGCAGAGGCCGGCGCATGTCCCCTTCTCCGAACTCTCTCCCATGGCGGTCAATTCAAACCGGTCAAAGGCCCAGTTCAAGAGGCTGGCGCATGAAAGCTTGAAGGAGCTGATTTTTCTTTGACCGAGAAAGACTTCAGTACAGCAGTAGGGGTCCAGCGCTTCAAAACTACTTTTGAGCTACTCAATAGAGAGCTTGCGCAAAAGCCGCATGCGGCTTTTGGGCGCACGTGGGGTTTATATTTATTTCGCTCTGGTGATCAGAGGGTGCTATTCGACACTCGTAGTGATGCTCTGGAGCAAAAGAAGTATAGTGCCGCGTACGGCTGTTGCGCAAGCTTCTAATATAGGCGAGAAAGCTGGGCACTCGCCGGCCATGCAATCGTACGCCTACAGCGCCTGTAGCACCGAGTGTGCATCTGTATTAGAAACTGGAAATGAGCAGTACTGAGCAGAACAATCACGTTTAACTGCGTGCCCATAGGGCCGAGATGACCTTGTTTCTTTCCTTTCTTAAGTTGTTGCCAGAAGCGGACGAGTACAATATCCGATTCAGACCGCGGCGCATACCAGCATCTAGAGACACTTATACAAGATAATATTACGCGCCTGGGGCATTGAGGACACCTGCAAATCATACGCAATTGGTCGTGTATATTTACCGAAACGCCCCCCGTTCGATTAGGCGTTGGCGCATAGAGAGAACTAGATTTCAGGGTCCTTTTTTTTTTCACGCGATGAGATTGGTTGAGCGTACTGTAGAATTACATTCAATTCGGCAGGGGGTGTGACGCGTGACATCTTGAACAGATTCGTCAATTCGTCAACGGCCGAAATCGAGCGTGACATGCGGGAAATTTCGGCAACCTCCCAAATGGCTGCAGGGTGATATAGGCTGTTGAAAAATTAACTTGGAGCAGCTTTGACATTCAGTTGCCTTTCAGCTGAAGAAATGGTTCAAACGAACTTTTTCCTGCATGATTCCAGTCAATTTTAGCTCAAAACTAATGTTCTGCCCTTTAACCATGCTAAAAACATGTGTTGCAACTGGATTTTTAACCCCCTTTCACAGGAATATTGTCGACAATTTTTCTACAGGTTTTCAGAGGTTTTTTTACTTCACCGTGACACCCCGACATATTCGTCAACCGCCGCCGTGATGCGTGACACCGACCAAAGTTCGGCGCCGTCAACACCCTCTGTGACGCGTGACTGCCGAATTGAATGTAATTCTACAGTACTCACGGATGAAGCTTGTGAAGACCTGAGCCTGTGCTGGATGAGGGATGTGCAATAAGCACAATGCGCAAGGGGTGACCGATCTCTGGATCGTGGAAGTTGATCTGTGCACGTGAGCGCCACTGATGGTCGTCGGAACACCCTTCGGACGAGACTACGAGATTACAAGGGAGCATGTACAATATTCACAGAGGGTATAATCTTCCATTGTTGTTGCTGCAGATTTGTGTTGGACGCGTAGATTCAGACGCGCTCAGGCGCGCCCGGGCGGTGGCTGGTGTGTTGGCAGTTGATGGCCGGATGGACGCCGCTTACTCAGACCTTCCTTATTTGGGCAGTAGGTACCCCGTGGGAATTTATCCGTGATAAGGAGATCGGACACCTCTTGACAATGCGGGGAAAGCCGATCGGCCGACCACTGCCGAACCCACGATGGCCGTTTATTGGCCGGCGATCAATGCATTGGAGATTGCCGGTGGCTCACCTTTCTCTTCACCGCCCGTCACCATGTTCCTCCCTCCTTTGCTCCTTGTCTCGTACACCGCTGCCAACGTGCTCGCAGCTGGTCACAGTGAGCGGCACGCTCGTTGACACCGGGGGCAAAGAGCGGCACATTTGATTTGACATGCGGCGGACGCATTCAGTCGGCATTCGATGTCACGGTACAATCAATCTTTGTAACCACAAAGCCAGGCTTTGTGCTGGCTTTGTGTGCATGCTGGGTTCCCTCAGACTGGGTGAACAAAGCATTCACAAAGGCTGCACAAAGCCTGGCTTTGTGGTAAAAGAGAGCTATTGTGACTTGTCACACCAAATGCAAACCAAATGTGTCCGCCGCATATCAAACTAAATGCCTCGATCTTTGCCCCCAGTGTGAATCACACACCGGATGAAGCAAAATATTAAGATAGGTCAATATGTGCTAAGAGTGTATAATTCAGTAAAAGAATCAAAGTTTGTAGATAGTTGATCTATTGATTTGATGTGAAACCACCACAGAAGTAGCTGCAATCGGGGGCTTTTTCAAAAGTTATATGTTTATTTATTGTCAGCGAGTTATGAAAGGACTGCTGAAAGATGAAATTTCAGGAGCCATTTCCAGTGGGAAGAAAGAGGTTCTTTTGAATAGACTTTCCTAAATTCCTTTGTTCAAACAAAGGAATTTATGAAAGGGCTACTGAATGACCCTGTTTCTTCTCACAGGAAACAGCTGCTGAAAGTTCATGTTTCAGTGGTCCTTTCATCGGCAACTCATCTACCTCCAACGACGACGGGTTCTCTTCCACGCCCTCGTGCTCTTCGGCGCCCTCGTGGTCATCGTCGCCTCCAGGCTCGTCCTCCCTTTCGGCCCCGACCAGCTCCAGCTTGTCCGCGGTGCCCATCAACTCCGACTCCGCATCAGGTGTGCACCTGCTCATATTTCCTAAAGTAATTAACAAAACATGCCTTCCGCGACGCAGGACCCGCTCCCTCCACTCCTAGTTCGAGTGCAGCGCGCGTCGCCATCCAAAGTGGATACCATTCCGCCGGATCGAATTTAGTACTAGTCCCGGGCGGCAAAGCGTTGGAACTTAGAAAGGTGCACAGCTCAGCCGTCCCGGACGATTTGAAACTCATGGTGGTGAAGACAAACTTCAGGTCGGTTCCAAATAGGCAGAACGCTTGAGTCGTCGGGCCGCATATCCGCCTATCCGCTATCTGCCTAGATTTGGTGGAAGGTGTCCGCTACCGGTGCGTTTCTCTGCCTCATCTTTCATCGTTCGTATGGGTCAACGGCTTGAGTGATCTCCTGCCGCAAGGCAACGTAGGGTCTTTATCTGCGTTTCCCTGCGGTTATTTAGCGTTGACTTGGGCATTCAGAGATCGGAATCGGTGCCGATTCAGGGACGAGGAGTGAGTGTGTTTTCTGGCGAGGGCCGTACAGCGGAAAGGGGCGTCGGGTCTGTGCCTGAAAGAAGCTGTGGGGTGCGTGTTCGGTGCGCGCTCTTTTGGGCAACTGTGCCCTGAATCACGTTGCATTAATGGCCACTGAAACTCTTCGCCGCGCGACCCTTCGCAGTCTTATTTTACTCACCCTGCGGTGCCCCAACCTGGCACGGCTCAAAATGGCTGTTAACGCGTCAGAAATTTCGGAGATGGACAGCAGCATGTGCCGACGGATCCTGCATTACAGCTTAGTCGCGTGGGAGGTGGCGGATTCAGCGATTCTTTCGCCGCTCCGAGTCGCCCGCTTTCTCTCCGGCCCATTTCCCGAACTGAGGAGCATTTCGATTTTCAACGAAGACAACGACGACGACGGATTCGACGAAGGGCACATACGTTATTGGTACGAGGTGGAAGCGCGACGAACACCTCTTTACTCCAAAAAGGTCGCCCGCGTCTGAGGCTCGTCGTCTGTAAGACTACTTGATATCCCGGTTGAATCTGGCTAAATTGAAGCAGATACACTTCAGCCTGTCGCATCCACGGGCAGAAAATCACAATCCACACAGAAGCCGTGGACTGTAGGTTTTGTCGTCCTCGCCTACGCCGAGCGGGACTAGTGTCAATAACAGCGGATTTAACCTATGCAGAGACGTCGCTGGGTAGTGGCGCAGCCTTTGGGCGACTCTTGCCGGACATGCTGAAGCGGCCCTTCAGCGCCAAGACGGTTGGGTATCCTTCCCGCGTATGGTCCCACTTCGCGGAGATCTGCGAGTGCCAACAGGTCGACGATGGTCCATTGGAGCATCGGCGGCGGAAACGACATCGTACGCGGAACGTTTTAGCGCCAGGTGCCGACCAACTCCCTCACGGCTCCGCGGACGGAGGCCACGGAGAGCGTAGGCCGTTCCTCGGGGGGTTTTTCTTTTTTCTTTTTTTTCTTTTTTTTTTTTGGGGGGGAGGGGTTACAGTTCATCTTAAATAAGACACCTCCAACATGATTATTTTGTGCAGTCTTTCGCGACAACCCAGGTTTGCATTGCCCGAACACGTGACGGCAAAACGGACACATTTGGCCAGTGGCAAATATCCGGAGCCTGAATCACAGGTGGCAGCGGACGTATATTTACACAGGAGAATGGTAGAATCTCGGATGGAGGCTGTTCGATGACGGCTGTAACCGTCCGCCCTGTGTGTGGAGCAAATTGCATTGAGGAGGGGGAGCTAGTTGCGGAGGGCCAAAGCACACAATAATTCAGAGGCTAATGATGCCTAAGACGGCGTAGTACGACCTAGAGCAAAGGTGTGGCCCTCAGATCGCATCAAAAGGTATCCAGTGACACATTCGCAGAGCCAGATCTCGAGTCGAGAGTCTCTATTTTTACGCAGATGCTTGATCAGGAACCAATTACATCCATAAAACACAATTTGAACATATCTGAATGCTATTGGCTACATATATAAAGGACAAGACTCGACCGCTCTAGATTGAACTGTGGGCTGTGTTCATCAGTTCACTTGATTGGGCAGCCTCACTGGATGAACTGATTGGCCAATTTATCGAACGGCGCCTGCTTACGAACCCAGCCAGGTTTCCTATCCATAAAGGCTCTGGGCCGCCAATGCTGTATGCCCAGGCCAGATGTTGGAGTGGGCTTCGCATATGAAAGCCGGGCGGAATCGCGGCATGCTCATAACCACCACGATGGCCCCCACTCTCTCTCACATTAGCGAAGCCGACTGTCATACCACGTTCGATATCGCTGCAGAGGCATTCCAAGGTTTCCCCTGCCTACGTTGCACCCTCATCGCCCTAGCTGCGTTGATTACAATCATATTTATTACCCGCCTACTTCTACCCGCTCGACTCTGCACAACGATGCGAACTTCCCTGAATGCGACCGAAAAGCTCTATCACGGCTCTCTAATCGCGGGGATATACACTCCGTCCTCCCAGCCTGATATTTCGGAAGAATTTCGCCGGTGTGTATTAGGACATAACAATGCTAGACCTGAGTGTTGATCGTTTTGTTTACGCATAGCCTGCAATTCAAAGTCTCCCATATTGAAGAGCGACGGGTCCGAAACTTGCTGAAGCCCTGGTGTACGATATGGGACATGTTGACAGGCCATTCCTTTGCAATCGGCCGGTGTATATGGGATATCGAAGTACTGAGAAACCAAATTGAGGTTCGTACTGACCAACTTGGCTTTTGATGGAATCTAAGATGATGTGAAGGTGCTTCAGGAGATCCGTCATCGAGAGGTGTTAAACTGCAGTGAGGAGACCGATAGATACACTGAAATGCGGCACACCCATTTAGTTCTCTGTCACTGTTAAACAGTAATCAGCACAGTAGAAAGTTGATCCACAGCTGTAATTTGTTGAATTTCGCGTGTTGAACCCGAATAGTTCCTGCACATCGTAATCGCCCCGCTTCTATTGGGGGTCAAGTCAGATTCAGAAGGGAAGCGAAGTGTTGATCCCGCATAGTAGGGCGCTGTTCATGTCTTGGTTTGTAGTCCGGTGTGAGTTGTGAGTTGAACGTGACCGGGCAGTCAGAAGCGGCCAAGCCAGATCAGGTGCGCTTGAAGGGCTGGAGCTGTGCCAATCTGGTTTAAATACCAGTCGGGATGACTTGCAGTTCGGGGAGAGTGCAAAAGTATCTGTCGCAGCCACCTTGCATATCTAGATAAGGGAACAAAAATTTGGACGAGTGGAGAATCGAACTCCAGACCTCCCGCATATGGCAAGAATGCGAAGCGGGCGCAATAACCCCTATACTACACGCCCGAGCCATAACCACTGCTACCCGGGCGTTCACAACAAAGTCACCGATGAAAAAAAAAACCGGATGGATGGGACGGATGACAATGACATAAGTACTCACGGGTCACAGTGCCGCTGATTTTCCTTTCTGCCACCACTTTCAAATTCTTTGCTCATATCTCAACTAATTTTAAGATTTATATAAGGTGCACTCGTATTTAGACTCACATATATGGTATCACTATATCCAAACATCAAACCTCTGCGAGAGGTTTGAAATTTTCACATTTTTCAGGTATTTTGAGAATTTTCAGGCCCGGCACAACTCTGAAGCCGTATCAAGCCCTCGAACTTCAGGTTCTAGGTCCTATTCACCCGAGTTCACAACTTGAACTGGGGTCTTGAAAGTCCATGGGAGCATAGATGCGAAAGAGACCCAAAGTTGCAGTCATGCTGAAACGGTAAATTCATCTTGTTCTGTTGAACTTGCAACTAATTTCTCCTTACACCTGCAACCAGGGGGCACAATTTTTTACAATATCATTCTAAGGCTCGTTTTTGATGCCGCACGACTTTACGGGATTTTAGGCACCGTGGATCGTGCTGGTGGTTGAGAAATACTAGGTTTTGGCTCAAGTTTGGACAGAAGAGTTCGATGGCGAGTAAAATATTCCGCTACCGGTCGTTCTCCTTGATTCTCAGAAATATTATGAGGGAATAGAGGTACTATCTAATAAGGGTGAAGATCCATACTAAAAGTATGGCGTGCACTCTCGATATTTAGGTTACCATCGGCGATTGCGGAACGAGCTCCGAATTTCGGTCCGAGTCTCCGAGCCAGTGAAAATTTTGCTTACAGCACGGCGCTAATGTTCTTCATTTTAAGCGCCAGGATGGTCAAAAGCGAAATAAAAATGCATTCCAGTTTTGACTACATTGTTGTAAGCCATTTCAAGCATCCAACTACATAACCCTTAATATTCCCGATTTCTTGCGACTTCCGGACGGGCTTGATTCTTCGCAACGGCGGCGGGAAAAGTCAAATCGAGCGCGCCAGGTAAGCCACGGGCCGGGAAATGGCGTCAAATAGGCAAAATTATTAGACAAAACCGAGGGGGAATGATACTGAGCAGATACAGGCAGCGCGAGAGAAAGTGCAGAGCAGAGAGAGGCAGGGGACCCGAATCGAGCGCGGCAAGCGCGCGCAGCTCGCTAGGGAATTCACAATCGCGTCGTATGAGCGGCAATACTGGCCTCAATCAGCAGGGAAAGTACTGGCAGTGCCAGAGCAGGTACAGAGCGGGGGGCCACGGGAAACCAAATTACTCACGGTGAGCATGGGAGCGAGCTTTTGCCTTGAAAAAGACGCCCGGACGGCAAGTACATTCATCCAACGAAATCAGAGTGGCGAGGGGCGAGTACCGGCAAGGTGTGGGCGGGTGCAGGGTGGACAGCGGTTGGTGAGCCAAATCCAGCATGCCAGATGCGCGCAGCCGGGTACGGACCTGAAAATTGTGCAAGATGAATTTTAGTATACGCCCAACAAGATGGAGATAGAGCAGATACTGGGAGTACACGAGTGGGTGCAGGCGGGTAGCTGTATGGGAGCCAGATTGATCGCAGTCAGTCCATGCAGCAGGCTAAGAGCTCGAGAAACAGACAGATGTGTGCGAGCATTCTCTGAACTGAATGGTGGTGGTACTAAGTCCACATGAATGGCGGGAGGATGGGCACAGGGCGGAGGGCGCGGAGAGGTGCGGCCCCGGGAACCAAATCGGAATTCCGGGGCTAGGAAGCGATCCACAGCATTGAAATGCGCGCGAGACATACACCAACACTCAGCTGACTGATTGGAAGTGTCACTGGGAGAATAAACGTGGCGGGTGGGCGGGCGCAGGGCGGGGAGTGGGATGGAATCCAAAGCGGGATTCCGCGCGCTAGGACTGGGCTACAGTCAGGGAAAGCGGACTGGGCATGATACTGCAGCTGGAAAACCAAATGGCCATGGTTCTGGGTGAATATGGTCTGCGGGAGGACGGGCGCAAGGTGAGAAGCGGCGAGAAAGCTGGTGCCAGAGACCGGGTACAAATGACCGAAGAGCCGGCGGCAAAATCCGATGACCTCATCAGCGTGTGGATGGGCAGTAAAGATGCAATTTTCTCAGTACGAGCGCAGTTGAACGTCGTATATCCTCGTTGCCAAGCACGACCCACCTACAGAGATTATAAGCTAAAAGAGATCTAGTCAAGGAACCGTTGAACTTGGGAATGCAAAGTTGAACGGCCGATGCCCCCGATCAGCACCCTCAGGGTATAATTTCCCTATCACCCTGAGTAACCCTTGGGCTTTCGTCAGCCCCTTGTCTTCTGAAGGGTACTCCATGGCCCGTTGCAAGGCGTAGTGCCGTTTTGTGTTCAAAAAACTTCAATATCATTAAAGCAACATTTAACCAATGCCCAACGAGAAATAAATACACAAGGGAAACTCGTACGCTAAGGGATTTTACCTGTGACGTAGAATACGTCTACTTGAGGTTTAAAGCTGATCCGGGGTCAGCGCGTCGAAGATCGGGCACAGCTGGTCCCAAGCAGCTGTACAACATGTAAGCAGGCGGAAAGAGGAAGTGGAATAGAGAAGATACCGGGGTGCTTCGACTTGGCGATGGTGCCCGTGTCTTCAGCGAAAACGATTGCGAGGCCGCTGCGAGGTAGGTTTAGAGATCTGGATCATTACAAGATTCGACTGGGACGAACGCTTCGAGATGGAAATCAATGTGGCTGCAGATGGGTCAGCTGAAGCCTGGCCGGGGACGAAAGAGAATTTTACCAGTGGAGGAACCAACTGAAAAAACGTATCAGCTCAAGTAAAGGACAGAAGACGAGCAACTGACGGGCCAGCATTGTCAGTGACGAAGCGGATAGTGACGTTATCCCTGAAGCATCTTCAGCAAGGAAAAGGAATTTCAGTAGGGAACAGTATACGAGGTTGAAGGTCCCGTGGAGACGACATCCCGGATAGGCTGAAAAGAGCAATGTACGGGTAAGATTCAGGGATAACGACGGAAAGACGAGTTTCAAACCGGGTCGATGAAGTTGTATTCAGTGGATCCTGCGCTCCGGATCACGTGGAAGTTGTGCTGCGTATGAAGGTGAGTTTATACGTTTCTGCTTGGGTACGAATAGGCTTACGCCGTGCAAATGGAACGGATGGGGAGCACCAATCGTACCACCAGGGATAGAAACCTGAAGGCTCAGGTAAACAAGAGGAGGTACGCTGAAGTGGGTGACTTTTTACCTCTATCACTTTGTTGGGAGGGAGAACGAAGACGCTGCCAGTCGGGAGGAGGTCTGTTGCGGACTGGGCACCACTCAAAATTTGCAAGAGAACAGGGGCTGTTGGAGGGATGAATGACTGTAGAACTGCGTGTGAGTAATGTTGAAATATAAATACGAGGGTGGATCGTAATACCGCGTTATTGATGGCGAATTTCCCAGTGGTGAAGTTAAGGGTAATTGCCAGATTAAGGGTGACGTCGGCGCCTCTGCGCAACAATAAGTCAGAGTCACGTCGGGGTCAAGTCAAGGTGCGTACCCAACAACGGGCTTCCCGGGAACGGGTGGCTGCCCGGCCGCTGGGCGAAGGCTTGCCTCGTTAAGGGGATTGACAGATGTGGTGAGAGGTGTGGTGGGATCCTGAATGGGCGCGTCGACATAGCGCAGAATGGCGGAGTTGATACCATTGGCGAATCCGGGGGTACCACCATTGGCAACGGTGCGAATCCAGTAATTGTCAATCGTCTGGTTCGCATTGAGAACAAATGAGTAACGTTGACCAGCAACTGCAATTCTCGTTGTTCATGAAAAGAGGGGAGGAGACATGTTAATGAACGCACAGATCTGGATCGAATCGACGGTAAGAGGTTGATGGTTGCAACTGTCCACCTCTGTGACAGAATAATGGTTAGTGTTCAATCGGTGCTCAGAATAAAGCTAACCGATGATCGTCATAGAATGTTGATCTATGCTGAAAACAAAGTTCGGATCGCAGGACATAGAAACCAAGCGGAATCTATTGAAAATTCATTTGGCAATCAAAGTAAAAATGCTTGATAGGCCATCACCTGTAACGTTTGCCGAACGTAACACTGATCACCGCTAGAGGAGACGCCGGCTGGAAGAAACTGATTGAGGAGAAGAAGGTGCATCCACGAGCTCAACTCACTCCGCCATCGAAACGACCTATGCACAATCTTAGTCTGGTTTCAGAACTAAAGCATATTTCCACTGACCTAGGCCATTGATGAGGGTTGATATCAGTGTCTGGCGGAGGCCGTCAGTAATTTTTGAGATAAATTATTCGTCCTTTCTTTGCTCACCGGAGGGGCGGGAAGAGTCTAAGGTGAAATGGTCAGCACGCGGTAACTTTCTGGTGAAGATGCTCACCTGAGCAGGGGCGTGATACCTGAAAGTCTGGTCAGATACGAAACGACGAGATGGGGCACTTGAATTACCAGTCAACAAGTGTGATAATTGTCGTATCTTTTTTTCCCCTAGGCTCAGATTAAATATTTTTCAAGGGGGCTCGGCACGCACCATCATCCACATCTAAAGAAATTCAATCAAAACTCGTGAGGGTGATTGCTGACATACCATAGAGGCCAAGATTGGGATCTTGGGGGTCATAAACTACATTTCCCGGTCGAAGTTGAATAAGATGCATAAATATCCAAGCCGGAACACCAACCAACCTAATTCGAAGGACAATTAAAAAAAAAAGCAAGGACACTTGAGAGTTTAAAAAACGTACAATTGCTCCGCGAAGTCCATCGCAGTACTGAGTCGCTTCCATAATGTCAGTTTTTTCATAGCGGTCGGTGAAAATCGACTAACAAAGATGACTGTGGTACCAAAAGGTACCAGCTTGCTCGGCCGTTGGGAAGGTGTATAGAAAACTGTGGTTGGCGGCAATGGGGCATTGGTTCACAAACGAGGGGCTATGGAAATTCGGGTGAGAGATGGCATTTCAACTTGGGAAACGCTGCACACCCGTCTGCCCAGCTATTATTCTTCTGGAAGAAGCCGTGCCAATGCTGGGCTCATTGGATTGATATGGGAGAAGCTACAGATCGAAGGAAATGCTCACGATACTAGTGCTCCGCAACATCGTATTGTCGGTGAGGCCGTCAATAACGTTGAGATTGAACACATCGCCCTTGTTTGCGCGAAGAGTAGGTCCGGGAAGAAGTCCGTTCTGAGCAAACAGTCAAGCCATGTTAGGCAGAGCACCGATACAAACGACTCACGGCGAGAACAGCCCTGGCGATCATCAGGGCAGCTCAAACGTAGGATGAGTTCAGTGAAATGACGAACGAGCGAGAGAAGCCATCAGGTGATACGTTGGCATTCACGATGTGCTAGCGTTCGATTAAAAAGAGTGCGATGATGGGTAGGGACGCGTACAAGGTCGGCGGTGGGGCCAATCATCACGGCCCCAGCACATGAAACTAGACACAGGGAGAGCAAAGAAGCGAAAACCATAGTGGGCGCTGAGAAGGCTGGATGAATGGTGACATGTTTTGAGGCTTTTATGCTTGCCAGGATTTCCGAAGCGCCGAAGCGAGACGCACTTGAGCCGACGATATTGACGCCAGGGAGATATCAAAGACCTGACGCAGATCGGGGATTCAAAAGCACTTATTCGCGTCCGCAGATGTCCGCCGATCTCCACGGCAGACGTAACAATGCGGCATCGGTTAGATTCACCGCGGCGGGCATGTCGTTTTCGGTTAGAAGCGTGCCTCATAGTTGTCCTCGCCAGGCGTTGTGCGAAGGCCATCTTTTGTATTTTCTTTCTCCACTCTTAGTTTCCGAAGATAAAAAATTGGGCTCTGGACTACTCGCAGTGGAGGCAAATGTTTGAACTGAAGGCTTCCCCCCAATTGGACTATGAGCGTCCAAAATTGTCAGAAACTGAAACGCTGATAACTCACTCGTTACTGTCGGCCTGCTTTGCCGGTCAATGCAGGCGACTCATTTGCTCAGTCGTGGTGTGGACCAAGGTTGATGTTACGTGGCCTGTTGTCGCAACACACAACCAGGGGCAGTTGATCCGGTTTGATCCCTCGGGAGGAAGTTCCCAGCTGTTGAGACCACACATGAATTGACAAAAGGCTCAAAAAACGACCTCTGAGCTGAACGATTATGAGGAATGGTCTTTCCTCCGTGCGTCGCCCATCGTATTACTTCAGGTTGGACTACAGTTTTCATCCCAACCCTTGGTGAAAAGCTCATGCTCGGGAATGACGCCGTTGTGGGATGGTAATTCAGTGAGGGTTTCGTAATACCTGCAGTTAATTGAGTTTCATGGCAAATACATCAGATTGTATTCCATGAGCTCTGGCGGATGGAGTCGATGAATATGCGGGAGACCGCTCAAATGCATAATGGTAGATGACTGCTTCGCGGCCATAACGGAATAATGCATGAGAACGCACATATACGGATGCGTATCTCTGCTGTAAATCATTTACACAATTGAGGTGACACATTACGCTTATTTCCTGCAGTATATTATCCGAGTCGGGTACGCGGTTCTATCTTCTGGAGTATTGGAGTATTGCCGCGCTTACTGAGTCTACGACAGCGATCTAAAGCAGTTGGCATTGGGCAACAAGATGTGGTAACTTGATCAAGCCTCCAAGTTTCATATCGCCTTCTGGGGGTACTAGTCTTATGGCTTAACTCGCCCCTTGGGCGCAAATCTCGGTCGGTGCTGTTGTTCCCAGTGCTCAACGTTCTTGACTATCACTGGTACCACCAGATAAGTGAGACTTACTGTGGGGATCAGCGGTCTAATCCCTGACCTGTCACGATAGGTTCGGAGTATTCAAGCGGCCGTCTGCAGCGGAGAATTCAATTTGACGAACTCCCAGTGCCGCATCCGGTTGAGTCGGTTGTCCCACGGCCAGTAGGGACCGAGTTTATTTTGAAAAAAGGTCTCGAAACACTGTCGGAACACCAACCGAGCAGGTAGACAAATGCCTAGAACAAAATGGACCGCTAACCGCCGTTGTGACGCGCCTCGCGTCCCGCTGAGTCCGTAAACAGCATATCCGAGATCACCGAGCACCTCCTCGGATCCAAACACGACCTCACGCATCTTGCTTTCTACCACGACCACGTCGCGCCGCCCATCGCGCCGCTCGCCTCTCACCCCCCGTACTCGCTCCTATACGTTCCCCGATGCCGTTGCCGCCGCTCACAGCCTCCGTACTCAAGATTAGCCGCTACCTTTTATTTTATTCAGACACTTCGATTTCTTCTCCTATTTCACTTACTATTTATTCTGGTTCTACTAGTAGCTCATTCTATACGATTCGTTTTGCCTCTGATTCCGTCCCTCGTCGCTCCCAGCCCTCGTCGTTGCTGTGGATAGGCCCAAGCTGAGCTTTGATTGAGCCCACTTGCACACACATTGTTCCTTCCGCGCTCGCACGGTTGGTTGGTTCGTCAGTAGCCTGAATCACAGTCTCGCCTAATCTCCTAGCTGCAAAAATACTGACTCTCGCCGGCCTGGACTGACATTACCTTTGGATGTGACGATGCTCACTTATTCGTGTTATTTCTCCCTCGCCAAAAGGTATCAGTACGTTCTGGGCGGTTCTAAACCGACCCGCCTTAGGTGGGGCTAGGTTCAGTCGAGGTTTGAATAAGGCGCTAGACAGGGTATGTTTGGCGCCATAGACAGATATCGGCTGGGTGTGTTTACCTCTAGCCGAGGTCTGGCTACGTCACTCTGTTTATATCGTGGAAGAAAATTTGGATTTATTCGGTCCGGCGCAATAGAGTAAATCTGAGGTCCAAGGGTCAAATTCCGAGTAAATCTACCCAAATCGGCGGACCGACCTAGTAGGTAGTGACCGGGGGCCTACTGCGTTTCCACCCCCTGTCGACGGACCCACGCCTACGTTCGGCTTAGGCTCGTGACCAGCCTGCCAGAGAACGGCAATACTTAGTGCAAGCACTATACGGCATAGTGCTTGCACTAAAAATTGCCTTGGCAGACTGGTTACGAGTCTACGTTCGGCTACGTTCGTCTACGTCCGCCCACGTCGGTCCACGTGTGTCTACGGCATCATCTAGACGGTACGTCTGGCTACGTCTGGCTACGTCTGGCTACGTCACATAGACGCGGTTCGGCTATCTCCGTCTACGTACCTCAATCCATGTTTATCTACTCCCTCCG
This sequence comes from Mycena capillaripes, assembly GCA_029204075.1. Taxonomy (NCBI): domain Eukaryota; kingdom Fungi; phylum Basidiomycota; class Agaricomycetes; order Agaricales; family Mycenaceae; genus Mycena; species Mycena capillaripes. The sequence goes on from JARHKZ010000001.1 coordinate 2,781,605, forward strand.
AATCTGTCTACATTCGTCTACATCCGCCTACATCTGTCTACGTTGGTCCATGCATGTAGACACATGTAGAACAACATGGACATACGTAGACCAACCGTGTCTACACGATGTAGACACAGGTAGACAATGGGGTCTGTCTACCCTCCGTCTACGGCCATTAACAGACCCTCCGTCTACAAGGGGTCGGAACGCAGTGATATTTGCACAGTCTTCCGTTTTCGATTAGCTTAACTCTCGCTTAGTTTTTTGGCCCATTTTGTTTCTTCTGCACTTGCCAAACAGCTCTAATGCTCCTCGCTTTTCTCCACTGTGGCAACAGCCAGTCCAAGGTTAAACCTACCGTGGGCTGGTTGCGCTCGTTAGCCGCGGCACCCTGCTCCATGGCCGCTACCTGCTAGCCCCACCAGCGATTCCGTTGAAACAGTCCCTAGGATTGATGATCATGATGATTCCGAATTCAGCCACGAGGCTGTACGAGGGCGGTGAGAGCTCCGCACACTTCTTGAGGCCTTCCGGTAATTGGAAGGCCTCTTAGTGGTTTGCAAGGCGCTCCTTGTGCTCATCTTCCTCAAATATTAGAAGGGGGAAAAATACCAAATTCCGAGAATTTAATTACAAGAGACGATGTTACCGGTTTAACCAATCCAAAGTTTCAGTCCTAGAAAATAACATTAATCAAGAGATTGCACGAGACCGAAGAGACGGAGTCACCATTCAGTAATACATCTACGACGAACAATGGCTGAGGAAGAGCACAGGCAGCAGAGATGGAGTCGAGCAGATATGACAGGTACAAGTAAATAAGAAACCTACAATTAATGCGCCATCATGAGTGTTTTGCAGAAGGGAACATCTCGACGACTCACCGAGGGCTTTCTCGCAGAGATTGAATGTCTAGTTAAACATCTGGATTAAGGGATCAGCTCCGTAGCCTGGGAACGGTCTACGGACTCACCAAAAAAAGGAACAGAGTAACACGGCACTCGAAGAACACTGTTAGCGCTTACCTGAAGAAATATGGGCAGCTCACCGTTGAATTATGATGATTGAGGATACTAAGTGAGGATCATTGTGCTGAATGTTCGTATACTTGAGAGTAAAGCAGCAGGAATTATGAGCAGCTACCGCGAGCTAGATAGTCGAAGAGACTGCTCACATTAAGGTTCGTCACGTTTCAGGAATGAATTATCAGTAATGTAACAGAGGGGGTCGTCAGCGAAGGTATCACCTTCTATACTTTACGCACCTATGTATTAGAAACGTCGGCGGAGATCGCTGAGCTGCACGCACCGCGACATGCGAGGATGGCGGCAGTCTCAGAGTCGGAGCCGTTGCCACTGTCTTCTTCGTCTGGATTTGAACCCTTGACGCCACCAAAGACACCCCTGTGAATAGGATTTCGGCCGAGATATACGGAGCATGAACAAGCACGTACTTTTTATACCGCTTGAGTGTCTCGATTGCCCAGGGATGATCAGCATCCGCAATTAGAACTATAACGGAATCAAAAAGCTTTTGATAGTCGTAGGTTCCGTCGTGGAAAGCATTGTACATCCCTTTATGATGTGTCCTCGTGTGCATGCTTCCCGGCGCAAGAAAAACACTCACCTGACAACACAGGTATCTGCAACTGAGGATGAGCCCGTGCATGGGAGACTTGTTTCAAAGTCCGAGCCCCGTCCATGACCGGGTTGGGCGCGGTTATATGGCGAGCGATCTCTTAAATATCTCAGAATGAGCGAAAGACAGCAGGGGCGAAATGTGGACTTACGCGCAGTAGGAACTGGCTGCGGAACAGTCCGACGTCGAGGGTGTATGCATCATCCGCATAAAAGCACGACGGGAAGCGATTGGCAGTCGAAGCAGGCTGTCCGAGCTTTTTTTTGCATCCATTCATGAGGGCGTGAAACGCGCTGAGATTAGGAAAGAGATTTAGGTCAGTTTCTGCACATATAATTGATGCACGCAGTAGCCTCGAATGCTACGCACTGTGGTCGTCAACCCCCTGAAATTCCAGGAACCACTCCCTGACCTTTCACAATTCAGTATGAATCATGGTGGAATTATTTTCAGGTACTTTTCAATTCATGTACCCGAGTCATGGACTTGTGCTCTTCTGCTTGAAGTTCATGGATTTCACCATGAATCATGTTGAAGTTGTTCAGGTAAAATAGTAGTGATTTTCACGGGAACAATAGGTTATGGCCATATTAATAGTTCACATTATATCTTGAACCATAGTGAATCATGCGCTAGAGTCGTAAATTTGTCGCACTTGTCGTGTTGTGACTCGCGCACAATGATTTTGACGAGCGGTGAGGAAGGGTGGAGCTATGACGAGAACGTGACATCAGATCACTTGACGACTTTCAACTTGACTCCCACCACCATCTCAACGATGCTCGCCGTCGCCTCAACCTCATTCTCACAGCGGGGACGCTTGTCATCCACCTCTCGGACGTAATCCATGTCCTTGATGTCTTTGGGGTTCATTATCTGGTGGAGAAAGCTCCTGGAGGCTGAGCCCACTTTGCAGCGCTCCACTGTGTCACACACCAAGCTACGTCCACATAGAGGTGTATTTCGTCTTCTTCTCTTTTCTATCTAACATATAATCTCCGATACCTAGGCTCCTACGCACTCATCCGCTCACTTCTCACCAAGAGATGCGACCAGAACCCCGAGTACCCCGTTCCCTGACGACCCAAATCTTAGCACTCCCCACCTGGATTGAAGGTGCGCAGCGAATCGTTCACCACTGTTGCTGCTATTCTAACAGTTTTATGTCGTACAGAGCTACCTTCAGCATGGAACAGCGCCTTCGTGATGTCCAACAGCCTCCTCTTGTGTCAACGCTAAGAACGCGATAGCACTGCGTGAAGATGGAGACTCGGGTGAATTTTACCTTGAAAAGCATGAGTGGAGCTTCATGTGCGTGCCCATCATCTTTTTGCTTCGCACTCTGAACTGGTTTGAGGTGCATAAAAGGAAGGCTCAAGACTACTGGTGGCATACACATCACGGTAAGTCTCAGCCAAACTCCCATGCTGAAACCATGTGTGCGCCAGAACTCCGTTGCAGTAGGTCGCTCAGCGTCGCCGGAAGGCGTCGTTGGTTGTCTCCAGCAACGGCCTGATGAAGTTCTCGTGGGAAAGGAAATGGCCAAGTCGCGCGGTGGATGGTGGCCCTAACAATACATTCATTACTGGTGTAATTTCCCGACCAATTTGATTGATTTCCCCCCTTATCTGGCATGAAATTTCGGAAGTTTTGACCACAATTAGGTCCCCAATTACGCTCCTTCAATACTAAACAGACTGAGATTCAAGCCGAAACACCCTGACCTGACCCCCTGGAATCTTTCCTTTTTTACCTGACTTCAAAGTGCATGAATTTCAGTATTTCAGCCTGAAATTCAACCTGTTTCTTGGTGAAATACAATATAATTCATGCTGACTCAATTCCTGGAATGTCAGGGACTTTTCAGACCCCAGTGACGGTGGAGGTGCGCACGGTGCGGTAGAGGACTCAAAGTGCTAGGCAACAGGAAAGCGGAGTTCGGAGTACGCAAATGCGCAGGAAATGCGCAGGCCATTGTGTTTCCGCCATTGTGAGCAAAGCACGAAAATGGTCCGATGCGGCACCAGTTTCCACTACATGCACGACCTTAGACCACCGTTATGCTGCAGGATATTGAATGAGCGGGTAGGGGCGTCATAGGACCCTCAGAGAAGATGCTAGACATCTGGAGATGTCCTGTGGGGTGTTTAGTGCGGTATTGGTGCTGCAAAAGCCGTGATGCCGCGCCGGAGCGATTGGACAGCCAAAGAAGAACCAAAAAACAGGAGGTTATGCGCACCAGAAGCAAGATACTTAGACGAAGGAGAAGTGAGGAAGCAGCCTAAGAATTTGAAAATGGCCTTGGAGGTCCTCCAGAGCGTGTGGAGGACAACTTGGTAAAAGCAATCCAATCGCATAACGTGACGTCATGACTCAATTACTAACCTCGGCTTTGGGCGGTGATGGCTCCGAAGCTAGGCTCGAGCGGCAGCCATAGCCGAGCCGCGGCAACACCAGTCAGGGCCTCGCCTCTTGGTCCAGAGCCAAACCAAACCACCGCAACTTGCCTAGAAGGCCGCCGTTTCACTTGTGCACCATGGATTCTCATTTCCCTCTCCTTCCCGTACCTGTTGTGGTGTGCAAACGGCGGTGCATTCAGTCAATGGATCACGCTCTTGATCTCTCCCATGTCAATGTCCCGGCATAATACTGCACGGGGTGAGAGGCTCTTCCCACTTCTTCTCATCCAGTATCGCTGCACCTCGTCACCCATACGCGCTTGCGCCTCATAACATGGATACAATGATCAAGGATTCATCCACAGATCTAGGTAGAGAAGCCATTCTCGCCTCAGAGAGGTAAATATCTCGAGACCATCCTCCTCCAGGCACAGACCGGACTAAATCATGTCTCAGCCCGGCACATATGTTCCAAAATGCTACTCGTTTCAGAATCGAAGGATCTCAATTCATGCATGTAGCGGGCAGTATGAATATCCATCAGTTGGCCCCGCCATCTGCGAGTAAGGCTCCTTCTTGAAGGCTAAGACTCCGCTGATCGATCTAATTAGCTCAGCAAGAACTCACTGCATTCAGACCCCCCCGTAGGCACAGATGTGCCTATGTTCGCAGATCTCTGCCGAGGTGTGTCTATCCGGGCCGACATTGGTCGATGTTGGTCTATCATGTTTGCCTACACAATGTGTGCCCACGTTGAACGATCTTGGCCGACGGTGTTCTGCCTATCGTGGCCGACCCTGGCCGACCTGAGTCCAGTAGGTGGTTGTCGAAATGAGGTCGCAGATGTGCCCTAGTTTTATTGGGAACTACTGCTTCAAGTAAGATCATTATCCTGGCACTTGAGTTCGCCAGAAGAGTTGCCCATGGACAGCCGTCGGAGTGATCCGTGGGGTTCAGATTTGAAGGCTGATTGATACTCTAATAGGCTAACAAGGTGTGTGAGAGTGAGGAAGGGTCAAAACAGGTGTTGAGATTGAGAATGGGTACAATTTCTTGATTTTGCATAGCTAGGCCCATCAGTCTAGGTGATTCTATGTGTGCCTATTCCGGCCGGAACACGTAGGCCAACCTCGGCAAGGATCGGCAGATGGATCGGCAAAGGTCGGCGCACTGATATGCCTACACATATGCCTACTGGGATCCGGCAAACCTGTGCCTACAGGGGGGTCTGAATGCAGTGACTAACCATCGTGTGTTCAAGTCTCCGATCTCTCTCCTCGTACTCACCCCCATCTTTATATCCCAAACACGTCGATAGGAATCTCAGCGGATGTATATATCAGCGACATTGGCAGTTATTGTAGCCAATTACTACGTCGCGGTCGCGGATATCCTGTCTACGTACCTGGGCCTCAACAAAATCTTCCGGTGGAATACCAACGTGATGGTATCGCAATCGGTGATGTTGGCAGAATCACACCCAAAGGGATATTTGATTTCTTCTTCAACATCTACCGTGCTGCAGATGACCCAATCAACGTGGACAATGTACCGGAGGGATTTTCTCCATTGAAACGCTACGATCCAAGAGACACTGTCTACCTGAAATTCGAGGCAGGCAATCATGTCTCGACCCCTTCTGTCCGTAAACGAGATCTTGACTCTGCCTCAGGGTATGTTTATTGTGAATGTTCGCGCAGATGCTGACTTTCGCATAGGCAATTGAAAGGAACTAATTTTATTTTTGACTGCATTGGCCCGCGAGGCGCTGTATTGGCGCTTCCACTCGGATCGCACCTGAACAAACTGGAGAATATCGAGCACATGCGACGATACGCTGCCAAGAATGTAGAGAGCTGGTACAAATACATCAACGGCGACAAGGGGCGTAGCCTTGCAAACGGCGCTCTATATCTCGTAACTGGCGTTGAAAAGTCCCGATCATGGGGTATGGCTTCGTACGTTCCCTCTTGCGTTTCAACCGGCCGGTACCAAATATCGCTGGACATCCTCGGGACCCGCCACTGCTAAAGCGTCCGGATCCGTCCCTATGAATGACGCCCCGCTCAATCAGACCACTTTCATACACGGATTATCGATTTCACTCTCGGCCGGGATATGGGGAAGACTTTACAAAACCGTTGAAATTGGCCAAAACGTGGACTCGCACCTGGGACGCCCAAGCAACGAATTCATACCATATTCATCCCAGGGATCTTCTTTATTCTCGTGGGCCTTCGGTTTTTCGGGTGGCAGTGGAACACAAGGGGGGCGACAGTGTGCAGGACAAGGCAGGAATCCGAACGGGGTCAATGTATCCGAATCCCCCCCGCCGGCAGAAGTACGTGATTCCAGATCGACGAATGTCGACTTAAACTGCCTCAGATTTTTCATCCATCGCAACTCATTAATGCGTACCTTCTCACCAAGGCAGGAGGCATATCCTATATGTATATTGGTGCTAAAATTCACTCAGTTTCCAAGCGCCGCGGTTGTAATGAGCCACGATGATGACTGGCGTGATGTTCTCCAAAACGTATGCTTCAGGAAACATCTCGCGTACAATCATCCAATCTTTTGCAGGATGATGAGCCTTCGGCATTCCAAAATTCCAGGAACTTGTTGGAGCAAATATGCGACAAGTGTGTGGTGGTAGAGGACGACGGCCAGTTATAATTTACCGAGCCCGCTACGGTTAAGGCTGACGTCTCGTCTGGTTCTTAGGAATTATCTTTCTATCTAGAGAGGACGAAGTAGTCACCGAGACGGTGAAGCCCGAGCAGTCTGATGACGGTTCATTGTTCAATGTCGCTGGGGCTGCACCACCTGCGACTGGACACTCATCTGACATTGAGATGATTTACGACGATAGTGAACCAGCCATTCCCATCAACCTTTTGTCAGATGTTGCAGGTGTTGACCCAAGTACAGAGCTTTACATGAAGAGTATCACAGAAAAAAACAATTACATTAACGAGGTCGGCCATTCGTACTGTCTGTTTTCACCACTCTGAGCCCTCCCCACAGCTCGAGCAGACCGTGACAAAGCTCCAGATTGCGTTGGGATTTACTGCGGACCAAGTTTCAGCTCTTCCAGGGCCGTTCGCAAAGATTCAAGAACTGGAACAAGAAAATGCTCGCCTCCTCACGGAAATTGATCAAATACATGCCACATTCTCTGCGTCGCCGTCTGACTTCACCTGCAGCCGCTCAATCTCGCCAACATTGTACAGCGGATCGGCTGCTTCGGACTCGAAGGTCGCATCGATATTTGAAGCCACTGCTGATCTGTTTGCGAATTAGACTCTATCACATCTTTCAAAATGTATTAAAGCATTTCCTGTCAAAAATCTACATCATTTGGATGTGCCTAGATGCCTGTAAACTGTATTCATCCATAAAATCGCCTTTTAAACCAATTTCACTGAATATATAATATTTTTACAAGTTTCCTTCTATCACTAATTCCATATGAATTAGCTGAGTATTTCTATATAGGTTTCATGTGAATCGGTGCAGAACTCGCTGAGATATTGCGAATTCTTTGAAATCATCCCGAAATAGAAAAAATTTGATCCGTGCCTTCGGTACTGCCAATGGCTGTAACACACAAAAGCCCTGACCTTAATGAACTTGTGGAAAAATCAGGCAGGAAAATCAGCGATGGACACTATACACCGGTGGGGAGAAGAACCCCCTGCCATTTGCTGTACTTGGTCGTTGGTTTTGCATCAGTAATTGAAGATGAGAAGTGGTTGAAGCCTCATCCGAGGCTCCGTGGTTCTGAGTTATTTCACAGATCGGTGGCCCAGAATTCAACTTCATCATTGAACTAAACCTCGTTCGAGTTGAGATCAAGGAATCGCTTTTCTTTTTGCTGCGAAGGACGTCGGTACAACAGCCAGTGTCCAACGCTTTAAAACTAGTTTGGAGCTAATTATGGACCAGAAAGTAGAGCACCTACCCGACCATGCAACCCGACTAGTTAACCAGCGCTTGGTAGCACGCGGTGGCCGTCTGCACATCATAATTATTATGAGTAGGATATACAGGAGGGACGGACTCGGGGAAACCCCATGCGCGGTCGTGAGCTCTCGGTTTTTCTGTTCCCTTGCTTGGGCAAAATATTTCCATAGAACTGTGGCTTGTGAGCCTCTGAATTATCTCTTGAGGGTTCAGGGCTCAGCTAACGTTGAGGAAGTGATTTTGAGCCGATAACGCGGCGACATACGAGGAAGTGGAGCAGTTGTCCGATGATGACCATGCAATCGTTCAATTCAACTCGAGTTCCCAGGAAATTTGAGAGTTCGAAATAACCTCAAAGATTCCCACCTAACACAAGGCTTCCGCTCCACAGTACGCTTGCACATCCGCCGAAATCGTTCCCGTTGCTCACGATAATCAGTTTCTCTCCCAGCCCCTCTTGTGATCAGTGCAGTATGGTCTCTCATGGCTTCGCAAAGATGCGCGGGCCATAAGCACCTTGCGCTATTTTTGGTAAGCTTAAGCCTGGTCTCGGCAATATTTAGAACTTTCTTAACTCAGTCTCGAAGTTGTGTAACAGAATTTTGTGTGTTCGGAACAACGAAACCTACAGGCTTTGAAGCTAACTCTCCAACACTCGCTAAGATTGTTACTCATCGCTGGAGCTCTCTGGATCGGACGATATCTGGAATTATGCAACGGCCTCAAGGTAAACCTCCTGGACAGTATGTTCACACAGTTTCTTCCATCCGTCCTCCGTCCCAGCATACTTCTTGATCCCAATATCATCGCCTTTGTCGTTCTGGCGGATGAAACCCTTTTCGCTGCTGAATAGCGCGAAGATCATGAACTCCGCGCAAACAGCGGGGGACACGGCAGCCATCCAAAAAAGGGGCCTCAGCAGAGGCATCGACAACCGCATGGTCCAGTGGCTCGAGTTGTACGCAGGCGTGTTAACAATTCCAGGCGAAATATGCGTGAAGGCGATTTCTGGATCCCGGACCGCAAATTGCTGGACAGCCAGCGGTCCATCCCCCAGGCGCGAATTCGAGAAGCTCACCTCCAACGCCATGTCCATATACGTGAGGCTCGATCGAAGTGCAGACAATCCGGAATATTCGAGTTTCAAGCCAAAGTCACCGGAATCCCACCAGCTGTTTCGAGGATCGACATAACTTTGGCCGCCTCTTCTTCTTCAACGGCGGCTCGCAGGGAAGGCACGAGGTCGTTGATTAACTTCCACCGCCCATAGTACCGCAGCGCCAGCTGGTGATCGATGCCCTCCTCCGTTCATGTCTGCCGAGAAGGCTCGCGTCACCGGAAGAAGCTACCAAGAAGTTAATCTTTGGGACACGTTTCAACAGTATCACCATAACAGCGCCGATGTTCTTCATCAAGGAAGCTTCTCATCCGACAAACTCGTCCTTCCAGCCTGTTGGCGTCGAGGATCTGGTGAAGGATGCCTAAATTGACTCCGCTGCCCCTTTGTTGCGTCCGACGATAATGATATGCGCGTTGCCCTTCGTGTAGTGCGCGAATGCTTCCGTGGTGGCACGACCAACTCCAGAGGTGCCGCCAACAAAGACTGCAACTGGAAGGTACGCCGGAAGGAACGCTGCGTTGAGCTGTTTAGCGGCAGATAGAGAGAGCATGGTGTGTAAAGATCGCCAGGAGAAGCGCAAGGAAATTAGGCCCGTTATATCTGCAAAATATGCCGAAAGTACGTGGCTTCCCGACCTGGCTACTAGCCAGGTTAAGATTAAGCCGCACCGCAGGCCGCTGCGCAGCGGGAATTGACAGCATTCATTCGATACCAGACTGTGCGTCGATTAGGGCCACAGTGGGGTTCTCAGCTGTAAAATAGAACTGAAGAGGAGATTGGACGCCGAGAGACGCACGTACGTCGGGACGAGGAGCAGGACAGCAAAAGCAGGAAGGGAAGCATTGCGGCGCCGGCTGCCGGCACGGTGAGAATATTAACGACAAAAGGAGCGAGGTGGGCATTGCAGCGCAGCCGTTCGTGGGTTCCTTGAGTGTTGAAGTGCAACGCAAGAATAGAGAAGAACAGGACGGGTTAGGCCAGATGGGGATGAGACCAAAGAAATCGCGAAGGTACAACGGTTAAGATACCGCCATCAATCGCACCGGCACGTCGGCTGAATGTGATCGGACCTTGGCCCCAGCCCGTACAGAACAGCCACTACCCTTCCAATGAGTGGCCAATTGTGCGGAAAATAATCCAACAAGCATTTTCACCAGACCGCCATTGGAAGCCGAGGCTTACTGTCTTGAAGGAAAATTTCTAATTTGAGGCTACCTCGGCACATCTCGGTGCGATGTTCATGCCGGCCGTCTTGCGGAGAGGCAATTTTGTTCGGGAATTAAGTATGTGGTGAAAAATTGGCAATAAATTCAATGGGCGGGCGGAAATTTTGCCATCGTTTGTATCGCACCGCCAATAAAATCGTCCGAATTGTGGTGGCACACGTGCATCTATTTTCTAGGGTAAATGCACTATCGCCGAGTTCCGCCGAACATTAATCATCAGCTGACGATCAATTCACCTTGAAAATACTGTCAGCTGTCTGCCGCCCACCTATTTGGTCTTGTATGCCGCCCTGAATGCAGCTGGCCACAGTGGCCGACGCCCTCGTTGAATATTGAGTCACGCCTCACCGGTTAAATCGACTCCCACTTTCCAGACTCACCACGCGCTTTTTCACAAAGTCTGGACGCCGACAACGCGTCGAATGGCCCACAGCGCTCACCGCCAGGCGCCTACGTCACGGTACGTGCGACTGCACTGGCATAGCGACTATCTAGTGCGTTTTTCGCCCTATCCCCCCACAAACCAAAAGGCAATCTGACTTGATTCAAAATCCCAGATCGTGCACCGCCTGCCTTCCCCTGCCCTTCCGCCCAACACATCCCATCCAGCGGCAGCGGCGGCTCATCCGAGCCCTCCAGTACCTCTTTCCCGAACTGCATCACTTGTCCACCGTTGTTTCCCAGTGCATCATCTGTGCCTCAAACCAAACCTGCTTTCTTGTCGACCAGTCTGTCCGCCGTCACTCGCTCGTGTCGTTTCTTCGTTTCGAATAGCGCCAGTTGGCGCACCACTTGCGTCTCCCAATGGGTCCTCGTCTGCGTCCAATGACGATGGGTTCGCTTGGACCTCTTCGGGCTCGACCCTCCCCCACCCAGCGCAGTCCGCATCACGGCCAACCGCGGTGTGATCATGCTCGCCCTCGTACTCGGCCCGGCTTGGCCACGCTTGGGCTCTTTTGGTTGTCGCGATGTTCTTAGTTCCCTACATTCTCTCCCAGTCGCTTTGTGAAGTATTCGTATACCGGCCCTTGCGGTTTCTGTCCAGGCAATCATGGTTTCTTCATTTCGCGTCGGCCAAGTTACATTCCTTGCTTGAGGATTTCCCCATATTTTGTGCCTGATCCTGTTACTCAGCTAAATTCATGGGACGGACAATTTCTCTCCTTGTTGTGTCGTCTTCTCTGTTATCAAACGTGGCGCTCGTCTCTTTCTTTTTCCATAACCCCAAGGTAGTCGACCGCAATTTGGTCCTAGTCACGGTGCGTGCGGGGATTCCCTCCTAGCATGTCATATGATTTATTTTCAAGCTCCTCGAGCAAGGTACACAGCAAACCAAGATAAAAACAGATCATATAGACCACCGCATGCTCCGGCGGGAGTCGAACCTCGTGCCCGGCAGATATGTTTCCAGCTCTCGGGAAAGTATCATGTGGCCGGTACCGGACACGACCGATGCGTTTCTCTCTTGCTCTATCGTTCTCTGTGGTAGCAAATTGAGGACCCTCATCTATTCATCCGCGCCGTTAATATTCAAGTCAACCAGAATTCCCCGGGACGCGATCAATTGGTTTCCCAGCTTCCTGCAGTTAAAATACATACCCAACAATGAAACAATTAACCTGAACGAAAAAGAACATTGACGAACCCCGTGCCCGCTCGAGTATTCTTCGCGCCGCATAGCACAATAAAGCTCAGTGTCCACACACGCCCGACGCGTTTATCTCCTGCCTCTGTCGTCTTTGTTAACAAATTTCAGGAGGCTAGCCTCATACACACCGCTGGCATGCAAACGACCTGAAATTTGAACATGGACACGGTGGGTGTCGGTATTCTCTTGTCTGTAACATGATTTGTTGCTCACGATTCGTGCAGTCAAGACACATTGGAGTTGTTGACTAACAAAGAAAAAAGATGATACGTATCACGGTTCTTTCTCAGAATTTCCGAGGTAAATTACGAAACTCAGAGAACAAGCACATCTAAAATAATGCGTGAGGATTTGTCGCATTCACCGGCCGCTCCTGGACGACATCCCAATGCTCCACAATACAGGACCCAGCTCACCGATAAATGTCCACCGCTGCAGTCGGTTGAGGTAGGAATCCATCTATCCTCAAATGCACCCAGCCGAATGGAGCTACAAATGCTTGATGGAGCACCTGAACCTTGACCGACGAGTTTGTGAAAAGCGGCTCCAGGATATTGTAGGACGACACCAGTCCGTCGACAATATCGGGGCTGTGATTGGTGAAGTTCTCCGTGAAGTGGGTATAGGCCTCGTCGACCGTTCTGCGGAGAAACTATTAGGGAATGCGCGAATACCCATGCGGTACAGACGGACAACCCACCTTGCAACGTAGAGTGATTGGACGAAGGCGTTGAAAATCTCCTCCTGCCGCACCGGACCTACTGCGTGCGGCGTACATCCCTGCGGCGGCCCTCGCGTCGTAATCCTAATAGAGGAGTTGAGCGCAGTTGGGCTATTGGACTGGCCAACACTGCATTTACTGAGGGTCGAGACAACGGCTAGGATAGCGACGAGTGCAGTTGAGCCACGCATTTTTACCCGTGGTCGTGGTGGAAGTATTTGCATGCTGTACCACTTTATATATGTGCCATCTCCGGTGTAGCATCACCAGCGGGCGGAGCCCGGGCGGCAAAATCCATGTTCAACTACATACCATGAATGCTGGACTCAGTCAGCGGTTGTGGGTTGACTCGGGGCGCTGAGAGTATCGGCCTAACCGTCAGGTCAACTTGAAGGAGGTCGCTCACAGCCAGAGATTCCAGCATGGGTATCTGCATGTGACAACTATTCCGCAGGTCGAAGATCCGCTTTGATCGACTGGTGCGTCCGCAATTGTAATGCCATCGGGGCGTACTTTTTTTTCAGTCCCGCATCATATGAGCGTGTCGTACAATGCCTCCCCTCCGAGCACTAGGCCCTTCACGTGAGTCCCTGCTCATATTTGCCAATATAGCCGTGAGCCCAAGAAAGCTGAACACTGCCACCCGTTCTAGCATTCACACAACAAGTTAATGCAACCATAGTTGATAAAATACGAGGGCTGATATAAATACGATTCCCCATTCACAAACGCGTTGTTTACTTCGCTTTGGTTCAGCCTTGGCGCGATTCCCATCCCACGTGACTCACCATGAACTTTGATCCGAACAAAATGCGCTCTTAGATGGCCTCCCAGATCCCTCCTCGACTCTGTTGAGGCCTGCTCGGATACTGCATACATCGTTGAAATCATGCAAAAGCAGCTATGCTCATGAATGGCAGAGACTGTACTGAGAGTGCATCGCGGCCCCGGACCGCAAGGTGGCATGGGTTTGCTCATTCCCGGCAGCTGCCTTGGCTCGGCGTTTCTGGATCCCCTTTTCCACAGATACCATTGTGTTATGCCGTCATTAAAATAGGTGAGCCTATCGTTCTTCTTCGACGTCTTGGAGCATAATGATTATCACAAATTTTGCTGTTTGCCCATAGCATGCAGAATAGATTGCTCCCAGTTATTCATAGACTGGTCACACAACCCAGCACATACAGCTATTCAGACTCCGCTGAGGGAGAATCTCTTCCTGCGGACAGTCTTTTTCCCTCTGATGATATGCACCCGTTGTATGCTGGATCTAACAGGGCGAAAGGCCATGCCCCACTCCTCACGTTCAACATTACCTCGGAGGTGCTATTTCAGGTGCGCCGCATTTCTCCGACTTTGTCATAGGTATTTAAATGGTCTAACGAATTTACTATGCAGCTCGTACTGGCTCTGTCGGCTGTGGCTAAACGGTACCATTTGCTCACTCGAATGACATTTTGGTCCCAGTTGGGGTTAATCGGCAGTACGACTTGGTCCGAAGGTAACATAACAACACAATAAAGCAGTGTCTAGATGAAAGAATGCTCTACTTGGACCAAAACGTAGGCGCAAAACGAGTCCGGCATTACGTGCTTATGGAAGGGCTAGAACACGGCTGCGGATTCGCGCTCGCTTGATAAGTCCTCCTTGTTGTCCGGAGTTCGCACCTGGAAAATCCATACGAACGACTTTGACAGATGTTGATTACCAGCTGGCACCTGTGTGCTTTTTCTTCTACTTGGATGAAAGGGTCTCCGTCAATCGCGGAGGCAGGTTATTGTTCGTCATCCATTGAACCCCTCTGGTCGGAGGTGTTTTGTTCCCGAATGATTGGCTGGGTGTCGGCTATGGCTCCCTTCCCCTGGTCCCTTCCGTTCGACTAGCCACGGCCAACCGAATTTCAGCCGAGGTCACCACATTCTGTCGCATTTCACCCATTTTTGCAATAGGCGCCGGCCGAAATACAATAAAGCTGATTCCAACTTAGTCATCACAGTTTGTCTCGACTTGATGTCAAAGAGATCCACGTGATCGTGCCATTTTTCCTCTGTCATCAAAACTGAGCTTGGATGAGTAACTCGTTTTTGATTATGCACTGCATTCATCGTAACACAGCTGCTGATTCAGGCTTCGCGCCATCAAATGTCAGTTCGCGTTCTGGCGCTTCTTTTTTCGGTCCATCACGGTCGTTTCGTTGGTAAATTTGGAGCATAGAAATAACGATTTAAGATACGCGGGGTACAATAAAAGTATCGGACGAATACACATAAAATGGCTAGCAATACACAGGACAGAAGCATCATAATCACGATTATAGGGTCGCAGGCAAACTCGGTGGGACTACCGTCGTTAAGTTGGATTTGTTAGCACGGCGATGGTGGCCGCGGCGAGATTCTTTCGGATACTCGCAAATCCTCTTGCGGCGCACACACTGACTATGAGCCCCGGGGTTAGAGGAGGAACACGAGCAGGAAAACAAATCGCCGAACGCACTTGCAAGTCTGGTCTGGATTATCTTCGGCCGGGCGGATGCACCCGATTTTGCGTTCGCGACAAAACAAGCATGCGAGTGTCGGCTTTTTCTGCACGACAGTCATTTCTTTGTTGAAAACCTGTGGCCAATGACGGAGGTCTTCGATGGTTGGAAAGCGTGTCGTGGAACTGATTGGCTGTGACTGGGAACCAGAGGTTACCTGCGGCACCCCGCGGCCACTCTGAGAGATGGCAGGTATGTATGCGGCAGGTTCAACGCCCCAATGCGCGACTGGTCGTGAGCTTGGAGAAGCTTGTGCAGACTGGGGCCTGGGCAGAAGTGGTGCGCTCAGGTAATCGACGTCTCGGGATGAACCCAAGTAAGTTGATGTTGAGTGCTGCCCGCGTCCTGACCGAGTACTAGGGAGCTACACGCATGAATTCAGCCTATGCGAAGCTGCGTGAGTGATGCCTCTGGCTCACCTTGTGTTGAAAATAGTCCAGAGACGTGTGAAAATCTCCGCTGCCTGCATGACTGGAGCTAGACGAAGTATCTGCCTCGTCGGAGCTTGACATGTAGGAAATGAAATCGTTGCTGTCCCCAGGATAATGGGTAGAAGGATCGACGTCGTATTTTCCGGAGCCGTTGAGGAAGTCGTCCATGTGCGATGGCCAGCTAAAATCTTCGACTAATGGAACTCCCCACGATGGCGGAAGAAGGGATGTCTGAGAGTGGGCATGAGACAATATGCGACAGGGATGGGAGGATCACAGACGTCTGAATGCCAATCATGCAGAGCTTGGTCGTCGCTACTCATCATTTCGGTTGAGGGAGCAAGGGCTTGCCAGCTGGGTCTGCGCGTTGAGGCGCGCACCGTGTCTGGCTCGAAATTCGAGCCCGCGTTGCGCGGGGAAACCATTGCGGAGAGTAGAGGAGAGAGGTGCAGGAAGCCTGAAGCTCCAGGATCGTAGAATGCCTGTATTTAACTTGAGATGCTGTGTGTACATGTAGATGTACATGTAGGCGATTCGCGAAGACTAGTCGTTACGAGAAATCAAATCCATTCTCGGACCCTACGGGGTTTTGGCCTGAACCGAGAATAGCGCCGACTGTACGGGGATATCCACGTGGTTCCAAAAGAGGGTAAGTCTTGGCGCTTGAACCGCAATTTTGTAGCGTATTTTGCACAGAAAAGCAGTTTCTAGCTCTAAAATATGACCAGGAGATCAACCCAAGTTTTTGTCCGGCAGGACTTCAGTTTCCGCCGTTGACCTCATTTTTGCCCAGAGCTTAGATTCGAGGTAGCCGGAGTCATCACATCGGCTAAAAGCGTGGGCGCTTGTTTTCGCCAAACGTCCGAAAATCCCAGCCCATCAGGCCGCTCAGATGAACAATTTGATCGTAATACATAATGATTCTTTTGCCGGAGGCGCAGTGACATAAGACACTGCAACCTAGCCTCATTTGGGAGGTATATCAAACTCTTGAATGCCGAAAGAGCTTTATGGAGCGAGATAATTTGCGGCAACCCAACGGAAGCATCGGGGGGCGCTAAACTTATGATGTGTGGATATTGGATGCATATTGTGGTTTTGAGGAGAGATATCGAAGTGCCGAAAAATACACATAGCGGCGTTCCGACTGGTTTCCAATCGGTGAAGTTTAGCAGCGAGACAGCGAGCCACGCGACGCACAGATGGTCCTCGGTCAAAGCGGCTGATAGTCGAGGGTAGTTCAATTCATAGGCGTCTCATATCGTCGGTCCGACATCTAAGGTGATTACATCTCTGGCTGTGTAAGTCTACATACCTACGCCGACGCTCGTCGCGGATCGCAAACGCAAATCGCTTCGAAAATATGTGATGACTGAGAAGAAAGTTGTCTGCTCCATAATTGATTGACCCGGCTTCATGGTTGATATGCCGCTGGGACACCGGATGGTTCAAACGAGGGACGACCGGTTAAAGCCGAGGACTTAACGGAGGAGGAACGCCAGAGGGTAAAAGTAGTCATTATTGGTCCTTCTCGCTGACTGGTATTCAAGTTGGAGCTCGCCATGAAGAGGATGGACGTTGATTGTTCGAGTGAGTGCGAATATTCGAGCAAGAAAACCGAAAGAAGGAACTTTTGATGGGACTGCAATCCTATGACTGGGAACTGTTGAAATCGGTAATACATACAGTGGTAATAACATTCCCGTCGCCAGTTGCGAGCTCTCCAATTGCATCGCCGCCGGAAGGAACTTCATTGACCGCCAGGTATCCATGCAATTGGGTCGCGACTGAGTATGAAGAAAGAAATCCTTCTCCACTGAAATCCTTGTCATTACCCGATGTGGGTGTTATGTATTTCTTTCCTTCCTCCTTTTCACCTAGTGTGGGAAGAGACGAAGGTAAGCGGACAAGGGCAACGCAACCAGGTACGGATCTGAAATTCAATGACGGCGCATGCTTTCGAACTCTCGTGGTGCCGCAGAAAAGAACCCTGTTAATTTTCGACCCCAGAATATGTTCCATCAAGGAGGAAGTTGTATAATCCCTGTATTGAGCCTTGAAAGTTACCTGAGTCACACATTCAATACGGCACCGAGAATCCGCATTGAAACGTCACAGTGACTACATCCGCACTCTCGGCTTTAGTTCCCGAGCTGCGAGCGCGCAGAGCCGCGAATATAGAACAAATAGACCGATAATTGGGTGCGTTATTCTGGGAAGGATAGTGATGGTGATGGTGATGGTGAATATTATACACAGCATGGTCCAGCCTCTGAACACTGTTCCAAAAAGTATCCGAGCGCGCGTGTAGATGGGCGGCGAGGACCGATGCGTATCGAAGACCAACACTTTTCTTTTCTTTTTGGCACTGCCGCTCAACAGAGGCTCGGCAGTTGCTCGGCACGGAGAGTGGCTGTGTGTCGCCGCTTAGTGCCTCCAATCAAAGAAAGCTCTATTGGCTTCCTCCCATCATCTCGTTTCAAGTCTAGGCCGCCCTGCTCTTCCTCTAGCGTTTTACCTATTGGACATCTTTCAATTTCAGGAAGGCTTCCCGCCACTCTTTCTATTACTGGTGTCGGACATGGCAAACGGTCGGCTCTCCAGATGTCTTAACGATGCTTATATTATGTATATATATCTGAGGTAAACTAGAAGTTGCCGCTGTTGTTTTTCTAGAGCGAAGGCCCCGCATCTGTTCCTCACCGTCATGGCCGATGCAGCACAACTGAACGAAAAAGGTAATCATATTTTGACCGTGGCCATCGTCTTTTTTGCTCTGACGTATATCTCAGGCCGGGCCGTGCTTCAAGAGCGGTAAATACCAGGAGGCAGCCGATTTTTACGAGGCCGTAACTGTGGCAGATGACCGCGAGTCGGCCGTATACTACTGCAGCCACCTCACCGTCGCATATCTGAAGCTTGAAAGGTGAACTTCATGCCCACCTCACCCAGATTTCACGATACCATGCTTCAGATTCGAGTCAGCTCGGGATGCCGCTCATAAGACACTTTAATCGACCCTATCTCAGTCAAGGCGAGGTACCGAAGAGCCATGACACGCAGGGGACTCGGTTTGCTCCTCATTCCCTTGTCGATTTGAGCTGTGTTCTTGTGAGGGACCCAACTTGCGGAGAGGCACGAACGGCCCTGAGCGAGACCACGTGAATGTACGATACGGCGGTAAAGGTCAATTTCTTCGTGAATGACATCCCGAGGATAGATTTGACTCCTGCGCACAGCTCCATCTCAACCGCACCTGCAAGTAGCGATGTACGTCTCTCGGCGTTTCGGATCCAGGCGCCTCCCGAACAGCTAAGACGCCCACGCAATGTAACTTGCAACGGATACCAGACGAAAGAAATGCATCCCCAGAAAGCAATTTACTGTCAAAGGGTGCGTTCCATGGCTCCGTCTCTCCGCACCGATACCGACCCGAATCCGGTCCACAACATACCTATATGCACACATACAATGTTTGTTTCGCGGGCTAATTAGCATCTGGAAGCACCCACGCCGTTCGCTGTACAGTTATGGCCGTTAAGAAGGTCTTACTGGTTTTGTTTCAGCGAGTCACACAAAAGCATTCGTACTTCCAGCCCCTCCTTGAACAATACGGGATTCGGGTCCTCGGGATGCATAAGAAGAGTCTCCGTCCTGTATGATTTCATTTTTTTGTCTTGGTATAGCTTAGCTGAATACATCATTTCCTGAGAGCTATGGATGATAGACGACCATGGAAGACATGAGTTGGCTGAACGTCGCGGACTCATCTTCCCATGAACTCAAAGTGGACTTGGCTTGGGCAGATGGGGCGAAACAAAGAAAGACATGTCGATCGGATTCTGGGACTCTGTCCAGGAAAATCGGGCCCCTAGGTCACAATGTATTTCGTCATCTTTTCAGCTTTCAGCTACGCAGAAAGAACCCCGCTCAATTCGCGACAGGTGCATGGCTTGAAAAGGAAGCGCCATTTTCTTTTGTTCGAATTATGCTCAAATAAGTCAACAGCGCACTCCAGAACAGTCAAGAGACGACAACGCCATAGCACGGGATGCAGCCAGATGAGTTCCACTCGAGCATAAGAATCCTGGTCGACTAGGGGCAGACTCGCGGTAAAATGCCATCTCGTCACTTTTCTTTTCCCTACTCTGAGAGACTTCGACAGTGAGCTTTGATTAAGAAGGCTGGTTGAATATGAGGCAGGGACGTTATTGACTTCCGGAACGTTCCATGTTACAACGATCCTTCGCGAATTCAATGGCACGAAACACCTACGCCAGAATACAGTGGAACGGATAATGCGCCTGTAGCACAATGTGTCTTGTATTCGGTACTCGGTTTATATGCAGAAAGACTCCGTTCGACTCGGGGCAGACGCATGCGCGAAACCAGTTGGCTTTTTTTACTGCCGAGAAGGGCTATTGACTGGTAGGTCCATCGAATTTCTTTTTTTCCAGATGCACAACACTTCCTCGAGAACTTGAATTCCGATACGATCGGATTCTATAAGCTTGAAGTGCGAATTCAGTTTCACGAAATCAGCCACGTACCCTAAGACGCAATTGAAAAGTAAATAGCGCCTGTGACACGCGGCGTTGCTCTGCACCCTTATGCTGCCAAGACCCCGGATCATGCACAAAACCCCAGTTCGACTCTGGGCAGCATAATCTATCTCCGCTGTCATTTTCTTTTGTAGAGCGCCCACCGAACACGCACCCCACAGCTTCTTTCAGGCACAGACCCTGCGCCCTTTCCGCCAAGCGTACGGCCCCCGCGAAAAAACACACTCACTCCTCGTCTCTGAATCAGTACCGATTCCAGTCTCTGAATGCCCGAGTCGACGCTAAATAACTGCAGGGAAATGCAGATGAAGACCCTAGGTTGCCTTGCGGCAGGAGATCACTCAAGCCGCTGACCCATACGAACGATGAAAGATGAGGCAGAGAAACGCCCCGGTAGCGGACACCTTCCACCAAATGTAGGCAGATAGCCGACTCTAGACGGATAGGCGGATAGCGGATAGGCGGATAGGATAGGCGGATATGCGGTGCGACGACCCAGGCGTTTTGCCTATTTGGCACCGACCTGAAGTTTATCTTCACCACCACGAGTTTCAAATCGTCCGGGACGGCTTAGCTGCGCACCTTTCTACGTTCCAACGCTTTGTCCCCCGGGACTACTGAATTCAATCCGGCGGAATGCTACCCACATAGTGCATTTGCCCACAGCTCAAGAGAGCAATCATCGTAAGTCATACCTCGGCCGAGCTGGGGTAAGCCCGAGGTCAGGGCGCTGTTCGGTTTACCTCACTGAGACACGAGATCCTTGGTAAGACCCTAACCGCGACGCGTATAAATGCAAGGTCGGAGGTCTGCTAAGCACCAGAAACTGAAATGCCTCTCCACCGCATCTTCGTGTCCAATGGGTTCTTCTCTTCCGCAGATAAAGCAGCATTGGCAGAGGCTATCACCGACGTTTATTCCTTCCTGCCGCCCTTTTATGTGATCGTCCTCTTTATCGAGCTCGACGCTGGCAACATCTTCGTTGGCGGAAAAGAAACCAAGCGCATGGTGCGAATTAGCGTTGAACACGTCGCGCGGAGTTTTACAGAGTGAGTGCGTTCGTCTGAATATCTTTATGGGTTCTAAATGTTGGTCTTGCAGCGATTCATCGAAACGCGGCTTCATGGACCGCTACGAGAAGGCGCTTGAGCCGTTCACCAAGGCTCGAGGTATCGACTGGGAAGTCCAAGTCGTTGATTGCGATGTGGGTTCAGACTTTGCTCTTTGATCAATGGTCATTTACGACCTCGTTAGCGCCTGCTCTTGAACTTGAATGGTATGGCGCTGCCCGAGGAGAATACCGAGGAAGAAAGGATATGGAAATCGGAGAATAGAGCGGTGCCGCGTGAAGAAATGGAGGCTTTGAAGGTTCATGCAGCTGTTTGAATTGCCTGTAGAGCTTGTGCATAGTCACGCGTCCGCGTAATGTCTGTCGATTGATTGTGAAAAAATGCGAAGCCGGTCGGAAAACCAATGGGCTCGTCTGAGCACACTGATCCTAGACAAGGAGAGAAGCTAACCCGAGAGCGACGATCCAGGGGGTTTCAGGAGCGCCCATCTGAAACAAGATTTCAGGTCTGGAAAATTCTAGAGACAAGAAGAACAGACGCCTCTACTTGCTGCTCGAGAAAGAATCCGAGCACTGGAGGATCCAACAGGCTCTTAATCTTTCCTGAAGATGAAAGCGAGAGTAAAAGCGCCGTGGATACTTGGTGGATTCCCGTGGATTTTCGACCCGGACGAGTTAGCTTGGAATTGTAATCCAGCGCCTCAGCATGACGATGTGTGAAAGAATTCTGGTGATTCGGATAATGAAAATGGATCTCACTATCAGTGGGAAGGTCACTTGGAGGATGAAGGCAGAAGACAGAACTGTCAAAGAACTGACTCGTACTGTGGCTCATCTTTATTCGGTTTCTGAGAATCTGTTGTGGATTTGGTTCCGGGAGAAAAGGATCGAGGGCGAATTTTTTCAGCTCAGAGCAGTCCTTTTCCATTACAGCGGCACTAATGAACATAAGTTAGATGGCTGGACCCCAGCGGAAAATGGCTGGTAAGTGTCAGAGTACGGAATGACTCCGTGTCCGATATACCCTGCCAGCTTGTGGCTACGGAGCACATAAAGTGATTAGACGCGCACGGGGTTCGACTCCCCACTGGTGCATGGTCCATCGCTGATACAACCTTTTTATTGCGTAAATTGTCGTGTCCGTTGAGCTCAGGGAGCTGGGGAAATATCATGATGCACGGCCCTGAAGGAATACCGACACGCACCGTGGTCAACTTCAAATTGCAATTGCGGTCGGCCTGCGTGGTGCGGAAGAATGAATGGATGGCGTCCTTGATTTTTGATAACACATAAGACAATAAAATCAAGAGAGAAACACACCGGTCGTGTCCGGGACACTGCGCCATAGAATAGGCCTGAAAATTTGTATTCGGCGCGCACACGGTTCGACTCCCCACCGGTGCTTTTGATTGTTCTTCCATTTGTCTTGAGAGTGTGTTGAGCTTGTGCGGGGAGAGTGAATTAGCACTTATAACTACACGAGGACATTTAGACCTCACTCGCTGAGATCTCTGCTGTCGTCCAGGGTCGAGGCACGAGGCATTCAGTCGGGATTTGACTGGATGTCGCAATGCAGACGACCCCAGTGGGATTCATCTCGATTGTCTCAAGCTCTCCGACTCAAGGAAAGATGCCTGACGAGAACGAAGGTAACGTTTCCGTGTGCCACTCAAGTAAGTACCACAATGAAGCACAAAAAATGCTTGGGTCGGAATGTGCGCACAGTCAATTGCAAGTATTATGTAGGCGAGCATAAAGCAAGTAGCAACGAGCATCAGGACAGCGACAGAAGCCCAAGCGGTCCGAGTACGAGCTTGAGCGTAACTGCCATGACACTGCCGATTTGGACGGTAATGCGTGCTGCACTCGAACCAGGAGTGGAGGGAGCGGGTCCTGCGTCGTGGAAGGCATGTTTCGTTAATTTCTTTAGAAAATATAAGCAGGTGCGCACCTGATGGAGTCGGAGCTGGTGGGCCTCGCGGACAAGCTGAAGTCGGAGCTGGTCAGGGCAAAGAGGGAGGATGAGCTTAGAAACCGACGACGACCCCGGGGGCGCCAAAGAGCACGAGGACGTGGAAGAGAACCCGTCATCGTTGGAGGTAGATGAGAACTCGTTGCCGTTGCCCTTCCCGCTGCTGCTTTCGGCGGATCGGGAGCCAGAGGAAGAGCCGACACCGCCGTTAGATGAGATGCATTGTGCAGAGGCGCAGGTTGTGCACGATCTGGGATTTTGAAGCAAGTCAGATATTTCTGGAAGGGGAAAGAAAGCGTACTGGGTAGTCACAACTTGCATTTTTCATCCCCATTGCAATCATCGCACGTAGGCGGGGCTGTGGGGCATTCAACGCATGCTCGGGCGCCGAGGCTCTGTGGGTGTAGGGAAAAGGAGCGTTGCAGCCTGGAAAAAGTGATTCAAGACAAGGAGCAAAGAAGGAGGAACGAGGTGACGGGCGGTGAAAAGAAAGGTGAGCCTTGGCAATTGATCGTCCGCCAATAATTATAACCGATCGTGGGTTCGGCAGTAGTCGGCCGATCGCCTTTCGAAGGCATCCTTGATTGAATTGAATTTAGCAACAGGTCGGTAACGACACCAGTAAGCTAAAATGCACTGGATCATTATACTATTCCTTCATGTGTGTGCATGCTCAATTTATTTTCTGCGTAGGTGGCAGATGATTACCCTCGATTTCTCATCAGAAAAGCTGGAATCTACTTATATCTATGTGCGAACCCAGAATCGAATGGGGTGCGTTCCGCCAATACACCTCCCATTTCACATGATTTACAGATGTCCTCGGCGTTCCACAAGCGCAATATCCTTAGATATACAGTAGTTAATTTCAAGCGAAGGAAAAACAAGGCCCCGAGTCGAACGGGTTGTTCTAATGCTCATTCCAGTTTCTTCTAAGGTGCAAATGCATACCGCGTACTGTAGACATACGATTGCATAGCCAGTAAGTGCTCGACCTTTTCGCGCATTATTGGCTCCTGTTATTGAAGTCTTTCGCGGCCAAAGGAAAATCACGTGCTTCAAGCATTCATGTGCCAGCCTCAATCATCAATGGCTTTCAATCTTGAAAATATGTAACCCGAGCCACCACGCGGTAGGAAATTTCAAATCTGTGGAACTCAGCTCCATGGTCGAGCTCGCGTATCTATTTCCGAGCCGAGAGATCTCCGTTCATTATGGAGGTGTTTTGGATGAGATTCGAGGCCTAAGACGCCGAGGCACTGTAAAGGTTGGCGGCTTCTTGTTCGGGATTCTTTGTTATTTATTTATACGACAGGCACCGGAAGACTTCCACGCTTCATGATAAATCCTGACGCCATCTAAAGCTTCCTCGCGGTTTGCTCGAGTGGGAAAGGAGGCGGCGCCTCATGTGGACGAGGTGAACAGTACAACTCGGTAATGCAATTGTTCTCAGATGAAGCCTTATACTTGGGTCAAACCCTGCAAGATCGGACGAAAATTCACTACATTTTGGCCGACCTCGATCAAGTCGGCCGAGGGGCTGCCGAGGTTGGCCGAGGTTGGCCGAGGGGCTCGACCGGGTTGGCCGAGGGGCTCGACCGGGTTGGCCGAGGGCCTCGGCCAACCTCGGTCAATCTCGGCCGAGGGGCCCTCAAAATGTAGTGATTTGATGGAGACGGAGCTACATAGTACATGGTGATGTTAAACGAATCACATTCGTCAAAATAATATTTAACCAGGCCAATTCTGGAACATTCATGTGATTCAGCCATCCTTGGAAGATACGGTAGTTGCGCGACCCACCTAAAGCTCCACCAAGTCGACGCAGTGTGGTCTCTCGCACTGAATACGCTCAGCCCAAGATATCTCTTCCAGTCGCATCTCGTGGCAGATCGGGAGATACTCCGCCACATTGTCCCACAGAATTATGAGATCGTCGTCGATTGCATCTTCTTCGTCCCAATTATCAGTGGAAATATTGGTTAACTTGGGAAATATCCCCGAGAGGAATCGGGCGACGGAAAGTGACGAAGAGATCGGTGAACATGCTACTTCCCATGCGACCAGGCTGCAATGCAGGATGCGTCTGCACAGGCTGCTGTCCATTTCCGGAATTTCCAACGCGTTCACAGCCATTTCGAGCCGCGCGAGGTTGGAACAGCGTTGGGCGAGTAGAAAGAGACTGTGAAGTGTCGCGCGGTGGGGGGTTTTGGAAGCGCATAATGAAAGGTCTATGAGCCGTGGCCATGCCTCTGCAATTGAGAGAACAACGTCGTCGTCGTAAGAAACACCGCTGGGCGGTCTCAGTACCAGAGAGGGGAGGTTGCCGAAGTGGAACAGATAGCGGATCGTCTCAATTGTGAGCAGGAGGACCGCAACCGGGGCCGCGTGTTCCGGATCTCTGGTGATGCGAAGTGATGTAAGGGAGACTTGTGGGAGGTGGCGCTTAAGAGCGACGTGGATTTGCTTCAATGCAGCGTCGTCTGGGGCCGGATTGATGTCGAGATCGAGCGACTCGAGCAGGGAATGACCGAGGGAAGAAATAAATGCTAATGCGGACTCTGCTGGTGTGGACTGCAGCGTAACTTCGCGCAAAGCGGTGAAAGTAGGTCCCTGGATATTCCGGCTCGATAAAAACTCTGAACTAGCCATCTTCGGGATTCCGAGAGTGACGGTACGCAGGTCGGGAAGATGAGCTAGATGGTCGAACGCCATTTGATCCAGGTGTTCCAAATATAGTGACTGGAGACACTGCAGACCGCAGACGAACGAAGAGATGGCGCCTGATTGTTCAATATCCAAGATCTCGTTCTGAATGAGTTGAACGTGAGTCAAAGAGGGGCATTTTACTGCGAGAGACGAAAGGAGGGTCAAGTGGGCGATGGATCGAAAACAACCTAAAGCTATGTTCGTGATTCCAGGGGCAAGGAGGATGGGCATCTCCGAAAGGTGTGAATTATCGGGCCAGTGAAGGATACGAAGGTTCGGAAAGAGGTGATAAGTCGGAAGAGACATTCGGAGAGTCTCGAAGAGGACAGAAAGATCCAGGGCATCAGGAAACGAGTCATAACCGCAGGAGAGATATTTGACCCGATACATGTACATGAGGGGTCTTTTCCAGTCGGCTGGCAAAATTGGTCGACGTAATGACTGATAGACCATGATCATTATTCGTGTATGCAAGAAATCGAGCGACTTACCCGATCTTCTTTCCAAACGTCGGGTGGCATACAGTCAAGGACGTGCAGTATGGTGCCCTGGAAGGACCAAAGGACATCGAGAGCGGAGGAGCTGAGCGCCATGCAAGTACGTGCCTAAGGAGCGAGTGAGATACATTGTAGCTTGGAGAAACAAGTTCGTGCCAGACTCGCAAGATCGCGGGATACACCTTTATTCAGCTTGCAATCGCGGTTCGGGCAGAGTTCGAGACAATTTTTTTTGGCAAGACCTCGGGGATATCCAATGCTCTGTGCATGTCACCGTCGGACTTTTGTGAGCAAGGAAGACGAAACGAAGCCAGAAACAAGAAGCAAAGAATGAAAAAGCCTGAGGCTAGAAACAAACGTCAACATCAGAGCACTGCTTTTGACAGGTTTCCTTTGTTCTCACCACCACCGATAATGCATCGGGCTCTGCGAATTTCTGAGCTGGTCGAGTTGATTTGCTCTCAGATACCCAATGCAAATACTGTCTCTGAGCCGGCCAGAAGGGAAGATCTTGCTGCTCTTGCGAGAACGGCGACGATTTTTCATAATCCTGCCCTCGATCGCTTATGGAGCTACCAAACAACTTTGGCTCCCATTCTACAGTGTATGCCAGTCGATTTATGGGATGAGCAAGTTGAGAAAGGATTACTGGATGAGCTGGTATGCCAATCGTCCTTAATAATGTACGACGTCTCGGACCCTAACGGACTGGGCAACAGGAATTGACAAGGCCAATTACACCTGCAGATTGGGAGCGCCCTCTACTTTATCTTCACCGGGTGAAGGAACTCGATATCTCAGAGAACGGGCAGCTTCCGTCTCGAGAGATTCTTGAAGCACTAAGCATGTCTCAACCGAGGGAGCGGTTGCTCCCCAACCTACGCTCTCTCACTTGGGCTTACTCGGACCATTCTTATTTCCCATCCATCCACACTTTGCTTGGTCCCCGGATTACGACGCTGCACATTGATCTCACCTCCCATGCCGTGTCACACCAATCCCTCGAAAATGCTACCACCATTATGTCGCATCTGTCGCTCATACCGGCCATCGCGATCAAATGTCCATGTCTCAGATTCGTGGACTTCTTCTGCGACACCATTCCCTCGGATTTCCTTCCACATCTTCGCACAAGCATTTCGCTGTTTGTGCGGGGATTAAAGCACGTCGAGACGCTTCGCGTACAGGTTCTGGATGCGTCAGCGCTCGAGCATCTCGCCACGCTATCTACGTTGCGACGTTTCAGGTTGGAAGACCCCGAGGTATTAACCTCCTCGCTGGTTCCTCGGCTCCCTGATACTCCTAGATTCCCGGGGCTAACACGCCTCGATATCCACCCAAGTACCCTCAAAGTGGCGAATTCATTCATCAATTCGCTTTCGCTCTCCCAACTTACGCACTTGATAATCGGAGTCGTGTGTATCCCAACCCTCTATGAGATTTCTTCCTTGTACCACACCATCACGCAAAATCTTCCTCGTGCACAGCTGCGCACCCTCGAAATCGCCATCATTGACGAGAACCACGCGCCCCTCCCGGATGCCTGGATGGCCAAACATGCCGCGTTGCGACAGCTTTTCTGTTTTCAAAACCTCACAGTTCTCATGGTTCAAATACCTGGCGGATTCGACCTCGACGACGCGTGTGTCTTAAACTTGGCACGTGCATGGCCTAGTCTTGAAACTCTAGGATTATCACCGATGGCTGGTCGTAGCGATCGGCGAGTCACCCTCACCGCACTCCACGTGCTTGCAAATCATTGTCCCGAGCTCAAATATCTTGCAATCGAATTAACTGGACTGGCGATTCCTCCGCTAGAAGTGGATGCTGACCAACATGTGATCCAGAGTACCCTCGAAACATTGCACGTCGGGGATTCACCTATTTCCGACCCTGTCGCTGTTGCCAGCTACATCTCCCGTATCTTTTCAGGATTGACCAATATCTATGGTGACCAACGTTGGAATATCGTGGCGGAAACTATTGCGCAGAGGCGACGTCTGCTGTCATGAAGAAGGTTCGGCTGATGTTGCATTAATCCTCGATACCCGCCCGTTCTTACCTTTTGGAAGGCTGTGAAACTCGCAATTTGGACCGCTGGATTCCCGATCGCAGACGCACACACTCAAATCTCACACCTGAAGATCCCAGATAGCGAATGGTTCTGTCCTTTCTATACGTTCGAGCCTTAGGATACTGCTTAAGCCCGTTTTGTTTTCCAAAGTTTCTGTCCACTCCACGAAATAAATGTTTGTCGTTTTCGCCATGACGCAGAAAGAACCCTGTTCGGTGCGGGGCAGGCGCATCAGTCTCATTGACCACTAGAATCTTTTTCAACACCGCGAAAACGCATACTTACTTAGGAGCCACACAGGCATGGTACAGCGCCCGTGGCACGCGGCGTGCCTCTTCCCACCGTAAACGCCATCCAACGACGATGCAGAGCACCCCCATCCGACTCTGGGTAGGCGCATGACTGTAAATGTTCTTTTTCTTCTCCCTGCCTTGAGAGCCCTCAGCGTTCCGCAGCAGATACTTTGATTCACGAATCCAATTTGGTGTTTTTTTTGTTTTGTTTATTCGCAGACTTAATACCGGCTCCCTGACGTTGTTGCTGAGTAGCACTTGAATTCGATAAATTATTCCCCTACCCCAGAACACAGCCGTAAATATCACGCCTGTAGCATGCGGCGCGCTTCTGCAACCGATTATCCAAACGCAGAAGTCATGATGCAGAAAGAACTCTGTTCGATTCGGGGCAGGCGCATGCGTCGGGGAGGCCGTCCAATTTTTTTCAACACCGAATCAACAGGAAAGCGCATACTTACTCACAAACCACACAGACATGGTACAGCGCCTGTAGCACACGGCATGCCTCTACCCACCGTAAGTTGCCTCCACGATGATTCAGAGCACCCCCGTTCGACTCGGGGCAGGTGCATGAGCGCCAAATATCTACCGTTTTGCTTTGTTTCCCTGCCTTGAGAGACCTCAACGGCAAGTCCTTTGATTCATGAGTCCGTTTTGGTTTTTGGTTTACGTGCAGAATAGTTGCTGGAGTCAACAACGTCATGATGACGGACCCTGCAGCTGGCATAGGCTTTTTTCAGCTCCAAATTCTGCCCGGATCTAACCCCCAAGTACTCCAGAACAGGAATTACAACGCCTGTAGCAAGCGGTGTGCCTCTGCCCCGTGTTTGAGTTGCGAACCAGTCTTGTCCGCAGAAGAACCCCGTTCGACTCGGGGCAGGCGCATTCCCCGAGTTGCATCAGCTTTTTTTTTCAGTGACCCCAGAAATATTAATCTGAGCACCTACGCGCAAACTATACAAAGACAGTACAGCGCCTGTGTGCATCTTCCCCGCATTTCCTGGTCTTCTACCTGGTCCGCAGAGTAACCCTGTTTGACTCGGGGCAGGCGCATTCCCCGAGTTGCATCAGCTTTTTTTTCAGCGACCACAGAAATATTAATCTGAGCCCCTACGCAAAAACTATACAATGACAACAGAGCGTCTGTAGCACGCAGCGTGCCTCTGTGCTCTGTTGCGAATCTTTGATCCACACCCTTGTTCGCACAGTAACCCCGTTCGACTCGGGACAGGCGCATGGAGGGGTGAATGAGACTTTTTTCCCCGAATATTACCAGAGAATTGAAGACTTAACTTATCTAAGAACACAATCGAAGGGACACAGCGCCTGTAGCATACTGCGTGCCTCTGTACCTTTGTCCGCAGAAGTAACCTCGTTCAACTCGGGGCATGCGTGTTCCATCTGCTTATCGTTCTTGTTTGCTTCTTTCTTTCTTCGAGACGGCGGTTGCGTTCTCTTACCATGTCCTCAAGCAGACAGAGAAAAACAAGCTGATTTAATTCCATATCGTACAGTTCGCGATCCCCGCGGTAGGTAGCTAACCCAACCTTGTAGAATACACATTCAAACCCATCGTTGCACAATAACACACCCACCCAACTTCTCCTCCTCGATTGTCTTGTCATAATCCCCGAGCACCTTGTTGGGGAAGGTGGTGCCGATGGTGTAGGCGCGGGTGAGGTTCTCGGGGCGCGCGCTATGAGGGGATGGGGAAGTGTCAGTTTTCGATTCGATAACAGATTATTAACGTGAAAAGCCCATATGAAGGGAGGGTGTGTGAAAGTTTCAACGAAAGATAAGGGCAAATGTGCGAGCGTATACCACCAGTGAGCCCAACAAACGACGAGAAAGAAACATAAGAAAAACACGCACGCATTGATAAAGTTCCTCAAATCCTGCACCGTGTGCGTCAGGTTCATCCGGCAGACGATCCTGTAATATAAAGGTTAACACAGAATGTATGCACAGATTGAGAGAGGGAAAAAAAGAATCGTATAGTATGGAGAGAAGGGAAGGAGGGAGGGATGAACCGACCCGCGTGAACAGATGGAAGATAAAGAAAGAGAAGGGAAGCGTGAAAATAAAATAAAGTAAAGAACGAAATCACGAAAAACGCAAAAAAAAGACTTACCTCGTCCCATCCGCCAACCTTATCTGCACGCTCGTCGTCGGCTGCGTCTGGTCTACCTCGAAGCGCGGGGTGATCGCGCTCGCACTCGCCGCCGCGCCGGAAGTCGAAGTTGCGGAAGTAGTGTAAGTGGAGGCAGAAGTAGTAGAGACAGAAGGGACAGGCGCCCCAAGGCGCTGACCCGCACCAGAGAAGGGCTTGGGCTTGGGCGGGACGTAGTCGTCGTCTGTGCGCTTTGTGACTTGGACGTCGACGCGCTGGCCGATGCGGACGTTGAGGATGGAGGGGGGAGCGTGGCTGAATTATGGTATTTATGGTGAGTCGTAAGAGGTAGGAGAACAGGGAAACATGGAGACGCACCCAGCGTGAATCGCCGCAAGGACGTCGGCGTTGGCGGGGTCGTCATAGCGCATGAGCGGGCCGTCTTCGACCGTGAAGCCCTGTCGCCAGAAGGTGAGACGGCGGATTACCAGTTCATCTGAAAAACAAATTTTAAATCAGTGTGTGCCTTGGGGCAGTAGGGGAGGAATGAAGAAAAGGAAAGACAAAGACAGCGCACTCACCCTCCTCCTCCGCACCCTCCCCGGGCACATACGCGCTCGCGCGGCCCTCTCCACCAAGGGTATGGCCCCCGCCAGAGAACATGCTCCCGCTTCCTCCGCGTCCTTGGATCGGAGGTGCTGTGGCGCCTTCCCTACACGCCACAGATCGAATCAGCGTTCCATCCCGTATTCATAATCACCAAGGAGCAACATACTCTTGCGCCCTACGCAGCAGATCCCTCACCAGATCCCCCCCTGGACCGCCACCGCGCGCGCGGCCGGGGTTTTGGACGGATATGCCACTGTAAGCCCGCAAATCAGTATCAATCTCTTCGCGTCCAACGAGGAGGGAACGAAAGGGATGGTAGTAAAGACGCACCTGCGCTCCCCACCAGCGAACCAAGTCTCCTGCTCGTCGTTTTCGTCGTCGCTGTCGTTGTGGCCGCTCATCGTGGTGGTGCTAATCGAGAGACGTGCGTCACGGAGCGGGATGGCGTTGCCAAATAGAGGGCAACAGAGCGCACCGCATTTGCTCCTATTTTGAAGTTTTTCTTGGTGATTGGGGCGTGGTCTTTATTCATGAGGGTCTTCTGGGACAGGGGGTAAAGGGGACATGTACCAGCATTACGCTGTCGGGGGAATCGAACCCCATCTTCTACATACTTACTACGACAGCGTTTCGTATCTTGTCTTGTTCCTTGTTCCGTCATCCCCTTTACAGCTGTTTGCGAAAGTAATTGATGCGCTGGATTGCCAGGCTCGTTTCTCGCCCATTTCTTGACCGTTTTGCTTGATTTTATGTGCGTTCAAGAGCGGTTGAACAGGGCTTCTCAATGGTACAAGCCACGGAGGATAGTTCCTCAAATATAGAATCTTGTATTTTCCCGTAACCCGTTTCAAACCCCAGCTTAAATTGGCCATTACTTGGTCAATTCTGAGCCAATTTGGATGATTTTGAATTCATACGAACGGGGATGTAGAGGCACAGGCTGCACACATTTGACATTTTGGTTACACATTGAAATCAATACTATAGAATGAACTGATGATAGCACAGATTAATTTCATTCTTGATGCTGCAGGTGGGGTGTGCCACAAATTTTCATGTTTCGTACTTGGTTGCCTCCATTTCAGCTTTCAATATCATATGGATTCAAGGGAATCGGCCCACAATTGATTGAGAACGGGCCGTTGGCGCCGCCGCGTGTCCCATTTGAACTAGACAGCCCGCATTTTCAGGTATGCAATTCTCTCAATCTACTGCGCTGAATGCATAGCATTCGAAAGCGTCGCTTAACCGCTTTTAACGCACCTAAAATCAAGGTAAACGGTCAAGAAATGGGCGAGAAACGAGCCCGGCAATCCAGCACATCAAATTTGTTCTTTTTCATCAAAATTTGATGAGTGTCATTACTTTCGCAAACAGCCGTAAACTTCTGTGGAACTGACATGTCGAATAAAATCCAAGAAAATGATGCACTTCACCACGATATAGCCATCGGGGGGAATCGAACCCCCGGCTCCATCAAGACTCATCACACGTTTAGTCTGTAGTTAACCGCGCGATCGTGTATACATCAGCAAAACAGAACACGTCTGGTTGATCTGGCACCAGACCAACCAAGCGTGCCATACCGCCAGAATCAGATCTGGCCGCATAATGACATGCCTGACGCCACATTTAATTCTGGCGGCCACACATGTCAGAACGTCCTTCTGCCACCAGTATTCCCCGCAGATTCATGGCCATATTTGCATCAGAACTCAGTCAGATATTCATTGCGCACTCAGATTTCAGTCAAACGAAGAATTCAGGCCGGAATTTGGGCACAAAAAGGTAATCATTGGAAACGGTAGAACAAGGGCACACGGGAATATGTAGTACGGGGAGAAAATAAATCTATAGGAGCAGTTTCAGGATGTTCTTGTGTGCGAGCAGACGGCGGCGTTCGAAATGCGATTAAGCCTGCGATCATAGAATATTAGAACTGGATCTAGAAGCTGGCGGTGACTTACCTCGACATCGGAATCATCCGAGACCTGAATGCGGCCACGGGAGTCCTCGGATTCATCGGCGTCCGTGTCGTCAACGGTAACCTGCGCGGCGCTGTCGATGTGTGGCTTGCTCATCACCATGATCTTGGACCACTTCTTGGTAGACAGTTTCTTGATGCCAGGCAGGTACGCCTTCGCCCTGGCGGCCCAGGGCACGGCAACGAAGCTGTGGGCCGAGCGTTTACCCTTGCGCTTGATGCCGTCGGAAGAGCATGTGCCGTTTTTGTACATATGAAGTGCGCGCTCAGCCTGAAAGGTCGGCATCAGCAGAACTCGTAATATGAGGCATCTGGACTTACCGCGGCGCAGCTGATGGCCATAGCGCCGACCGGGTGACCGTACGAGACATCAGTTTTGAGGGCGACTTGAAGGTGGGCGGCAAAAACTTGCAGCATGAGTTCAGAACGATAAGCCCCCGTCTCCAGTGAATCTCATGCTCAGCGGCAGACGGTGATATATAGCTGACACACATACCTCGTCTTCCTTGTTCTCGTAGACAAAGCTCGAGTCCATTAACTCGTCGCGGACGTAGTCGGCACGACTTTCAAGAGTGGGGAGGTCATCGCTGGCGAGGAGGTCCTCGAGAGCCTTGAGCGCGGTCTTGCCAAACTTGCTACGCCAGTTGCGGACAGCTGCCGCTGCCTTGATATACAGGAACTTGAGTAAAATTCAGAATCACAAAAACCATTGACGCACCTGAGCGTAAACGGCATCCGTGATCTCATACGCTCCATAATGCATCTTCCACAGGTCAGCCACGACAGCCTGGAACTCGGGATCGGCGTTCACAGCAAAGGGATCGTCCTTGGTCGCGACCCAGTCAATGAACTCCGGCAGGAGGGCATTCTGCCAGAACTTGAGATCGGCGGCATAGCTGTTCTGAGGGAAAGGGAGGTTGGCATTGGTGACCTTGGGCTTCCGCTCACGCTTGACCTTGCCGTCGACGGTCAATTCGATGTCCTTGGCGACGAGCGAGATTCCCATCTACATGGTGGTGGAAGTAAGACACGTCAGTCACATCACATCAAACGGTACCGTGACACACACCTTGGCTGTCGCGTCCACCATCTCGGACGCGGTTTTCAATCCGCGGGCAGCCGCCAGGCTCGCGGGGGTCTCCTCCTCGTCGAACTCTCCTGTCGCAAGCGAGAGGATGCTGCTCCTAGCCGAGCTCATCGTGCTACGGGACACTGAGCGCAGAGGCGGCATCGAGCCGTTGGAGGAAACACTCATGGTACGACCACGGGGCGCGGAGGCAGATGTCGTCTTCGTGGCGATTTCGACCGCCTTCTGCCAGCCCTTCTTCAATCCACCAAGAGCAGACCTGCTTTTCTTTGGTCTGAAGACGAAGTCAGGTATATATAATGTAACAGTCGAGAAGCTGGCACTCACTCGATCTCGGTGGTCTGGCCGGACGGTTTGCGCTTGAGGGTGTTGTTCGGACTGGGAGCAATGCCTGCGGCTTCGTTGATCTCGGACCGAATGGCACCCTGGACAACTCGTGAGCTCAGAAAAACAATTCGTGAGTTAGAATTGACCTTTGCGACCTTCGGGGCTTTACCGGCCTTTTTCTTCTTGGCGAGCGCCCGTTTCTTCAAAAACTCCTGCACCGCTTCTTCTTCATCTGAAGCATTGTCAGCAGCACCGTCGTCAGAGGTTTCGTCACCGGGCTGGTAACTGCTGTCTTTGCCGTCCTCGTCCATGGCATCAAGACCATGGTTCTTGTGGTCGGAACCAGGCTCCATGCTGATGTCCGTGTCCTAGGCTGTAAATCAGTACAAACCTGCGTCTCAAAATATACGACTTGCCTTCTCGAGCGTCTTGCGTTTGAGTTCCGCTGTCACAAGATCTGGGCGGGCAGAATTCTTGCGCGCAAGGATGTCCTCAGCCCGGAGGGCACCCTCCTTGTGGGCGACTCGCTCCACTCCGGCCTGGTGTGCCTATCGTGCATATCAGTTAATATCTTGTGGATTCAGATGAAAGTCGTACCTCAACGGCTGCCTTTTCCTTCGCAGCCTTAGCTTGTTCAACCAAGAGATCGTCAGCAGCCTTCTCGTCGGGGGAGCGGCGCTTTTGCTTCAATGCATTGACGATTTCGCCCGGTCGGGCAGAGCTTTGGGTACGTTTCGACCTAGCGGACATGGCGGGGAGGAAGAAAGAGTGGTCGCTTATCTGAGTATCATTTATCGCTGATCATATATGTTTCAGCTACTCTGCCGCCGGCCAAGAAGTGAACTGAGTTTTTTGTCGGCCGCCCCAGCAGGACCGCTGTTCTTATCGCGCTCGTGTTTCTCCGCCGCATGTCATGTGCAGCCGAAGCGAGAGGAAACCTGGTACTTGGTCAACAAGTCTGAGCTCGTCCTGCTTGGTGAGCTAGGCTTCTGATTTTTTTCTGGGCTACCGACGGAACCGCAGTTCCGTCCATGCTTATCTTCATATGACTCGGGGCGGTGCGCCGCTGGGCCAAGCTTTTTTTCTCCTTATCGTCGTACGACTCGGGGTCGGTCGCGCTGTACCAAGCCTTTTTTCCTTTTGCTTCAAGTCGTGCCCGTGATTTTTTTATCCTGAACCTGTTGTTCGCCAAGGGATACTAATGGAATCACTGTTCGCCGCCGCATATCTTCATATGCCTTGTAGTCGTTTTCAATGTGCTCTGTAAGTTTCTATTTTTATTTTCAGGGCGTCCCTCAAGTCTACTGTTCCAAGTCATACAAAATTGTGCATCTTTGCATTTCCACCCCAATGGCGAGAGGTAGAGGCGGGAATTGTCGACTCGCTTCCGACCGTATTCCATGTCCCTGGCCTGGATGTCCTGAACGTTTGAAGAGCCACAAGGGAGTCACTTACCATGTTAACGCCATCCACCGCCCATCAAACGTTGTTCCTGGAATCGCTCCACCTATCCCATTTCCGCCTCCTTCACCCGGACAATCAAATCACTATTCCAGCGACGAACTACCTCCTATATCACCCACCATCTCGGAGGCACCACCGCGCGCGCAGAAGCATTATCATCCTTTTTTGAATGGTACGCTATATAATTATTCCTGCCTTTAGTAGCTGAGTTTGAGTCGACCTGTGTAGCCCGCCCATGCGACGAAAAGGGGACATTCCTGCCAGTCGGTGCACCACCCCGACCAAGAAATACCGCGGCAGCAGATGACTGGGCGCCTTATGACGACAAGGTGCAGTTTGAGCTTGCCGATTTTCTCTTTCGCAAGGTAAGCGAGTTCTATTGTAATTATTGTTCGTGCTCAGCTGAAATTGCTTCTGTTACCAGGTGCAGATGTCGTCGAAAAATATAGATCAGCTTCTAGAGATGTGGGCCCTCTCGATGATGAAGCACGGTGATCTTGGTCCGTTCCAAGACTACAAAGAGATCTACGACACCATCGACGCGACCACCGTTGGCGACGCGCCATGGAAGTGCTTTCAAACCGAGCCGCTGAATTTTTCTGCTGATGCACTGGCATGGGCGCGGGAGCGGTACGAGGTCTGGTATCGCGATCCCGACGTTGTTATTACCAATATGCTCGACAACCCGGATCTCGATGGGGCTTTCGATACGACTCCTTACGTCCAAGTGGACGCCCAAGGAAAGCGCCGCTGGAGTGACTTCATGTCCGCCAATTTCGCATGGCGTCACTGTGTCAGTACTTCTCTTTATCTTTATCTTTTTCTAATTACTCCTTGCAGGATCGAATTCATGCGGATGATCCCAGCACCGAGGGTGCTATGTACACTCCGATTTTCTTCGGTAGCGATAAGACGACCGTGTCTGTTGCTACCGGGAACGTCGAGTACCATCCCGGGTACATTTCTCTCGGCAATCCGCACAACAAGATGCGCCGAGCGCATCGCAACACCGTCATGCCATTTGTATTTCTTGCCATCCCTAAAAGTACGTGCCGCTTCGATAAATAAATAAACTTTCCTGACAGTCTTCACAGGCGATCGCAAATACGACAATGATCCCGCATTTCGCAAATTCAAGCGGAAGCTCTATCACGCTTCCCTTGCTGCTGTGTTAGCGTCGCTCAAACCTGGCATGAAGAAACCTGTTGTCCGTCGTTGTCCGGATGGGCATTTTCGGCGCGCGATCTACGATTTTGGGCCCTTTATTGCGGATTACCCGGAGCAGGTGTTGCTCGCTGGCATCGTGCAGAACTGGTGTGCAAAGTATGTTGTCTACCATCGCTGTTGCCCAATTCTAATTTGTTGAAGATGTACGGCCCTCTCGACTGATTTGGACGGGCATATATGTGGCCGGCGCACTCATGAGTTGACCGATGAGCTTCTTGCGTCTTTCAGTGCAGAAATTCTCTGGGACTCGTATGGGATTGACGTGGACATTGTCGTGAGTCCCGATCTTTCCAATCTTGTATCAATTTGACCTTTGGTTTCGTCATCAGCCATTTACGCGTGATTTTCCTCGTGCCGACATTCACGAGATGCTCTCCTCGGACCTGCTTCACCAGGTCATCAAGGGATCGTTCAAGGATCACCTCGTAACTTGGGTGGGCGAGTACCTGACCCTTGAACATTCCAAGGCCGACGCAGACGCTATTATGGACGAGATTGATCGCCGGTACCACTTTTCTATTACATTCATGTCATTCATCGCTGATCTTTTCACACTCAAAGCATTGCCGCTACCCCAGCTTTCCCGTGTTTACGACGTTTCAAGCAAGGGCGACGATTCAAGCAGTGGACTGGGGACGATTCCAAAGCGCTTATGAAGGTATTTATCTCTTACCAAGGCTCGCTGTACCTAATATTCAACATCTTGGACAGGTTTATCTCCCCGCAATCAAGGGGCTTGTTCCCGACGAGATCGTACAGGCTATTGCTGCCTTTCTCGACTTCTGTTACCTAGTACGACGCGAAGACTTTGACGAAGACACACTTGACGCAGTTGACGCTGCCGTCCGCAATTTTCATCACCACCGCGAAATATTCAGAGCTCTGAATGTTCGCACGGACACTCCGGGCGGTTCGGCGGCTTTTTCCCTCCCTCGGCAGCATTCCATTGTCCACTACCGCCATGGAATCGAGGAATACGGTGCTCCAGGCGGAGTCTGTTCCTCGATTACCGAGTCGCGCCACATCACCGCTGTCAAGAAGCCTTGGCGTCGCTCCAGTCACTACGAGGCTCTGTCCCAGATGCTACAAACTAACCAGCGGCTCGATAAACTTGCAGCGGCTCGTGCAGATTTTGTTGAGCGCGGGATGCTACCTCCGACCCATGCTCCACCAGTTGTCGACCCGGATGACGATGATGGAGGTCCTGTGGACACCGTTCGGGTAGAAGGCAATGTCGTCCTTGCTCGTACACGAGGTGAGTACCTATGGGTGATTATCATCCGCGGTTCCTAACCTTCTTTCAGAACGCCGCTACCCACGGTTTGCTTCGGACCTCGCCAAATACATCAATGTACCCGTATTCCCTGTGCTGCTTGCCCATTTTCTCTCAGATCAGCTTCATTCTGAATCGTACTCGGACGCTGGCATCGACATCGACGCATCTGATATCAGTACCACACCTCTATCGGTTTTTCATTCTGCTGTCGCCACCTTTTACGCGCCAAGTGATTCCTCCGGTATACGTGGAATGCGTCGCGAACGTATTCGATCGACACCGTCTTGGAGGAAGCATGGAGCCAGGCGGGACTGTGCATTTGCTGTCGAAGATCAGGATAAGCCTGGTTTCCGTGGTATGAGCGTCGTTCGCATCAAGCTCTTCTTCTCTTTTGTTCACGATGGCGTCGAATACCCTTGCGCACTGGTTGAGTGGTTCAAGAAGGTCGGCAGATCGTCTGATTCCTGCACGGGGATGTGGGTCGTCGAGCCGGAGCTTCGGGGTAAGCATCGACTGGTGACAATTTTGCATCTAGATTCTCTTTTGCGTGGAGCACATTTAATCCCCGTGTTTGGAAGTTCACATATTCCCATTGGGTTTCGTTTTAGTCATTCCCTTGATGCGTTCAATGCTTTCCATGTTAACAAGTACATAGATCATCATGCCAATGAGATAGCGTTTTAAATTCCGTTGCTTTGGGCGGCGAACTAACAAAAGAGGTACAGCAGAACCGTGCAATAGGATTAATCGAAAAGCCCACCCTGAGCGGAGATGTAACGGGGAAAAGGAAGCACTGATATTAAACACTCTAACCAACTCTACCCGACTAAACTGTTTTCTGGCGCATCGATACAATATGGAAGTTTGTTGAAAAAATGGCGGAGAAGTAAACCTGGCACATTATGGACATCTGGCTCGTATGGCTGCCATATGAGCCATACTCATCAGACGCAACCAGACGGCGCCACAGCCGTCAGAGATTTTCTGTTTTGCTGATGTAGGTCGCGCCGTTATTATATAATCATCGGAGTTTGAATATGTTCCCACGGCCTTTCTGTGCACGCCACCATTGCTCTCCGGCTTTCCTGGCTTCTTTTACCCTCAACTACTGCCCATGGCACCTGGATATTACTGGTGCAACCTTGGTGCGGCCCCCAGGTACGTCGGACCATCACTACAATCGTCAAGAAGCTGATCCCTCAGTGGAAAAACGGCGTCTATCCTCTCCAGCTTAATCTGGTCGCGCGCATCCCGGATGGAGAGGATATCCTTTGCTGTATAATCCCTGACTGTATTTGAACAGCCGCAGCCATTGAGCATCAGCATGGGCGTCGTGCTACGCATCGGCCGCTCGGGGGGAGGTGGCTATGGTCCAGAGACGGGTCGTGATGACGCGTATCTGGAGAACGAGGAGTTGAGAGGCCATCTGGTCAGAATCTGGGAGAGTTTAGTAGACACGAAGACGACTGATCAACGTCTCTTTTCTTCGGACGGCTGTGAGAATGATTAAAGACGGGAGGGATGATATGGATCATAGTATCTTGGATTATCCTTTCAAGAATGCAGCAGCGGTCTGCCTATGGATTTCGGTTCAAAGATCATTCTCTCCACATTTACAGGGATGAAAGGTTAACGAAAAATTAAGCTCCATTGCAGGCTGCCGCGCAGTGGGAATTCACAGCATTCTGTCAAGACCGAACTGCGCATGGATCGGCTGTTGAGCCTCATCGGGTTCTCAGCTGTGAAATTAAAAGATACATAGGAGATTGGACGTCAAGAGACGCCGAGACGAGGAGCACGAGGGCGAAATTAGGAAGAGGAGCATTGCGGCGCAGTTAGAAGACTGTTAATTTCGGGTATGGTGAGAATATCAAAAGGAGCGAGATGAAAATCTTTGAATGCTGTGGGCGAGCGGTCACATTGCGGCACAGCTGTTCGTGAGTTCTTTGAGTGCTGAAATGCGGCGCAAGAATACAGAAGAACCGGAGGGGTTAGGCTGGATGGAAATGAGATCAAAGAGACACAAAGAATCGCGAAGGTAATCGTTGAAGAACGGCCAATTAGGGCGGGGTGTGCATTTTGACTGTCATACTTGGAACACCCCCACGTGACGTAGCCTAGATAATGAATGATATAGGACAAGATACGCCTTCGCTTCGCTCCGGCAGATAAAAAAACATGTAAGATTTGTTTGAACCAAAATTGGATGAGAACTCAGAATGGTAGTTGTAATCTGTCCTGACCTCCAGTGCTCTTAGACTGGTGCTCATATGTTGGGGGAAGCAAATATTACAGCAGAGAAATACGACAGATATAAAGTGTGATAAGGAGTCTTAGGAGAGAAAACAGAGGCGAGATTTAGATAATCTAATGAAGCTTATTTCGTATCAAACTCGACTGTATCCTGCAGTACATTGGTAATCGTTGAGGGACATAAGTCCTCGACGTAGTCGGGGAGATGTTGATCATGTTGTCCCATCTCGTGCGGCCGATTGCCTCCATTAAAGGTGAGTTTAATTCCTACGGGAAAATCTATCGCTCGACATCACGTACCAAGATCAAACATGGCGTAGTCGATCCCCAGAGCGCATCTTGTGCGGCTGGCCGCCTTCATTGCGGGTGAGGGAAATCTGTGGCTCAACATGGTGTACCAAGTTCAAACACAGCGTCGTCGATCGTCAGACCCAGTAAGAATCCCAGCTACAGATATCGAGCTGAAGCGAGGTAGATCGAGGAATCGAGCCAAACTGAGGCCGATCGAGGGGAAACGAGCGAGGATTTCAGTTTTGTTTGAATGAGTATGTCAAATTTGCCAAAAAAAAAAAATCAGCCTCTCGTTTTCGCAAAATCCGCCAAGTCGCGCAATTGCGTCATAAGCGCGTCGCTTCCCTGAATAAATAAGAAGTCGTATGACTTTTTTGGACGTCCCCACTTCTTGTCTTCTCCCACCATCTCCTCGCCCTCTTCCCGCCCTCTGCGCGGCCATCCTGTCTTTCCCCTCTCCTCGCAGGTATGCTACTCTTGCCTCTCACCGTATCCTCTCACTGATTTATACCTGACGCCGATGCACCAGAAAGAGAGTCCAAGATCCTGCTGTCTTCACCCGTTCACGAGTCGTGTGCGTGCTTCTTTCTTTCCCCGAGATAATAAAACCCATATCATTTCCTTTAGCGCCCACAAACGGCATCGCGCTCCGAATTCAGAGCAAGATTGACAACGAGCTCCACAATGTACGTACGCTCCTGTCCCGTCTAGACCTCTTCTCATCTGCCGCCGCTACTAGATCCCTATCGTGCATCGTGTTACCGCCCACGACCGGACCGATGGATTACTGCGCGGCTGTATAGCGCTCGTTGGACACGTAGGCGCGGTGTGGAAGTGCGGGCAATGGTAGTATACGGTCGCTAAATGTACTGTAGTAGTTCCAAATAAAACAGATTTATAAATTCTATTGTGTTCTAAGCAAAAATCAGGAAAAGCTCAACGAGCCTCGATACGCCAAACATACCTCATTTTGCCCCGATACACCTCGATTTTCCTCGATTTTCCAACGAGCCAGATCGAGCTATGTCCGGATTGTCGAGCTAGATCGAGCGACCATCAAATTCCTCGATTTAGCTCGTTCCAGCTCGATTTACGTAGCTGGGATTCTCACTGGGCGTCAGAACGGAAATGGCGATTTTGTAAAGTGTAGTGGGGAGGTTCACGATGAAGGCAAATGTCCCCTGGATCATTTGTTCCGGGGACAAACATGGACTAAAAGTAATAGACTGGCGTCCTCCAAGGATCTCGCAATATCCGTTGTTCCTTGGCAAACTGATGGGAGAACTATATCATGATTAGTATTATATTATTTCACGTCTAGATGCGTACCGGCAGAAAGCTTGGCTTCGAGGCCAATTGGGCATGCGCTGTTAGTTTCAGGCCAGAGAATGCGGCAACTGTGCCTCAAAGAGGAAGAAACAACGAGCCACTACGCAGGTGCAGAAAAGTCCGAATCAAGGACAGCACACAGAGTTTGATTTTTCTGCCCCAGTATTTAAGTGTTCCATGGGGCGAGAAGATCCAGAACTCGTGGAAGCAATAAAATTGACACGTTGAAGTTCAGCGGAGACACACGTTGATCGGACGTTAAAGCTTGGAAAGAAAGTATTGCGGCACAGGCCCAGTAGCGGCGGAAAAGCATGATCGAGGAATTGAGATTATGAGCTACAGGTGGAGGGGAAGGAAGCGTAAAGCGACGTGGTATGGAACGGAAGGTGCTCGCTGTTTATATGAGAAAATCCGACATGGCCGCAGTATAACACACGCGCCGCAGTGAGAATGTTAGGCCCAAATTGAGTCGTTTTGGGTGAACTGGTAATTCACGACATTTGTCTCTACTGCTCGGGAGTCCCAATTGGGGTGGTTGTTTATAGTTCACAGTTGTTGCGTAGTTCGGAAAGAACCGAAATTAAGTGCGTAGTCTCACGGGCGATTGCCAAATTTCGGTACTCCAGACGTTGTACTCTGAACTCAGTATATAAGAACAAGATTCAGCTCACCCGACACCAAAGCCGTTTCCCTGATTTTCAGTTCCAGGATCAGCCCATCCCTGAAATTTATTACGATATTCCAAGTTTCAGATAGAACATCTGACATCCCGAAATTTGGGAAGCTTAGTGATGAGTACTTGTTCATTGTTCCCACTTTGTCATTGCTTTGTTTTAGCACACATGAACATGTCTGCCAAGTCTCGGGACGCCAGATGTTCTATTCGAAAGTTGGAATATCAGAATAGCACTCGGGCCTCAACCAATTGTGTAATTGAAACTCGCGGTATCAGATCCGACTTCCATCTGGCTGAAATTAAATCTCATACCTCAGATTTCGAATAGAACATCCGGTGTGCCGAAAATTGGCAATCACCGGTGTGAGTTCATCATGGGTTGAAAAGTGTAGGAAACTATAATGGACCAAAGGAGTTACGGACAGCAGATTGCCAGACGAACAGTGAAGGAGCAAAGCTATATGGGGGATTGGCACAGGTTTCGTAGGATCTCGTTAAAGAACGGTTAATCTCGGCAGAGATAGTGATCTCTGGGAGTCACCAAATCAACGGAACGTGAATCAGCCATCGGATGGCTCCAATGGCTGCATCGCAAAGAGGCTAATACTACAAGACATGTCTTCGCTGCGCTCCTGCTTAGAGGTAGAATCCAATCGGCTCTCTTAGGCGAGATGGGTGGGCCCGGGTTTTATTGTTGACTTTATACAATCTATTTAATCAAGAACTTGCAAAAGAGACCCTGCTTTTTGAGCGGATGTTGAACGGCTGGTCAGGGAGGTCGAAAAAAAACTGAAGTCTTACAGCACTGTATCCGGCATTCTCTTGTGTGGTGAATCTTCTAAGCATCGCTACGGTCCTTCATTCGACCATTGCAAACGGAATTAACAACACCACGGTGAGCTTCGCCGTTCTCATTTCACCGTGGTCTTTATTAGTATCGAATTGAAGGACTATAACGTCTTACTCCTCAGTAAGGCGCTTCATTATAATTACTCTCTTTA
This sequence comes from Mycena capillaripes, assembly GCA_029204075.1. NCBI lineage: Eukaryota > Fungi > Basidiomycota > Agaricomycetes > Agaricales > Mycenaceae > Mycena > Mycena capillaripes. The sequence continues at coordinate 2,826,085 of JARHKZ010000001.1, forward strand.
TAAAATTACGCGTGTCCGTCTGTCCGTCTGTCCGAAGCCTTTTCAAACTCCGCCATCTGTCAATCAGCTCCATTGCCCGAGGATCTCCCGCAATGCTCATTAGCGCGCTGATTTAATATGACCTCTTTTGTTGATCTCGAGTCTTCGACTCCTGCGCTACTTCCAGGAATCAACCTGATTAGCACGCTGGGATTAGCGCTTCAAGAGTCTTTGACTGCCCCCACTGCATCCAGCCTAAGGCTCCAACCATTTCGTTTTCGTTTGCCGAAGCCCTCAAACTATATGGAAACGGTAATAAACGTTTTAAAAAACCGTTTAAACTGTTTATAAATGGTAATTTCTGCAGGTAGTTTTGTAGCACACCTGGACTCCATTCAAACAGGCATCTATAGCATACCACCGCAATTTGGGTCTTCCATGGCACCTGTTTCAACCAGAACATGTTATCAAACAATATTAGAGGGAAAGACAGCAGCGCATTTGAGGCGGATCAAAGTCACTCCGATTACCGCAAGCCACCACTCGCATCCAATTTGGAAATATCCCGCCAACTTGGATGAATGGGTGAGTGTTGAGGAATGTTGGGTTATTATACATGCAGAATACCACTGGAACACATATATATGTGAACTCTGAGGCACAGGGATGCTGGGGATTTTGTAAGAACCGTTTACCGTATAAAAACCGTTTACACAGGGTTTGCCCAGGTCCTCAAACTAAATGAAAATAAAAACGGTTTTAACCGTTTAAAACATTTGTAAACGAAAACAATTGGAGCCTTAATCCAGCCTGATTACGGCGCTCGGATTAGCGCCATCAGGTGCGAAATTTTGGGAGCCTCTGTCATCTGATAACATCCACGCCGACGGCCAACTAGGCGCCTGCTCCGTTGTGCGACGGTCTTCCGTCGCCGGGCCGCGTTCAAATAAACTTGGAAGTGGCACAAACGAGGGCCAAATTAACTCGGCTTAGCTCAACCAAGTCACGTAGTGATGCCGCGGCTCACGGTCACACCTATCACATGTTGATCTTTTTGTTCCTGCACGAGAGCAGCAGTTCATTCCACCCAGAGGAATGTTAAGGCAGACTTAAATAATACACAGGTATGATACTCAGCATTCAGTTTGATCGAAAATACTTCGTAGAGCTTTGTGGAAGGCAATGTCTCACGGCTCGAGGCAGTAAGTTGAGCCGCGAGCCGTTTGACTTCTTTTGCCTCATAGCGACTGAAGGACAAACATTGGCACAAATATTACCTAAAAGGAAATGAAGCTATACATCCAAAAAAGACTCTCCGCAACAAAAATGTGCCCCAGAAGAATATTGGAGCACAGTGGAAGCCGAGCCGCACCGAAGCCGGTCTGTCACGTGCGGCAATACTACAAGTGCACAGTAAAGAACTTTGAATATCAATTTAATTCCATGGACATTTCGAAGAAACTAAGTAATAGTTTTGCAAAAGGGGATGGGAGGCCGCGAAGCGGCCGACCAGCCCCTTGTAACACTTAAAATTAATATGCTTACTTCGGATTCAACTCAGGCGATTTTCTATATGGTGGACGCGCCATCGTGTACGGTCTCTTAGCTGCTTCGGACCCAGTGGGTTGGCTCCCCATTTTCACAAAGCCATTATTTCCCGACCGTCATCCTCCTTAGGCTCTCATCCGTGGGGTTACCACACTCGTCCGAGCTATCCTGGGCTCCGGAACCGACCACGAGTGTAATAGATCCCACGAGCATATAGTCCTCAAATGACAATAGTGTGATAGTTCATGTGGAACTCTCATCATTCCAGTCCCCTCCTTCTGCGCCAGAAGAGAGGCACCCTAACTTCAAACCAACTCAGAATGAGCATATGTTGAAACAGGATCGTTCTGGCCACGGAGCTCTTACAGTACTGGACAACTACGATCTCCATCCCAGCCGTTATCCTGAAGCCTTGGCAAATTTCGAGCAGAACGTCACTTTCAATTCACCTTCAACTGCTTTCGAGGGGTGGACAAGGCGCAGGGCTGAAATGCGGATGATAGAGGAGGATTCATTTGAGAAAAGACTGTGAAAACTAATCTTATTAGAATTCCTGGCGTAGCGGTCGTTATTAATACCCGTATCCAAGTCTGTGTATCACTATCTATTCGGATGCATACATCCTCCGACTCGTGCGCCACCTGATGCAAAGTGCGATATAAGCACCCAGAACCCACACTTTGACAGTAAACGCCTTCACGTTGAAAATCGAACACCAATAGCTAAAGACTCTCCTAGGGTTCTCTCCGATATAATATGATAAATTGCGTGGCCGTTGTCACGACACAGTTAAGACCACATAAGACCGCACGGGTGCGGTTTGCGCGAGCTTAAGGTCCAAAAACAGCAACAGCCATTGATGATCAATGCAAGCTTCTAAGACCACCTCCAACTAGGTAGTGCATTTCCAACCCTTTTATTATTTTCATGTCTCTCCCTTCTTTATATTCATGCTTCAATGTCCTAAAATCATAGCTATTCCTCCTATAGGAGAGAAACAGGAATATATTCTGAGGTCGTCGGATTTTGGAGCTTCGCCGCATATGATGAAGCAGCACCGCCGCCATAGAACGTCTTCGCGATTGATGGGCGGTAAAAATTCAAGCATATCACAAGTGACAATGAATTGGTTCCTATGTCGATGTGATACATGTAGAAGTGCTATCTAGTCAAACCGTTGTCAAACAATTCGTTATTTTAATACTTAGAATAGTACCAAAGAAGTGATGAGAAAGTCGGTTTGCTAGTTGAAATGTTTAACCATAATGCTGATAAGCAGGATATTGAACCACCACTGAAATTGCTTGTTTTTGCGATTTCCTTATGTTTAATATTCTGTATATCATGTATCTGTTGTATCAAATGTATCAACTCTTCCCATTAAAGAGGCCAATATCATCTGAGTAACGGGACAATACTTCTGAGGAATCAGGAGTATCTCTGGCATGTGCTTGCTCCGAAACATGTAGGAGAAGATGTAGCACAACTCAACCTACCAGTCGTATCACCAGTTTCTTTGATTTCTTACAACAGTTTGAGTGATTTCTGACGTTTCGGAAGTATCAGAGTGTGGATCAGTGGGGAAATCATGTCGGACATAGTTGCATGTGACAACAGGATTGTCATTCCGCTTGTTCCAGGTACGCAGCTATGCTGGGCATGATTTCAAGGAGATAGTATCAGCCGGATCTTGTGATTGTCGATCTCAGAACCATAGCAGATGCCAATGGGGATAGTAAACTCTAATCCTCATCGGTCTCATTTAACAGTCTCAAGGAAGTGGGGTGTCGTTTGGAAGTTATAGAACAGGGCTACAAGGGCTGACTATACCGATCCAGGGGATACTTCAGGAATAGAAGTTCCACAACTCAAGAAACGCTTGGCAATAAGGGTTTCAAGCACCCATCACATCGTCATGTGCAAGGATATTACCAAGGACGGTAGGAATATACCCAGAATGACGACTCCGACCTCAACAACCAATGAGACACTTTGTAGTCTTATTAATACTCCGGAAACACGGGAAATAGGGCAGATAAATGGACTCTTTTACATATTTTCTTTGTTGTCATAGTCATATCATCGTTTGTATAAGTAGTCAGAGTAGAGGAGAGGAAGGCAACGAAGTTTCTCCCGAGAAACCCTCACGTTATTCGAGTTTTGCAAGTCTTCGATACTTGCAAAGGGCGAGTCTCGTACAACTAGGAAGGAATAAGGTGGGCGCCATTCATGATCAACCCACCCCACGTGATTTCCAAATCGGGTTGATGGGACTTTTCCCGCCTATTTTGCCCAAATTCCAGAGCATCAGGACCCAATATCCCACTTTTCAATACGAAGAACTCTTTAAATGCCCTTTATTGATGCATAAGATTTTTTTTTGGCCAATATCCTAATGTTATTGATCAGTTGAAAGCAGATTACTACCAAAATTCCGCTATTTCGCTTTCAACACACTTAGTACTTCATCAAAAATTAAATAGAGCCAGATTAGACAGTAAAAGGAGCATTGTAACAAATGTTCGTATTTATTTGGTGGCAGAAACCTCCGCTGTGTCCATAAATTGAGCGTCTGTGGCCATCAGAGGCCCATCAACCCAATTTGGAAATCACGTGAGGTGGGTTGATTATGAATGGTGTCCACCTTAGAAGTTTGGAAGTTTGTGATTGAATTGAATCGGGTTTTGGACTCGGAAACATTGTGTGATTGGATTGGAAGGATACTGGGACTGAGAATTGGAATTTGATTGGACTGGACACTGGATATTGGGACTGGGATACTGGATTTGGATTGACAGGAAAGACTCTAGGACTCGAGATTTGACTGGACTAGTTGGGAAACCAACAAAAACACACGCTATACACTTTTGGCAACAACTTTATCGACACGGATCTTCAGAATATGCAGGAAACTACAGAAACATCACTGTTTCTTACGTTTCTTAAATTTGGTTATCATATCTCGCATCAAGGAAGTCTGAAACAGTTGTATCCATTGGCTCTTCAGTTTTGAACGTATCTTAACATAACCTTTCGTCGGACTTTTACTTTGAACAATCAACTTTCTCTTTCAACCTTTTAAAGGCTCTGAAACTAGGGACTGACACTCGTCGGCTACCTTGGAAGTGATTGAAACAACTATCATACATTGTTTCTAGTGTTGGTTTGAGATAGGCTCCGTCTATCTTGTCCAATATTGGTTTTGTAAGGGGAACCCCCGATCGGCGCCGGATCGGTCCCCGATCCAGCAGTACTACCACCCCGACCCGGCCGCCGGTCGGCCGCCGGCTCGTCGATACGACCACTGACCGCCGGACTTCCAGATGGCATTCTGCTTGTGACCAAGCCCGGGACATTTGCCGATCACTCCGATCACATGATCCTAGTCAGTAGCTAATTATACTCACAGCCGGCGTGGGAATCCTTAGAGTTTCTTCTCTTTGGATCCCCCACGCCAGGTGTGCTTCCTTGTATATTTAGCTACTTTCAATTAACCTTTGGATCCCCCACGCCAGTCCCTGAGTACCTCGGGCCTTCGTGGTTGCCCTTACAGCAGAAGAAACTCTCTCAGGGATCAACCGGCCAAGATTGCTGGCTTTGGTGCGAACGGCTCGGACTCTGACAGTCCTCCATCCTCCCCTACCCAGAATCTTGCCCCCTCCTCCCCGCTCCCGACTCCCTCCATGGACGCTGCGAACGCCACCGAGGCCTTCGCTCGCCTGGATAGGCTCGAGGGCCTCATTGAACGCCTTGTAGAAAAAATTGACAAACCCCGTGCCGACTCGCCTGCCCCGTCCCTTGCCGCTTCGGCTCCGGACCCGGGTACAGGACTATTTCCCCCGGCCGTCCCCGGCTCAAAATCGGTCCTCCGACCGAACCCCCGTTCGTCTTCGACGGTGATCGAAAGTCCGGCCGGGCGTTCCTCCACGCTGTTCGGTCGTACATTCGGCTCCTGCCGGAGGCCTTCCTCGAGGATGGTACCCCCTCAGAGGAGATGGCAGTCCGGTTTGCCATGTCCTTCATGGCCAAGGACTCTGCGTCGAAGTGGGCCGAACGGCACGCCGGTAAAACTGTTTTCCCCTTCCTGACCTGGGACTCATTTGTCACGGAGTTCCGGCTCCGGTTTGTCGAGCAGAACGAACAGGACCACGCGCTTCGGGCCCTAGAATCCCGCTCGTATCACATGGGCTCGCGAGACGTCTTTAGGTACACAGACGATTTCGAAGACCTGGTCGACCTTGCCGGGTTTGAAGATCAGCTCATGAAGGTCACAAAATATCGGACTGGCCTCCACCCAGCGATCAACCACGCGATCACCGGTTCGAGCGACCCCCCGGATCTCCGAGACTATCCGGCCTGGCGCCTCCGTGCATATCGGCAATATGAGTCGCTTCTTCGGGCTCACGGACTCGGACCCGGCACCGCCCGGCACCCGCTCCCTGCGCGCTCGGGAGCTTCCCCAATCGCTGCACTTCCCGTCCCGATGCGTCCAGCCGCACCGCAGCCGAGGGTTGCCGCTGCGCCCTCGCTCCCCCGCCTGTTCCAATGGACGTAGACCGAACTCGGGCCCGTGCGGCCCGCGTCGCGGCTGCTTCCGCTGTGGCGACCCGAATCACTTCGCACGGGACTGCACGACGCCCGTGGACGTCCGGTCGGTCGATGTACTTGACGAAGTGATCCGGCAGCTCGATGGCGACCTACTCGACGAGCTCCTTGCGCGTCTAGCCTCGGCGGAAGTTGTTGCGGAGCACACCGCGGCCGCCGAGTCAGGGGATTTTCAACCTCGCGCAGAGTGAGCAGTGCGCCCTCTGTCGTGTCCCCTAATCGTTTCACTGTCCTATCTAATGAGTCTGACAATACATCTCTTACATTTGTGGAAACGATAGACGCACCCCCTAAACTGGTCGTACCGGCGCCGCCGGACCCGCCGGCCCCACCGCTACCTCCGGCCCCGCAACGGACCCCGCGCCCCCAGAAAAAATCTGCCTGGGAGTGCCGGCTTCCGAAGCATTTCACTCTTGCAGCCACCTCCGAGAGCAGTAATTCCCTACAGTTGCCCCTCGAGATCGAATCCACCACCGATGCCGTGAAGTTATCGCTCAACGGGTTAGTGGACTGTGGAGCAACCTCTGAGTTCATTGACGCAGAGTACGCTGCTGAGCACAAAATTCCGGTCCGCCGACTCTCCCAGCCCATCCCAGTCTACAATGTCGACGGCTCTCCCAATGAAGCCGGCTTCATTCGGGATGTGGCGGACGTAGTTCTTTGCTACAAGGGTCATAGTGAACGTGCCCAGTTCGCGGTCACCCGCCTTGGAAAGGAGAAGCTCATCCTCGGCTACTCCTGGCTCCGGAAGCACAATCCGGAGATTGACTGGGCCAACCGCGAGGTCAAGATGAGTCGGTGCCCGACCGGTTGTTGCGCCACCTGTGTCGAAGAGGCACGCACTGAATGGAGGATTGCCAAGGTCTCCGCTCGGATCCTCCGGCAGCTTCGAGCCAGGCCGGTCCCGAGAATTTGTGTCGTAGACACCGACGACCGCCTGGGCGAGGAGAGCGATGACGAGTTCGAGGGTGATCTCCCGGAACTCGGGCCCGATGATGGAGAGGATTCTGACGACGAGGACGACTCTGTCCAGGATGGCGACCGAGTCTTCTACACTCGGTTCTCGCCCCCGGCGGACATCCGGGCAGCCAGCACCGTTTCGCAGCGGCTGGCTGAAGCACATGCCAAAAACTCGGCGCCCGGTACGGACGAAGTTCCCGAGTGGGCACGCGAGTTTGAGGATGTCTTCAACCGCGAGTCGTTTGACTCGCTCCCGGAACGCCGGTCGTGGGACCATGCCATCGAACTTGTCCCAGACTCCAAGCCAGCCAACTGCAAGGTGTACCCCATCTCTCCCCTCGAGCAACGCGAACTCGACGCGTTTATCGAAGAAGGCCTGGCCACCGGCCGGATCCGACCGTCCAAATCCCCAATGGCATCCCCGGTCTTCTTTGTTAAGAAGAAGGACGGGGCACTCCGATTCGTACAGGACTACCGAGCGCTCAATGCAATGACCGTGAAAAACCGGTACCCGCTCCCCCTGATTAACGACCTTATTAATCGTTTAAAGGGAGCCCGGTACTTCACGAAGCTGGATGTCCGATGGGGCTTCAATAATGTCCGGATCCGAGAAGGTGACGAATGGAAGGCCGCGTTCCGGACCAACCGAGGGCTGTTTGAGCCGCTAGTGATGTACTTCAGCCTAACCAACTCCCCCGCAACCTTCCAGACAATGATGAACGACATCTTCCAGGACCTCATCCTGTCTGGCGACGTCATGGTGTACCTTGACGATATTCTCATCGCACACTCGGACCTCGCCCGGCACCGAGACATTGTCCGGGAGGTCCTTCGGCGGCTCCGGGAACATAAGCTCTACTTGCGACCGGAGAAATGCGAATTCGAGAAATCGTCGATTGAGTACCTCGGGGTGATCATCTCACATGACCACGTCGAGATGGATCCGGTCAAGGTCGCTGGGGTTGCCGCGTGGCCCACACCAGAGAACAAGAAGGATGTACAGCAGTTCCTCGGCTTCACAAACTTTTACCGCAGGTTCATTCGCGGGTTCTCCGATGTCGCCCGGCCCCTCTTCGACTTAACGAAGAAAGGTCTGGTCTGGCTCTGGACCGAGAAGGAAGCCGCCGCGTTCCGAAACCTCAAAAGCGCGGTGACCACCGATCCGGTCCTGATCCTCCCAGACGAGTCGCAGCCATACCGAGTAGAGGCCGATAGCTCTGACTTCGCCTCGGGCGCCGTCCTCTCGCAGCCGGCCTCCGACGGAAAATGGCACCCGGTCGCCTTCTTTTCCAAAAGTTTGAGCTCGGTCCAACGCAACTACGAGATCCACGACAAAGAGATGCTTGCAATAGTTCGAGCCCTCGAAGAGTGGCGACACTTCCTCGAAGGCTCGCGGCATCCGGTCGAGATCTGGACTGATCACAAAAACTTGGAGTACTTCCGGAAGTCGCAGAACTTGAATCGTCGGCAGGCCCGGTGGTCCTTGTACCTGTCGCGGTTCGACTTTAGCCTGCACCACAAACCTGGTCGCGCCATGGGTCGCCCCGATGCGCTGTCTCGGCGGCCCGATCACGGCTCCGGCCGGGACAACGAAGACGTCACCCTCCTACGCCCTGACCTGTTCCATGTCCGCACGCTAGAAGGCGTTGTCGTCGCCGGCCCCGAGGTCCCGGTCCTCCGGGACATGCGCGACGCGCTATCGCACGACCCAGACCTAGAGGATCCCGTTGCCCTTGCGGCTCGCGAACTCCTCAAGGTCCCGGGTCACCGATCTCGGTCCACCCGCTCGGACGAGTGGCACCTCGACGCTGGTTTGCTCTATTTCCGCGGCAAGATCGTCGTCCCCCGGGACCACGATCTTCGGCGCCGAATTTTGGAACAGCACCACGACACTCGGGTCGCTGGCCACGCTGGTCGTTTCAAAACACTGGAACTTGTGTCACGAAACTACTGGTGGCCCCAGATGTCCCGGCACATCGGCCGGTATGTTGCGACTTGCGACCTGTGCTGCCGAACCAAGGCGCTTCGGAAGCTTCCGATCGGAGAGTTGCACCCGACCGAGGTTCCAGAGGAACGCTGGAGCACGGTCTCGGTTGACTTCGTTGTTGAACTCCCAGAAGCTCACGGGTACGATGCGATCATGGTTGCGGTCGACGCCCTCGGGAAGCGGGCCCATTTCATGGAGTGCCACACCCAGATCGATGCTGTCGGCGCCGCCCGGCTGTACTACCGGAATGTCTGGAAGCTCCACGGTACGCCCGAGAAATACATCTCCGACCGGGGCCCGCAGTTCATCGCGGAATTTACCACTGAGCTCTGGCGTCTCATTGGTGTCAAGCCTGCTACCTCTACGGCTTACCACCCGCAGACCGACGGCCAGACCGAACGAGTCAACCAGGAGATGGAACAGTTCATCCGCATCTTCACTAACTACATGCAGGACGACTGGGATGACCTCCTTCCGGCCGCCGAATTCGCCTACAACAACCACGTCCATTCCTCCACGCAGCAAGTTCCGTTCATGACGGACACCGGCCGGCTCCCCCGAATGGGGTTCGAACCGAATGGACTGCGTTCAAAACTGGAGTCGGTTAACGAATTCCGCGACCGGATTGCCGCTGGTGTGTCCGAGGCACGCTCTGCACTAGTCAAAGCTAAGGAGGAGTACAAACGCTACTACGATCGCCGGCGCACCCCGGCGCCCAAAATCAAAGTGGGAGATCGAGTATGGCTCGATGCCTCGGACATCCGGACCACTCGGCCATCGCCTGGCCTCCCGCATCGCCGACTCGGGCCCTTCAGGGTCACCCAGGTTGTAAGCCCTGGTGCGTACAAGTTAGAACTCCCGCCACGACTCTCTCGGCTCCACCCGGTCTTCCCCGTGGTAAAACTCGAACTTGCTGTGGACGACCCTTTCGGCGGCCGGCCCGGCAATGACGAACCGGCCCCGGTTCTGCCCGATGCTCCGGGCGATGCCCCAGAGTGGGAGGTTGAAGAAATCTTGGATGCAAAGGTGCGATGGAAGTCGCTCTACTTCATGGTGCGTTTCAAAGGCTACGACGAGTCGCACAACCAATGGGTTCGACACTCCGACCTCTTCGCCCCGGAAGCCGTTGCCGAGTTCTATCGGAAATACCCTGCAAAACCACGCACCATCGCCGTCGCCAGCTTCGATTCTCTTCCCTTCCAAGATCCCTCCTTCCATGTTCGTTCTATGCGTCGGGGCGCCGCATTCCACAGGGGGGGTGATGTAAGGGGAACCCCCGATCGGCGCCGGATCGGTCCCCGATCCAGCAGTACTACCACCCCGACCCGGCCGCCGGTCGGCCGCCGGCTTGTCGATACGACCACTGACCGCCGGACTTCCAGATGGCATTCTGCTTGTGACCAAGCCCAGGACATTTGCCGATCACTCCGATCACATGATCCTAGTCAGTAGCTAATTATACTTACGGCCGGCGTGGGAATCCTTAGAGTTTCTTCTCTTTGGATCCCCCACGCCAGGTGCGCTTCCTTGTATATTTAGCTACTTTCAATTAACCTTTGGATCCCCCACGCCAGTCCCTGAGTACCTCGGGCCTTTGTGGTTGCCCTTACAGGTTTTGGTTGTTTCTTGTGTTTCCACACTAGGTTCCGAGCTCGCAAATCAACGTGTCGGATTGGAGGTTTTGAGATGCCAGCGATGGAGGAAACGCGAGAAGACGCGTGGCTGTTGCCTGTAATGATCGTGGAAACGGATTCCAACTCCGATGATTATATAATAACAGGAGAGTGGCTTATGCTGCAGAAGGTCCGATCAATTGGGCGGACAGAAACGGCTCAAAATTGGGCTCAATGTCTCATCCCAGTGCGGACAGAAATAAATGGGTCAAAAAGCGGCAATGTCTGATCGAGTTTTGTGTACGGAAGTGGCCGTCGGAAGCGATGTCCGATCTAACCGGCGGACACAAGTGCTATACAGAAGGCCCCAAAAAATTATTATGCCGGAAGATGAGATTTTCACTTCTAGTAGTATGAAAAAACTAGCAGTATGCCCTTGCTACGCTACGGGTTTTTATGATGTTTTTCAAATTTAAACTTCCTTCAAGTTGGTTCCGGTTCCAGAAGATGCCGCTCGTCGCCAACCTTCGGTTGAATCCTCGCGGCCTACTAAGCAGCGTCTCTTTGGATCTCGACAGACTTAAACCACTCACCTGCCATGGTCTCTGCCAAGTTTAAGTCAGAGTTGTCTCGATGCCCAACGCTGAAGGTACCTTGAGGAGCTTGAAGGAGGCTTTATCTGTAACTGACATTACAGGGGTCAGATACTGATTAATATCGCAGATGAATGAGAAAATGCCAGTGAGGAAACAACTGGAATCATCATGTACCTGAGGTTTATTCTGTCCCAACTCTTGTATCAGTTCCAAATATGTGCTTGCTTGAACCAGGATGTTGTACACATCACTCACGCACATCATTTGGTCCTCGACTCAGTTGCAGCTGTAATTTCACCTCTATAAATTGACCCCAGATAAGAAGTCATATCTTGAGACTGTACTGTCGACAGGTACGGTCATATTTGTGCCTACCGATCCTGTATGTCGTTTGACCCGACGTACAATGCAGGTAACATACAGTTGTATATGGAAATCAGCGGGGCTGAAATCCTGGCCAGCGCCACTGAGGATTGAGAGTTCGTTCCTGACCATGACATTCTATCGGTGTGACACATCTGGGTTCTAAAGGTTACAGAGGTGAGTTTAGGCACATAGAATGACCTTATTCACACCGTTGTATCCAGCAATGTGTATGCCCCGGCCCCCCAACAAAGAACTGATCGGGGGATGAATCGAGATAATGCCGACCAATGCCGACCAACGCTGACTACTGCCGACTACTGCCGATCGATCGTATCAAAATTTCGCAACTTCCCACCGCAAATGTGTCACCCAATCTGGAATTCCAAGAGTGTCGTATCAATGGGATCCACACGGCATTCCAATGAATGTCCGGCCATTGCGCCTGATTTTCTGTTCATTCTACTATCTGGTCACATTGTCAGATTATGTACGGCAAAACCCATCCCGTCTTGATCCAGTCAGATCTCTTGCTCAAGGGGATGGTATGGCCCGTACGGCCAAGTTCTTCGGAAACATTGGGGGACTCAATGTGGAGTCCAACTTAGCATTGTGGCATTATAAATAGCATCCCGACACTTCGGTGGAGAAATGGGCAATCCGCCGCAATCTGGTGGAGTTGTGGAGTCAATTACCTCATTCAAGCTTCTTTGTCTCCGGACAAAGGTCCCAGCAGCCAATGAGAGTATGTAGTCAGAGACAAACCACTCTTAATTCCTATATAGATTCCTCCATTAGACGTGTGCACATTTCCTGCATACTCTCTTGCCTACTCATCAAAAAGTTCAAATTTGGACATGTGACGACCGATGCGTAAACGGACGCGTCTCGAGTCTCTCATTCGGCGGCTTCGCCGTTGGTAAGGGCCCTTTCAAATACCAAGTTCAATAATATTAACCTCCTCAGTCTTTTCTGGAGGCCTGCTGAAGCATCCCTCGAGTGCTAGACCACTAAGCTCTGGGCCTCTGGCTGATTTTCTTGCTGTTTTACGCGTGCTGTCACATGTACAACCGTGACTCTTCTTCTTCAACCTTCACCGTAGCTGTGCTCCCGCGTTTTCTTTGCCCGCAACCAAGCACAACTCCACAACCTTTACTAGGGATGTGACCGGCCACCCAGATGTCAGCAACATGATTCAAATATGTATGGATCCAAGGATTTATGAAGAAAGGTGCTCGTCGCCCCGCCATTTTATGGTTGCAAACAGCTGAAACATGTTTCCTATAAACTCGCCGTGTCTCTCTGTGTATCATGAGGTCTCACGCTCATCTGGATGCCAAGAATAATGAAGTAGGAGCCAGTAGGAGCCACCGGCACGCAGAGCGACCCTGGAATTGCAGTGATATCAGGAAACTCGCCTAAATTTTCGAGGTTACGCGGTCTGGTGGAATGAATCATATCCCTTTTGGTCTAGTGGCGAACCAATAACCCTTTTTTCAACCTCCACTTCCTCTTGTCCACTAATCTCCACTCCCTCTTGTCCACTCTCACTTACAAATCCAACAACTTGAAGCCAAAAATGCGCAAAAAAGGTTGGTATCGTCCGCTGCTTCACGCCATATCTCACCATCGTTATTCCAGACCTCTGTCGGCATAAACCGACTCTACGGTGGTCTAGCCACCACAATTTTATCCACAGTTATCATCCACTCCTTCAACTCTTCTTCTGTTTTATCGCCACTATCCTTGCCTTTTCCTTCCACACCTATACCCTCCTTACTCTCAAATCAGTGGCGCTTAACACAAATCTCCCTGTCGAGACCGTTTCCTTCGCCTACACCGTATACCCGGTCGAGTTGCCTGTTCTTTTCTTCTGTAACGGTAGGTTTTTATTCTCCCCGAATCTTGGTCTTGCCTTATATTTTTCTAGTCCATCTATGGCACCCCAATTGGCTTTCCCTTCACAAGCTTCTGCGTTCACGACCCAGATACCACCGCACGCACATTTCTCATTTGCGTCGAAATCGGGTTGCCAAATTTGGCCTCTCGCGCAAAGTCTTTATCTTGCCGTGCACACATGCATCTTTCACAACGTCCTTTACCCACCGGGCCAAGCCTTATGCTGACCCCTTCGTCGACCCCCTCCCCGACATCCCTAATCCAGATCTTGATGCCGAGCTCGAGCATGACTCAGACGGTATTCCTGGGCTCCTCGAGGTATCGGACGATGAAGACGATGTTTGGAGCACCACAGATAGCATCATCGAAAGCATACCCGACTTCGACTATGTATGGGGCTCCCAGGACGATTATAGCAACAGCTCTCCATCTCCATCTCGCTCTCCACCTTCCCCCCCTGGCCCCATATTTGCTGAGGACCCTCTGCATCCCCGTCCTTGCCCACAAAACAATACACTCAGAGGCAGAGGCTCTGGCCAACCTCGACCATCACTGGCACCTGCACCGGTTCCGATAGAAATCTCGTCTTCGGACGAAGATATGTCGGATGCACGTCCAGTTTCACTCTCTGGTTGGATTGGGACAGGCAAGACCTGGTCGGATCATGTACCATCACCGTTAAAGCATGCACTCAATTCGGATCGCCGTGTGCCCCTTGACGCTCGTTTGTCGGTCATCCCTGATGAGAAGCGCGCGGTGTCGGATTTGTTATTTGAGGCCATGCCTCTGCAAGTGACAGTTACACACCCACCTTCATTTTCCTCGGAACCAGAGAACGTACTTGAAGACTCACCCAGCCACTGGTATCACCACCTTTCCACCGCAGTCCCCTTTCTCCCGTTCCTTCGCGAGTCTTTCAACAATGCTTGGCTTGCTGGGAACAAGTCTATTTGCTTCCCTCATCTCCCCGGCAAACGTTATCCACTCTGCACAGAAAATTTCCTCTCTGAAATCAAGTCTTTCATTGATAAACGGAATCGATGGCAGACTGCCAGAGAGTGGCTTGACGGACTGCGAATGCCGCAGGATGATGCACATGCCGATCTTTTGGACAGATGTTGGCGTGTGCTGGGTTGTTTGCCTTTGGATGGAGTCGTCGCTGGGCTCAGTCCTGCGGTGCATCTCACTGCACAAGACCTCGCTTCATTCCTCGGCAGCGATTGGCTCAATGACGATATGATAAATGCTGGCGTCGATTATATCTTACGACGCCTGGAGCCCTGGACTCGTGTCCGGATTCTTAATTGCTTATTCATTCAGTCTCTCGCCAATGCTCATTCAACTTATCTGCGACCAAGGATCAAAAAATCCCATTTCAGTGTTGCTACACTGGCGATCAACTGGCGATGGGTTGAAGAAACTAATCCTAAGCTCAACATTGTGCACCGGGTGGAAATTCTGGCGAGTTTGTGGTTCTCTGGGTTGACTCCTTGCCCAGGCTTAGATAATTTAAAACAGGCCATTTTGCCCTGAGGGATTAAAAACCGGTTTATAAACATGTTTACAAACAAGTATAATAAACAAGACCCTAATTTTGGCCTCTTGCTGAGCTGCCGCATCTGGGAAGTCGGTGGAATCAGATATTTCTGGGTCATTAGCGAGCTCATCAGATGGGGGAATCAATGGATTCCCATGGTCCTTTTTTTTTTTTTTTTTTTTTTTTTTTTGGAGAGCGAATATTAGGGGCAGTCAGAGTAGAGGATTACGGGAGGGATTATGGCAAGGATTATGACAGGATTATGGTATTTTTAATGGACCATAATCTCCGATAATCCCTCCATAATCAAAGCCAATTTTGACCGCCCGGACACATTTAAGGATTAATGATGAATTATAGACTCTGATTATTGACTTCCACAACCTAGCTATTTAACTAAATAAATCCCAGTTGGCTGAGTGATTAACACTACTGCAGAACTTTCGGAATGCCCCGTGTTTGGTGTCAGTCTTGCTTGTGATGTGTCGAGCTGGTCCTACTTGCTCTCAGCAACAATCGTGGTGGCTTTCTCTGCCTTCTTTGAAGTTGTGGCAGAACACTTTGCTTTTTTGGGGCCAGAGATGATCTACAGAAGAGGCGGGAGGCGGCATTTGAGGCAGCAAATAAAATGGGATTTATGATTTGGTTAGCCAGCAGAGTCAGCAATGGGCTTGTAGAGTCTTTAAAGACAAATATCACATTAATCCATAATCCTCATAATCCTTTCTTAATCACCTCCAGAGGCGATTCGACGATTATGAAGGATTATGGATTCTGATGGATTCTCCCACGCTAAAATAAATCCATAATCCTTCCATAATCACAACCCATAATCCCTCCTTAATCCTCTACTCTGACTGCCCCTATTACATGGACACAGTATCAAGTTTTTGGATGCCGGCTGGGAACAACATAGAGCCGATGAGAAACAAAGTATAATGGAATATAATCCAGTCTCACGCAGATGGTGGGGCAAAGAAATAATTCCTGGGCATGTAAGGAACCATTTACCTTGTTTACTCACTACTTTAGCTACTCTTTAGGTATGAGTCACATGTCGGTAGATCACCTGATATCATCATTTTTTTTACCTCAAACCAACTACAGAGCCAAAATCCGGATCCGAAAAAAAATGCATATTTGTCAACAGAAATAGGGGAGAATTCAATTGTGAATGGTGGGTAGAAAAATATTACCCATTAGTGATTGTCCGAATATTTTTAAATTTTTAGGGCAGGGTGCTGTGAAGCAGGAAGTCATTCTTTTTGAGGCCCTGTTTTGGTGGCGGACCCTGATCCGAAAAATCAGGTCATATTCACGTGCCAATCACACCCTGATGCCAACTTCCTGGATAGAGGCACTTTGAAATCCCCAAATATACAATCTTGAGTCTGGAAATTGTTGTGCATACTCACAGCAACAACTTTCTTCTGTCGAGTTCCTGCACAGCCACAGACTTCCGGTTTTGGCATGTTTTCGATTTTTTGTTCCAGCGGATTGGCCCAGGAATTTTTGCCCATTTAAGATTCTCTATAAGTGCTATAGGAGTACCAGAAAAAGCCCCATCAGAACAGAGCTGGCCAACATCAGTCAGCCCGAGGGTTGCTTGCTTAGCAACTGAAGGACTCAGAAATATGTAAAATATTCTAGTAAAATTCAAATAGGTATATAAACTGTAGTAGCTAGCTGTAGGCTCCGTGTGAGCTTTTACCCAGTCGCCTAACACTGCTAGTGCCAAACTTAACAGCTCTTGGCTAAATTTACAACATTGATCATTCCCCCCGGGCAAGCCTGTGATGGACCTTTTGTGAGTGCTCTTGAAGGCTTATAGGGCACCTGTGACTAGCTATGCTTTTCCCCTGTTCATTGAACAGGTGCGGTCATTATTAGCAGCTTAATACTCTCGGAAAAGAGGGCAGAAAGGCAGCTCTCTATAGACAGAACTGAGGAAGAGCCCATGATTGGCAGAAGATATAGCCAGCAGGACTGAGCCGATTACACTGCAAAAGGCTGAAGATGGCGCATGGACCGGTGGTAGTTGTAACCAACTAAAGTTGTTACCTAGTCAAGTTGCTGCCCTGAAATCTGTAGGGATCTGAAGTTGTATTTTATGGCGGTCAATGTGCACCTTTAATAATTTTATGTATAAACTCTGTTTTTGTTAAGAAACTGGCTGATTGTTAATAAAGTTAATGAAAGCATCAGTTTGAAACTGTACCAGAATATTTGAATGTGGATGTGATTCAAGTTTCTAAACTCACAAAGAATTTACAACTTCAACTTTTTCTCTCTTTACAACTTGAGAAGTTTTCTTTCTTTCTTCTTCTTCCTCTGAGTTGTTCATAACTTGGGTTGTGTATATGCTATATAAACTCTCTCGGAGGTATCCAGGGGCTGTGCTAACCCTAGCTTCTCCCAAAGCAGTTTGCATTCTGCTGATGTGACTGCTTAGTCAGCATCATTTACATTCTGCTTTGGGAGTAGTCACACGAGCCACAACCACTTTGGGAGAAGCTAGGGCGCCAGCACCGCTTTCCTCAGTCATTGTCACTCTTGAGGTATGGACTCTCTTGTATATTCTTATACACTGTACTTACTGTTGGATAGAACTCCTACTGATGTTCCTTCCTCATCAGGTACTGTAGTTTCCACATATAGTTGTTGTCACTCTACGTGCATGTCTGAGAACTCCTACTGATGTTCCATGCAACTGATTTATTTTTGGCTTTGGACAAATAACTCAAAACCTTGTGATTCACTCTCATCTTGTGCCTTTGTCTTCCAGCTAGCCATCCTTGACATAAAATAAGGCAGAGAAATATGTGAGGCCAAACCTAATATTGTAATCTCATTTTAATGGAAGGAAATAGAGTTCTAAGATATCTAATGGCACTGTCGGTGAGGCTGGTTTGGTTATGCAGTAAACCATACACACAGGGGGCAAAAGAGTGTGCACCTGTCATAATGGCAACCTAGTTGCGCTCCCTCCATCCTCACTGTATCCTGGTCGCACACTTGACAGCTGACAGCCCGCGGCCTCGGTCTGATATTCCCACAGACCATTATTGATCTGTTGGGTTCGAATTCTCGTGGGGACAAATATCCCCTCTCTCTCCTCTCACTTCCATCCCACCTCAAATCATCCCCAACAACAAGAATGATCACACACATGCTACTCACCCAACTTCTCCCTCAAGCAGTCCTGGTTATTGATCTTGGTGTGATGATTCGGTGGGCTGCATGTGCACCCCGGTTTGTCTGGTCACAATCGCAGTGCCGTACCAATAGGTGCTGGTGCAGTCTTTGTGACTAGGTGACTGGGTGTATACCAAGCAACTCCTGCAGTCCACAGTTTCCTCCCATGCGTGCGGCAAACTAGGCCACAATGCAGATTAAATAATTGAGATAATTTTGACATCCTCTTGATGCTCGCACTTATTTCCGACTACCAGTCCTTGTTTGCCCGCACCCTGTATTTGTTCCTGCCGCCCGCTCCCATACGCTACAAGGCCACCAATTCAAACCATGGCTGGAACCTCTCCTCCAAAACACAAATCCACCGGGTCGGGTCGTGGGCCCTCCAGCACAAAGAAACAGCGTGGAACAGCCAGGAAGGGGAAGGCTCCAACAAAATCTTGAACCAATTTGAGCAACCGGTTGTTAGAGCTGAAGCTAAAGGTGCAAAACTCACGTGCTTCTGGTGGAATCTGTAGGAAAAACCTTGTGTGAGAGGAGATTGGATATTTCAGGCATTTCGGCACCCAAAACTAGCTTCAACGTAAGGTAAATCAATGACCTGAGGGCCGAAAATCATAAGATAAATCATCTGGGATTTGCAATTTTTGGCAGAGCTAGTTAGTAGGTAGTGACCAGGGGCCTGGCCAACTCATGTGAAAGACATTCTTGATATAGAACGGTTGTCACTAGACAAAATTGTGTTTGCTGAAGTTGTCCCAAAGGAAGTTGCTTTACTCCAACTTGATACCAATTCGAAGTTGTAACGAGAAGGAGTTGTACCACCTTTGAGGTCAATTGGCCAAGTTGTACTTGAACCCTGGGTGCAGATATGAAAAAACTTTTTGGACAGTATGTGTGCCATACTCACACAATTACCTCTATTAGGGGAGGTCAACTATCGATTCTGAGACCGATTCACCCTTCAATTCTCCACCACTTGATTCTTGATTCCAAGGCCGATTCCGGGTCGAGAATTGGCCCAGATCAAGAATCAGCCTGAATCGGCAAAGCGACTCCGGAGTCACACAAAAGTTTTAATTGGCGCAGAATCGCCCTAACCTTAATTCCGTCCCTTACGATTCCATTGTAGGCGTGAATTAAATTATATAATACAATATGAATCGAGCGCAAAATCAACGTGAGAATCCGGGGGGTCAAACCTCAGGCCGATTATAGATCCATTATGTTTGGCAAATCAACTTAGAATCGACCCAGAATTGTCTTAGAATCGGTCCCGGAAAATGATCTTTGACTTCTCCTATTGTGTATTTCAGAGGGGGTGGAATAAACATAGCCGGAACGGATTTTCTACTCCCTTATTCTGTCTGCCAAAGCAAAGTGGCGGTTTGTCATGTTTTTATAACACTCTCTAGGGATCTCCTCAAAGTGATGCCAGAGACTACTGAGGGTGCCTAATCAATGATTTTATGCATAGAAGGCTAGGTACCACAGTTGTACTATAAGTGTTTTTGTGGATTCTCAATGTATTTAATGACTAATTGTTGCTGGAGGACTGGGAAGGGGAGCATATCCTAGGCAACTTGGAACTTCTAGGGGCACCTGCTTGATAATTTTAGACACAAAAAGCTAGGGCCCGCTGTATTCTGGTGTCATACAGTAATTATTTTCTTTGATTTTCGATATATTAGCTAATCATGGTTGCTGGAAGACTGGACATGGGGGCACATCCCAGACAACACGGGGACTTCGACAGGTGGCTAGAAAACAATTTTCCGCGCAGAAGGCGAGGGCCCACTGTACTCTGCTGTTGTGCCCCAGACCCAAATCCTAATGCAGCAAACTGAAGTGCAGCATAATATTTTGAAACCCGGTTTACATAAAAAGCATTTCCAGATCCATCTCGTTTTCAGTTCAATTCTCACTGCACAGTGTTCATATCCCTGAGAATCAGAGTTCAAGACTCTTTTCATAGGGTCAGACGCAAAGAACACCTACCATGGAATAGAATTAATAAATGCAACAATATCCTCGTTAGTCTGCGTGGATGAAACAGCCACCCATTCTGCAATTTTTGATGGCACATTGAATGCTGAATGTTGCTGGAAAGCTCCATTAAGTGCCGCCTCTTTGGGGATTTTTGTGTTAATGAAGGTAAGGGTGGCATAGCGCAGGACAACAATTAAGGCTGTGAGAAGAGGTCAAAGTGAAGTGGAGATAGGAAGCAGAAAAATGAGGAACTGCACCAATGAGGTGAAAGAGATGTGAATTGTTGTCTTGGCCTGTAGGGGTTTGATGCTTTTGAAAGACAATGAGAGAGAGGGAACAAAGCTGCTGTGACTCACTTGTTGAGCAAAACTGAGTAATGATTGAACAAGTGGCTGTTCCACAATCATGAGTTGAGAGCTTGGAAGGCAAATAAAAGGTGATGGAGAGACTCACATTCTGATCGCACCCATGGCGCATCGCAGTCAGCAGCACTGCAGTGGAGAGAGCGTCGGACAAGACTCACGGCCTGATCGCACCCACGGCGCATCGCGATCAGCAGCGCTGCAGTGGAGAGAGCGTCGGACAAGACTCACGTCCTGATCGCACCCACGGCGCATTGCGGTCAGCGGCGCTGCGGTGGAGAGAGCGTCGGACAAGACTCACGTCCTGATCGCACCCACGGCGCATTGCGGTCAGCGGCGCTGCGGTGGAGAGAGCGTCGGACAAGACTCACGAACTGATCGCACCCACGGCGCATCGCGCTCAGCGGCGCTGCAGTGGAGAGAGCGTCGGACAAGACTCACAAACTGATCGCACCCACGGCCCATCGCGGTCAGCGGCGCTGCAGTGGAGAGAGCGTCGGACAAGACTCACGATCTGATCGCACCCACGGCCCATCGCGGTCAGCGGCGCTGCAGTGGAGAGAGCGTCGGACAAGACTCACGATCTGATCGCACCCACGGCCCATCGCGGTCAGTGGCGCTGCAGTGGAGAGAGCGTCGGACAAGACTCACATCCTGATCGCACCCACGGCCCATCGCGGTCAGCGGCGCTGCAGTGGAGAGAGCGTCGGACAAGACTCACGTCCTGATCGCACCCACGGCACATCGCGATCAGCGGCGCTGCAGTGGAGAGAGCGTCGGACAAGACTCACAGACTGATCGCACCCACGGCGCATCGCAGTCAGCGGCGCTGCAGTGGAGAGAGCGTCGGACAAGACTCACAAACTGATCGCACCCACGGCGCATCGCAGTCAGCGGCGCTGGAGTGGAGAGAGCGTCGGACAAGACTCACAAACTGATCGCACCCACGGCGCATCGCAGTTAGCGGCGCTGCAGTGGAGAGAGCGTCGGACAAGACTCACAAACTGATCGCACCCACGGCGCATCGCGGTCAGCGGCGCTGCAGTGGAGAGAGCGTCGGACCCGACTCACGGGCTGATCGCACCCACGGCGCATCGCGGTCAGCGGCGCTGCAGTGGAGAGAGCATCGGACAAGACTCACAGACTGATCGCACCCACGGCACATCGCGGTCAGCGGCGCTGCAGTGGAGAGAGCGTCGGACAAGACTCACAAACTGATTGCACCCACAGCGCATCGCGGTCAGCGGCGCTGCAGTGGAGAGAGCGTCGGACAAGACTCACAAACTGATTGCACCCACAGCGCATCGCGGTCAGCAGCGCTGCAGTGGAGAGAGCGTCGGACAAGACTCACGGCCTGATCGCACCCACGGCGCATCGCGGTCAGCGGCGCTGCAGTGGAGAGAGCGTCGGACAAGACTCACGGCCTGATCGCACCCACGGCGCATCGCGGTCAGCGGCGCTGCAGTGGAGAGAGCGTCGGACAAGACTCACGGCCTGATCGCACCCACGGCGCATCGCAGTCAGCGGCGCTGCAGTGGAGAGAGCGTCGGACAAGACTCACGATCTGATCGCACCCACGGCGCATCGCAGTCAGCGGCGCTGCAGTGGAGAGAGCGTCGGACAAGACTCACGGCCTGATCGCACCCACGGCGCATCGCGGTCAGCGGCGCTGCAGTGGAGAGAGCGTCGGACAAGACTCACGTCCTGATCGCACCCACGGCGCATCGCGGTCAGCGGCGCTGCAGTGGAGAGAGCGTCGGACAAGACTCACGTCCTGATCGCACCCACGGCGCATCGCGGTCAGCGGCGCTGCAGTGGAGAGAGAGTCGGACAAGACTCACGTCCTGATCGCACCCACAGCGCATCGCGGTCAGCGGCGCTGCAGTGGAGAGAGAGTCGGACAAGACTCACGTCCTGATCGCACCCACGGCCCATCGCGGTCAGCGGCGCTGCAGTGGAGAGAGCATCAGACAAGACTCACGTCCTGATCGCACCCACGGCCCATCGCGGTCAGCGGCGCTGCAGTGGAGAGAGCGTCGGACAAGACTCACGATCTGATCGCACCCACGGCCCATCGCGGTCAGCGGCGCTGCAGTGGAGAGAGCGTCGGACAAGACTCACGATCTGATCGCACCCACGGCCCATCGCGGTCAGCGGCGCTGCAGTGGAGAGAGCGTCGGACAAGACTCACGATCTGATCGCACCCACGGCCCATCGCGGTCAGCGGCGCTGCAGTGGAGAGAGCGTCGGACAAGACTCACAGCCTGATCGCACCCACGGCCCATCGCGGTCAGCGGCGCTGCAGTGGAGAGAGCGTCGGACAAGACTCACGGGCTGATCGCACCCACGGCCCATTGCGGTCAGCGGCGCTGCAGTGGAGAGAGCGTCGGACAAGACTCACGTCCTGATCGCACCCACGGCGCATCGCGGTCAGCGGTGCTGCAGTGGCGAGAGCGTCGGACAAGACTCACAATCTGATCGCACCCACGGCGCATCGCGGTCAGCAGCGCTGCAGTGGAGAGAGTGTCGGACAAGACTCACGGTCTGATCGCACCCACGGCACATCGCGGTCAGCGGCGCTGCAGTGGAGAGAGCGTTCAACAGGACTCACAAACCACTGGTCCGGTGTGCCATATATCTCAATCAGTCAAGCCTGCAACTTCATCACTGCAAGACTTGCCCATAGCCCTGGAAATCCTTGCAAACATCTCTTGACTATTTCCTCCAGCTGAAAGCTCCTAGATCGCCTCGCCGCTGAGGCCTTGGTGCCAGACTTTACAAATTTTCTCATCTGGCTACCTATGGGTGAAGATGAATGTCCAACTAGTATGCAGAACAACCACTACGGACCTAATCCAGCAAGTTTGCCAAATAAACCAGATTTCCGAACTGTCATCAGTACTGCTGGTTCCTACATATGATACCCTCACAACGGCTGGGAAGCATATTTCCACGACACATACCACATTCAATACCTCAAGGCTCCTCCGTACTGCATATTGAACAGATAACTCGAGATTCTTTGTCTGTACTGCCAAAAGCATAAGAGTTACTGCGCCGCTATTCAGAGCATCTGCCGTCGTCTGGATAAGCTCCTCGCAATGTGCAGTGGGCTCATTCATCCCTATTGACGAAAATGAGAAATAAGCCTCGAAAGAAACATTAGTCGCGTGTTAACTGGCCTTCCAGACACACGAATGGAATGTCTTCAATCTTATCCAGACACTCCCTCTGGAAAATCTCCTGGCATTCTTGGTCAGTCAGCCTCTCCAAGTCATCACCCGCCTTCTCCTCATCATCCTCCAAGTCGATCCGCGTGTTTCGCCTGAATGCATCACACTTTGTGAATACGGCGATCACGGGCACTGTGCAGATAATTAGAGCATAACAACCAATCGGCTGATAGCATACCATTGTTATCAAGACGAAGTGCATGCAGTGGCTCGACATTCAAGCCTGGACGTCGATCGTCCATCGGTATACAGTACCTGCAAAATGGAAATAATCTCCTAATCCCGAGAGCAAGGTGTTGCATACCAAATGACATGCAGTCGCTCACGAAGTGTTGGCTTTTGGGCATGTTCACGAACAAATTCTTGAAGAGTCTCTAGCTCCTTCTTGCTACCGTTTTCCAGTCCACACGAATCGTGGAACACATATCCGTCGTGATTTGAGAACACAAGTTCATCCGTAATCTCGTGCTCTCCACGCTAAAAAACAAGTTAGATAAAGGCCGGGAAGGTGCCAGTGCCACAGCGCACATCCGATGTAGGATTGAGTTGAATCTGCTGGCCCCTTAGTACAATGTGCAATGATTCAGGCGGACTCCTTGACTCGACCTTCGTGTGTTCACCATCCACCATTCTGTAAGTCTCTGGACTCTTCGTCGTGTCGCACACTCGCTGCAAGATGGAGGTCTTCCCGGCATTTGCTCGGCCAGCGATGAGGACCCGAAACTTGACCTTTGGAAGGTCCCTGCGTGGAGCGGCCTGGTTATTCATGTTACAGGGCGGAGACCGTGCTGGGTGGGAAGAAGAAAAGAGGTGATATCTATTTAGTCCTAGGTTGTTCTTAATGACAGGCATCATGATAGTCAATCTTCGATGCGCAGGCAAATCCGAGACCCGCGGTATTCAACATAAGGGAGCCGCATGCAGGAAGCGCTCTGAGCATATGTACTTTCTATTGAATATGCACGTTGTGCCCCAAAGTCCGGGACAACGAGGAACAAACGGGAACACTTTGCGAGACAGGCTCACTCGAGGCGAATTAAAAAAGTTGTTAAGGTATACTCGGAGCCTTTGCTGTGAACACGTTCCGCGCCATAAGAAGTGTTTCCTGACTGTCGTGCCTGTATGCTGTTTCCCAAGCACGAGGCAGTGACTCTCTGCTTATCGAGTGGGTTGCTTAGTATGTGTGACAGTTGGAATGTTAGGGGAGCGAATCGACATAGGAGACGCCACAACCTTCCCACAGACGGGCACAAACCAAAAGGCACGGCCGCTTCTCCCATGTGGAATCGTGCTTCCATCAGGAAGATTTGAGTCAGATGGCAAGATGCTTATCGGCTTCTGCGACTTATTGGGCTTGTATCAAAAAATAAAATCGCCGAAATGATGTCTAGAAGCGAATGAGGTCGGTCCCCAGAGTTTTTTTCTTCTTTTTCTTCCTTTGGGTCTTGTGGTATTCTGGACATAGCTTGTCGCCTTGTCGGCTTTTCGGGCTTCTACAAGTTTGTACAAGGTACGGTAGCGATAGCATATATTGCGTATTCCTATCTGTCTCGGGTATCTCAGCCAGTCGACTTCATCTGCTGGCTCAAAGTCCAGCGTGTTCTCCAGGCGTACAGCGTATCAACGATTTGGTGGAAAAGTATGGCAGCTGAGCACGGACATGAATGCCATCCGGGGAGTGCGGAAGAGTTGCGGCGAAAGCACCGCGTATTCATTCCAAATGTAGATCGTGTATCACTCGTTTGGAGATACGATGGGAAGGAGTATATTAGGCAACGCAGATATGAACCCCTCGTAGAGGACTTCGCGACGAGATCGCGACACGCGACAAGTCGTCTCGGGTGAATGAAACGAATACGATGACGGAAGTGCCAGGAGACGAAGAATAAAGACTGTACGAATTGGAGAGAGAGATAAAGTAGTGCATATGGGTGCAGCAGCGACGGAAGGATGCCCCAAGAAGTCCCGGCAGCGCGAACACCGTCTGGCGGCCATGGATCTCATCCCGCGAACTACCATCTTTGGACGCCGGCCAATAACAGGAAATAAGGAGGGAGAAATAGTATACGTGGGGCAGTTTCCTGTTCAGGAACATGCGTCTCGTTCACGCAGCGGAGACCGGCCTTTGCCAGGCAACAGGTGCTGTGGGAGAGCATCGCCCCTACAAAAGGTAGGTCAACCGTCGCTGGTGCACGATGTATGCGCGCCGCGAGCGGCGGCGGACAGACAGAGTTTGGGAAAGGAAACGATGATAAGAGACGCACCACGACCAGCGCTTTGCTATCCTCGCTGCGCGCGCAGGAGGGCGAACTGAGATGTCAGTTGGGCAGGCGGGTTCACGAGGCGATGGGACTCGTCGACCGACTCTGGAGGGGCAGCCTAGCAGAAAGTCCTCGAGAGCGCAGGAAGACTAAAGAGGGAAAGGCGACCAGTGGGTGGTTATGGGACCAGGGAGGGATACCGGTATGACCACGAGACATGACGTCAACGATAGTGCCTGCACTGCTGACAAGCTCGCACTATTGATAACACGACAAGGAACACAACAGCCCTCCAAAAACATGATCTGACAGAGATCGAAGGCACATCGTGCACGTCTGTATGGCCACAAGTGGTGGCGAGTGCTGCCGCGGTGTGCCTGCGCATCCCAATGGAGTTAATTCTTAGAGTCGAGGGCCGAACAACCGAAAGCTAGACTTGGGCATTCATAACAGTAAGCTTCGGAAGCTCTAAAGCAGGACAAGGCCGGCCGGTGTCTCACAGGGGCCGGAGGAACTCACACCGGAAATGAACGTTACTGGTCTGAAATTCGTCTGACATGGTGGACGGCATCCACATGGGATACGCCACAAATTTCCCAGACACGAGGCTCAGGCCAAGAAGCATGCATGCTTGCTAGCGCAGCAATCGCTCTGCTAGATCTCACCGCGTCCTCGCGCGCGCGCCCGTCGTCACTACCAGCAATGGCCGCAGAACGCACGATCGATGATATTCTCAACGCATGCGAACGGTCGGCGATTTGCAAAAGCCACACATATGGTATTCATGTCTTCATAGCTTTCGTATCGTGTCGATTGGCGGGGTACGCTTGTTCCGTGAATTTGCTGTCGTCGCTGATCAAAATAGTCCGGCACTGGCAAGTCCTCCTTGATCAATCGCGTCTTCGGAGTCAACGATGCGGCGAGTTCATATATTCAGCCTATGAGTTTATTTAACCATTTCTTTCCACAGAAAGTCTCGCACTTTATCCCTGGCGAAGCCGACATCTCTCATGAAATCACCTCAGAATCAAACTCTCGTTTCGTACTACACGATTCCAAGGGCTTTGAGCCCGCGAAAATGGAGACATTCAACATTGTCCGTAATTTTATCCTAAAGAAGAGCGAGGAACGTTTGGAGCTCAAGGATCGACTGCATGCGGTGTGGTACATTCCGATATATCTTTCCTCGGTGAGCGCTTGAAATTGCTTGTCCTGCAGGCTCTGCATTCGGACCCCCACGGATGGCGGGCGTGTTCTCGAAGCTGGCGATGAAGAGTTCCTCAAGCTGGCTCACGAGCTCCAAAGTAAGTCGATGAGTCGCACAAAATCATGACGACTTACCGGCTCTTTCAAGTCCCTGTCATTATCGTCTTCACCCAATACGACCGACTCGTTCGAAAGTTCGATGTCGACCACGAGAACCAGGCTCAGCGTGACTTCGAACGCTGTATCGAGTCTCTTAAGGGGGCTGCAATTCGCTTGAATATCGCGATGCCCCAGTATAACCATGTGTCCGGTTGGCAGAATGCTCTTTCCCAACGCATATATCCTCACTTTTTCTTTGCAGTTCGAAAGAAATACGACGGGAACGTCGTCCCCCTCGTTCAGATGACCAAAGAAATTGTCGAAGAGCGCCTTAAGGGTGATGCATGGATCATCTGGGCGGTCGCTCAGCGAGCTAGTGTCCCCTTGAAGGTGGAGGCTTGTATTGAGTATGTCGCCAACTGCACTTTATTTGATCATTTACTCAATGCTATCCTTGCCTCGATAGGAAGGGGATGACATGTGTGTAAATTCAGCATCGTCTACTTCGTCAGTCCGAGCTCCATTGATCAGACTACTGGCGTTCATTGAGTGGCGGGAGCGTTCCGGGCTTCGGGAAGATGCTTCTACGTGAATGTCTCCTGAAGGTCCACCAAGATATTATCGCATGCTGGAACTTACGAGATGGAGAAATGGTTAGTGTTGTATCCCCCATGCCAACATTCCTCCAGATGCAGATTATTTTTCAGGTACTCAATGGCGACGAGTTCAAGCATCTGATGCTCTACGTGGTGCAGGACATGCGAGACAAGGCCGAAGTCAAATCGTACGCCCCTGCTCTTCCTATAGGGTCAATCAAGTAATTATTATTTCAGTTCTTCTGTTGACGTCGTGAAGATCCACAACTTCGTTATGCTCTGCACCGCAGCGGCGGCTGCCATCGCGCCACCCGTAGCAATCCTCGGGTTGACTTATATTTTTATCAGCTGGATTTCTAACGCGGTCCTCGATAACACGTACGTTGCGTTGCCAGCGCTCGAATCCCGGGAAGTCTTAGTCAGTGACGTCATCTGCAGGCCTGAAGTCCGGCGCGTCCTCTTCGCGTACGTCGCGGACCTAATCCTGGTGCTCGAGGAGCTCTTCAAGATGGCGATGCGACCTCAGTCTGCCGGGAGCGTCGACTGGGAGACACTGCAGGAGGCTTTCGACGCGTACCACCGCACAACAGAGCAAAGCAGCGTTCATGTCGCGGTCAGCGACTTGGTGGAAAGACATGGGCGACTGAGCACAGATTTGAGTGCGATGCGCGCGAGTTTGGACAGGCTGCTGCGAAAGCACCGTGTGTTTAATCCAATGTAGATCACCTATGGAGTATACAGCGTTTCAAACGTTTAGATGCGCTGTCTTGTGGGTTGTGGGGCTTTTTCATTTATGATTCCGGTTGACCGATATTAGGCCTTGTGTCGTTTTCTAAATACATGTACAACAATTGTAGCATAACAACTCGACTTTCCTCATTACGAGATACCACGGAATTGCACTGTGGGTTTCAAACCCCGTGAATTTCACGGTACAGGTATGTGAAATCCCAATTTAAGGGAGTAATTGGGTGAAATAATTTCATGCACTCCTCAGGTAACTGATTCATGTACTTGGTTTGAGCTCATCAAATTGTAAGGAAATTCACTTTTTGGGGGGGCTGGGTGAAGGTGGTGCGACTGCTGCGGTACTGTTTGAGTGCCGTATGCGGACAAAAATACCGGTTTTGTGTGTTGAACCCTATTTGCATGCATCACCGTCTTTATCAAGTTACAAGCGGTCGCCGGCGCTTCGCGCCGGCTCCCACTTGCTTACCTTATTTCCTCCCAGTGACAAAAATATAATAAATCTTTTAGCTTGGCTGGATTCCACTTTCTGTCTGAGATTTTTTGAGAGCAGTCTAAGAAAGTTTGCAGACTCAGATATGTAGTAAAGTGAGTAAACTACAACTATGACTGCTCTAGCGAATACATGCGAGGAGAGCAAACAGTATAAAATAAATAAGTTCCAAAAGAATTGATCCGCAAAAATTGGCATTTAATCTATGGAGCCAGCCATCAAACAGTCTGCAGCTCGGCATGCAAGCGGAACTGAATATAACGATTGCTTTCTGCATGCCGCTAACAGCTGGTGTCTGCCGTGCTTGAGTTGTGCTGCGCAATATAACCATAAAACGATCCGCCAGAAGCGGCATTTCATTTGATGAACCACCATCAAGCGTTCGCACCTATGGTGCTCATGCCGATTTGATAGCGCTAATCTGCCGTGCTGTGGTCATGCGGTGCAATTTAACCATACGGAGATACGGCTTCGGACGGACAGAGAGGCTTAATTTTATAAAGATAGTGAAGCCTCTCTGTCCGTCCGAAGCCATATCTCCATATGGACTTTCCAATCACCATTCCAATCACCACCATCATCACGGAGTAATGGGCGGCCGCATTTCTGAAAATATGCTGTCTAATCTGGTCGCACCAATCTTGCAACTAAGCTTCGCCGCCGACATTCTTTTCGGGCGCACAAGTCCCGTATGCTGGGTATATTTCTCAGCGTCCAATTGTCGCGCCAATCTTGCAATTAAGCTTCGCCGTTGCCGACATTCTTTTTGGACGCGCACAGCTCCCAGCTGCCGTATGCTCGGTACATTTCTTGGCGTCAAATTGGCGCCCGCATTTCTGCACATTTGCTGTCTAGCCTGGTCAGGCCAATTTTTCAAGTAAGCTTCGCGGCGGCCGACATTCTTCACCCGCACGACTCCTGTGTGCTCGGTATATTCCTCGGCGTCAAATTGGCGCCCACATTTTTGGACATTTGCTGTCCAGCCTGGTCAGGCCAATCTTTCAAGTAAGCTTCGCGGCGCCGCTGCGGCCGACATTTCCAGATGCGTAGTCCCTGTCACGGTGTGGAGCGCTATGCTCGGCAAATTCCTCGGCGTCAAACTAGCCGCCACACACACGGCAAGTAACCAAATTTCCGGCCACTGGAAGTTAGTTCGAACCGCGCACAAGATTGGCGCGACCAGATTAGACACCATATTTTCAGAAATGCGGCCGCCCATTACTCCGTGATGATGGTGGTGATTGGAATGGTGATTGGAAAGTCCATATGGAGATATGGCTTCCGACGCACAGAGAGGCTTAATTTTATAAAGAGGGTGAAGTATCCAATTAGATATCCGTTGAGGCGAAATCAGACCGGAAATTCCACGGATCCATTGGTCCGAAATCAATTCCGCTCTCCTTCGTTCTCCACATTTTATGCCCATACAACCGCGACCCCATTCGGCGGGATTGCCGTCATGCCGTTGATTCTTTTGTGCGCGTTTCCTGCGTGCGTCGTTGCCGGAAGCAAGAGGCGGCTTGAATTGATTCGGCTGTGATTGGCTGCATCGCCCGTGGATTGACAGTGATTGACACTTCGTTCCGAGCTTAATAACGCTGGCTGGAAATTAATAATGGCTACATCGGCTATGTGGCAGGTTTCATGATGCAGGTCTCCCTACCGGCTGGGGGTGCGGGGTAGCGGTAAGGTGGCAAGCGGTCACCTGGGAAAGTTTCAACTTGCCCAAAGGGGAAGGAAAGGAGTTCAATGGTCATGACGCTAGCCGTGGACAACTGGTGTCGTGGCTTTACGGTGCAATTTCCCTGGCTACCGCCATGATGATGAGTCTGATGATTAGTGACACGGGTGGGTGGCTCCACTGTGGAACTATTCGGTAATGCACTGGCGGCCAGCTTTCAGTCGGATGGTGACCAGCAGACATCAACATGTATTCACCTGAGCACATCTCCGTGGACTCTACGTGTCTGCCGTTTGGCGGTGTACATGACACAATGGAGTGCTGTACAATGAAACTTGAGTCTGATGTCCGGGAATACGTAGAAGGTCCATCCAACTCAGTATATCCAAGGCGTGCATGCGCCGCCCATCCCTGAAGATGGGAGGGAGGGCCGAGCGCGATGGAGTTGCGATGAAGATGGGGGGGGGCGTGGAGCGGGAGGAGGGTACGGAACAGAATGAAGGCGCGCGAGGGGACGAGGTCAATGGTGGGCGGAGGTACAGCGCAAGAACAGGACGGGAAAAGGAAGGGACGGAACTGAGGGTGGGGGGAGAGAAATGGCGGAGGCACGGCGCATGGAAGAGGTGCGAGGGCGGGAATGGAGGCGGATATTGGGAGGTGAGGGAAGGACAAAGGAAAAGGCAGGCGGAGATGTAGCGCAGGAACGGACGGGGACGATGGAGGATAAGGGAGGAGGGAGGCTGAGGCCGTGTAGGATACGAGTACGAGTGGCGGAGAAAGGGAGAAGAGAGCGTGTCCGGTGTCGCCGAAGTCAAGTGAAGAGCCAGTGGTGCAGGTGAATGCTTGGGAAGCTGGAGCATGGCATCGTCGTCATTGTTCTTCCATCCTGCCGTGCCACTCAGCGTCGCGCGAGGG
The DNA here is from genome assembly GCA_029204075.1 of Mycena capillaripes. NCBI lineage: Eukaryota > Fungi > Basidiomycota > Agaricomycetes > Agaricales > Mycenaceae > Mycena > Mycena capillaripes. Next base: position 2,857,949 of record JARHKZ010000001.1, read on the forward strand.
TGTCATGTCGGAAGCCACCCGGAACCTGGCGCCGATGGAGACCGATACTGAGGGGTGCCGTGCCGAGGTCACGCAAGCGAGCGAGTACATGTAGGTCACGGAGAAACAGGAGACCTTGACTTGAATCCAGAGCGGGGATCGTGGTTGTTGGGTGCGAGTCCGGAACCCGAGCTGAGACATTGGAAAGAGGGTGTAAGCGGGGGCTCGAGATGGCTGAGATGCAGAGGAGATGCGGAGGTTGGGTGAAGACGAGAGGAAAAGGAGAAAGGAGAGCACAAGGAACAACACGCACGCACCTCCTCTTCCCCGCAAGACGCTGGACCCCCGCTTGCACGCCACTGCTGCGCAATCGAGTTCATCCATGACACACCCAATGGCGAGAACCCTCCACAGACACGCCCGTATCTTCTTTCACTGTGTTTTGCGATAAATATCCTACAGGGTGGACAGATAGGATTCTCATCCTGTCATAGCAGGCCATGCTTCTAGCATACCTGGTTTTGGGAGAAAATATAAACTGGCAACACCATGGACCGAGGCAAAACCCTGTCTAAGCACTATGATCTCCAGCAATGGAGCGCCCATGGGTAGAGTCCCGGACCTATGTCTTGTGAGTTGCCAATGATACACATTCTACAGCTCTACACTCCATGTGTTTTGCCCGATCAGGCGTAGAAATTCACTGAGGCCTTCTGTATCGACTCATTCGTAGTTGAAGTATGTTTTTATATCATTGCATTCGCTGGAGCATGAATATTAACCTTCATGAGATAACTTGGTCACAGTTGCCATTTGCCATTGTCGCCTGGTTCGGCAATCTCCGCCTGTGGTGCGTTCAATTCGAGTTCGTTGTTCGTCTTTCTGTCGCTGAATGGTTGTCCTATTTGTTACAGGATCTTAATACGAACCGATCCGCCATCTCACATTTAGTCCCGCTCATTCTGCTTCGTCAAAGGTATGCAAAACAAAAACAAGGAAAGAAAAACGGACAACTCATCGTATGGTCATGTCTTTAGGTCCGAGTTTTTTTTAATTGGTTAGATTTGAGATGAGTTCAAACGTTCAGCGCCGGACCACCAGTAGCTAGTTTGCTTGTAAAATTTGAATCACCTTGAATTTACTGTCCGTGGCCTGCACAACGATGAAGCGAGGGCAATATACAACAACCCTACCCTATCACACCTAAGACAGATGGCCTGCGCCCCAGGCTGGCTATATGAGGATAGATAATCTGGCTATCAAGGGCCAGATAAGGTATCCAGCTTGTCCCCTCATCGCTCGCTGAGATCATATTCCTGTCCCATACCATGGACAGGTTAGCATGTGTATGTATCCCCCGGCCTGTTCACTACTTTACAACTGGGGTGGCCACCCCGTGGCTAAGTGGTTGATTTTGATAATCCCTCGGCCTGTCCATGCCGTGGACATTTTCCGTAAAACGCAGTGTTTGTCCTTGGTCACCCTGGTGCATGCGAGCGCCTCCCCATTTTGGCCGCACGACTCTACGACCCATGGCCAAGACCTTGCAGCGTCCTACCGTCTGCACCGCCTCGTCCCCGTTCCGGTAGATCTCATCCGCATATCCGAATCCATCTGGCCCCGTGCAATGGTCGACCTGCGCCCATGCCAGCTGTACCGGGTTTGGAGAGAGAGTGCAGGTGAAGTGGAGGAGGACAGCGCACGGACGATTGTCGTTGTCGCATCGGGTTACACTGACGCAGCTGCATCCGGCTTCGCATGGCATCCGATCAGAAACAGGCAAGAGGAAAATAATAGAAAAGGCCACTGACTCACCGAAAGGCTAGTATCCATCCGTCCGTTCCGCGCTGGGACGTGCTGCGGGGCGTTATGCAGCATGCAATGGCCTTGGCTGTGCGGTATTTCGCCCCCATGGCCGGCGGATATGTGCATTAACACGGAGAGAAAAAGAGGACAAGGAATCGAGGGTTAGAACAGCGAAGGCAGGCGCGCGCACAGTGAGAAGGGCATGGAAGGATGGATGTGGAGCACCTTCCCTGCAGCACATCAGCGTCCCATCTCTATCGCCGGCAAAGCAAGAGGGAGAACACCCTCTTGCACTCTACGCAGCAGATCCTTCACCAGATCCCCGTCTGGACCGCCCCCGCGTCCGCAGCCGGGGTTAAGCACGGATATGCCACTGGATCCGTCAATCAGTTAGCCCCAATACTCTCTTTGCATTTACCGCGGATAAAGACGCACCTGCGCTCCCCGCCAGCGAACCAAGTCTCGTGCTCGTCGCTTTCGTGTTGTGGCCGCTCCTCGCGATTGTGAGGTGGTAAGCGAGAGAAGAAAAGACAGAGCGGAAGGGTGTTACCAAGCACAAGGCCAATTTTGTGGGATTTTCGAATCAATCGGCAGTGCTTGGTACGTTGACAGAATGAGCAAGGAGGTTCCATAGATAGCCCCAGTAGGGCCAGCCCCCACTCCAGCCAAGACCCCAGCCTCAGTGTTCGTCCTCAAGGCCTTGGGTGGAGGTCTGAAGAATCTCAAGGCCTTGACCAAGCCCAAGGCCTGACCCAAGGGCACCGTCAAGGCCTTGGCTTAGTTTTCCCACGGATCTCAGGCCGCAACAAGATCAGAAACTTCCACCCAAGTCTAGGGACGATATTTATTGTCTGAGTCAATCTCAATAGCGCCCTCGTCGGGATGCGAGTCTCCCCCTGCATCCGCACACGCCTCTATGTCGACCAGGGTATCCAAAAGTACATGGACTTTTTTTTGGCATCCCCGCGGTGGAAAGCGCCCAAAGCGGGTTCTCCACCAGGGTCGGAGACAGGCGGAGATGGAAGCTGGAGAAAAAAGATAGAAACAGAAATTAAAAATGGCTAAAAATGATAGCCCAAGGCTTGGCCAAGGGCGGGTCTCCAGGTCAAAAAAATCCATGGCCTTGGCTAAGCCCTTGAGCCAAGGCCTTGGGGGTCAAGGCCTTGGGCCTTGGGCGAACACTGCGGGCCAGCCTACCCACAGATGGCAAAGTGAGCTAGTGGGCCACCTCGCCGAATCTACCCACCCCTCGGCTGGCTAGGGCCTAGCCGGCGCATAAGTAGCTATACATAGCCACTTCCCGCCGAAGCTACACGGCCAAAATCCCCTTGGCCTCCCCCACTATGACATTACGTAACACTTTCCCAGCACGTGCAAGACGGACGCGTTCAGACTCGGTGTTTTTGACGCTGGTAATTTAGTTTCTGGCCAGATTTCTTGCTGGGGGGAAACAGTGTTCCACCCAGACCCCCCTCCTTTGACCTGACTGCATGTAAAAATCATTTATTAAGTGGTGTGCCAGCTTTTTTCAGCTTTATCACAGTAATAAATGTTATTATGGCGTGGGGGGACCCCCGCGGACCCCCCTTGACGCTCGCCGCTGGGCCCACTACGTGGGGCTTTCGCTCGCCGCGGTGGCCCACTGCGTGGAGCTCAATAATATTTTTTCTCGCGTGTATTTAGCTTATTCTGAGCTGGGTCACGGTATCTAGCGCGGGGGAGACCCTACGACGAAACAGACAGCCGCAAGAAGCTGAAAATTGGGCTTAGAAAGTTCCTCTCTATTGACCAGTGGAGGATGGGCTCACTCTCGCTGGATCCGCTCGTAAGGCAAGGGCCAATTGTTCCCGATTTGAGTGAATTGATGAGACCCCCGCCGGCATCTATCCCGTTTCAAAGTGTGGTGGTAGCTGATGTGGACGGCAGTGCACCTTCTCATGTACTTCGTTTGACGGCGTTGGATTATATGAAGAAGGCTGGTTCCAACTACATTGAAATACCTCACGATCCTAAGCCCGTTAACGAGTTTAACAACCCTCATATGTTCCCCATGGTGTACCCCACTCAGTTTCCTTATGGCCTCGGAGGCCTCGAGGACAAGAATCCACGCACCGTCTCAGTTTCAAGCGGCGCATCAAGCATCTCTTCAACCTTGCTGATCGTAGATTTCAAGAGCATTACTCGTTCCTTTTCACGGCTTTCATTCTCCTCACTCCCCCTCCTCATGCTCGACATACTACTTATGGCGGGCCGCCATGCCATCAAATCAGCAACGTACGGAACGGATAACGCCGCTATAAGGAACCGTAATATAGCCCAGGGCTCACATTATCGTTTCATGGAAATTGAGCCTTTTCCCGACGAACCATCCCAGCATTTCCGTGACCGCCTGTACCCACGCTTGAACGTTCTCATTGGCCAAGTGGAGAGCGTTAATACGCTGGTCGGTGTCTATCTTCACCTATGAATCTATTTACACGAAGTCTGTAGCCCCGCAGCGATGGATACGGTGAGATGGCCTGTATCGGCGTGGAAGTGCCTTCGAATGGCACCTGCGAATTCCAATCCACCTTTGTTAAGGAGCTGAGCCGTCTGAGAGAAATTCTCTCTACTGACAACAGCGACATCGGGGGAAGGGTCGTCAACTCCTGGTTCGATTATTCCTCTGCCTCGAACTCAGCCGCATGTGTAGCCAAGACCGGTATATCCTATGTAAGATTGAATAACGGTTTTCTTCAGATTAATTTCACTAAAATAATCGCAAAAAAGGTCCTTGTGAAACCTTCGCTATTGGAGCGGCGAGTGAGGCCCTTGATGTCTGGGCTGTCAATCGACATGCATGATGGAACGGTATGACGTCGAGTTGAACCCGGAACTAGAGCGAGTGAGTATCTCTAAACCTATCGATACGTGCAAAATAGCTAACGTCCGAAAAGCACTACAACCTTCGGACGATCAGCCTGAGCGTCCAACCCAACCATGCGTTTCCCGGAAATCCTCGGAGTATATATGCGACAGAGATATCCAAGGTGTAGTATGCGAACTTTGTGGCGCTGTTGCCGATTGAATTTTGTCCATTGACATTGGGTTTGAGCTCTATGGGGAATAGTACACATACCGCTAAAGCGATGATAGCGGGCTCTGCCGCGGCGCGCCGCGGGCTACTACAATTATGTCATAGTGGGGGAGGCGTTGGCTCGTTACACGGCCATGGGGCTGAATCTGAAACGGACTCTGCCAGATGGGGTATGTTGGGCCTCGCTCCCCCTTGGCATGATTGCCGTCGGTCCGCCGCCCTCACCTCATCTTCTTGCCAGCACCTCGCAGACATACGCCTCCCAGCCCTTCAAGTTCGCGATTCTGTCCCAGTATGTCTTCAATCCCACCTGGTCTCCCACGGGCTCCCCCGCCACTCCCCACTCCTCCCACAGATGTCGTGTCTCTTCTCGCCAATAACGACGCTCCAGAGGAAAACGAGATACGTGTCGTTCAGGAGTACATCGCAGACCTCCTCCATCATTTCTCTCTGTGGAAGATTACCCACATCGACAGTTTGCCCGCCGCTAGCGCAGAGTTTATCAAGCAGTATGACAACGACACCCGATCCCTTGAGGAGTACAACAGAAACAGAAACAGCGGAGGTCCAATCGCCGTGGCGGTCCCGGGCCACCGACCAATCGATAGGATGCCTTCTGCTGTCGCACAGCTCATCCGTGAGCGCGAGCGCCTCGAGGAGGTTATCCGGGAGCACAAAGGAATCCTTTCACCCATTCGACGACTTCCCGCAGAGCTGATTATAAAGATATTGCGGTTGGTGCCACCGCGCACGTTCGGCAAGCTGGATTACCCTCCCTGGCGCCTCACTCGGATTTCTTCCTTATGGAGGGCGTGCGCTGTGAACGGTGCGAGCCTCTGGACCAAAATCTCCATTGATGGGAATGTATATCCGAACAAGTTTGAAAAGCTCTTTCCGCTGCGCATGCTGGAGGTCCAATTAGGCCTTTCAAGAGACGCACCCCTGGACATTCATTTCAATTGGAATGCATTTCACAACATCAACCCCCACTTTTTGGCGCTGCTAAATACCGCCGTAGAGCATTGTGGTCGATGGGATCGACTGGTGCTCCAGGGTGGCGTTAACGTACCGAGTTACCTCTCGGCGCTGTCGCGAGTCAAGCTTCAGATACCGCGACTGCGTCGATTGGAAGCGTACCTGCAGGTTTATAACCCTGCTGGTCCGGACGGAGTGCTTGTGGATTGCTTTGCAGTCGCCCCGAGCTTGCGGGAGGTCTTCCTCCATCCGCCGCGGTTAAGAGGTTCTTCCAACTATACCTCGCCTTTCTTTATGGAGACCATTCCATGGCAGCAGATCACAAGATATCGAGCCGTCCTCGACGCTACTGCGCATTTGGAAATTTTGCGCTGCGCACCAGGCCTCCGCGAGTGTGGCATCCTTTTCCCGCGACCGCTCACCGGTGTTTCGGGAGAGCTCATCGAACTGCCTACGCTGCAGAGACTCCACGTCGAAGATTCCATTTTTCTCAACCTTCTCAGCGCCGCTAGCGTCGTAGAGCTCCTAATCAATCAAAATGTGGATTCGGTCCTAACATTCCTTAGCCGTTCGGGCGCGCAGTTAACATCACTCTCCGTAATCGCCTGGGAGCCCTCTTCTGATCTCATTCCTATCCTGGGCTCGTGTCCTACCCTCACCCATCTCTGCCTCGATGTTGCCCCGAACCTCCAAAACGCAGATACGGTTATTCCGGTGCTGCATGCATTGGAAGACCCGCATTTGTGTCCAGAGCTCACATCCCTCTTCTGGAGGCACAGAACGGAATCTAACCGAACGCCGAATGCTTTCAAGGACTATGAAGACGCTTTGCACGAGATGATCTCTGCCCGGCGGAGAGGCAAGCTGGCCTCGCTCCGCGTATTCTTTTCGAGTGCATCGCGATTCGAGTCTCAGGTGCAGAGATTTGTTGGCCCAGACTACGAGGGATTCGATGTGCGGGTATCGGGTGAATACGACGAACCATCCTTTGTGGATGAGGTCAATCCTCCTTGAGGTAAGAAATCACGTTGGCCGAATAAATACCGGATATCTAAATGGCTTCTAGATCGTGCGGTGGACGGGTGCTGGAGGTATGGAAGTGACCGAAGAAGTAACCTGGAGGTCGGCAAGCCTGGTTCTGTAGCGACCGACTGGGGAGGAAATCGAAAACAAAACTAGATAACCCGTTGAACTACTGTCGATCACATCTCTTAAACGTCCACCAGCCTGTGCGCTGCAAGAAAGTGCATCCCGAGTTACAGAAAGCAGAGATAATAAAACTGCAAATAGTCAAGGGTCGTGAAGACGCCCAAATTGGACATTAGTACACGGCACGGAACCCGAAATAGAAACTATATGCGGACCTCGGGCGCGACAGCTTGAAACTATCATTTACCAAGTTAATCACTCTCTTTATGACTGAGGATTGGGCCTCTTCAAGGCGGGCGCTGAACCTTTAGGTTGAAACCGAAGATGGATTTTTTGCGATCGGAACGTATTGATTTGCTAAGAAACCAGCTCGTGACTTGTGTGACGGCACTCCACCACGATAATTGCACAATGCCCTGCCTTCTCAAATTTACCGCAGAAGGATCATTCATATCGCTTCAATGATGCATTAGTAGTAACTTCACGGAACTCGCGAACAATCTGGTCCTTCTGATTCTGGGACAGTATGAGGGGAAAAGGAGTTCCAGACGCCTCAGCACATGTTCTTGGACGCTTGTGAACACCATCATCCACAGATTTTGATCTTCTTTTACGAGGGTTGGATTAAATCCTTAGGATTAATTTGCACTGACGCAGCTCACTAGGTGAAAGCAGCTCTGGATTTAGGCCGGCAAGCATAGCTTCAGACTTAAGGAACAAACAAGCTTCGCCACAGCGATGGGCAAGAAATTCTGCGCGTAGAGCTTCAGTACTTTTTTTTCGTTGCTCACCGGACTCTTGTTCAGATATTTGTGCATGACGAGCAGTCATCTCTCTCAGTGTTTCCACAGGAACCGGCTTATCGTGAACGAGGAAACGGACAACAGTGTTTTTTTCATTCACAGTGAGAGAGACAAATGTGTCTTCGGGGCACGATATATTCAAAGATTCATCAAAATGCATCGTATTATCATTTGCGTCAGCATCTCGCATGCGAGATGTTTGGATACCCCGTGAACGGCGCGTCCGGGCTGCAAGCGAAGAAGCAGCTACAACGTCGATGCCTTGTGTGCGGGGCATCGACGAGGGGGCAGATACCGCACCAGGGTTACCCAAGGACACTGGTAAGGAGGACGAGGAATGGTCCACACTTGTGCCTTCTCAGAACACCGGTGTAGCGGCGAGTGTGCCAATTCAGTCCAGTACAGTACCAGTGAGAGGTTATAACACGCACCTGCGGGTGATGATGGTCCAGATTCTGTTGGCATCAAAAGTGGGGGGCGTCGGAGATCAAGCGGACCAGAATCGAGATGTACTACGAGGTCAGGTGCAGAGGACTGAATGAAGTTGAGTCAATCCAACCCAAGCAATAAGTCAGAAGGCAGAGAAGCAGCCACTGGAAGGTTGTTCAAGAAAATTGAGACAACACCGACATCGCACGGAAGCGTCAGGAGTCCAGAGGCTTGCGAATTGTGTGTGCGGAGCCCAGAATTCATGACCCAATCCAGAGAAACAGAGGAGGTTGCGCCAAGACCGTCAAACCTGGTGGATATGGACAAATCAAAAGTAGCCAGCGAGGACATGGAGGAAGAAGCAAGGATTGCGTGCATGCGTTGGCAAGATCAGTAAAGCGATAATCTCGGAGAGCAATAATTCTAGAACATTCCCCCGCTTTCGGACGCTGACGCGAACATAAAGCAGAAATGACTAATAGTACAAAATTGAACGAGTCCTTGTTCAGGATCGGGGCCTTACAAAAGAATTCAAGTCAGGAGTTAAGTTGGTATAACATATGTTTCCGATGAGTTTGTATCTATTGTTTTCCCCAAGTTTTCCCCAAGTTGCTTTTCCTTCGTATTTCAGTTGCATTTCTCAACGATGACTAATAGTGCATGACTCAAAACTGGGCCAAATCTATGTTCCCCTGGTTTGCCAAACCTAAAGGTTCAGCAATAAAATTACGTGTGTCTGTCGATCTGTCCGTCCGTCCAAATCTGTTTGAAGCTCAGCAATTCCCCCTCAACTGATTGTCTCAATGTTACAATCCCCACGGTCGGCTCTTTTGTCAGTCTTCTGCCGTCACCAAATCATGGGAGACGTGCCGGCCGCTCCCGGACTATCGGCTTTCAATTACTTCGGTCAGATAGGCTCGCGAGATGGGAAGTCTACCGTTGGACAATTAAAATTGACTAGTCAACCGCTGCTGCACGCCCAGGCTGAGGATTCCAACTAACGTGGTGTCACGCAAAGCGCCGGTTGCGCGCTTGTGAGCCTTCAATTTACAGCGTAGGTAATTGGCTATGTGTGCGGCGCAAGAACAAGTATTTTTGACGTATTTCTCTGGAGCACACTGTTGTGGCTGCCGGGCCCTCTAGTGTACTCTCACTCTTCCAACAAATTTATCATGAAAGATTGTCCACTTCAATCGTTATTCGTACCGTGCCGTTAACTACTGTCACTTGATCTGTAGGTGCTTTATCAATAGTCATAGTGTTCTTTTCCCCGTCTATAATCTTCCAACGCGATGTGTTGACATTATCGGGGGACAAGATGACAGGTGCTTCAACAACTCCTACCGGCTCACTCCCTGTGCCGCAATTAGCAATAGTTGCACTTCCTTCCAACGCTTGTCATAAGGGCAATCGGCCTGCTCCAAGACACTGCCCCGCACCGACGCCACGTTCGGGAAGGTTCCAGAAATGAAACGGGCTATCAAATTGGCCAAATGGGGAAAGGGGCCACCATGGCCCACGACGGCCTGGAACTACCCTATTTGCAGGTCAAGACGTCGCATCACAAACCAACATCGTTGTAAGAAATGCCGATTCCCCAGGACTTCCATGCATGATGGATGAGAGATGCGAAGAAACCCACTGCAACGTGAGTGGCACTCGCGTTGGGAACCCCCTCTTAGACAAAGAAAAGAAAAAACACACACAATTTTCGCTTTGCTACGCTGCTGGGAGAAATCAAACCTCCGATTAGGCAACCATCATGGTTCATGACTTGTGCTGGAGCAATTGTTAAGAAGGGAAGTGAAGACCACGATCTTCGAGCTCAAGCTCACGGGCCGCAGTACTTGGGATTCAAAAAATTGATGCCGCCGGGAGGGATTGAACTTCCAGCTCCCTGTTTCATTTTCTGGTTTTTTGGCCCTGGGTTATATGGGGAAGGGGACCAGCGAGGTCAACGACGGCTTGAATATAATAGTTCCTAGAGAAATAAATCCGAAATTAATTGACCATGGGACCGCGAATGTCATGATAAACATCGGTCTGCAGAGTGGTTCGTTGATCGTAACATACGAAGGAAGGTGTTCACGAGCCCCTAGCAAAAAGACAGGTCAAAATCCGATTTAGGATGGGGGCCCGAATCTCAGAAAAAAAGCGAAAGTCATATATTCATCCGCCATGCCATTGGGAGGAATCGAACCTCCGACTTTCTTACTATAGACGTTTTCATTCCAGGCCATTGGGAGAAGAGGACCGCCGTGGTCCACAACGGCTTGAATATGAATCTACGACTAAAATCCTGAAGTGCTCCGAGCAATCATGAATATCAGGCGGCGCACAAGTGGAATGGGAGCGATTGTTCAATATCGCTGGGTCGTCGATCGCTACATATGGAGGAAATAAAGGTGCCCGCGACCTTTATCGTAGAGGTACATAGTGAAAATAAGATGATTCGCGGACGGGGGCCCAGAACCGAAGAAAAAAGGGAAGAGCGCGCCCAGTGGAGCATGCCATCGGGCGGAATCGAACCACCGGTTGCCTCTGAATCCAAATGGCGAGGATGTGAAAATTGAAGAGGGGACCGCCACGGTCTACGACGGCTTGGATTCAATACTTTCAAAGGAGGTAAGTGGGCACCCACCCAATGGATGAGGCAACAGTCTTTAAAGGCCATCGTGATGTATGTTCAACCTCGGTTTGCACTCGGAGGATACCTACTAGTCAGCCGATGATTGACAGTTACCGGTGAGGAGGTGAAAATACGAAGATCAAAAAAAGGTCGGATCTGGAAACCCATCATGCCGCCGGGAAGGAATCGAACCTCCGACTCCCTCTCGAGACTTCCTTGTAAGCCTAAATTGGGAAGGCGAACACCATGGTCCACGACGACTTGCACAGGTTGAATGTGGTTAATTGCTATGTGGGAGATTAGGGTGCCAGGAAAGAGATGCAGCGACTTGTCACAAGAGGGCCAAATCGAAGAACAAACTATACTAGTTCAACATCGTGATGATTGTACTCCTAGATCCGAAAACTGTTACAGCCCTTTGCGGAACTTAGGGCGCGGCGTGTTTTTTTTTTTTTTTTTTGGGTCCGTTTTCAGCAAAATCCTCGGTGTGAGCTCAAATCTCAGCCGATTTTCTTGAAAATATAACCAATCGATTCGCATGGCGATTCCGGAGGGCATCTCGTGCCGGTATTTTTGATGGCATCATCTAAGTTCCCATATATGGAAATTTCGGTGTTTTCATGCATAACTGCTGTAGCACTGGAGATATGGCCCTGGGAAAGTTAGCCTTTTGTTTTGAAACACTAATGACCATTCCGATGGGCATCTGCAAGCCAGAATTCGTTTGTGACTGCCCCATGGCATAAAAAATGTGCTTCAATTATATGATGGATTTAAAGCACATTATTTATGCCATGGGGGAGGTCACAAATAAATTCTGGCTTCCAGATGCCCTCCGGAATGGTCATTAGTGTTTCAAAACAAAAGGCTAACTTTCCCAGGGCCATATCTCCAGTGCTACAGCGGTTATGCATGAAAACACCGAAATTTCCATATATGGTAATTTAGATGATGCCATCAAAAATACCGGCACGAGATGCCCTCCGGAATCGCCATGCAAATCGATTGGTTATAATTTCAAGAAAATCGGCTGAGATTTGAGCTCACACCGAGGATTTTGCTGAAAACGGACCAAAAAAAAAAAAAACACGCCGCGCCCTAAGTTCTGCAAAGGGCTGTAAGTAGATTTGATTCACGGTCGAAAATCGCGATGAATATTTAAGAGCACACGCGTTCATGAAAGGTTTAATCGCGGCAGGGGGAAGACAAAAATGACAGGGGACGTAGTAATGTATGCCGACGGGAGGACTCGAACCTCTAGCAATTCCTGCTGTTTCTCATACGCGCCAAACAAGAGTGGGAATAGACCCCCGTGGTCAACGACGGATTGAATATAACAGTTACCAGGGAAATAAATCTGCTGGTAATTGACCATGGTCAAGTGCGAGCAATGCGAATTCCATGTTGAACATCGGTCTGCAGAGTGGTTCTTTGATCGTCGCATATGAAGGGATGTGCTCACCACCCTACAGCAAAAAGGACACGGTCGGAATGTGATTTTACTTGGGGGCACAAAATTGACGAAAAAGGAAAGGTTCGATCTTCAACGCTCCATGCCATCGGGAGGAATCGAACCTCCGACTTTCTTCCCATGGACGTTTCTACTTTGGTACACTTGGAGGAGAGGACCGCCATGGTCAACAACGGCTTGAATATAACATTTACCACGAAAATAAGCCCGAGTGATCAAAAATATCAGGCGGCGCACAAATGGAGCGATTGCTCAGCATCGTTGCGTTTTTGGTCGCTACATATGATGAAGGGAAGAAGGCACCCTGATCGTAGAGGTACACAGATGTCTCGGGGACGGGAGCTCGGAGCCGGAGAAAAAAAGGGGGAAGCATCTTTGGGGGTATTCCATCGGGAGGAATCGAACCCCCGGCTGCCTCTGAATCTGACCGTAGATTCACATTAAAATTGAAGAGGGGACCACCACGGTCTACGACGGCTTGGATCCCGTACTTTTACGGGAGATAAGGGGGCCGAGTATGCAGTCAACGATATGAGTAAATATAAAGCGTCGATTCGATTCGCGAACCGGGTGGGGGAGATTCAACTCATTCGTTTGCCGTGTAAATAACAGTTCGAACGGAGTAACTTGAGTTGATAATAAGAAAATAAAAAATAAAAAAGGCAGAGGAAGAAAACGTCTATGCCGCCGGGAGGAATCGAACCTCCGACTCCTTCTTATATATCTTCAACTCCCTTCAAAACATGGAGAAGGCGACCGCCACGGTCCACGACGGCTTGTATTTACTGCTTCCCCATTTAATGTAGTCTTTATCTGACAGTGAAGCTGGTACCCCGCTTGTTAGACGTTGAATGAGCGGGCAGATAACCGTTGGGTGCGGTTTAACACATGCCGTGGGCTTAGCGACGGGCCGACGAAATCTGGGACTATACTGCAGTTAAGCAGTCGAATTAATATCACAAATTTGTAGGAACGGCAGCGGGAATAAAAGAAATGGGAGACAGAGTATGCCGCCGGGAGGAATCGAACCTCCGACTACTTCTTATATATCTTCAACACTCTTCGAAACATGGAGAAGGCGACCGCCACGGTCTACGACGGCTTGGATTTACTGCTTCCCCATCGAATGTAGTCTCTATCTGACAGTGAAGCTCGTACCCCGCTTGTTAGACGTCGAATGAGCGGGCAGATAACCGTTGGGTGCGGTTTAATACATGCTGTGATCTTAGCAACGGCTCTACGAAATCTGGGACTATACTGCAGTAAGTTACGCAGTCGTTCAAAAGGGAATGAATATCACGAATTTGCAGGAACGGCAGTGGGAATTAAAAAAATCGGAGCAGAATAGAAATATGCCGCCAGGAGGAATCGAACCTCCGAGTCCTTCCTACCACGCTCTTGAAGAAATCAAATTGGGAAGGGTGACCACCATGGTCTACGACGGCTTGAATAATTGAATGTCGTTGATCGCTATGTAGGATTGGATTAGAGTACTAGGAAAGTGATGCGCTCATCGATTTGACACGGGAGCACCAAATTGAAGCAATATATATATATATAGCTCAAACTCAGAATGATTGTGACGACGGGACCGCCGAATCTAGAGTATATTCCAGTTCAGCAGTCGTTAAAAAGGGAATCAAAGTCACGAAATGCAGGAACGGCCCAAAGCCCGCAGTGGAAATAAAAGACTTTGCTGGCCGAATCATGCCGCCGGGAGGAATCGAACCTCCGGCTCCTTCCCGGGCACGATGTCATCGAGATGGGGATCGCCGTAGTTCACGACGACTTGAGAGGGTTAATGTTACCGGTGAATACACTGGACTGAGCATAGATGAAATAATGGTACGCACCTGACATTCAATGATCCTCTCCTCGTTGGGGGTTATGGTGGTTGAAACCAAATTGTTCAATCTGTGAAACGAACTCAAGCAGAAAGAAGCGCGGTTCGTCACGAGGAAAAACTCATCTTAAACGAAGAAAGAAGAAAAAGAGCGGAGGTTATCGCTGCATGCCGGCGGGAGGAATCGAACCTCCAACTCCTTCCTACCTTGAAAACAGGGACTTCAAACTGGGGAGGCGACCACCCTGGTCTACGTCGGCTGTCATACTTTCCTTGTCAAGCTTTCCAAAACCACGATGCAATTGGGGTTCAAGCCCAATGTCTTGGACCGCCATGCTGCCTGTAACTGATATTGGCGCCGTTCTATATTTGAGTCCTCATAAATTAAATGAACCGTCGTCAGCGCCGTGTGCTATTCATTGTCATTGTGATTATCAACCCTGTGTGGGTGATTCGGTCGCATCTATTAACATTTGATTCATCTTACTGCTCGTGGCGCCCCGTGAAAAAATGCAGCCGACCACAATAAAAGGATCAACGCAACGATCAAGCCGAATCTAAATTAGGATGGAATTGATTCCGCATCAAGCTTCCACATGACAGGAGGGCTGTGCAGTGTTTCTTGCTCTCACCGTCCACGACCCCCGTTTCCCTTTCCCTTCGTTTCCGCCGCCGCGCCAGACGCGCCGCGCTTTCTGTCCCACTCGCAGGCCGCCTTCCGTAATCCGCCTTACTCTTCCTCTTCCCGCCTCTTCCGTTCTTTGCCTTGTTCTGTCATCATGCGCTTCTCCACATTCTCAGTGATGGTTGCCGCCAGTGTGGCTGTCGCCTCCCCCACCCGCTTCAAGCGCGCACCGGACTCGATCTCTCGCATCAACGCAGCTGCCCGCGCAGGCATCGAGTGCGTAGCTCCAGCGCCCATCCGTCTCTGTACGGCTGTCAACAGTCAGATTCTGACCACGTTACAGCCCCACCATCGTCTGTCCGTCGGCGGACAAGAGCGGCTCGCCTCTGACCGCCTCCACCTCCACCACAGAGGAGGGCAACGAGTTTTCGGTGTGCACTTACGCCTCCGCCGGCGAGTGCGAGTTCTTCTTTGCGGTGCGTGTTTTTCCCTCTTGCACGCATGCATGCGTGGAAACTGATAGCTCGATTGTCTTCGCACACACAGGACGGGTCCTTCTCTTCCGGCTCAAGCGTCTGCCCGAAAGGGCTCCCGCAAACGGGAGGCGCCGGCGCTGGCGCCGGTGGGGGGAGCACCACCACTTCCACGTGCGTGCTGTCCTTCTCTTCTCCCTACATCCCACTGACCGTATGAATCCAACGCAGCCCGCCGCCCCCGAGACGACCACGCAAGCGGCGCCCCCGCCGCCTACGACGACGAGCACGCAGGCGGCCCCGCCCCCTCCCCCGCCTACCACAACCGACACCCCCGCGCCTCCTCCGCCCACCACGTCGACGGCAGACACCTCCACCTCCATCTCCACCTCCACATCGACGGTCTTCTCCACCGTCTCCGAAACTGATACGCCCGCCGCGTCTCCGTCGGCGCCGCCGGCTACTACAGCCCCGCCCGCCGCACCGCCGCCCGCAGCAAGCAGCACGGACGACTCGGGCGACTTCACAACCGTGTTTGTGTCCCAGACCGTCTCGCCCTCCGCAACGCCCACCGATGGAGGGGTGGGGAATGCGAATTCGGGGTTGGGCGAGGGGAGTGGGAATGGGGCGGTGAGGATGGGGAGTGCGGGTGCGAGCGCACTCGTCGCCCTCGTGGGGGTGCTGTTTGTGCTTTTGTAAGCTGTGCGGATTTGGTGTGGAGGGAGGAGTGGAGCGGGTGTGTGCGCGCGGATGGAACGCGAGATGGATTGGGATCCTGTGCTTTGCTTTGCTTTACGAAGATGGACTTGGACTTCGGTACGGGACATGGACAAGTAGTTTGTTACTGCGTAACACTTAGGATAAGCTGGACTGTAAAAGAAAACGAAAACAAGGAGAATGGAGAACTGTTATGTTTATGAAAAACTGGAGTGGGTGGGCAGGTAGTACAATGGGGACGGCAACGACGGCTGGAATTCAAAAGAAGGACACTCGTGGAGGCCGTAGCTACGGTCTTTTTCCAGAACAAAAAAGAAAATGGAACAAAAAAGAAGAAATTCAGGCTTGGGGAATGCCACTGGGAGGAGTCGAACCTCCGCGTCCCTTCATGCATCACTTTACGCAAATATTTTCACATCGGTGAAAAGCGACCGCCGTGGTCTACAGTGGCTTGCATACAAGGGTGGGTTGGGTTATCAAGTGGGAAGGAGATGTTGAGCCTGAGGAATGAAGAGCGAAGGCGGAGCCGCACATTGCGTTTTGTGTTTGCAAGGACAAAAACAGTACTAAGTACACACACGAGATTAAACTTGAGGATACCCACCGAGTTTCAAGCCGAGTGTTCATGGCATATTTGTGTCGCTGAAAAAACAATGTCTGCAATACCTGCATTCCACCGGGAGGAGTCGAACCTCCGCACCCCTTTATGCGTGAATATATACACCTTCATTTCGTATACGGGGGCGACCGCCGTGGTCCACGGTGGCTTGGGTTCAGAAGTGGGGTGTGCAATAGGCTGGGCAATTTTAAAAAAAAAAAAAAAAAAAAAAAAAAGAAGAGATTGAAGGGGAGAATTCGGTGCGTTAGAGAGAATAGCATTACAGCCGAGGGCATTGCAAAAAGTCGAGATATTTCAAGGTATGTTGCGTAGCGCAAAACAAAGAGTGGGATACGTATCATGCCACCGGGAGGAGTCGAACCTCCGCGTCCCTTCATACGTCTGGAATGGGAGTTGCGTATGGGTGAACGGCGACCGCCGTGGTCTACAGTAGCTTGCATCTAGAGGTGGGCTGGGCCAATAAATCACGAAGATTTTTTTCAGAGAATTGAGGTTGAGGTCGTTGCGTAGTGCAAAAAACGGCTCAATCAATTGATGCCACTGGGAGGAGTCGAACCTCCGCGTTCCTTCATACGTCTAACTACAGGGAATATATATGGGTGAAGGGCGACCGCCGTGGTCTACAGTGGCTTACATCTAGAGGTGAGTTGGGTCCATAAATCACGAAGAAATTTTTAGAGAATTGAGGTTGAAGGCGAAGCGCGAGGATTTGGTGCATTAGGAAAAATCCAGCGTTACAGCCGTGGGAGTGCTTTGAAAAGTCAAGAGTTTCAAGGTAGGTTTGCGTAGAGCGAGAGAAAGCCGGGCATGCTAATCTGATATGCCACCGGGAGGAGTCGAACCTCCACATCCCTTTATAAACGCCTGGAAAATCGCCTTCATATGCCGCGGGCGACCGCCGCGGTCCACGGTGACTTGGGTAAAGAGCATAAGTGGGAAAATAAGTGAGATGAAGAAGTTGAGAACGCCACCAACCTGATCAGAAAAACAGTGTTACAGCTAAGGCCACCACTGTCTGCTTCAATGCAACAATTTCCAAGTCCCTACTCAGCCTCAGAAACCGACGGTTTGGGGATGGGTTGGAAGGTGACCGCCAGTGGCTTGAGTTCAGCGGCAAGTGGCTTGTGACATCCTCCAGATTGGCTTAATTTTATGACGTTTGGGGTCATAATTCGGGAAGAAATTCGGAGCGGGAGATTGAGGACGGAACCTAGAATGGGCGGAAACAGTGGCAGCTGCGACGCAGAGTTTGTTGAACTGCCTCCCATGATGGCCACGATTGGCCAACATCCGAGTTAGAGACAAACAACTGAGTTTATGATACGATGTACAACGTAGGTTGAGTCTGGAAATTTTACGTCAATATTGGCTTTATCTTCAACAATCTCATATCTGTGATATTTATCTTTCTCTGTAGGTAGCTACATAACGTTACCTATATTTGATCCCCGAGGCAACAGCCTTTAGGCGGCTAAGATAAAGCTGTATGCTGTGCACCGAAGCCACGTACCTACCTACCTCCCACCCAATCTCCACCGATCTCCAACGTATGAGTGCGTGCCTCTACCTGCTACATCGCTGGAAACGACTAACGACAGCAGTAGACCGGAAATATGGCGGCATTTTCGCTTCGGCTGCCATGCTCGCTTTGCCAGCTTTGGCGGCTGCCGATTGTTTATTGCTGAACCTTTAGGTTTGGCTACCCAGGGAAACTTGAGTTTCGATCACGATCTATTTTCCTAACATGCACAAACAGGAAATTCGTAATATAAATTTGGTCATCATGCTGAACCTGTATAGGTTTTTCGCAAGTTTTCCGGTTTGTAATGTGGAATTTTGAATATAAATCAGGCCTCCTTGTTCTTGCCAAGATTCCAGGAGCGTCGTAGTTCTCACGAATTACTACTACTACTGGCTTCTCATTTTGATGTGTCATTTTCTCTTCGAGATTTGTGCGACTGCATCGGACTCGGAATATTTCGCTTCCGAAATCAATTAATTTCCCATGTCAAGCAATTATCACGTCACTGACCTTGCTTCCGCCCTACATGCCCTCGATTGCTACCTTCTGCAATTTTCCTGTCTCCGCTGCGTTCAACGACAAGGCTACAAGCTCTTCTGTATTCCTTGATTGGATAATGAACTCCAGTGATCCTACCCAAAACTCACGTGCTTCTAGTCTCCTGTCGCTTCCATGCAATGCTGGCGCTCTGTCGATGTTCTTGGCCGCTTCCTTGCCTTCTGATCTTGTACTTGGCTTGGACTGGTTCCAGTTTGTCTGTAACTCCACCAATCCCACCTCTGCTGTTGTTGTACACTTGATTTCTGGCCCACTTGAGCTGCGCCACAATTCTTTGACAAGTGCCGGTATGTCATAACTTTTGTACTGCGCTCACTATTTATTTATTCATTCCCAGGATCACCATCTGTTGCATTGGTGTTCCGGGGTAACATCGGGGTAGACCTATCGCCCTCCTCACCAGTGTCCCAGGGTGGACCTGGTGTAGTATCTACGCCCTCATTCATCACAAATTCGAATGTTAATATGAATGACGATGTTAATTTGATGCCAATGAATAATCCTCTGTCAAACGACTGTTCCGTGTATCTGATACTTTCGTCCGTCTCATTGAGCACAAGAAGATAACCGCTGTACGTTTCCTTATCATCCATTTACACGTTGCTCTTACGTTGAGACGAATGGCCTCTTGTCACCAGCATATTTACGCCCGAGATTCCGATGGAAAGTTGAAAAGTGCAGATACTCTTCGCGCCGAATTTTGGCCCATCAATGTGCTGAATTCTGTCTTATCCTCCAGTCAGAAGCTGCGCTTGCCGGGTTGAGTCCGATTCCTCTTTCACCTAGTTAACTAGAACGATGCAAATCAAACCTCCGGCCTAACCCTCGGAAAAGAAAGTCAAATCCCTAGACGACAATGTCAACAAGCGTCATTGTTCATCCGTTGAGACATCGGAGCCTGCCTTTCCCATCATATTAGACAGGTTGTGCAAAGCCGCACAGAGCCGCATGCGGCTTTGCGCATTGTGCAAAGCTGCGTGATAAACCGAGGATTTCTGAGTGAATCCGTGGTCATTCTTATGAAACATAGGTAGATTAGGTTCTATGCCGCACACTGGGCCATTTACCTAGCTTACATGGCATCATTCCAATGTCATTATTTGATTTCTCCACAGCCGCTGTGCGGCTATGGATGTGATGCTGCCAAAACATGCCATTTTCCTGCCATATTCCACACTTCCTCCTGCCACCTGATGCCGGAATCAACACCAGCAGCTTTCGAGGCAATGTCTCCAACAGTTTGATGTATCAGGGGCAGGGAAACGAAAGCCGCATGGTGCCGCATGCGGCTTTGCACAATGCACGAGATGCCGCATGCGGCTCATGCGGCTTTTGCACAACCTATCTATTATCTCAGGATGAGAAGGACCAAATTGTTTGCGAGTTTCGCCATGCTACTGACAATGCATCATCGAAGCAATCTGAATGTTCGTTCTATGGTACATTTGAAAGGGCGATCCTTATAAAAAATGAGAGGTGTTAGGGACCTTGATATCTCACTGCTTGAAAAAGCGGTCATAGAACTTTGTGCAATTTCTTGTCAGCCTACAATTGAATCCTTCCGCGCTTCCTCTGTGATCGGCGGATCATATGTCCTGTGCCATCTCTGCAATTCTGCTGCAAGCAAAAACACTTTTCGTTCTATTCCTGTATGCAGCTATGCAAATGGCCTTTGGATAGGAGAGGTTCCGGAAGAGCTTAAGGATCTCACATTTTGGAAGAGCAATGTATCACACGAGCCCGAGCAATGAGATGTATGTACAAGCTCACCCTTGGTTTCGGCAAGGTTTCGGACCCCTTGTTTTACGCATTTTTCCAAAAATACAGAAATCCCTTCGTCAGCTTCAACCTAAAGGTTCAGCGCCCGCCTCGAAGAGGCCCAATCCTCAGTCATCGAAATTTATGGAACTCCGGGAGGGGACATCGGACTCTATCGTAGGTGGGATGGATAATAATGGAAATCACGTCAACATCCGCAACGCCACTGCCATGACTTATGGTCTGTGTCTCAAAACCTGTGGTAGCGGAATCTGGGACATCGGCGGAGCGTGGTATCGGTGGCAGCAGTTCTCGGAGAGCCTCAGGTACGCACAATGCAGCTCTTGTTTGAAGAAGTAACTCGGACATTGCTTCCCAAGTCAATGGCTTTTTCCTTTTCTCGCATTGATATCTCAATTGCCCATGGGAGGGGATACCCCAGTCAGTGACAACTTGGGTTAAACTGCTTGCTGACTAGACCGCGGAGTATAGCTCGAAAATTTCGTGTCCATGCTGTTCACCATTGGATCGCCGACATTGGCTGCCTATTCTGTTACCTTGACTGTATTCAACAGCCGTTGGGTCCATCAGAGGTTCTCTAACATTCCTTATCCAAACGCTCGGGTTGCGGGGCGGATACTCAACAACTTTCAGCAGTCTCCCTTGAGAGTCACTGAAAATGATTACCTCCTCGGGTCCCTCATAGTTTTACCCGAAAATGATCAATGGTGGTCAGACTTAACCACTTTTCTCAACCCAAAACACCACTATTCATGGTCGTTCTCAAATATCACATCGATCATATGGGTGGTGTTCTCGTTCTTCTTGACTGTTATGGATTCATTCACCGGTAGGCTCGGTTCTCTGTGGCTTCGATTTTCCCAGCGATCCCAGCTGAAGCGAGTCTTCCTCCTTTGAGTGGGCTCGCGATTGCATTCTGCTGGATTTGGCTTCTCGCAATTCTGACTTGTTCCTTAAACAATGCACCTAGATGTGCTAAAGATGCTTTACATGAAGCATTACGCCGCACCAATCAGCGCGTGTATGTCGCATCTTACAACGGCAGACCCGTACCCGGCCATTTCACAGTGAACCCCCCACCCTTATCGCTTAGTAATTGCCGTGGACCGCATCGAATGGACCACCATCGAGGCGCGCCGATTTACAACTATGCGCGTCTTATGACATGGAGTTTGGCAGTTGAAAAAATTCATGCTGCATTCCAGGTGGCATCGTCTCGTGCGAATGATCAGCTTCCTGTGAACTCAAGCGTTGTGTGGTCGAAGAACAATATAGACGAGTTGGCACCATCCAACCGTCGTGGATCTCCGACACAAGTGGCTGAATACATTCAAGCTAGAGACCATAACATTCGGCATCCTGATCTGGGATGGAGGTCCTTCAACTCCTCTATATTGGCGTTGTCGTTGACATGGGGGACTATTGGGCCTGCTTTACTACTCGATGTGGTGATGCCTACCAAAGGTGAGTATTTTTTTCTTGTCTTGAGGGGAGTTGGGGACTTATCGATGTAGGTTTCGGATGCAGGTCGGGAAGTCGCCTTGTATACGGTCTATTGTCCACTGTGGTCTGGGCCATGCTCGTACTATCCAATTGGTTAAGCCACAATTCGATCATCTCCACGTCGCAACATGGAGCTGCAAAACGGTCGCTCTCGGATAAGTGTGTCACTATCCTGACGAGAACTGCCAAAATACTTGCTTGCCTCAATGCAATATGGATAGTCCTCAGTTGTGCCCTTGAATTTTCGTCTGCCTACTACTTCTGCTGGTGTACCTCCGATGTTATCTCTTTGGGTTCTCGTGCTTACAGCGTCATGATGCTGACGCAAGAGGATATCCTCCAATATTGGACAACGTTAATAACGTCGACAGTGTTGGCAAGGTTCGTTTCGTTTATCCGACTCCATGATCGTGAGCTGACCCTCGAGTAGTGCCTCCGTCGCTCTCTTCATTGGCATCAATATACACTTGAACCCATCCACTCTTAGATGGTTTATATCCCTAGCGCAAAAGTCAATTTAGCGTTTGACGGTTTTTTTATCTGCTGTTAATGCCTTCAGAATAGAACCACACTAGATCTGTTTAACGACTGGATGTACTGTACTTTCCATGTTTAGCGAGGGCGGGGTTTTGGTGCAAACTGGTTGTTGGGGCGATACACTCAATTTAATCATCCGCTGTATTATTTAGAACATTGAAGTTCAACCGCGTTGGAATGGCGATGTGCGTTGGAAGTAAAAAAATAAATTATTTCACATTAGTAAACTTAACGTTTCCGAAAGTTGCTTGCCCATTAACTAGTGAAAGGCAACCACCATGGTATACAATAATTTGCATCTAGAGGTGGGCTGGGCCAATAAATCACGAAGAATTTTTAGAGAGTTGAGGTTGAAGGCGAAGCATGGGAACGGGCACCGCCGATGATCGATCCGGCATGTTTGCGATTGTTTGTTCTCAATCACATCTTCCCATTGCATGTTCCTTGTTGTAGCTCCTTCCACATACACCCGGTGCAAAGGTTTCTGCAGAGAAAAATGCTACTTGAGCTTATGCCTACGTGCCTCCAAAGGTATTCTTCCTAAATTTGCGCCCAGATGCTTTATTTCTTGTGTAACGGCCATAGATCCCGTCATACATCCAGCTCTTTTTGTCTGAAATTGCGTTAGTGCCCCTGGATCAACTCACGCAGCTATTGTACACATTTTATCAGTACCCTTTTATTAATATTCATAGATATCTTTGGAACTTCTACCACAATGCAAATGGAGTATCACAATGAAAATGCAGGGTTTCTGGAGCTATTCAACTAAATCTGACTACACAAACATTATTCAAGGGGTACATAGGATAGACCATACCAATTTATATGGCCAGATATATGTGATTCCTTGCATAATTGCACTGAACGGCTTCAGGGATTGAGTTGTCACAAAGCGTGACCATTCGTCACATCCGACCCACCTTCTTCGTTCACGACTTTCTGTGGTTATTATAAGCGGGTGAAGGCTTCAAAGGCATTAATTTACCATATAAGTTTATCTTTGCCAGGTAAATTCGGCGCTTAGAAATCTTCTTCGACCATAAATACAGATTTCGCAGATTCATCGTAAAAAGCCTAAGGCTTCCTGGATTCTGCTCAAAACAATTTGTTTTTGCAGAGTAAATCGTTTGTAATTAGGCTATGAATAATATGACCGCACCGCATTCTACACCCCTGTTATAACTCCCGAGAGAATACAAAATATGTCGTAAAATGAGGTACACCTTTTGGAATTTGGTAATTATAAATAATTCCCCGCGGTCATTTTATTCTCTGATCAGTTTTATAGAGATCTGTCGATTTGGATTGTGGCAACAGAGTTGTGGAAAGAAGCCTTAGCATTTGCGAGGCAGGAACTGACCCCACCTGCAAGCCAAACACGACCAAAGCCGCCGGTCTTCGATCGGCTGATGCCCGTTCCCACCTTCAGAAGCATGAGAATTCAATGCGTTGGGGGAAAGCAGTGTTCCGAGGGGATTGCAAAGATTTTCAAGGGACGCTTGCGCAGCGCAAGAGAAAGAAAAAGACTGAGATGGGAGGAGTCGAACCTCCACATCCCTTCATGACTCTCGCTGGCTGCGATGAATATACAGCGGGGGACCGCCATGATCCACAGTGACTTGGAAACTGGGGTGAGTTGGGTGTGCACAAGCTAATATATGCGAAAATTGAGGTTGAAGACCGGGCTGCAGAGAACGCCAGTGAGAGAAACATTGTTAAGTATCGTTGTCGGAGAGAAGGAGAATCCTAGCGAGTTTCAATGTGAATCTTAGTCATGTCGTGTCACAAGAAAAAGGTCATTGCTTTAGCAAGTGTATACCACAGGGAGGAGCCGAACCTTCGCCTCTCTTTATGAACGCGTGAGCCATCTCCTTCATATGCCGCGGGCGACCGCTGTGGTCCACAGTGGCTTGGATACAGAAGTGGGTTTCATGAAGAATTTTTACAGAAGTGAGATCGAAGGTGTCAATGAGGATGCGGCGCGGTAGTAGTAAAAAGCAGTGTCACAACGGAGGGCAAGCCGCGGGAAATGCATGGAGAGGATTGGGAACGGAGAGGCGGGGACGAGGCATGAGGCGTTTCGCGTTTGTCAAGAGAGTTTACAGCTTAAGATTGTGAGGGCAAATACAATGAGTTTCAAAGTACGTTCTGTGACGCAATAAAAATATCGGTCTGCACCTCAGGCTATGCCACCAGGAGGAGTCGAACCTCCGCCTCCCGTTATACATGGACTTATCCAAATCTTTTCTCTATGCCGCAGGCGACCGCCGTGGAGGCCCGTGATCCACAATGGCTTGAATACATACGTGGGTTGAGTGATAAGCTGGGGTTCTTGGGAAGATTTAAAATAAAAACAAAAAATGGAGAAATTGAAGGGACGATTCGGTGCATCTAGTAACAAAAAAGCAATGTTACAACCGAAGGCTTTAGGAGGGTATTGAAAAGTCACGATTTTCAAGGTACGTTGCGTTGTGCAAGAAAAGGACTGGGTCGAGCTCATCTCAACTATGCCTCCAGGAGGAGTCGACCCTCCGCCTCCCCTTGTAATCGTCTGGTGAATATGTAGAGGGCGACCGTCGTGGGCCGACTCGTGGCTTGGATACAGAAGTGGGTTGGGCCAATAAATTACCAAGAAATCTTTAGAGAATTGATGGAGGCGAAGCGCGAGGATTCTATGTATTAGGAAAAAGCAGTGTTACAGCGGAGGGCAAAGTTGAAAAGGTAAGATTTCCCAGATACATTGCGTAGCGCAAAAAACGGTTGGGACCAACCTACATTAACATGCCACCGGGAGGAGTCGAACCTCCGTTTGAACGCGATCCCGGAGTTCTATGAGCCATCGCCATGCTCCACGGTGGCTTGGATACAAGGGTGGGTTCGGTTATAAGCTGGCGAGAAAGCTTTTAAAAGAGTTTGAAGTCCGTTATCATTTTGTAAGGAGAAATTTAAATTAGACAAGAAGTTTACATCTGAGGAATCGTGCCCTGGGTACGATATGCCTCCGGGAGGAGTCGAACCTCCGTCTCCCTTTACAACCACGCATCTCCACCATTTGCCGCGGGTGACCGCCATGGTCCACAGTGGCTTGGATACAAAGGTGGGTTGGGTAAATAAGTGATGAAGTTCTCAGAGAATTGAGGCTGAAGGCGAAGCGCGAGGATTCGGTGCATCAACTGGGAGGGCATCGGAAACTCTAGGTACGTTGCTTAGTACGAGAAAAAAGCTTGTTACTAGCGACGCCATGCCACCGGGAGGAATCGAACCTCCGCCTCCCTTTATAAAAGCATTAGTCCTTTCCTTTCATATGCCGTGGCCGACCGCCGTGGCCCACAGTCGCTTGGATCCAAAGGTGGGCTGGGTCCATAAAATATTAGCAGATTGAGGTTGAAGCGATCCTGGATGGTCGAAGAAGGGGACATGGAAATATTAATCCGAAAAGCTCCTTAAGTACCATGATTTGCGAAGATGGTAATCGTGTCGAGTCGCTGAGCAGTGAGGACGTCATGTCTCGAAGAAAAAGATCATCCCCTTCCGCCTTATGCCGAGTCCAACCTCCACCAATCCCAACTGCCAATGGCGCGCGAAAATGTAGAGGACAGCATCGGTGAATACGATCCCAATGGAGCGCGGAACGGTTTCTCATAAGTAGACGCTACGTCATGTGAATAAATGAGTGCACCATTTTCAGCAAGGTATAGGGGTCGGAAATAGACGCTTCTGACCCGCTGTTCGCCGCGAAGTTCGTATCCGTGGCCGCATCGAATGGAAACCACGCCAAAATGTCCGCCTGACCGTCAGGTTCTGCGGAGAGGAGTTGGCCATCAGCAACCGCGGTCTGGTTTACCAGTGTGCGCGAGCAGTGAAAGAGCTATATCTGCGTGATATGGGTACTAAGAGGGAAATTTTCGCTGAAGTTGAAGTACGACCCTACACTCCCGGTGGTTCGGATGATGCTATATAATACGAGAACGCTTTGGAGTAGCGTCTACTGGTCTGCGAAAATTACGAGGGACAATGCTGAGCTCAAGCCGTAATCTCGCACTAAGAGACGAAATGATTCCCGCACCTGGAAAAAAATAAGGTATGTCGCCCCAGTGCCGGTCGCACCGACGGACACGTTACCGACCCCGCTCTCGGAGTTGAACGATAAGAACATAATGCACGGGTCATGCTGTCATATTTGCACCACAGCTAGCTGTTAGATGAGTTCGATGGACTCCGACTCAGACCAACGAAGCCGCGAGTAGAGAGGATTGCAGAAACTACGGCGAAAGAGAGCGTACATGATGTATCCTACAAGGCAGATGAGGCTTGGATGAGGCAAATCTTGAAGTTGGGTGAATCGTTTTCGGCACGGCCGCAGCGGCTCAGACAGTAGCCGATCCAACAGCGAAGTCTTAGCTTCTGGCATCTCTACCACGACATTTGATGCATATACTTATCCGCGGAGCCGAATGCGGAGTGCAAGTTGGAAGTCGTTGTGTGGCATGCTTGCCATCAACGCCAATGACCACAGATGGCATCACACAGCCACCGCAAATCTCTTGCGGCTGTCGCCTCGTGCCACCCTCAGCTCGGACGCTGGCTCGATCTCGAGCATCAACGCAGCCACCAGCAGCTCGATCGAGTGCGTGGCCCCGCGCCAATGCATTCGTCTTGCTGTCAGATTCTGCTTGTTTTGTACTTGCCGTCATCACGCAACTGAGCACGGGCGAGGGGGACGAGTTCGGTCCGCACCCAGTGCGTCGACGCCAGGGAGTGTGAGTTCTTCTCTGCGGTGCATCTATTTTCTTTCCCTCTCCCGGCTCCGACACTCCGCACCCACCACGAGCCCGACGGAAGACACCACCACATCCACATCCACATCCACATCGACGGTCTTCTCCGCCGCCTCCGCCTCTGATGCGCCTTCCGCTCCTTCTTCTTCAGCGCCCCCGGCGACTACTACAACCCCACCGTCCAGCAGCAGCACAGACGACTCGGACGACTTCACCACGGTCTTCGTGTCCGAGACCGTCTCGCCCACCGATGGAGGGTGGCGAATGCGAATTCAAGAATGGGAATGGGCCGGTGAAGATTCGAATGGGGAGTGCAGATACGAGCGCACTCGCTGCCCTTGTCGGGGTGCTGTTTTTGCTTTTGTAAGGTAGGAGGGATAGGTGTTTCGTGGAGGGAGTTGGGTATGCGCGCGGCGATAGACGGATGGATTGGAATTGTTCGCTTTGCTAAGGTGGACTTTGAATTCGGACTCGGACAGGGACAAGTGCGACGTTGATTTGTTCTGTGTAACGACGAATAGGGATAGGATGACACGTTTAACGAGGAAATGTCCTTATCCTCATCCTTTACAAGACAGTCCTCCGCTTCGCTCCGGAGTCAAGAGCGCAAGATTAAGGGAGCCGCAAGCTGCAGGTAACAGTATGTAATTTACGGTAGTTCGCGGATGAACCGGTTGAACAGAGGGATTGAAGCTCATGCCAGGGGGATTTCACAGGATTGTTAACATGAAATTTATTCAGTCCGCATAAGACTAAGGGATGTGAGGACAAAGAAGGTAATGCATAGTATCAAGTCTTAGAGAGCATTGTATTCGGATGATTCGAACGGGAGTTGACTGGCCAGTACAGCAGGCAAGAAACATTCTAACAGAGCAATCACCAAAGGCTTGAAGAGCATATGAGATCCGATCTCGGCCACAGAACAGGAAGATTGAAATCGAGCGAAATTTACAGAAGCATAGTTTTAGCTTGAGACATACGGATATGGCCCAGAAATAGCGCAGCAGAGTTCAGTTGAAGCCCAGTACCCAGCGGAGAGAATAGTTGAAAATCATATCCACCCCGTTATTTTGAGGAGGAGCGAAGTGAGCGCACGAATGGGATCTAACGACAGCAGCGCCGCCTTTATATGTCGGAAGGGTTACGTGGCTTCACAGCAAGATCGCCACGTCGTAGAAAGCAGCAACTGCGGTCTGCCGCATCCTGTCAAGGAAAGACTGCGAGCAGGTCAGCTGTTCCACTGCAAATGAAATAAGCCGGACAGGTGCGGAGAATGGAAGGTGTTAATCAAAGAGCAAGAGCAGAGGAAGAAACAAAAGTCAGATGTGCCTCCGCTGCGCTCCGGTACCCATGACGTGGGTGCAACACCAACTAAAAATCACAGGAATGAAACGACCACAGGGAAAGCTTGGCAAGTCAGAAGTCCAGATCTTTCAGTGAAAAGACTGATATGCTCTGCCATTGGTAACGACGAGCGCGAAAACCTCGTCATTCCCGTGATTCCGTGAGTGCAGAAACACTACGAGTGATATTCAGCGAGGAAATTCACACTAGCAGTGTAGAAATATTAGGAGACATACATTCCTGGGCTTACAGCTCTCAGCATCTGTGGAAATGGACGCCCAACATTTCAGCGGACTGGATACCATGAATGTTTTGCGAGCGGCAGTTGAGAACAGGAGAACTACTAAATAGGACCCAGAGTGTGTTGCACGATGGTTCCAGCGCCAGAGAAACAGAAGCAACAGTGAAGCGCTTGATCAATTTGAGTCGTCAAAGATATCCGATCCTGCTAGGCTACCAGAAGACTTTCAGGCCGCAGAGGGCGCAAGTAGGAGGGGATTGAATGGGCAATTGAGGCTGATGCATTGGTGAAAAGAAGGGCGAAAGTAACTGGGGGGAAACCGAGGAAAGCAGTGTTTATATGAGAAATCCATACGCAGCCCCAGTGCAACCGACATGCGAGCCCGAGAGTGAGAATTGGAGACTCCATTGAGCGATGTCGGTCGGATCGCAATTCACGAGACTTGGCTCGACTGCCCCATTGTCCCAATTTCGGTTGCGGTTGACAGTTCGCAGTTGTTGCGCAGTTTGGGAAATGAACTGCGTAGTGGGTCATGAGCTGAGTATCTCCGGGCAGTGTGGGAAACCACGATAAACGTAAGGTGTTAACCGTGTAAGAAAGCCTGAGAGAGGGGAAAGGAGAAAGGGTATATGGGGATCTTGCACAGGTTTCGTAGGATCTCGTTAAAGAACGGTTAATACTCACTCTTTATAAATTTAAAGGTGTCTGTCCGAAGCCATTTTAAGCTCCGCGTTTGAGAAAGCGGCTCTGATTCATTGGTATATCAGCGTTGAGCTTTTGGTCGCTCACGCAGGGACTTAACCGAAGCGGTGGGCAGCCCACCGCGCTCTTGTATGTATATGAAAAACAGGAGATTTTGAGTGGGAGAGATGTACGTGGGCACACTTAAGGGAATACGTATGACGACGGCTTGCATTCAGCGGCCGAGTAACCGGTTGCGAATCTTCAATCTTACAGTCGAATCAACTAATGCCGAAGGCCAAGAGCGAGAACAAGAGTGATATTCGTCAATTTCAAAATGTCATTGTGGTACGTGACATGTCGTAGCCGTGCGTAAAGATAATACATACGTAGGATGGTGATGCATAAGGTGCAATCCAGGCAAGAGAGGAAAGAGAGAACGAAAGCAAGGATAATGGTGGGTAGGGAGGTAGAAACCGAAGAGGTATAGAAAAAGTGCGTGGACTAAATTGGCCTGGCTTTCTCAGTTTTTGACGCTAGAATCTTTATGTTGGACCGTACGATGGTGCTATGGCAACCGTTCAATGGAATGAGATGGAGACGAAAGGAAGGGGAAAAAAAGAAGCGGGGGAAGTCGATTGAAGCAAAAGAACTGGGGACTCACTCTTCGATGGCAGCTGTACACACCCGCAGAAGCTCTGCGTCA
Organism: Mycena capillaripes; assembly: GCA_029204075.1. Classification (NCBI taxonomy): domain Eukaryota; kingdom Fungi; phylum Basidiomycota; class Agaricomycetes; order Agaricales; family Mycenaceae; genus Mycena; species Mycena capillaripes. The sequence continues at coordinate 2,888,195 of JARHKZ010000001.1, forward strand.
GTCGCGGTCGTCGTGCTGTACGGATGCGAGGGCTGTAAGCAGGGACGATGCACCGAAAGACGAAAAGTGCACGAAACTGGATGTAGATCTCGCGGCTCTTCGCCTGCCCATTCTGCGCCAACATCCCGAAGCGCTTTTTGAAGTAGTCGCGCCCTTGGACCGCGTTTCCGGGCTCGCCGTCAAAATCCTGAAGCAAGCGCGGCGTTGACGGACAAGCGGGAGATCGGAGAAGATATGCACAGGAAAGAATGCTCGTATATTGGACGTTTTGATTTTCTTTTCAAAGATGTCGTTTTTAGTTAGGAGCAGAATCTACATTGCGCGAAGGAAGGGAACTGTAGTGAAAAAAAGTCGAAAGTTGAAAGGGACGTAAACGCACGATCGAGGTCTGCTCAAACCACTGCGAGTGGCATATCGATTCCCAAAGGTTCAGCGCATCTTGCATTTGGTTCTACAAATGAGGTTCAGCATACGGAGAACGAAATGAAAAAGAGACTGCACGCACCGCATCCCGATCCTCGACCAAACACTGGTCGTACCCGCTCAGGCTTACGACGAACAGGATGGACTTCACGTCCTGGAAGCAGTGTATCCATTTGCGTCGCTCGGACTTTTGGCCGTCGACCTGCGAGCGAGGTGTTAGCACTCGTAGAACATGTGTTTGGGTATTCGGTAGAGCAGCAGGTGGGAAAGGATGGGAAGGGAAGAGAAGGAAACGGAGGGACCAAAAAATATGGCTGGCCAAGAGAAAGAAAGGGAGAAAGGATGGAAGGAGCGCAGGGGCGTAGGAGGAGGAACGGGCGCGCACATCGATCATCAGAATCTCATGGTACCTTAGCTTGAACGTCGTCTCCGTAATCCCTATCGTCCGCTTGCGGGTTTGCAGGATGTCTTGCTCTGTCGGGACGTACGCGGGGTGGAAGAGCCGGAGCAGGTCCGAGAAGAAGTACTCCAGACTGGATGGAAGTTCAGGCATGATTTTGCAGAACAAAGGAAAAGACAACGCACTTCTCCGGTAACGCTATCTCGTTCCCCCTTGCCCACGCTACGCGCACGACCTCCTCGTCCCACAGGCGCTGGAGGGCCTGTATTGAGAATCAGGCGATCAGCGAAGAGCTCGTCGAAGGAGGGTGAGACGGCACGACGCACCCCTAGATACTCGAGCGGGAAGGGCTCCCCGTCGCAGATGTCTGGCGCTCTCTCGATGAGCTCTACGTCTGTCTTCGGTACAGCGTCAGCAGATTCGCAGAGACGAGAATACGGGCGTAATGCGCACCGGCAGCTCATCCGGCTTCACACCCACCTCATCCAGCCCATCGCCCATCCATCTCATGCCACCACACTCGCCCGGCGCCCATCCTTGCACGTAGCCGCCCCGGCCCTGAGGGTCGTCCTCGGGATAGACATGTGTGTACGCCGGAGGGAGCTCGAGGCCCATATCCAGGAGAGCGTCTAGGAGGTGCTCGAGTCCGCGAGTTAGATTGTCAAAGACAAGCTGACGATAGGACTCGATTTCTCGTGCGGAGAAGGGGATGCCATGGAGGAGCCGCATTTGCTTCAGTATTGCGGACTTCCCGCTGTCGCCTGAGTCGAGGAGGAGTACCTACTGGGTGTCAGTGGATTTAGGACGGCACAATGAAGGGGAAGTGCGCACCTTGACTTGGGAGGCCATCTTGGCCTTTGCCTCCTCAAGCGCCTTTTCCGCCTGTCGGTGCAGCTCACGATTTTGGCTTGTCACCTGCAGCCCCGCTGGCGGCGTTACACGTCCATAGTAACTGTCTCTGGCGTGAAAGAGAGTTAGAGGCGTTACGATCGAGATATTCCTCTTCTCACTTGGGAAAGGGCCACAGTCCAGTCCGACCCAGTCGTGCATATGGGTCCACTTCCAAAACGGCTGGTAAGACTGATTTGTGCTGGGATAAGTGATCCAGGGTTGTCAATATACACGTCCGAATGTTGAAATCCGGAGAGTGTATAAGATTGAGCTCCACGATGCGCTTCAGCGCTTGAGCCGCTACAATGGCCTCAGCAGCTGCGCTTCATTCGCAAATTCGGAATAGTGCATGTAAGGCAAAGACGCAAGTCTCTTGCTCGCTGCGGAGAAGTGTAGAATCCCTTTTTCTTTCATTCTAAGAATTGGGCTCACCCTAGTAGGTCTACAAACGGAGTGCAAGGGTTCCAGGGTAGGCACGATATCCACGCGGACTTATTACATGCCAGATTGATGAGAAGTTCACGGGCCCAGTTCTTGACCTCAGTATTGGGTGATCTAAGCAATCCAGAAAAAGTGTCGTCCTCGCCACGTAACGCGTTGACAATCACGGGTGTATCCGAGTCGACTTTATACTCAGACCTGGCCGCAAGTTCCTCCAAAACTAAGGCTTTAGTCCTATGCGAAACGTATGTATATCTTGGGCTTGATTCAGTGAAATTGAACGGATGCACCGGATTCTTACTACATACGTCAGATAGCTTGCAAAAGTTTCCATGGCCTCTGTCGAGAGTGCAATGCCTTGATTTGTCCTGACGAATTCGCGTGCTTGTCTATGATACATATACCTCATTAACGGCTTCGCAACTGCATGGAGGGGGATAGTGGCGCCCGGTGGGTTGCTGTCGGACCACCAGCTGTGAATGCTGGGGAGCGTCTCGAAGCGAGATAGTGGAGGCATGAGGGAGAGACTGGGCACCGGTAATCCGCAGCTCTTTGATGGCGATTACCTAAAAGTTTTCCATCCTGCGACATTTCATGTCAGTTTGATGACAAATGAAGCTATCTCCGGAAATCGGTGCAGCTTTCCACAGTCAACTTTTGAGACAGAAAAAAATTGCAATAATATTCTGAGACCTTTGAGTGTGTACCCTGGAAGCCAGAATTTTTTAAATCGTCCCAGAAAATGTTGTACAAATGGCACGCAATTCACAGCGTTCCCCCACCAAGTAGACAGACCCTCGGCTACCTTGGTGTACCTCTGTCTACCCTCTGTCTACCCGTGTCTACCCTTGTATACGCACGTGTACAAGGTCATGTACTAGTAGATCAAGGTTCGCCGCCTTCTGTCTACCTTGATTTACCTCCGGCTACCTACTATGTACACAGCCCTCGGCTATTTTGGTCATGCCGGTACACAGACCTCGTCCAAGCCTGCCAGAGCCTGCCCAAGCTACACTGGTGATTTGGGCTCGCCTTCGACGCTCTTTTGTCTGCGTATCTTCTCTGCTCAATGGTGATCACTGTTGGCTTATCCCTCTTTTGGCTTGCCTGTGCCGGTGTTTATGCAACTTGCTGCTTGAGCTCACCTCTCTGCGGTGATCCTGGATAGCAGTTCCTTGTCATAGGGAGGTTTCGCTGAAGGTGAAATTTCAAGCCGAGGATACATAGGACTAATACCGCACCATTCACCCCGACAACAACTAGGATCACTCCGAGTCCATACCATCATTCGAGCTTCAACCAGCTGAAGGAACCATTTCGGCCGGTGGGTATGGTCAGCACGCAGGTAAAGAAATAGCCCTGAGCCACGCGAGGTATAAGTGGGGGACGTGGGGAAAGACTGTCGAGAGTAAGGGAGCCTCTATGCACGGGCTGTGTTAATCGTGCTCGACGTCGATGGTATCGATCATGATGCTGTCTGTTGAATGTGCAGCGGGACGCCGCGCGATAATTATAAACCTTGCAATGATGTATGATAATACATGACCAAACTGTGCCAGCATGCTGAGTGTGTCGCAATATTCTACCACTTGGGGATTTCACTAAACACAACAAGAAGAGTTTACGACATGCGTCCGGCACACCATGCCCGGCTCATGACTCTCGTTAAGCGATCTGAGTTTGACAGACAAGAGGAAGACAGCGGGAGGCAGCCATGAAACAGTAATGCGCATAGGTTCGGAGAGTTCTACGAGCCGAGTTCAAAAAATAGTTCATACGACGTATAGAAGGGCAGCGGCGCACCTTCCGCCACATGACGCCGCGGAGTCTGGATAAGGTGCGTTGAAGTATCGCAGCAGCAAAGAAAAAAGTCTTCATAACACCAGAAAATGTCACCAGGAGTCCATGATCTTCCATACGTGGTGGATAGTAGGTGCCCGCCGTTGTCAGCGATGACTTTGTTTCAGAGGTGGCTGAGCTTTCAAATTTGCGAAGCGAAATTGAGGCAGCGTCAGGATGATGTCAGTGCCACCAGTTCTTAGTGTAAACTGGGGGAATTTTGAGTCAATTCAGCACGAAGGGAAATAGATGCGTGCATGCTGGAGCTGCTGCCAGCTATTTTCTGCAAAATCGAGTGAAAAATCCACGACGGATTGGGAGCCACTGCGAGCTACTGTATTGCCTGAAAAATTGAGCGCAAGGTTTACGGCGAATTGGTACAGTTGCGCCATGCATCCTTGATTCACTCCTGGGTATAAAGATAGGATGACAGTACGCACTATAGCGAGTCCAAGGCAATCCAGAACGACTTGTGACAGGCCATATTCCCAACACCGACAAGCAAAGGTTTTGAGGCAGCAGCCCGAGTCTAGCCAGAATAAGATTCGAATTAGAGATAGCCGAAAAGGTCCTTCTCTCTTTTTGGAATTTAAACGCAAGTCAAACATGGCCGTTGTGTCCAAGAACGAAAGACGCGTGAACATACACGCGCCTGTCCATCGGCCAACAAGCGCAAACAACGCGTACGCGATCAGGTCCGTGCGCGGTGCCAGCGGTATATAATGGACTTTTCATCATCCAGCAACTCATACTTACCTTGATGGCATAGGCCCCTTCAACTACCCGGGTTTGTGGGCCGTGGGATCACTCCATAGCACGGCGACCCTGTCCATACAGAGTGCGCCTGCGGCTTGTATGTGCTTAGGTGCATGCACCGTCTCAATATTTTCCAGCTCCACCACGGCCACTCGGCTGGGTGGGCCTTCTTTTCTTCGGCCTTCCGAGGTCCTAACCCTAACCCTAATTATATTGAAATATATCGCTTTGACCGTCTCCGTTTATATTGTTTGATGTGATGATTGGAGCGTCCCTGACTATTTGCGTGCTTTCGCATGATTCTATTAAGCCTGGATTGCGTGCCTACAATCAGCAATCAAATTCAGTGATAGTGAATACCAACTTGATTTTTTTTAAAACAAAAAAAAGTAGTGATTTCCTTTCGTGCCGCATGCCTCTAGAATCGCAACTCGCTGCTACTTACCCGAGGAAAATGCCGTCAAACTTCAAGGGTCGAAGTAAACAAGTACAAGTTTCAGCAATTTCAACCACGAGGATGTTTCATTTGATACCCATTCTCGGAACTTGACTCTGACCCCTGGAAATATGCGACTATTAAGGTGTTCAGCTGTCGGCGATTAGTATTTTCTAAAGACAGCGGCAGCTATACCTCTCTCCAGAGTCCGTTGCCGCAAGGAGTTCAGCAGCGAAGCATGTACAAGAGATACTTCCGAAGAGTATATTTTCAACATGTACCATCAGGGTACGTGAACTAATTCAATATCGCGCCTGAAGCCTTGAAAATGCTGGACAGCCTCAATTCAAAATGCCGGGACGTAAATAATGATTCAAACCGCCAGTATTGAAGAACAACGACGTATCGCGGTCCGCCAACCTTCAGGCCCATGGCATTTCCAACATATGCGTCTTTGGCACTGCTAGGTCATTTCCCCATACCACTTCCGCCGATGGAGTGGCCCCGGAAGAGAACTTCATCGCGATGCAAAATAAAGTGCGACTTCTGGTTTCGATGGGCTTTACGGGGTTCTCCATGCAACAAATTGACGCCGGGGAGTTAAACGTGTCCGAAAATATCCGTTGGCGAAGTGTGTCTCTGATTTCCACATCCCCCTCCCCTCCTCCTACTTCACCTTCGAGCTCGGTCAGAAGCTCATCAATTCGCGCAAGCCGCTCCTGCGAGCCGACGCCGGGCCAGTGCGGTTCGATGACTCCGCACTTGTTCGCAATGAAGTGGTTCGTGTGCGCGATGTATCCGTGATTGTTGGGAGGGATGTAGGTGTTTCCTAAGGGCGAGAGTTCCATTCCCAAAGCTCCGGACTGATCAGCAATGAGAATGTGTTGAGAGGATGCGACGCCACCGAGGGAGGTTATTCGATCGATGGCGTTCTGAGTCGAGGTAGATTCGAGACAGAGACGGAGGGCGACGTGGATGGGGAGCTTAGAGGCGTCAGTTGGGTGGGCTCGGATGGCATTGAGGCATACGCCCACTGAAGCGGAGTTGAACCCAATTTTGCCTACGATGCCTGCCTACGAGTCAGAGAGGAGGAGTTAGTAGAGGTATGAGTTAGTATGCCATGTTGCTCGAGTAGTCGCACGCACCTCTGCTATCATATAAATCTTCGGATGTCCAGGTTGGTCGATTGACATCATCGCCAAGTTTTCTTGGACTTTAGGAGTCCAATCCCAATTCTGAGCCAATATCACATCGCCATCGCCATGGTCATTTCCCTTGAGCTTCCATCCCAGGCTCGTGCATCCATCCGAGAAGAGACCAAGCGCAATCTCGGATCTCGCATTGAGCGCAACGATATCAAGAATGCTGAGATTAGCACCCTCCGCGATGCCTTCCATTTCAACATAAATATCAGGAGTGAGGGACCGAATGGTGTGCTGGTACGCAACGCTGATGTTGCAAACAGCCGGCCAGTCCAGGTTCGATGTACGTTGAAACATGGCAGAGTAGACTTGGATTTGGCGCCGGATTTGTACGGCGAGCTGTTTGCCATGCTTGAGGCCAATCTACATGCGGTGAACCTATTAGCACTGATCGAATTAAAAGAATCGAGATGACTTTACTTCTCGAGGACTTCCTGTAAGCTCGATGCGCGGCGGCGGTGGTGGTAGTGGTAGAGACATGCTTCCCGGCCGGCTATGAAAGAAGCCGAAGCTGAAATGACATCTCTCCACATGACGTGTGGGTGGGAAAATCGCAAGAAAATTGCACAAAAAATTGTTGGCAAACATATATCATATAGGAGGCCGACCACATCACATATGGCCTCTAAACCTCCAACCCAGTTCAACCCTCGAGCGACATCAATTAAATCCTTCATTCTGCGATAAGTTCCAGGAAGGTAGATTCAACCATTCATGACCTCAAGTACATCCAAAAGCTAGGATTTTCTTTCATTATACATATATATGTACAGTGAGCACTTTCAGATCTCTGTAATAATAAATGGCACCTGAAATCAATGTCAGCTGGAAGCCTGGAACGAATAGCGGGGTGCAACGTTCGCACCTCGACATCTTCGTCATTCTCGTCCGTCGCTGTGACCTCGAGATGTAGCCGCTTGACGTGTGGAGGGATAGGCTTCTTGGTAGCCAATTTGACCACCTCGCTGAGCCTCATTGATAGGCGCCCTTCGGTCTGCAATTGCATTGTCAGGTACTCAGCGTGCACGATTATAAGAGGAGTTGAGTTGACCGTATGTTTACGGCTGAAAGAAGCCCATAAAACGCTGACCGCGTATGCGAACATTCCGATGTCGAGTTTGTGGTTAGTCTTAAACCAGTCCATCATTTCCTGAAGGGTCGGATCATTCTTGAATTCGATCCGATCCCACAGAGTCCAGAGGGTCTCGCCGTACTTCATTTTCTTCGGAGAAACCGGCTCCGAAAACCCAAAGAATGGCAGAGCCAGGTTGACGAATCCATTCTTGTAGTCTTCCAGCGTTGTTTTCTGGTCGATGATCTTGTATAGCTCTAGGCACACCAATCCGGTCACAAGGGAGGTCGTGGTTGCGATTGCTGGAATAATCTTGCCAGCAATTTGCTTAGTCTTGTGGCGATCCGCAGGAGCAATGCTGTAGTTCATGGCTCGAAGATTAGATGTCGCAGTGATGAAATCTATGTGGTGATTTGTGTCGTCGTCCTTCTCGAATTCGACGGGTTTCAAGCGATACCCAGCAAAGGACGATGCTGCAGGTAGCTTTGCGATGAGATCCGTGAAGACTTCCTCTGCGGAGAATGAGTTTTAATTTGAAATGAAGCGGACGAAATAAACCGACCTGCCGCTACAGCCGGGGCAACTGGATCGTTGTCGTTGACTTGGATCGTAACGTCGCTCCGTGGCTGAAACTCTGGGACCACGATTGATTGGGTGACTTTGCGGAAGACAGCGACGTCTATTTCACCAGGTAATCCATAATTAAAGGCACGGAGATTGGTTGCAGAGACGATGAATTGCAGATGGGTTGGCTAAGTACAATGATCAGTCATATCAGGTGATAAACACAGAATCACACGTACATCCTCTGAATCGAAGACCAACGGCTCCGGCGCGCGCTTAGGTCCGCTCCAGAATGGTTGACCGGTGTTCATCTTGGCATCCTTGGGGAAATTGTGCAGCAACTGCTTGATCTCGTTGTTGAACATGTCCTCGAATTGATGGCGCGCCCACACGATGCAGTCCTCGAACGTAGACGGCCGGTCGGTTGCAAGATGCGCGACGATTTTCTCGATCTGGTCAATCGCTGTGGCATTCTTTCGCTCTTTTTCGATGAAATCCGGCTCCGAGAGGTATGCATTCGCGAGCGCGGCTGGGATGACGAAGTAGTCATCGAATTTCACCCGACTCCACTGAGAGCATCGGTGTTGAGTGTGAATTCTGGAGTGGAAGGAGTGCGTACCTCAATTGTATGCTCGATGGCATTGGGAAAACTCCGAAGGGTACAATGTGGTATTTGCGCTTCCTCCGGGTCCCGCGAAGAGCTGTACGATTCCGTCACATGAGGGAGGATGACCTGGACGTTCCCTTTGGTGCCCAATGTGCCCGACTCCAGGAGCGGCTTTTTATACCAGATGCACCGGTAGTCCATATACAAACCTGTGCAAAAATTAGTTCGAAACTGAAAATATATGCCATGATTTTTACGAACGAGCTTTAACATTGTCCAGCGCATTTGTTACCCCGTCAATCGCGGCGAAAAATTCATCGTTGTATATGTCTACGTTCCACGGGTTAAAGTAGATTCAGCAATATTCACGGAGTGACTTGCCCTCAGTCGCTTCCCCAACCGGATCTTGTCTAGCTGTGATCTTTCCCTTCAGATCTGGATTCATCTCGGCGACCGCAACGGCTGCGACCTCTGCCTTGAACTTGCCCAGGTCGCGCGGCCGGAATAGAAACTGACGGTTCAAATTGCTTTTCTCAATTGTATCAAGGTCAGTGACCTGAATGGCGCCCTTCATCCCCGATGCTAGGCCCATCATACTCCAGTTCTTGAGCATCTCACACCCAATGGCGCCTGATCCCACGAGGAATTGACGATGATTGGTGACCTTTTCGTGGAAGTTCCGACCGAAGACGGCGATCTGCGCATCATAGCGGGACCCGGATGGCTGGCACTCTGCCTCCGAAGGAAGGTTCGTGGGCAGAGACTCGAGGGAGTCGAAATACATGTGCTGAACCATGGGGTGGAATTTGGCAGAGCACGCTTTGAGAACTTCTTGGGCCACGAATCCACCGATAACCGCTACCAGGGGGGCGATATCACCGGTGGCCTGGTACGCCAATTCAGTCACCACCTTTTCGTCGATCTCGGGGTTGAGCTGTCGCGCCAGAGAAACGACAGCAGTGGCATCTGCAGTATTTCTGGGTCGGGGTAGTCTCTTTTGTTGAGATTGAAACTCGGAAATGGCTTGGAATCCAGCGTGAAGTGTCGCTGGCCGATCGAATTTGGCGAAGTCGGTGATGAAGAATTCGGGAGATTTGAGGGACTCTCGCAGGGATTTCTGGACAGTGTGGTCAATGAAAGGCCCCAAATTTTAGCTGAAGACCATACAAAATGGATGATCTTTGGCATCTTAACTTGGGTAAAGATTCCACCACTCTTGTAGACGCCGAAACTCGCTAAGCTCCATGCATCGCCAATCTCAAACGTGTATGGACCTTTGCTTGAAACTTTGTAGGGCTCGCATCCATTCAATTCCGTCATTCCTTGAACTTCGGTGAATGTGACGAAATCTCCGTCTTGGAGACTGTGCCGTTTCTCATCCGAGCAGGTCACCAGCCCAATCTGTTAAGCCTCCGTCAAATGGCGACATAAGGGATTCAACGCATAATGAACGAACCTCATCAATCGAGGAGATGATGCCTGTGAAGGGCTGTTCGCCTGTTAGATCGCCACAGGTAAATGAGGGCCCAAAGTCATTGAATACTGAGCTGATTAGACATATCAGATTTGAGTGTAATCGTAACTTGAGATAACGCGGTACCCGAATAAGCCGCGAGTTTCAGCAGCGATGAAGCAGACGCCGTTGGCATGAGTCCAATCATTTATTTCAAGTTGCTTCGCGTATGAGGTATTGCACAGCACGACGACCTACACATCGGCTAAGATTGGGATGTTCGGCAGTAACATGGGATTCACCTGGAAACCTTGAATGAGCTCCACCGTGATTTCCTGACCTGCCTTGCCGCCAAGATTCCGCACGGGCACATAAGCATTCAGTTCCGCAAGCCTCGGGACTGTTGCCTCGGCACGACTCTTGCCAATATCTTCTTCACGTAGAAAAAACTGCATGGACCTAAAGTGTGAATATACTCTCCCTACAAATTTGGACTGACCTGCGAACTTAGATCTTGCAGGGCGATCGGTTCGGGGTCATATATGGCAACAGACTTGACGCCAGCTAGAACGACATTCTTGGCTGAACAGCAATCAGCGTGAGCTCAAATCAGTCGTCGGAAACTAGGAACCTATCTCCACTCCCAAACCCTGCACACCCACAATGAGAACGTCGGATGCTGCCATTTTCTTCATAGCTGAACTGCGGTGAATCAACCATCCGGATACCAGACCATCCCTCTTACCTTCATGGCCTAGGACGTATCTGGCATTTGTAGCGGTAAGCGGTGGTGAGACAACAGTTCGCAAAGTGATACCTACAATTGACGCGAATACAGTCCTTCGTCGATGATAGTGTCGGTGGTCTCCATTTCGAGGGACTTGTTGAGCTGCGAACTGAGGTCGTGGTGTGGAAGAGTAAAGCAGATGAGGGAGTAAAGACAAGTCACTTTGCTCAGTCACTTCGGTGACGGGCCCGAAGCGCAGCGGCAGTCGGCATGGAGAACTGATTTGATGCAGATGTTTAACAGACTCGTTTTCAGAACATCAATAAGTATTTGAATGTCGACCGGTAGGCTTGAGATTCTTGTACTTGAAATCACTCGATGCCAATGTGGAAGACTGTTGACACGCTGATTTACCTCATGAAGCGGCAAACCCAACCAAGTTCAATCTATATCTATATCTATATCTCTATATAAGAAACAAGATGCGCCGCCGCTACGCTCCGGCAAACAGAGCTGAAAGGAAGAAAATTAATTGCACCTATCGAATACAACGTTGCAGTGAATAACAATGAAATAGAGGATTATGTGAGCTTGAAGAGTGCTCGCAATCGACCGTGGCTCGATCTGTCTGAGGGAATCTAGCTGTGAAAGGAATATTTGGATCCTACAGGACGGTGTAAAAATTAAGGGTCCAGACATCGGGTGTTTTTTTGTGTGCTTAGAAAAAATAGGCCCGAGTGGTAGTACCAATGTGGTAAGCAAGACACCGAGCACTGACAATCTAGAAATTGATCCGAAGAATATTCAGCGAGTGCAAAAAGCAAAAAAAAATGAGTCACTGAGGATGTTCAACGCGCCTAGTCGAGGGGTTAAACACAATCCGAGAAAAAATGCCGCCACGGGAAGAGTGAGGCACACATGGCAACCATTTCATAGCATTGGGAGAGAAAATGTCGGCCCAAGAGCATCCAAATGTAGCGAAAAGCATATATTTCAGTGCCAGTGGAAGAGCGGAGTATTGCAGGGACAGTGAGGATTTCTCTCATATGGTGTCGAGACTAAGACTGAGCCCACGAGTAGTAGTAACAATCGCCAGGACCAACCCATCGAGATTTTGCAGCGGGTGTTATGTAAATCCACGGGAAAAGAGCAAGCTTGTGATTAACTTGATAGCGAACAGTTGAGAAAGCTAGGCAGACTCTTGTGGGCGAGGAGACGATTTGTCCAAACGGGAGCGGGAAAAGGCGGGGGCAAGGAGGGGGAGAAGGATGTGGTCTTTTATTCTCGCCACGGTGATTCGGACGCAGTGAGAAAAATGACCACGGCACAGTGAGAAATCTGCTGCGAGAAAGCACGCACAGGTCAGCTGAGGTATTTTTAATTAAAGGCTGCGGGAATAGACTTGGTACGCGAGGAGAGGAACCACAATGGAGATACAACTTATGGGGCAATTGCACCACCGAGCGAGGATACCGTTCAAGAACCCAAAAAGAAGGGTTAATTACGCTGCGCCTAGGCGGCAACAACTGCGATGCGCCGTTTCGAGAAATTGCTATGCATCAGTCAGCTGTTGAGCCACATGAGACATTTGACGGAAAATTATTGGGTTCAAAGGAGATAAATGGGGAGGGTAAAGAGAGAAAGGCGAAAGGAGTTGAATAAATGGAGCAAGAGATAAACACATACAAAGAATCGCCGAGGATTTCGTTAAAGAACGGTTAATAACACACACAACCTGATTAGCTCACCGGCTGATTGTGTTGAGACAAAGAAACTTCTGTGAGGTAAACCGCCCCACAACTCCACCACATTGTCAAGTTTTCCACCGAATTGTGGAGTTTCTGTTTATAAGGGTCAGTCAGAGTAACTATTCTATGTCGTTTCTGGGATCGTTTCTGACGTCGTTTCTGAAGGCGTTTCTGTAAAATGTTTTCGTCAGAAACGTGGGAGAAACGACCTCAGCTCTGACCGACCCGTTTCTGGAGTCGTTTCTGGAGCCGTTTCTGCACGAGCCCGGCTAGTATAGTTCAATAAGGGAGCTGTCGGGATATGCCGCGTATGTGTAATGTAGGTAAATGTGAGAGGCGACCTTCGGCCGCATAGAGGATAAGTATTATTCATTAGATAGAGAAGGTGTGGTGTGCGGAGGGATTGGGCCGCTCCGCGGCCGATTCGCTGAGTCGACAACGCACTGTGGGGGAGCGGTGTGGCGAATCGGACGGGATGGAGGGGCGGGGCCAAATTCCAGTCCCGGTACGCAGTGGAGGCTCGGGACTCCAATGAGGAGATGACCCGAACAGCCAAGCGTGAGCAACAGGAGTGGGTGGGTGGGACACGAAAAAGGAGTATGGGGTTAAGAGTATCGAGGTGAGGGACGTGAATACGAGTATGCGCAGTGAGCGCGTCGAGAGAAGTCGGTGTACGCGTATGTAATCTAATCACGTGTATAGGTGCTAAATGGGCGCTCGATCCCTTGCTCCCTTATCTCCCACTAAGGCGGCTAGTGCCTCGCCTCCCTTAGCTCACAATTATATTATTTTTCTTTAATATACCCCTTTCCCACTGATCACTTGTGGCTATCCAGACCTTGTCATGCCCGCCGCCACTCGACGCAGTGAGCGTGCAAAGAAGCTCTTGAAGTCCTTTATTCACAACAACGAGGAGCGCCAACGTCGTGCTCTACTACGCCGACGTGCTGCCCGCCGAGCTCGCCGTGATAATCCCCTTCCACGACATCCATTTGTCATCGACATCGTGAGACGGCCGACGGCAAGGCGCAAGAGAGAGGCCGACGAACAAAGGGCGGGGATTGGTCAGCCGCAATCATAGAAACTGTGATAGGCAAGTCAGTTGAACCATCGTCAAATTAAAAGTGCAGAAACGACTGCAGAACCTCCTCCAGAGGAGGTTCTGCATTTCGAGTCATTTCTGGTTTTTAGTGTTTCTCCCACGGTTAATTAAATCAGAAACGCCTGTCAGAAATGACTCAGAAACGACCTCAGAAACGCCGTAAAATAGTTGCTCTGACTGACCCTATAGTGTCGCAATGATTGAAAAGCCTGTTCATCCAGTATTTCTGTCAATCCTGTAACTTGGCTGAGTGTGTAATAGGTTTACAGAAGCCGTCTGATGCGGCCTTTTGCCGCGAAGTGGCCGAGCGAGGAATATCACCTCGGCCCAGCGGCGGACGAAACGGCACAGCACGGCAAAGAGGTATGCCTTCACTTGTATTGAATGTGAAGCACAGGAATACCGTGACCGATCAGGACAGAGATAGAACTGAACTGTGAAAGTGAACCTAAAGCTTTTAAGGAAAACCAATGGGTTACATGGGAACACGGTACTTCCATGCTGACTGGGTCAGATTCCACATATGCGGAACATTTTGAAATGGAATGATTGAGGAGACCATTAATCTTGGGAGCGACTCACCGGCATCTATATAAGTAATGAGGAAGGTGTTTGTGTCCAAAATGCCAGTTTAAAATGTTGGCTTCTGAACATTCCATCCAGCCCCTCCCCCCGAATGGAGCGAAAAGGAAATTTCCGAACAAGGTTATGCACGCTTGCCAGAGTTTGAAACCCAGGGAAAACAGATGCGAATAATGTTGAATCCTAGTGGTGATATCAAACACGTCTTCTGCCGCGACTTGCAGAATGAGAGAGTGTCGAATTCGCGAGCTGCCGCGTCTTTCTTTTGAACGGGGTTGTTTGTTTCGGGTACCCTGCCCGGATTTCATAGAAAACGAAGGAGGACGCATCAGGAGGGATTGAAAGACAATCGGTCCCTTCTCCGTGTTCGTCCTGCTCCTTGAATCGGATCTCTAGGCTCTAGGACGTCGGAATGAGCGGGAATCGGCCGTTCCAGGAAGCGAGCGACGTCGCTGGATACCTAGCAAGAAATTGGTGAATGATCATGAGGTAGCATTGATGCGGGAGAGAAGACGGATTGACGAGCGGACTCCGAGATAAACAGCCCGCGCCATGTACACCAGGCGCAATAAAAAGATGGAGCGTAAAATAGCGGAATGGCACATCTGAGAGTGCCGGAAATACTACCTTTTTCGGCCGGTTCCCATCCATTTATTTTATGTATTCGATGTGACATTGATTGGCGCCGATGAATGCGGACGGCTGCCGACTCACCGGCATGCTGGTGGTCTCAATTCCGATGCAAACTCTTGCTGAACATAGCTCGTTCAAGCTAAGTAGCCCAACAGTTGAAAATAAATGGCATAACTGATTTCATCATTTCACCATCTTGTTGTGAACCTGAACCTCTCAGGATGATTTCGTGGGGCAAACGGATCGGCGAGAGTGACAAGCGACGATTCTGAGGGACGACTTTGCGGTCGTATCGGAAGAAGTATAGCGCTACCACAGATACAGAACTGGATTTAAATGAGGAAGAACATCTGGCGAACGGCTGTAGGATGATGTGGAGCCAGTGAACCGGTGCGGCATAGGGGAACGAGTAGGAGCGACGTTGAGGGACAAAGGACAAACGGGAAAGACGAAATGCGGGCGACGTGGTGGACCTAGGATAATAGCGCGAACATCGCACTCTCCCGAATATCACTATTTCCTTCGCTTTAGGAGACTATCAGGACTATTTCTCTAGAATAAATCAGTTGAGGCACCTGAGGAGCAATGTAAGTCGTCGTCGAAGCACTTCGCCCAGATTCGGCAGGGTCTTGTAAAATGCTAGGTTCTCCAATGTTTCGCATATTAATGAGCGACTGTTCTGATAGTGCAGGAGTTTGGGACAATATTTCAAAATCTTCGTGGCGCCAACAGTATGTGCCCCTTTGCGGGAGCGACTTATCTTGGATAGCGCTAGTATTGCACCATGGCGAACATGTTTGTTTTTATCACTGTGGAATATTTAGTCCTGCTTAGAGTAAATGGTTTAACGAACCTCAAGAGGGCGACCATCTGCGCGCAAGGTTTGGCACCGAGCTGAGCAGGTGATGTAAGGTGGTTGGATACCAAGTTTCCTAGCGTTTCGCAAGCCCATCTCCGGGTTTGCGCGTCGGAGGAACGCAGAAGGTCCAAGACATATTCAAGCGCCATTACTTTCGTAACAGCCTGGGCGGCGTGGGGCCAATAAGTCATCTTCGACAATGCGTACATTGCGCATCGCTGTACTTCGACCGCTCCATCACTGTGTGATAATATCAGCATTTCGGCCGGATCAACACTACATGATGAAAGAACCGTAAGAGAGAGACCATGCCCGCTACATAAGGTTTCATCAAGGTTAGAGATGCAGACTCATAGATGGCCAGGTTCCCCAATATACGACACGTGAACCCGCGGATTCGAGGGTCGGATGAGTGCAAGAGTTCCAAAAAATATTCCCAGATCCTGGTTCTTTGGACGACTTGCGCACCCTCGCACGAGTAACTAAGCGTGGCGATAGCATATAGCGCCTGTTCCCGAACCCCGCTGCTCCCACTGCAACCATCAGTGATATAGATATGGTCTGTAGAAAATTCGCAGAAGTACCTCAAGAGAGACACAGTTTGCGTGCAGAGGTCTGTACGTAGCGCGGCGACTGCTGAGGATTTATGGATGGCGAGATTGCCGAGAAACTCGCATGTCAGGCTTTGGATGTCGGGGTTTGAATACTCCAGAAGAGCAGGGATGCGTTTTACGGCTTCCGCTTCCACGGCTCGTGTAACTCCACGCCAACGATTCAACTTCGAGAGCGCATATACTGCAGACCGCCGAACTTCACTATCTGAGTCCCTGAGACAACACTATGAGGTATTGTTACGAAAAAGAATTTGAAAGTACCTCAACAGGCCCATGACGCGCGTGCAGGGTTCAAAACTCAAGATGGCCAGCGACGCGGACTGATAAACTGCGAGGTCGCCCAAAATGCTACACGTGAATCGTCGAATCCGAGCCTCAGGTGAGGTCAAATGCACAGTTAAATGTTTCAGGATTGCTGGGTGCCATGCGACTGCTCCCATGCCTTTAGGCGAGCGGTTAATCTTCGATAAGGTCAGGATCGCACAATCGCGAACGTGTTTGTCGTCGTCGCTATCAGCAATTAATATTAGGAATACTGTCTTCGAAAACTGTATCAGAATCACCTTAAGAGAGAAATGATCTGCGTGCAGAGCTCCACCCCCATCTGGACTGAAGACATGGATCCATGGAATGCCATGTTTCCCAACGTTTCACATGTCCATCTTCGGGTTTCCGCATGGGCCGAATTCAGGAGGTTCGCAAGATATTCTAGGACTCCTGTTTCTGCGGCGGCTTCTGCACCTTCAGACCAGTAGCTCATTTGAGATAGTGCATATATTGCACCCCGCCGCCTATCGGTGTCGCTGTCGAGACATCGTAAGGCACACGGTTTCGAAAAGACGAACAAGAAGTAAAAAGACCTCGAACCCTCAGTCTTTAGCGACGCCACTTCGTGAGCTATTAGGTTCTCCAGAATATGATGTGCGAGTTGGTAGATTGTGGAGTTCGATGAATTCTGACGTTCCGGAAAAAATTCCCAGATCCGGGTGTCTAGAACCGCCTGCACGCCGTCGGGACTTTCACTAATCCTAACGAAGGCCTGGAATGCGGACTCGTGGACTTCCCTGTCCTCATCACTTTTGATCATAAGTAATGTGTGTCAAGCATAAAAAAAAAGTATTTCATGTACCTCAGAAGAGCTACAAGACGTGTGCAGGTCTCCAAGCACCATGGTGTCGAGTCATCAAAAGCAGCAAGGATTCCGAGTATTTTGCAGGTGTGGCGGCGTATTTGGGCATCCGATAAGTACAAAAGTTCTTCGATGAGGTCGCTCTGCATTATAAATGAGGCCATCATTACCCTCGGGTCCTCCTTGGCGATCGCGAGTCGATGATAAAGTTCGCTCAAAATCAAAGATTTCGTCGTGGGCGAGATGTATTTGAACCTTAGGGTTGGTCAGCTTAGTTTCGGCAGAGTATTGTCGTACTCTACGCGAGATAGCTGATACAGGTATCCATGGTCGCTCTGGACAGTGGGATTCCATGATTTCTCTTGATGAAGCTCCACACCTGCTTACGGTACATGAATCTCATCAAAGGTTTGGCTGCTGCATGTATGGAGACCGTTGCGCCCACAGGGTTTCTGTCCGACCACCAACTATGAGTGCTTAGCGGGGTTTCTGTACAGGCCAGAGGCTGCATGGGAGGAGAAGGGGGGTGTATCTGAGTTATTACAGCTCTGTTTATTAGTAGCGCAACTCACGCACTCACGCACTCACTGATCGACAGATAGCCGCCCACTGGGCACCATGCTGTAATTCCCGGGCGGCCTCGACTCTGGAGACGCTCAAAAAGAAACGCGTGAGCCCAACTTGGTTCACTCTAGGACAGAGTTCACCAACTTTCGACAAAAGGTGGACCCCCGTGGAGAGCTTCGGCAGAATCCAGATTCTTCCAACCCCGATACAGCTTTCATCCATCACAACACTCTGGGTACAGCCAGCCATCCTGTTTGATCGCATCCTGGACAGTAATCAGTGCAAATGCTCACGAGGACAGGACAAATCGAGAAGCCTGGTTTTGAAGAGACAAAAACTTACCGGAGTATGAAAATGGGTTTCTTGGAGATTTCTGGGCCATTATTGTTAGACCGCCGCCATGAGGAGCCGTGACTCAGGAGGATCAAATTTGAGTACTTTAGCCAAACTTTAGCTATATTCCGTCGAATTTGAGAGGCAATCATGAATGGACAACATGGCGGTCAGGGATAAAGCTGGGCAGCCGAGTAGCCGAGTCCAGACATGATTGTGCCACAGGCACAAACAAACTGCGTCACAGCCCGCAGTCTCTCCGAAACCACCCGCTATAACTAGCAATGTCCGACGTAAGTCTTCGTACGTGTCCCGTTACAAGCTGTTTTCTCAGTTGAATGACTAGGCATGTCAAGCGGAAGGTAAGCTTGAAGTTCAAAGCAGCCAAACTGCTCCGGCGAATTCATTTTTGCAGCCTGCGCGCTCCAGACGTGCCTCAACAAAAACACATACAAACCAGAAAAGTGCGATGAGCGGCTTCGCGGACTTTACATGTGCTGCCAGAAGATGTATGATGGGGATTCGGACGCTAAGAGCACAGCGTGTCCGATGCCTAGTGTAGTGAAGCGCTGGATAAAAGACCATCCTGGACCTAAAAAATAGTTTGAGCGTTGGGGATTCTCTAATTATCTAATTCTGAGCTACGCGTGTGGAAAACGGGAACTGAGGACCGAATATGTAGTACTGAAAGTTCGATTTATCCCTGCGTAAAACACTCACTGCCGTTCAGTGCATCCAATGCACAATTTAGGCTGCAGCAAAGACACTATCAAGGTACAAGTATTTTTACCAGAGAAATTTATTTGTTGCGAGTGAAAGATCTCTCATGAACATCGCCGCCGCAGGATATTATCAATCATGTTCGTTCAATAGGTAAATTAAGTTAGGTACCGTAAAGACCCCATCGACGTTCACCGGATAGTACTCCATAGAATGCTAGGTTATCCATTATCCCCGTCAACAGGCAGCCGTTATCGGAGTGCAGTAGTTTTGGAAGGCATTCCAAGAACTTGGTATCACCAATCGCACGCGCTCCCTCCGGCGAATGGCTGATCTTCGAAAGTGCCCGTAGTACATCATCGCGGACCTGATCGTCCTCGTCATTACTCAGATCACTTTGGCAACAATCAGTGGTAGACTCGCTTTAAAATGAATCAAAGGCACCTCAAGACTGAGACAATTGCTGCGCAGAGCTCCACGCCCATCTCGATAATATCAGAAGACTTCGACTCTTCGAAGGGCAAGTTGCCCAGCATCTTGCACGTCCATCTCCGGGTTTCGATGTCAGCCGAGTTGAGCAGGTCCGGAATATAGCGTAGTGCTCCTGACTCCATTACGGCCTCTACACCTCCGTACCAGTTGTTCATCTTCGAGAGTCTTTGTATTGCATTCTGGCGGCGTTTGATATCTGCTTCGCTGTTCTGTCATGAGCATCTCGTCGAGCATCTGATTGAAAGTATGTACCTCCAGTTTACTTCGAGCTTTAATTGGTCCACTTCATAATCTGTCAGGTTTCTCACAATAATACGCGTCAATAGGCGGAATCGTGAGTTCGAGAAATCCAGAGAGGGCAAATACGCTAATATGTCTGTGTCGCCGAGCACCTGCGCACCCTCGGGGCTTTCGGTGATCTTGGCGACAGCCTGTAACGCAGCCTCCCGGACGCCAGCGTCCTCCACACTGTGGATACTGTGAGTATCACATATGTCGGCGAACCAATTATTCAACGCACCGCAGAAACGCCTTGACCCACGTGCAGACTTCGAAACTGCGGGATAGCGCGTGCGACTTGCAAGAGGCCAGCGTTCGCAGTAGATTGTCTGCAAGTTCGCGAGTTTGGGAGTCCGACGAGCTCACAAGCTCCGCAACCAGATCCCATTCGAGCGAAAAGGACTCTGCGATTGCTTGCGCGTCCTCCTCTGAAACTCCGGCCCTGGTGTCGAGTTCTCTTAGAATTAAAGATTTCGTCTTGGGCGAGATGTATTTGAACCTGAGAGACTCATCAGTGGACATTCAACGATAGATAGCAGGTCTGTACGCTAGATAACTGTAACAGATCTCCATCGTCGCTTTCGACAGTGGGATACCGCGATTCCTCTTGATGAAGCCCCGTGCCTGCTCATGGTACATGAGCCTCATCAAGGGCTTCGCTGCTGCATGAATAGAGATCGTTGCGCCCACGGGGTTACTGTCGGACCACCAACTGTGGATGCTCTGGGGCGTTTGCGTGCGAATCAGTGGTGGCATGAAAAACGTCTGGGGTGAATTTTGGGTAAATTACCCCTCGTGGATGTATATGTACCATCGGGGTTGGACACAGCTTTACGGACGTACGAAATGAGCGCCACATAGCCGCCCATTCACAAAGAAGAGCCCAAAGAAAGAGGGAAACCCCCTGCAGTACGCCAATTTCACTCTGAAGGTCCTGGGACAGAAAATCGTTCGTGGAGGATCCAGTTTATGAAGAAGAACGATTGGACCAGCGTCGGATCCCTGAACGATATGTAGGACAGCCTCGGGACATAATGCACGGGTCATGCCGTCATATTTGCGCCACAGCTGTGAGCACATGAGTCCGAGGGGCTCAGACCCAGACCGAGTGCATAGCCGTAAATGGGGAGAATTGTGGAAGCGACGCTGAACGAGAGCGTACATGACAGTGAGGCAGAATCTTGGGCGAATCGGCGGCGGGCAGCGGCGGGCGCGGCCGATGACTGAGCGAGCACTGACGGCAGCGGATCCAAGAGCGAGAGTCTTGGCCTCTGGCATCTCCAACACGATGTTTGACGCATTACAAATGCAGCAGCAAATATCCGTAGAGTCGAATGCGGAGTGCAAGCTTGCAAAACCAAGGTCGATGTGTCACACTGGTGTGATTGATGTCATCAATGATGTGCATGTCGACCATCAACGTGCCGAGGTAGCCGCAAGCCTTCCGAACCTCTCCATACGTCACGCGTGGTGCGTATTCGTTTTGCCCCTTCGTACGACCATTCACGACTCATCCTCTTCAACAGATTAAAATGGATCCAGGGCTTGCGCTCAGAGGTCCGTCCATGGAATTTCAGAAGGAGCTGCAATTGCGGCTTGAATTTAACCATGCTCCCGAGACAAATGCGAGGGATTTAAACGTCCGTAAACTGTCGTCTTCGGATAAAACTACCTTCCTGAAGATACCTATCGAGATACTCATCGAAATATCTATCATCTGCCGCGACGATGATAACTCCACCTACTCAAAGTCGATCCTCAGTAGCCGCCACGCACCCTTACTTCTGTGTCGCATCTTTTCGACCTGGCGCACCGTTGCGCTAAATATCCCGCGGCTCTGGGACACCTTATTTCTTCCCACCGAAGCTCTCGTCTCGACCGTAAAAATGCCTGCCATCCGAACATTATTTGGACTATCGCAAAATCTACCACTCAGCGTCACAATTGGCACGTCGCTCTTGTATCCTGCAGTTCGGAACAATTCTGAGTTTTTACACCGGATCTGGGAGTTTCATCACAGACTCGAGTACCTCCATATCGACATATCATCCTACGATGTCCCCCTAGGTTCCATCCCCCCGCCCACTACTCTTTCTTTGCTTCAGTCCCTTCACATCCAACTAAGGGAAGAAAGCACCAGGCCTGCCCTGCCCAAAGTTCTGGCCCTCTTTCGAAACGCGCCAACTTTGCAGATCCTAGGCTTGCAGAGTTCCTTCCGAACATCCCTCATTTCACATGTGTTCACTCCCGACTTCTTTCCGTGGCACCAGTTGACAACTCTGACCAGCTTTGTTCCCATAACGACCACAACCGCCCGCAACATCTTGCGACAGTGCCGTGCGCTAAGGACATGCGACTTGTCCGATATCGAACCATCCGATGTCCGTCAGCAGGCACCTACCTGTATCCTCGACCAGATGCGCTCCTTAACGCTCTGTACAACCGATGACCTACCTTTCAGTGGGTTTTTCGAGTCGCTCGCGTTTCCGAATTTGGAGGTTCTCCTCCTCCAACTATTTATGGTGCCAGCGCATTCCTTCCTCGCCCTGCAAGAGCGCTCTCAGTTCCAACTCAAAGACCTTAAGATTCACTTCTGTACTCTCACCCCAGAGGAGATCGTCTACCTCCTTCGACTTCAGCCCCAGCTCGAATTACTCAACCTCACCCAGTGCGACGCTTCCGGGGAGCTATTCAAAGCGTTCACGTATCGGGGTGGGGCGGTATCATGTTCTTCACTCGCTCTGCTGCACCTCACCGAGGTGGAATTCGAAGAAGAATACAGGCATGGCAACGCGATCCCAGGCAATGCGGCCGCCGACATGGTGGAATCCCTTCTGCAGTATCGTGGATCGGCCAGTCCATTCTTCCCGTCTCTGTCCCATCTTCATCTGCGCTTGAGTGGTGCACAATTGTTTTTAGAGGTCCCCGAGTTTCTACTAATTGCTTCTCTGTTTATCCTTTAGCTCTACGACGGCGATTCGAAAGATTGCGACCGTGAGCTCGGCTACGGGATGATGGAGGAGTCCAGGAACAGTAGTGTACAATAGTGCCTGTACACTCAAATACTTCCTGGGCCCTGGCGTTCCTAAGTGGGACCGGCCGTGTAATACTACCTACCTACCTACCTACCCAGACGATATCGAAAATCGGTTAGCGACTGTTGCTTCCACCGGGCTTCTGTCAGATAATTACGCCGAACAGACATGGTAGTGGGAAAGGTATGTGATGCCTTGCAATACAGGGATTTTTCTGATACTAGGGTGGTAGCTTTGAGTGCTGTGCACTTCATTAGCGATAACCACTCTACTCCTATTGGATCACATATCCTTTGGCGCCGTATTCTGATGCGCCTGCTCAACTGTGCCGTAATAACCTCGATCCGACGTTGAATCGCAAAATCGGACCTTTTTTCATCCTGGTGGATTGAAGGTCTAGTTTGACATGGTGGGAGACGCCCCGACAACGCAACCAACCTCAAAACATCCCTCTCTTCCTCTGCGGATCGCGCCGGTGATTATTCGGTCCATCGGTCATCCACATTCGTGGACTGTCCCCTAAGCGCTAGCCGTTGCATACCCTTCCCGGTAGTAATGATCTCAAAATGGTCTGATTTTTTTTGACGCAGAACGGTTTAACTCAACGCGGTGGCACAATTACGTACATGAATAGCGCGACTTTGTTTGATCCAGCCCGTCAGGTTGTCCTCTTATGAGTACTTAGGTTGAGTTCGACGTGTCCAACATTTTACCTGACACTATGAAATTCGCAGAGATCCCCGAGGCGACCCATTTCCGGAGCGTTCATGGAACTTTGGCGCCGTCGTCGTAGATCCGGACGGCACTCCTATATAGTATATTGGCCAACATCAAGGATCTCGAGCTCAATTGATTGATGCTGAGGGACAATGAACACCCACTTAGGTTTATCGTTCATAGATCAGCAATCTCATATCTGTGATATTTATCTTTCCCTGCATAATACGGGCCGCCCTTACCTGACACTATGGCAGGTAAATAATGATGTCTGCCACGGGGTCCCTGACAACGTGATGAAACAGCCGCCAGCTTAGGCGGCTAAGATAAGACTGTGCTGTGCACCAAAGCCATCTAACTTTCTCCCCTTGCTTTCTCCCACTAACTCTGACTGGGCCCAACATATGAGTGCGTGCATCTACTTGCTACGTTCTTGGAAGCGACTAACGGCAGCAGTAGACCGGAACTGTGGTGGCATTTTTGCTACGGCTGCCATGCTCGCTTTGCCAGTTTTGGCGTCTGCCGATTGCTTCTCGAACTTTATGGAACTCCAGACAGGGCCGTCTGATTCTCTAAATGGTGGGCTGGATAATTATGGCAGGCCCGTCAATATACGGAATGCCACTGCCATGACTTATGCTTTATGTCTGAAAACGTGTGGGAGTGGAATGTGGGACTTGTGGGGGTGGTATAATTTGCAAAAGTTCTCGGAGAGCCTCAGGTACGCACAATGCAGCTCTTGTTCTGAAGAAGGAACTCTAACTTTGCTTCCCTAGTCAATGGCTCTTTCCTTTTCTCACCCTAATATCTCAATTCCCCTTGGGAGGGGATAACCCAGTCAGTGACAACTTGGGTTAAACCGCTTACTAACTAGACCGCGGAGTTTAGCTTGAAAATCTCATGTCCATCCTGTTGACCATTGGGTCACCGACATTGGCTGCTTATTCTGTTACCTTGACCGTATTCAACAGCCGTTGGGTCTATCAGAGCTTCTCTGACATTCCTTATCCAAACGCTCAGGCTGCGGGGCGGATACTCAACAACTTCCAGCAGTCTCCATTGAGAGTCATTGAAAATGATTATCTCCTCGGCTCCCTCATAGTTTTACCCGAAAATGATCAATGGTGGTCAGAATTAACCACTTTTCTCAACCCAAAACACCACTATTCATGGTCGTTCCCCAACATCATATCGATCGTTTGGGTGGTGTTCTCATTCTTATTGAGTGTGATGGATTCATTCACATGTGGGCTTGGTTCTCTGCGGCTTCGACTGAATTTCACATCTTTTTCCAAGATATCCCGGCTGAAGCGAGTCTTGCCCCTTTCAGTGGGCTCGCGATTGCATTCTGCTGGATTTGGCTTCTCGCAATCTTGATTTGTTCCTTGAACAATGCACCGAGATGTGCTAAAGATGCTCTACATGAGGCATTACGCCGCGCCAATCAGCGTGTGTATGTCGCATCGTACAGCGGAAACCCCGTACTCGGCCACTTCACAGTGAACCGCCCGCCCTTATCGCTTGATAATTGCCTTGGACCGCATCGAATGGATCATCACAGAGGCGCGCCGATTTACAACTATGCGCGTCTAATGTCATGGAGTTTGGCTGTTGAAAAAATTCATGCTGCATTCCAGGTGGCGTCGTCTCGTGCCAAGGATCAGCTTCCTGTGAACTCAAGCGTTGAGTGGTCGAAGAACAATAGGGACGATTTGGCTCCATTCAACCGTCGTGGATCCCCAGCACAGGTGGCTGAATACATTCAAGGTAGAGACCATAACCTTCGGCATCCTGATCTGGGATGGAGGTCCTTCAACTCCTCCATACTGGCATTGTCGCTGACATGGGGAACCATTGGGCCCGCTATATTACTCGATGTGGCGTTGCCTACCAAAGGTGAGTATTGTCTTGTCGTCTTGCGTGGAATTGGGGACTTATCGATGTAGGTCTTGGATGCAGGTCGGGAAATCGCCTTGTATACGGTTTATTGTCCACCGTGGTCTGGGCTATGCTCGTAATCTCCAATCGGTTGAGTTACAATTCGATCATCTCCACGTCGCAACATGGAGCTGCAACACGGTCGCTCTCGGATAAGTGTGCCACTATCCTGACGAGAACTGCCAAAATACTTGCTTGCATCAATGCAATATGGATAGTCCTCGGTTGCGCCCTTGAATTTGCGTCTGTCTACGACTCCTGCTGGTGTAACTCCACTGTCCTCTCTTTGGGTTATCGTGCTTACAGCGTCATGTTGCTGACGCAGAACGATATCCTCAAATATTGGATACCGTTAGTGACGTCGACAGTGTTGGCTACGTTCGTTTTCGTTCATCCGACTGAATAATCGTGAGCTGACCCTCAAACAGTGCCTCCGTCGCTATCTTCATTACCATCAATATACACATGAATCCATCCTCTTCTAAATGGTTTGCGTCCATCGGGCCAAAGTCGATTCAATGTCTTTGATGCTTTTTTTATGTACATTCTCAGAATAGAACTATGTATCAGGTCTGTGTAGCATACATTTCAAGGCTATAGGTACAGTACCAGCTTGTTCATTACAGTAATGATACCATTGTGGTAATATGCACTTACCAGCTTTAGCAAGGAATGGTTTGGAACAAATTGAAAGAAGCGTACTCGTCGATGGAGCGGCCCAACGTACCCAACGTTCCTCCTTGCAGCGTTCCACACGAACGATCTCCTCGTATGCGCTGAAAGTTGCTTGTACGGTTCTTAGGAGGGCCAACTTTGAACATGTGGTTGATTCTGGCATATTCCTCCGTATCCAATTCACAGCGTAAATGTTTCAGTTCAAGTATTTTCAACGGCCCTGCGAAAAATTTCCCCTGGACACCCACAATGAATGCCGGCTCAGAGATTACCTGGCTGACACGTATTGCGATTACCTGGCACGCGGACTGTTTCGACCCTTCCTTTCTAAGAACCTACGGCGTCACTTCGAACATCCTGTAATTGAACTTCATTGAATACCCAGGCTCATCTCGACGGTCTTGAAGACTGATCTGTTCTTGGTGCAATTTCCAGAGCAATATGTCTTTACGATCCTAGCCAGGGGAGGTTAACCAGGCTTGAGTACCAGACATTAACTGCTTATCCGTTCAAAGTCTGAAGATATATGAGCTCAAATTCTATTCACAGAGACGGTTTGCTGTCAACATCTTTAATGCCTACAGGAACCTCGAGGCGCTTGCGGCACAGTCGGTTACCCAGCGTCAGGCAAAAAATCGCAACAGATGTGGGCATGCCATGAAACCGATTCTGTTTAGCCAAAATCCAGCTTGAATCAATGTACTTTACAGCGGGAAGGTCATGCGCCTCGCCATACTGACAATTATAAATATTTAGTAATCCAACATTTCGGTGGAAAACTGAACATCGCGGTAGAGCGGTGGAGTCAGTGACCTAATTAGAGCTTCTTTGTCTCGATAAAACCTAAAGGTTCCAGCAGCCCATCAGAGCATGTGGTGAGATATAAACCACTCTGAATTCTGATATAGATCCATGTCTCTACGACAAATACATGCCTTTCTGTTTCCTACTGTCCAAATTGACAGCTCACTTATCAGCTGTGCACGGAACTATTATGCCTTCTGTGGAAATCGCTGCTGTGTTTGGACAATAGGTTAATTTTCCCCTTCCATTAATTTGCTCACTAGAAGAAAACAAAATCCCACGAGGACTATGACCCAGCCCCGAGTCGAACGAGGTGATGTCTGCTTGCAATGTTTCCGGGTGTTTAAACTGAGGAGCAGATGCACACCAGGCCTCGTACCATCGACCTGGTTTCGGGACACGATCGAGACTACAGGACCATGAACAACTAGAAAAAATGAACTACAGTACATCGAATTCAATGAGATTAAAAATGTCTGATGAGGCCCATGGCCGGGCCCCGAGTCGAACGGGGAGGTGCGAGAAAACCCAACAAGTGCAGATGCGTGCAGAATGATGCTTGTGTGGATGGGCATTCCATGTCAAGATCGCGGTAATTATTTGGACCGTTCAAGTCGGGGAGTTCAAAAACGCTGGAAATAAAACAGAAATAATTTACAGTTGTAGACAAAGTTACTTACCCACCAGTAGCAAAAAATAGCGGGCACCCGTGATTACTCGTTCCAATTGGTTCGGCGTTACGTCGACTTGACCGGAGAATCACCGCCCAACGCCGTAAAAGGAAATTTTCCTAAGGCGTGATCTGTGCGTGATATTGCGTGACGCACGCTCTTTTCTCTCCACCATGCGCGCCTACTACTTCGACAACCTGCCGGGCGACCAGCGCCTCCCGCACGACTATGTCCCCTCCCGCACCGTCGCCGACGAGACCCTCTCTGCCCTGAACCTGCGCTTCTGGCACATCCCGGTCGAGGGCCACGAGCCGGCTGTGGACGCTGTTGCACTTGAGCGCGGGTACAAGAACCGCGACATCATCGATGTGTCAAAGGAGGGCATGGGCGCCATCTACGAGGACAAGATCCGCGGATTTTTCGAGGAGCACATGCACGAGGACGAGGAGATAAGGTACATTCTCAGTGGGAGTGGGTTTTTCGACGTGCGAGGTGCGTTCGTGTGATGTATCCAACCGAAGCCCATGCCGTGATTCTGAGCCCGCTACGTCGTAGAAACCCCCTCGGATGCGTGGATCCGCCTCGCCCTCGATCCAGGCGATCTTCTTGTCCTCCCGGCAGGCATATATCACCGCTTCACTCTCGATGAGAAGAACCGCATTCGGGCGTTGAGGCTCTTTCAGGTACTTTACTCTGCCACTTCCCCCTCCGCCCCCCGACTATATCATTGGTGGTGTGAGTGCGGCCGCAGTGTGCCACGACGCACGTTCGCTGTAATCGTCGGCGGTGCTTTTCGGCGTTCCATATCCAGATGCTTGTTTCTTTTGGAGCTGAATCCCGGCGGTCGCTGCGTCTGCATACTTCTCTCCACCGCCCTCCTTCCACCCATCTTGCACATCCCTCTCCGTTTACCGTTTGCATCTCGCTTACCCCACGCCGACAGGACGAGCCCAAATGGATCCCACACGCGCGCAGTACCGACACTGACGCGAACGCGCACCGCATTGGATATCTGCGTGGAATCGGGGTTGGTGCTTGATTTGTAAAGCGGTATGTTTCAACGAGAGGGGAAGCTGGAAAGTAAAAGAAGAGAAATGTACTCTGCACTTTGTACCGAAGGAAGCAAAGAAGGAAGGAATTCTACACATGTTCCTTGTATGTTCTATGCTCAATCTTTTGTGCATTATCCGTGCCCTATGCGATCTAGGTCAAGGTTTCAGACGCGATTCCTACAGAATGACCATGATTCAGAGGAACAATCATTCCTCCTCCAGTTCCAAACAACAGGTAAAAGGTCCGGTAGCGCGTGGTGCGCATGTACAATGCATGGCGTATCAGGACAACTCAAATTACAGCAGGGAGTCCGTTCGACTCAGGGCTGGGCCATGGTTTGGTGTGCCGAGATTTTTTCACTTCAGCTCATGGGATATCGGCGTCTCGACTCTCAGATGCACGTTTGAATATGTCAAAGGCAGTGTTTCTTCCTCAATCCTGATACTCGTCGATTATAGGTAAAAGGAAATATCAAGTCCAATTTCTGGCGCCGCCGCGTGAACTCGAGAGTCGTGTAAAATGAGGTTTCGAAGCAAGGGGAAAGGCCTGGCGGCGCAAGGTGCGCCTCTGCATTCCATGAACACGAATGGCATTGTACGGCAGAGAGCCCGTTCGATTCGAGGCCGAGCCATGGCACGTCTAGTTTCTTTCTTCTTCTTTCTGCTAACTCGCCATGTGTGTTGTATTAGCTTTGAGATTGGCATCTTTTTTGGTTCAAACAGTGCTGCCAACGATACATAGGCGAGACGTCCCATTCTTATCCAATACTCCTACGCTAACCAGGTTAAGCCGACACCGTCGTAATATTTGAATCGGGGTTCGTGAATATGCAGGTTCTAGAGCAAGGGAGACAGCCATGGTAGCGCGTGGTGCGCATCCTCGATTCATATGTCCGAACTCGGTACGTGTCCCAATGCTGTGGTCTTTTACCTTTTCGATGTTTTCAGTATTATTACAATGTCACTTAGCTAATCCTGTTGCCATGCAACTATGTGCGACGGAGAAGATTCTGTCAAACGAATAGGCGCCTATCTGCCGTCGGGCGACATGAGAGCTGTAGCTGCAAATCAGCCTGGTGCCCATTCCCTCCCTCTCCCATACCACCGCCGGCTCGGCCTCAAAGCACGCACAGTTGGTGGTCAGACAACAACCCACTGGACCCAAACCTCTCTATCCATGCAGCGGCCAAACCCTTGATGAGGCTCATGTATCATCAGCAGGTACGAGGCTTCATCAAGAGAAATCGAGATATCCCACTTTCACGAGAAACGATGGAGATTTTCTTAAGCTATCTGGAGTACAGACAGTACTTCCATCTCCAACATGGCTAATGGATCCCACAGGTTTAAATATGTCTCCCGAGTGACCAAATCTTTGATTCTGGAGGAGCTCACCACCAGAGTGGCATCTTCGGAGGAAGAAGCACGGGTGGTAGCGCAATCATTCGGGATAGAGTGGAATCTTCTTATCGAACTTCTGCACTCCACGGATGTACGAATCCGTCAATCCACGTGGAAAATATTGGAAAACCTGATCCCTGTCTACGACTATTCTTGCCGTTCAGACCTGTGCGGACACATCTTGTCTCTTTTACGGTACTTGTATAATGTAGTCCTCTCTTCGGTATTGCTCATGCTCTATCAACAGCTCCCATCCTGAAGTGCAGCAGTACGCAGTATACACGCTGTTGAAGATCCCGAGTTACTTCTTCGACGTTGCGCGGATCCGGACCGCTATGGAACAGGTCCTAGTTGAAGAGGTCCCGAGGCTTTTGTCTTCATCCGGCAGCGAAACGCGCCGGTGGACCTGTGAGATGCTAGGAAACCTGCCATTCCACCGTTATATCATCCCCAAAAATATCTATGCGCAAATTGTCACCCCCCTAAGGTGCCGTTACTATTCCATGTTTTGTGAAAAAAATACTAAGTTCATATCCTATAAAAGTGACGAAGACAGCGATGTTCGCTACGGTGCAATACTGGCAGTTTCGAAGATCAGTCAGTGGTATGACGGGGCCCACGGGATTGACGCCTTCAAGATCTGGGAACGTGATTTCAAACTCCTGGACCTGCTGCTTGATTTTGACAACACTCGCCTACTGACATATGAGACACTAAGTAACCTCGCCTTTCACAAAGCCTTACCCGGCCTTGGTGCCGAACTCCTGATGCGAATTGAACTCCTCTTGAGGTATCTCCGATGATGTTTTATCTAAAAAACACTCATGTCTTCCCAAGTGACGGAGACCCCAATGTTCGTCGTTACGCCATCAAGTTTCTAACTCATACCCCGCGGTTGTAAAATCCTCGAAAGGATTTGTAGCATATTTGTAATCATATTCCTTCCACGTACCAATTGCCTTATTTATCAGCTTTGCACGAAGCGGGAGTCGGACATTCCAGCTAAGAGTGTTCAGGCCGGAGAACCCGGCGGTGCGCCACTGGGATCCAATTCGCTCCCCATGGGTCTACTTAACTCACGGTCGGCAGGACCTACCCAGATGGATCCCACATCGCGCAGCGCCGACACTGACGCGAACTCGCATCGGATATTTGCGTGGGATCCGGGTTGGTGCATGATCTGTAAGGCGGTATGTTAACAGGTGGAAGAGGACGCTTGCCAATATCTCGAAGGGTTGTGCGCTCACTGTTCCTCGGAATTCATATTGCAACAGTCCTTCTCTCATGGACCTGAAACTCTACAGCATGAACCCCCAAGTCGCCAGTGTTCAGGGTCTGCCGCCAGCACTTCTCGCTATCGGGCAAGCCGCGCCACGACTGCGCTTGTTGGAGCTGCGTATCGCCTGCCCCGTCGAGGACCCATCATCCCAATACTCAACGGCGCCCTCCCGTCACTTTGCTCCCTGCGCGCCACCGTTCTGCGATATGACAGCGGTAACCTCACCTCCCTGAGCTCGCAGCAATTCCCACTGGGCTCGCAGCGCTGCACCTCGCAT
The DNA here is from genome assembly GCA_029204075.1 of Mycena capillaripes. NCBI lineage: Eukaryota > Fungi > Basidiomycota > Agaricomycetes > Agaricales > Mycenaceae > Mycena > Mycena capillaripes. The sequence continues at coordinate 2,919,913 of JARHKZ010000001.1, forward strand.
ACCGATACAGCGGGCCACGCAATGAACACATGGCTTCCGCGCTCACCGCTCGGGGGCGGCGCTCCCCAGAGCTGCAACGCATTTCAACTATGTGCTGCGACTAGACGGCGAATCATTGGTGGGACGCAAACTCCAGGACGATGCTTTGGCGCTGGACACGCAACGCGTACGGACTGCGGCTCCTGAGACTGACGTTGTTGCCGCTGCACTTGAGCAGGAGTGGCTGGAGGCCACTACTGCACATAGACGAGCAACATATGTTCGTTGTTTTGTTCCACTCTGGGATAGCAAGCATACTTACTTACTGTCGTCGAGGTAATGTCGGAGATTTCCTGAGATATCCGGGATTCAAAACAAGTAGGGTATAGCGACTGGATATATGTATAGTTAAATCTATCTCGGGTATAAAGGGTGAGGGTGCGTGGCATCCCATCATTGGGCTTCATAATCGGGGAGAAGCTCTGAGGTTGTCCGCATGCCCTCCGTTGCTATCCATCGAACCTGGCGGACTTCATCCCGCAGATTCTCAAGTGCCTGGAATATGGCCGGGTCGGAGGGCACGGACGTGGAGGAAGGAAGGGCGGGTGCTTGAGCTCCCAACGGTAGCTGAGGAAATGGCACTTGACGAGGAGCCAGTGCCTCAGGTTCTCTTCCCGGTGCAAGTTGCAATTCCCCTTTCGTCTGATGTCCTTCGGCGAAGGGATGTAGCGCAACCGCCTGCTCGCCTCTTGCGGCCGGAACAGATCGTGTGGGAAGGGAGCGGTGGGAAATCGGATAAGGACGAGGGACTTCCATGCTCTCCTGAACAACCAGGCTATTCGCGCGTCGCCGCCGCCAGTGGTAGAGGCCAAACCCTCCGAGAAGCAGCGCGATTAAACTTGCAATGACACCGCCCGCAATAGCGCTAATGTTTGTCTTCTTTGCACTGGGTGCAGGCCCTCCAGTCCCGGAGGTTGAGTTCGGGCTCGTAGAACTCGAGCTGGAGGCAGATGTTGGGATGACCGTCGTCTCTGAGTTTGGTGTACCTCAACATGCCATCAAACAAGGCGACACTATTATATCAAAAGCAGACATACCAGTTCCTCCCGCTAGCGTAGATAGTTCCGCAAAGCCAATCGACGGAGGTGTTACACGGAAAACGGAGTAGGTATATGGACGGAAATAATGCACGGGCCGAATTGTGCTTACCAGAAACGGGGTACCGAAAACCCAACCTTGATGCGCGGAATCAGTTGCCAGAATTCCGGTAGCGTTGGCGATAATTAAAGTCAGGCATTGCGTGTCGCCAAAATTGAGGGGTGATCGGTTTATGTCGATCGGCCAAGCCCGACCTCCGAAGGAGACAGTCATATTCACAGTCACGTTGCAAGCTGTCGAAACGAGCGCACTCAGTAAACTTTTTTGAAGGTCTCACGAAATCGCCAATCTCCCGTTTTGTTACTGGATCCAGAAATTGCCCTCCCAATGGCGTCCACATCCGCAGCTGGCCCAAAGATAAAATCGGCCGTTGTGTCAAAAACGACGAGTTTATTCGCGGTGCTGATGTGCTTGTTCTGCACGGTTACATCTGTGTTACCGAGCATAAGATTTAATATTCGAGCTGTATTTTGGCGCACCAGAGATATTAAGAGACCACCATGTCGATTGAGGTCCCGTCAGATCCAAAAACTCGATGTCTCCGGAGAAGAGAGAATTATTAGTTCCGCCTAGCGTGAGCACACCGCCGGGTTTCGACTCATCTACGGCTCTCACGGGGTCGCTTGAAAGCCACAGACTAAACTCTGGAGCAGAATCCTGGTCGCTCGTAAAAATAGAATGCCAAAGAGACGTCTTCATCGTCTGCGCGACCCTCGCGAACGCCAATCCCATAACACCGGAGGTAATGTCGTCGGCCAAGTCACCAGCAGCTGCAACTAGGCTCATAAACCCGTCATTATCATAATAGCTTACGAGCGCAGAAGCGGAATGACCTACGGAAGGCTCCATTAGAGACGGATGAGGGTCCTACTTGAATCGTGTCCGTGAATATATATCCTGCGAAAAAGTCTTGGATAGTTATCTTCCCCGACAAAGTAGACTGATTCACAGCCGTCGATGATTTGGAGGGATCATACAGCGGGGCGCTACCGCAGTTCTCAAGGCTGCTATCGCACGGAGAAGTTGCAACCCAAAAATCTGCAGAGCCAGTGTCCAGGGTTACTGGGAAGGATTGTGGTCTGTAACACTTATCCGTTTGCCAGGTACGTACACAGATATAACGGCGAACACTCACGGGGTTCCAATACTGATTTCGGTGTAATAATCGTCTATCAGATTTCTGAACAGTGGGAGGTCTGTTGCGGCTGCTCGACGTTGCCTATACCGCCCCGTGTTGGCTTCTGCAGCGCGCTGATGATTTCGCTGAGTGATTATACCACGACTTTTTCGAGAAACCGGTGAGAGTCGTGGCCTCTGGGACAATGTATTGATTATCTCTCGGGATGTATCATATGCCTGAACATTGAGAAACAAGCAAATCCCCAGGATTGCAGGGAGGGTCCTACAAATCATGGCACTATGAAACATATTAGTCTCCTGCGACGTCAGACGAAATTTGAACCCGCCTTTGACTACTACTGGAAGTTTCTCGGGGACCAAAGCCTTCCTCGTAGGGTCGGTGAACGCTCAGAAAACGACTCGGTCAGGGCGAAAATTCGAGAAGAAAAGAAGGAAGGCCCGCCGTAGGCGTTCTAGAACGGATCCTATGGATGTCGATGGCGGAAGTAATAAGTCCACCAGGCTGTGGGAGACATCTTTCATTGGTTGATTGCCTCCCGCTGGTAACGCGTGCACATACGTTATAATGTGACGTTACCCTCTTGTAGCCACCACCCTACAATGACGTCAACTGGACTCAGAGTCTAAGCTCACTGGGAGGTGCAGGCACTCTACCGGATACATACCAAACAATCCAAAATGCCACGCCAGGTAAACATTGACCTGGATCTCCTACGACTGATTTGTGCAATCAAGCAATATATAGGGGGAGAACATGGGAAGAATCAAAACACCAAAACATTGAATTGGAACTGTTGCAAGGTCCCATGGCTTGGTGATTTCGTGCGTATAATCCCGTCGTTGCCTTCACAACACATTCATCCATCTGCCAATCATAAGAATCAAGCTTGATCTTCTTGGCGGTGATTAGCGTGCGCTCTGCTTTAAATTATCGCATCCTCCACAGCCATGAACTCTCCGAAATCCTCTTGAAATCCCCCCGGTATCATTCACCTCCAACTGAGGAAGCGATTAGAATCACCGCTTCATGGTCGAGTTTGATACGTTCATCACGCAATGATCTTCTGGAAGCACTTGCGAAATTCGCAGGGTAAATTCCGCATTCCGCGCCGCGATCATTTATGAAGATTCACTCACTTCCTCCAGTTTTCAGTCTCCTTTCCGCTATTACAGTCGCGTGTTTCTTCATTTCCGATGCGCAGGCGGACTTGGGAGAAGGAGCGAATGCGTTGTCCCGGCAACTCCAACACGCAACTATTTCCCGAAGATCGCCCTCTGTTGGCAATCATCTCGCCGCTGCAGAACGCATTCGAAAGCGCTACGGTTTCACCGATGGTTCCAATACCTCGTTACAACGCAGAGCGTCTCCGCAAGACATTAATGTTGCGAGCTCTCTTGGAGCAGATACGGAGGACCCCGTCTTGTATGACACCGTCTACTACATGAATGTCAGTATTGGCACCCCGTGAGTATCCGTTTCCATCAGCGATGCACGGAACTCACTCTTGCAGAGCGCAGACTTTCCTGATGCATCTGGACACCGCATTTCCCGATATATGGGTGGCGGCGCCGTGCGACGTGTTTGATTGTCCAACCGGTATTCCACTATACGATTCGACAAAGTCTTCCACCGCTGTGAATAAATCTACATCGGCCACGACAGTCTCTTTGGACCCACAGCAAGCTGTCAATGGTTACATATTCACGGACACAATTCGTCTGGGCTCATACTCCATATCCAACGCAGCATTCCGTGCGTGCGACCAGATATTTCAGTGATATGTTTGTGCTTATAATTAGCATGCAGTCACACTGGGGCCTGAATCTCCACTCCCTGCCCCTCTGCCGTGTTCCGGCTCATTGGGATTGGGCTTCGCTCCCATCGCGCGAACGACGAATCTGCCTTTCTGGCGAGCTATACTGCAGGAACAGGGCTCTGCAGAATTCAGTGTGTGGCTTTCGCGCATAGATCCGAAGGTTGAGTCTCACGGTGGGGCACTCACATTTGGTGGAGTGAACAACTCGCTTTTCTCCGGTGATATCGAGTATCTTGATTTGACCGATACCAACTCGACGTATTGGGCACTCAACGTCTCAGGTGCGTATTCAGAATGCTTTCGAAGTCAATCGGGCTCACGATCATTTCGCTCAGCCGTTACCGTGCAAGGCAAATCCGTCGGACTTTCCAACCATAGGCTCGCAGTGTTTGATACTTCGTCCCTCTTCATTTTTGCGCCGGCCACCGATATGGATGCTATTTGGGCGGCCGTACCCGGCTCTACTTATAACCACCTGGCTGGATTTTATCAATATCGTGAGCAATTAACGGTTTGTGGATGGCTGGTTTTTCTGATAGTTGTTCGTGATAGCTTGTACCACGGATATGAACCTTACCATGTCTTTTGGAGGTCGAGCATGGTCGATCAACTCGAAAGACCTCAACCTCGGCCCCGTCAGCCCTGGCAGCCAACAATGCTATGGCGCTCTCACCACTAATGGGGGGGACAACCGTTATCATTACCCCTTGCCAGACGTGGATTGGGTCATCGGTGTTCCGTTTTTCGTGAGCTTAGTCCATTATCTTCGGGGATTTTTGCTGATAGACCATCTTTTAGACAAATGTATACTCGGTATTCCGCCAAACGCCTCCGTCGATGGGTTTTGCGGTGCTATCACCCGCAGCTGGTGGCCCAGGTTTGTTGACGTTCATTTATAAAGTCGTCCGAGCTCATTGGCTCGCTTTCATCCCCAGCCCCTGCGAACTCGTCGGTGCCAACCTCTTCATCCACGTCGACTTCCCCGAGCTCGACTTCAAATGGCCAGACTGACGATAAAACCCACGTGAACGTCGGCGCTATTGCAGGCGGTTCCATCGCAGGCGTAATCGCCCTGCTTGCCGCAGCCTTTGCCTTTTACTGTTGGCGTCGGCGTCGACGACAAAACGCACAAACGCTGGAGGACCTGCAATTCTCTGGCCCCACGGATGTCCAAGAACACATGAGTGTCCCTCATCCATACCCCGTTACCCAGTCCTCGTTCACGCAATCGCTCTCGATGGGGAAGGCCAGCATGATTACTTCACCCAGCAGCGGCGTGCAATCCACACATAGAAGTGAACCTACAATAGTCGACGGTCGGACGAGTGTTCAAGTATCATTGACCCAGCTGCCGTTGGGAGCGCAGGCACCTGCGCTTTCTCCATCCGTAAGCTCAGACCCGGCAATATTGCAAGCGCTCGAGAGTCTGCGGATGGAGGTTCGCGAAGTTCGGTGGCTGGCAACGGAGGGCATGCAGCCACCGCCAGGATATGCAACAGAATGACTGGATTTATACCCTGTTTTCACTTTAATAAATATCGGAGCACTCGTTGGTCATACAATGCAATATAGCCTGTAAATAAAAATCTGAAGGGAGGACCTACGGGGTCGGAATCATATTTCCGGCGAGTAACATCAGATTCAAACACTCGAAGTTGTTGATGGTGAGGAAGATCGCGAGCGTGGCAATGGCGGAGTTGGATTAGTCTCTTATAAACAGACGCTAACAACGGGAAGCTCGTGCCTCGCTTTTTATAGATTCGGACGCGGCCAGGAGTCCCCTGCCTATAACAAATGAGGTACGAGTTAGAACTGTTATAGTGTCTGTTTATGAGAGACTAGTCCCCGGCCCAGGACTCAGGGGCGCCTATCCCTGTGAGGTAGCGGTTTCGCCCCCGACACAGGGTTCACGTGGATGGCAGCATGTAGCATAAGAGGCAAAAAATATGTGTTGATAAATTCAACTCCACTCGATGGGCCGAAGTTCAAACGTTCAACCTTTAACCTCAAACCAAAAGGGGAAATCATGTTAGCCACTCGTGGCCACGCATCAACAAAAATGGACCGGTTGCTGTCTCTGTTTTGTCTCTCTCTTGCTACGACTCCCCACGAAGCCACCGACGAGCGTCTCTCGCCGACTTGAACCTTCGTGGAACTGGAAGTAGGAAACTCAGATGCCTCAGCCAGGGGACTACGACAGCTTCGACATTTCCCTTGTCGGCCCAGACGGCGCCGGTAAAAGAGGGTCGGCGCAGTAGGTATGATCCCGCTGCCCTACCCGTGCAGCAGCATATAATCGCTCTCAGTTTGCGATCAATTTATTGGACAGTGAATTATCTTATTTCCAACTGTCCGCGTTGTGCAACGCTCACTCGGCGTAGGGGTCAGTCGCGTCTCGCCAACCTCCCTCGCTGGCTCAGCGATACCCAGAATCGCGAGGTGATACCTGAAAGCTGTCACCCAAAGATGGTGGTGGTGGATGACCGCTTGTGTTTCCTGTATATGCACATTGTCTCTGATACAAGTGGCGGTATGGCATGGGGTACGTCTCGGAGGGTCAATTGTCGGCATTCTCTAATTCAAATTTCGGCTCTCAGAGGAGCTCCACAACGAATATCTGCAGTGCGTGTATTAACCAACGGATTTCTTTATCTAGAGTGGACTTCATTAAGGAAAAGCGACGGGTTCCTCCTCGCATACGCGGTCACCGACAGACAGACATTCGAGCGCATCGACGAATCCCGCCAGCGCGTCCTACGCACGAAAGGGGCCACTCCACCAACGATCCTTGTGGGCAGCAAGTGCGACCTCAGCTCCCAACGTGAGGTGTCCACGACCGAAGGATTTGAGCTAGGGACGCGCATACAGTGTTGCAAAGTAAGGGGTTATTAAGGGTTCCCCCGGAAATTAAGGGCTTAAGTCATGTTAAGCCTTATTAAGGGCCACCAAGTTAAGGGTCATTTTAAGGGTTATTTCCTAAAGTAGTCGGCGCTGCCGCCGTACCAAAACCATTCACAAGAGATTCTACAAGCTTATTTCACCTCCGTAGTCATCCCCAGAACCCTCCTGAGGTCAGATGTGCTTGGGAAAGAATGATCTCAGACATGAGCCCAAAGTGAGCTGGCTTCCGAAATTGGGATCCCAACATTTCTGATGTCGTCAGAGGATTTCATAGATTCATCATTGATTTATGGGCCAGAAGGCGGCAAACTCGTGGCACCGGACAAGATTTGATGACCCGAGTGGCGCCTGTTGAGGTCCGGATCGATAGGGCTGGATGATTACTTCTGATCCGGCTTCCCAACCTCGGCATGCTAAGGGTTAATAAGGGCTTAGACTGTCCTCATTCTGATGTTAAGAGGTTAGCTTAATATGTGTTAAGCCCTTATTAAGACTAAGCCCTTAAGGTCATAACTGCAACACTGCGCGCATAGGGCTCAGATACATCGAAACCTCCGCCAGAACAGCACAGAATGTCGAGCGCGTATTTTTCGACTTGGTCCGGCATCTGCGGGAGCGGGAACGCCTTTCACGCAAGAAAGCGAATCGATGTGTTATTCTGTAGAATTCAGTCATGCTTTGTATCTCCGCAACAACACTCATCTCCCATTGGCTCTCGCTTGGCTCCTTTCTCCGAAATTCCGGCATCTACAAATTGGCACTCCACGTCTATGTCTAACCGAATGTCGTCCTGAAATACTACGTGTGGCATACTTTTGAGCAAAGGCTATGCACTAGACGAACATCAAGCACAGGATGAAGAAGACTGTCATTACGACGAATCAAGCTGTTGAACGTCAGATCATGGCGATGCGCATCATCCATACAGTACGACATTCTCCACTCTCCTTCTACTTCCACGGGCATGATCTTCAGCCCCCCAACCCTCGCGCTCAGCATTTGAGAACTCGGAGGAACATGAACCCTTTCACTGCGAAAATCGTCCTCCTAGGCGCGGATGAAGTCGGCAAAACGTCATTAGTGCAACAGGTACATGCGCTGTTGTCTGTGCTATGTCCTTCTCACGTTACGATGCGCTCAGTTTATATACAATTATTTCATCGGTACGTTGCCGTGCCTCGCTTCCCAATTTTGAAGTTTACTTGGTTCAGATGCGGTAAGCGGCTGGCTGATTTGAATCATTTATACTGTATCAGCTTGCCCGCTAATAGATACACAGTGCTATTATACTGTCACAGAGACAAGCTACCGCAAGCAATTGATCGTGGACAACCGCATGTGTTACGTCGAGATAGAGATAATTCATGAATATGAAGGGGACCTCGATCCGTCTATCTGGGGTACTTCGTTGTCCCTTCTGCCCGAGGTGTTTCATCCTATATTGACAGCTTTCTGTTTTCTCAGACGAGGTTCAAGAGCGTGCGATCCAGTGCGTCCATCTACCGCATGTTCTTCTGTATCGCCGTAGTAAATCCTTGACACAGAGATGGCCAGGCATTCCTGCTCATCTACGCGATCTCCGCCCGGATGACGTTCGAGCGCCTCGAGGAGTTCCGGCAGCGCGCCGTCAGCGGGAAAGGTACAACGGCGCCACCGATGGTTGTCGTTGGGAACAAATGCGATACGGCTAACCCCCAGCGCGAGGTATCAAAGGAAGAAGGCGCAGAGCTTGCTGTACGACTCGGCATTCCGTTCGTAGAAACGTCCGCCATGACGGCCCAGAACGTGGAGCGTGTATTTGTTAACCTCGTTCGAGCGTTGCTAGAGCGGGCGCCGCCCGCCATTGAGCCTGATGGGAGGTCTGGAGGAAGGAGAAGATGTATTGTTCTGTAGTAATCCAGACATTGACCCCAACTTGTGCTGAAGTCAATCCCGATATCGTTTCTCATCGAACTAATTTTGACAAGAGCATCGCTGATTTTGAAACATTTCAAGTTGAATCAATAACGCAGTCCCGTTCGCGAAAGTGCACCGCCATCTCGTCCACTTTCTTTTGTGCTCTAGAAACTCAACCACGACATGTAAGCTACCTCTCGACTGTACTCCCCACTGACCTGCTTTTTTATTCGACTTCAAGGTGTTGGCTGTTCGGCCGAGAGGCCGAGAGTCCGAATAGGTGTCGGCCGGGGGCCCATATGTCCGAGACACAACCACACAAACATTACCATCATTTTCCTCCACTCTCACTCCGCTCTCAAAATCTGGGCGGCTATCTCTATCTGTGCCTCTTCCATATCACGTCAGATTTAGACAGCCCTTGGGCTGCCCTTCCTCCAGGCCGGCAAAAGCACAATAGTCTTGGGGTTGTGCCACTCTCACTGGGGGCAATCATTGAGGCACCCAAAACCACATGCCTTAAACGCATGTGGTCCGCACTTGAAACAAAGCAGACAAAGCCACATTTAGCTGATAAAGGGCGCTTTGTCGCGGCTTTGTTCCCCTCTGATCTTTGTCACAGGCTTTGTTCCCCTTTAGCTGATAAAGGGGGGCTTTGTCGCAGCCTTTGTTCCTGGGGGGGGGGGGGGGGGCTGTGTGTGGGGAACAAAGGCTGCGACAAAGCCCCCCTTTATCAGCTAAAGGTGGCTTTGTCTGCTTTGTTTCAAGTGCGGACCACATGCGTTTAAGGCATGTGATTTTTGCGTGCCTCGATGATTTTCCCCAGTGTCTGTGCCAGTGGATGTCGCCGGCTGAATATTGGAAAGCTAACTTACTCACATGCTAATCCATATGAAAGCCCGCGTCGAAGGATATGCGACCTACGAGCTAAAGTTGAGCTAAAGGCTGTTGTGCGGCAACTGGGCGGCTATCTGTCAACCAGTATGGTCACTGGCAGATCAGACTCGGGTCCATTCCTAGTCTATTCCTCCCTCTCTCATGAATCGCCCACAAACGCCCCAAAGCACGCACAGCTGGTGGTCCGACAGTAACCCTGTGGGGCCAAACCTCTCTATCCATTCAGCGGCCAAACCCTTGATGAGGTTCATGTACCATGACCAGGTACGCAGCTTCATCAAGAGCAATCGTGATATCCCACTTTCAGAGTCGACGCTGGAGATTTGTTTGAGCTATCTGGCGTACAGTAGTGCTTCTGTCCACGTTGCATGCCGGCTAATCGATCCCATAGGTTCAAACATGTTTCGCCTGTGACCAAATCTTTGATTCTGAAGGAACTCGACATCCGAGCCGAAGCTTCGGAGAGGGATGCGCGCGTGGTGGTGTCGCTCGGGACAGAGTGGAATCTTGTCGCAACCCTTCTGCGCTCATCGGACGCACAAATCCGTCAGTATATGTGCAGAATACTGGGAACACTCGCTCCTTTCTACAACTCAACGTCTTCCCGTATGAAGATATTTATACGGATCGTGCCACTTCTGAGGTGTTACCAATAATTGTTTTGTTTCACGCACATTGCTTATGAACTGCCTAGTGATGCGGCCATTGAGGTCCAGCAGTCTGCACTTCATGTGGTCGCCCAGATTAGCGAAAGTCTTGACGGCGTGCAGGCAATCGCAGCCAAGAGGATCTGGGAGTATTTCCCTAAAAGTCTAGATTCACTGGCCTCTCAACTGCGTCTATCCGCTTGCACCATTTTGAAAAACCTGGCAGTTTATGAAGTTGCGGCGGCGGCGGGGGCCGAGGGTTTAAGGTGCGGTTAATGTCTTCTTCATATCGTCCAAAAGTTTTTGTTCACCATCTTTGGCAGTGAGATGGATATTAAAATTCGTAGAGGCGCAATATACGCGTTGGCTCAAGTGAGCTGCTGGCCCGAGGGTGCACAGGCTGTCGCGGAAGTAACAACACCAAAATATCTGGCCAACTTTCTCCACTGGTCCGACGCTAAAACTCTGAAGTGGACGTGCGAGTTTTTACGAAATCTATTATCCCATGCCCCGTTAGTTCCATACCTGTCCTCAGTAGCTATACAACTCGGTGAGTTATGGGCGTTTCCTCTATTCACTTCAAGCCCTCATGTTTCCAAACAGTGACAAAGATTGCAGTATACGACAATGATCTCGGAGCTCGCCGAAATGCAGTATACGCCCTGTCTCAGCTAAGTTCCTGGCCCGACTGTGCGAAAGCTGCGGCGGAAGCAGGAGTGCTAGAATCTGTGGCGGATCTTCTAGATTCTCGTGACATTGAGACGCGGATATGGACCTGCGAGATTCTAGGAAAGATGGCGTTGCACAGGGTCATGTCCGTTGGCCAATTGGGAGCGGGGCTCTGCATGCAAATCATCTCTTTGTTGAGGTACTTCCGATTGTTTGATTTCCACGGAGCTAATCTGATTACGGAACAAGGGACGATGACAAACAAGTTCGCGACACGGCAACGGTGGCACTCTCCAACCTTTCGCTCCATGGCGTCAGTTCGTGGCGTGATACTGCTAAAATTGTGGACGCCCGGGCTTTACAACGTGTTCCAGAACTTTTGGATTCGTCCGACACAGAAACCCAGAAATGGACGTGCGAGATTGTTGGAATCATTGCAGTAAACAATTCAGAATCAGTCATCACAATGGGCGTACAACTCTGCTCAAGAATTGTCTCTCTCTCGAGGTATTTCAATGGAAGCTATTTTGAAGAATGTATATCACTCATGTCCATAGATGTGAGGATAAAGGTGTCCGCGAACGGGCCCTTTATGTCCTCGCCATGATCAGCCACTCACACGATGGTGCCGCGGTGGTCAGAGGCACAGAAATCTGGAACTGCTTTTCGGAACTTCTGGATTCCGCAGATCCTCAAACCCTCCGGTTCACGTGTCAGATACTAGGCAATCTGGCTCTGCATGAGTCCACATTCCTGAATTTCCTGATCTACGTGCGAGTCATATCTCTCCTACGGTGCTCCGTAACTATCCCTCGTCGAAATGCTATTTCTGATGTGATCTAAACAGCGACATCGACCCGGATGTTCAGCGGTACGCAGCATACGCACTCTCGAAGTTAAGTCATTGGCCCGAAGCCGCCGAGCTCGTTACAGAGGCAAAGACCCTGGAATATCTCCCAAAACTTCTAGATTCGTACGACACCAAAACTTGCAAATGGACATGCGAGATAATCGGGAACATGACAGTCCACAATTCTACATTAGCTGTCCCCTTCAGTGTGGGACTCTGCGTGAAATTCGTGTCTCTTCTGAGGTACTTTCATCGATTTCTCGATAAAGGCATGTCGCTCATGAACGTAGTCGTGATGACAGGGGTGTCCGCGAGTCCGCACTGCATGTCCTCAGCACGGTTAGTCGCTCCAGCAGTGGCGCGGAAATGGTCGCTGGCACAACAATCTGGCTCTATTTTCCACGACTTCTGGTCTCTATTTACCCCCAAACCCGCCGATTCACGTGTCAGATATTGAGCAACCTAACCACTCATGCCGCGCCCGCGTTTCAGTCTCTATGGGGGTTGGAGTTATATGGGCGGATCGTGTCCCTCTTACGGTGCGTTCGGTTCATCTCCTCACCTAATCTTCCTTATGGCACCCACAGTGATGAAGATATTGAAGTACGGCGGTACGCAATATACGTGCTGTCGAAGTCGAGTTCCCGTTGGCCCAAAGTGGCCCAGATTGTTGTGTGGGCAAACGCCTTGGAATATGTTCCAAACATTCTCCACTCTTCTGGCGATCGCACCCGAAAATTGGCGTGCGAGCTTGTAGAAAACGTGCTACTACACGAGAGCACCTCAGTCCGATGGCTGGACGCGGAGGCTTGCGGGCGATTCGTCGACCTTCTAAGGTGATTTTCACAATTCATTTCGGAAAAGACTGATCGTGTACCAAAGCGATGAAGACGAACATATTCGCCATGCCGCTATACGAGTTTTATCCAAGCTCAGTCAGTCATATGGCGGTGCCCATACTATCAGCGACACAGGGATATTGGAATATGTTCCCCAACTTCTCGACTTTGATGGAAGTCGTCCACTGACATGCGAAATATTGCGCAACCTAGCATTCCACAAGACCCTTCCGAACATGGATGAAGTGCTTCGAACTTGGATTGAACCCCTCTTGAGGTGCCTCCGGATTTGTTCTCCGCGAAGCATAGCTGATGGTGTTTTTAAAGTCACGAAGATAGCGGTATCCGTGAGAATGCAATGGGTACTCTTCAGACCCTTGAAGCAATTCACATCATATAATTGTATTTTATGTTGTCCTAATCGATGGTTCTCAAAGTATTCCTGAGTACCAGACATCGATTTCTTGAAGAAAATGGGCTGCAAAGTTGGTCAGCAACATTCGCAGACTCGCAGTGGTTATCTCGAAAGGAATCGACCGTCAAATCAGTACCGAGCAAAAGGGAAAAGTACGCAGTTCACCAACTTAGTCTAAAATTGCAGAATTATCGTGCACGGGTCGATATTGGATCGCCAACTGAAGGATCGCCAACTGAAGTATTTGAAATTGAAGGACGAATGTAAATAATCCAGTTCTCACCCATACACATTCCTAACGAATCACAACCCCGCGAGATACTTGAGATTTTTGCATCGAAGATACTTCCTTCAACAAACGAGGTACGAATTTCAATGTTGAAGCGTTTGTCTACGAGAGACTAGATACTTCCCGGCCTTTCTTGATGAGGGCCTTCACGTTGACAACCAAATTTCATGATGTCGAGCAGAGGCGTCATGATCATCGCCGCTGGGGCTAGCAGACACCGCAATCGCCCGACTACACATGTGTTCCGGCAGCCAGGTAGAATTCAGGGACATACGCCTCGATGCACATCGCCATGATCCAGGATCTGTATGACTTATGCATGACAGACAGCGAGCGCTCGCCGCCTATTTGACATGATTTTCGCTCGACTACGTCGATGGTTGGTCAATGGGGTACAAGCTATGTATAAAAGCTGCCAGCCCAAGCTTGGCGCCATCACTTCCCTCATTCCAGCACAATTTCCTAGTACAGTACGTCCCAGTGCGAGTCCGAAGGAAAACCAGCTGATCTCAAAATTCGCAGAATGCAATTCGCCAATGTTGCAATCGCTACATTCCTGGCCCTCTTCGCCGGACTTTTCCACGCTGCTCCGACGACGGACGACCTCCTCACCGTCTCCCGCGTCATTCCCGTAGGCGAATACAACGTCACTATCTACACAGAAGCGTCCGGAACGTCCCTCGTCGCGCGCGCTCCCCTCGATCCCCGGGCGTGCAGCCCCAACCAATTCATCTGCACCCCCAACCAGGCGGCCTCCCAGGCAATTTGCGCCGAGCTGCTCATCGACATAAATGGCAACCCCAACAACATCCTCAACGAGTCCCCGCGCGCTGTCTGCCTGGGCCAGGGTGCTCCCAACCAGTGCTGCGTGAGCTGGTTGGAGGCGGTCGGCCCGATGCTCCAGGGCCAGCTGTATTCGCTGCGTTCAACACCTTCAATAAATGCCTCCCGGGAACCATCGTGTTGGGTGCAGGGTCGGCGACGAACATCCTCTTAAATGGAATATTTGTCCCCCAGCAGTGCCTCTCAAACAATCCCATTAGCTGAGGGGTCCAGGTGTGAGGAATGGGTGGAAAAGGAACGGGGAAGACGTTGCAAAATTATTTCAAATATGCTGTCGTCAAATAAATTACAGCCATTGACGGTACCTAAGGCGCGAACGGAAATTTTCTGTCTGGGGATTTTTTTGATCCCCGTGACCGATTTGCTCATATCTCACTGAGTTTGAGTCGGATTGACTTGAAATAAAGCCGGTAAGGCCGACAAGCGGCAGAGCCCGCTACCAAATTTTGACTGATGAGACCACCATTAAATTCAAGGATTAAGATATATTCAGAATATAGAACTGTATATGTAGGTAGCGAATGGTAGCGAAGAATGAATGGGATAATTTTAAGCAGAGCGAGACCTTTTGGAAGGGGACAGGTTGTCAAAGGCGTTATCGACGGTGCTGTCACGCTCCCGAGACCTTTTGGAGCGTGGTGTTGAGGATCCTGCATTCACCGGGAGAGTGGGAACTCTGGGAGCCCACGCCACGCCATAGCCTGGGTCCAGGATAGTAAGCTTATCGACGTTATTGGCCTCCCATTCATTACATACATCTGCACAGTCAGGCAGCAAGCAATCAGGAGGAGAAGACGGCAGATGCGACGGGGAAAATTGAATGCAACGTCCGGACAGAATGTGTCCCGTGATAAGTTTGCGGATAACTTTCACATTACACTTCGGAGGTAACTGAATACGGTGAAGTGCGGCAATAAACATAAGAATGGGGCGGCAATGAGCCTCAAAAGAGTTGAAAAACTCGGCAACAGAAGCTGAAGACCGACTCTCAACTGAGGTAGATTGACATGTTTCAAGGTAGCTGCGCATGGCGGCCCTCAATTTGAAACGAAGGTTGCGCCGCACAGACGGGGTGATGTCGAGTGCAGCTGCAACATGGCACAAATGCTCGGTGGTGATTTTCTTGACATCAGTGGCGAGAATAAGTTCCAAAATAGCAGCAGTCATAGAAGTGGGAGATTCAAACTCTTCAGCGATCACAGCACACGTTGAACGATCAAGCTTTGAATGCAAGTGCACATCAGACTTGTGTTCGACACATGCACCGGAAACAAGATGATGGATCAGAGCTTGTCGACATTGCGAGAGACTCATATCATGATGGGGCACGGTCTGTAAAGCAAGAGCAGTTTTAATTGTTGGTAGATTCAAGTGGAATACAGAGATACGCGAATGAGTGCGATAATGTGCAGTAAATATATCCCGAAGGATATTGAGCGATGAAGTAGGGCATGTGGGCGCGTGCCCGTGAACAGCGGAGGAGGCATCGTGACAGACGCAGGAAAATGGGGTGGCTGCGTGAAGCTAAGCGGCAGCAGCAGGGAAGAAATAAAATATTTGACGTACCGAGCTGCGGCAAGTCCTCATCTACATCCATGGCAGAATGTTCACTAAGACAGAGAGCTGGCATAGAAAGTAAGAAACGATAGAGGATTGAAACAGGGAGGATACTCGTACTTGGAGGATATATGTGCACATATCCAGAGTCTAGGACAAAGCGAGCATTTGGGAAGGAGCAACGGCAGTACGACATTCAGTCGCGGCCCAAACCGAGATCAGAGGGCAGAGAAGACATGACAGCAAGCTTGGCATTCATTGAGCGAAAGGAGCCATCGCCGCAAGGTAGGGATAAAAGGCCGCGAGCGAGAGAAGGAGATGCAGCAACACCAGAGGTTACGACCCAGTTCAAGGACAGAGAGGAGAGCTCCAGGTCAGGGTTGAAGGATGTCGAGAGGGCAAGATTGTGGAAGGTAGCAGTGAACGACATGGTGGGATGAATGAGAGAAGCGGCGATGAAAATTTCAATATGCCACGTCGAGATGACGGAAGGCTTACTGTAGGCGGTCTCCCAGGCGATCATCGGCAACTCTGCCGAGATGGGAACACGATGGGATTTTGGGTGAGGGGCAGTGCTTATTCACGGAAAATGACAAAAATGTGATTTACTGCAGGCCTTAATGATAGGGCACCCTAAAACCCTTACCTAAAGGTAGCGGGAATGTAGCTAGTTCTTCTGGAATAATTTCAATGCGATTAGTGATAGGCTTAGATTTCCCAAAATATAATATCTTTAGTAATCCAGCTCAAATGGTGGATTTTGGGTTGAACATGTGCCGTCAGCTCCAAATGGCCCCCAATCAAACTGAATTCTTTATTGGGAGGAATTGTATACTGTTGAAAATGTATCATAGGATTTTAAATATTGATTTGTACCCAGGGATCATGATGAGTTCGACTCAAGTCATTATTTCCCATGCAGGTGTGTCCGAGTACAATTGTGTGGTCCCAGGTTACAAATTGACATTTAAAATCCTATGACACATTTTCAACTGTACACAAGTCCTCCCGATAAAAAAATTAGTTTGATTGGGGGCCATCTGGAGCTGGTGGCACATGTTCAACCCAAAATCCACCATTTGAGCTGGATTACTAAAAAGATTATATTTTGGGAAATCTAAGCCTATCACTCATTGCATTGGAATTATTCTGGAAGAACTAGCTACATTTCAAGTCAATCTGACTCAAACTCAGTGAAATATGAGCAAATTGGTCATGGGGATCAAAAAAATCTCCAGACAGAAATTTTCCGTTCACGCCTTAGGTACCGTCAATGGCTGTAATCCCCCTCCAAAGATCTAAAAGGTCTCATCAGGTTCACGTTAAAGTACGAGTTAACTCAGCTTAGGCTCTTGCGGGAACCACAACTAATCGAAAACTTCACAGTCTGCATCATGCAATTATTCAACCTCGCTTTCGCTACTTCCGTCGCCCTCACCATCTGCATCGTCGACGCTGCTCCCGCAGACAACCAGCTCGCCATTTATCACGTGGAGAAAGAGGGTGAACAAGATCTCACCTATTATTCCTTTCCGTCGTCATCCGTAGCCGCCCGGTCTGCCGTACCCCGCGCGTGCGGCACTGATGACGTCATCTGTGCCGCTGACAACGGCGCCACCCCTGCGATCTGCAACGAGCTTATCCTAATCTTGAACCGAACTCCCACGGCGCTCCTCAACGGGACCCCTGCAGCCATTGGTCTCGGCCAGGCTTCCAACCAATGCTGCATCAGCTGGAACGCCAACGCCGGGGCGATGCAGCAGGGCGCGCTGGTCCACACCGCTACCAAGGTCTATAACACCTGCCTCGCGCCCTCCACCCTTCGCCAGTCCGGGGTAGCCCTCAACATCATTCTTAACGGCTTCTGCGTCACCCAGTGCCTTTCCAACCGTCCCGACGGCTGTCTGTGAGTTGGAGCGGAGGCCAGAGAATATAAACATACACTGCGTTCAGACTCCCCCCCCGTAGGCACAAGCCGCCTACATTCACCGATCTCTGCCGAGGCATGTCTACCCCAGCCGACCTCTGCCAAGCTTGGCCTATCACTTCGGCCTATGCGATAAGCCAGAAAGGGTGTTCAAGACTGACGAAGAGTCAAAACTTATGTTTGAGATTTAAGAAGGTACGGTTTCTTGAGATTGCATTACTAGGCACATCAATCGAGGCGGTGGTCCTACCTGTGCCTATCCATGTAGGAGCATGTAGACCACCCTGGGCAAAGACCGACAGACGCATAGGCAGACATAGGCGCACTGGTCGGCCTACACATCTGCCTATGGGGATCTGGCAGACCTTTGCCTACGGGGGGGTCTGAACGCAGTGATATAGACCATGCGCCATCAAACTCTTGCCGGTTTTTAGGGCATAATTGCGGATAGTTAAATCACAAATTTGCTTCATCTGACCCGATGGTCTTTCATTATCGACGGCCTTGCCAACTGCATCATTGAATCTTGCGGAGAATGACTCTGCGCCAGGAGATAGAATCCCTAGCAAAGTCGCCGTACCTTCGACCAAAACCAAACCAGTTTGATTGGGCTTGCCGTCCAACAGAAACTGCTCCGGTTTGGACGCATTGTATTTAGGATACATCGCCATGAACAGCTTACGAGAATCGCTAATGAAGAGTTGGAGCGACGCGACGGACCTCGTCGCTGAGAAGCGCCCTAGAAGCTGTGATGAAATGAAGTTCTGTCAGCGGCAATGCTGATTCATTCTGTGAAAAGACGTTTGTGCCTCCGCCTAAATTGCATTGAGATCCATTCACCGGCTGTTATGTTGGATCATGTCTTGTCTGTCGACGGTAGCAGAACTTAATGAGAATTCTTTTATGAATCTTGAGAGTATTACCATGTTTCATCGGTCTTGCTCGAGAAATCATAGGAATGCTACGCACAAAATTGAAATCCCACCTGATCAAGTCAAATATCGGCACAAGAGGCCTAAAGTTCAAGGTAGACAGTCGTCGCGTAGGAGGATAGAATTATCACAGAACTGAGAGACAATGTTGGAGTCTGGGGACAGTGAGACTGCGGAGACGAAAGATGAATGAAGAACCTCAGGGTCAAACCAATTGAATATAGCAGAGAGTGAGTCTACTTGGACCTGTGTATTTCAAATGTCGCGCCAGGAATTTAGAGCCACAGGAGTTTTAAGACTCATGAAGAGCCACAGTATATCCCATTAGCGGCCAGTGAACATTCTCTCATCCTGAAGTGGTATGGCAACGTTGGACGCCGAAAGGACCAAGTCTTGAAGTTGCCCGGGATCAAGTCCTCCTAAGCAAAGGGGTGCCTCAGATCTAAATTCCAGAGATCTAGCATGAAAAGAAAGTCGTCTTGCGAAATTTGAAAGAGACCAGAAAGAATATAAGAACGAACATCGACGTTTGCATCAAAGCTAGTGTTGCCGCGGCTCGGCTCGCATGACAGACCGGCTTCGGCGCGGCTCGGTTTCCACTGTGCTCCAATATTTTTCTGGGGCCCATTTTTGTTGCAGAGAGTCTTTATTGGATGTATAGCTTCATTCGCTTTCAAGCAAAATTTATTTCAATGTTTGTCCTTCAGTCGGTATGAGGCAAAAGAAGCCAAACGGCTCGCGGCTCAATTTGATGGCTTGAGCCGTGAGACATTGCCTTCCACAAAGCTCTACAAAGTATTTTGAATCAACATGGATGCTGAATATCATATCTGTGTATTACATAAGTGTGCCTTAATATTCCTCTGGGTGGAATGAACTGCTGTTCTTGTGCAGGAACGAAAAGATCAATATGTGACAGGTGTGACCGGCTCGAGCCGCGGCATCACTAGCCGGCTTAGGCATCGATTCCAAACAAAGCCACATCAACTTCGATTCTGTTTCAGCTTGGTTTCAGCCACCAACTGTTTTCTCGACTGTGAGTCGGACTGTCGCCCGGATTAGCGCCCATTTTGGAGGATATTCATAGGATTCAGAATTCACGCAGTGTCAGCTGAGCCGATGATAACCATCTTCCTGCCTCGCTAGCCCAAAAAGCTCAAATTGCCAAGGAACGTGGATTCCTTTCACTTTTGCTTCTAGCTACCACCCACATGGAAAGCCCACAACCTCACCGAGCTCACGCCGGCAGTGCTTACTTCCCGCTCCTTAAGATTCTGCTTCCATGGTTGATAGCAGTAGCTCTGGCAATGGGACACCACGCATACAACGCGTCCCTCAACGGCCGTGAGGTGTCCTCGGGTGGCACAAAATCAACCTCCCTTCTGGTGCATTCGCAGGCAGGGGCCTCTGCGATTGGCACTACCTTCGCGTTCCTCATCTCTGCTTTCCTCGCTGCCAGCGCCGGCGCCGCATTCCTGCAATCCGCCTGGGGTGTCGCGCGTAAGCGGAGCTTCAGCATCTCGGGGCTCGACGCGCTGTGGTCTTCACCACACAACGTACTCGCGTTCTTCTCGCTCGATTTTTGGAGGACGGGACGGGGAGTGGTTGTCATTGCCGCGCTGTCGTGGGCCTTCCCGCTTGTGGTCACCTTTGCTCCTGGGACGTTGAGTGTCGACACGCGGACTAGCTTGACCAACGAGGTCTGCATGGTTACTACTTTTGATTTGTCTGCGTCTACGGTGCTGCATGAAGGTGCGCCGCCCCCGAAACTAACTGGCCCGTCTGATCACCCGTTGGATGCAGAAATTGGAAATGCGTTGCAGTCATATAGAGCACCCTCCGCCCTCGCAAATCGTATCGTGGCAGCCACACTCTTTGGCGGTCAGCCCTTCCCCCCGATTCCCGCATGCAGCGGAAACTGCTCTTATGTACTTTCCGTTAATGCCCCATCATTCTCCTGCACACTCGGGACGCTAAACGCCTCCGCTCTCACCTGGCAAAAACAACAACATAACACCCCGATCTACGCCGCTGTACCCTTCGACTCCGTCCCGTCGATTAACACGTATACAAACTGGGATTTCCAGGCGCACTACACCGACTACAGCTTGTATCTTCCGGATATAGACCCCGCCACCAACGATCCGGTTCAAGGGACTAATTTCACTTGCATCACCTACAACTCAACCTACCACCTCAACTACACCTTCGTCGGATCCGCTTCCTCTGTTGTCATCGACAAAATTGTCCCGCAGCAGCGCGCTACTCAGCTCTCCGCGAACACCACCGACGGCGAAAATGGAACCTTCAACACCACCAACTTCTCGCATACCGCCTGGTTCAACGCAACGTCCAATTCCTACGCCCTCGTCTCGAGCTTGCACACCCTCATCCTCGGGAACGTCACTTCCGTCACCACCAGCCTCGAGAACGCCAACTTCGTCAGCACCCCCTTTAACTCCCGAGACTGTCTCGGGATCACACAGACGCACCTCGTCTCCTCCATCCAGTCGCAGGCCGGGAACATCACCTGGGTATCCGACGTTCCTCGCGCCATCGAGTCGCTCCTACAGAACATTACCCTCTCTCTGCTGACCGTGGACCCCAGCCAGACGACACCCACGATGTGCGTCTTCTCGCGCATCACGCCGCGCTTCGCGTACGATGCGCGCCGCCTATGGCTCGTGTATGGGCTCGGGCTCGGCTGCGCGCTGCTGTGCGATCTCGTCGGCGTAATTGCGCTCGTGCGGAATGGGGCCGGAGGCGGGGGCGGGTTCAGTGATTTCTTGCGAGCGACGCGCAATCCGGAGCTGAATGAGATTAATTTGGGCGCGGACGGCCTGCGGCTGCGGTATGGACCGCTGAGGAAAACGGGAGGGCGGTATGCATTTGCTCAGCCGGAGAGCTTGAACACCGGCGAAGAAAATATGACGTTGGTTGAGCCGAAGAAGCATGAAAGCGTCTTCTCGCCCGAGAGCTTGTACCGTGACGCGGAAGATAGCAGATAAAACATCTTCAATACAATACGACACAAATGTAAAATAACTGTACTGACAAAATTTGCAAATAGGCATGTATTTATTTAGGAGGAGTTGGCAACAATGGGAATCGTGCCGTTCAAGAACTGTATTTCGGAGAGAAACCGTCACGGTATTTCCCCACCCAGATTTTTCCGTGTGTCGAACTGAAATCGATATCGAATATCTATATCAGGAACGCGGCTCCGATCAAGCTCCGAGTCCGATCGTGATCGGATTCTGTCAACTGTTTCTGTCCATTCATTTGATCAAGGGAGGCGATCACCCTCACAGGAGACCCCAGTGGTATATAAACCTTCGCATCCGTTATCCCCTTTGACAGACGAGCAATGTGCCTCCAGTTGTTTGGCCACCGCTGCTGGCAGTACAACCCGGATCTATCGGTCCTCTTCCCCAGCCGCAAAAGCTGCATGTCTCTCGACGCCTACCTCGAGGAGTTCGTCTTCTCCATCAGAAACGCCCCGAAGATCGCAAATATCCCCGTTTCGTCTGTCGCCTACTGCCGCACCCGCAGAACGCCTGCCTATCCATTCCTTATCGTCCACCTGCAACACCCGCACTATGAGAATGACTTTCCGGTCAGACTCAAAATGCAGGGATTCGATGACCCCGCTACAAGCCCCATGTACAACACCTTGGGGGAGGGGTCTACGTTTTCCATCGCCTCCGTCAATGAAACCGTGAGGGAGTTGGTTGGCACCTGGCGCTACGACGTGGTACACACGATGACATTTCCCCCGCCGGTCCTCCAACCGACCATCGTCGACCTGTTGGCGCTCGCAGATCCTTCAATCAAGTGGGACAATACGCGCGAAGGATATCCCGCAACCCTCTTCTTGGCAATGAAGGTTCAGTTTAGCGGCTTCGTCATAAGCGGTGCAAAGGCTACGCCACTGCCCCGCGACGTCTCTGCAGAGGTTAAATCCGCTGTTGTCGATGCTCTTCCCGTTCGGCGGCAGCGAATGCAGGAACATATAGAGGCGAGGACGACAAGGATTAAGGTCCACAGGTTCTACGTGGGTTGACAATCTTTGTCCGTGCATGCGCCGTGCTCAGTGCTGAGGTGTATCTGTTTCAATTTAGCCAGATTCAACCGGGATCTCAGAAATTCTAACAGACAACGAGCTTGAGACGCTGACGACTCCTTTGGTGGAAGAAGTGTTTGTCTAGGTAGCAATTCTGAATCTGCGCCGAATTAGCTACTACAGAAATCAAGCGGAAATGCCAGGATGATCCGAATGGTTATGAAATCTTAGCGCTTTGCAGTCAACATATTTATATACAAAGACCCAACATCTG
The DNA here is from genome assembly GCA_029204075.1 of Mycena capillaripes. Classification (NCBI taxonomy): domain Eukaryota; kingdom Fungi; phylum Basidiomycota; class Agaricomycetes; order Agaricales; family Mycenaceae; genus Mycena; species Mycena capillaripes. The sequence continues at coordinate 2,943,006 of JARHKZ010000001.1, forward strand.
AACTACTGGCACAACACTCAAAGACCTAACATTGGAACTGCTCACAGAGGTGCTAGCACTCGATCAACATCTTCTATAATTGGAAAGAATTGGAATCCGAAGGTGCCGGTGCGGAAAATGGGCTTTCTTGTAGCATACATAGCACGGGCTGACCAAAAAAAAAAAAAAAAAAAAACCCCAATATTTCTGTCTCTTGAAATTAGGAAAACATTGAAATGATAAATGTGGTCAGTCCACGAGACCGCGAGGAGGTTGGCAACAAGCGGCGTCGTTCAATCTGATTCTAACGGATTTTTTTTGAGTGAAATCTATCATTGCAGAGTGCTTCCGGTGTCATAGCACTGGCACAGTGCTAATGGTATCGAAGGCAACGAAGCCGGAGTGAGTCGTATTCAAATTTACTTTTTCTGGCACGTTATGTCTACCATATAGTTCCCAAAAAAACAACCTTCATGTTTCTGTATCCAAAACAACAATTACAAATCCAAAAGACCGAGCATAGACTCTCAAACAAGAGGAATCTAGCTGAACCGAAAAGAATCTATGAAAGGGCCCCACATGTGTCGGCGGGATGTCTCTCCGATTTAATTGAGGGTCCACTGGACGTTAATTAAACCGTCCGCCTCATAATTTTTATCAAGCGCAGCGATAGCCCCCTCAGACAAGTCGATCGAATGAGGACCATGCAAGTTAACGCAGCCTTCGCACATGTCGGCGACGATAACCGAGATGCTGGCGCCATTAACTAAAGCGTAAAGTGAAACGGTCATTTCCCTTTGTTAGGTATAATTGAACGACAACATGCGTACATTTAACAGTGACGGTTTCCCCGCAGTGCGCCCCGTTGGCCCAGGTATCCGCCCCGAGGGCGACGATGAAGTCGGAGTTCTGGAGCACAGTTCCGCAGGCGCCAGTACCACCGTCGGGGTCATAAAATGAGGCTACAAGAATTGTCAGTGCCATTGCTCACAACTTAAGATTGAACTTACCAATTGCGGTGAAGGTGGTTCCGCCTCCTCCTCCGCCTCCTCCTCCCCCACTGACGCAGAGGATTTGGCCGATCTGAAGATCTAACAAAAACATTCAGCACAATGCGACTTGAGAAGGTGGTAGGGGATCATACTTGTGCAAGCACTGTGGATGGCGGGATTCTGTGCGTGCAACTGAGCGTCAGAGACACCAGTCTTTGACTCGATGACCGCGCAGGTGTCTCCGCTAACGACAGTGTATGTCTGCGAGCACCCACCTCCTGTGGATCCGCTGATGCAGAGAGTTTGGCCGATTTGCAGATCTAGCGAGGACATTCAGCGCACGTCTTCCAAAAAAAGGGGTAAAGGAGCCATACTTGTGCAACCGCTGTTAATCGCGGGATTTTGTGCGTGCAACTGAGCGTCAGAGACGTCAGTCTTCGACTCGATGACCGCACAGGTGTCTCCGCTTACGACAGTATATGTCTGTGAACATCCACCACCACCCCCGCTGAGGCAGAGGGCCTCACCGATTTGAAGATCTACAGAGAGAGAGAAAATTCAGCCCAAATTAACAAGGGAAGGGGGGTAATACTTGTGCAGCCACTGTTAATTCCCGGATTCAGTTGGTGCAACTGAGCGTCAGAGACGCCAGTCTTAGACTCGATGGCTGCGCATGTGTCTCCGCCCACGACAGTGTATGTCTGAGCACATTGACGTTTCTGAAATGGGTTAGAATTTACAAAAAGAAGCAGGTAGGATTATTGGGCACCGAGATTCTGGACAACGCGTTCGCCTCAGGGGACGCAAGAGGACTTGCATTCACCACGGCGGCAAGCATCATCGCTAAGAGAGGAACAAAGACCCTGGAGGAGACCATTGAGAACCAGAGGAAGTAAGCAGAGAAAAAAATCTAGCTTGAAAGAATTGCGAACAAGGCCGCAGCTTTTATATTGCGACTCCGGCCGAAGAGGAAGGAAATTTGAACCGCTCACATTTTTTTACCCGGGACTGGACATGCTCGGTGTCTAAGTTGAACTGGATTTAAATGTCCGGCTTTCTTTTAAATGCATCAGGACAGAGTAGCTAAGGCCTAGAACGAGCATAGTTAACCCCTCTCAAACTGTGCCTAGTGTCGGTGGAATGTAATTTACACTTCCTTTAATTCACACGTCCGAGTCCACTTTTTGAACATCTGAATAAGTGGGTTCGTACAACGCGGCTACTTGGAAACTAACTTGATAGCGGACTGGCATGGTTATTTGGTGGTTGTCCGCATTTAGTTGCGCCACTGTCGTGAGAAACCATCAAGCGGGAAAAGTTTATGTTGAGTTGATGCGACACTGTCGGCTGACAGACACATCACATTCTATTCCCAAAACTTAAAGTTTTAGGAACGTTATTAGGCACCCCAATACAATGGGTTTTCTGGAGTGAATGGAGTACCAAACTTTCGAGCGACCATTAAGCGACCATTAAACTCTCATGTCTAAATTAGGTAATCCGCTCCTCTCCCTCGCTCGATGGCTGTATATTACACTGTATGCACTCCATCAAAATTCACACGTACAGAGAAACATTTCTCAGTTTCCAAATCCTTTCCTAAAACTTAAGATTTTAAGAACGTTCTTCAAGTGGGACCCGTAAGTTACGGATCCCGAGACAACGGTTTTTCCGCAGTGATTCACGGAAGCCCAGCAGCATGTGGACGGGTATGGCTCTCTCGCTTTCTGTCGGCATTCTAGCTCGATCAGATGTTCCGTTCAATCCGGGGCTGGGTTATTCTGCCTGGCTCTTCTGTGCCTGCTTGGCAAAGCTTCGACTTCCTGCTGCCAAAGCTACTCAGGTCTCCGACCGTTTTCATTTCGTTCGAATAGCTGCACAACACTGTGCCAGACGTCTTTAGTAAAATGCAGGAGTGGAGGCTGAGCTTATACAGTAAAGATGCCAGTTTGTACTTCGCCTCCAGGGTGCCGGCCGACGGTTTCGCATTGCAAGGACTTTCTAAAATATCCCTCGTTGATCATGCTTCCTTGTACGCGAATTTGGCTTCCTATTCCAGCTAACTATCTCCATCAAAGGCCAGTAGCAGCTTTCCATCCCTCACGCTCCTGGTCGGAATAACTTCGCGGAACCAACCTATACAGTAAACCCGGGTCCTGACATTTGGCAGATCAAATTCTGCAGGACTTAGGGTATAGGACCCCTCCAGGCAATCCGACGTTCACGGTGCAGATAATCAACGAATATGATCTTCGAAGTCAGAGCTTTACTTGGCGCTGGGAATACCATATGTCAAAGGAACAAATCCAATCGGTACAATACGCTACTAGCTTCATCCACTGAGGCTGAGCTGATCGCTGCGAATTTCAGCTGGGGATTCGTTGAAGGCCGTCGCCATCAGGCTCCGGGTAGCGTTTCGCAGAATTCGGAGCGATGGGTACGGACGGGGGTATGGCAATTAAATATGCAGTTCTTTGGATGAAGCACGAGTCAAATCAAGAGAAACCCTGAATTTTACCGGACATCTCGATACGCGGCCTGCCGTTTTGGGGAATTTTAGCAATCTGTACATGCGGTGCTCTGTCTTCCTGGCTGCCGCGCGGCGCGTAGTCGCATTTGATGCTGTGGCCCTGTCTCTACAATTTTAGTTTTCTCGATTTCTGCCGGATACAATCCAAATTGCCGGCTCTCGGCTGAGGCCCGGTGCCTCTGCTGTACCTGTGCCAGAACAGGTACTGTACTATTTCGACCATTTATTCACACCATGTCACCCATCACCGCAAAAGTTCATTAGGTTCGGTCTTCAAAATCCAACGGACCATGTCACCGACCGGCAAAAGTTCATTCGCGCCAATCATTCCCGCCGATCTGTATGCGCTTCCCGATGACAACACAATGGAGCAGGAGCTGCACAAGCCTGTGATCTATATTTAAAATTTTTAATGCTGATCAAGGGGTATCCACTTTCAGTTGGTTTCTAATACTACCTTTGGGACTTTGGGCACTTGGCCTTCGCTTATCCGGCAAATTGCCGGTTTCATGCCATAACACGGGAAGAGGGAAAGGCAGGGCATGAGCAACAGCAGCTCCGAGGCTTAAAAATATTGCTGCCGAATTCTTCATGATTCCACAGTTGCACGAACATGACCGCTGTCCCCATTAAAAATTTGCTGGAAATCGTGACCGAGACCCTATTCGAGAGGAGCACTAGCCGATTTTCGCCAGATTTTGGGCGGTTTTGTTGTCAAAATTAGGGTACTGTAGCTCAAAAAGCGCTTTCCTGCCCTCTGTCGCCTTCAAAAAGTAAGGTCTTCAGACCGAAATTTCACCGTCACTGGGGTCAGATTCATTCATTTCAGAGGTCTCCGTACCCCGTCACGTGAATAACGGTCAGAAAGTACAGCACTATCGGCGAGGGGTTAGTCGGCCACCCCTACTTAGTCGGCCACTTGAATTATACACGGCCAGGAGTTGAAGTTGCTATGAGTTTGATGTCTGGTGATGGAATACTACTACCTGGTTCAAACCATGAAGTTTAAGAGAAAGTGATATGCTGATCAAAAGTTATGGCATTTTGATCACCGTTCCGGGGTGTGTGAACCCGATTTTGTTGTCACCATCCAACTGCAGCTACCCCTACTTGCCACCGCCCGTTCTATTCCAAGAGGTGAGCTCAACCAATTCGATTATATAAGCTGATCATCACTCGGCGTTGGCCGCGACGATCTTTTTTGTGTTCCTCAGATCACAGAGACCATTGAAAAAAGTTATATTGGCTTTAGGATACCTACAGGAACTAATTTTGCTACATAATTTTTTGCAGCTGAGCCTTGATTCAATATAAATGAATTGGCTTGAGATGGGAGTTGCCTTTTCTGGGGGTGGGTCGTGGGAAGGCCCTTGGGTGAGATCGCCCACCTCTTAGCCTGTTCTGCACGAGTTCTTCTCCAATCCGGAAAATAGTAGGCTCATTCTGTTGCTATCACCTTCGAAATTGCCACCGGCCAGCCTACGGCTGGAACGATGGAGATCTTCGTGCACCACACCTGCCAGCAAGTAATCCCGGCTCTAATTCTGAGAGGCAAGTTCGGCCACCCTCATCTCGCATGACCCCTTGAGGGTACCGGTCTGTATCTCGGGATAGACTTTCTATATTAGTAAGGCTTGGACTTGCATGGTACGGTAACATTTTCCTTCACGTATTCTCGCCGTATTGTTGACCATGAGCCGAAATCAGCTAAATTTGATGTCCAGAGCTCCCGGAACTACAACGAGATGTAGGGGCCTGGGGACGGATATGTTGAATTAAGTGTATCCACTTACTTGTCAGTAATCTATATGCCTTGCGATTTGGACCACCCTGACCTATTTTCACTGTGCAACACCCGGAGAGTTAACGGTGCCCATCCTCTCCTTCAAACTGCGCGCCAAATGTCGATTTTACATCGCCCCTGAAGGTACCACATATGACCAAAGCATGTATTATAGTCTCTCCATGGCCTCTTTACAACATCCCATGTACTGGAACCCCTATAGCACGTAACAACTATGCACTCAGGCGGGTGGCCGACTAAGGCATCAATTGCCGTTTTCGGCATGTTGCTGGAGGAATATTTGCTGTACCTTCAAATCGTCAGCTAAATTCAAGGAAATTAGCTTACACCAGTCATAGCATGTCTGCAATGTATGTGATAGATAGCTCCTCGTGCAGCATTTTAACGCTCAATGCTTAAGTGGCCAACTAACCCTCGCCAATAGCACCCCTTCAAGTTTCAGATTCAAAGAATGCATAAAAAGAGGAACCCTACACCCCATTTCCAGCACTTCATCCGCGAGCTCCGAGGTTGAGATGATAATTTCTGCCGGCGTCCTTTTGGTCCTCGCTTTCAGCGTTGTTTGGGCATTGAGCTATGATCCTACTTGTTCAGATAACGTTTGTTATTTCACCGTGAAATGACTTACTTCTTCCCAGTTGGTCGTAACTGGGGTTCGGCTCTCTTTGTTTATTCACCGCCTTTGGCAAATAAGTTTAACACGTCTGCTTCCAGGCCAGAACTCGTATGGGCACAGCCTGAGAACGCGAATGACATGACCAGTTGGCAAATGAGTATATCGACTTACTGCCAGGTATCAGCTCCAAACATTCATCTGACTTACAACTAACCATCTGGTGAGAACACCGTGATCGACGTTATCCAGATTGCATTTGTGAACACGTTCTTTTCTACAGGCGGGTTGCCGCAACTAGACCTGTCAAATACAAGTATTTCCATATCTTTCTATACCATTTCTCAATTTTTTTGACCAGATATGCGGTACCGGGTTCGGCGTTTTCCCGGGCATCAATTTGCCAATTCCTGGCTGCCGATATCGAGGCCTGCCAAGCGATGGGGAAATTGGCCACAATATTTCTTGGCAAGTGTGCCTCTACCGCTTTAGTTGCATTCGGAAATTGATCGCCAGGCGGTGAGATCAGCTCAATTCTGAGTTCTGACGCTGAGGGAGCCGCCTTCGCGTACACCGTTTGGAACTATTCCTTAGTGGCTCGAGCTCTACGAATCCCTTTGGTTCCGTTGTGCTCGACGGCGTTGATTTTAACATTGAAGTTGGCGCTCCAACGGGCTACGCTGCGTTTGTGAACCAATTCCGCCCGCTTTCAGCCGGTGCCTGCAGACCGCGTGCTCTCATTTCCACTTCAAGTTATAATCTCTTAATCTCTTGGTACATTCTCCGACATCGTGCCCAGGTCCGATGTATGACGGTTCCTCGGTGAGGCTCTTCGTCCAACGGCCGAAAGAGAAAATAAATCCAGCGTATAAATCCTGCCTCGATGTCGTTTTTTCACGCCAGAATTTGGAGCTATGGGGCGATTGTTACCGAGGGTGTTACCGAGCTTGACTTGGGCGGTGACAGTGGCGTGAGCCTTGACTCCTTGAGCCAGAAATTCTTGCAGTGTTCGCAAAGGATCAAACCGAGACCACATCCTCTCAAACCAAAAGTCTCTGAAGAAGAGGGCATTGATACCTGGAATTTGCTGGAAATCTGGCCTGAAAACAGTCGTTTGGAGCAGGAAACGGAAAGGAACATCGATGTTTGCATCAGCAAACCCTGATTGCCCACGTAGTGTCAATAGTACTACATAGCATTATGGAGCGCTACTTAACAAAGGACCCGCCGTACTATGGGCACTACTTATGCGGCACTATGACGGAATCAGGGTTTGCTGATGTGGGTTCAAGCACAAATGCGGTGCAGCAAGGTCTTAGGCATCGGGTTCAAACAAAGCCAAGCCAATCTCGATTCTGCTTTCAGCCACCAATTTTCTCGACCGTCGCACTCTGGCGCTAGCCCCTTGGGCTCTGTTTTACTCCTGGGGGACATTAAACTTGCTCGTCGCGTCCCTGCCTGTGGATGCCCTCTCCCAGTCTGGTAGGGCTCCAGCGGCCTTTCCGAGTTACTTGGAACCAGAAAAAAATTGGCAGTCCCGTCGCACTTTGGTCAAGCTCTAGGAGTATAAAATTTGCATCCATAAGGACTGCTGTTCTTCATATTCCGAAGGCCAACGTCTACCGCTTCGGAGATGCAAATCGCGCGACTCCTGTATTCCGTGATTTCGAATGGTCCATAAAAACAAATGAAAGCTGGGCTGTCGTCGGATCTGGCTCGGGCGAAAAATCCTCCGTTTTCGATGTGGGTATCCGTCCGGAACTGTGGTCGGAATCCCTCCGTCTAATGGCGCATAGATGCTGATGGGGCATCTTCGGATACACCCATCCCCGCCGCCGCCCGCGGGTCTGTTCCCCTTCCTCTCGGATGCGGATGAACCCAGAGATCCGCATAATTGCGTCTCGATGGTGTCCTTTGCCAATAAGCGCTCTGCTGGCGGCGCGTTCTACGATTACACGGCGCGTTACGGCGCGGTGCGGGAGGAAGACCGAATAACACTGAGGCAAAGCATGTTTCCCGAGACGCTTGACGATCTCAAGTCGCAGACGCGGATCTCCCTGGAGCCTACATCCACGGATTACGAGCTGTTCGACTACCTCGTCGAGAAAATGGGCCTGAGGGATCTTCTCGACCTGCCCCGTATTGCGCTCAGCAACGGTCAAACGCGGCGGGCACGGATCCTGAAGGCGTTACTGGCGCAACCGCGGCTTCTTCTCCTAGACGAGCCACTCAGTAAGCATTCAGTCTTCTGGTTGACCACGAACGAATGATTAATCGCATCCTTCAGCTGGCTTGGATGTCGAGAACCGCGCGACAGTACAGGCGATCCTGCACGAGCTTCACGCGGCATGCAATCCGCACATCATCATCGGGCTTCGGATGCAAGACGCAGTCCCGGAGTGGGTCACCCACCTCGCGATCGTGAATGACGGACAAGTTAGAACGGGACTGAAGGACGAGATGCTGTCCTACAAGGACGAAGTCCAGAAAGCGACCAGCGCTTCCGATGAACCCATCCAGAGTGCGAAGCCAGCGCAGAGCACAGGCGAGCCAGTGGTGGAGATGAAGAATGTCAGCGTCACGTACGGGCCGCGAAAGGTCTGTATCATCCCTCTCCTTGATCGTATCCCCCTCATCTCCACCCCAAGGTACTCAAAAATATCACCTGGACGATCCGCCAAGGCCAGCGCTACCATCTCCAAGGCATGAACGGTAATTCCCTTCCTCCCTCCTCTTTCTCCCCTCCGGCCGCTCACTGCGCACCTCTTCTTAGGCTCAGGCAAAACCACCCTCCTCTCCCTTCTCACCGGCGACCACCCCCAATCCTACACCCAACTCGGGTCCTCGCGACACCTCCGCCTCTTCGGATATCCGCGCGCACGCCTCGCGACGCCGCACATCCACGCCCGCATCGGCGTCGTCACGCCCGAGCTCTTCGACGCGTTCCCGCGGCGCGCGCCGGGGATGTCCGTCTGGGAGGCGCTGGGGACGGGGTTCGGGGGCGGGTTCGTTCCTATGGGTCCGAAAGGGGTGGGCGAGGGGCTGAGCGTGGAGGAGCAACAGTGGCGCGTGGGGAGATGCTGGGAGGTGCTTGGGGCGCTAGGGCCGAGGGCGTGGGGCGCGAGTGCTGCGGCTGCATCTCCTTCCCCTTCCTCTCCTGCCTCTCCTACTCCCGCGCAGGCTGACCCCTCCACCGATCCCACCCTCCTCGCCTTCGCCAACCTCAAATTCCTCGACCTCCCTATCGGCGCGCAGCGCATGGTCCTCCTCATGCGCGCGCTCGTCGGTCAACACCCGCTCGTCCTTCTCGACGAGGTCTGGAGCGGCATGGACGCGCGCATGATCGCCGCCGCACGCGCGTACCTCCGGACGGGCGGCGGTGTAGGCGCGCACCAAGCGGTCGTCGTCGTGACGCACCTCGAGGACGAGGTACCGTGGGGCGCGCGGGACGGGGTGGTGCGCGTGCTGCTGAAGGACGGGGAGCTCTCCGGCGCGAAAGAACAATGCTCTATATAGACGTCCGTGTCGACTTGATTTAGACGTGAATATACTGCTTAGACCACATAATGCAGAGGGACGAGAACAAGTACAATTTCTTCATTTATTCGAGCTACTGCGGGTACGGATGGATGTCGATACAGGTATGTACACGGATGGCTTTAAGAGACGCGGCGGGTAGGAAACACGATGTTACAAGAAAGGGAGTATGTATACGATACGCTGGGCTGGAAATACACTGATTTGGACCAAGAAAGACACGTAGGAGGCGTAGGAGAGGCACGGAGAAGAGGATTCAGCGCCCGCGGACAGTGGCCCAGCCGTCGTTGCTCGGCTTCGCAGTGGCCCAGCCATCGTTGCTCGGCTTCGCGTTGGCGGGGCTGCGTCCCCCGCTGCGGCCCTCGCTGCCAGTCGCCGAGCCCGAGTCATCGTCATTCCACGGGTTCGCGCCCTTCTTCTTCCAGCCGTTGTTGTTTTTGTTGTTCTTGTTCTTTCCACCTATCCGAGGGGCATCAGCACCGCGATCGACATAGACACGCAGGAGAAAGCATACCTTTCGCATCCCGCTCCGCACGCTCCTTCTCGCGCTCCTTCTCCCTCAAGATGCGCGCATACTCCTTGCAGATCCCCTTCTTGCAGATGATCCCATGCACAGGGCACAGAATCGCGTCCGCCTGCTTCTTCTTCTCAACGTCGTCGTCCTCGCCCCACAGGCTCTCCACGACGTCCTCCTTCGTCGCCTCGTACCCCGCCGTGGGCCACAGCGAGTCCGCATCGGGCACGGGCATCTTCTCCCACTCCGCGACGTACGCATTGGGGTCCGGCGACGTCTCCGCGCCACCACCGTAGAGGTTCGCCTCCATGCTTGGTGAGAGCGTGATGCCGACGAAGCCCGCGGCCAGCGCAGAGACGGGGAGGAAAGCCTCAGCACTCGAGGCGCTAGAGGCGCTGCTGGGCCCGCGGGTGATGCCTGGGGGCGCGGAGAAGTCGGCCTCGCGGGGGAGGGAGAGCCCTGGTGGGAAGGTGGGTGGGTTCTTGGCGACGGGGACGATGTTGCTGCTCTTCGGGGCGGTCGCGGTGTGCCCTGGGAGAATGTCAGGGACGCACTCGCAATGGCAGAGAGAATGTACTTACAAGGCGCCGCAGACGTGGCAGGAATCGATTTGGTCTTTGTGTTCTTGTTGGCAGCGGCTGCGTTTGCTGCGCCGGCGCGCTGCACGGCGGACCACGCTCCGCGGCGAGCGGCAGGGGTGTTGATGGACGGCGCGCCTTTCTGGGTGACCCAGGTCGCGGATCCTGGCACTGGAAGAGAAGATTAATACGTGCCAAGCAAAATGGACGGTGTTACTTGCCTACGGGTGCGGGAGCTGCCTTGGGTGGAGGCGGGGGCTTGACGCTGACGGGCAGCGGGCGGCACATGGACTTGTTGGTCCTGTCTTCCGGTGGGAGTGGGCACCAGGTCGTCGGCGGGTACGGGTGCTGAATAACGCTTTCGTCGCATGGCTGCGATGAAACATTCGTATGCGCTGTAATCCTCCGGACTTACGGATTCACGGGTTCCCAGTTCTTGAACCACGAGTCGGCGACATTGATCCTTTTCCAACCTAAATGAACATGATATTCAGCCGCGATGGTCGCGATAACGCCGTTTAAAAGGCCATACCGTCTTTCTGAGCCTGACGGCCGGTGCTGTAGGTGCTATAGAAGATTTGACTAACACGTCCGGCTTCCTCGCCGCTAGGTTTCTTCAAGAACTCGGACCAGCGATGCTCGCCGAGTAACCGCTCTGGATGCGGGTAGTCTCTGTTGATCTCGAGAAGGACCTGTCCACGCGCCTAGAAGAACCCGCTTAGCCGATTTACGCGATATAAGGGACGAGGATACACTAGGCTTGTAGAAAAGAGCAAAGAAAGGGTCAGGGCCGATGCAGCCAGCAATCCAGCGTCCAAAGGTAATGTAATCGTGGGGCAACTCCCAGTTGGCGTTGAGGGGGTATGGCTGGACCACGGTGAAGTACTTGGGCTCGTCGTCGCCGGGTTCGGGCGTCGGGATTCTCTTGGGCATCGCTGAGGGGGTACAAGAAGCAAGAATACAGTGGTGGCGGTAGAAGACAAAGGGTGTGGGTGTTTGTTTGGCGGCGCCGCGGTGACCGTCTTTTATCTTCTGCTTCTTCCTTCCATTCCTCTAGGGTTCTGAGCTCGGGAACCGTAGCCTAATCTGGGATTTCTCTTTTCTTTAAAGAGTCAGTCAAACGAGGGAGGAAACGCGTTATTTCACTGCACAAAAAAAATTACTCGCAAGAACTGATTTTTTGGGCAACTTTCGCAAAGAAACCGTGTCATAGGCGTGCATTGGGCGTATTTCCTCCTCTTTCAATCGCAGCTGGTTCCCAAGCTCGAGCTTATTGGAAGCGGGAGTCTGATATCCATCAAGTACCGTGATCGTGAAGGAGAAACGCTCACACAGGATCCAATTGGTTTCTATTCTGACTCAGGTTGTATCGTCAAGCTGGCGGTATGAAATTCAACGCGGCAGGGACGATCGCTGAATCTTCTTCCAGCTGGGCATGGCGTCATCGGCCATAGGCACAACGGCCCCTAATTCAATTTACTACGGTGCGACCTAGGGGCAAGAATCATCAGTGAAGAGAGATTTACCAATAAAATTTGCTTCTCCATCCTCGACCGATTGCTCAACACGACAGCGCCTGTTGTTTCCCGGCAGAAAAACAAGAAGAAAGTCCTCGCAGTTCCTCTCAGGCCCCCGAAGGCGATGAAGAAGCTCCAAAGTCTCACTCACTTTACTTCCGAAACTGCCGCGATCGATCGTTAGGGAGTAAATAAGAGCCCGGCTCTCTCCTTCCCCTCTCATCGCCTCTCTCCCCGGGAGAGAAATTACTGAACGCTGTCCTCACTCACTTGACCCGCGACCTGCTTGTCCTCTGCTTGCTTTTGCTCACCACCATCGCTCTCCTCACCAGCTCGTTTAGTCCCCATGAAGGACCTAAACACTCCCACCAGCGCCGTCCCTCGTTCAGCTACCCTCTCCCGCTTCCGCCCCATCTCCTTACCCGTCTACCTCGACTACAAAGTGGTCCCCAAACGACGCCCTGGACCCCCTGCCGACTTGCCCCCGGCGTCCCCCGCCTCTCCGCAGCGCCCATCACCCACCACGACGAAGCACACTGCCGTTTCGGGCGGCTTCCAAATCAGCTCCATCCCGCGCATCCTTCGCCCCGCTGGCCGCACACCTCTCCTCTCCAAGGTGCATCCCCAACTCCCGCCCGCCGCGTACCCATACCCGCGGGCCAACGAGTCGCGCTGCTGCCAGATGCTCATCCACGGCCTCTTCATCGCCTTCGAGGAGGACCACATCAGCGGGGACATGACGCGGAGCGAGCCTCTGCGCGCAGACGGCGGACGCGACTTCACGCACTTGATCTCCCTCTCCACGCGGCACAAATCGCCAATCAAGCAGACCGTCGACCGTACGACAGGGGCCAAGCGCCTCAAGTTACACCTCCCGCGGCTGTACAGCCCCATCCCACCGACGCAGGACGAGATTGATGCGAAGGTCGCGGCGGCGTGTGAGGCGGCGGCGGCGCAGGGCATCATGCTCTCGCAGGACGACTACTATGACATCGTGTTCGACGAGGGGGAAGGGAGCGGCTACACGGGCCTCGAGGCACTGCAGCTGCTTGCTGCGCGCGAATTTCTGCTTGCGTCTGGGCTGTCAGCGGATAGCAAGAGTGTGCGGGTGCTGGTGACGACGCCGCGCGACCACCGGACGGATGCCATCGCGGTGGTGATGGGGTACCTCTCGCTCGTGCTCGGGTGCCGTGTCAAGACGATACTGAAGCTGCAGGATGACCACAAGCATGTCCTTGACATCTGGAAAAAGACCATTTCGGAGGATTGCGCCGAGTTCATTGAAGAAGTTTGTAATTTATAGCGGGAAGGGCGTTTCACGGTCATTTTATTGGTCGCTTGTGGGATTATCTTTATACTGTTTTATACTGCTTTAGAAGCTGTTTTTGTTCGTATAGCTGGTCTTGTTGTTCGATAGTTTCCAATGAGACGATGAAATGCGTTTTCTCAGATATAAGCGCCCGATGGTTTCCTTTTTTGGAAATCCTGCTTTTCGCCTAAGGTACGAGTGTTCCTATAATACAGGAGTACATCCTGCATTAATTCGTTCAGAGGTACAATCAAGCCCCAGTCTCTGTTGAATGGGCGAAGGTACGGGATGTAACTGCGCACCTAAACGGCTTCAGAACAGATCCACCGACTCCATTACTAACCATGGCATTTCGACAGGGACTCTATTTTAACTCCTACGAACCCAACTTCACTAGCCCCGTCGTTTCCTTGGGTATCTGTAGATTCCCAACGGAAACTTCCTTGTTGGTATATGTGCCGTGCATTCGCTCCCCATTTTTACAGTAAATGACGCCGGGCATTCTGTGCATATCGAAAGAAGTCTCTGGGAGGGATGCTTAAATGGAAATCTTGATCGACGTCATATGGATATGTTGGACTCATTGACATTCGGCTGAAACAGCCGGCAAAGAAGGACTAAGGGACGGCCTCGAGAAGGAAATTTTTGTGACATACGCATCGGTGAGGCGAATATAAGAATAGGGAGGGATGTATAGATGAATGCGATCAAAGAGACCAGTGGTGCGAGAAATCGAGGGGATGTTTACACTCGGATATTGACAACATTTTTTCGGAAGGCATTCAAAGACCACAAACATAAGTAGGATGAGGGTACTCGAACGAGCCATTCGGCGACGTTGATATGCTGACGGTGCCGCTGAGCGCGAGCTGATACACAAAATACCAGACCTGCAACTCTGAAGACAGCGACCGTGAGGCAAGTGTGTTGCGAGTGGGCCAACTCATTCTCAGGGCTCGTAGGAGCGGAAATAGCGATGGGAAAGGCTGGGAAGAGGGGTGGACGACGAGGGATTAAACGAGAACTAGACGAAGACGAGCATGAGCAACGACGAGGGCTCAAGCCGAAGCGGGGGCGGAAGCGAGACGGTAAACTTCTATTCTTGTAAAGTAAAGGACATTTGAAGTATATATGGTAGAATAAGTAATGTAAATAAAAGGAGAAAGTCCCATACAAGCTGTACGATACTGCTGAATGATGCCGCAATTAATGCATCCGGGCCTTCAGACTGTACAATGAGTTGCCAGGAGCACGACACGGGTACACAAGGGCTCAGAGATCCGTGATTGACAGATTCCGTCATCAGCGAGGAGCCGTGCTCATCAACGTGTTAGTACAGGCCACCAAGACCAGAGTCAAACCAAAATGCCTCCGGTGTGAAGCGGTCAGCGTCATCTATGACCCCGGCATCAAATCCATGCATTCGCAGCATCAGTAGTGGATCGGGGATAGTAGAGCACTTGGCAGGATCGGCCAACCTATCATAAAAAAGATAAAGAGATTTTAAGCGGGGACCTGCATGAGGTGGGCAGAAACGCGAGGAGGCCATGGCAAGGAAGGGGTCACGAGGAAAGTATTTCTCGACGCCATATATGAAAGAGGTGAGATTGGGACAGAGGTCGCCGGAGGTCCCCGATATCACCATGGCATTGAATAAGGCACTCTGTATTTCTTCCGAATTGCCGCCATATGATTGGATAAGGAGGTGTTTGAGGTTCGGGAGACCTCGGAGAACCGCGATGAGTTCAGCCGAGATCTCGCACGACATCAAAACAAGCCTTTGTAGGACGCAGCGGGAACGGTGGACGAAAGAAAGAAGGACCGACGTGTCGTCGCTGCTGACGTAGAGAAAATGTAGTGCCTCGAGCGATGGGCATCTGAGATGGGTGATAAATCCAGGCATTTCTAGGCAGAGACGTCGAAGGTGTGGGAGTACGATGGAGGCAGGATCATGCTCGAAGAGGGCGATTTGGTCAGTCTCAACCTCAAAACTGATAGCGGATTGTATCAGGTTCGGGGCTGCGTGAAAAATAGCAAGTTGATCCCGCTCTCTGTACGCGCCTCTGTAGTGAGTGATTTGGCTCCATGGAATCTGGATATGCGCGGAATAGTGTCCGAATTCCCAGTCGGTAACGACGACTTCGCAGAGGCTCGGGGCGGTGGAGAAAAGGTCGGGGAGTTCAACATCGGGACCGTTGGGACTACCAAGCATTTCTAATTTTCGTAATGAGGAAAGGCGTCCTTTGGCAGGGAGAAGCCAATCGAGCGCGTCGTATGCATCCTTGAGGCGCAGGATGGCCCAGCGATCGCTTTGGGCAAGGACAAGATCTGCCACTTGAGGATCAACGGTGTACTCCTTGTTCACCCAGGAGACCGTCAGCGACGCACTAGCTGAACGGAGCAACTGAGTTTGGAGCGCGGAAAAATCCCGATTGGATGACAGCGAGGAGGGAATAGCGATGGATCTCCATAGCTGGGGGTATGCGAGCCCGGCGAATCTCCAAGACCTGCAGATATGCCCGAGATGCCAGGGTGAATTGTTTGGTATCTCTTCCTCGCTCGGCAGTGTCAAAGAAAATATTTCGCAGATCAGCTCGGGAGGCATTCGGCGGATTGGATGTATTGCAGATCGGTACTGAACAACACGTCTAGTTGCCTCGTCTCGTCGTCGAACAAGCTCGGCAAGGGCCGCCTCCAAACCATGGATCTGTGCATCCAAAGCATCCACCTGATTTTGGCTGTCCGAGATGGTATCGCGGATGAAAGGAATCTCCGAGTCGTGTGGAGGTTCATTTCCCCTTAGCAAGCGTTCAAAGTGAGGGGCAGATTCTGAAGATGCCGGTGATGAAAGATCGATTTCAAAGGCCGGCGGCGCTCCGCATTTCCAGCAGGGATCTGGCATGACAGTCGCGCTATGGACTTGATCATGAGCACACACTCAACCTAAACAGCCTTACTTACCTTTGTAGCCGTCTAAGGAAAGATGACTCAGTTGGGAACAAAACAAGGGCCCTGTGATATACGCGTCGAGGCAGCTGCACAATCACGCGCAAACAGCGGCTGGCAAACCAGAATAGTTTTTGACTTCGAACTTCGAAGATCGTTTATGGGATGCAGGGAAATTTTAAAGGGTTATGTTGACAGACGCTTCAAATGATGTTTCTCCTTTGAAACTTGGTTCAAGGAGGTTCAAGGGTCACTCCCTGCGGGAGACCGTTTACTTATTTGCGCATCAGTAATTGATTTCCTCATCAGTCCGGATCGGCAATTATTGATGTGCCTCCTCGCTTTGACCACTTTTGACGTCTCAAGACTCGATGTTTGACAACATTTTCGATGGAGTTCAGTGGGCAGTACACAGCTTGTCCCATCCAAAATGGGCGAGCTTCACAGCCGGTAACGAACACGCACCACTCAAGAAATGGTCCGTGCACGCCACCCCGTAGTATAAAAACATTTGCTTCGCATATCCAAACTCCACTCACCTGAATGGCATGAATCTCTTCACAGCCGGGGTTCATGAACCGCGGGGACACCCCATAGCACAGCGCGAGTGTGCCCACGGCTTGGGCAGGTTTCGGCCTGTCCACTGTTCCAATATTTTCCTGTCCTACGATGGCCCCTCGGTCGCGCAGGCCTTCTTTTTTGATTCAAGGCAGGCCTAACCCTAACCCCAATCCTGAAACTTTGTGCTGTCCAAGGTTCAATTGACGAGGACAATTGAGACTTGAGGAGTCCACTATCCTGACAGTGCACAATCTGAGGATCTGAATATCAACACTGCGTTATAACAAGTTGGCAGCAAGCTCAAAAACGAACATCAAAACCCGAATTCAGAACTGCAGGTCACACGGGTGGTCCGAGTCCCAGAGGTATATTAGAGGCCAATGTAGGTTTAAATTATTGCGGGCTTCCAGTAACACCTGTTTCCGATTTCCAACTTCCCGATCGCAGAAGAAGCCTCCGGTACCACGACAAAGAAACTTTGGGAGTTAGCTAAACATCATCTGAGGTTGCCTGAGCATAGCCCACAACAAGTCCGAAAGAGGGCAGTTGTAAGCGCTCGTGACGAAGACGTGATCTTGCTGTAAACAACTTGTCAAGGCAATGTCAGCACCTGAGCCTGTTGATACCTTTCCTCCGTCTAAATGTGCACCAATACCAAATGTATGTCTAACAACCTCTATGGCCATATTTCCGAGGCGCTCCCCCGGACCGACGCCGCTGTCAACCATAATAAATCGTACGGATGGGGCGCGATGGTTTCTATTGAATAAACCTGAGCATAAGAATCCTTCAGCCGCCGGTAAGAGACTCGAATAAGCAATCTCGTGCAGCAACCAAGAATTTAATTTCTTACAAGTTACTCCAGTTGACCTCATCGGCGTCGGAGTAATTGACCCCGTGACTTTGCCAGATATGAATAAATATAAACTGTACAAGAGTGCGGGGCGCTTCGCCACACCACGTCGGTTTAAATTATCAATCTGAGCTTACAGTTGATTGGTAATTCTCATTGTCGATGGTAGATTTCCCATGCGCGAGTTTGTTTGAAGGAGAAGTGTGATTGTGAGAGAGCGGCCATCATGTATCGGGGAGTGATTCCGTGATGGCAGAATACGGAGTAGAGAGAAGCTGGCTGTGCGGATCGCGTAGAATTGATGCAATCAGCCGAACGGAGATGGCGGACTTTCAAAAAGTTTCGGACGGACAGAGAAACATAATTCTATAAGAGAGTGAAGCGAAGTGAAGAGTGAAGCTCGTAATGAACGGTGCAAAAATATTGAAAAACTGTCTAAAGTAAGTCCATGTTCAACCTTTACATCCCAGCGGGACCAAAAGGAAGGATCTGGTGGTCACACCCAGAGGTCTGGAATTGGATGCCAGTCAACAGGTCCACATTTTTCTTGAAGATGCCGGTTGTGTTCACGAGGGCGCCGGCGATGATTGCAGCCTGATCGAAATAAACAAAGCAAGCCTAGAGTGAAAGTCAACTTTAAGTAGCCAATCTGGAATCTGGAGCATGCGCACAAAGCTACTGTTGAACGGCGGAGGCGGCGCTGGGTCTGCGACATAAACTCCTTGAGCGTTATTTCGCCCAGGTGGTGTCGGAATCGCGGCCATTATCTGGGCTGCTGTTGCTCCAACGCTGGCTGCAACCGGACTGGCTGCCCGGAACCAGTTGGGTGGAAAAGTTTGATTACCGAAAAAAGAGTTGATGATGGGCCGAGTCGCCTCTTCCGTAGTGCCTAGGAGATGTTACGCTCACGATCCTAACCAGTATAAAATATTCTCTACCGTTAGCAAACACGCTGAAGAAGAATGGTTTGTCAATTTCAGACACGTGCTAACCGGGATATTGAAAGGACTGACGTGGTTATAAATGCGGCCTGTCCGTAGGCAGCGTTCATACGCTGAGCACTAAATTGAAACTGGAATCGGAAGCAATTTTAGTGTTGCCGGAGATGGAAGCCAGAGCTTACCTCTGGATCTGCCGCTTGATCCATCTGAATGTTTTGTTTCTTAATTCCAACGAGTGTCTGGAGGTTGAATACGGTGTTTTCTCCATCCGGACCGTTGTCACCGAACTTGTCGAGCTGCAACAGGTCCTTGAAATAAAAAATCAGAACAGCACAATGTTTAGAATAGGAAAATGAACGTACCAAATCATACAGGTCTTCTTGGAAGTCACGGTTGTCTCCGAGGAACGCGTCGGCCCGGGTCATGGAGGCATCACCTGTCGTAAAATGAATTTGGATGACCTCAAAATCCATGATTTGCTATGCTTCACCCTCAAAGCGGCCATGCTTGGCTATACCGCCAACGGTCGGGCCATCGATTTTTCCGGGGAGCGGTGGGATAAGTGGAGACACTCCGCCGATAGATACTTTGTTGATGAATGGATTTCCTCTGGTGAGCTGTGGTTTTCATGAGCTTACTTGTTATGGTCGTATCTTATACGACTGCGCACCATAGCGAAGGTGGCAATGCCTGCTGCAGCATTAAAGTCCAGATTGAAACCCTTTGAACAAAATTTGTCAGGCGCAATTTGTGTGATCGTGGAAACCCCGCATGTACACACCTCCACCTGACCCAAGATAAGCTCTTCAAAGGTAGCGATGCCACTGCACGTTTATCAGTCTCGGTAGCAAGGCAACGCAGATGGACCGTACTTTCTCGGAATATATCCATGATTCGCGAGCGTATTCACGGCAGCTAGTAATGTTCATGAGAATCAAAGATCCGTTAATCAATGCAGTTTACAAACGACATGCTAATGAGCAGTACAAAAATCAGCGTGGCCCGCTGACGAACTGTTCAAAGACTTACGTCCACGTTGATCGTTCGGGCCCGGCGCAATGAACGGATGGTCAGCATCTGGCAAGTATCTGAATTGAGACATAAAATTTGCAGCACCGGGTTGAAACTTACCCGGAATTTGTTTCAACCCAGTCTCCGTGGGCTGAGGGGGTAGAACCATCAGAGTACCAGTTTGACCGTCCTGAACCTCTGTAGTTGGGCTGGGACTATCCTGGGGAGCGAAAAGAACAGCTGGAAGAAGGAGCAACAACCTAGCAAAGGATTTCATGTCGAGAAAGAAGGATCTGAATGTAGGTGAATGGGCACTCGCACTTTATATAGTGGTGGAGATGACCAATGATGCGCGCTGGATACGGAAACGGGCACGGGAACGGACCCGACTTTGCGAAATAACGCATATGCATAGCGGACAACTATCCCGTCTTTTCCCACCGTTAACACTTTTCCATCCCCGTCTTTTACTTGTATTCTCCGTATCTCTCACAGGTTCTCCGCATTTCCTTTTTATGCTCTCTCTTTCTCTCACGCATCTTCATATCCTCCACAGATATACACGGCTAGGATTCCGAGCCCGTCTTTGTTGACGCTCTGCATCTTGGTCATTCCGTATCTAGCTTACTATAAAGGCCTACCTTTGTACCCTGCACGGAAGAGCCGCACCCCCTGTACTTGGCTTGAGCCAGAAAATCATCTTGCAGCCAGGACCAAGAGAACTCCGAGAATCAAGATGTCTTCGACCGTCGCACCTTTCGATTCGTGACAAGGAATTGAGGTGAATATTATAATATTCTTCGTGGGTTATTATACAGTGAATTTTACTGCTTCGTCGTCATTGGATGCTCGTCGACAAAGTGATTCCCTTCTTCCACTGGTAGTATTTAGCATTAAGACCGAGCAATGACGATAAACTCACCGTGTGCGAATAGTGCATCGCTCTCGGCAGACAAACTATATAAGGGGACCCCAACATGCTTGGCGACGTCCTGGCTGTCAGGATCAAAACCCTTCCCAGCATGAATACAGTGGTCGTTCTCCCCAGACAAGTCTTAAATTCTTCAATCTCTCTAAGAGGAAGTCGCAGGTTCGACTCCTCCCGAGTCCCGATGGCATGGTTCTGTCGCATATGATAGGATATTCACCGCAGATACCGAGGATTCTGAGTCTCGCACCTTCTCGAAGAACGGCGTCGTGTCCCAGGGTCTGAAATCGCAGAAACTTGAAGTCAGAGTTTGTCCTCGGAAATAAAAGAAAAGAGCGACCTCCCAAAACATCGCGGGCGGAATGACAGATTCTTCATTATTATTATCCTGTTCTTCAAGTTGATCATTTGACGTCGCACAATGTACACAGTGTATCTCGAGCACGAAAACAATACACTACGCGGGAACTTCCGTGGTTGCCGCTTTAAATTTCGGATCATGTTTGCACGTGGCCGCCCTTTGTCTTTTCTGCGCCTGAGAAAATTTTCTTCGACTCGCAATTGCCATGAAAAGCAGAGGTTGCTCCTCTGAGTGCAGGGGACTTTTACTGACGTGCCTCAGCCTCCGGAAAGACCACCAAACGGCAGAAAATCGTCTCTGCAGGAGAAGTTGCGGATGCAGCGGCAGAGAACACCTTCGCTGGGATGCCGCTCGACATAATTCTCTTGGTAAATGCACCTGCGCGAAAAGCTTAGTATTCTGATATATAACTGACTGTTCCCACTGGCAGTTCCTGCTATTCATGACCCCGGCTGAGCTGTTGGCCCTGTGCGACGTCAACAAGGCCTTGCGACGCATGCTCGACTCGGGAACGAAGGCGGTCGCGATCTGGGCCAAGTCCAGAGAGTACCATGGCATTCCCGCACCGTTTGAGGGATTCACCGAGCGCACCTGGGCGCGGTTCATCTTTGGCAGGATTTGCGAGGTGTGTTGTTGCTTCCAGCGAATGAGGGTGACCACAGCCCACTTACACGTACATGGCAAGGAATGCGGAATAAATGAATCCCGGGAGCCCGACTTTGGCCTGATGATGCGTTTGTGCCCCAAGTGCCGCTCCGAAGGGTGAGTGTTATTGCTGGTTGTGCGGCAGGGTTACGTAGCACTTACGCACCGGCCAGTCTGTGCCAGGACCTTGATTTCTCTGTGGAATCCGATGAGGAAGACGAGATGGGCCCAATCCTCGAGTTTGAGGACACGTTCCCTCATTCCCACTGGTGTGCGTCGCGGTAGCTCTTTCTTTCAATTCGACTCTGTGATCTAACGGCAAACAAATAGACAAATCGAGGGACGAGATATTAGACTACGCCGGCAGAGTTCAATCTAGAATGGAGCAGTTATGGTGGGCACCGTATTGCTGGGATATCCTCCCAATCGTCAGGCAAGCACGACGGGGGCACAAGGGAGCGGCGAAAGAGCTTTCAGAGTTACATACGGAGGGTGAACGGAGGCTCGAGGTATATATAGTTCACCGGCGATCCTTGGATTTAGTTCTCGATGCTCACCAAGCTATAGCACGCTCGCATATGCGACAAGTGGAGAGAGGACGTGGAAGGCGAAGAACGTCGAACTAAAATAGAGGCGTGAGTCATCCATTCAATGTGAACGCAACACAACAGCCTGAGCGTGCTAATACATACCCGCCAGATTGACTGCCAAGTTCAAGGCGCTCGGGTATCAGGATGCTGAGCTTAACGGTCTGGACGATTATAAAATGCTTGCCCAGTTCAACCTTCCGCTGACTGATCACGGTGTGTACCAGGCCCGTTTATTTATCGTAGAGGCTTGACTGACTTCCCATTCGAATCGAACAGCCTGGGAGGACATGCGCGGGAAATTGGAAGGATCTATCAAAGACAAGCGCCGTGACCGTCTGTTGCAAGAGCATCCCGATATCATGAACGGCCGCCAGATTCTAGCTCGCGAGGCATACATGGCGTATGTACGCACCCTGTCGCCCACCGAGGCGACATACGTGCCCACTGTCGCAGGGCTCAAGTACATTCCCAGAATCAGGGCCATCTGCGAGCGCGAGCCTAGCGTTGAGGTCACCGGCGCTGATTTCGCCGACGTTCCCTTCATTATCGCGAACTGGGTCGCCGACAAGCGCGCTAGACTAACCGAGCTCGCCAACAACAACACCGCGTCTGGAACCACGGGGGGTTCAAACTTCAATCTCGCCTCGACAATCTTCCGGTGCAAAATCGAGCACGAGAAGCTCGGGCGACCGGCCATGTTCGGCGGCGACGAGGCGATGAGACACGTCGGCCAGTCGTGCGCTCCCGAGCTCGATGTACCGCTCTCGACGCTTGTGTCTGAGCTCGTTGTTTTGCTGGAGTTGGATCCTAATATTATGACGGTGGCGGATATGGATCGCCACACAGTGCGGTTCCGGTGCGACGGCCGAGCTAATTACTCGCAGTGTGCCAAGGACATCCGCCACACCATGCATGTGTTCACCTGGCGCGGATGCGTTCGTGTTCCTCTCCTTGGCTTTCTTTCCTCCGCTAAGTGATAGCTCTGTTCTAATCTAGGTCACTCACGCCATCAAGAATCATGAATACGGGAGCAAGAGAGAGTCGTGGTTCCGGGGGAGTAGTGACGACGGGTACTACAAAAATGGACCCGTGAATTTCGTCGCGGTTCCAGAGGACGTGGCAGCCTGCGCCGTCGGCCTCTGCCACGACGACTTGCCGAAAGTGGAATCGTTCTCGTGGGTGTGTGGCCACTGTACGGAATACGTAGGCGGACCGGAAACGCTTCAAGGCGTCACCGCGCACGTCAAGGCTGTGTACGTTTCGGGCGACTCGCTCACTTACTTGTCCTCGGATTCACGTACACTGACACCGACGCGCATCTTAGCCACGGCAAGCCAACACCCGACGGGTTGGATATCCCCCTGGCGCCCGGAGTGTTGTCCATCAGCAGCAGTTACTCCATACAAGGTTTTGGTGCCGCTGTGGCCAGACCACGGCGGACGAATAATAATAATAATGGGGCTTTTCGCTGTCTCAGATGCGAGAACTCCTCGAGGAGGTTTGCGGGGGTAGGGCCTGTGAGCGATCATCTGAAGGGAAAGTAAGCATTTTATTCCCTCTGTCCACGACCCAATGCTGGACCTGTTGTTTTTTCAGGCACAAAATCGTCAACGCGGTGTGCGACGTTGACTATGGGGTCAGTAGGGGCATATACATAGCCCATTCGTTACACACGGCTGATTGATTTTTTTCTTCCTTGCTGTAGAGTGCAACGTAAACTGTCGTCGGTTGGAATTTGGAACGTGGGATCATTTTCTTGGATTGGAACAAATAACCACGTACTATATGATGTTCCGGAGCACAGGCGCTCATATATATACTTACCTTACCTCACGCCGCTCCTTTATTCCTGCTTCGTTCACCGCGATTTCAACGCCGGAATACATATATTTCGCTGAGGCAGGCGCACCATAGTTGTATTGGCCAGCGTTAATACGCTTGGTCCGGCCGAGTCCAACTCCCGTGACGAGAGGGAAAGAACGGCCAAACATTGAGTCGAAAGCACTGTCAAACATGGCTGCTGTGTTGTATCTGCCTTACCTTATCTCAGATTGGCGCCGGGAACTTGAACTTAGGTCGTCGAAGTTCGTGGGAACGGTAAAAGGATTCCCCCGACATATTCGAAGAGCCTATGGCGGCAAAGAGAATGAGTATCCTGTTACGTGATTGTTTTCAGTTTGGGGGGTGTAGAATTTATTGAGCAACCATACAGAGAGCAGTTTTACAGAGGATACATTTTTAGACAAATTAGTCGAATTTTGACACCAGACCTTATCTACCCAGATGCCTGGCGACTCAACTCGGTGTACAAGACATCGGTACCGGCGTCAACCTGTTTGCCCTCGCGGCGCTCTTTTTTGAAGTAGTTCGAGATGAGGAACGCAACGTCTGGTGTTTTTATCAGTACGTCGAGGTTATAGCCTTGGTAAAGCAAATGAACGCACCGAGACTCTGCTCGAAGTTGAGGCGCGGGTCACAAAAGGACTGCACGAAAGATCAATGAACATTTCCGTCGAACATCATTCGAATCGCACCTGGTACCGCAACCCAAGCTGTTCCTCGCTCAACTCCATGCTTCCACCAACGCACTCCGTGACGCTGAACCCCTCGTCGTTCAGCTCCCCCGTAAACTCGAGGCTCACGCCACCGAGGCGCGAGCCGCACGCGGCGTGGATACGCAGACAAGCAGTGAGCTCGGCGATGATCGTCCCAAAGTGGCGCGTCTTAAGGCCCGAGGCGCTCGTCAGCGTACTGCACCATCGAAATATCGTTCAGTAAAGCGCACATACGAAGATACCCATAATCTTTAAAACAGGACTTACTTCCCGTGCATAGGATCGCAGATCCACACGACGCCGTGCCCGGACTTCTGCACCGCCGCGATGTGCCCCGCGAGATGATCATCGATCTGGCGAAGCAGAACAGCATTAGCCCCTCCACATGGATTATAGTTGTCGTTCGCCCACCTTGCCGGCACCATATCGTGTTATCAGCGTTACCCTTCCCGCTTCCTTTAGGGGGTTGACAACTGCAATCGAAGAATAGTAGTAAGTATTATTAGTTTTTCGAGTAGTGGCAGGATTAGCGTGCGGCGCGAGGAAACCACGGACGCGAAATGCGAGATGAGAAGAGAGGACGGGACGCACTGTCGAGCAGGCGCACGAGCTCATCGGCGGCCATGCTGGGGCCAACCTTGATGCCGATGGGGTTACGGATCCCGCGGAAGTACTCGACGTGCGCGCCCGTCAGTTGGCGCGTGCGGTCACCGATCCAGAGGAAGTGCGCGGAGGTGTTGTAAAACCCTTTTGTTTCCTTGTTATCTTTGTCCGTGGGCGCGTTGCTCGCCATAGAACGCTGGACCGCGGCCGGAACCGGGAACGCGCGCGTCAGAGCCTGTTCATACTCAAGCATCAAACCCTCGTGGCTAGTGGAATCGGTTAGCGCAAGATATATGCGAGTGCATCTGAGTGGGTTTTTGCTTGCCTGGTGTAGAGGTCGACTTCGCCGACGGTCCCGCGGCCGCCGCCCTGCTCGAACGAGGGTCCGGACTCCACGCCGATGGTGCGGCTAAAGTCGAGCGCATCGGAGAGCCCGTCCACGATGTGTTCGAACTCCTTCCTGCAGACAATGAGGTCAACGCGTGTCTGTTGTTCGGCTCGAATGCAAAAACGCCAACGAGCCATGATGAACAGAGACAGATACACACCGAAGAGAAGGCGAGCGGACATGATTGAGAGACCAGTCGCTGGGGTGGTGCAAGGAGGCGAATCCTGAGGTTAGGAGGCTCCTCACATGGTTCAAAGTTGTGGTCGAATGGAAATACGCGCTATTGTATTGAAATTGTTTCAGTAAATTTCATGAAGGCCAGCCCGCTGATACCGGGCACGCAAGCGCACCTCAAAAGGCGTTCGGGATCAGGCGTGCGATCATTTGGGTCAAGCCTATTCGCGCGGGGGGGTGAGCTTCTGAAGTATCGGTGAAGTGGGGTGATACGTGCCCGTTCACATTATCTCCTCTGGAGAAGAATCGAAGGTCAGCTCAGCTCGGGATGCCGCCGATGCCCGGACACACCTGAAGCTGAGAACCTCGCGATCCCCGATCTTCTCTGTCTTGCTGCTGCGGGGCTTTGCGTATTGGCCGGCAATCCGACCGATGCGCACCTGCCGTACGCCCACCGCAATCAGTACGGTAAACAAGCGTCGTTGTACGGCATTGCGATGCGTACCACCGGAAGTCGGGCGCCCCAAATGAGAATGAGCGAAAACGAAAGGATCAGGCCGATCTTGGCCGAGATATTTTCCTGCGAAGAACGAATGAATAATGGCCGACTGAGAGGAGGCGGCGTGGGTATGTGACGTACATGCGTGCACGCATCGAAGCTCTCTGCGCCTGCACACCTTCAGTAAGCAAGGGTACTTCTGAAACGGTGTCAAGGGAGACTAACAGTCGCCAGCGTGCAGCAGGAATGCCTCGTTCCTCTGAACGAGCCCCAGCTGGTACCGAAGCCGCTCAATCTGCTGCGGTGAGCGATCTAACTCCACCTCGCCGCGCCCACAAACACACCTCTGATGGGGTTACTAACGGGGGTAGCGTTTCCAGTTTGGAGAGAACTCTTCATGGAGAATCAGATCGTGGTTCTCCAAGAGAAAGTGTGCTTACTTCGAAAGATGCTTGGGATCTGGATACTCCACATCCTGATCATATTCAGGTTAGCACACGACGAAGGGATTCACAGAGATTGATACTTGAGCGATCGACTTGGATTTCCACGAGGAAGGAGACCACGATTGAGTGGAAGACATTTTTTGCTGGGAGGATTGGGGGGAAGGAAAGATGTGTCGACGTGGTCGGTGAGTGAGTCAGAATCCAATTTGGCCGGTTATAGTTTCCACGTGTCCACTAGATGCATATAAGATGCGAATACCACAGCTGCCGTGTCTTTAATGCGAATAACCAGGGAATTAGCTCGGTCCAAGCGGTGATTCTTGACGGTTTCAATTTTTAATCGTAGCCGTTTTTGGCAGGGAGCTTAACAGCACGTGGCTTCGGCCTTTGAAATCCCATCATCGGCGCTATCGGAGTTTCGACCAAACTTTTGCTTCTCGATATCATGCCGCCTCATTCTTCGATAACTGGCCATGGATTTTCGGGCTCAGCCTTCCGCGGGGAATTCTCACTACCTGCAAGCAAGGGAACGTGTATGTCGTTACCCATTTAAAGCTGGCAGTGGTGGCATGCATTATTGTGGCGTCGGTCAAACTCCTCGGCAAATATCCTCGGCAACCTTGAGAATCAGAATCGCAGAAGCACCGAACCACGATTCCAGCCTCCTTTCTTC
The DNA here is from genome assembly GCA_029204075.1 of Mycena capillaripes. Lineage (NCBI taxonomy): Eukaryota > Fungi > Basidiomycota > Agaricomycetes > Agaricales > Mycenaceae > Mycena > Mycena capillaripes. Next base: position 2,970,553 of record JARHKZ010000001.1, read on the forward strand.
GCGAATCATAGAATCTCATTTCAACGGTATATAAGAGCGGAGTGGACACCCCGCTCCGAAAATCATCCCAACGGAAAAATGTCTCTCTCTCGAGTTTTACTTGTTGTCGTCCAAGCCGTCTTCAACGAGCTTGCTTGCACTCCGCCTAACCCTACCCCAGAGAAAGGCAGGTATAACACTGACACGCTATACATCTTTCGCCTTGGGCCCTTGATACTCAGAGTGCGTCTTCACCACCACAAGTCAGGACTTTTATTTATTTATTGACACATCCTTCCCGGACAGATCCACCAATTAATCCTCCGCCTCTGTACGGCATTCGAAATCCTTTTCTACCTCACGTCTCTCCCCGTATTCTCCGCCCTATCGCCCCACACCTCGCTCTTCTCTCTCTCCGCGCACCCTGCTCTCTACACGACCCCACTCTTCGTCGTCGGTGTCATCGCGGTCGTCCTCGGCGCGTCCATCCGCCTCTCTTGCTTCCACGCCCTCGGCGAGCTCTTCACCTTCGACCTTACGATCCACCCACAGCACCGCCTCGTCACCTCTGGCCTCTACGCATACGTGCGCCACCCCGCCTACACCGGCTCTCTCACCATCATCGCTGGGCTTGCCTTCTCGCACCTCTCGCCCGGCAGCTGGCTCTGGGAAGCTGGTCCGCTGCACCTGGCTTCGTGGAGCGGACCAATTATTGGCGCCGTGTGGTGGCTCTGGACCCTCGGCATCGGCCTGAGCCGCGTCGAAGCGGAGGACAAGCAGATGCGCGCACTGTTTCCCGACGAATGGGAGGCGTATGCGGCGCGGGTGCCATGCTGGTTCATCCCCGGCGTCATTTAATCTTATATTTATGTACGTACCTACGCCGCCTCGAGGCACGCTTGTTTGCTGACAAGACTTTTCAGTGCTTCTTTCGCCCAGATTTTATTGTTGTTCCACATATTATTTCCCCTTCCCCATAGATTGTATCTTTATGTCTCTCGCAAAAGTAACATTCCTCTTTGTTGCATAATTGTGCTTTTTTGTATTCAACGACGCGTTTTGATCTTCTTTCTGTGAAGTTCTGTCTTTGAGTATTGGTGGATCGTACCTCAAAAGAGTGGCAACGTGAACCACTCGATACCCTGGAATTCGACATGATCATCTGCAGTGCACCGGGTTGATAAATCAATATCGCGTTGATACAACGTGGTGACCGGTGTCAGGAGCGTGGACCAGCTGAAAAGATTGGGCCATGAGCCATGAAGTAATTACAAAGCGGATGAGGCGGTTCACTTACCCCGATGTCTGAACTCCGGTCAAAAAGAAGACCCACGATGACGCAGTCGGCCAATTCCAGCCACACAACGGAACACATCGAGATGCTAACGCTGGAGCCGAGGGTCGCAAAGGAGACGGGGTGATATAAATAGAGCGACACTGAATTACGAATGGCGTTGGAAAAAAGGCTTGAATGAGGATAAATCGATCAGCGTTGCGGTTGGGAGGTTGATCGAATTCGAACGTACAATTTGAATGAGGAGCAGCCAGAAAGCACTGTGGCTATGAGAGTCGATAGCAATGCTACCAAGTGGCCGTTGTTCTTGACTACTGGGCGCCACACGGGAGAGGGGTCTGGCCACGGGCGTTTACATGTATGAGGAGGCCCCATCCCAGGCCTAGGTATGTATGAAAACCTGGCCGAATATGACCGCGGTGGGCCATCCGAAAAACTTTGAGCCACCTCCGCGGCCTCCGGGAAAATCTTGGGATGCGGGACTCGCCGAGTGCGTTCGATGCGGATGCGGAGAGGTACTGTAAAGTAGAGTGACGTGTTCGAAATCTTTGTCTGTCAGCCGGGCGTCCCCGTTTTGGTTCTCCCGTGAAACTTACATGAAAACGATATCAAGCTGCAAACAACCCCCGTCCCCGATCGTGATGAAGCCTTTTTTACCCGTCGTTATCCTCACAAGTTCTGTAATAAATGGCATCAAATCGGCAGTGTTCATTGTTCGGCATCGGCAACCACTGGCTACCAAATTGATTTCCAGTGGACTCCAGTGGCGATCTGCCCCACGCTACTCCACTGCCATCCAACACAATTTACCGGAGCTTGAAGCAAGCTTAAAACTGAAAAACTCCATTGTAAATTAGTTCAATTCATCAGAATTCAGGTACCTGTCCAGGAGTGATATATGTCAAAATTCCAGTTTGCTACGGCAGAGGGTCAGATTTCAAGGGACCGGTCGGCTCAAATGTCATCTCATGAGCGTAACAGCTTTTCACGAGTCAGCGGATGGTGTCCGTTTCACATAATCCCAGTCAGGCATGACACGGGCCGGTGGAGATCACGGCAAACCCATTCGGGCATCATGGAAACCATCACCACCAGCGGCCAGTGGTAGCCGCCGGCAAGGTGACCGGCTATATTACTCCGCCGGCGATGCTTCGGATCACGCGGCATTAACGGCATCACGGAAACTATTTTGGGACCGATCGCCCCATGACAAGTCTCTTGAACCTAAAGCATGTGCATCCAAGTCCCAAGGCCAAACCATCGAGCGTCTTTTTTTTCACGAGGGTCTTGTGCGATGATGTCAGTGCTCTTCGAATGAAGACTCGAGACTACTCGCGTGTCCGGATTCAAAAAAAGACACTCGTGAATCATGATAAGCGTGATATCGCCGTCTTTCACCGTAGAAAATACTATCGATGCGGAGCTATGACTGGATACTCCAATTCCCTGAATAGGACCGACCCTGACCAACCTTTATGATATTTGCTATATAAGATCTCGGGTTCTACTCGCATCGGAAATCTCGTCCCTTACTCCAATCATGGTCGCGCGTTCCTCTCAAACGCTCTTGCTTGCCCTCCCTTGCTTTCGTACGTCGCTGCTAACGCGGTCATTCGGCGCTCTCCGCCCAAGGCGCACAATGTCATCGTCCAGGTTATATTATTCCTGCGCCTCTCCTCTCTCCTTGCTCACCATCGGTTTTCAGCTATTTGAATGGCCCTGGGACAGTGTAGCGGCCGAATGCACCAATTTCCTCGGGCCCTTTGGGTATGGATACGCGCAAGTTAGCCCCGCGGTGGAGCACAGCAAGTGGATTTTGATACGGTAAACCATAGTCGGCTAATGTCGTCCAGTTACGGGAAACCAGTGGTGGACAGACTACCAGCCAGTGTCGTATATCCTCACGTCGAAACGTGGGACTCGCGCGCAGTATGCCAATATGGTCTCGACATGCGCAGCTGCGGGCGTTGGAATAATCCAAGATGGTGCGCTTCATTTTTCCTCTCGAGCCTTATACACAATTAACCTCCACTTCAAGTTGTCCTGAACCATATGAGTGGGTAAGCATTCACCTGTATCCAAATATTTCAAGAACCTGAACGTGTGGACTAGGGGTCTGGAGTGGGTTTCGCTGGAAGCAGCTACACGAAGTACAGCTAGTGCGTCGCATCTCCCTCCCCTATTTCTACTCTGGCTGACCGATATCAGCCCCGCTGTCCCATACACTTCAACCAATTTCCACTATTGTGCCGGTAACGGCAAGGCTGCCGGAGTCACTGATCTCAACAATGCCACCAAGTACGCGCCCTGAACTGTCCACTTTCACCACTCACGAATGCCTACCTTCCCAGCGTCCGCTTCTGCGAGGTTGGCTCCCACATTGCCCTACCACAACCTTTTATTGACCGCCCACGTAGCTTGACGGGCTTGCCGATCTGGCGCAAGAGCAGCCGGCTGTCCAGAAAGCCCTCACGGCCTACCTCCAAGACCTCGTGTCCCTCGTCAGCGCCCTTCCTCCGCAATTAATGGCCCGACACTGATCACCTCACAGGGTGTCTCTGGATTCCGTGTCGACGCCGCAGCATACATTCCGCCCTCCAATCTCTCCGCGATCTATTCGGCCCTGTCAGGGTCCCCGTATCGCACCCAGGTTCCTATCGTTGCTCACCGCAAACCCCTATATATTTAACACGCAAATTTAGGAAGTATACGATGGCGGCGCATCGAACCCACCCATGTATGATACGATCGGGTAAGCGTGTCTTCATCGACTGTTCCCTGGGGTGTATTTATGCATACCGCTCAGGGATGTCATCGAATTCGGGGCCGCGTCGTATGTGATGCAAGCCTTCCTCGGGACTTCTGGGACTGTCATGACCACCGTAAGCACGGTACAGTCGATTTTCTTTCAGCGCTGAGCGTGTCCTTAGGTATCCAACTTAGTGACGCCCGTCCGTAAGTCTTCTTCCCCTCCTCAATTTTTTTTCACGTCCTGAGTCCGGATTCTCGAAGCGATGAACACCGCGTGGGACCTCATCCCCTCGAACGTTGCCAACTTTATCATCGCGAACCAAGACACAGTGTGTCTTCCTCCGTCGTCACTATATCAACTGCATTAACAGGCCGCTAGGAACGCAGCACTCCCTCCGACTCGCTCAACTACCTCTCCCCAAACAACGCGTACGTGCTCGGCGCCATCTTCATGCTCGGCTTCAATTACGGCACACCCACGGTCTACTCCGGGTACAACCACTCCACGTACGACATAGGCGCACCGCAGGACTCGAAAGGAAACACCAGCCCGGTGACGTGCTTTGCGAACGGGTGGCGATGTATGTCCGTCTTCAAGCCATGTCTGCTGTTTCTGACCATGAGCCATTGTAGGTGAGCAAGAGTGGATTGCGATCGCGAACATGGTGCTTTACCACAACGCCGTCGGGTCTGCGGCCCTGACGAACGTGTTTGTTGGGACGGAGCAGCAAGTCGGTATGTATTATATCGCAGCACTCGATGGTTGAATGCTGAATGCTGGATGGATCCAACACAGCTTTCGGACGCGGCTCCATCGGTTTCCTAGTAATCAACAACGAAGGAAGCACCTGGACCGAGAAGTTCACGACCTCACTCCCCGCCGGCACCTGTATGTCCCCGTCCCCGTCCTCATTGTCCCATGACTGACGCCTCCCTTTCCAGATTGTGACATCATGTACCCCTCCTGCCCTCCTCTCCCCCCACGCATCTGACCTGTTAATTTCTCTAGCCATGACACTGACACAGCCCCAAAGACATGCTCCGGGCCCTCCTACGTCGTTTCATCCTCGGGCCAGTTCACCGCGTCCATCGCGGCGTACGATGCGCTCGCCTTATTCTCCGGTTCGTCCCTTTTACTTTTTGGTTCTTTGATTTAGTTCGAACCGACGCCGCTGTAGGTTTTTCGTAGGGAATGTGATTTTTGCGCGCTTTCAATTATTATTTAAATCTTGTACATCTCCCAATGCACGTGTACTTTGCTTTGGTCGCGCCGCGGTCCACCCCCAGGCTCTACCCGGCTCTTGGAGGCTTTTGTCCATCTTCCGCACTTTCCTGTGAGCTGAATGTGAATAGCCTCTGCGCTGTCGCCATAGCGGCGCACCGAGCTGAAGCGTCAGTGTTTGGAAGCGGACACAAAAATGTGCGGAACAAAATATTAGGCTGGGTGATGAACTTGAAGGAAGTCGTGAAAAGAAAAACTCGAAAGAAGTCAAGGGGTGCTTAATAGATCTTTCAGAATTGAAGGCGGAGGACAACGATGACATGGCTTCCAACAGTGCACGAGGACTGGTACGGCAATATTTTCCATTCACTGCGGTCGGATGTCTCTCGAGATTCTGCCATCTAGACTTGTCACCAGTCTTCCCAGAGACGACAAAATCTTCGTGCAAGCACGTACGGCATAGTGCTTGCACTAAGTTTTGCCGTCATTAGCAGACTGGTGACGAGTCTATCTGCGATCGAGTTTGGCTGGAATGGAGCAGTCCGAGCTACATGCATCGCATCTACTTGTAATGCACGAGTCATACATGCTGATAATTCTGGATTCGCTGAAAATATGGCCCAGTATCTTCGTATCTGTCTTGCAGTCGGATATTTCAGTGAGATGAAGGGCGACTCGATCGAAGACAGAACTGAAGCCGCCAAAGGCGTAAAGATGACACTAGAGACATAGCTGAATCGAGCAAAAATAAAAGTTATAAATCGACTGCGTTTGAATCCTCAAGCCACAGAAACTCTCTGAGCACGAGATCCGAGTCAGAGCGAACACGAGATATTGACAGATGCTTGCCATCAAAGGTCATCCGCCGCACAACCAAACAGAGAAAATTTTCTTTGTTTCTACCACGACAGCCTCAAAGCCGCGATGCTCGTTCCGCACAGGACTCCCCGTCCTCCACCGAGCGGGAAGGTCTGAGGCCTCTAGTCCCCCTCGATTGGTCTTAGATGGACCTGGCTGTAATCGCCAAACGACACACCAGACATGCGTCCGCGTTTCTTTGTCCCCAAGATCTCTCGAGGGAGGGAAAAACAGAACTGTGGGCTTGGAAGCTGTTGTGGGACTGGGTGGTTCGTTGTTCCGCATCCTCCTCCGAATCTTTATCGCGCCAGACATGCTGGCCGCTTCATATGCGGCCACCGGGTGTGCGTCGTCCCGACGTGAATATATGGACAGCTACACCCCAGCGGCAGACCGAAAAATTGTGGTCGGGCGTCGGTCCCGTCGTCGAGCACTCTGCTCCGCCCCGTTGATGCGCCCTCGCCGCATGGCCACCTTGTATTGTCACCCGACGAAACGAGGGCCCGTTGGGATCCCGTAATATTTTATGGACCATCCCGCCGCGGCATGGTTACGCGCGCGCAGCGGACTGACATCGGCCATGCTGCCGGGCTTGGTCGTTGCGACACGCTGCGCCGCGGTGGGTGGCGAGGTCTCCTCGCGTGCCCATTTGGTGAGTGGCGCGGACGGGGTGCAGGCGTAGCGGAGATGCGAAGGGTCATGGACCGGGACAATTAACCATCCTTTAGTGCACTTTGCGGCGCACGGCATTCGTCTCTGCGCCCCGGGGAGCGAGACACCGTACAACTCGATTCAGACTACTCTGAGGCTGTCGTGGCCGAATCTCCAATTTTTTGATACCTTTGTGGCTCTTCGGAGTCACTTTTGTTTTGCTGCATCTCCCTCTTCGGAGCGGATAGTTTGTTCTATCGCGATCATGTTCGTCTGTCTTTGTACGCGGTTGGTATGTCATCTTCTCAATTTTTGGTGACCTTCTCTGATCCTTCCCTGTGATAGGTGCGTGCTGTTTGAGGTGAAAGTGTGTAGTAGATACGTAGAGGCTTAGCGTGGGCGACTTGTTAGACGCTACGAGCTCTTGTTTAAACGGTTTGAGCGCGTGTCGCGATTGAACCTCCCTTCGATTAAACTGTTTTAAAACCGCTGCTCCGAGCAAGTCAGGGTTCGAGAGAACGTGCCTAATTATCTGCCTTCGAAATATGATCAACTTTTCCCTGGAATTCAGGTCAACCGTAAAATATAACAGCCCGCTCGGTGAGGCGCGTTGTTGTGACCGGAAGCGTTCGCCAAACAGCCGACTCTTTCCCTCCCACGTCCATGACCGAGCGCGCGACTTTACGCGACATTGCGAAGACTACTCTGGATGCAGTTTCCTCTGGAAAAGTCGCAGTAAAGGGACTCCTCTACGACCTCAGGACCGTTGTCGCCGAATCCAAGCTCCAAACGGCATATTACGCTCCTGACTCGCTGCTTTCCACCTGGCATTCCTTCAGTCCGGCACAACCTCATCCCACCACAGCTCACACCGTTATAGATTTCCTCGAGACCACCACTCTAGACGCAGCACGCAAGGCCGGCCTCATGGGCTACAAGCGCCCCATTGGCGTGCTTAACTTCGCGTCGGCGGAACAGCCCGGGGGTGGCTTCATCAACGGCGCGAACGCCCAGGAAGAGTCGATCGCGCGCAGTTCGACGCTGTACGCGTCGCTCATGACACCCACAGCGCAGCAGTTTTACACCCTGCATTCGGTGGATGGGAGGGAGGGATTCTACACGCATGCGATCGTATATTCGCCGCGGGTCGTGGCATTTCGCACGGATGAGGGGGAGATGGTGCTGCCGATGGAGATTGATGTCCTGACGAGTCCTGCGGTGCGTTCGTTGGTTTCCCCCTTCATTTTGTGGGCGGTGTTGAGCCCACGCGCAGGTCCACGCCTATCTGGTGCGCCAACGAGCCGCGGGCGCAGCGATCGAGCGAGACATCCGCCGCACAATGCGTGAGCGCATGGCGCGCATCCTCTTCCTCTTCGAGCGCCGGCAAGTCCTTAACCTCATTCTCGGATCCTTCGGCACAGGGGTGTTCCAGAACGACGTGGACGTGGTCGCGCAGATTTGGGCGGAGCTCTTGTGTGGGCCCGCGGCCCGGTTTGGGAAGTCATTTCACTATGTGGCGTTCGCGGTGGTAGATAACCCGACGTATCTGCGGTTCAAACGCGCGTTTGAGCAGGCGAAGGCTGGGTACTAGTGCGAGAGTTATTCCTTTGTAAGTTACGCTTCAATTTGAATGTGTCTTGGTGTGTAAACTGACTTCGAACTCGGAGGTTATCAATTTTCCGCTTTCCGGCTTGACATTACTGAGGTATGTGAATGCATGTCGTCTCACCTTTCCTGTCCTTAATTCTCATCATTGTGCGCAGCCTTGCTGTCTAGACTCGCATTTGTATTTGTCTTTGTAGGATCAGAACTGGTTTAATTCGCGAGGTTTCGTCTTTCTGTTGACTCCGGAAATGGACATGTTGTCGTCAGAGTGGCATTCGAGTTAGTATGTATATTATAAATCCTTGATGACCTTCTCTGATTCTCCCCGCGTGCTAAATGCTGCCCAAGGCGAAATGCATCGCAATATAAGTGGGGGCATACAGCATATACGACTTCGTCGTCAAGCAATTTAAATTCATTTCGTTTTCCCTGCTGTCTACGCCTCCTAGGTTGTGTGTCTGAAAGCCTATCTGCATGCGACTGGGTGCAGGTCATGGTCGTGACTTGACTGAACTGACGGGGCGTCGGGCGTCATCCACCCTCCGCGCCATTTCTTAATCTCTCGTTAATTCATCCCTTTGAATTCCAGCCATCGTGGACCTTGTAGGTCGCCGTCTACCCATAACTTGTACGTGCCATTCGCTGCAGAAGGAGGTGGAGGTTCGACTCCTCCCGGTGGCATACCTCGAAATGTCGTGAGTCCTTTTTTGCTTTTTCTGTGCCTTTGTGATTCGGACTATTTGCATCAGATCTACGTATAAGCCGGTCAGCATGGAATCCCCGCCGTGAGCCTCTGATGGTCGCCCTTTAGATAGTTCCGAGGGAGACAGAGGTACGATTTCTCCTGGTAGCACGCGCCGGGACAGCCATGCGTACTTTGTAAGGAGTTCTTTTCATCTATGGCGACAAGTTACCCATTTGCAAACCTAAGAGCAGCGAATGCAAGCCGACGTCGACCGTGTTGGTGGTAACCGGTCATCCTTCTACTCTTGCGTTGAAACGGCGTTTGTTATAGATCAAGGGTTGATCCTACGAATTTCAAGTATCCCCGTGAACTTCCTTCAGCACATGCATCTATTGAGCAGACGGCCGTAGCCAGTCAATGCCCAATAGATTGATTTGTCCTAGATGAGAGGTAAGTGCGAAACGTTTACCTATACCTTTGAGACGAGGTGCGAGGCGGTTAAGCAGTCGCAGAGTGCGCGAGAAGGCAAGCAGAGTTCAGATGAAAAAAGTAAGATGCATATTTGTCCAGTACCTGCGGCTTATATACATATGCGTAACTATGAGAACAGGAATATGAAATGAACGAAACAACAAGGGCAGTTGAAATATTAGTGAGAAACGAGGGGTTTGAAATAGGTAGTCAGGAAGGAAGTGGGAATGGTTATGTAATAGAATAAAGTATGAAATAGGTGAAACAAATGAGACGTACGATTGTTGAGTTGAAACAACACTGGTATCCATGACAGCGTTACGCATGCAGGAAGTCAGAGGTTCGACTCCTCTGGACGGCATCATTGGTGAGTGTCGCAACACTTTTTTTTTATTTTTTACGGTTCGTTTGACCCACGGCATAAACAATTTGAATACTCTCGATGGTAAAAACCGAAGTTACCCAACCTCACTGGCAGGGGATTCGCCGAAGTGCTAAGCCTTACCTCGTTGGCGGTCAGTATTCCCAAAAGTCTTGATTAAAACGGAGCCAACTTGAGTTTCGGCAGCACTAAAACCTCAGTCACTGACGGCGGCTTCGACGTGCGACCTCCGTGGGCGCAGCTAAGAAAGCTTCGCTTGGCGACATTCGACGACGCCGACGTCTGTCTGCACGTGCTGAGCTACTGCTCAGACCTTTTGCATCTCGCACACGGGGCCCCGTCTCGCGGGTCGTCGCCGATACATTCAACCATCCCCATCTAACTCTCGGCACCCTCGACCTACTAGAAGTTTCCTGCACCGGCTCTTCTATGGTACCGCATTTTACACTCCCCCGCATCCGGGCACTCACCCTGTCCGGCCGTATAATTGTCGACGCATTCAAGCTGTATCACTTTACGACAACGTGCAAAAAATTATATCTCTGCATGCTGCGCAGTTTACTCTACACGGGTGATATTAGCAGAGGGATCCCATATCACATTTCACACAAAGCTGTACATTTGGGAGCCTCTGTTGTATTCGTGCCGGCGGTTGGCTCAACATGAGGCAGAACTGAAGCTGTGGAACGGCAACCAATAGCAAAGGCTATGCCTGCACGTTGCAGCCATTCGAAAGCATAAGGGCTAAGCCCTATTGAGAGTCTCCGCCGAACAAGAATGCGCAAAATCAGAGAGGCAGTGGGAAACTTTTTAAAAGCGAACACTGACAAAGGTGTACACCGGTGACGCCGATGAAATCTCGGGATCACTCATCAACTGCGCTCGACGCGCAAAGAGAACAAAGACCCGAGTTGATATATGGGGCCGTGACATCTTTAGAACGGAAGCAGTGAGTTATTTGATGGCCGGCAAGAATGCGCAAATGAGATACGCAGTGATGTATTCTGGAAACAAGCGAACACCGTGTGAAACAGGTCGACCATAGCACTCGACGCGCAAAGAGACAAAAGACACGACTTGTTAATAGGGGCCATGCAACGGAGGCAGCCGGAGCACGTTGACCTGATGGCCGATGCCTGGCGGAGCGGCGGCTTCGAACCGTGGTTTGGACAGAGCTGATTAATCGGAAGGCCGACCGGCACTGACCGGCATTGCCCGGCATTCGCGATTTGCTCTTTTTCCCATCCAATTCATGAGTGAATCCTCTGACGCTTGGTTCCACGAGAATCATGATTATTGGCATGTGTACTAGAATCGATCATGGTACGCCGTTCCACCGTGCTCTTCATCTACTCCGCGTCCGGGAACAGCCCATTGACCAACCCTGGGATAGCTTGGCAGCTGACGCTCTTGACGACGACGGACAGGTCGTTAATATCCGCATCGGAGGAGAAGTGCTCTACCGCGAAATCACTCTCGTCGTTGAAATCGATGGTGCAATCGGCGTTCCTGTAAGCGGGAAAGACGAGGGTTTAGATTGTGGACGACAGTGAGGAGTCGCGGAAACGCACTTGGTGGAAACACAGTCGTTATCCACGTTCAGGATGAGGGATTTCGCCAGAAAGGCGAGGTTCGTGCACGCACCCCGGCCGTCACCAAGCGTAACGTTCAGGGGCGTGCATGTGCCGGTCCCGTTAGGACCGGAGCACGCCTGGGGCACAAAATCACCCCGGACGGCAAGCTTCTGTTGGTTCAAAGCATGAGTGAAAAAGCGAAGCGCGGTGGAATAATCGACGAACGACGGGCGCGCTGTGGACAGCAATTCCAGAGAAGGCCAGGACAAGAGACAGTGCAATCGACGCAGAGAAGAACATAGTGATGATTGAGTCGGAAGAAGAAAAATCGACAAAGAGGTGGTGAAGAAACAAGTGGAAGAAGGGGATTCCCAGAATGCCGTTTCATGAAGCAACCCGCCAGCTTTTATAGCCGGAGCGGATGGCATCCCCGCACAATGTCCGTTTCGATTTACATGATCGCATGATCGTGATCACAGTAGTTGCCGTAGCAGCGGTTTTCTCATCCAGCGTTCAAGTCTGTCGAAAATGAACGCTATACAAGTCAATTGGTCATGCTAGCGTCTCCAAATGGACAATCTAAGAAGATATGAGGTGCAGTGGTGGGCATTCAAATGTTTGCCATTATGAGTCGGAACTCAGGAAGACATGCAGTCCTGTTCAACATCCCTTCGCTATCACCTTGGCAAAAATGATCCACGCTGATATCCCCGGTTGAAGGATTAGCTTTGCGTGATTCAATTCGCCAAGAAGCGGGTCAGGTCGACCGTCAACACTGCATGGCATTTCATCAAGCAAGTTCCAGAAAGAAACGGATCACGATGACAGTGCGTTGCATTTTGCAACAAGCGAAGAATGCTCAGTTACGGATGAATAACAATCACATTGTGCCCAAACAATTTATGGAGAGTTCTGGTACATTTGGACTTTGGTGCGGGTCAACCTGAATGACAATAACGGCCATGATGTCATGGCCTGGTTATTCGACGAATTCGCTTCATTCTCCAATCATGTACGAATTCCGTAGGCGCAGCTAAGAAAGCTTTGCTTAGCGACATCCGACGACGCTGAGGTCTGCCTGCACGTGCTAAGCCAATGCTCAGACCTTTTGCATGTCGCACACGGGAAGGCATCTCCCACTGCGCAGGTTGCCACAGATACATTCAACCATTCACTCAGAACCCTCTCGACTCACTGGAAGTTTCGTACACCGGCTCTTCTATAAGTAGTACCGCATCTTACGCTCCCCCGCCTGCGGGCACTCCCAATGTCCGGTCGTATTGCTTTCGCAGTTAATCGAGCCCTTTCGGGCTCTGGCGTCTCGCTCCTGCTGCTCGCTGGAAAGCCTCACCATCATCGAGAAAAAATATGACGAGAAACCGAGACCCGAAGAGCTGTTACAATTTTTCGAGCTCGTGCTCACTGTCACAGACTCTTGTGTTGGAGCTCCACGAGACGCTGTATCAAATCGTCGAAGCAGCCCTTTCCTCGACCGACGCCCTTCCCATGATGCATACGCTATCCATCGAGGTCGTGCGCGTCAGGGATGACTATAACTCCTTGTTCGACGTCCTGCGCTCTCGACGCGAGCACAGTACCTTGAAGTCTTTTATATTCACCCTCCGCCCTCTTGGCTCCTCTGCCGGCTCCAGCCCGTTTCTAGAACTTGCGTTGGCGCATTTGCGCGATCTCGCGGACAGCAGACTTCAAAAGTTGCATGCGCTTGAATGCGTATCCCAAGCTCCTCGGGCTCCCTGATACATTTCATTAACCTTATCTTGTGTCTGTCCTAGTTTTGCAATGCAACGCTGGTCGCTAATGAAACATGGGTATACGCTATCGACGACAGCGAGGGGAAAAGCAGGAGTCTACCCAACGCAGTGAGTAAATAGTATAAGAGCCCTCAGTTGGATTTACAGTTCATTTGGTGGTAGAAGACAGAGCAGGGGCTTTGCATGCCCACTCCTTTCCCTCGATCTGGTGAACATAAAACTCCGCCAAAGCATGCCGACTCAGGAAGATGCCCGTCTTGCCGTCGCCGACATATCCTGCGACGTCCTTCTGGTTGGGTTTCGAAGTCAGGGCCGGGACGCGCACCAGCTGCACGGTGCGTCAACTCAGTGCCTGATTGACAGTTCGTATAATAGTTCGAGGGGACTCACCGTCCAGTCGATGCCGTGCTTGGTGCACTCTTCCGCGGTGAGCTTCGAATACGCAACAATGTCGTTGTAGGCGTTGCGTTGGAGGGCCCAGATGATGAACACCAGGATGGCGACCGTCAGGCTGGACGTATCCCGTGCATCTTCCGCGGACAACGTGGAGAGCGCGATGAGGCGCTTGCACCCCTGCGCTGCGATCACGGAAATAATGTTCTTGTACCCTGCGGTGAGGGGAAGCGTGCGAGGGTGTCCCATGCTGGGGCCGACAATGGAGAGGACGGCGTCGACGGCTAGCCCGTCGGCCTTGAACACCGAGGTAAGTGTCTCTTCGTCCGTCAGTTCGCCTTTGACGATCGTAACGGCAGGGTTCGTGGCGATGTCCGCAGGGAGCTTCGACGGGTTGCGTGCATAGATTACCACTGTACCAGCGGGATACACTTTGAAGTATTCCTTGACCACCAGGATGCCTGCGGGCCCTGTGGCTCCGAGGACAATAACGCGCATGTTGTGCGAGGAAGCGGGGGCGCTGAATACAGACCGATTTAAGCGCAATAATAATTATATTCGGCCTTCGGGTCACGTGTCGGATATGCTGCTGATTCAAGCGGGCCGATGTGTCACGCCTGTTGACTCCTGCAGGGTCTTGTTTTCTATCGTGGTTCGTAAATATGTTTATGAACAGGCGTTTATAAACCTGGTTTAGGGAGAAACAGCCTGTTTTTAACTCGCTGTGGGGACGAGTGAGCAAGAACTTGAAATTTACCTCGAATTCTGGACCTATGGAGCTGGTTCCGAACCTGCGTTACGGACCTGCGACGATTTAAAGCCATCCCCGGCCTTACGAATTGGGTGGTTGGCATTGTATCAAAAGAATGACAAGCATGAGGGAAATCCTTGAATAATTGATGCGTTTCTCTATCAGTCTTTGCCAATCGAAGCTCTAATCGCCTCACCAGACCATACGAGAGCAAAAATATGCTTTGATCCCCTTCTAGCCGCTCCGAGAGTGATTCTGGTGGGTGGTTTATAAACGGCCCATTTATAAATGAAGAATGAAAAACGGTTTATAACCCCTCGGGGAATTATAAACAAGCCCCTACTTGCTGTCTGTGCAATTCCAAACCAAGTGGCGGGTCGGTTCAAAAACCGTAGGGTGGATTCTTGTGCGGGAGATATTTTAGACCTGGGAACGCAATCATTGGACGAGCAGATAAAATTGATGAAGCTTCTCGCGTTGAAGGCGGTCAATACCTTCGAGCTTTAAAAGGGAGTCTTCTCTGGTTGGGCTTGACTGCAAGTCCGCAATAATAATATTTAACTTCGATACATGTTCTGGCGAGCTGGCGTGAGCGTTATGTTCGGGCGCATGCGGCGCAACAATTCATTCACTCATCCTCCTTGCTCCACGACTCCTCCCACCCGAGACCACTAAAGTCCCAGGACCTCTCCTCGTCCCCATGCGCAACCCAGCCAAGCGCTGAAGTCAATACACCCGCGACGCGAATGAACAGTGTCCCATCCAAACCCGCCGCGCCCTTATGCGTTTCTTTGCCGTCTGCGTCCACCACGCCGACGACAGCGCCGGCGGGCGTGTTACCATACCGCTGCGCGCAATAAAACAGCGCGCGGATGGCCTTCAGGACATGCGCCTCGGAGTGCAGCCCAGCGTTGTTCAGTAGGGGCAGCCACGCGCTGCTGCCGCCCAACGTACCCAGCACCGCGCCAGCAGCATCGAGCCCCGTCGGCGGGGCCGGGTGCGCAGGGTACGCCATCGCGACCGCGCAGTCAATACGCGGGCGGCCGCGGAGGATCACGAAGAACGCCACCATGCGCACATATGCCTGGAGCAGCTGCGCCTTGTGGAGCGGCTGGGCGAGCGCATCCACGACGACGCGGAGGAACAGCGCGCTCGTGAGGAAGTGCATCAGGTAGAAGTCCATGCGCGGCTTCCTGCCTGCCTTGCCGGTCGCGCCGAGCAGGAGCGCCGCCTGCCACATGCACTGCTCGATCTTGGCGGAGAAGTCGCCGGCGTCGTGGAGGTCGAATGTCCACTTCGCGTAGATGGCGCGGATCGCGGTGCTGCGGGCGGGGTCGAGTCGCCGCGGGGGGATGCCATCTGCAGGGTAGGGCACAGGCTCGAGGCCTGGGGCGTCGTAAATCTCGCGGAGGAGAGCCAGCAGCGGCACTTGTGAGCCAGATTTGATTTCCGGCACCCCAGACGCGTCCATGACGCTGGCGCCCTCGGGTTCGGTGACAGCTGCTTGCGCGAGACCTTGCAGCAAAATGAAACATCGCCCGAAAATCAGCAACACGTTAGCGCACCTTGGGCAACCATGAAATCCTGGCCAAATTCAATTCCATACTGTCGGCTGATGTTAGCTTTTACCCTCGGGGAAAAAGGAGACGAGCACAAACCCCGGCCTGGATGTAGGGATGTACCAACCCACCCACGAATCGCGCGAGCATCAGCGTACCATTGCCGTTCGCTTCCGGCGAGAAGACGTAGCGCTCAAGCACATGAGGGACGCCATGTTTGGCGATTGCAGATGAGAAGAACTCGAGGTAATTGGGGTACATATGTGCACTTGAAATACACCGTCTGATCAGACCTACACGGAGTGGAACGGAAAACAGCCAAAGAACACACTTGACATCTCCGAGGTGGCTGGCCCAGTTAGCCTCCGTGATTCCGTCTGCTCTGGCCTCGACCTTACCATGAAGCAGCGGGCGCTGCTTCGCAGCTTCCTGGTCGAACATCGCCTGAATGCACTCGGGCGACGCCCCCAAGTCGTGCAAGGACAAGACACTGTGCGCGTCAAAATTGTCAAGCGATAAACGGCGGCTGCAAACAAACGGATGCGCACTGGTGAGAAAGGTGATTGGTGAAGTGCCGGTCGTTGTAGAAGCAATGGTGTCCGACAAAATCTCTGTGCAGCAGCTCCGCGACGAGTGCTGCCGACGCCGGCGTTGCGCCGGGGAGATTGACAAGGCCAGGCTGGAGCGGTTGCACAGGAAGAGAGTGCATTAGGATATTTGTGGTCAGAGGATCGAAAGACGCGGCTTTAATACGTTTGTGCCACGTGATCGTAGCTGGTAGCCATCGAATTCATTGTCAGCCGCTCTCTCAGCATCACGTTGAGGTCAGTACCAGAACCGGGACTCCGTTGAGACATTTGGACCTCAATGGAACAGACCTGGCGTTATTATACAAGACAGGAATTATTCCCATCGCCGTCAAGCATACTACTTCGGTGCAACCTCCACAGAATGTCGCGGTGCGCGTGCGCTGAACCTCCTTCTGCGGCGTAGTCAGATGATACCGGTGCGCGGAGCCTATGAGTCAGATGTCTATAGTTATCTACACTGACTCTAGCGTGCCAAGCGACATCGGTGATGATGGATCGGTGGCTGGTGTGCAGATTTAGACAGATATCACTGAAAGTGGAAAATGAGTCAGTAAACCTCTCAAAGGCACAAGTTTACTGGGCTTTTTCATTCAAATCGGCAGGGGGTGTGACGCGCGACCGATTTTACCTATTACTTATTCGAAATTTCAACAGTTGCCCGAATTTTGCGTGCCCGCATAAAACAATTTCGATGTTCTGGATGGTGAAAACGCAACATCTCTGCCGATTTTCCGCACCACGAGATCAATCATTCATGCCGACTGCCGCTTCCCGTGATTCGGCAGAGTGACTGATGCGTCGACCTTACTTACTCTCTCCCAGACTCCCACTACAACCTCACTTCGCATCTCTCCCTCGATATGGAGACCACCGACACTTTCATTGACGAAGGACTGTCTGTATTCGCGTCAATTCAAGTTGTAGGTATCACTTTGCGAACTGTTGTGACATTGTCTCACCACCGCTTACCGCTACAAATATCAGATACGTCCTAGGCCATGAAGGTGAGAGGGGTGGTCTAGTGTCCGGATGGTCGATTCAACTCAGCTCAGCTATGAAGAAAATGGCAACATCTGACGTTCTCATTGTGGATATGTAGGGTTTGGGAGTGGAGACAGGTTTCTAGTTTGGATGACTGATTTGAGCGCACACTGATTAATGTTCAGCCAAGAATGTCGCTCTAGCTCAGTCCAAGTTTTTAGGGGAGAGTGCATTCACACTTTGGATCCATGCAGTTTTTTCTACGTGAAGGAGATATCGGCAAGAGTCGTGCCGAGGCAATCATACCGAGGCTTGCAGACTGAATGCGTATGTGCCCGTGCGGAATCTTGGCGGCAAGCCAGGTCAGGAGATCACGGTGGAGCACGTTCAAGGTTTCCAGGTAGATCCCATTTGCTGTCAAACATCCCAATCTTAGCCGATGTGCAGGTCGTCGTGCTGTGCAATGTCTCATACGCGAAGCAGCTTGAAATAAATGACTGGACCCATGCTAACGGCGTCTGCTTCATCGCTGCTGAAACTCACGGCTTATTCGGGTACTGCGATATCTCAAGTTACAATTACACTCAAATTTGACATGTCTAATCAGCTCAATATTCAATGACTTTGGGCCCTCATTTACCTGTGGCGATCCAACAGGCGAGCAGCCTCTCACAGACATCATCTCCTCGATTGATGAGGTTAGTTTATTGTGTGTTAAATCGATTGTGTCGCCATTTGACGGAGAATTTGCAGACTGGGCTGGTGACCTACTCGGATGAGAAACGACACAGTCTCCAAGACGGAGATTTTTTTCATTTTCACCGAAGTTCAAGGAATGAAAGAATTAAATGGATGCGAGTCCTACAAATTTTCAATCAAAGGTCCATACACGTTTGAGATTGGCGATGCATGGAGCTTAGCGAGTTTCGGCGTCTACAAGAGTGGTGGAATCTTTACCCAAGTTAAGATGCCAAAGATCATTCATTTTGTGAGGTCTCCAGTTAAATTTTGGGGCATTTCACTGACCACACTGTTCAGAAATCCCTCCGAGTCCCTCAAATCTCCCGATTTCTTCATCACCGACTTCGCCAAATTCGATCGGCCAGTGACACTCCACGCTGGATTCCAAACCATTTCCGAGTTTCGTTCTCAACGAAAAAGACTACCACGGCTCAGAAATACCCCAAATGTCACTACTGTCGTTTCCCTGGTCTGAAAGCTCAACCCCGGGATCGACGAAAAAGTGGTGACTGAGCTGGCATATCAGACCGCCGGTGATATCCCGCCCTTGGTATCTGTTATCTGTGGATTCGTGGCGCAAGAGGTTCTCAAAGCGTCCTCTGCCAAATTTCACCCCATGGTTCAGCCCATGTATTTCGACTCCCTCGAGTCTCTGCCCATGGACCTTCCTTCGGAGGCAGAGTGCCAGCCATCGGGGTCTCGCTATGACGCGCAGATCGCCGTGTTCGGTCGGAACTTCCACGAAAAGATCACCAATCATCGCCAATTCCTAGTGGGATCAGGCGCCATCGGGTGTGAGATGCTCAAGAACTGGAGTATGATGGGCCTAGCATCGGGGACGAACGGCGCCATTCAGGTCACTGACCTTGATACCATTGAGAAAAGCAAGCAGGATAACAGCTGGGCAGCATCCGGTTGGAGAAGCGACTGCGGGTAAGCCGTTTTCTGAGTTGCAGAATTAACATTAACGCGGAATGTAGATATAGACAACGATGAATTTTTCGCTGCGATTGATGGAGTAACAAATGCGCTGGACAATGTCAAAGCCCGTTCGTACAAATCCTGCCATACATATATATATCAGTTCCTAACTAATTGTGCTCAGGTTTATATATGGACTATCGGTGTATCTGGTACGAAAAGCCGCTTCTAGAGTCGGGCACATCGGGCACCAAAGGAAATGTCCAGGTCATCCTCCCTCATGCGACGGAATCCTACGGCTCCTCGTGGGACCCGGAAGATCCTCCTATAACGCCCGATGCCTTTTTGAAACCCCCCAATACCATAGAGCTTACCATTAAGGTACATAAACTTCTTCTTATTCAACCTGGATTCACGCTCAGCATTAATGCTCTCAGTGGAGTCTTTCGAAATTCTATGATTACTTCGTCAACTCAGTTGAGCTACTGAATGCATACCTTTCGGAGCCGGATTTTATCCAAAGGGAGCAAAATAATGCGATAGCGATCGACCCAACAAATCCTGACATATCTTACAATCGAACGGCCATCGACATTCGGAGTACCTCACGGCAGATATTTTTGCTCACTTATTGGTTCAGTTAGTAACGAGTGCAAGTCTCGCGGAAGATGGTGGTCTCCCTTTGTTTATGGGGCTACATTTTTTCTAATCGAGGGAGGTGAAGGTTCGATTCCTCCGGCGGCATGCTCGTGGTTCAGATCATTTTTGAAGTGTCCTTTTTTCTTCACTGTGACAGGTTATTATTTCGTTGCGCACTTACAAGTTCGATTAACAGGGATTGCAAGCAGTCGTGGACCGTGGTGGTGGCCCTCTACCCATATGTCGACTTTGTTACTGTATCAAGGGAGGTGGAGGTTCGACTCCTCCCGGCGGCACCGGCGTGCCCGTGAGTGTGCATACTTTTTTGGAGTGCTCAATTCTCTTTCCACCTATCGTCGCAATAAACATGCCGTTTACGGTATAAATGGAAGTTCGATTCCTTCCGGCGGCATAGAGGTATGAAAGTTTTTTTTTTCTTTGAGGGTGCCCAAGCGATTTTGTTGCCCACTTGTGCCTTCAATTAGAATGTGCACCGTCGCTCTATTTGGCGACGGTTCAACTACTGGTATTTTGTTACCCACTTCCAAGGCTAGTAAAATACAAGCCGCCGTGGACCGTGGTGGTTACCCTCTACCCTTTGTGGGCACACATCGTAACGTATAGAGGGAGATAGAGGTTCGATTCCTCCCGGCGGTATGGTCAAAGAATGTTTTCTTTTTGAATTGGCACGCCTCCAAGGATATGTTGCCCAGTTGTAAACCCGGCATGAAATGCATTTAAGCTTGTTTAAGCGGTTGTAGACCGAAGTGAAGAAGCTTTTTGAAGTGTTTTCTTTTCAGCTCGGCGCTATCGTGACAAGTTATTTTGTTGCCCCTCATAAATGAGCAAAAAATATGAGCCGTTATTGACCGTGGTGGTCGCCCTCTACAATGACTTTACATCCAATCTGAGACACCTTTGGGCGGCATGATGGAGGGAAACAGAGTCTTTTTGTAGATAAATAACTGTAGAGGGTTGAACGAGGCAGCACAACGGTGCAAAGGAGGGCGAAGGAATGAATTCACAACGACGCTCTCACTCGATAACATCAAAACAATCCAAATGACGGTCAAAGCGATATATTTCAATGTAATTAGGGTTAGGGTTAGGACCTCGAAAGGTCGAAAAAAAAAAAGGCCCACCCAGCCGAGTGGCCGTGGTGGAACTGGAAAATATTGAGACGGTGCATGCACCTAAGCACATACAAGCCGCAGGCGCACTCTGTATGGACAGGGTCGCCGTGCTATGGAGTGATCCCACGGCCCACAGACCCGGGTAGTTGAAGGGGCCTATGCCATCAAGGTAAGTATGAGTTGCCTGGATGATGAGAAGTCCATTTTATACCGCTGGCACCGCGCACGGACCTGATCGCGTACGCGTTGTTTGCCCGCGCTTACTGATGGACAGGCACGTGCCGCACGTGCATGTTCACGCGTCTTTTCGTTCTTCGGACGCAACGGCCATGGTCAACCTCAATTCAATTACAGCAAGAGAGGAGAGGTGTCTGCTGTTAACTCTGAGGCTTTTTCTCGCTTTTCTGCCTCGAAACCGCCGGCACCGCTGGATGGCCCCATGACCGACCCGTGCTCGACGGCCCGCGCGTCTGCAGCGATCCAAAAACGCCGTGAACACCTGCTCTTCCGCATAACGGCTTTGGATCACCTGTTGGAGCATCTATGTACCAACGTCAGCGAAGATCGTCGAGTACTTATACCGCCATGATGCGCAGGTGCTCCCAAGTTCAGTCTGCAAGATGAGGCATCTCGCAGGGATCCTAAGCTGTCTCTCTGTGGCCGGGCCAGCTGTAGCCTCGCAATTTCCTTCTCTTTCTCTCCCGCTCACCCCGATCTTCGACAACAAAGCTGCCTCATCAGACGGCTCGGCCGACTTCGACGCACACGGCGCGAGCTTCGACAGCCAGTTCCTCCCGCCGGGTCCGTGGGTCTACGATGGGATCAGCGTGCGTTTTAAATCCATCTACTTATTCCTCTCTGTTAGCGTTGCTAATCCGATTTTCATTTTGTTACAGTACGATTTCCCGACAACCTGGGGCGAAGCGAACGACAACGTTGTCGCGAACGGGCAGGTTGTAGCGCTCGCGCGACCGACATACGTGCACGAGCTGCACATGGTGTATTCGGGTGATGCGTCCGGAAGTGCGTGCCCCTCTCTAATCTCCATACTCGAGAGTTAATCAAGAATGGATGACGCAGGCGCGCACGAATTCGTCGCGAACTTCGCGCTCAGCTTTGCGGACAACAGCTCGCAACAGCTCCAGCGTGAGCCCTCTCTTTCTTTCTATCCACTGAATTGATTCACAATCCACACAGTATACGCCAAAAACTGGTGGCGATGGCCCATCCTCAACAACGGCGTCATCCGCACGTGTGTACCCTTCCTTTAAATTTCTCCTCTCACTTCTGCTGAAAACTGATTCCACACCGCCTGCAGCCCCTACTCATTCATCCTTAACGGCACTTCAAAAAACTTCAACTCCTCTCAGATCTACCAATGGTCCACCGCCATCCCGTCCGAGGCGCCGCTCGTCAGCATCACACTGCCCGCGCTCAACACCGCGCACCGCCTACATCTCTTTGCTATGGCGGTGTCGATTTCTACGCCATCTGTCGCCATCGATGCCGGTTCCGACAATGGAGACGCAGCCAGCAAGAACGCCACGGGCCCCGCACTCGCGATCCGCCGCGCGCGCTTCACGACGCGCTGGGACACGGTGGGCGGCGTGCGCGCGCAGGCGGTGGAAGTGACGCTTGCGAACCTCCTCCCATCTGCCGCCGCCAAAACCTCGCACACGTCGTTCATCACCTCCGTACACACCCTCGAGATCACCGGCCCTGGCCTGCGCACCCTCGCGCGGGGGTGGTGCAGCGGCTGGGCCCCGGAGACCAGGTACGCGTCGACGTGCTTGTGGAGAACTCCAACAAGGAGGAGGAGCAGTCGACTGCGGCGGGAACGGGGACGGTGGTGGTGCGCGATGCCTCTGAGCGGGAGGTGCTGAGTTCGGATGGGTGGGACGCGATACCGCTAGTGGAGACGTGGACGGCGGATAAAGCAGTTTTGGAAAAGCATGAGACGCCGGGGTGGGTGCGTACTCATCCCTACTTCATCCTTCTTCCCGACTTATTCGTGATGCGCGGGCTAACGAATTTGGATGATAGTGGAACAACGCGAAGTTCGGGATCTTGTGCGTTCGTTCTGCTTTGAATGGTGCGGCGGCTGACCTGCAGAAAGCATCCACTGGGGCGTGTACAGCGTGCCGGCGTGGGTGCGTAGTTTCTCGGCTATTCCCTCTTCTTGCGATGAGAATCATAACACCCCTCACCACAGGGCCCGCCCAAGATGTACGCCGAGTGGTACGACTTCTACCTGCGCAACCCGCCCAACGCCACCTCTCCCACCTGGGCGCGCCATCTCGAAACTTACGGTCCCACGGTCGACTATGAGGATTTCATCGCCAACTTCACCGCGAGCAAGTTCGATGCGGGGGAGTGGGTGAGCTTGTTTGAGCGCGCGGGGGCAAAGTATTTTGTGGTTGTTACGGTGCGCGGTGGCTTGGTCTCCTTTTATCTTAGACGCGCGGTGTTAAAGTGTGTGAGTTCGGGGTAGAAACACCACGACGGCTTCTCGCTATTCGACACGGGGAACACGACACACCGGAGCAGCGTGGCCCTCGGCCCCAAGCGCGACCTCGTCGCCGAGCTGCTTGACACAGCCAAGAAGCAGGCGCCGCAGCTCCGTCGCGGAACGTACTATTCGCTCCCAGAATGGTAGGTCTCTTGTCTTACCTATCGATCTTTCGATAAACAAATGCCAGGTTCAACCCCGACTACGCACAATACGGCTTCGGGCAGTGGCCCGGCGGTGCCGCGCGCAACGCCTTCAATACATCCGAGCTGTCACCGTACACTGGCGCGCTCCTTTTGAACGATTACATTAACGATTTGCAGCTGCCGCATATGCTCAAACTCGCGACGGAGTATGATACGGAGATCATGGTGCGCGTTTCTTCCCTCCCTCTCCATAAGATTGAGTCGTTGATTTGGATGTACAGTGGTGCGACATCGGCGGACCCAACAAGACACTCGAATTTGCGGCGCAGTTCTACAACCACGCACAGGCGCAGGGTAGACAGGTCGCGATGAATAACCGCTGCGGTGCTGTACCGGATTTTGAGACGCCCGAGTATGCCACGTTTGGGTCGATCCAGCCGACCAGCTGGGAGTCCTCCGAGGGGATGGACCCGTTCTCGTATGGGCTCAACTCGGCGACGAACGCGAGTCAGTACAAGAACGGGACGACGATCGTGCAGACGCTCGTCGATATCGTGTCGAAGAACGGGAACTTGTAAGTTCACAATCATCGCGATCTTTTTGTTTGACTGGCATCGAATCATACATGCAGCCTCCTGGACATTGGGCCCACGGCGGAGGGTGAGATCATCGCGCCCATGATGGAGGGCTTGCTCGACACGGGCGCGTGGCTCGAGTACTCGGGCTCGTGCGTCTATGATACCGTACGCTCTCCTTTTACACTACAGTCTTCAGTCTTAAATGCTGACCTATCCCGCAGAACTATTGGTTCCCCGGCTCGCAGGACGCGACCCCGCCCGCGGACGCGCCCGCCGTGCGCTTCCTCACGACGCCGACGACGTTCTGCATCGTCGCATTCACGCCGCCGCCAAACGGTCAGCTAGTGGTGAATAAGCGCGTCCCGCTGCTCCCCGGAGACACACTGCGGCTGTTGACGCCGCGCGGGAGCGTGGAGGTGCCGTGGGCTGTCAATGCGAGCACGGGGCAGCTGGTTGTGGACGTGTCTGCTGAAGATTTGGCGGATGGGCGGTTTGCTTGGGCGTTTGAGGGGCGGTATCGGGTAGATGGGGAGTGATGGTGCGTTTCGTTTTGATGCGTGCTTTGGCTGCGACTGACTGTTACTAGTTTCACACTCGATAGGATATTGAATTCTCTTATGTTATATTGCAGGCTCGAGAATCAATGATTAAACTCATTGTTCGTAGCGATCATCTTTATTGATACAGGGAGGCCGAAATGTGGAATGGTATAATACAGCGCCGCGATGATCATACAGTTCACTCGCTCACTGCGGGCAGCGACTTTGGAATGCTCTCGACCCCGCAATGGATTCGTCATTCTGAACGATAGCGCCCATGCTACTTGCTGTTGAACTCGTTAACAAAGCATTAATCGACACAGCCATGAAAGAACTCACCAGAATTGCGTTCGCCCTAGGGTTCTCCACGAGTACTTCGGCCGCGTACCCATTATGCCGCAACGAAGTACTCCATCCGACCCGCGTTGGTGTCCACGAACGCGGGGGCAGCAGGGATGTCGATGGACGCGACGCTGCTGCGCTTGCGTCTGCGGGGGAGATTGCCGGCCGTGGGCCCGAGCTCGCCTTTCGCGGGTATATTCGGGAACGCGGGGGCGAAAGAGAGATAGAGGGTGAAGCCGCAACGTTCGCGGAGAGTGCGAGGTGCGGGGGTCGACTCGATGGAGGTTGACGATGGGAGGATGGATGCGAGGGATTCGAAAATAGGCATCGACATGTTTAATAACTCGATGAGGCTGGAGGAATTGTTAGAGGTAGAGAGTACGGGAGGAAGAAGGACATACGGTTATTTTGAGAACAATGTTCAAGGTTTGGTAAACGATGGCCAATTGGTGTCCATCCGTGCTGCATTTATACAGCAAGGGGAAATAGGGGCTGAGACTTTTTTTTTGCCTCCGCGCCCCTCTTGCACGGCCTCTTCGGAGTCGATCACAAGCAATCGTCATTCCGTGTCTAGATCTCGGAACTCCTTTTCTCTTTGATCGAAGGGGCAAAACTCAGGGTTGAATCCCCTATTTTTTAAGATAGGAGGTAGAAAGCTGCACGAGGAAATATTTTTAAAGTTCAACCACATCATCTATTCCGACTGTACAGCGTTGATCCTATCTGCTTGCAATGTAACACAAACTTGAAATTCTGAACGGAAGGCATAGTATTAATCGCATGTGCATAATTCTTTCATAGACACATAGAGCATATGTATGTGATACTGCAACTACCCAGACAGCACGAGCATCACTTTGGTATTATTCTCAAGTTCCATCAACTTTGCATATTCCCCGGGCGCAATGACAAAGAAAAGCGCAGCAATCCCGGCCCATCCCCAAACCCCGAAGGTTCGGTAGGCAGATGCGGCGACAACCTCTCCCAGACGCAGCACAAGGTGGAAGTCGATATTCTTCGTCAACACAATTAGAACGAACACGATGAGACTGAGGAGCAGGGCACGCGTCCAGTCGATTTCGAGGTATCGCGATTCCGTGAGGCTGATACGGAAAGGCTGCTTCGCGAGGCGGCAGACGGTGTCATAGTCTTTCTGAGCGCCTGATCGCGCAAGAAGGGAGTAAGAATGAAGCACAGAAGTACCGGCGAGCACAATGTGGCGGAGCTGACGCTTGATGAGGGTTTCGTAGGACGTGCATGGTTCTGCGTAGAAGGATTTTGGATCAATGATAGTCTCTGCATCTCCTTACTGAACAAAAGGATGAAACACCCACCGATGAGCTTGATACATCCATGCTTCGACAAGAGCTCTTTCACCGCGCTTGCGGGAAGATAGTTTGGGTCCGCTGGAAAGCCCAGCTTGAGTTCGGAGGGGTCGATTACCTTTGAAAAGAATTAATTATAATGGCGAAACACTGACATGGGACTTGTACCGAGCAAGTTTCCAGACCCCACAGACGCTTCACGGCGAACAGAGATAACTCGCCGGATTTTTCCAGGTGCAGGACAGCTTCCATGTCAGGCCGCAGTCTGCCGCGCACCTTGTAGCGATAGGCATAGAATTGGACACGAGCATGCCTATAGTTGACCGCAAATTAATAATCTCTTGCAAGTTCCAAGAAGCATGTGCTCACCCAGGCGGGACCCTCGTCTCTGGGGGCCAGACTACGACCTCCCGTTGTTTTTCCAAGTATCGCGCAGTCGCTAGCGCATGTTCTTGTGGGGATTTCTCGAAGATAGAAGGTGTACCACCCATGAGTAGGAAGACAAGGAGCGAAAAGACCTCCAAGCACGGGTCCGGGTTCATTTTATCGCACACCCATGGAGACGAGAATACAAGACACGTCGGCCAAGCAACGGGAAGGGCGAAGATTCGCAAGACAAGGCGTCCTATTTTGGACCAAGAAGAGCCTTGAAAAGTACAAGTGCAAAATACAACAACCGCACAGCCACATTCCTACTGTTTGCCGTCAACACCCACCGAGCGGCATCTCACGGTACTGATCCGAAGTTTCGGCATGGCTGGACCACGTGCGCGGAGATCCAGCGGCATTGACCTTTCCTCTTACCCTCATATCGATGGATCCCTTCGAGGCGACTTACCAATGTCTTCGACAGCTCATAGATTTCGAAAGGCTTGGAATTCGTGGTCTTTTGACCTTTCCCAGCGGTGGACGATGCCATGGATGTCACTTGCGCACTTTCCGCCGCCAGCCCCTATCCAAATATGGGAATTTGATTGCGGCAGAAACGGCGAAAGTGATGGCAGCAAGGGTCGGCACAGCCAGCCTTGAAGCCTTATTTGATAATTCTAAAGATTATAGGTAGATATTTGTAGATTGTGCTATAATTTGATACAGAATACATAAGGATACTTGTTCCTTCGTGTGCGCAAAGAGGACCGACCATTCGAGGCCCCTCTAAAGCCTCGTTCTCGCTTTTTACAATATCCTGGCCCCTCCCCCCCACCTAACCCTAACCGGCGCGGCGGGACAACAAAGCTGATACCCGGAGTTAGGGCGCGCTAACTCCTCGAAAGCTCGACGCAGGAGTCGCCAACGCCATCGCTGGATCCTAGGGCCACTGGGTAAGCGGATTTTGCGTGTACAGCGACGGGCGAGTGGGCGGGCATGACGGGAGGAAGAAAAAGGGATGTGGCTGACAGGTGCGGAGTTTGAATCTGCCGAAACCGCCGCAATCAAATTACCGGATTTAGGTTATGATCGGGCGGCGGAATGTCAAGAGTGATGGATGTCTAACTGACGGGGAGCTGGCAAAATTCAAGCGATGCTCCGGGTGCAGCACGGTTCTCTATTGCAGCAAAAAAGGGAGCCGCTATTTTCTTTCTAAAGCTACCTCTCACGCCATATGCAGTGCCAGACGCTTGACTGGAGAGGTCGTGTGATGCGTGTAAATGAACCACACAAAGAGTGGTGCGCCGCCTTCAAGGTATGCTTCGACATTATGATTTGCCGGAGATCTAAGTATTGGTAGCGCCATATGATTCACTCGGCTGCGATGCAGTCTGTCATCAAATCCTTCCCGTCGAAGATGACGGAACATTTTTTGATAATCTCGTCTGCGCCAGACTCAACCTATTGGGCGGGGTCGGGTTCGGATTCTGGAGCCAGAGTGGTTTGGGACTTTTTGAGGAAGTTGAAGACGACCAGCTCATCAAGGATCAAAAATGCATTTGCCTGACTCCGCAATGGCACAGAATTGGGATAATGCGAAGGAGGAGTGGCGCGCAACAAACTTTATCAATGGTCAAGATCTGCTGAAAAAAAGGTATTTGGACGATGACGAAGGTTGGAAGCTCCCAACCGACAGAGTTGTACCTCGGGACTTTTCCCGCATCCAACGACTCAGTCGGGCGAGTTCTCCTCTACGCAATTGGGATGACTGGCACACCTGGCGCAGCGTACCAAATTCAAGTCCTGCGTATTTATTGATACATTACCCCATGAGCATCTATTGGATGCTCACCGAGACTCTCAACGTCGCATCCCTCGGATCGAAAGAGCCCCGCGCCCACCTGACTGTTCACTATATTGGTGCGGAGCTGGAACTCAACTTCATTCCGATGTACGCAGCAGTCTTGTTCCCGTCAATGCTGGTTAATTCGTTTCGTCAGTTTGTCTGAGCTTGCACTGCTTCTTCCACACCACGACGTGGACATCGTTTTCTTTGGCCCATGTGGAAAGTTGTCTGCACAAAACCCTGTCCTCATTGTGTTTACGCTGGGTGAAAATCCAAATTATGCTTCTCAATCAATTCGAGTGGTTTACCTTAAACGAATCGAACTGTCTCGCCTCCAATAGTCACGCAAGTTTGTCTTTCCAAGCATGCCAGCGAGGCGATCATCGGAACTGCCCGATTTGGTTGAAACCGTCGCGATGGCTGTGCAATGTTACTTCACATATCGACTGGCCACAAACGCTGAGGCAGCTTTCAAGATCAAGTTCTCGTTCTAAATCTCTTGCAACAGTCCAGAGATGTCCCATTATCGTAGACACCACCATCGAGATCGACCACGTCGATGCCCTCCACAGTTATTGCATGATTTTATCTTGTGTGTTTGTAGTGTATGTTGCGTTCCAAATTACAGAAACTAAATTCGAGTTCTCCGCGACCAAACCGAATTTTCCGAACGTTGGGATCTAAGTAGGGTAAATTCCTTCGTTTCGAAGGCAATTTCCTAGGCTGGCTTGTGCGAGGCCGTTCTTTTTGGGGTCCCCCCTCCCTTGAATGAATTTCTCCCGACCACGGTAGTGAGATTCTGTTCGACTCACCGCCCAGGTAGATATTTTTGGTCTCCGTCAAAGTTGGCCGTGGCGACAAGATACAGTACGGTGGGCCTTCAACATTGAATACACTGCTTTATAGCACTCCGACTAACAAATTTTGTTGCTCTTTCTGAAAATGGGCAGAGTGGTGTGCCTAATATTCATCGTTTCCTGTTGAATCGTCTGTCTACTTAAGAAAAACCAATCTAGTATTTTAGGTCAAAATACATTGAATTGCGGAACATTGAGACAGAGATGATATGGTTTAAACTCTTAAACCGTTCACTTGATCTTGAGATCGCCCAACATTAATGCTACAATTTTGTCTTTGGAAGGACTCAACCCTGTTGATTATCCGGCCGTGTCTTGACAGCTGCCATGCGTACGGGCGGACAAACCGCTAGCTCCAAAGTTGGCAATGAACTCATGGAACTTTTTGAGTTCCTCAAAGCGTTCGGGGCATTCTATTTGTTTTCAGAATTGTGCAATGTGGGAAGAGATATGAATAGACGCACCCCTCCTTTTTGCACCGGTGACAGGTCTGCGGCTGTGGGCATTGACGGCTTAGATGGCCCTGGAGGGAGGATAGGAAAATGTAGAAACAAAAAAAAGGGAAACTGCACGCACCACTTCACCGCAATTGTAGCATTTGACAAGGGTACCCACATTTGTAGCACGTTTTATCCCCGCACTATGGCCACTGTGTCCAGACAATGCGCTGCCGTTGGAAACACAGTCGTGCGCCAGATGGTTCTCGGCGCCGCCCGCATACAGGTAACAGCAGGGCACATCAGTACGGGGCTCCCAGTAAATATAATTATTGATCGACGTATACCTGAAGCTGGACATTTTTTCGTGAGTCCTTAGTTAACGACCGCGTATTGGATCTATGAGAGCTACGTGAGTACAAGACCTCACTGCGACGTTGTTGTGGAAGCAAGTCAGTCTATTCACCTATGAGAGCTACGTGAGTACAAGACTATACTAAGTCAGCTAAGTGTACGATAAGTAGAATAGTAGAACAGACATACCCTCACTGCGACGTTGTTGTGGAAGCAAGTGAGGGCATGTCGCGTCAACAACACGCGTATAAGCGCACACGTGACGTGACGCGTCACAAGAAATAGTCCGCGAGTCCCAGCGTAAACGCAACCTCGTCCAACACGCCCCCTCGCTGTGGACCGCGGTGTATACACCCCCTCATGCCAGAACACCCCCTGGGAGAATACCGAGACCGGTGCGATGACGAATGAAGTTGGGAGCGGGGAGAGATTTGGTAAGAGTATCGGCCGTGTTATCGCGAGAAGAGACGCGAGGGAGGAAGACTTTACGCTTCTCCACGCAGTTGCGGATGTGATGGTAGCGTACGTCGAAATGCTTGGCGTGGCTATGGAAAGACTGATCGCTGGCTAGTATGATAGTGCCGTTATTGTCGCAGAGGATTGGAGTGGGAGAGTCCACGACGACGTCCATGCCCCGGATCAGGGTACGCAGCCAGCAGGCCTCGCGTGCAGCCTCCGATGCGGCGATGTATTCGGCCTCCGTTGAAGAGCCAGCGACGACTTTCTGCTTTCGTGACGCCCAGGAAATGGATCCAGACCCCAATGAGAAAGTATACCCCATCACCGACTTGTGCTTCTTGACGTCGTTCACCCAGTCCGCATCGCAGTATGCCTTCAGCGCGATGGGGTCGCTTCCGCCCAGCACGAGAGCGTAATCGCGAGTACCCTTGAGGTAGCGGACTACCCGGATCGCCGCCTGCCAGTGCTCAACAGCATAGCAATCCAGGAAGCCGGCCAGTTTCCCAACGGCCAGAGCTATATCCCCGCGCGTGCCGATGGCGACGTACATCAATGAGCCGACCAAGGAGCGGTATGGAATTTTGGCGAGGAGGGCATTGCGCTGTGCCCCACTAGCTGGGGGCACCCGCTGGCCAGCGGCTGTTGGTTGGTTGGTCCTCAAAGTGGTCCCGCAGGATGCCGTTTCGATGCCGGAGCGGGAGATTTGGACATCATCGAACCCGGCGCCTCCTCGGTCCATCACGTGACGCACGTGGTTGGCATTTTGTTGGAAGCAATGCTAACCACTCAACCAGACTGGTTGAGTGGTTAGCGTTGCTTCCAACACCGCGGAGGGTATGTTGAGTGATTATTTAACTACCAGATGCGGGACCTGGCTGTGGACTTAGAGGAGTTGTTGGAGTTGGGGCATACTACCGCTAGGTGACCGACTCGCAAAACGAGAGAATGAAAAGGAGATATACCTCGGCGGCACCATGATAGCATCTGCGACTTCAAAAGGGTTATAATGTAGCATTTCCACAGTTATAACACGCGCCCACATTGGTAGACCGAGAATTGAACATATTAGGCAGCCAAAGACTGAATTGACGGCGCTCTGGTGGGGTGAAAGAAGCGCTAAATGGATGAGTGGAGACTCGAGAGGTACCTGGGTCACGCTCGGGACATTCGACAAACGCCTGCGTGACACGTGACCGCGACCAAAAATTCAACATCGACAGGGGGGTGCATGACACGTGACTGTCGATTTGAACGAAATGGTACGGTATTCGATTTTCTTCGACTACTCTATTTCTGTGAGCAAGAATTGTGGCACACCTTGCGATCTTGAAAGTTCCCCAACATGGCCAGTTCAGTTCTCGATGCATCAATGTGCAGAGCAGCACTTCACTTGGGGTTTCAGGTAGTCTGTAGTTAACCGCGCCACTGATGTAGGGAGGGTAGCCTTATTACATAATCCTCGCAGTTTGAATGTATTCCCACGGCCTTTCCAAACCTGCAGTAGTCCTACCAACAAGGGCTAAGAGAGAAAGTGTGTTGTAATGGTATTTAAAGTTATTCTGACTTTGCGGAATGTGCCCGTTATTGGTCTTTTCGCGCAAAACAATATTTCGGTGTTTGCCATATGGCGGTGCATTAACGTTCGGCATTCTTGTTCTCCACCTTTGGCGCCGTGCACTCAGAGACAAAGTAGCTTGAATCAAGTCACCTAATGTTCCTGATGCTTAAAAAGTGCAAAAGACACGTTGTGGACTCGACTTTGGCAACCAAAATTTTCGAGATTACATAATAAGCCCACCCTCCAATCACTTGATCACGGGAATCGACAGACTACAACAAGCGAGGCACGAGCTTCCCGTTGTAGCGTCTGTTTATAAGAGACTAGGTTTCAGGAGACATGAAAAAGCAAAGACAAAAAAGGACACAGGTTAATTTTGGGCGGACGGGCCGAACTGTCGAAATGGTTACAGCATTCGCCTCAGGGCTTTCACGCGTTTTTCACACGTCGTTTTTTCACCTTAACCACGACCTTGTTCTTCACACTCCCCGCTCTTCCGGTGCTCTCTAACGATAAACGCTAGTCATGCCTCGCTTTGCTATTGAGTCTCAAACAATCAATATACATGGTGCGGGAAAATTGGTTAAAAGATCCCACCACATCTTTTATTTTACCCAGGAGGCACAGGAGGCGATGGCGGGCGAGGCGGCGCACAGGGCGGAGGTGGGGGAGCTGGAGAGGGTTCTAGGCCATATCTGGGTTATAATGTCAATGCTGGATCTTTCACCGTTAATAACAATATGTACGTTTATTCCGTCCGATCGGTTTCCTGCCTCACATCTTCTCTATAACGCTTCCATCCAGAGTCGGCTCCGCAGTACAGCAACCAGAAAGTGGTGAGATAGCCATGGTTCCCACTCCTGTATCAGTGCCCTTAATCACCGATAAACTATCTGGTAGATTTCAGCATTGTGAAGTTTGGCGATGTGAATCTTTTGGACGAGATCGACAAAGAGACTGTGTTTGAGTGCCGACGGATTGGTCGAGGACGGACCGCCAAGGTTTCTGTTATCCGGATCTACCGTGCACAAATTTCTGGATGTCAAGGCCCAATGACTGTGGTCGTTTATGATAATACCAAATCTGACTGGGCAAGTCAACATCTCAATTTCAAATTATGACAACTGACTTATCCTCCCGACTAAGATAAGGACTAAAGTCCAAGAATCCCGGCAATATCGGTACGCCATCTCGCTTTGCAGCCTGTAAATCCAATCTTATGGCGCAGTCATCCTCACTTGATGCAGCTATTTGGGTTTACTTGTTCATCTGAGCTGAATGCATTGATTTACCATGACGGTGAGTGGGGTTTCAGACACAAAATATTTTACTTCTCATGAATCAGGAAGACATGGTGACAATTCCTCAAATCAAGGCAATGCATGCCCATTCCGCCTTGGGCTCAAAATATGTCAAGTTTGAAATGGTCAGTTGATTTGAATGTTTTCGTACCTGCTATTTCTTTTCAATTTATCTGCAGTGGCGGCACTTCAATGTGAGTTCCATCTTGAACGCTCATAGTCAAGCTAACCATCATGAAGGCCGCACGAATGTATTGGTGGCAAAAAACCGGTGGGAGCTTCTATGAACTTCCGGGTACAGCGTGGATCCGACTTTCCACTGGAAAATTATGCTTGGATGTTGGGGATGGGGTCGAACAGTGGATCGGCATTCGAGGTCGCATGGAATGGGTTACGCTGACTGAAATGCCGTCATTCAAACTCACGGAGAATGAGTTGCATGGTAAACTATTATGTGCACTCAAACTCGATGAGTTTTACGCCATGTTTGCATCCTCCACCCAAAAGTACTTGCCTTATGATCTTCCTTCATCAGCGGCCCTCACTCTCCCCTCGATTTGTATCCCCAGCAACTGTGCCGACCTCAAATCACAGCATCTCTTGACAATTCCCTTTCCAAACCATCTCACACGAAATGACATTTATATGGGGCATTGGAATGGTAATCAATCGCATAAGGTCATGCCAACTGGATGGACACGGTGGGCTTCAGAGTTGGTTTGGATCATTGCACTTACAGAAGTAATTGGCAGGATTGAATATGAGGACATTCCCTATACACACTCACACCAGTTGTGGATCTCAGTCCGATTGCATGAAGAGGACAATGTCATTAAATGGTGGTTGTCTCAACAAAATTATGTTCATAAGCACCTGCAAAGTGTCATTGGTGGGTCTCTCAGAACATATTGCACAGATGAATGGCTCACTGCTTGCTCTTGCATCAGGCGCCGATGTGCCGTTGCATCTTATCACTAAGATTGATTTTTGTTGCATTTTGGACACTCAACTAGATGGCTTCACTTTGCAGGGAACATTCATGATGGATGCGCCCTCAAACGAGGTTTATCTGTTCCTGTTTACCCCACAGGTTGAGGTCCTTGACGGTCAAATTACCGTTACAAATCCTCCGGATGCTGAAAGGTATTATTGGGCCTTTGATCCAGCAGGACTTGACCCGTTAAATCGTGAGATGGCCGAGGAAATTGGAATACCTACCCCCAATTTTACAATAGAGCCTTGGGGCCTTTTGTTAGGCGAAGAGGAGACTAAACTCATCCGTGAATTCCACGCTGCCAAAGGGTTCGATCCGGACAGTCGGGAAGCCGCCATTGCAATGGGATATCCACTTGTGGATATTGAAGCCATGGAAGGATCTGTGGGAGAGGTAAGTCTCCACTCCATAATCCTATTACATACTTTACTGATCATCGTTGGGATAGCTCATCGGCCAACGCTCCATGACTGTCCCAGGTACCGCTGAGGTCGAAGATGACATATATTACTCACTTGCGCTCTGCTAATTTACAAAATGACTTCCCCTTCATCTATCTTCACACCGTGTTCCAGGGGAAGCGAACATTGTTGGATTTGGAGTGGCAGTGTACAGCTGTGTGAGCTGTTGCGAGCTCGACATCTGGTGCTGTTGTGCTGTTGGATTGCTGTTGAAGATAGCATAGCTTTATTCTAGGTAGTGTTGGATAGAAAGTAGTGTACTTACAAGGATGTATGCTACCGGATTACAACGAGACTCCCCACTGTTGAATCCTGTGCTCTGACCTCTGGGGCTTATTTCAGCAAATGTTTACTGTGAGCTGTTGATTTCCCGATCAGCGGTGCAACATTATTCCGCCTGAGATCGAGAAACATATGTGAATAATGTAGCACTGTTTTGGATGATCCACTATGCGTGGTGCGTTTGGTCGAGTGAATTTGAGCAGGAAGTGTTCGAGGCTCGCAGGACAAGTGGCCAGGCTCACAGACCAGGCCTGACATTGATGTACCGCGGAAAGAGGATGGCGAGATCATTCCCAACGGCAGTGGAGCTGGAAATACTCCTCAGCAGCAGAGCTTGAGTTTAACACTTGAGGATTTACTTTGCAGAAATATCGGAGCCAACTGCGGTGAGTGCCTAGCAAAAGCCTGCGAAAAACTGTGCAGCAGGGTTGTTCCACAATTCCGTGACTTTCAAGGGATTTCCAGGTCGAGACACCGTAGATCACTTGAACCGCAGACATGACGACAACACCGAAGATCTTAATGTGATTTAAAAAAGGCCTGAGCCCAAACGTCCACAGGAGGGCCTTACGCGCAGAGCGTTAATAGGATGGACAGGGAGAATATCGTCGCCCAGACGACCACGCGAGGTAATTTAGCAAACCGAGTGAAATCCTACAAGACGTTGAGTTGAAACGAACCTAAAAGTCCAGGATACTTGCGCAAATATTCAACGCCAACGTTGTCACGGTTTCCCCGGCAATGGCCGAGCTCACAGTCGAAATAAATACGGAGGCGACCGAGGAACCGTGAACATCCGTATTTGGGGCGAACAGTGAACCGAACCCATGCGCCCGTCCGACGGCCCATCCGACTGGAACCGATAATGAAGAAACAAATCGCGAGACTGTGAGAACGCACACAAAGCTAAGCCAAATATCGGCTGGAAACATCTTGTTATACAACAATACATTGCGGACGCGGACATACCATTACGATTACTTTGAACATGAATACTTATGTCCCTCCATCAGACTTTTGACAATTAGCTTGTGACATTGTACAAGGCTGAAAAAGGCCGAAAAAGGTCCGAAAAGGCCACAAGCTGGCAAGCTCACAGACCTATGTCCAAAATCCAACAAGGTCAAAAAAAAAAAAAAAAAAAAATTCGAGTATTGATCTGGCCATGATATGCAGTTTCAATGGGAGTGTTTTTTCGATTTTTCACTTTTTGAGCTTGTGAGCTTGCGACAAGCTTACAATGTCAAAAAATGCGCAACCAGAATGTCAAATGGCTGATGTCCCAAATCCATACGCGCTTATGGGATAGAATATTGCCAGATCAACACCTAAACTGTCCCTCGGCTCTAGTACGACATCTGCTTTCATTTCAAGTGGTATAAGTTATTGGACGAGGGATCGTACGCTGTGATCCACGGACATTTATTCCTGTAGTGTTACTCATTGTCACGTCACATGTGCGCATATACCGTGACGTTGACGCGCCGTATCCCTCACTCGCTTCCACCATTGTCGCAGTGAGGATCTGTACTCACAGTAGCTGTATAGTTTCCATTAGGTTATGGGCCTTTAATTTCGTGTTGAAGACTCGGATTATTGGACTCTGTATGCTACCGCGACGATTGTATACCCGGCGAGGTCACGAATCTTGATGACATCGTGCTGAGCGCAAACGAACGCCCGGCCGCATTCTTTTTTTTGTATCACCTGGCGATTCCCCCTACCTCCCGCGATGTATCATCCCAACTACTCGCCGAGCAACCCGATGTCCGACCCCTGAGCAATACCTGGCGAGTGAGGTCAACCGAGCACTCCGGCCGAGCAGAGGACCCAGCCCGTGCTGCCTGCAGCTCCAGCACGCCTGCGCCCGCAGACGGTGTTTGATGTGCAGCACACATACACGGCGATGGTGTTCCATCAACCCAGCTGCACACGCGCACGATTCAGCAGCAATACGTGCCGCAGCCGCGATACTTTCCCGCATTTGCCGTCCCTCAGTACAGTGCGCCACCGCATCCGCCTCATGCCATCCCTCCCGCTCCCGCGCCATACGAGACACCGCCGACTGGTGTATCATCGCTATTCGGCGGACAGCAGTACAATCATCCGCCGTTCAGGCAGCTTCCACTCCCGCCGGCCTTTCCAAACGGTGGTGTCCATGATTCGGCATCTGGCCGTGTAGCCGACCTTGGTCCCGTTCCGAAGGTGTTCCAATTATCGACCATAGTATGGAAGGAGGAAGACCTGCTTGCCCTCGAGCGTGGAAATTGGCTGCCATGGGCACAAAAGCTTCGCGAACAGCTTGGTCTCGTTCCGGGCGCATGGCGATTTATCACCCACGAGAACCCTTGCCGGTCGTTCCAGATGTACCCCCAACACCATCGTGCCTGGGTGGACACGGATCGGGTCGTCATGTCGTACCTCTCCTCCATCTGCGTGTCAACCGAGAAAGTATATTTTGAATCCTGCACGACGGCTGTTCAGATATTCGAGTCGCTACAATACAGACACACGGCAACGTGGGCCCGTGGGTCAAATCGATCACCTCAAAAAGTTCCTCTCTGTACAGTACCCCGCCAACCTCGCGACCGCCTCGCAGACCATCACAATGCTCACCGAGCTGAATACGGCTGTGTGGGCCGCCGGGACCCCCGACCCCAGCTCTTTCCTGCTGGCGGGGATGCTTCTCGCCCTCTCGCCCCACCACTCGGACTTCGTCAGCATGCTGCTTGCGATCCCGAATATGGACGTTGCCACGGTACGGTCGCGCATCTACGACAAGCAGGCCATCGCTGCCAGCGCTGCTGGTGGAGGGGGCTTCACTTTCGTCGTTTCAACAGGAGCGACACCCGCTTTGCCTGCTGCCCCTGCTGCTGCATTCGCCGCCCAGTCGACTGCCCCTCCACAGCAGCGCAAGCAGC
This sequence comes from Mycena capillaripes, assembly GCA_029204075.1. Taxonomy (NCBI): domain Eukaryota; kingdom Fungi; phylum Basidiomycota; class Agaricomycetes; order Agaricales; family Mycenaceae; genus Mycena; species Mycena capillaripes. The sequence continues at coordinate 3,008,783 of JARHKZ010000001.1, forward strand.
GGCTGAGGGAGAACTGTGTTACTCCGAGCTGCCCTACGGCGACGACGCATACGTGGCCGTATTGCACGGCGCCAGGGGGTGGTATGGCAGGAAAGACAGTCAACGAGGCTCGCTACAAAAAGTGCATGGACGACGCGAACGGCACGACCGCTCCCAAGGCTCCTTCTAATGCAACGGGAGCAAACCAGGGTGGCGGCGGTCAGGTCAAACGCACCGATGGCGGATCGGCCTTCGTCACCATATCGGGGGAAGATTTCCTCATCACTCCCATGCCTGCGGTTTTGTCGGCACCTCCTCCCACTGCGAATAAAGCTCAATCCTCCGCGCCTCCCACCGCTAACTTTGTCAACCTACACACGGACTCGCTCGCGTCTGTTAGTGCCGCTGATGCTCTCGAGACGTGGATGGCGGTAGAGGAACCCGAGGTATCGATCGACTGGAGGGAGTGGACCGTGAGCGCGGCGCTGGCTGACCCCATGTCACCATTGGTGTTCGTACTGTTTGCGGACTTGGGCGCGAATATTCACATCTCACTGTGCCGCGAGGATTTTCTCACATTCACGCCTATCACTCTGCCAGCAATCAAAGGATTTCAAGGCAGCTCCATATTCGCTACGGGCATCGGAACCATCGTGACCGACAAACTCGTGCTCGAGAACGTCCTATATGTTCCCAACGCCTCTATTCACCTCGTATCCGTCCTCAGGCTCTGCCAGTCCAAAAAGTACACGTTCCATTTCGATGAGCGTAGCGCGTGGATCACGAACGCTGGAACGGAAGTCGTCTGCACTGGCTCTATCCACCCATCCCGGAACCTATACCAACTCCATTGCATGCCCATTGCACCATCCACGAACAGCGTGTCTGCCGTCGCCCGCGACCTAAGGAGCTGGCATTTTTGCCTCGGGCACCCGTACGAGCAGAGCATCGTCGATCTATATCAAGACGGCGGCGCCGACAGTATGATCTTTGATGCATCCTCAGACACGCCCGTTTGTGAATTCTGTATCCCGGGGAAACAGGCACGCGCATCGATCCCCAAGGAACACGTTGGACCGAAGGCATCGAGGAGGCTTGAGCTGGTGTATGTGGATCTAAGTGGCCAGGTGGCGGTTCAATCAAGAAGCGGAAACAATTATACACTTGATGTGGTGGACGATGCGTCGTCGCGTGGCTGGTGTATCCCAATTCCAAAGAAATCAGATGCCTTCTTCTTTCTCACTGCTTGGATTCTCACGATGGAAGCACGCACGGGCGAACGCGTTGGGGGCATCAACATCGACAATGGCGAGCTCAAGTCTGATGAGTTCACAAAATGGTGCCTCAAGCGCGGAACTGAATACACGTACACCGCGCCTCACACGTCCAAGCAGAACGGAAAAGTGGAGGTGTATCATCGGGTCATCCACGGCAAAGCTCGGACCATGCGCCTATCCTGCAGCGCTCCCCCGTTCCTATGGGACGAGTTTTGGTTACCGCTGCATATTTACACGCCAGAACGCCCAGCAAATCCCAAGGCAGAAAAACGCCGCACGAGTGTTTTGAGCTTTGTAAGCCAGACCTATCTCACCTCCGCGAAATTGGATGTCATGCTTTCGTGCTTGTCGAGGGCCACAACCCAAAAGTGTACGCTCGGTGCATTGAATGTGTTCTCATCGGTTACACACCACAATCCAAGGCTTACTGCTGCTGGGAGCGTGGGTTTGAGCTTCGTAAGCCGGACCTATCTCACCTCCGCGAAATTGGATGTCGCGCTTTCGTGCTTGTCGAGGACCACAACCCAAAAGTGTACGCTCGGTCCATTGAATGTGTTCTCATTGGTTACACACCGCAATTCAAGGCTTACCGCTGCTGGGAGCGTGGGACCAACAAGATATTCAATTCCATCAATGTTCGCTTCATCGAGACTGGCAACATTGCGCGGGTCGTTTCCAACAAAGAGAAAATGGACCTCCGCCAGATACAGCTTTCTGCCGATGCCATTGCACCTCCCTCCATCACTGTGCCCGATGACCAGTCGCCTCCTGACCCGGTCCTCCGCACTACTGACTTGCCTACTGTGGTACCCCGCTGCCGCTGCGGAGCCCGCCGCCGCTGTAGAGCCTGCTGCTGCTGCCGAGCACATGCCTGCGCCTGCTCCACCGCCTGCCACCGCTCCCCAGTCTGCCGCCGTTCCACAGCCTGCCGCCGCTATGCCGCAGCCCCCACCGCTCTGTCAATCTGAGCGCCCCAGACGTCCCACGGCTCGAGCTGCACACATCGCCCACGAGGACAGAGACGTTGGTGATGACGGGGAGGTGGAGATATTAGAGAACATGTGGTGGAGCCACCCGGCGCCACCAGATGGCTCATACGGCATGCGGTGCTGGGTGGCTACGTCATTGGGTGGCTGTTCGAGCGACGAAGGGAGAACTTATTGTTGACCACCATATCTACGTCCCTACACATGTGAGCACGGATGCAGGGCCGGAAACTATCACTACGCAGGCTATCATTCAATATCTTCGTCCCATTCATCAGTGATAGCTTTTAGCAATGCAGTAAAGTGAAGTCTAGACTCCAGAATGGCGAACTGCCTAGGTAGAGAAAGTGGTAGTACTCAATAGAGTATTTCATGCCCAATACACTCCATAACGAGCAGCCACCAAACAGCCACCAATTTATGTAGCCACCCGTCCCCGCATGCCGGATGAGCCATCTGGTGGCGCCGGGTGGCTCCACCGCATGTTCTCTATTGAATGACATCGCCGAGACCATTGCCGCCCCACACCCGAGGACGACAACGGCGAGGAGCTCGCGATGTGGTCTGAGCTCAATGCTTACCTGGTCGACAATCCCATAGACGTCGAGTACCACAACAATCTGCGCAACTACACTGAGGTGATGTCGTCACCCGACGCGGATCAGTGGATCGTGGGAACCCACGAAGAGTTGGCATCCCTACGCGACATGGGTGTCTACTGACTTGTTCCGCCCACCACGGTTCCTCTCAACAAAACGATACTCGACCTCAAGCCGGTGTACGTGCGCAAACAAGACGTCTCGGGGATGGTCGTACGGAACAAGGTGCGGTATTGCATCTTGGGCTGCCGACAGGTATACGGGCACGATTACACGCAGATGACGTCACCTACCGCTTGTCTGGAGTCATTCCGAGCTGTCCTACACGTAGCGGCATCCAGAAACTGGGATATCCAGCAGATCGACGTCAAAACCGCTTTCCTCAACACCGATCTCCCACCGGACAAATACCAATACACACGGCAGCCGAGACACTTCGAGGTCGAGGGGAAGGAGTCGTGGTTATGGCAAGTCGTGAAATCACTGTACGGATTGAAGCAAGCAGGGCGGGCGTGGAACAAAACGCTTCACGAGGCGATGGTTGGCTGGGGATTCCGGCGCATAGTCTGCGAGTGGTGCGTGTATGTTCATTTTGCTCCTGATGGGGCAACGAACGTGGTCGCCATCCACGTTGACAACATGCTAGCCGCCGCATCCACTACAGCCACCAACGACCTCTTCAAATCCCAGCTGAAATCCAAGTGGCAGATCTCTGACCTCAGCAAAGTACAATACTGCCTTGGGATCGGCATCGTCCGCGACCCCGAACGCCGTACCATCTCCTTGTCCCAGACAGCCCTCATCGACCGCATAATCGCCCAATTTCATCAGGAGGATGCCTACCCAGTCTCTACTCCCATGGAACCGAAACTACAGCTGCGGCACCCAGATCCTAAGTCCTTCTCTACCGACGACATCGCGCTCCTTTCCAAGATTCCATACCGATCCCTTGTCGGCTCCCTGATGTACGTCTCCATCGCCACTCGTGCCGACATTTCCTTTGCTGTGGGCAAACTTGCTGGTTTTCTCGACTGTTTTACGCTCGAACATTGGCAAGCGGCTATTCGTGTCGTACGCTACTTGAAGGGTACTCGAGACTACGTACTGGTGCTTGGTGGGATTGAACCCATCGCACTCAAGGCTTACGGCAATGCGGACTGGGCAAACGAACTGGAGAAGCGTAAATCCGTCATGGGTTACACTTTCTCACTCGGATCTGGATCTATATCCTGGGCATCGCGGAAGCAGAAGGTTAGTGGCGGGATCATCCACGGAAGCCGAATACATCGCTGCATCCGAGGCCGCCCGCGAGGCTTGCTGGTTACGGACCCTCATCCGTGGAATGGACGTCGCGGTAGACTCACCCACCCCCATCCTTTGCGACAATAACGGGGCTATCGTGCTCGCCAGCGACCAGTCATTTCACAGCCGGGCTAAACATATAGACGTGCGGTATCATCATATCCGCGACTGCGTAGAAAAGCGGAAAGTCTTCCTTCCCCGGGTCTGCTCGCGCGAAAATATTGCGGACACCCTGACCAAATCCCTTCCTGCACCCGATTTCATCCGCCACCGTACCGCGCTCCGCATCCTTCCAGGCAGTGCTTCCCCAGGGGGTGTTCTGGCGTGAGGGGGTGTCATATGCCGCGGTTCACAGCGAGGGGGTGTATTGCACGAGGGATCGTACGCTGTGATCCACGGACATTTATTCCTGTAGTGTTACTCATTGTCACGTCACGTGTGCGCATATACCGTGACGTTGACGCGCCGTATCCCTCACTCGCTTCCACCATTGTCGCAGTGAGGGTACGTGTTTTTAGTCTCATAATTGTGAATTAGACTCGCTTCCACCATTGTCGCAGTGAGGATCTGTACTCACAGTAGCTGTATAGTTTCCATTATAAGTGGGATGTCGAGCGTTAGCAGGTCTTCAGGAGGGAAAAATCTACGTCTGCTGCACAACAGTCGCCCAAAACAGTTTCTTCGAGTGGCCCGTAAGGACGCACACTTGTCTGAGATAAAAGAAAAATGCTAACCTCGGATGTCATTTAGGGCGTCCGCTTTTTCGGGATCATCAACGACACTCTCCTCTGCTCCAGTCAATTCGCCTACGGGAGGCAAAACCAGTCCATCATTGGTGGGAGCAGCAAGGTACGCACACCATATTGCTTGGCAAAACGTCTGAATATGACTCGAACGTACCCAGAAAATCGTCGGGTCCCGCGGGGAAGATCGCCGGAATCACTGTCGGAATACTGGGTCTTATCATTTCAATCGCTGTGCTCCTTGTGTGCATTCGCCGGCGACGTGCGCGCGTGCGCAGTGTGCGGGAACCCGTCTTCCATTCGGAACTTGCGGCCGACCGTGGCCTCATGGCCCTCATCCTCCCCGTCGCCGTTTCAGAGAAAACTGGATGGGGGATCAGGGTCACCCGAATGGTGGAGCGCGACACGAACTCCGTGACCAGCGCACAAGCGGAAACCCGGCAGGAGTATCTCCGCAACAGAATTCAGGCGGCGCAGACGGAGTTGAGTGCACTCAATGATGGCTCTGCGTCACAGGAGGACGACATGGAGGACAGGGAAGACAGGAATCGGGATGACAGTGCTCCTCCGGAGGAGTCAAATAATGCGCTGCAGGAACGGATCCGCATGCTGGAAAGCCAACTGCAGTCGCAGTGGGCGATGGGATTATCTGATGTTCCACCTCCCGGATATTTCGAGTAAGGATCATAAGCTAGGTGCGACCAGAGGAGTTTAGCGACAGCTCATGCAATATAAATACACCCCGGACCGTGTATTTAGGACGGCCTGCGACCGTCTCCAACAAACCCATCGCGCTACCCAATGGCAGATCGTGGACAGCTGAATCTTGATTGTGTCTCATCGCAGAAAGATCTCCTGATCAGTGGCTCAGAGCATCTATCTCTTCGGATAGAAACCAATGGGCTGTGGCGATCAATTCACTCGTTAAACGCCTTGGATTTCAAGAAACTGGAATTCAACCTGACAGTTATCGTGTTTCCGATGTTGCCAAACCCAAATCGAGAAAAAATTGGTTCTTTGCTGAAATCCCAGAATCCCTCTATGCTGTATGCATACATACTACATGAATGTAATTACAGCAATACATGGTCTCACGGACCTCCATCATGCTGCGCGATGAATTTGAGGCCAGTTTCCAGTGCGGTCAGAGGAATTTGATGGCATGCACAAGGAGGGTGGGAATGTTTTGCGGTCGATTCCAATTAGAGGCAGAATAAACGATGATTGAGCCCCTGCCAAACCAGGGCTTCGCGGCAAAATTCTTGACAGATAGATGTTGTCAGTATCAGCGGTTGATATAAGGTTCAGAATACACCAAGCGGATATGTTGTGAAGTGGAATCTGCCTGAAAAGTTCTGATGCGCTTGAGAGCAACTGGTTGTCTATCGTACGAAGCTCGAAAGACGTCTCCAAATCCCCCGCTAAATGTCGGATTCATCGTGGTCGTGAACTCCGTCGATGAATAGTGAAGACGGGAGTTGATCGTGCGCTTCGAATAACTTTTGCCTCACTCGCAGGGCCCACGAACGGGAATCCGAACTCGGAATGGAGCCCCGATTCAGCACCTGTCAATTTATGAGAGGCTTCTACTAAGAATTGTGAAGCCACTAACCTCCTGAATGGCGTCCAGAAATGATTGGACGTCTCTACTTCCCAGTTGCCCAACGGCACGCATATCATCCTTGGAATGAAGAATCGCTACGAGGTGCTTTGTAATCTGTTCCTCAATCTGTTCACTGCTGTGGTGTAACGGTAGGGAGGAAGCCTGCCGAGCCTGAGAGTCAAGCATCATTGACAATGAAAGTTGCCGGCGTTCCGAGCTTACCACCAGCGGCGGCCTTGTGTGGGGGGCGACGGTGCCCTGGGAGTTCCCTGAAGCTTGTTGGCTTGCCGGCAGCAACATGAAGTGGAAGCAAAGCCGGAAGCAGGCAGGAGGGGGGGCATAAAACACCATGCGGTCCCAACGTACGACCCACAACCGGGACGAGATCCCATGACGCATGACGCACGCCCACACCGCTCGACGGACACCAGAAACGCGTCGAGCCCCGTATGCGCATTCCACCCCACGTAGACCCACGACGGACGGACGAAAAGCCCACACGCCGTCGAAACCCCCACGTGCAACCCCGCACAACCGTGCACAGACCCCGACTCTACGCCCCCCGCCGCGAAGCACACGCATAGGCAGCCCCGCGCACATACTGCTTGAAGCAAGACGCACGCTTACACCAGAAATGCACCCACACGCCCCACCCACACCACCCCCTAACCGCAACACTCCACTCGAATCCAAACCAAAAGCAAACTCACCCTCGAAAGCACTCGCCCATCCCACCGCTGTGTAGGTTGTCCGCCCACATTTCTGTGCGCGATTCCGCTCCCATTCCCACGCGCAAGGAAGAACTGCCTGCCGAAGGTGTTGGTGTTGGTGGGGTGAAAGGAGCAGGGTGAGAACTATGTTTCGACGCTCGATCAAACGAATCGAAATAAATGGCAAGGATGAAGGTAAGGAAAGGAAGCGGCACGAAAATAAAGGGCAAGCGAACGGCAGGCAGCCAAGGATGGGAAACGACCAGGGAGGAAACAAAGTGGAAATGATAACGACTTTATTCAAAAGAAGGAAAGCAGAAAAACACACCTCATCCACAGATGGGGAAGCAGATGGAGCGGAGAATGGCGTGACACCAGTCATACTCGAATGCAGAGACGTAAGGACGTAAATCATGGCTTCGTTCAGGGCGGCCTTGTCGGCGTGCACAGTCAGCGCGTGCTGACAAAGGTTGCCGAGGTCCGAGAATTGCAATGGCACATGAAGGGGCGCTCGCCGGCGTGTTTAAAACTGGGCAGGCGTCAGCGTGGGGAAAGGAGAACTGGGGCGAGGAGCATAGGGATCGCGTGGAGTAGCGCGTGGGCCGGAGGACCGTTCAAGTCATGGGCAAGCGAGGAATGCGAGGAAGTGGGAGGATTGTAAGCAAGTACGCAACGGGATTTACCAAGTGTACGCTGCGAACGAACGCCAGCCTGCACTCGTCAAAGCCGCACTGGAATGTCTTGACCGGCGGGGAGTAGGGCGGCGCGAACGGCATCTCCACGTCGTCTCCAGGCCCTGATGCTCGTCCGCGGCGTCGTAGTGCGCTCGGATCCATCTCGCTCGTCGCCGCGGCCGTCGGATGGAATAGACAAAAAAAGATGCGGTGGACGAGCTGAAGGAACATGAGGCACGGATCACGTGGGGAGAAGACGCCAAGCAACGGGGACAAGCGACAGGATGTCATGGAGATTCGCAGGACAAGGCAAGGACAAGGTGTCCGATTTCAAAGCACAGCCACATTGCCAAAGTGCCCGATTTGGTTGAATTACGGTGGCTGTGCAATGTTCTTCGCTCATGCCGGCTGGCCACAAACGCTGAGGCATTAAGTCTCAGTTCTAAATCTCTTTTAACAGTCCCAGAGATGTCCCATTGTCGTAGACACCACCATCGAGAGCGACCATGTTGATGCCCTCTACATAGTGTTGCCGGGGTTAGGTTCGGAACCGATCCCGAACCTGAACCAAACCCGAACCGCACCTGAATTCAGGCTCGGAGGCATCAGCGAACCTGAAACGACCCGGGGCGGTTCGAGGTTCGAAGATTTTGGATTTTGCGAACCTGTTTGAACCTGGTGCGAACCTGAAAATTTCCGAAGGGTTTCTGGGTGTATTTCCACCGCTAAAAGACACTTGAGACTGATGGTTCTGTTGTGAATCACAATATAATAGTCGTGTATATCTAGACGTGAATGTCACTGTAAAAGTGAGACATAAACTCGTATAAACGTGGTACACACCTGGTCTCCGTCAAAGTGGCCGTGACGAAAGAGTTTGTTATGTATGGGGAATGTCGCCCTGGCAAAATACAGTACGGTGAGCCGTCAACATCTGATACACCATTTGATAACGCTCAAGCTAATTAAATTTCTTGAAGGTTTACTCTGCGCATTACCAGGAGTCAATGGTGTGCCCAAAGTCCATCATTTCCTGTTGCACCGTCTGTCTAAGAAAAACCAAATCGTCTGGTATTATCTGCGACTGCCTTTCCGGCCGCACGCCACTTGGATAATAGAATGCGTTACAATGCTGAAACCTGGGATTTGGCCCCTGCGGGATGGAGCCCGACCTTCGAGGACACTGCTGTATGTCAAAATTTGAGGCCAAGTGATACCCCGATCAAAAAGTATGGGAGCTTTTTCATCAAGACAAGGATCCAGGTTCCAGAAGCCCTGTAGGTGCCTGAGGGTGAATAAATTGAGCACCTGCGGCACAGTGCAACACTCCCACAGTTCCCTAAATTACTGCGGCATTTACGCTGGGCCGCCATGACCGCAACTTGCTCAACATTCTCTCGGACCTGCCGCGAAAGTCACGTAAACCTCATTGTGTGGCGTGTCGCCGTCCGAAAGGCGTGTACGCTGCTCGACTCAATTATCGCAGGTGTGCACGGCTTGTGCCAGTCTCTCCGTGAAAATCGCAAATATTGAGGCCGCATGTCTAGCTCATGGCGCCAACTTTCGTCACCCTCTTTAGAAAATTAAGCATTCTGTTTTGCGACTTGCGTCCCCATCGCTGCCAGATATATTATCTCGACCTTTGATGCGGTAAAAAACTGAACATTGAGCAAACTGGCTTTTCTGGAGGTTCTTCCGTGGGACCAACATTGTGAGGGCTATATGGGGATCTAAATGCTAGAAGGGCAGCGCTAATATCCAACCTCCTCGACCCAGGTCGCACTTCAATGGACAAAAACGAGGCCACTCTCCGTGGAAAATGGCTATGCCAGGTCTTCAAAGACTACAACATTGACTTTGTCACCGGCGCCCATATCTTTGGTCCTAGAAGTGGAAAATTTACTTCATTCCAGGGTCGGCGCTAAGTGGGGCGGCGTCCCTCCCTATACGTCTTTGCGCAGGTTCCCGGTTTGCACGGACTCTTTACGTACGTTGCCTGTTGCATGTCCGCTACATATGTACCGAATAAAAATCTACACAGCTCTGCAGTGCTGTGTACGCGGTAGCAGTGCGTATTCTGCCTACCTCGAAATTTCCCATGTCACGGCAGAAATGCGATTTCCAAGTCATGTAGCGGTGTAACACTGCCAGACGACGTGAGTCCCCCAGACGACGTGACTCCGCGTGTTTTTGCTGCCATGTATGACCCCAGATCGCCGAAGGCAGGCCTCGATGCCCACTGGGGTGCGTTGTAATACGACAAATGAATTACCAGAGCCGTCCCATCATGTATCTTCCCTTATGACCACCTCAATCTGCGCTTTAATCGGATTTCCTGCGCTTCTCTCTGAGTTTCGATTTCACAACGAGTTAAGTACTCCCCGAGGTCTGTATATTCTAGCTCTTGTTCCGATCACGTCAGGCGGGGATTCGCTGCACGACTCCGTAATGTCACCGGCACGACCTAGACACTCTTCGGTTTACCCCTGACCGTCTCTTTCTTCGACCGCGGAGTGGGACGGCGAAGAGGTGAGGAGGGTGACGTGAAGGTAGCAACGACTGGAAATACTGTAGTATTTCGATTAAAGGTTCAGGTGACAGGTGACATTGGGTCGTAAACTTAACAATTTTGGACGAGGTGACAGTAACTTTCCGATTTTGAGGCCGAACCAGGCCGAAAAGTGCCCAAATTTCTGGCCCGGCATCTGCCGGACGTCCATTGGTAAATTTCTCGTGTTAGCCAAGGAATGAACCAGTGCACAAGTGAAGTGACGGGTGCCTGCCCGCAAATGAATCTATCTGCGAGTGGTCTGGACGAATTTGCGCAATTCTAAGGAATGATGAGCAGAGGTAAAGGTGCACCTTCAGCGCCTATTGTAGGGCAGGCAGAAGGACGCGAGGAGCTGGCGAGCTAGTCAGGCTTTGGCCGCATCCCGTCTGAAAATAAGCATGAGAAAATGAATCCCGATTCGAGTATCCTCCGAGAAGAGACGGAACGTGGTTGAAAAAAATATCCCCAATTGAGATGATCGTAAATAGGTGTATACTGATCTATGGTCAATGGTTAATACACGAGGTATACCGTTTGAAATCAAGTATGAGAAAATGAAACTTCAAATTTTAGTCATTCATTTGAGGAACCCACATGCGGACCATGCTTTGCCTTCACGGCATTTCGATTCGACTTATAATGCGACCAATCCAACGCTTCCTTATTCAACCGCCCCCTCCCTGAATATTTCACCAGAACCTCCATTCTTGTTCGTCGTGAAATCACAGTACGAACTCAATCCTTTGGCATTACATCCGTTTCTTACCATTGGAGCCTAGTTGACAATGGGTTTACATATCTCACGTCCCACCATTGATGCGGAGAGCGTTTTTCGTGGCCTGGCTGGACCAGAGACCATGGAGGCTGCCCACACTGATGCGAAGCATCCGACCGCAAATGCCGATCAAATGGCTACGAACGTCCACCATTCTCTCTTCGCTCTCACTCACGACGTGCACCTCGCCATCTCGGCCGTGCTCGCCGCATACGTGGTGATGCTTATCTTCCGGGGGTAGGTGGACTCTCATGACCTCGATAGAAAGCCATTAATATTCACGATCGTTTTGCAGTCATCCCGCCAGCACCGACTACTACACTCTTAGTGGCACAAAGGCAATCATCGCAGATGGAGCACTCGGAGTCAGGGATGGAACTGTGCAACTTCTTGGCCGGCCCAAGTCGTTTGGGATCGCGTTGACTTATTAACCCATATAGACCATTCCCAGACCATTCCTAGCTAGTATAATGTTTTAGATGACAATCCTAGATAATTTGACGAGAGGCACGACCAGCTTAAAATGATTAGATGATTTATTAAGCAAAGGAGCATGATTACGGCCATCGTGTCTTGTCTGGAATTTTAAGACAAATATTATTCAAAGATAATAGAAATCTAGAGCGCCGGGGAAAGCGGTGACTGACCGAAATGGAAAGAACGTCAGTCCGGAAGTATACCAGATCTGCATAACTTTCGGTTACTCCGGGATACAATGCGTATACCAGATGCGAGACCTGGCCGTAGACTTAGAGGAGTTGGGGTTGGGACATACTGCCGCTAGGTGATCGACTGGCGAGGCAAGAGAATGAGAAGAACTTGTTGAGTGCTATTGTTCAAGGTGGCAAGGTGATAAATTTGTGTGCGAGATTCCTGCGGAGAATTCAGGATTCCACCGATAATGAGAGTGAAATCAGAGGAACACAACTTGACGACGCCAGCCCAAGGAGATAGAGCAAAAAATCGCCGTCAGGGCGGGCTGGAACGAAAAGCCCGTTCCGACAGCGTTCCGAAGCCTTTTCAAACTCAAACATCTCCATCAGGAATGGCCTTTCAGCGGTTACAGACCTGGCCCGTCTGCGTCAAACCTGGATTTCTGACACAGACCAATACAGACCCACAGACACACCGGTGATTGCCAATTTTCGGCACACCGGATGTTCTATTCGAAAGCTGAGGTATGAGATTTAATTTCAGCCAGACGGAAATCGGATCTGATTCCGCGAGTTTCAGTCACACAATTGGCTGAGGCCCGAGTGCTATTCTGATATTCCAACTTTCAAATAGAACATCCGGCATCCCGAGACATGTCCATGTGTGCTAAAACAAAGCAATGACAAAGTGGGAACAAAGAACAAGTACTCATCACTAAGCTTCCCAATTTCGGGATGTCGGACGTTCTATGTGAAACTTGGAATATCGTAATAAATTTCAGGGATGGGCTGATCCTGGAACTGAAAATCAGGGCAACAGCTTTGGTGTCGGGTGAGGTGAATTTTGTTCTTACATACTGAGTTCAGAATACAACGTCCGGAGTGCCGAAATTTGGCAATCGCTTGTGTGAGATCAGTACAGACACGCTTACGTTCCTACAGACACTTTACCCCATGGACTGCAAATCCCTAACGTCCGCTCGCTTACCACCTTGATGTCTCCCCAACCGAGCGTTGTCCGGTGTCGGCTAAAGAGTTGTGAAAAAAAAACCTCATTCTTGCCACGTTTTCCCGGGACCGTCTCGGATAAGAGGGGCTTAAGAGAGTTTTTTTATATTGCAACTCCTTGAAACAACCCTATAAACACACCATTGACGTCGGTAATGTCATTGCCCCTCCCTCACCCGGTCAATTCCTCTCAATCCTCTTTTGCACTTTTCAAATAGCTATAGCACCGTGAGTTTTCGGTTCACCCCATTCACCGTTCTGACGTCAACTCAGATGCTCAGTAACTTCAGGCAGCCACTGGCAGTATGTCCACTCACGATCATGTTAACTACTCCCATAATCTATTCCATTCAGCTGCGCGGCGCCATTACAGTTCTCAACCAGTTGTTCACCCAAGTTTATTTTCCGGACCGGAATCCGGTCGACCGATTGCATCAATGCCATGCGATCCGCAGGATCGGCTGCTTGCTTCTCGGGCATCTGCAGCCACACGGCTTGCATCGGATTCACACTTAAATCTCGGGTTCCACGGCGCTACACTCTAGATAGTACAATGATAAAAAACTCCTTCAATCCTCAGCTTTCTGAGGCTTCTTTCGACAGCTTCCTTGAAAAACGGACAAACTATCACTGCTGTTTGAGAGCAGCTCGGTTGGTGTCGATTTTAGCGACTTCTTTGGCTTGGAGCGAGCGTTCAAAGAGCGGCCGAGCCTCCATCCAAAGCAGTTCAGCCTTGGATGGCTCGCCCCTCTCGCGAGCCAGATTTCCGAGACGTAGCATTCATTGAGCACGACTGCGATGAATGTCCATGGTTGTAAATCCGTCCAAGGCGACGACAAAGAGGGTGTGCGCCGTGTCGCTATCGCCCTGGGACAGAAATATGTCGCCGAGGAAAAGAAGGGCCTTGTGAACAGCGAGCGTTTCTTTTGATGTCTGTGCGTGCACCAGGTACACTGTGGTCCACGTCGGCGTGGGCTCAACGTCAGGAGCCGCCCATCGAGTAACATCTGCGAGTCGCTCGAGGCAATAGGATACACCTTCAACGTAGCTTCCTGAGAATGAACCGATGCACTGTAGGAATCCGGTCTTCGCGGCGCCAAGGTTGCCCTCTCGCAGATTAAGATCCGCTAAGACCTTGTCACAGTTAGCGACCCCCATACGGTTCCCAGAACTCTTGAATACGTCGTTGGATTTATCGAGGATCTGAAGCACGTCAGTTTTAGGTGTACCAACCACGACACCAAGCTCGGCAAGATTGAGCAGAGTTAAGGCGTATGTGTATGCATCCTGCTCAAAAGACGTCTCTTCAAGAACTTGAGCATGAATGGCTCTGGACTCGGCATATTCAGACTTCAGGAGATGAACTTCCGCCTCGTTTGCCATGAGTTGGTGATCCAAATTACCGCCGGACATTCCGCAAAGGCCAATGAGTTCCCGAGCTCTGCAAAGCATGGACATGGTACCCGCGAGGTCTCCTAGGGTCTGGGAACACATCGCTTGAAGCATCAACGTAGTCGCTTCCTCGTAAAGACTCCCAGATAACTCCGCGAATTTTCCTCCCTCACGGGAATGCTTCTGGGCCGTAACATAATCGCCCATGCGCCACCTGATGTAGCCGAGATAGTTGAGTGTGCTGCACAGTTGGTTGGGGTCCCCGGACGCGCGCGACAATGAGAGCGCCTTCTCGAGGCTTTCCACGGCCGCGGGTATGTCAGTTTTGCAGTGGGAATAGTAATATCCCAGTGAGCAGTAGAATTTGGCTATCAAAAATGCGTTGGAAAGATTGAACGCGAAATAAGGAGATTCACGTACATTCAACGACCGGATCGGTAATGTTTTCGAAATGAGAGAGAGCGAGACCGATCTGAGCGTCTGCGTCCGCAATGGGATGATAAAAAGAAGAATAAAACTCTTCTGTCATAAATTGGACTTCCAATTTGTGATCAGACGGGCGAGGCAAAGCCGCTGGAATCGAATCCATCAATACGGAACGGCCGTGCCCCGTGATTCGATGGAAATTATTGAGCGAAATGGTGCACTTGATCACATCTGCGATGTCTGGCTCCTCTGGACGCAACCCTCTCATGAGGATCTGGTACAGGTTCCCGAGATTCGAGGTAATTTGATTCAACGTTCCGGCCATTTGAACGGCTCCTCGATATTTCTGGTACAACTCCAATAATAATTGAAGATGGCTTCGGAAAGGACGAACGAGAGATCTATTGGGCGGGTGGAAGTGAAGCATATGTTCCCGTATAGGAACGAGGGACTTTAAGCGGGCTTTGTCGTCGGTATATGCCAGGGAAGTGCGCAGTAATGCAGCTTTGCATTTGAGAACGTCCTGGACGGGAATATTACTTTGGAGGAGCTCGGAGTCCGAGATTCCGTCCGGTAGAATGGAG
The DNA here is from genome assembly GCA_029204075.1 of Mycena capillaripes. NCBI lineage: Eukaryota > Fungi > Basidiomycota > Agaricomycetes > Agaricales > Mycenaceae > Mycena > Mycena capillaripes. The sequence goes on from JARHKZ010000001.1 coordinate 3,024,045, forward strand.
AGAAGTCTCAATATGTCAACAGCCCCTGGTAGGGCTATGATTCGAGGACTCGAAAGAGAGAGTGCGATGGAGGCGTCTAAGCTGGATCGCCTGTCGGAACCGTGCGATAGCATGGACGTCTTTTGGGTCTCCCATCGAGCTAGGACATCGGAACAGCCCTCATAGTCCACGAGATGTGCGATGAGATCGACTGCAAGGGGCATGTTGTCCGTCAGGCGAAGAAGTTCGTCGATCTCTTGGCTGTTATGCGCGTCTTCTGCGATATCTACGAAGGTTTGCCGAGCGGCCTCATCGGACAGCGGTTTCAAAGGCGGCAAAAAAGGATGGGACCAAGGGACTTTGGCAGGCCGCTCAGCCCCTCTCATCGTAATCTACGAGTGAGTTAGCAGAATAACGACGAAGGCAATTCATTAGTTTCACCATCAATGCGAGATGTGGCACATCGGCAAGTAGCGAAAGGAATTCCTCCACAGCACCGCGCGACTGGAGAGGCTCCCAAGGTGTCTCGAGATTATCCAGAATCAAGAGGCAACGTGGTTTGCTAGAGAGCGAGCGGACGACGGGCTTTGTGAGATCTTTTCCTGGTTTGAGTCCGAGATACAACCCAATCTGCGCTGCGAGTTCGACGCTGGTGGTCGCCGAATCGGCTGCTACAAAGGACCTGTGTTGGTATTTCACAGCGGTGTCAGGATGGTGTAGGACGGCTCGGGCAAGGCTCGTCTTTCCCATGCCGCCACCCCCGAGAATCGCTATCCGAGGTGAATCACCAGCCAGAGCCGCCATGACGTCTGCTAGTTCGGTCGCACGACCGTGGAATATTTTAGGGCTCGAAGGGAGCACTGTGAAGGAATTCGAGCTGAACAAAACGGATCAGCTAGTTATCGAGATGAATTATTTTGGTATATACTTACCTGTTTTGTGAGCCGTTGAGCGGATCGTAAATCTGATGCTTAAGTTGGTTTACGGGTCGCACGGACAGAAAACGACGACACACGTACGGAGGACGACTGGTCTGAAATCGAACCGTCAGAAAGCGTCGAAATCAGCTCCAATATTTCTCTGTGCATGGACTCTGTTTTGTTCTTCATCTCATCAAGGCTGTCGAAAACAACAGCGCCGGAATCGATCTGCATGATGCTTGAATGTCGTATGTCACTTCGGACAATATTAAAACGGCACGTACCTTGAACACATCCATGGCCTCCTGCAATCCGGCGCGGCAATCCTTGAGCAGGTTGTTCATCTCGCTCTGGCGAAAGAATTGCTTGATCCTGTTGCCATCCTGTTGCGCCTCGAAAAATGTATGTATTTTACCGAGCGTCCTGTAGATATCACGTCAAGAATGGTTGGCTCTATAAATGTTGGACACCGCATAAGTACTCGGTGAATTTGCCAATATCGACCATTCGTGAGGGCGGCACGGTGCCCGAGGTCTCCGAGTGTATGTGAAGACTCGAAATAGCGAAGAGGACCCCGTAAATGTGTTCCATGAGCTGGATGCATTCGTCTTTGTTTCTCTTGACATTCTAGGTTGGTTCCGAGTGAGAAATTATGGAGAAGAACAGTAAGATTCGGATTTCATTATTACCGGAATCATTGTGACGAGAGACATAGTTGTGCTGGAGATGGCGAGCACGAAAGGGGTGCAGAAAGCGTCATGGAGTTCGTTGAGAATTGCGACAGCGGGCTTTAAAAGCTCGGTGATACTATTCAGACGAATCGCAGATGCGGTGGGTGGGTGAGGAGGCATGGTGAAAGATAGAGAAGGGGATTGACGTGGACGTGCGTCGTGACTTCGCGGGCTTGTATTTATGTTTTCCGTCCCGAATCAACACATTGAACGCCTATCTATCATTGGGCGGTCACTATTAGACAGTTCGCAGTAGATCCCCGCACGTCATCAGGACGTCCGCCAAGAATGATAAACAGTTGATTCAGAAGAAATGATGTTCCTGAATAGATTGAAATCAGTCCATGTCCTGGAGTCGTAGGAGAATAACTTGGTGCCAGGGGCGGAGGAAGGGCTGGAGAGATTCGCCAAAGGGTGCTAGCCGATCAAACCAAACAGCAAGTAGGGAGGAAGTCAAAATGCACCGCGAGAAACATTCGGGGGCCTCGAGGCGCTTGAGGTGAGCTAGGGTGTGCTCGTGCATGAAATTGATAAATTGCCGCTGAATTCAAATAAAATCCATTGGGCAAGAAAACTCCACGCCTGTGAGAGATGGAAGATTATTGAAGATGAATATTCTGATCGAATTTCAAAGGTGAATCGACACTCGTATCCGAAAGCTCGCCTGCCACAGGCGATGCGGACCGAGAGTCGCTCGTTCCGTTAACCATCGCGGTCCTTCGCTCCAACACCTGCCACAATCCTAGTACATGCCGCAGTTTCCGGGACGAAGGGGCTCTGTAGATTCCGGTTGGCTCCATGTCGTACGCCATGTTTCTAGCGTCGAACAGAGAAATTCTCTGGATCCAAAGCATAGATACCGGTTAGTACGAGTTTCGCCTACCGATGGAGGGGGCTTGTTACTGGGACAATCCTTTGGTTCACTCCTACCTCAAATTCATTAAAGAACATGCATGCAGTGCCTCTACTGACTGACCAAGATACAGCATCGACTTTTGAAGTGATACAACAAAGAAAAAGATGTCGCGTTCAAGCTCCTCCGATTTTCTAGACGGCAAGTGACCGTAATTTTTGGGCTCCGAGTTGAGCATGCAGTGGTGGAGAAAGGGTTAGCGACGCTCGAAATTATTTACTTCGCTGCTTCAAAACAAAAAGCTTTTGTTGTGGTTCGGTACAAGGAAGTGACATCGTGACGTGACGGGTGACGAAGCCTGTTACGCTCCTGATCTCGATCAGCTTGTACGGGGCTTGGCTGGGAGGATGAACGCAGGTATTCGTTCCTTCAACTGACCCATTTACTGACCCTGCATATAGAATCTCCTCCGCACATTAACCGAGAGCAAGGCCAAGGCTGCTTACCCGGAATACGATCTCAAGCTTCTGCTTACCACCGTCAAGGATGGACGGGTAAGTGGCACTGGATACGAAGCGGTAGTGGAAGCTGAGACGCGGGGCCAGCGCCAGGCACAGGAGTCAAAGCTCACGGACCCGTTCTACGACTCGCTGGAGGGTCTCTTGCTCGATCTGCGCACCACTTCAATCGTAAGTCAAAGTCACGCCGCAGGAGGCGTGACCGCGTTTTCTCACTTTTCCGATAGGATAACCACGACGCCGAGGCGTTTCTGAAACCCGTCTCGAAGGCGGAGGTACCGGACTACTATGATGGTGCGCGCTGTTTGCTCGAGAATTTGCCACAGACGTTAATTTTTGCGAAAATACAGTCATTACGACTCCTATGGACCTGCAGACTATGCTCAAGAAGGTGAAGGGGAAGCAATACAAGTCCAAGCGCGAGTTCAAGGACGACCTCGACCTCATATGGTCCAACTGCTTCACATACAACGCGACCGAGGTAAGTCGTCGTAATTCAAAATTTCCCTGAAAGCAATTATCGCCCTTGCACGATGATCGTACCCTTATCCTTTGCTCCTTGTCCCTCTGAATGTACCGCAACTGACGCCCCTCACTGTAGACCCACCCCCTCCGCCAATGCGCCAAACGCCTCAAACTCAAAGCCGACCGTCTCCTCAAGAACATCACCGATCGCAAGGAGCGCGCCGACCCCGTCATCCCCGCCGCCCTCGGCGGCGGCGGCCCCGCCCCAGGACGCACCTCCTCGCCCTTCCCGTCCTCTCAGTCGTCTGCGAAACCCAACGGCGCCATTAACGGCACCGCCCACCGCCCACCCACAATCACCATCAAGCCGCGCAAGTCCTTCAACGACGGCAGCAGTTCGCGGCGAGGGTCCGCGTCAGGGACGGCGCTGAAGCGCGACTTGTCGCTGTCGGCGTACGCGCCGGCGCAGAAGTTCGAGGAGATGCCCGCGCTGGTGCGTACGGCGGAGGGGATGCGCGCGTTCGCTGCGGCTGACGCGGATGCGGGGCCTGCGGCACTGCGGGCGTACCTCCCCGCGGACCTCCTCGACGTCGTCGTCAAGCAGGAGGAGGTGGACGAGGACGCGACGGACGCGATGGAGGTTGACGACGGCGTGTTGGGCGATAAGCGACGGTGGTACGTGCCTTCCCTTGACAATGAGAGAACTGCGTATATATTATAATCTTATCTAGGAGCGGTTTCGATGACCGCCCACGTAAACGTGCGCGATCGGACGGCGCAGTAGCTACGAGTACCGCAGACCCCCACCTCTGGTGGACCGCCGTGCACTCCGACGCGCTCCTCCCCAACGGCCTCCCGGGCATCGCGCACCCCGCCTCCCTCCCCCTCCCCTCCCTCCCTCTCCCCTCCTCCGCTTTCCTCCCTCCCGGGAGGCGCAAACGCCGCAAGAAGAAGCCCAAGGCGTCCACAGATCCCGCAAAGGCCCGCAACGGGCGGGACGAGAAGACCCTCCTCGCGCTCATGAGCACCAACATCCGCACCATGCGCCGGCTGCGGCACACGCACGCGCGGTTCGCTGCCTTGGGACTCGGGTCGTCCTCTGGCGCTAATAACGACGAGGGAGACGGGATGCTGCCGCCTCCGTTACCGTTGCCGCCACTGGGAATGCCGCCGCCGCCGCTTGAGGCGGGGCTGCTTGCGATGCCGGAGTTGCCCGAGAGGGAGGGGGAGGAGGAGCATGCGGTTGTGGGGGAGAATGAGGTGGATGATCGGCCGTGGGGGGGAGAGTTGGGGATTGGGGGTGTGGGTATGGGGGGTGGGAGAAGGAGGAAGGGGAAGGGGCGGGTGTCGGCGTCGGCGTCGGGGGTGGGTGGTTTGGGATTAGGGCCGGGTGTGGGGAGGGCGTTTGGAAATGGGGTGGGTACGGGTGCGTATGGGGCTGCGGGTGCAGAGGAAGAGGACGAAGTGCCCGAGATCGAAGTGGGCGGCGCGAATGCGGAACGGTGCATGCGCTGGATGGGGAGCAAGGTCCTCGAGCATGCGGGGTTCCAGGGTACGTTTTCCTTCTCCTTTTCCTTCCCTTCCCTTTTCCTTCACATCCGATGCTGTGCTCGTGCGCAGTCCCGTCGGCAACCTATAACCTATTTTTGGTCCATCCCGATTCCGATCCTGCGCTGACGCTTTCATGGATGTGTAGGCACCTCGAACGCCGCGCTGGACGTACTGGCATCCGTCACCTCGGAGTACCTCCTCAATGTTGGCCGGACGATGCGGTATTTGTGTGACAAGTATTCGCAGACGATGACGCCTGAGGTGTGTGTCGTCTCTTCTTGCTATGTACTCTTCATGGAGATGCGACTCCGTCGCCTATCTTTCTTTCTGGCTTTCCGCTTATTATCCGGCACCCTCTCTCTTTTCGCCTTCTTCCTCCCCGTCTGGCTTCACATCGCGCTAATGCCCCGTCCCCCGTCCAGGAAACCATCCTCCACACGCTCTTCGAGTCGGGCATCTCCCGCGTGCAGGACCTCGAGCGCTACATCTCGGACGACGTCGAGCGCTACGGCGCGCGTCTGGGCGACCTCGAGAAGAAGCTAGTCGGCGCGTATCGCGAGGTGGTAAGTCGCGCCTTCGTTCTCTCCGCGCTATATACTTCTTTGGTTGACTGAACATATTTTTTCTCAAACAGACGGCGGCGGTCGACCACCTCTCGGACGAAGGTCTATTCGAAGAGGAGGAGGAGGATGGCGGGGCCTTGACTATGTGCGTCTCTTCCTTCCTTTTATTCTATCCACATGAGAGAGAGGAGACTAATGAATGATCTGCAGGGGCGACTTTGCCGATGCGCTGGGCGAAGACTACCTGGGGCTGCGCGAGCTTGGGATCGCGGCCGAGTTTGGCATGTCGAGCTTGAGTATCCCGAAGAAGTTGCTAAGGAACAAGAGGCGGGTGGGGATGGGGGCGGGGACGGGCAATGTGTGCGTATTCATTCTTTTCGATCTTTTCACATTCATACTCTTCGTTTTTCTCCGCCTACTCCGCGAGTTATTGATGATTGTTTTTCTTTCAGTGCACCCGCCCCGCCACCCCTCCCGTACCCGCTACCGCCGCCGTTCGTCCCCCTCACAGCAGGCAAGGTCGACTCGCAGATCGGCCTCCTGCGTCCGTACTACACGAATCGCTTCGCGCTTATCGCAGCGGCAGCGCACGCCCCCACGCCTTCGGCGTTCCAGCCGCCGCACCTCCCCGGACCATCCTTCCCCTCCCTCCCCGGACCATCGCTCCCCCCTCTCCCTGGACCATCGCTCCCCCCTCTCCCTGGGCCCTCTCTCCCTGGTCTCCCTGGTCCGTCTCTCCCTGGTGTCCCGGGCCCACCCAGCGCGCTACCCGCGCCGGCAGCAATGCCCCCGCCTCCACCGCCCCCGGCCCCAGTCATCCTCCCGCACATGCAGCTCCCCGACGACGCGCCGTCGGCGGTGCACGCCAAGATGGGGCCCCTGGGGCAGATCCTCCTCGCTAAGGCGGGGGGAAGAAGAAGGTCGCGTCGGCGTCCGCGGGTGCCGGCACGGCTGGTGGTGGTGGGGGAGGCGCAGGTGCAGGCACGCCGACGAAGGCGAAAGCGGAGCCTGGAGTGGACGCAGGAGCGGGAGCGGGAGCGGGTGGGGGAGCGGGAGCTGGAGCGGCGCAAGGGCAGGGCGAGGCGAAGAAGAAGAAGAAGGGCGGCACGACGGGGGTGGGGACGGGGAATGGGCGGAAGAAGAGTGCGAGTGGGACTGGGAAGGGCGATGGGGCGCTGATGCCGCCGCCGCCGGTGCCTGCGCCTATCGTTGCGGCGGGGGTGTGAGTGAGTCGGAGCATGGGCTCGAGCTTTGGGCGGCGTGTCTTGGTATTATCCCCGATTGGGGCAGCGCATTCGACGTGTGGGCTTTTCGCTCGGCGGTTGGTAGATATGTATGGCGCTCCATTGCACGTCGTCAGGTCGTGTATGCTCTGCGGACGGACGAAATTATTGTAGAGCTATGATAGAGCCTAGTGCAGGATATGTCGTTGCAATATTTCGTGTTCCCGTTTGCTTTCCCTCAGGGATTGCAGGAGAGTTCTTGGGGGCTGCGTCCAGAGTTCTTTCATGTGAGTGAAAGGCATACAGTGCTACTCGTGGTACAACTGATTGTCCAGCCTCGCTTCCCGCATTTGAAACTCCGCACGGAACAATTAAGCCACGTCGCTCTGTTTGTGATCTCCTTCAGTAACTTCTGAGACGCTTGACTCGATCACTGGGGATCCGATTCTTGGGGAACTCACAATCGATTGGACCTCATCTTTGGCCACCTTGAAGCTTCTCGGGGATTTGGTCGCTGTTTTTTTTTCTTCTCATATCTGCCACCTCGGCGCCTCGAGACTGTTACAAAGACTTCAGGTAGTTGTCGGCGTCGAGACTGCACTCGCAGGACTCTTTCTCCCTGAAATCTCCGCAATGCCCGATTCCGGCGAATGCACAGTTAACGGGAATCTAGGCTTGAGCTTGGCTGGACACAAGGGCGTCAGTATCGCGACATACTTCTCCAGTTTATTCAAGTTGCCTGAGGCCAAGCGCTATGTCATGCTATGTAATCACTCGTAGATTTACGGGCATAGCAGACAATGTCGTTCCGACGTGGATCATTCCGCCCGCAATATCCTGGGAGGTCGCTGTTTTCTCTTTATTTCAGGGGACAAAAATCTGACTTGGGTTTCTGGGATTTATTTCAGACCAGTGACTATTCGAGCGATAAACCTGGGACACGGCGCCGTTCTTCGCCGTGGAAAACGTCCTGACGATGGACGATGGGTACCGGATCCTACTTCTGCATCCGCAGGGAGACAAGCAGTACGTCCTCCCAACTCATCTCCCCCGTACGCAGCACAACGCCGCGGCCTGTCACTTCCTCCGCCTACACTGCCGCTACTCACTGGACTTTGCGCTTCGCCGCGGAGACATATCCGACGACTACTCGAACTGGACCATCACGGCGGCGATGAGCGCGCTCGGGATGGACTATTATGGGAACGACGATCCCGATGCGGCGGATCGCGAGGTGGCGCCGCTGAGCGACCCGCAGGGGCAGACAGCTCTTGGGAAGGTAATTTCAAGGCATGTGTTTGAGAGGAGAACCGCGGAGGCCCTTGGAGGGCTTGGGGCGTCGACGTCGCCCGCCGACAGCGGGCTTTGTGATACTAACACCGGCAAGCTTTGGGACGCTGGCGGCGGCCCGCTTTGGGACTGAGCTTGAACGGAGTGACATATTCAACCTGAGCCCCGTGGGCACTGCTACGCGGACATGTGGTTTGCGGCGTACGTTTTCTGGACGAAGCTGGTTCTCCCTGTAGCATACCCTATTTAGAAAGAAGCAGACAAGGCGGGAATGCGCACTCCTGGTTTTTTGAGTTCCTCTTCACCCGTTGCCGCGCGGGCTTTACCTCCATGGGCACCCACGGGGTTCATTCTTGTTATTTACGTTGCCACCAAAGAGTCTCATGCTGGTGCTGTGAGAAAGAACTCGAACCTCATCGCATCGTGCGCACAGTTGAATTGCGAACATTATTGCGTGGCCCTGTTTCCCTCGGCGCGTCAACGACACTTTGGGAAATATATTTATTCCGGCATTGAAATCACTGTGAACGAAGCAGGAATAAAGGGGCAGCGTGAGGTAAGGTAAGTATGTATATGAGCGTCTGTGCTCCGGAACATCATATAGTACATGGTTATTTGTTCCAATCCAAGAAAATGATCCCACGTTCCAACTTCCAACCGACGACAGTTTACGTTGCACTCTACGGCAAAGAAAGAAGAAGAAAAATCAGCCTTGAGTAATATGTATATACGACTACTGACCCCATAATCAACGTCACACACCGCGTTGACGATTCTGTGCCTGAAAAAACAACAGGTTCAGCATTGGGTGGTGGACAGAGGGAACAAAATGCTTACTTTCCCTTCAGATGATCGCTCACAGGCCCTACCCCGCGAACCTCCTCGATGAGTTCTCGCATCTGAGACAGCGAAAAGCCCCATTATTATTATTCGTCTGCCGTGGTCTGGCCACAGCGGCACCAGGACCTCGTATGGTGTAGCTTCTGCTGCTGATGGACAGCACCCCGGGCGCCAGGAGGATATCCAACCCGTCGGGTGTTGGCTTGCCGTGGCTAAGATGCGCATCGGTATTAGTGTACGTGAATCCAAAGACAAGTAGGAGCGAGCCGCCCGAAACGTACACAGCCCTGACGTGCGCGGTGACGCCTTGAAGCGTTTCCGGTCCGCCTACGTATTCCGTACAGTGGCCACACACCCACGAGGACGATTCCGCTTTCGGCACGTCGTCGTGGCAGAGGCCGACGGCTCGGGCTGCCACGTCCTCTGGAACCGCGACGAAATTCACGGTTCCATTTTTGTAGTACCCGTCGTCATTACTCCCCGGAACCACGACTCTCTCTCGCTCCCGTATTCATGATTCTTTATTGCGTGGGTTACCTAGATTAGAACAGAGCTATCGCTTAGCGGGGGAAAGAAAGCCAAGGAGAGGAACACGAACGCATCCGCGCCAGGTGAACACATGCATGGTGTGACGGATGTCTTTGGCACATTGCGAGTAATTAGCTCGGCCGTCGCACCGGAACCGCGCTGTGTGGCGATCCATATCCGCCACCGTCATAATATTAGGATCCAACCCCAGCAAAACAACGAGCTCAGACACAAGCGTCGAGAGCGGTACATCGAGCTCGGGAGCGCACGACTGGCCGACGTGTCTCATCGCCTCGTCGCCGCCGAACATGGCCGGTCGCCCGAGTTTCTCGTGCTCGATTTTGCACCGGAAGATCGTCGAGGCGAGATTGAAGTTTGAACCCCCGTGGTTCCAGACGCGGTGTTGTTGTTGGCGAGCTCGGTTAGTCTAGCGCGCTTGTCGGCGACCCAGTTCGCAATAATGGAGGAAACATCGGCGAAATCAGCGCCAGTGACCTCAACGCCAGGCTCGCGCTCGCAGATGGCCCTGATTCTGGGAATGTCCTTGAGTCCTGCGATGGTGGGCACGTAAGTCGCCTCGGTGGGCGACAGGGTGCGCACATACACCATGTATGCCTCACGAGCTAGAATCTGGCGGCCGTTCATTATATCGGGATGCTCTTGCAACAGACGGTCACGGCGCTTGTCTTTGATAGATCCTTCCAATTTCCCGCGCATATCCTCCCAGACTGTTCGAATCGAACAGGAGGTCAGTCAAGTCTCTACGATAAATGAACAGGCCTGGTGCACACCGTGATCAGTCAGCGGAAGATTGAACTGGGCAAGCATTTCATAATCGTCCAGACCGTTAAGCTCAGCATCCTGATACCCGAGTGCCTTGAACTTGGCAGTCAATCTGGCGGGTATGTATTAGCACGCTGTCGTGTTGCGTTCACATTGGATGGATGACTCACGCCTTTATTTTAGTTCGACGTTCTTCGCCTTCCACGTCCTCTCTCCACTTGTCGCATGTGCGAGCGTGCTATAGCTTGGTGAGCATCGAGAACTAAATCAAAGGATCGCCGGTGAACTATATATACCTCGAGCCTCCGTTCACCCTCCTCATCTAACTTGGCAAGTTTTTTCTCCGCTCCCTTGTGCCCCCGTCGTGCTTGCCTGACGATTGGGAGGATATCCCAGCAATACGGTGCCCACCAGAACTGCTCCTTTCTAAATCGAGCTCTGCCAGCGTAGCCTAATATCTCGTCCCTCGATTTGTCTATTTGTTTGCCGTTAAATCACAGAGTCGAATTGAAAGAAAGAGCTACCGCGACGCACACCACTGGGAATGTGGGAACGTGTTCTCAAACTCGAGGATTGGGTCCATCTCTTCTTCCTCATCGGATTCCGATGAGAAATCAAGCTCCTGGCACAGACTGGCCGGCGCGTAAGTGCTACGTAACCCCGCCGCACAACCGGCCATAACACTCACTTTTCGGAGCGGCACTTGGGGCACAAACGCATCATCAAGCCAAAGTCGGGCTCCCGGGATTCATTTATCCCACATTCCTAGCCATGTACGTGTAAGTGGGCTGTGGTCAGCCTCATTCGCCGGCAGCAACAACACACCTGGCAAATCCTGCCAAAGATGAACCGCGCCCAGGTGCGCTCGGTGAATCCCTCAAACGGCGCGGGAATGCCATGGTACTCTCTGGACTTGACCCAGATCGCGACCGCCTTCTTTCCCGAGTCGAGCATGTGTCGCAAGGCCTTGTTGACGTCGCGCAGGGCCAACAGCTCAGCCGGGGTCACAAATAGCAGGAACTGCGAGTGGGAAAAGTCAGTTATATATCAGAATGCTAAGCAGGCGCATTTACCAATAGAATTATGTCGAGAGGCATCCCAGCAAAGGTGTTCTCTGCCGCTGGAGGCGCGGCATCCGCAACTTCTCCTACAGAGACGATTTTCCGCCGTTTGGTGGCTTTTCCGGGGGCTAAGGCACGTCAGTAAAAGTCTCGTGCACTCAGAGGAGCAAACCTCTTCTTTTCATGGCAATTGCGAGTCGAATCAGTCGATGAAGGAAATTTTCTCAGGTGCAGAAAAGACAAAGGACGGCCACGTGCAAACATGATCGAAGTTTAAAGCGGCAACCACGGAAGTTCCCGCGTAACTTGCCGAAGAGACCATCGCTGCCCGACAGGTGCAAACATAAATCTACACTGAGCTCCCCAGCGACGAAAATGTCCCATTTTCTCGAGGTAAATCAGCACCAGACGCAAATTCGAACATCCACTTTTGGACGTCGTCGTTGGTGATGTTTGAACAATGAAGAGGACGCCGATTTTGAAATATCTTTCTTGAGATATTTGACCCAGCGCGTCATCCACTTGAAAGCATCACCAGCTGGAAGGTCTGGTTGTGAACATATTTTGAATTTTCTGCCTCAAATAGGATGTATCTCAATTGTTGTGTATTGGAACCACAGTTTATCTCTGTTTAATCCGGTCAATCATATCTTGTTTTTTGCGGAGCACATTTGTTCAACTTGAACCTGATCCGAATCGACACGAGGCATCGGATCAAACGTGCCGAATAGCTGACTCAGCACCGCGTCGCGCATCTGGAAAACCCCCAGTGGCTACATAGTTTGAAGTAGGCCTCAGTAGAGTGGTAGAGCCATAGCCACTCCCCCCTTCTACATGAAGATATATAGACTGGGTTTTCTACCATAGAACTTGTAGAAGTATAGAGATATAGACCCATAGCGCTCAGTAGAGCTCCATAGACACGGGGTCTACATTAATTGCCGGCCATCTTTGATCTCATTCGCTTCTCGGCTTCGTCATCCGCTTCCCGGCTCCCAATAAAATCACGAAAAAATTGTCTATATTGGGCGTTCGAGTGTATCTACGCAGCGCCAGAGGGCAGACTAAACATAGCATCCAGTGAGAACCTGTCCCGGGGAGCCTCCTGCTCAGGATCCTCCTCCGGCTTGTATGATGTGGCACTAAATTAAAGAACAGGATCAGACACGGTCGAGAAAGGCGACAAACAAACTACCGGGCGACACGTAGCATCTGTTCCAGGGCTTCAATGGCCATGTTGGAAGCGGCGCTGTTCTCCAGCACCTGCTTTTCCGAGTGGACCATCCACTTGCGAAGGCCGGCGAGGTTGGCTTGATATACCTTGAAGTACGCCTTGTGGGAGAATTCTCTTGTTATGTGGCGTCCGGTGGTCCATTCCTCGATGGCGCACTCGACCTGCTCAAATAATTCAGCTGTAGCCAAATGTCGCCATGGTACCACTTACCGCCGTCACAATTAGCGCGAGAGTGACAAGCTCGAGCCGTGTCATGCCTTGGAAATAGAAGGCGCGGTTATTTTCGTCGGCGCCAAAGAAATATTTGTTGAGAATCTTCTGAAAGATGGCGTTGAGGAACATCGTCTCCTGGGTGATGTTGTCGGGATCCTGCATCAGAACAACACATCGTCAGCACTACTCAAAACCATGCCCCTGGACTAACGGTGTAGATGAAGGTCCCGAGGATCTTTTCGACGCGTGCTCGATTCTCCGCCACTGTTCTCGCGATGAGCTCCGGCGTCGGGGTTGGAAGGTTGCTGATGTCCACCAGCGTGTACGCGCCAGGTACCAAATCGCGCGCTAACCCCTTGATCCCGGAGCGAAATTGCGGAACTCGTGATCGTATCTAGACAGGCCATTAGTAGTGTCGAATAAAACCAATTAATAACATACCAGCGCAATATCTTCGGCAGTGGGCTTGACATGCTCAAGACCCGAGTCGAAAGCAGCGTCAGTAAATACCGTGAGGATGAGCTCAGTGAACTCATCCGTCTTCGCTCGGGCTCGCGCAGCACGGCCGCGTCCAACCGCAACCGGGAATGGCTTGCGATGAGTGAGCTCAATTTTGATGAGGTCGAAGGACACGGCGCAAATCTCTTGATGCTCGGTCTCGAGCACGGCAATGCTCCGAGACTTCTTCGGTTGAGGCTTTGCGGGCTCCTGGAGGTTCATAATTATCTCGGGATAAGAAACATGCCAACGGTTGCTCACCTCTTCATCTGACACTTCATCTTCATTGTCAGACGGATTGGACTCTTGCACGGTGCGGCGCTTTCGCTTCTGATGATAAGCGGGCTGTATGGAGCGGATTGTAGTCTGTATTGCACAACAAGTCAGTGAAATTGGAGTACATCAGAAGATTAAAACATACTTCGAGGGAGCTGACGGCGGGGGTTTCTTCCAAGTCGCGAGGACCGTCGTCGGGATGTTGGGCCCAAGAGTTAGGGGAATCAAGTCCGTCACTGCCTTCTTCTAAAAGTCTAAGCATTAATGCCGATTGCGAATGAGAACCATACCGTGATAATTTTCCTGCTCAAAGCTTTCCAGGTTAAAATTTGTGCTCTCTGGAACAGTATACATGTTAATCGATGTTCGACAACGTGAATATATGGATACCTTGGCTTTGGTCACGGTCATGGGCACTCGACCCGGCGTTCCAGCCCGCTAGCGATTTAGAATCAGCGAAGAGTGCAGGTAACAGACACAACACCTACCTGAGGTGACCATTTGGCTTGGCTCCACTGATGTCGGTGTTAAGTAAAGTAAAACGGAAATAGAAGCGGGAGACGTACGAGAGGCAAAGAGGGCGGCCCTGGTGCTCTCGGGCAGGCTTGTCAACCATTCCATTCCCCTGTTTAGCTGTGTAGCCGGAGGCGTAGACATCAAGGACGGTGAGCGATCCATCCGACTGAAATCCGGGTATGCCAGGCTGGAATTGGCGGATACGGGTTGCAGCGGAATCCGCAGCGTCTGCGGAAGGGTACTGGACGTTTTCTGGGGGTTGCTCCTACCAGAATTTGGCATGACGGGCGGGCCAGGTAACCGCCGAGGGGTCTCAGTAGGTGCAGCCGATTGGTCGGAGGCCGCGCGTCGATGATTTGCATTTTGTGCCTCTGGTGTTGCTCCAGAATTGTTGTTAGCCACGTTTCGGGCCCGGGTAGCGGCGCGCCGTTCGCCAGCTTCCGCGTTCTTCTTCTGGATTTTGTCTGGAAATGTGATTCAGCGAGACTCGTAGAGAGCGCAAAAAACCTCACCGTGCTCTTTTCGACCAGTGGTAACTTGTATTTGACGGTGCCCCCGACCCACAGCACCAGGCGGCAGGTTGGCGTCGAACTGGGCGTCGCTGTAGGAAAGAGGCATGAGTGAAGGGGAAGAAAAGAGATAAGAGTCAGGCCATACTTATCTGGATGCGGTGCCGCCACATGAAAATTTATTGATGTGCGCATGCAAAGTGCGCATGATCACTGACTGAAACGTGCGCCCAGATACCCTACGCGATCACATACGAAGGACGACAACCTCCAGACACCATGCCCGCCTGTAATTTCTGCAGCAAAGCGTTGGCCAGCTGGGAGGATGTTTCTCGTCACAAGAAGAAAACGCGAAAATGTCGGAGAAAGGAAAGCCACAATTTGGACCAAGTGATTGCGAGACTTCAGGGGGAAAGACGCGCCAGAGACCTCGCTAAAAAGACGCGTCGGAATGCGCACAGTACACCGGCGGAGGCTCCCCCGGCGCCTGCGGATGTAGACACCGACTTCGATATCAATGCCGAAGGTTCCTCGCTTGGACCACAGGAAAACGACAGCGGCGAAGCAGATGCGATCCCCCCCCACCTATTTCAGCTACACCTGGGAACGGCGTCCCACAAACGGGATCTGGGCGCAAATATTGGAGAGAGACTTGCCCGGGAAACGGTGGAGCAACATACGGTCGGGGAAAGACCACGTTCGAGGAAATCCGGGATGAAGAGATATTGAAGGGCGCGGAGGTTCTAGGGCCATTTAAGGACGAGGCTGAGTGGGAGCTCGCAAAGTGGCTGATCAAACACGTCGGTCATACCGCTGCAGACGAGTTTCTGAAACTATCCATCGTGAGTACTAATAAACTCAGTTGAAAGATTTCAAACTCACCTTGGGACGCGCAGATTGCTGACCGAGCAAAGCCATCGTACAAGGGAAAGACCGAATTCTTCGATAAGATCGATGACCTACCTGGCGGCGTTAAATGGCAATGTAAAGAGATTGATGTCAAGGGTGATGTGCCAGACCTCGATAAAGACCCAACTGGGGCCACATTGCGCGGCGAGACAGTCGAATTGTGGTTCCGGGATCCAGTCGAGTGCGTTCGTGAGTTGATTGGCAACCCAATGTTCCGGAATGCGATGCGATTCGGTCCCGAAGAATTGTATGCAGACGAGAAAGGCGAGATACGAGTGTTTGAGGAAATGTGGACGGGTGACTGGTGGAAAGAAATCCAGGTGAGAAAAGAAGCAAGCTTAAAATACGCAAATAACTCACGACTTGATTTAGAAACGTCTACCTCCGGGAGTGACCATCGCTCCACTGATCCTGTCCTCCGACAAGACCATGCTGTCGAATTTCCGGGGCGATAACTCTGCCTGGCCTGTCTACCTCACCATTGGGAATATTGGCAAGGAGACGCGACGTCAGGTCTCGGCGCATGCGACCGTGCTCATCGGTTATCTGCCAATTCCGAAATTCGACTGCTTCAATAAGAACACTCGATCTCTTGCCAAGTATCGACTTTTTCACCAATGTATGACCATTCTTCTGGCTTCTGTCGTCGAGGCTGGGAAGACTGGGACGCGCATGGTCTGCTCCGACAACTTTGTGCGCGACGTGTGGCCGATCTTTGCTGCATACGTTGCGGACTACCCAGAACAATGTTTGGTGGCGTGTTGCAAAGAGAACCGTTGCCCGATATGCAAGGTAGCCCCCAACGAGCGCGGAGCGCACCTACCTCACGATAAACGAGACCAGAATGAGGTCATTTCGCTCATGGCGCGTCAGCAGGACGGAGAGAAGGATACTGCCTTCGAAGAGGATGGTATACGTGCCGTGTATCCGCCCTTCTGGAAGGATCTTCCGCACTCCGACATCTTCCAGGGCTTTACCCCGGATCTGCTGCACCAGCTTCACAAGGGTGTATTCAAAGATCATCTCGTCAAGTGGTGCACAGAAATTATCGGCCAAGCGGAGGTCGATGAGCGCTTCCGGCAGATGCCCGATCATCCTGGACTTCGTCACTTTAAAAACGGCATCTCGTCTGTCTCACAGTGGACTGGGACGGAACACAAGGAGATGGAGAAGGTCTTCCTTGGCCTTGTCGCGGCGGGAGCACATCCGGAATTGGTCCAGGCCGTACGCGCTTTGATGGATTTTGCTTGTTTGGCGTCGCTTCAATCGCACACGTCGACAACTCTTCTCGCGCTTCGCACCGCCCTGGACGACTTTCACACGCATAAAAAAATATTCATCGAGCTCGGTGGACGAAAGGAGCACTTCAATATCCCCAAAATACATTCCTTGGACCATTACGAGCCTTCCTTGCGCCTTTTCGGGAGTGCAGATGGGTTTAATACTGAATCCCCGGAGCGCCTGCACATCGACTACGCCAAAAATGCTTATCGGGCGTCAAATCGGAAAGACTACATCATACAGATGACTCTGTGGCTTCAGCGCCAAGAGTCAGTGGCCCGTTTTAGCGCGTTTAAGGAGTGGATGTCCGCTCCAAGCCCACCAGCTGCTCCAACTCACCTCCCAACAACACGTCCCTCAGTCGCAACTGCCTCAATTTCATCCTCAGCATCTTCCGAAGACGATGCAGACACTTTGGACCGTCACACGTACTCAATTGCCAAGCGACCTCCCGCTGCGACCCGTCGCGTTCTCGGCTCCGACATCATCTCAGAGGACGGCCATAATGCTATTCGATTCCTCCCTGCTCTTTCTCGATTTCTTCAGGCTAATCTCAACTCTTCATATACTCCTTATGCGTTTGACGCTTTCCCCACCTGGAAGCGGCTCAAATTCACGCTCCCCAATATACCCGAGGTGGGGCAGCGGCACGCAACTAATCTTGTCCGAGCGACCGCGCCCGTTATTCCTCCTGGCGAGGCCCGATATCGTGCCACCGAGCCAGCGCATCACGATTTCGCGCTGGTGAGGACTGGAGAGTCAAATCCGTTCACCGCCGGAACGGCTCTTCAAGGTTTGCATCGCTACATCACAGTTAACCTAACAATTAATTACTTGCAGGTCTTCGCGTTGCCCAAGTTCGTGTTATCTTCCAACTTCCCGTTCACTATGTCGTCAAATCCTCGCAGCCCCTCGCGTACATTGAATGGTTTACACCTTTACGAGCGCCCAATCAATTGGACGGCTATTATCATGTCAGCCGTTCCACTCGTAAGATTTCACGGGTGGATGGTCCGTATGCGGAAGTCATCACTGTCGACCGCATCGTCCGCAATGCGATGTTGATACCGGAAAAATGGGGAGAAGATTCGAGGTTCCTTCTTAACTCACACATTGACGGACACTCTTTTTGTATGTTTAAATTAAATTACAAGGACTGTCTTCCTGTATAAACTAAAAGTACCTAGTCATATATTTGTGCTGCATCAGGAATATTTCAGCAAGCGGACCTCTTTCTACGCTGGGCAGTATAGTGGAAACACAGTCCTCTTTCCTCTTTAGGCGATGTCTGCCAACGTCTCGAGTGAAATGAGTGCACGTCCTTACGCAAACCATAACATTGAAGTAGAACTTTATTGTTACTGTAACTGTAGCTACGACATGTAACAGATATTCTCTTTATTTTCTATTGATCGGGGTGCGGCGGCAGCGAGGATGCACAAATGGCGATGCTTGCGCCGGAGGCGCATTGTGGTCTCTGTTAGTTTCCGTATCTTCTTGAGGATACGTCGGGCTTCATCGTGGGCACGCCTTTTTTTTCTCTCCATCTCCGCAGCCTGTGGAATGCAGGATGAGTGTCTGCTTCGCGCGAATCCCGAATAGACGCACCATAGTAACGCGTCTAACAAGATTGCGGGAACGCGGCACCGAAGGCTGCACAGAGGTCCATGTGGAGGTCAGTTTCTGCAGGTCTAGGAATGAACGAGGTGGAAATTGATACAGAATTTGTTATCGTACCACTGGGGATGCCCGCCGAATGAGGCGAGCGCGGTGAGCACGGATCTCGAGCTGTCTTGGATGTGAGGGTGTTTCCGGCTGCGGGAAGAGGTATGGGAGTGGAGTCTTGTAAATGTGTCATGACAGTAGTTAACAGCGAGAAAATTAGAGAGGACACATACCTTCAGATCAGTGTGCAGAGAAAGCTCCTCCCCGTCCTCCAGTGGCTGCGAAGAGGAAATGACATCGTAAGAGTCGTTTTCGGCCTCTGAATGGTCGCCGTTGCCCGATTTCAGCCCGAGGTAAGGCCAGCAAGAATACGAGAGATCTCCTTCGCCATCTTGTAGAGGCTGCGAGGTAGCGACAAAATCCATGGACGTTCTTGTGACAGCAGTCTGAGCGGGTGGTGGTAGTATTGGTAGACTCTTGAACTTTTGGCGCGGCGTCCGAGTCCGCAGGGAGCAAAGGTCATGATCCCGGATAGAGCGCAGTAGACGAGAGGAGTCTACGTAGAGCCAAACGTCTACGGTAGATAAGCAAATCTATGGGAGTCTATGGAGAAATCCCGGATCTATGGGCGTCTACCGAGACACCGCCACTCTACCACGCGGGCCGCACATCTATCAAAGAGGAACCTGTTTCCAGATGCGGCTTTTTTCCTCTTTACTCTCACCCACTCCTGAGCCAAATGGAAGGGCGCAGGCATTTTGCGCAGGAGCTCACGGACCACATAATCAGTTTCCTCCACGACTCACCCAGGGATTGGCCGGCTTGTGCTCTGGTTTCCCGTTCCTGGGTTTACGCCACACAGGCCCATATTTTCAGGCGTCTGTATTTATTATCTGACGGAGGTTCAAACGAGCGTCGATGGGCACGCTTCCTCGAGTTATCCGCCAAATCCCCGGATCTTACTCGACACGTACGCCAACTTGGCGTCACTACCTTCGGTGAGCGAAGAATGTCGACAGAGACATTTCTCGCCATCTGCACTTTCCCATTCACGCGTTTGGATGGTGTCTGGCTCATCCTATTTTGCCCGAAACCCTCCGAGATACCCGTTGTGCAACGACTCCTCGGCTGCCCCACTCTCCGTTGCGCGCGCATAGTTTGCCACGAACCATCGTCTTTTTTCCAAATCTGGGACCGCTGTTCCGCCGCCCTCGGGCACCTAAATGTTTCCTATTTCACGCGATCCAAAGAGCGATTCTGTTCATCCCAGCCGTCAGCTGCACCCATTCGACTGGAATCACTCGATTTAAACACGTCGGTTGGCGAAGGTCTGCATGACTGGCTGATGCATCCATTCTGCCCCTTGGATTTCTCGGCCCTGAAGACAGTGTCGGTCGGCAGCAACATCGAAATACTGCAGTCCGACAAGTTTGCGCCTGCCCGTCAAACGATCGAAACTCTCGAATTGGTAGCCAGCGTATGTCTCTGCCTCTCTTTCCTGCAGATGACGCCGCCGACTCTCCGTCATAGAATATAAATCCCGGACTCGACCTCTCTTCGCTTCCCGCCCTTCAGGTCCTGCGGATGAATCCGGGGGGCGGGTGGGGGTGGGCATATAGCACCCTTGCGACCATCACAGCATCCAGCCGAATCCTCAAAATCATCATTGTCGGCTACTTGGACACCACTACCCACGAGCTGTTCGACGCAGAACTGTCCGCCCTACCCATTTCCCCCACTGTCGAGTTCGAGATACACCCACCATATTACGCCAGTATGATCACCAATCTTCCCCGGTTGATGTCAAAAAATATGGTTCGTCGTGTTTACGTGTGTGGTCATCATCTTACGTCCCGAAACCTAGCTTCACTGCGCCAAGGAAAGGCCAGAATGGTTCAGCGTAGGTTCTTTTCCGAGCGCCACTCTGTAAATGTTTTGATCAACATTGTAGCACCTTACCGGCATGCCCATTTAAACCTCGCTCGACGACTGATTGAATTCAGCACAGTATTTCACCAGTCTTATATCGAAGCCAGGATCCTCCATGCTGGCGTAGAACGAACGAATCGTACTCGAAGGAGAAATCTTAATTTTCCATATGTTAATACAGTGATTGTACCACAGTTGTGCATGAATGCGCCAGCCTTGGACTGTCTAGAAAAGAGGGCATCTATGCTGTCCTTTCGGAGAGAAAGCTAAAGCCCAGAGATTTTCAGCATCCGAGATGAACCTCTAATCCGAATGACGGGATCTACTTGGGATCCACACTTGGATCCACATCTTCTATTTCCTCTTGGAACTTTTCTTCTCTGAACCTGCCGCTTCCCGTCCCAAAACTCGCAAGCAATAACGCAGTTGGATTTGAACGTCAGAATCCAACTACGTCATCGAGCCTTTGCAGCTCGATATTTGTATGGGGATGGCGATATTCCAGAAACTCGGACCACCGCATATGCCGTACAAGACTTGCGCACACGAAAAATTATCGAGTTTTTTTTCCTTCGCTCCCTCCACAGTACGTACGCGTAGTGCGGTTTGTTTTCGTGCTCGAGATGCACTGTGTACATTATGCGAAGTCGAATGATCAACTGGAAGAACAGGATAATAATGAAAATCTAGCAAGCTCCTTTGACTCGACCATAGTTTCTTTCTTGAGGATCGCAGTGTCACGGCCACATCCAACAAGGGTTTGATTTGTTGGAGGGCCTGGCTACGAAAGAATAGTGTATTACTGCTATACTCTCGCTGATCCCAATATCCATGTTCTGTTCCTCGCTCCCCTGTCCCTCCCCTCCACCACACACGAGCGACGAACGGTCAAGTCTAAGAGATCAGGAATCGAGGGTCGGTTCAATACACTTAGCTTTGGCCGACAGTGAAGACAAAAACACTATGAAAAGTTGGGATGAGGGAGAAAATCGGTACAGCGTCTGACTTTGAGACTAATATAGAACAGAAACATGGAGGCGGCTTCGTGCAGTTGGGCTTTCGCCAAGGCGAGACGTTTACTACACATACCATCGGGAGGCAATGCCAGTTGAAACGGATTCACCCAATTCTTGGCGGCGATATCGAGGAGATCGGATACAGCAGACTCTCGAGCATCGTCACATATTTCGCGGGTCGAACACGCAGGACGTATGGTAAGACCGCTTTTCCTGCTAGAAAGGGGAGGAGTTCTTCAGCGCAGTATGTGGCGGCGCAATAATATGCGTAAGGAAGGAGCTAATGTGCTCCGACTTCGATTACTGCAGGAATGATACAGCATGGGGAATGTGGAAGTAGGAGCGATGTCGAAAAGGTGATCCGCCTCCTGGTCATAATTCCGAGATACGAGGTCGTTTTTTGTTGAAGCGTCTGTGTACGTACGAGAGACTTGGCCAATCAGGTTCCCCTAGAATTAAGTACTATCTAAACATGGTTATCCGTTGAGACGGACTGGCGACATACCGGTCTCAGGATCCAAGTTTTCGGAGTGGTGGAGTGGTGGAACTGTGAGGATTCCTCGTTCTGAAGCGTAATTGTGGCCGCATTCAGCGAGCCCGGATCCAGGGAGTTTGGATGCTCGAGCGAGGACGGAAGGTTCCTACTTGGCGTTGTGGCGAGCGACCGAGGGTAAATGTCGCAAGCCGTCAGTTCGATACCCTCATTGATCAATTATGATCGGTTCAAAAAAATGGTCCGCCGGAGCAACGGCGTACCTTGAAGATGTTACCATTTTATGTGAAAGAATCTCCGGACGGTCTAAGTCGCATCCGGCTCGTTGACATCAACGTATCCGTGTCCACTGCCCGTGAAACCAGAGTCGGTGGCGGCGAAATCTATGTGTCAAGATAAAGCAGTCTCGACGGTGTTTTCGAGATACAGCCTCGGCGTCGGAGGCTCTCGCGTGGTTTCTGAACACTGTGCGCCGCACGGTATATCAGCTCTGTCGGAATGATGAGTTGCTCGAGTCGCAGGATGATGTCCGGCTCCCGCTCGAGCTCGTCTGCGGGCATGCGGCGGGATGTGATAGGGGCGATGCAAGACATGGGTGTGTGGGGTCTTTGATGATGTTCGGATCCAGCAGCCCAGTGCGGCTATGCCGAGGAAGATAGATACCGATGAGCGAGCCAAAAAAAAATCATGGAAGAGCGGCGACTTCTGATTGTCTGGAAATAAAAACAATTGGTTAGTGCGCGATTTGCCGAATGCCCACACCCTTTTGCCATTGATGCTCATGCGCTATTTAAACGGACTCCCGGAGAGTGCTAATCCCTGCGGAGCGCAAGAAATCAGTTTCGCGAATAAATCTGGACTCTCTGTAATCAGAGCAGGCCTCGACCATGGCGTAACTTGCAGCTAAACGCCGCGAGTGGGTCACTTGCGACGAAATCACAGACAAATTATACTGCGATCCCGTATGTACTAGTTCACGGCGTAGGTTCAGAAAGATACCGTCTTTGGCGAGAGCAAGTCGGTTTCTTCGTTTTGATGGTGGGAGCAGAGAGAGAGAGATGTCAGCGAATTGATCCGTTCGCGTTCGGGTCATCCCGGAACTACTTTTTCTTCTCGACTCACTGGAGGACGACGAATGAGCACTAGAACACGGACTGTCTACTATAAAAGCTCACCGTGAAAGTGTAGCGCTGAAAGTAAAGCTACTACCGGCGCACTTAGACTCGAATGCCATACTGCTTTTGGCTTCAGCAAGATGACGGCTTCGTGGTGCACTTGTTGCCGATGCTCATGAGCAAGGGTGCGTGCTCGTGTCGCTACCTCTGGATTCCTCGGTCGACATCCATGCGATTCCAGTGACAGCTGTCCCAGGGAATACATTTTGTGCGTCCCTCCTCTTCTCTCCCTCCTTCCCCGGCTCACCTCCTTCATGCTCAGCACCTCCTTCAAGTCTTTGCCCTCCTGTTCATCCGGCTCCGCCTGCGGAATTCTCACCCGGCAAGCTTCAGCTCTGGCGCGCCGACCGGGTCACGCTTCTGCCTTCGTCTTCGTCGCAGATACGCACCACCGAGTTCCTGATCGATTGTTCGCTCTCTTTGTTCCCTCAGTGGACCTCGGTGCGCCCGTATTCTATGTCCCTGCCGGTCGTGAGAGGCACAGAAGTCGCGGCGATGTGGTCGTCATCGTGAGTGCCAGCGGCTCTGAGAAAGTGGAGAACGTCGAGTTTTTAGCTCCCTTTCTGTGGTGCGTGCAGTCGCCGCCCAGTCCCGCCGCTGTAAACGAGCGAGCTGAGCCGAGCATGGGCGGTGGTACCCTCGAAGCTCTTGTGGGATGACTTCACGATATGCATATGAGCAAGCTGCGCGGCGAAGCCTTGGGCCGAGTCGTGCTTCGAGCAGCTTGGGGGACGCTTGCCTGTCCACGAGAAGGTGGAGGCACGCGTGCCTGCAACGGGGCGGCCAACGGGTAGATCGGAGAAGGTGGGTGTGCGGGTTCCTTGCGGCACGGTGGTACTCATTCGAGGAGTCGCGGGCATCTTCCTGCACTGAAGTCGAAGTCGCGCAGACTCGGTGGGGGAGTGTGTAGCGGAGGGGACGATGGGACATTTGTGTGCGCGTGCGAGGAGAGGGTGCAAGTGGAGCTGGAGATGCACGGCGGGGAAGGGGACGCTAGTGTGCGAGGCGGCCGGGCGGGCTTGCAGGCTGTGCTCCTCAGGTTTAGGGTGGTACCCGTTCGAGGAATCGCGTGCCCGAAGTTGCGAGGAGGTGGGCTCGCGAGGAGAAGGTCCGGCGGGGCTGCTCGTTGCGCAAGGCTTGGCCCCTTACGCCGGCGTGCATCAACATCGCGGTGGGACGTGGGGGTGAGGGTGCTCGAGTAGGAGGAGTGCGCTCCATCATGGTCCTGTTAAGACTAAGGATGGAGACGTTAAAGCTGGTCGTGCGCACGGAGGAGCGGCTTCCATCGTCTGTGCACGGTGTGTGCATGACGGTATCTCCCGCTTGCGCTCCCAATGGTGCTCGGGGTGCGCGCGCTAGGCCGTGCAAAAGAGCAGGCTGGGAGGTGAATGGGGCTAGTATGCGCGCCTGCTCGACCTCCATCGCAGTCAAGCTGAAGCTTAAGTCGTACGGCGCTGCTGAAGTGGGTGGCGGAGATGTGGACGTATTGTACGCTGCTGGCGAGTTAGGAGGGTCCAGCCATCGGAGGCAGCGCCATTGCAAGCTGGCGCCGAAGTCGTGCGACCGCCCAGATACTCAATCATGTAGGAGTGGTCTACGTGAGACGACGGCAGAGTGCGAGGATGTGTAGGAAGTGCGCCTGATTTTGCTCGTTATGTAGTTTGTTCACGCGTCTCGTTTTGGACCCTGCTCGTGGTGTGTAGACATCCATGCGCTGCACGCCATGTCGCGCAAAGGCGCGACTAAAGAAACCAAGGCATTGTTTTCTCCTTCAGTAACTTCTGAGAGGCTTGTGGGGATCTCGATTTCTAGGGATAACTCGCAATCGATTGGACCTAATTTTGCTGTTTTGTTACTCTGTCCTCCGTTGGCGTCATGGCGTACGTACCATATCAGACCAAGCGGGCCGTCAATCGAGCCAGATTCTATACAGCCCATTGCTCCTGGAAATTATGGGCTTTACTTCGATCGTGCGTTTGTATACAAACCGTACAGTCTGTTTGCAATAACTCCATTGATTCAGGCGAATGCACAGTTAGCAGGCATCTGGGCTTGAGCTTGGCATGGTACAAGGGCGTCAACTATCGCGACCTGCTTCTCCGATTTATTTCCTGAGGCCCGGCATTATGCCATGGTGTTTAATCACTCTCTTCTCGTGTCCAGCGTCGTAACCTTTTGGCAGGATCTGATTTCGATCCCAGTCAAGCATAGTGTAGGTACACGAGATCTTAATCGATGCAGATTTACGGGAATAGGTGGATCATTCCGCCCGCGATATCCTGGAGGTCACTGTTTTTTATTTATTTCAGGGGACAAAATCTCATTTTGGTTTCTGGGATTTATTTCAGACGAACGACTACTCTAGCGATAAACCCTGGGACACAGCACCGTTCTTCAACGCGGAGAACGTCCTGAAGATGCACCGTCCTTCGTCTTCGACTTCTAGAACAATCGCTTTACCGTCGTGGACGATGGGTAGAGGATCCTGCTCCTGCACCCGGATGGCGACCAGCTGGATGTCCTCCCAACTCATCTCCCCTGTACGTAGCACAACTCGACGGCCAGTCACTTCCTCCGTCTACTCTGCCGCTACTCACTGGACTTTGCGCTTCGCCGCGGAGACATATCCGACGACTATGTACTCGAACTGGACCATCGCGGCGGCGATAAGCTCGCTCAGGGTGGACTATTATGGGAACGACGATTCCGATGCGGCGGATCGCGAGGTGGCGCCGCTGAGCGACCCACGGTGGCAGACAGCTCTTGGGAAGGTTATCTTGAGGCATGTGCTGGAGAGGAGAACCGGGGAGGCCTTGGAGGGGGCTAGCGGCATCGACGTCGCCTGCCGACGGCGAGCTATGTGACGCTGGCGGCGGCGACATTTGTGCTTTGGAAACCTCCAACGGCCGATGGTGACATACTAACCTCATGAATAGGCAGCTAATCCCGCCACCAGCTGAGAAATAATGAGCGTTCAGCGTGAGCGAGTGAAGAAGCGGCCAGGTACAAATTACAATTAAGCAAATATAGTTCTTTCCACCATCTGTTGACCATCTGTCAGGGGCTGGTTCGACTGATCATGAGACTTGTTCGTTACGTTTACGGCAACCGCACCCACTCCCATCTCTTCCATGACCACCACCGAATCGATATCGTCTCTGAGGATTGCTATTGTCGGCGCTGGTCTCGCCGGACTCGCTGCGGCTGTCGGGTTCAGAAAAGCGGGACACGAAGTCGAGGTATGGTCTCGTATCCGGTCTCAGTGAATGCGGCCTCTCCCAATACTCCGAAGGTCTTCGAGTCATCCTACATGAACAAGGAAATTGGCGCCGCAATCACGCTGTCCGCCAATTCCCTCCGTGCCCTAACCTATCTGGACTTCAATGTCGAGAATCTGCGGGCCGGGGATTATCTTGGAGTGCACGTTCATTTTCTGATGTTCTACTTCCCATCTAACGAACTAAACATTTGCAGGACGTGGTTTGACTCTAGCGGTGGTGAGGGCAAGTTCGACGCCTTGCACGATCCACACGATACCTTTGGCCGCGTCAGTCGTTTCAAAGTTTCTGTATTCCGTTTATTTATACTTCTTATCTTTGGCGAATGGCGGCAGCCGGGAATTTTGTGTCACCGCTCCGAGCTCCACGACGAGCTGAAGCGGCTCGCCACGATGGAGGAAGGACCCGGAAAGCCTGTAACCATACATCTGAAATCCGACGTTGTGTCCTGTGATCCTGCCACCGCAACGCTCAACCTCAAGAGCGGCGAGACTCACCATGCTGATTTGATCATTGGGGCCGATGGTATTCATGTAAGAATCATACTGTCACTCCCCACATTATATATGGGTCAAAACTCACTGCTCTTTGAAAGTCCACGATTCGGACCAGTGTCCTTGGCTACGAGCAGCGTGCGCTTCCCAGTGGTAGAGCCGCTTTCCGCTGTCTCCTTGAATCATCGAAGCTTGAGGGATTTGGTCAGTTTGACTGGCTGCTGGCAGGGAAGCCTGGGGCGCGCGGCGTGCGACCCAAGGACGGCAGCGGCCGCTACCTATTCATTTACCCCTGCAGAGACAACACTATCATCAACATCGTCGCGCATCTCCCCGACAAACGAGATCAGGATGAATTCCGCAAGTCCCTTCTCTGCTGTCGATGACGATGAAGATGCTAATCCAAGTTATAATTCACGATTCGGTTACCGCAGATTGGAACGCACCATCGACAAAAGAAGAGCTCATCGCGGCGTTCAGCGATTACGCGCCAGCGTACAAAGGCCTCTTCGAACTCGTCGACGGCCCTGTGCATCTGTGGCAGATCCGCGCGCTACCGTGCCTCCCGACATGGATCAACGGCCGCGCGGCGATCATTGGCGACGCCGCTCACGCGACATTTCCAACTATTGGCCAGGGCGCGGCGATGTCGTTGGAGGACGCAGTGACAGTCGCGTGCTTGATGCCCCTCGGGACGAGGACAGAGCATGTGCCGCGCCTTTTGGAGGCATATCAGATATTGAGGAAAGCTCGGGGAGAGTTCGTGCTTACGGAGGCGGTTGAACAGGTGACAATCCCCGCGAAGCGGGGGCTGTATAGCAAATGTTCGTCATCAAGATTTTTATTCCGGAAACATTCAGACCTGGCTAATTTTTGTTTCTTTTCCTCGTGGACAATCAGCCAAGGAAATGCAGGCGATTATAATAGGCCACGATGCAGTCAAGGTGGCACAGGAATATTTAACGGCCAATTTCTAGTTGGATAAGATGTAATCTTATTGTGATTTGACTTCGACGTTGAAATTAGAAGTAAAGATAGCTAAATATGCCTGGAGTAAGTATTCGTATCTCGGATCTCGGATCTCGAACCCACAAAAAACCAGCTGAACCTCGGGTCCCCTTCACCAGGCAACCCCGTGCGCGAAACACCGCAAATCATCCCCCTGCGCTTCAACTCGCTCACCAAATCAACCCGAAATTATGTATTTAAGCTGTCGTCGACCGCGGTGGTCCTCCTCTCTACATATATCGGCGTTGATTGGGTTTAAGAGGAGGATGGAGGTTCAAGTCCTCCCGATGGCATGAACTTGATATTTGTACCACATTTTTTATAGATCCCTCGGTCAATCTTTTGACTCGCTCTCGTGTAATTTTATTGACACCTTCGTCTATTCATTGACTCCCTCACTTAAACACCTGTACAGCTCTCCATTCAAGTCATCGTTGACTATTGTGGTTGTTCTATCCAGATGACTCTGATGTTCAAAATTAGGGCTGGACTGTGTTGCCCAATCTTTGCAGCCAAATTCATCAATCCACGAAGCCAAGCATTCAAGCCGTCATTGATTATGGAGGAGACCATGATGCACGCAAAAAATTGAAGCGGCCAATTTCTTGATGAACACATTGCGGTTTGGTGTGAATTCTGCGTTGGAATTATAAGTAAAGCCGCTGAGCAAGACTACACCTCATGTCCGGAGTACATAAGTACTTGTATCTCTAAGTTAGATGAGCCTCGGGTCGCCCTTCACAAGCAATCCCGGCACCCTATACACGCCCCCATACGCGAAACACCACAAATTATTCCCCTCAAACACGATATTCACCACATGCTTCTCCTCTGCTTTCCCATTTGGGCTCGCCTCGGGAATGTTGATCTTCCCAAGGCGCGTCCCGTCGGGGTGGTAGACGTCGACCCCACCGTAGACTGCGGCGAAGAGGAGGCCGGAGGAGGAGACCTTCATGCCGTCGAAGAGGCCGGCTTCGGCGACGGCGAGGGTGCGGCGCGAGGTGGGGAGGCCGGTGGCGGGGGAGAGGGTGTATGCGTAGCTAGGCTGCAGGTGAGCTCGACTTTATGTATGCGAGTTGGAAGAATGCGTACATCGTCCGCGGACCAGCGGAATTCACGTAGACCGTTGAACCGAGTTTGCCCGACGTGAGGACTTGCGCCATGATGTTGTTCGGGGGGTCGTAGTTGTCGCCGTTGTCGTTGACGTATAGCTCTGTCCCGTCCGGAGACAGGACGACGCCGTTGGGTCCGACGAGGGTTGGGTCGACGGCGATGAGGGACATAGTACTCAGGCGGAGATAGTAGAGGGACGGAGGAGACTGCATTGTACGGTTCGTGCGGGCCTAGGAATAAATGGTCGAGCGTTAATGCGAAGGCAAAGAGCGGTAGTATTATACGCACAACTCTAGAGGCTGTATCAGTGAAGAAGATTCCTCCCCGGTTGTCTGCAGTCTGCAACGCATATATATTCAGATCGGCGGATTTAACGGGCGCAGAATCAGGAGGACAGCACCATGTCATCCGCGCCAATGGAAAGGCCCATTTGATTATTCAGGAGCATGGTAGCGTTTCCTGTCTTGTAGTCAAGTGTCCAGATTCCCCCGTGCACGTTGGTATCTCTGCCGCACTGTGTCAACGGAATTCGGTCGAACACGACATCAAAACGTACCCGAAATTCCCCAGGTATATCTGACCCTTGTGAATCGTCCCCGCGGCGGCATTTGGGACGGGGACCGAGGTGGTGTAGTTTTTCACCTATTGGGGCTTTAAAAAAGAAGAGAAGAAAAATGAAACTGGGTACCTCATAGGTCTTGACGTTGATTGTCCGAAACTGAGTAAGGTCGTTTCCACTCCAGAAAATCACGCCTTCGTCCTTCAGATACATAGGCATCTCTTGGCTGCCGTCCTCGATGACAGCAACCTTCTCAACTGGTCCCGCTGAGCCGATAACCTCCGTGGCGAACCGCGGATCGAAGGAAATGAAGGATGCATTGTGGAGTTTCTCGTATGCGGCGGCAAACTGGGGTGGTGCATTGCTGGGGAGCGCCGTTTGGTAAAATAGATGTGTGAGGAAAGTAGGGCGGTCGAACGGTTCCGGAAGGACGTTGAGAATCGAGGGATACGCAACGAGATGCGGATTCGACGCAGTAGCTGCAAGAATGCAGGCGGAAAAAAGTAGGAAAAGAAACATGGCAGAAATGATGTGTGTTCAGAACAACCGTCGTTTTATTCCATTCAATGAGGTAAAGCTTTTCATGCCCTTGCTGTGCGTGTAGGTCATTTTCAGTGCGTCATCAACGGCCTTGAAATTCCGCTCAATAGAGTTTTTCGACTTCATTCCGGTCAAAATCCAGCGAGTTTGCGCTCATTCACTGTGGGAAGGCACAGATGCACTGAGCAGTAAAAAAGCACTTAACATGGTCGCCTTAAGCTCGAAGTTGGAAGAAGCCAGTAAATGTTGTTGCGGAAGGAAGGAAGGAAGAGCGTGTCATCATGGCCGCGTCATCCGAATCGTTCCGAGCCACTGCCACTGATGGGCGCTTGTACGATATCGACAAGCCTTGTGAGGCCTCCCCGTGCCCAAGTTGCCTCGCACTAAAGAACAAACGTTGTCGACCGCACTATCTCGCAATCGATCCAAAATCTAGAGGTCTTTGGAAGACTGCTAGCGCGTGGACATGTTCTCTCGAGGAATTTCAGCGCAACATCTTCCTCTTTCAATCTGCTGGCTTCCATAGTTGTCATACTTCTCCACTCTGGCGATTAATATCCCGGGAGCGCCATCCATTTCGTGGGTGTTAAGAACGGTTAAGAACGACGGGCGCCTATCAAGGCCGACGAATCCCGGCTGACCGAGAAATACCGAAGCTGTGCTGAGGCATGCCAGTGAGGCAAGCGGGATGTCTTCCTCTTCTCGTCTTGCTCCCATGGCCGACACATACTGTGCATGTTCTGGGCCTCCTTCTGGATCACTACAAAAACCCTCCGTCGCTCAGTACGAATTTCTACCTCAGAGGGAAGCCTGCAGAAATCTCTGACCGATAGGCGTCCTTAGGCACGCTGGTGCCTTCTTCCCCAACTCGCATAGCTTTGTCATCTCTGGCGGGGAATTTACGAATGTCACAAACATCTACCACTCTCCGCCCCCATGTCGCGGTAAGCATTTGATCCTCCAGTCGGTGATCACCGACCAACGATTGATTCCACAGATTTTCGAATGATTCCATTGGGTGATTTGGATCTCCGGCACGAAGTTAATCGGGGCGTGATCGATATACGGCGTCGACGCGGATGCACCGCGCGTGTCTACAGTGCTCGTGTCGATGGCCGAGATTCGAAGATGACTGTGGCTTTATATCAGGGGCGGACCGCAGAGGAGGTGGGGATGCGTTGTCAGCCTTCAGGCTCCTTCTATCATTTCGGCTTAATTTTCTAGGTCTGGCGGCTCGAACTCGGGCGATATGTTACATTTCGGTGGGGAGTCTCTTACGTTCTGCCTGTCGCTGACCGTTACCTCGATTCAGCCATCCCAATTTGGTCCAAGTTTATGCCGCCGCGACCTCGGGGAATTTATATGCAACGGTATTTCACGACGGTATGGCATCTTCTGGGGGAGTTCACTCTTTCAGCTTACTGAACGTGTGGGTAATGTAGAACTGCTGCCCCTGGAAGAAACCTTGCTCATGTATCGTCATTCACCCATCTCGACTGCGTATCTCATGGGCAATTTTGTATGGTTTTCTGCTCTCCTCAGTCACCCGAACTAAATTCAAGGACAGGCCATGGATATTTATGTAGGTCATATCCACAGTATGATTACATTGACGATCCTTGGCACAGGATGCGGAAGACCACGTCTTCGATCTTACTGGAGAAATACTGGCAAGTCACTGTGCCCTTAAAGTAAACGTTTCCACCCATGGCTGTAGGATTTAGACTGCAGCTATGTATCTAGCCAAGTAAACCCACTATCTCAATCCATGACTCTAGCCATCGGATGGCTAGGTCCATGTGATTTAGCCTAAATCGTCCGGCTGTCGGATGCATGGCTTTGCCTATATTGGGACATCTGCCGTCGCTTAACGGCCGGCGTACCACCAAATTGGGAATAGAGTGAATTACAGTCACGGCGAAAATTGTTGCCCATACCAAAAATGGAAATTTTGTGATGGCTCACAATAAATGTGTGGTGGACAAAATACTAGCTAATGCTTGGGTAGAGGGGTATTCAGATGTTGTATATGAGCTAAAATACCACTTAATTTGTCATGCACTTGGCCTTGGATGCACAGTTATATGGATCATCAGACTACCACCAAATCCCAGCAGGGGAACAATTTCTGGGATTTGGCGCATCAAAATAGCATATATTATGAATCAGATACAACATCTGGCAATATTACCCACCAGTGGTTGGTCCACAGTGTGTTTTTTTATGCGCCATCACAAAATTTCCATTTTTGGTATGGGCAACAATTTTCGCCGTGACTGTATACACCTAAAAATAAGTTGAAGCCCCACGCAGTGGGCCTCCGCGGCGAGCGGAGAGCTCCGCGCAGCGGGCCCAGCGGCGAGCGCCAAGGGGGGTCCGCGGGGGTCTCCCCGCGCTACATACCCTGAAAAAGGCGGAAAAAGAGGGTGAAAAATGTATTTAGAGAGATAGCAGAGCTTAAAAATATATCATATGTGCCGTCAGGCAAAAGGAGGGGGGTCTGGGGGGAACACCGTTCCCCCAAGCGCAGAATAGATTGAGTTGCATGAGGAAATTGATGGCTGATTGATGGGACTAGCAAGCGCAAACACGTAACCAACGGAGAGGCCGGTACTACGCCTGTAGGCTAGCCGACACTTGGCTACGGTCGTAACTTTTGTTAGTAGGTTTATATGGCTACAGCCATAGGCTTTATTCTAAATCTTACAGCTATGGCTCACGTTTCTTACCATCGGTTGAAGCTCTTCAACTCTACTTTATGGATACGTACTTCGACCGGTCGGCTCTGCGTCGAATTTGGGCCGACGGCAGAATATCCCGTATCCAGCCTTGTGATGAACTCCCTGTCCGCAGATAGACTCCCACAGCGCCCATTATCCACCCCCAGTCCGGAACAAGAGTTGATGGTTATTTCTGCGTTAACACTGGATCAGTTTCATAAAATCTGCTCCTTTCATATGGGGAATGAGGTTGGTATCCAGACCACAGCAGACTTCATGTTTCCGGTGGGATCAATTGTGCGGATATCCCGTGCCAACTGGGATTACGAATGGCACCGTTCACTCAAAGATATGACCGAAATCGCACATGTTTTCGACCGCATCTTACACGATTCCGGCTGGATTTTCACGGGTACTCCATACGGGGAGTCGCCTAGGGATGTCATGGACAATGGCTGGACACGGTGAGTCAGAAGGCTGTATGTTCATAATAATCGATTGATCGTCGATCCCTCGAAGATTCACCTCCAGCGAAATGAAGAATGCTGGATACATCCAGAGAAGAATACGATGCCGTCAAACGGCAGCCGATAAAGATGATTGGCTTCCTCAAGCAAACCACATCTTCAAACGCCTCCGGATTAAATCCAACTATGAAGACTATTGTATGTTGAGTTTCATTTACGCGCAGATTCCCTCAACTCCGGTAATAGGTATCGTCGAAGCCATTACTTACTCGATATTTTTCTCGGACAAGCTAGCTAACGATGGTCCGGGTTACTTATTCGTGTGCCCATTGAACGAGCTGCGGTCCGAGATTTCCGGGCGCTTCAGTACCACACATCCGGACTGCCCAGCGTACTGGGCGCTCGATCCACTGGGACTTGATCGGCTCACTGGCGAAGAAGCCCAACGCCTCGGGTTCCCTGAGCTGAGCTTTAGCTCTCACGTCACGCAAACTTCGTGGGACGAGCATGTCTATGCTGGAATCCGGCAATTTCATGCTGGGAAGGGTTTTGATCCTGACAGCCAGGACGTCGCCCAGCATGTTGGGGTCCCCTTATATAGTTTGTCTGCCGAGAGCGATGCACTGTTCGCACACGGTGAGTTTATCGTCATTGCTCTGGGATTCTTAATGCTAAATACTACCAGTGGAAGAAGGAAATCACTTTTTCGACGAGCATCCAATGACGACGAAACTGTAAAATTCACTGTATAATAACCCACGAAGAATTTTCTAATATTCACCTCAATTCCTTGTCACGAGCCGAAAGGTGCGACGGTCGAAGACATCTTGATTCTCGGAGTTCTCTTGGTCCTGGCTGTAAACATGATTTTCTAACTCAAGCCTAGTACAGGGGGTGCGGCTCTCTGCCGTGCAGGGTAAAAAGGTAGGCCTTTTATATTAAGCTAGATACGGAATGACCAAGATGCAGAGCGTCAGAAGGGACGGGCTCGGAATCCTGGCCGTGTATATCTGTGAGAGATGCGGAGAAGATGCGTGAGAGAATCAGAGAACATAAAAGGGAAATGCGGAGAACTTGTGAGAGATGCGGAGAATATAAGTAAAAGACAGAGACGGAAAAGTGCCAACCGCGGGAAAAGACGGGATAGCTGTCCGCTCCGTATTGTGTATGCGTATGCGTTACTTCGCAAGTCGGGTCCGTTCCCGTGCTCGTTTCCGTACGCAGCGCGCACCATTGGTCATCTCCACTACTATATAAAGTGCGAGTGCCCATTCACCTACATTCAGATCCTTCTTTCTCGACATGAAATCCTTTGCTAGGTTGTTGCTCCTTCTTCCAGCTGGATGGTCAAACTGGTACTCTGATGGTTTTGCCCCCTCAGCCCACGGAGACTGGGTTGAAGCAGATTCCGGGTAAGTTTTACCCTGGTGCTACAACTTTTATGTCTCAATTCAGATACTTGCCAGATGCTGCCCATCCGTTCATTGCGCCGGGCCCGAACGATCAACGTGGACGTAAGTCTTTGAACAGTTCGTCGATGGGCCATGCTGATTGTTGTACTGTTCATTAGCATGTCGTTCGTAAACTGCATTGACTAACGGATCTTTGATTCTCATGACCATTAGCTGCTGTGAATACGCTTGCGAATCATGGATATATTCCGAGAAAGTACGGTCCATCTGCGTTGCCTTTCTCGCGAGACTGATAAAAACGTTCAGTGGCATCGCTTCCTTTGAAGAGCTTATCTTGGGTCAGGTGGAGGTGTGTACATGCGGAGCTTCCACGATCACACAAATTGCGCTTGACAAATTTTGTTCAAAGGGTTTCAATCTGGACTTTAATGCTGCAGCAGGCATTGCCACCTTCGCTATGGTGCGTAGTCGTATAAGATACGACTATAACAAGTAAGCTCATGAAAACCACAGCTCACCAGAGGAAATCCATTCATCAACAAAGTATCTATCGGCGGAGTGTCTCCACTTATCCCACCGCTCCCCGGAAAAATCGATGGCCCGACCGTTGACGGTATAGCCAAGCATGGCCGCTTTGAGGGTGACGCATCACAAATTATGGATTTTGAGGTCATCCAAATTCATTTACGACAGGTGATGCCTCCATGACCCGGGCCGACGCGTTCATTGGAGACAGCCATGACTTCCAAGAAGCCCTGTATGATTTAGTACGTTCATCTTCCTATTTGAAAAATCGTGCTGTTCTGATTTTTTATTTCGAGGACTTGTTGCAGCTCGACAAGTTCGGCGACAACGGTCCCGATGGAGAAAACACCGTATTCAACCTCCAGACACTCATTGGAATCAAGGAACAAAACATTCAGATGGATCAAGCGGCAGATGCACACGTAAGCTCTGGTTTCCATGTCCGACAACACTAAAATTGCTTCCGATTCTAGTTTCAATTTGGTGCTCAGCGTATGAGCGCTGCCTACGGACAGGCTGCATTTATAACCACGTCAGTCGTCTCAATATTCCGGTTCGTACGTGTCTGAAATTGACAAACCATTCTTCACCAGCCTGTTTGCTAACGGTAGAGAGTATTTTATGCTGGTTAGATCGTGAGCGTAACATCTTCTAGGCACCACGAAACAGGCGACTCGGCCCATCATAAACTCGTTTTTCGGTAATCAAACTTTTCCACCCAACTGGTTCCGGGCAGCCAGCCCGGTTGGAGCTAGCGTTGGAGCCACAGCAGCCCAGATAATGGCCGCGATTCCGACACCGCCTGGGCGAAATAACGCTCAAGGAGTTTATGTCGCAGACCCAACGCCGCCTCCGCCGTTCAACAGTAGCTTTGTGCGCATGCCTCCAAATTTCAGATTGGCTACTACTTAAAGTTGACTTTTGCGCTAGGCTTGCTTTGTTTATTTCGATCAAGCTGCAAACATCGCCGGCGCCCTTGTGAACACGACCGGCATATTCAAGAGAAATGTGGACATGTTGACTGGCATCCAATTCCAGACCTCTGGGTGTGACCAGCAGATCCTTCCTTTTGGTCCCGCTGGGGCGTAAAGGTTGAACATGGGCTTATTTTCGCCATTTTTCTTATTCCCTATGTTTGCACCGTTTATTATGAGCTTCACATTTCACTTCATTTCACTCTCTTTATATAATTATATTTCTCTGTCCGTCCAAAACCTTTTGAAAGTCCGCGATCTCCGTTCGACTGAGTTATTTTCATACAAGCGGCTGCTCGGCCGCTTCGACTGCACAAAGTCGAGAAAGTTTTGGAATGCGTGCCAATTTAACGTTGAGATCGCCTATCAACAGCGCACCAAGAGGCTGAACAAGGTCTCCAGGTAGAACACGAAAACTCCGTGATGGCAGAAGACGGAGCAGAGAGAAGCTGGCTGTGCGGATCGCGTGGAATTGATGCAATGAGTTGAAGCCATGAAGTGTCACGATGAGCGCAAGTCCACGGTTCGGTCCCGCGTGAGTTCGTACCTCGAAGGTTGTATTTCATTTTGGGTCAACTATTATGACATTCGCCAGTAAATGACGACCGATAAAGGTCCAAAAGACTTGAAATCTGTAAATGTGTATAATATTGGGCCCTAATCTCTGTAACATTTTGTGCCAAATCTGGTCCAAATCAAGCCATGAAGAAGGCGTATTATACCGATGAAAAGCAACCTCTGGGAAGTAGATTCGTTCATTTTACCACAAAAAATAATCTCGTGTACGTTGAGGCCCCACTTTTCGCTAAGTATTCGATTACAGTGTTGTGAACGCTTCAGAAAAGCCGCGCAAGGGTAAACATCTTGATCATCGGCAGGATCTATGTCAGGAGCAAAGCTACCCTGCATCACAAAATAAATTGGAGACAGCCGAAAAAGAGCGAGCACCTAATGTCACCGTTCAATGGTGTACTACCACCCTGTTTCCGAAACATATATCCGCGGTAGTTTGAAGCGGAGCCACTGCCAATCTATGGTTATCATAATTTCGAAACGAAGTGCGATGCACGCACTGCCGATTTCTTCCAAAAGTCAAGGACTCTTTCAAAACATTGTCTGGTCGATCTGTTGAACAGGGGTCATGGTTTGAAATTATCGCCACCAGATCTCGAACGAGAGACGTATGAAAAATGGCGTACATTCCTTCTTTCCATACCTGTTTTTCCTTTTTGCGTTGGATATTCTATACCCTTGTGTTAATTTATATACTTGTTTCTCCTGTTTAGTATTGTGGAGAATGAGCTGAACATTTGTGCTGAATTAATTCGACTCGCTTGGGGCCAGTGGTTCCTTAACGCGTTTTATGAGTTCCGTAAAGAACGTCAGGTAGTGGACTTAGTTGACGACGGCACGTTGAATTCCATTTTTTCCAGCTGTCTAATTGGTTATTTCAAGCACTGGGATTTTTAGAAGCCTTATTGGCTGCGTAAGTTGACCAGCCATCCGTTGCCTCCGGATCACAGAGGAATGGGGAGATGCCGGTTATAACTTCCGCCTCGGAACAATGCGAACGGTCCGGTCTGCCCGCGAGCGCGCGACTGCCGTCTAACATCTGGAGCCGA
Organism: Mycena capillaripes; assembly: GCA_029204075.1. Classification (NCBI taxonomy): domain Eukaryota; kingdom Fungi; phylum Basidiomycota; class Agaricomycetes; order Agaricales; family Mycenaceae; genus Mycena; species Mycena capillaripes. The sequence continues at coordinate 3,061,776 of JARHKZ010000001.1, forward strand.
GATTAAAGATAGTGGGCATGCCGCATTCTCAGCGTACCTCAGGGAAGCCCAAGAAAAGCCTGACGCCCGAGCCCGGCGACGATGAGCCCAAGTACTTCACCGTGGTCCAGCCATACCCCCTCAACGCCAACTGGGAGTTGCCCCACGATTACATTACCTTTGGACGCTGGAGGACGCTGGATTGCTGGCTGCATCGGCCCTGACCCTTTCTTTGCTCTTTTCTACAAGCCTAGTGTATCCTCGTCCCTTATATCGCGTAAATCGGCTAAGCGGGTTCTTCTAGGCGCGTGGACAGGTCCTTCTGGAGATCAACAGAGACTACCCGCATCCAGAGCGGTTACTCGGCGAGCATCGCTGGTCCAAGTTCTTGAAGAAACCTAGCGTCGAGGAAGCCGGACGTGTTAGTCAAATCTTCTATAGCACCTATAGCACCGGCCGCCAGGCTCAGAAAGACGGTATGGCCTTTTATACGGCGATATCGCGACCATCGGCGCGGCTGAATATCATGTTCATTTAGGTTGGAAAAGGATCAATGTCGCCGACTCGTGGTTCAAGAACTGGGAACCCGTGAATCCGTAAGTTCGGAGGATTACAGCGCATACGAATATTTCATCGCAGCTATGCGACGAAAGCGTTATTCAGCATCCGTAGGCGCCGACGACTTGGTGCCCACCCCCACCGGAGGACAGGACCACCAAGTCGATGTGCCGCCCGCTGCCCGTCAGCGTCAAGCCCCCGCCTCCGCCCAAGGCAGCTCCAGCACCCGTAGGCAAGTAACATCGTCCATTTCGCTCGACACGTATTAATCCTCCCTTTAGTGCCAGGATCCGCGACCTGGGTCACCCAGAAGGGCGCACCGTCCACCAACAACCCCACCGCTCGCCGCAGGGCGTGGTCCGCCGTGCAGCCCGCCGGCGCACCAAACGCCGCCAACAAGAACACAAAGACCAAATCGATCCCCGCCACCTCTGCGGCGCCTTGTGAGTACATTCTCTCCTCTGCCGTTGCGAACGCGTCATTGACATTCTAATAGGGCACACAGCGACCGCCCCGAAGAGCAGCAATATCGTCCCCGTCGCTAAGAACCCACCTACCTCCCCACCTGGGCTCGCTCTCCCCGGCGAGGGCGACTTCTCTGTGCCCCCAGGCATCGCCCGTGGGCCCAGCGGCGCCTGTAGCGCATCGAGTGCCGAGACCGCCCTCTCCGTCTCTGCGCTCGCCGCGGGTTTCGTCGGCATAACGCTCTCTTCGAGCACGGAGACGAACCTCTGCGGCGCGCGCGCGGAGACATCGCCGGACTCCAACACATACGTCGCGGAGTGGGAGAAGATGCCCGCACCCGATGCGGACTCGCTGTGGCTCGCGGCGGAGTACGAGGCGATGAAGGAGGACGTCGCGGAGAGTTTGTGGGGCAAGGACGACGACGTTGAGAAGAAGCAGGCGGACGTGATTCTGTGCCCCGAGCATGGGATCATCTGCCAGCAGGGGATCTGCAGGGAGTATGCGCGCATCTTGAGGGAGAAGAAGCGCGAGAAGGAGCGTGCGGAGCGGGATGCGAAAGGTATGCCTTCTCCTGCGTGTCTATGTCGATCGCGGTGCTGATGCCCCTCGGATAGGTGGAAAGAACAAGAACAACAAAAACAACAACGGCTGGAAGAAGAAGGGCGCGAACCCGTGGAACGACGATGACTCTGGCTCGGCGACTGGCAGCGAGGGCCGCAGCGGGGGACGCAGCCCCGCCAACGCGAAGCCGAGCAACGATGGCTGGGCCACTGCGAAGCCGAGCAACGACGGCTGGACCACTGTCCGCGGGCGCTGAATCCTCTTCTCCGCGCCTCTTCTACGCCTCCTACGTGTCTTTCTTGGTCCAAAGTAGTGTATTTTCCAGCTCAGTGTATCGTATACGTACTCCCTTTCTTGTAACATCGTGTTTCCTACCCGCCACGTCTCTTATCGCCATCCGTGTACATACCTGTATCGACATCCATCCGTACCCGCAGTAGCTCGAATAAATGAAGAGTTGTACTTTCTTCGCATGTGGGGTCTAAGCAGTACATTCACGTCTACAATCGAATCGACACGGACGTCTATATAGAGCATTATTCTTTCGCGCCGGAGAGCTCCCCGTCCTTCAGCAGCACGCGCACCACCCCGTCCCGCGCACCCCACGGCACCTCGTCCTCAAGGTGCATCACGACAACGACCGCCTGGTGCGCGCCTACACCGCCGCCCATCCGGAGGTACGCGCGTGTGGCGGCTACCATGCGCGCGTCCATGCCGCTCCAGACCTCGTCGAGAAGGACGAGCGAGTGTTGACCGACGAGCGCGCGCATGATTCGAAATCACGGAATACAGGAGTCGCGCAATTTGCACCTCCGAAGCGATGGATGTTGGCTTTCGGAATATGAAGAACAGCATTGCATATGGATGCAAATTTTATGATCCTAGAGCTTGACCAGCGACGGGATTGCCAATTTTTTTCTGACTCCAAGTGACTCGGAAAGCCCTATCAGACTGGGAGAGGGCATCCACAGGCAGGGACGCGACAAACAAGTTTAATGTCCCCCAAAAGTGAAAGAGGGCTCAAGGGGCTAGCGCCAGAGTGCGACAGTTGAGAGGATTGGTGGCTGAAAGCAGAATCGAGATTGGTTTGGCTTTGTTTAAACCCGATGCCTTAGACCTTGCTGCACCGCATTTGTGCTTGAATCCAAACATCGATGTTCCTTTCCGTTTCCTGCTCAAGACGAATAGTCTCCCTAGTCAGACCATATATCTAGATTATTTTTTTGAGAATTTGGAGAGGGCAAAATTAACCTGATATATGCCAGACGACTGTTTTCATGCCAGGTTTCCGGCTACACTGGGCGGCTAGTTTACTAAGTTTGGGTGGAAAATCAGACCATTGCGTCGAGGTTAATCCAATCAATGTTGTGGGTGGTAAACGGCAGATCTGAACTCAGCGCATCATTTCAGCAGGTTAACCTCGGGGCCATCTGATTGTGCCGAGGTTCAACCATGGTTCAACAGTAAACACTCAAACCAGGGCTTATGCCAATTTGAGCCCAGGCCGACTCTGAGGGTATAGGTTTCCCTTCACCCATTCCAAGCTGAACTGAGTACCACGCTTGTATAATAAATAATAAATAAAACCTGAATTAAATGCATTCGTACACTACGGAACTTGTACAGCAGACTAATACCATCAGCGGGAAGCAAAGAAATCCACCCCCAACCCCCAACGCACCTGGCCTCGGATTCTGCTCGCACCACCTCCTACCACCGCCGCCCTCCCCATCAGCAAACCCTGATTTTTGTGCACTATGGACTACTATATAGTGCTATAGAGTGGCCCATAGTGGACTGTAGTGGCTGTAGTGGCTGTAGTGGCTGTAGTGGCTGTAGTGAAGGTCCTTTTCTATGTAGTGCTATGTAGTGCTATGTAGTGCTCTGGAGTACTACATGAAAAATCAGGGTTTGCTGATGCGCCCGTCCAGCCCCTACAGGAGCTGCTCACCAACGTCACTCGGAGTCTTTCCTTCGCGGCCGATTCCCTCGCGGCACCCGGTGATGGTTGCAATCAAACACAACCGTGATGGCGGTTTGCAATGGGATTGCAGACCCTTCGCAGACAAAGGCAACACCATGCGGGTGAATGTTGGTAAAGGTACTGCAAAGGTGGTGACAAGTTTGCAGGGCCGATACCAACCTGCTTTGATTTTGCCTGTTGGCCGTAGTAATTGGCCAGTGGATGTAACGTGAAGTACTCAGTCGTTTCGAATCTATATTCTAGCGGTTCCTGAATCTGACTGAATCACGGCCAACTGCCTGCCAGACTGCCAGTAACCGACCAGTGTGAGAGAAATTACTTAAATCCAACTATGAAGACTATTGTATGTTGCGTTTCATTTACGCGCAGATTCCCTCAACTCCGGTAATAGGTATCGTCGAAGCCATTACTTACTCGATATTTTTCTCGGACAAGCTAGCTAACGATGGTCCGGGTTACTTATTCGTGTGCCCATTGAACGAGCTGCGGTCCGAGATATCCGGGCGCTTCAGTACCACACATCTGGACTGCCCAGCGTGGGCGCTCGATCCACTGGGACTTGATTGACTCACTGGCGAAGAAGCCCAATGCCTCGGGTTCCCTGAGCTGAGTTTTAGCTCTCACGTCGAGCAAACTTCGTGGGACGAGCATGTCTATGTTAGAATCCGGCAATTTCAAGCTGGGAAGGGTTTTGATCCTGACAGCCAGGACGTCGCCAAGCATGTTGGGGTCCCCTTATATAGTTTGTCTGCCGAGAGCGATGCACTGTTCGCACACGGTGAGTTTATCGTCATTGCTCGGGGATTCTTAATGCTGAATACTACCAGTGGAAGAAGGAAATCACTTTGTCGACGAGCATCCAATGACGACGAAACTGTAAAATTCACTGTATAATAACGCACGAAGTATATTCAAATATTCACCTCAATTCCTTGTCACGAGCCGAAAGGTGCGACGTTATGGATACGTGCTTCGACCCGTCGGCTCTGCGTTGAGTTTAGGCCGACGACAGACTATCCTATTTTCAAACTCAGGTCCAGAAACTGGACCATCGTTATCAAACCAAGTGTTCACGTAACGCGTAACACAGGCCTCTGAACTGAACACTTGGGATGCGGTAACACTGAGTAAATGAACACTCAATCTTTCGTAGTCCTAAAAAGAGCTAAAAAATGATTCGAAAACACGCAAATCTTTGTGAAAAAGATGCCCGCAAAATCTCTGCTAGTGCTCCTCCCAAAAGAGTCCCTCATAGGCCACGACCAAAAGGTGCAGGTGAGGGTACTAGGTACTCTTCAGCATCAGACTTCTCGGCATCCTTGAACGATTGCTAGCCGCACCGCCATCATTCTCGCTTGCAGAAAAACTAGTGCTGGGAGGGTTCGGTTCAGAAATAGGTTCGAACTTGAACCGCACCGAACCGAACGAGGCGTTCGGGCTCAGGGTTCAACAGTTTGCTGGACCTGAATGCGAGGTTCGGTTTGGCGTTTGGGCTACAAGCATGGCGTTCGAACGTCGAACCTGAAAATCCAATGATTGAGTAATTTTCAACGCAATTTCGGGGGCTTACTGGGTTGGATTAGCCCAATATTGAACTCATGTGCAAGGATATTCATTTGCGAACAATCATAGCTACCTTCTTACCAAAATCAGACGCGGATGTAAAGCCTCTGGTTAGTGTGTACCTAGTGAAAAAAATTCATAAGCATATTCGGCTCTTTGAGGCTCCTATTACACGTCAGCAACTTTTAATCTGTCCCGCATGCTAGAAACACCATCACTTATTTTTATGGGATTTTGACCCGCCGAGATGGCCGAAATTGTTCAGGTTCGAACGCGTTTGCACGCAGAACCGAACCTGAACGTGGGTTCAGGTTCGGGGTTCAGCAAGGGCCTGAACCAAACGCGGGGTTCAGGTTCAGCGTTCAGGGCGAAAGACCCTGAACATAACCGGACCGAACCTGCCCAGCACTAAGCAAACCCGCCGTAACCCACGTGCTGCCGGCAGCAAGCCTTAAGCTCTGTGGTGCCCATGTTTTATTAAATAATTCTATTGGCCCAAAGTCTGCCAAAGTATTATAGCGAAATTGCGGTAGTCGCAATCACCTTCTCACAGTCCGAAACGAATACTTTACCGGAGATAACAGTCCAAGACGATTTGAACACTTAGGAGAATGAACACTTTAGGTAACAGGGTCGAAATGATACAGTAGTTCGAAGCTGTCATAACCAACCCCGTGGAGATTTTGTCGGACAGCCACAGTGGGATTAATATTACAGGCGCCACGTTTCACTGTATCTTCCTTCCTACGCTCTACCCGCTGTTCAGTGCTCATCGATGTCACACAGCATCGAAGACATTAAGGATAAATGTCCTCGCTTTCGTATTCTAGTCATCGGCCGACGCAATGCTGGAAAGACCACGATTCTTAAGAAGATGTGTGGGTCCGATGAAAGTGACCTTAGGGTTGTTGACGTGAAGGGGCGGCTAGTAAGTGGTCAGTCATGGTTTAGGTACTACCTAAGCCTTACCTGCCCATTATAGGTGAATCCATCTATCCTTGAGCCCAATAGCCAGGTGCCGTTCCATCACTTGTGATTGTTGTGCATTTTGACGAATAAATATAGCGAGGAATGAGTGATATAGAGCACGAGATAATATTCAAGAGGAACCCATACTTTGTCTTCCATGATTCGCGTGGGATTGAAGCTGGAGCTGAACATGAAGAAAATTCAGCACTTTGCACTCGATATTTATGGAACTTTCTTGACAAACGCTCAAAGACGTTGACAATTCGCGACCAGATCCACGCCATATGGTATTAGTTTTATACTCGAAGCTTCAACACTTACAACAAACCAGGATTTGTATTCCGATGGACAACCCAAGAAGCCCAAGTGCAGAATTTGAACTCGCATTTTTCAACTCAAGACGATCGCCAGGTAAGCTTTCAGATTGTTAAGATCGGAAATAACAAATGACGCTGGATAGTTCCGGTTATAGCAGTCTTCACAAAGTTTGAGGCACTGCTTGACGAGGCATATGATGACCTCGCCGAGGACGATTTAAGTGATGCAGAGAAGGACGAACAAGCCTATCAGGCTGCTCAGTCAAAATTTGAGGCAACTGTGCTCAAAGCAATTCAAAACACCAAGTATCCTCCCAACGCTTCAGAGTGGGTCCTGCTCCGCTTGTCACCGGCCAGAATACAATGACTATTTCAGACCTCAATGAAGAAACAACCGGGTGTGCAGGTCTTACCGAGGAAACATTTTCAGCCATAAAAAATGAAACCCTTTCGCACCTATTTGCATTGGCTCAAGAAAATTCACGCAAGGTTGGGTGCAAGTGGGTAATTCATGAGATAGTGTAAGCATCTCATAATTAGAGTGTGATGGTAGGAGGACGGCCACTGATATATGTCCAAGTTACAACCAATCAGATTGGACACAACGGACCTATGTGGACAACAGGAAAATCCTCGAGGGGATCGTGGATCTCAGCCTTAAATATCTGCCAGGCTGGAGACTTGTAAGTTCAATTTGTTTTGGAGTTAGCCTGCTTTATAATTGTGTTCTAGTGGGTGGGTGCTTCTTTGCGTCCTGTGTTTCCTCCTCACTCAATGACATGCCCATTGGCAACTACTTACAGCTCGTGAGTGCTTCTCCGTGGTCTGTACTTTCCCACTCACTAACATGCCCATCTCCTACCACTGAAGTGGGTGAGTGCTGCTCTCGGACTTGAATTTTGCCTCTCACCGACCTCCTCATCTGCGACCACTCAAAGTATGTGAGTACTTTTTCATGGCCTGAGTTTTTCCTCTAGATATGACTATCACTCATCTTCAACCATTCAAAGGATGTGAGTACTCCTCTGTGGCTAGTGTTTTCCCCTCTCTGACATGCCTGTCTGTGATCACTCAAAGGCTGTGAGTTTTCCTGCATGGCCTGGGCCTTTTCTCTGTCTCACTATGCCTCCACTTGTGATCACTCAAATGATGTGAGTACTTCCCTGTGGGCTTTACCTCTCACTTGCATGCTCATCTTCATTCCCTAAAGGACGTAAGTGCTCATATGTGGCCTCGGCTTGCCTTCTCATGAGCCTGCTCATTTCCATCACCCAAAGGATGTGAGTGCTTCTCTGTGGCACAAGCCTTCCCACTCACTGATGCGCCCATCACTCAAAGCCTGCAAGTGCATGTCCGCGACCGGAGCTTTCTGTCTCAGCAGTGTGGGCTTTTGTGTCACCCACAGTATTTCATATCCTTCTCTTCTTTTTCAATTTTAACTGCTCTCTCAGTTCGGATTGTCCAATGAGGTTTTCATCGAAATCTCTCATCTTTTGTGCCTCGCCATTAGGAACTTTTGTCGCTTGTTATTTTATTCTCCCGTTGCTTTTGCTGATTATCTAGTCACCTGCATTATTTGTGCATCTGCTGCACAAAAATCTCGGAAACCTCATACCTTGGTTGATCACACCATTCAACTCCTTCAGAATCAGCAAGATTTTGCAGTGTCCATTGAGACCTCTGTTCGAGATGCCTGTTCTAGATTTCCCAACGATATCAATCGTGAAAGACTTGTGGACCGGCTGGTGGAAATTGTGATGATGCATGTTGAAGGTCTGCGTGAGCGGTAGCTCTTCACAAGTCCTGATAGACTCACTCCATTTGTTTTATATGGCGGTCAAAGTGCACATTTAATATTCCGACACTTTTTTTTTGACTTTTTCGACTTTCCGACACTTTTTTTGCTGAATTTTCCTTTTCCGACACTTTTATTCGGTTTGGACCGTTCAATAAAAGTGTCGCAAAAATAAAAGTGTCGGGAAAAACTCAGTTTTTGCGACACTTTTATTGAACAGTTGAACCTCCGACACTTTTTATGGGGTCAAATTTTTTTATCCCCGGATATAGGTCCAAGGTAGTGTACGAGATAGTACCAACTGGAGACAGCTATGTAAAGTCCACGGATGCGTAGATACAGCCTTGCAAAGCGCACTCAGTGCTGGACTCGCTTGTTCCGTGATCATGTCAAGCAAGCGTCGGATCAAGGAGCCCCAAGGCTTTCTTGGCGATCCTCGCCTAGATAAAGTGCACTTGTGAGACTAACAGAAAATGTGACAGCAGTGGATATCGTCATTTAAATACCTCCCCACCACAATGGTACCCAGTTCTGGGTATTAAAACTTCCGTGTGGTCGGATTTCCCATTATGGTCAGTCGAATGCCTAATTTTGTGCATATTTTTTTTTTAAAAAGGAATTGGATACGTGTACTAGCTAGTGTACGGTACTGTATGAACTCCACAAAGTCATGTAGAGTCCATGAGGCCCGCAACAGCCCCGCAAATAGTAATTTAGTCCAGAATGCTCGACTCCCTTATCTTACTCAGGTCTGCCGTCGCGGCAGACCTGAAAGTGCAAGCATTGAGCAGATGTAAATGCTGTTCGGGGCAGCCTCAAGAGGGTAAGAAGAGAATTACTCACGGTGAAAGCAAGTCACTTTTTCTGTGACTCACATAAGCGTTTTATCTAGGCGAGGATCGCCAAGAAAGCCTTCGAGTTCCTTGATCCGACGCTTGCTTGACAGGGTCACGGAACAAGTGATCCAGCACTGATTACTCTTTAAAAAGCTGTATCTATGCATCTGTGGACTTCATATAGCTTTCTCCAGTTGGTACTATCTCGTACACTACCTTGGACCTATATCCGGGGATAAAATTTTTTGACTCCAAAAAAAAGTGTCGGAAGTTCTATGGAAAGCCAGAGCACCACGCTCTGAAACAAATGTTGTTATCACTCTCGGCATGATAGCCGAGCCAATGCCGTGAGTCGTGGCCAGGTGTTAGCTTGTCATTACAGTGTTATTCACGCATGTCCTGCCTTTCAACCAAGTGGATGACTCCGAGAGACAGAGAACTCATAAACTGTGTCAAATTGTGTGTCATAAAGACGGGCACAAAGCCGTTTTCCCCGCTTTTCACACCATCAACTTGAATGATTTGCAAAGCAGGGTGGGAGGTGCCAGATAGATGTTTGTGTCCTCCTCAAACGCTCCGTATAAGCATTTTGTATTGTGCTCATTGGATATTCATTGGTGGGTACCCTCATACTGTATATCTATTTCCTGTTTTTCAATTTTCAAGGTTAGTTCAACCAAGAAATCACTGATCACGGTTTGTCGGAAGTGCAGGCTTCACTGTACCGATTGCGTTGCTCCAGGGAGGAAGTTATCAATCCATCGATGGCTTCCAGTCCTAGAAACAAGGGCTTCTGGTCTTGGGATTCATTCAACGCAAACAATATATCGTCGCCCAAATATTTGGTTAAAATGTTATTTCTGACCGAGGGGCCCTACGGGGATCTGTTTTGACAGAGAAGGTGACACACCAGAAAGTTAGTAAGATCTGAACACTAACTGGATTCCGTTTTCCAGCTATGTTCGTGATTATACGGATTTTCGAACAATCTCGGATATCTCGGGGATGCCTAAACCCACGCTTGGGATTCGAATTCATGCTTTAGAAAGCTCCATAGATCAATTTCAAGCTCTGCATCATGCTCGTGTTCAAAATTCACAAAGAAACCATTAGTGATAGGAATTAATCGTCTTTCTGTGGCTAACTTCTGCAGTAAGAGGAAATATGGTCACCTCTTCTCATCTCTGTGACTCTTATTGAAAGAAAGAAAGACCCCTGAATGAATGTCTGGGGGGCTTCTATAGACAAGATTGGGCACGATATGTTCAAACCCACTTTGAGAAGACAGCGGCCAACGTTCGGCATGTGATCGAATCATTTGTTTCAAAGCGTGGTGCTCTGGCTTTCCATAAAGTTCAACTGTTCAATAAAAGTGTCGGGAGCTTGGCTTTGGTCAATAAAAGTGTCGCAAAAACTCACTTTTTCCCGACACTTTTATTGACGGTCTCAAACCGAATAAAAGTGTTGGAAATGGGAAATTCAGCAAAAAAAAGTGTCGGAAAGTCAAAAAAGTCAAAAAAAAGTGTCAGAATATTAAATGTGCATTTTGACCGCCATAGTTTTAGGGCTGCTGACACTGGGTTGATAACGCTGGTAAAACAAGGATCTGATTAAGGGAAGATAAATTTATTGTGTCTCACATGAACATGTACATCCATGTGGTAGACAAATACTTCTCATACACGAGCTCGGACCCCGGGTTTCAACTTCTCCCGATAACATGATATCTCTATCGCATAACTTTCTAGCGTGCAAACTTTTCCCTCGGCTGATTTTTCATCCGTACCGTGTCGAGATCCAGAATTTCAAAATACGGCCGTCTTTATGGTGGACCGTACCCGTCTCGGGGACCGAAATTGATGGTCATCCCCTTTGACGGGACAGTGGGCACTACTCCTTGCAGTGGTGGGAATCATTATGGAATGCAGCTTGATATTCCAACACCGATCCACCTAAGCCACTGCCCGACGTACCGGAGCTGGCGCAAGGAGCAAGAACCCCCGAGGGCGTGCTGGGTGTGAATACTGCGCCGGGGCTGTGTAGGGGAGATAGATAGTCGACAGAGCGAGGGCCAGTGAGGAGAGAGGTGTGAAATGGGAGGAAAGGAATGGACCCACCTCGTAAGACACTGATTAATCGCCTCCGCCGGCGAATCAATCGAGTTCTTGTTAATTGTGGCGTTGCCGCCGAAATCGCACGAGTCTGCGTTGCGCGCGTTGAGCTCGTAATATTGAGAAAAGGCGTAGGAGAGGCGCGTCACTAGGGTGCGTTGGTTAGTGAAGGATACACGAGCGGGATGGAGAAGAGGACGAGGTGGAGGGGTGTGGGAAGAACGAGGGTAAGACATGAAGAGAGTGAAAAAAGAAGGACAAGGTAACGGCGAGTCAGAGACAACGCACCAGGATCGCACATCGCCATACTCCCATACACCCCCCTCGCCCCATTCGCCGAAATATCACTGCAATTCCCCATTACATTCGGCAACAGCTCACACACCACGCCTGTCAGCGTCCCCACCACTGCCGTGTAGTCACCGTTTGAGGGCATCTTGAAGCTTTTATCATATCACGAATATCAGCGGAACGAAGGAGAGGACACTGGCTCGCACGTACCTACACCCAAGCTTACTCGCCACGCACGCACACACTTTATCATCCGGCGTCGGCGGCAATGTTTGATTCCCCTCAAAACTCCGCCCCTGCCCAGGGCATCCCGACATCCCATTCGACCCTTGCCATTTCCGCTGCGGCGGATAATTCAGGCACCCCATGTCGACTTTGCCATACTGCGCGGCTAGATTATCAAAATCGGCGTTGGTGGTGACGGATGTGTTGTCGGGGGAGAGAGTGGCCATGCCGAATTGGGCGCCGTTGGAAATGGCGGAGAAGTAGGAGAAGGCGAGGCCGCCAGACCAGATGGTCGACAGGGGGAAGGCGAAGGGGGTGCCGACTTCGGTCCAGGGGCGGACACCGGGGTTGCAATTTTTCGAGCCAAATTCGGAACTGGGAGAGTTGTGTGAGCAGGAGAAGAGGAGGATGGGGAAGGAGGGGAGGAAGTCCAGTCGCCGGCTCGTAACGCGTCGACGAATCCGTCTCTGTCCTCAGGAAAGAGAGAAGCGAAAACTCACAAATACGCCACGACACCATAACCCTGAAACTCCGCAATGAGCCGGTCGTACGTCGTCGGCGAGTCGTCGCCGCACCATTCGCTGTAAAGTAAGAAATAGATTCGTTAGCGCTGGGTTCTCCAGAGTCTATCCGTGCCCAATCCCCTCGTAGAGAGAAACCAACCAAGGCGGCCCGACCAGAAAAAACGACTCACTAATTATTAAGCCCAAATATGTCCACACTTGTATTTTCACTGAGGCACGACAAGTACTGCGCCACCGGGTGCCGGAAGGACGAGGCGCCGTCGATAGAGGCATACCCGACGAGGGCGGGGGAGGATATTGAGGTTCTGGAGGGAATAGCGGTGGTAAGTATAAGGAGAGGAGGGAAGCAAATAGAAAGGAGAAGGAAGGGGAGGGAAAGAGAAAGAGAAATGGGAGAAGGAAAGAAAGACGCTGGAGCCTTCACGGGCTTCCGCACCGTCGGAGGGAGTGCTGGAACAAGAAAGCTAACCTCTCGCCCGAAACTCATTCCCTCTCCTCGCCCTCATCTCCCTCCGCACCAAACTGAAAATAAAAAACACCTCACTCACAAATACGCTCTAACATCTCTCACTGCGGCCTTCAGAAACGACGCCGCACCCGTCGCGTCAGGGTGGAGAACCTCGTTACCGATGTTGTACGCGAGGACGTTGTCGTATTTAGGGGAAGTTGAGATGGTGCGGATGTACTGGGGCGTGAGCGTCAGCTCGGGCATCAGGAAGGTCTAGGAGGGAAGGGAGAAGACTCACCTGATCGAGCAAATTGGTCGTCCACATCGGCTGCGTTGCGTTGATCGAGCCGTTCAACACTGCGGCGCATGTCAGGTCTCATGTGTGCTTGAGGGAGGCCAGCACGCACGTAGTGAGAGGTCCACACTATATCCGCGTTAGCGTTAGCGTTCTCGAAACATGGTACAATCGCACATAACATAAATCCCCGCCTCACTAAAGGCGTTCATACACCCATCGTGATTCAAGCTCGAGTTGACGCTGTACACCCGGATCGCGTTCACGCCGAGTTTTTGGAGCTGCGGGAGGTCGCGCGCACAGCCGGCAGAGTCGACGAGTTGGTCGACGACTGGTTCCCGTGTATAGTTTTCAGTGGGAACCTTCACACAGCACACAACTCCGAGGAGGAAATGGACGCACATGTCGAGGGCTGATTCAGGGGATTGTCTGGTCCTGGAATTATTTGACCTACAATCCACTTCCTGGTCAGTCTTTCCTTCCCAAATCACAGACAATAGAAATGAGGCAAAGAACGCGCCTTGCTGCTGATACGCAATCCCCTTTATAAAGAACCGCGTCCCATCCTCCGAATACAAATACCGGTCTGTTCGAGTGATTTTTGGGATCGCGCCCGTGGTGCAGACGAGCGTGGACAGGAAAGCCGCGGCTGCTGGTCTCTGCCAGTGCATCCTGAATGATCGAGTTTGGTAGGGAAAGGAGGAAAAGGAGGAGGGAGGGCGGAAATCACCAACTTAAGTGTCATGCAAAAGTTGAAAAAACGCCATTCACACGCAACTTCCGCGATTGGCGGAGCTTGGAGTATATACCGGGAGAGTGCGAGTGCGACTCGTCCAGTCGCACTGTCAGCCCGGGAGTCGCACTGACGAGGCTGTCAGCAGTGCGACTCGGCCGTTCGTCAGTGCGACTCGAAGGGTGTCAGTGCCAAGTCAGTGCGACTCGCTTCAGGCCGTTGATTGTGACAGTCACAGGCGGAACACATGCCGAAGTGATGTCAACAGCCATGCCGCTCACTTGCCATAGCAACATATAAAGGGTAGATAATTTCGGGTCTAGCACACCACTAGCACTGGGTGGCGTTGTGAAATTTCAACCTAAGCATGTATTATAGATAGTGCGCAACCGACGAATGGTCGTAAACCATCATGTGCAAATTTATGTGAGCGTCCTGATGGTTCTTTCTGCGACATCAACCGAATTATTAGCACACCTACACGTTCTCGCAGGCTCAGCGCACAGGCTATCGTGGCAGACCGTAATCGCCGCAGATACTGAATTCATAGTCTGAACTGCCCCTTTTAGGGCCCACAGCCACAGAAGACCAGTATTGACACCGCGCATTGAGCGTCCGAGTTACGCTATGGTAAAGGCTTCGTGCCGTGGCAATGGTGTGTCAGTACGTGATCCTTGTCTAACTCAGATGTAAGATGGAGTTAGATCGTTCCAAGACAGTAAATTCTGTAGTTTGAACTAGGGGAGCAGAAGTTGTCGAAAAGTTGACCTGATCCGAGCCTACATGTCATATACGAGGGTGAAATTCAAGACAGTGGCCGAATGGAACTGTCTTCACAAGAGCTGTAGAACCGCTTTCGATGTTCCGGTTGATTTAATAACTGCTTATGAACACCGTAAGGGGTCTGAATCCCTTATGAGCAAATCGGTGGTTTTGGGACACTCCGAACCGAACATTGGTCCAGTTCAGAAAGGGTTCGGTTCGGGTTCTGAAGACGTTTGAACCCAAACGAACCGCAAATTCTATGATCCTATTTTCGGCGAGCTTTTCTGCTCCACATAATACCACACCACTGCAAAGGAGATTTATGTACGCCGTAAGCACATCGCGTCAATAAACGGCTGCGAAATCGCTTACCTGGACCTTCAGCCGCACCCAATGCCCCATTCAACAAATCATAACACTGCCAAGTCCTGCACCTCAAAGTTTACCAGGCTGCAAAAGAGAAGACCTAGGAGTCATCGAGTCAAATATCTCTAATCCAGGTCGGTATTGAATGAAGTTTGCAAACATCGGAATTTTTTTTCACCACTATCCAGTTCCGTGCCTGGATCAGTGGTACCATTGGAAGGCTATGCCAAATTGTCAGCTGTGGAGTGCACAAATTCGCTTCTGGTTAACATATTACTCTAATATTTGACAGGGATAATCGTGAGTTTGAACATGTTCGGACAGGTTTGTTAAAAATTAAAAAGAAATCTCGAAGCCCGAACCTGACCCGCGGTTCGGTCCGGTCCTCGCAACAACTTCGAGCCTCAATTCAGGGGCGGTTCGGGTTCGGAATCGGAATCGGAATCGGTTCTGAACCCGCCCTCGGTAACACTACCACAGACGCGGCACTGCGACGCGCACTTGCCGCGGTCTTGCTGCTCACAGATGAAAATACAATGTGAGTACAAGACACTCAATAAGACCTCTCTGAGACTGAATTCAATGCCCAATGAGTTACAGACTCAGATGGTAGAAAGTAACCCAGTTGAACTTGATTACAACTACATTTGTGATGCAAACTCCCCATATCTTGGTCTTAGTGGCCCAGTGCATGTACTACATAGTCGATCCCAACGCACTGGAGCCTTTGGGAGATTAGAGGAGGCCACCAACGACCCAGAAAAATATCCCAATACAGGCATACGGATGCCGTGTCGTGCCGCAGTCGTGCGCGGCAGGCGTGGCATTTCTCCTATCAGCGCGGGAGCATGCATCAGCGGAACAACGGTCACATAGTGATGGCCATGCTTAAGCGAACTACGCGACATCTGGAAACCCCGGACATTCTATATAGCACTACATAGCTCGGGTAGGTCCCATAGACGCGTACGAGGTCGGCCTCTATGTAAAACTTTTTTTTCTATGTATGTCTATATAGAATCGCGTAGAGTCGCGTAGAAACGCGTAGCATCAGCAATAGGAGGTTACCCGAGCATCAACCGAACACCGGGGCATCATGATCAGGTGCGTAAATGGGCGTTCAGACAATTATAATAATCAACAACGATCACGACATACACAACGATACTATTACTGAAGGAATCGACAACCAACTTAGATAACCCGAGTAAACCAAGTAGCAAAAAGAAGCTGTCCCGGAAACACTCAGAGGACCGATGCAGAAGAATTGAAGGTGAGAGGCTTGCAAGATCTTTACGAGGGCATTTGTGGGAGGATATTTGCGGAATCAAGATCATTGAGATTGAAAGGAGGGGTCTTGCAGTCTTAAAGGGGAGCCCGAATACGTAGAAGCTTGTTTGTTTGACTTCAGTAGAACTTGACCAGAAACCTAGGCACGATTGCAGAACGGGGAAGACATCGACACTTGATGAGCGCGAGACTTGAGGGATTGGATGATTAAACAACGTCGAACTTGAAACGACGCCGCAGAGCTATTGGGCTTGAAGGGAGAGCTCGAGCGAGAGACGGACTCGGGACATAGTGGGAGATATAGCCGGAAGATGGAGGTTCAAGACAAAGAGTGAAAATTGATGAAGTCTGGCACGCACGTTTGTGACATAGGATGGCATCGGATAGCGACTCGACCATGTGGACGCCGTAATGTAGAGTCTCTTCCGAACAGTCTCGGAAGACATCCTCTTTCGGACGACCACTATACGCACTACGCGAGTCTACGCGAGTCTACACGGATACAGACTCTACCCGTGTACATAGAACTACATAGAAACGGCGGTTCTATGAAGCAGAAATGCCTTTCCAGATGGAGTCGCACTGTTTGATGCTGATTCGCACTGCTACATGGTCCCAGTCGCACTGATGGCGCTGAGTCGCACTGTCAATTTGGTGACAGTGCGAGTGGTTGAGTCGCACTCGCACCCTTTTCGTCATCCCTCCGGAGCTTGGCAGACCCGAAAAAGTTAAAAACTGTCACCGACCGTACCCAAAATTTAGCCGCCGGAATGGCACCTGTCGCGGCACCGCGCAGGCAACAAAGATGCAGCCAAACCCATGAGCAAAACATGAGGCGATCCCAACGTTCACGCGGGCGCCTTTCTTTAGCGCCCGGGCTACTAGTATGCGTGAGTTGAGAGCTGTGTAATGCCCATTTGGTCCGATTTGCCTTGTGGCATGCGCACCACATTGGCTGCACTGGTTCCAGTGCAGGGTCTTTCCACTCATCCCATCGAGCGCTTATCTTCTTCCTTCTGGTTCTAAGTTCGTCCTCATTTCCTTTTAATTTCCTTAGTCTTCCTTGGCAGAATGCTGCGGAAATGTTGTTCATCACGGCTACGGCACACCCCAGCGATTTCAATCAAGCCGCGAGGCCACGAGCATTGTCAAGATATAAAAAGACCAGTTCATTTCCTTCGGACAAGCATCAGCAAATGCTGGCGCTGTGCATTCCCTCAGCGACATCTCTGGGGAGGAATTTTTTCCCTCTCTAGACCGTCACGGTTGGTCAAGATACAGAGCTCGTATCAAAGACTGGTCATCTCTTGATCCGCTCCATGCTTATGCCTCCAGCGCCCAGCAATAACTCTGTTTCCTCTTGGTCAGATGACTTCGCCGGCAGTTTCTGGCGGTCACCGGCCCTTCCTCATGTTCCGGGTTCCAGATTTTCAACCTCATCAAGTATTCCTTTCGCACACACAACTCAATGTTGACTGTCAATGGCCTGCTCTGTGGACCTCTGTGGCGACTTTAGATCTCCAGACCGGCGGGCAGGTTACAGGCTCCACCTATTACTTCTGTTTGCTTGCTGTTCCGCTACAATAAGTGTTTCGCAAAATTCTTTCCCAACGCCAGAACGAAGCGCCGGCGCATCTGGTTAAAGCTATGTATTGGATCCTGCATAGTGGAGCCGATCCCGGTATTACAGCCGTTTGCAGTACAACAGGCGCGGACCGAAATTTCTACCATTTTGGGCTTTTTTCGATTGTTTTCCTTAGAACACTCGCCCTGCCCTCAGTTTCGGTCGTTTACCTTGGGGAGTTGGCTCATTCAATTCGCATTCAAAAATGCGCAAGGGATGGCATCCTCATATTTTTTATCTGGTCTTGAAAACTGCTGTTTGAGCGATGAATTGAGCTATATTCAATGTTTTCTGATGATCTCACTAGGACAGCTGCCCTGTACTCAATTCTTGGCCCTTTTCTTTGGTCATAGACTTAACCTGTTTTTTTCAAGAATGCGCCAAAGAATTTACGGTTTAACATGCATTCAAGCTGTCGTTGACCACAGTGTTCACTCGTCATCCTCACCGAATAGTTGGATGAGGCGACGTTTGCAAGAGGAAGGCGGGGGTTCGCCTCCTCCAAGCGACATGATCGGCGATCTAGGTTCGCAATTTTTATTTATACCTCCACCACTTTTTTGAACCCACTCACCTATACTATTAACGTTCCCAGAAATGCGTTGGAGCCACAGTTGACCACGGTGGTCATCCTTTGTGCATCATCATCAGGTGAGATGTTCAAGGCGGGGCTTCGATTCCTCTCAGCGGTATGCATCTAAATCGTCGTTGCATTTTCACCTCAGAATCCATTTGACCAATCATGGTATCGCACTTTGACCAGAACAAGACTCCTTCCTGGCACGCTATCACGTCATTCAAGTTCCCAAAACAGCACCAGCGCCTATCTGATCCTCCCTCCCACATACTCTGACAAACATGCCCTACCGTCGGCGTCAACCTGAACGACTCCCGCAGGCAAGGTTACATCTGTATCTAGTTTTCGTAGCGCTAGCACCAGGCAGCCAAGGCAGCAGAGATGCAAGAACTTGCAACTTTTATCTAAAACATCCCCTGAGAAAGCGCGAGCTAATGTTCCGTAGATTCGACTTCCTCCTCCTCAAAAGCTTGGCTCACAGAATTGGTGAGAATCAGGTCAAATTAAATGGAAATAAAAACGATTATTACCGTTCATAAACAGATATAGTCGGAGCCTTAGCCCGGACGATCGAGGTTCCTTCAGACACTAACTCTTCAAAGAGAGAATGGATGAGAATTGGCGTGTACATGTAAAAGCTGCGGTCTTCTGTCTGCTTTAACTCTTTTAAGCTCTGCTATTGGCCCATCAGGCCCCACACTTTGGAATATCAGTGCATGACACTCACCTCGAGGCAATCCAAAATTACACAGTCGGCATGAGGCTGCTTTAATTTCGGCCGTTAACGCTCTCCACGCCCACAACCATGTCCTCCGAGCCAACACCCACTCGTCGAGCCAGATTCTCAGGTTCCTCCTCCGCCGCAGACCCAACGAGTCCGGATGTAAAGGCTGCTTCAGACGGGACGATAGGCGCCACCACGAGCTTACGCTCTAACCCCGCCAGCAGCTTATCCGCCAGGAGGGCCATCCTCACCGCCTCCCGTACCCGAAACGACGCCTTCCTCGAAAATCTGCATATTACGTACGGTAATTTGGGTGCCATGCAGATTGCTCAGATGAAGCAATGGCTACTGGATTTCGTCAAGAAGGGAAACCTGGTACGAGTCGCCAAAGCGGTGATGAAGTTCATTAAGGCACACCCTTGGGAAACCCTCGGGTCTCTGGGTCTCATCGTCGTCGGAATCGTGCTCATCGTCAACCCTCTGGTTTTAATTGGATTTGGCTCGTTAGGACCCATTGCAGGTAGGGGTTTGTCTGGATACAGGGCACTTGCGCTCATGATTCGGATGTCCTAGGAACCATCGCCGCTGGCTGGCAGGCGGCTATCGGAAATGGGGCTGCTGGAAGTTTGTTTGCGCTTCTCCAATCCATCGGGATGGTTCATGCTGTAACCATCCCTGTTGTGGGGGTTGCGGTCGCTGGTGGTGGGGCCGTGGTTCTGGCCAAGGCCGCGGGCGCCTTACAGCCTGCGTCTCGTTGAGTTCAGAACACGGCAACAACTGTCTGGCAGTGGATAAAGACTCGCTGGGCGTGGTAAGTGATGTCTTGTGGCTCGAGGATGCATTGATTCTTATTTTACGCGGTTAGATGAACCCACATGATTTAGGTTACTCATGTATGGAGTTCGACTCGACTAGGCTGGTGTCCACGAACCTTCAGATTGACTGCCATGTCTCTATGATTGCTTTGAATATGATCTCCACTTGAACCAGTGTCACCTTCCTTCGCGTATACAATGGCAGGAAATGGAAGGCTAAGAGTCTTTAATCTTTGGTGTCGGTATTGAGAAACGACCAAGTGCAGGGATACAGGCTCGAACTCGGAACAAGTAGCGAGTAAAATAATACAATATAGATTGGTTGGACAGACTACAGTGAAACTCAGCAACCCTATGGTGCGTAGTCTCGTGACCCGACTGTCATGACATCCCAATCGGGAACCCTGTCATGACAGTCTGGAACAATCAGCGGCTAGGTAACCGTACCATTGCGCTATCAAATTTGATGTTAATTTCCCACGGTGTTAACTCGTGTTCGGCGCATGTTTTCAACGTGTTCCTTGTTGTTGCTCTCATCCTCACGACATCTTATACTGACCCAAGCATTGTAGCCCTCATATAGACCAAATGGATCCAAATAGTCCTGTCAACTGGCCTTCAAGCCGAGAACATGCTAGAATTACCCCTATTTCTACACCATTGCGTGCGAGCACAAGCGCTCCTCCAATGATGCCTGCAGATTTGGGCACTCTTTCTCCTGGAAATCCTTTAGCTCCTGTTAAAACCGACAAACGTTATAGAAGTGGCTATGAAGCTACTCCTAAAGCTACACCTTTTAAACCTTATGCCTTAAACAATCCAGGTACTCCAACTCAGAAGGAGCTCCCTGGACTCATTTGCATAGTCAAAACTGCCCCCAGCATAAAATATAGGTGTCCAATATTTCAGCATTCGTTCCACCCGTTCTGGATGCCTGTGTTTGATCGCATGTCATGAGAGCTTTATGTGAGTTTCCAAAGTACACTGTGTAGATATGTGGGGCTTGAGCCCTGTAGGAAGGCCATTCTTTAATATCTAAAAACATGCAGAAGACACGAGGACCATGGGTTTGCAAGGAACACGTTGAAAACATGCGCCGAACACGAGTTAAAACCGTGGGAAATTACCATCAAATTTGATAGAGCAATGGTACGGTTACCTAGCCGCTGATTGTTCCAGACTGTCATGACAGGGTTCCCGATTGGGATGTCATGACAGTCGGGTCACGAGACTATATGGTGCGCTTCACTTAGTGGCTACTACTTTGTTACAACTGTTACTAGTCACGCGATAAAAATAACTATTTCTTATCCTTCTTGCAAAAGTGTTCCTTTCAATGAGAGGAAACTTTTGGCTAGAGGGTTTTTTATTCCACTAAAAATTGAGGGAGTTATTATTTCTGGGTTTGGTCAAATTGGGAGTGTACACTAGTGTTGCCGCGACTCCCGACTCCAACTCCCCAAGTCGACTTAATGAAGTCGACTTGAGTCTAGTCGAGTCGAGTCACTTGGCGTGACTCCGTTCGACTCTGGAGTTGACAGAAGTCGATTTGCTCGACTTGGAGTCGACTTGGAATCGCTCGAGTCGGCCTTTGGAGATAGGTAGTTAAATTGGTTTATAAACACCGTGTAACAGATGTTTACTGATCTCAAGAGGGAAGCAAATCGCAACAAGTATACAAGGTTGAACTTCTAAGCTCAGGGGATATGATTTCGGCCATGTCGTAACTTTCCATCAACTCATCACTTGGACTCCAAATGAGGAATGACCAAAGTAGTGGAAGTGGAAGTTACTTCTACCTCCACTCAGGCCGTCCAGGTGGAAGTAGAAGTAACTTCCACTGCATCACTTCCACCATCTCATGTCACACCCTCTCCCGCCCACTACCGCCCACCCGTCTTCCCCACGCGTTGCTTTGCACGTTGCCTCTTATATGAATTCGAGTGGCACAGCCGTACAATTCGAACAAGCTATTTATTCAATTGTGGAGATGACTTTTCAGTATTGACATGTAACCATCAGACGTCAGTGGCATTTAAGTATCGCTTTGACTAGTTCGAGACCCGTACTTCACTGTAATGTGAAGGTAAGTCGTTCAAAAAGGCTCGCATATGGGTGGCAATAAAGTTGGTGGCATCGTCGAATATCTGTATTTGCCGTGGCAGCCTCTGAAAAACGGTAAATTTGCAGTCTAGATGCCTTGTATCATCAGGGTTGCGAAACTGACTTGGAGAAATATTAAAATGGTTCATTTAGGGGATCAGGAAAGACGAACGGTAGAGAAAGCCATCACTGTAGAGCCAGATAACAAAAAATTCGGGATGCAGGAATGACGGAAACGACAGAGAGCAAAAAATCCAGGAGGGCTGTGGAGCAGAAGAGAGAGACAGTGCGGCTCGGTGGCAAACGAACAATGGAGTTCTTCACTTGCCATATGCGGAACGCGTCGCGTCGCGTCTGGGGCGCATCAGTGACACTGTCACTTCCACTGGCCTGCACTTCCACTTCCACTGGCCCATTTCCACTTCCACTTCCACTTACTCACTTCCACTTCCACCACTTCTGTATATACTCACTCCAAATTCGGTTCAGACCTTGGTTATGGGTCCTACTCTCATCCCTCATAATGCCAGTTTATGAATATCAGGTCTCCGGATGCTAGCCACCACATGGCCAACTAGGGGGGTGGCCAAGTACGGGGTCCGCAATAGTAGTTTGGAAGAGTATATTACAAGTGGGATCTGAAGATAACAGTAAACTTTCTAGACGATCGCGTCCATTGGAGAAAAAAAAATTGGGCTGCGGGTCCACAGGTGGCGGTAGAGTACTCAAAGTTGACGCTGATATGGTAGTCATGAACATAGATCATAATTTCGGGGTACATTGACATGGGATTTCAGACCAGCGCCGCCAACCGAGGTTGGCAAGCCCAGCACGCGAGTGTAGTCATGGACAGGTGTACAGATTACATGGGCAACAGGAGGGACATGGACACGAGGAAGATCTGAGGGAAGCCATCAAGCGGCGCGGCCTGTGATAGCAAGTTAGAAATTGCAAGATCACGGCCAATGTAGGCTCATCCGGGGAGATCAAAGGCACTAGATGAGGAGTGTGCAAACATTAAAAAAGCATAAGCATAGGACAGGCACCAGATGGCAAGAATGATGCCCAAGGATCAAGAGAAGCGGGGACAGAATCCCCGAGGCCAAGAAGTAACTCGCGCAAGCCAGCAGTCCAAGTACAATGTCAAAAGTTGAGCCCGGGAGAGATCCGACACGCCAAAAGAACATGAGAGCACCACGGTGAGGCGTAAGCAGCGTCAGGGGGAAAGGGGTAGCAGCAGGTCGGCCAGGAAACCAGGTGTGTACGAAAGAAGCTGAAATGCGAGTTGTCGCCTCAAGAGACCGGGCGACGTCGTCACGTTGGAGGAATGAGCGCCGTTCATTAGGAGCGACATGGGGTGCAGAAAGCAAGAGATCTCAAAGTGGGGGATTCCTTTATGTGACTCGACGGTACCGATGATCGGAGAGACAATGCCCGTCATGAGATCATCTACCTCTTTATAAAATTAAGCATGTCCGTCTGAAGCCTTTTCAAGCTCCGCTTTTGGGGGATCAGGCCCGAGGCTTTGGAAGCGCTGGGGCCAGACCTTTGGAAGCGCTCAATAAACAGCGCTTCCTCGGGGCTTTTGGCCCCATGATCAGCTTGAAGTGCGCGCGCGCCTATAAAAGTGTACACAATGCCAAACTCCTCTTTTGGCTCACTGTTAAAGCTTCCGAGGTGCTGATTCAAGCGCGGCTTTGGAAGCGCTGGACCTTTGGAAGTTTGGAAGCTCTCAATACATTGTCCAAATTTTTTAAATTTGAATGTCCGCAAGTAGGAGCCGGCGCGAAGCGCCGGCGACTGCTTGTAAATCAAAAGATTTGCGGGGTCGTGCGAAGAAAGGAGGCGTGGGAAGACTTGGCATCAAAAATGCATCAAGGTGTCGGAGGCTGTCGGAGGGCCACCCAAGACCCACTTCATTCTGATAGTGGGAACAAGATGTGCCTGCGCTTCGCTCCGGCGCTCGCTACGACGAGAGCAAAGGAGAAATTTTTCTTGATAGAAGCAGGGACTACAGAAATAGTAGAGCCGTAAGATATTGGAACAAATCTGTAGGTAATGTGGTTCAGAGCGCATTCTCTGCATGAGATTTGATGTTGGGGGGGGGGGGGGCAGAATCTGAAATTCCCAGTCAAGTCAAAAGAACACTGTGCATTGACCTTGAATGAGTGGTGCTCCAAGCTCAGTGTCGGTATGGCACAGCCAAGCTAAGTGAAAAGTGGACTTAGTGTAGCACCCGGCTCCCGTCGGATTCACCGCGAATTGAATCGCAAATCATCGTGGACTTGGACGATGCTCACTAATAAGCAGAAGGTGTATATTGACGAAAGCTGTAGCTCAAGCTTCGTTTGACTGCAGGCCGAACAAAGACATCGACAACCATAGCCACAATGTTGAACAAAGATCAGCTTCAACGGGTGAGGCCAATTTCAACGCAAGAGAGTTCGGTGCTGCCAGCCAGAATTTTTTGCTGCAACATTATTTCGCCCGGCAAGAGCAGCAAGACAACAGTCAGGGAAATTACGTGACGGCGCAGATATTTGAGCGCACGTTGAAACCTTCGACCGTGATGATGGCGGTTTGGAGCACAATGAGGGAGGCGGAGGTTCAGGAAAGAAAAACAGTTGACGGAGGGCTTGATACTCCAGTGACAGGGCAGCAGAGCAGCACAACGGCAGTGAACACAGCTGATAAATAAGTTTGGCGTACATAATTGAGGGCGTTGAGGGCTTGAAATGCTTGAGGGTAGATAGAAATTGAAGGAATCGGTATTGCATTGAGACGGGGTTCGCATACCGGGTCGAGGAGTGGGCGAGGCTGAAAGCAAGGGAGAATTGAGTGGACAGGTCTTTTATGTGAGAGGTGTCAACGTGGACTCCCGGCAGAAGTCCGAAAGCTGTTGCGCCACAGGATCTGCCTCCTCTTCTCAAGACTCTCGTTTAGGTTTAATCCCGCAGCTCTGCCTTCTATCACGAGAGCACCGATGAGATTGTTTGTCGCAAATCGGGCTGGCTGGTATCTGGTGATCTTCTGAACAGTCCTAATTTGGCTTCGATTCTACAGCTTTTGAGATCTGAAATTTCGGGCTCCGTGGGATCTATATTACGAATCGGGTGGAACTGCTGTATAAACCGTGAGCCATTTGATGCAGTGAAAGAGAACTTAGCGAGAGGTGGGAGGAAGGGGATAAGCTGTAAGGGGATGAAGCCAAAGAGTGCCAAACGAAAGCCGTCCATTTGCTTAAAGAAACGGTAGATATACGACGGCCCTCACTGTCAGGTGATGGACAGCTGACTACCGTCTTTGATTTGTGGGAGTTTGTTTCGGAGGTATTAAACTTGCCAGACCTCGGCATTTCTGCGCCCAAGTCCCTTCACGTTTTTCATAAAGACACCTTACCCCACTAATCCTGCCCTTACCCTGGCCGGATCACCCAAACCGATAACTGAAATAACCTCTAACTGCTAGTCGCTAATTCCCTCTTGGGATGAGACCATCCCCGATTCCCGAATTCCTAGATCTCTTGATGGAAATTATTCGAGGGTTTCCATGACTTCCTGTGCCCGCGCTGATCTCACAAAGCTAGAGCCATCCGATTCTTCCTTTGGTCCTATTTCCGAACTCGCACCGGGGGCATTCACCGCATGCGAACACCACATGCGATGAACGAGGGCGGTTTTGTGGGTTCTGTTCCGCATGCGAGCCACATGCGTTCATCGCATGTGGTGTTCGCATGCGGTGAACGCCCCCGGTGTCGGCGGTTTTGCTAACCGGCTTGAAGGGCTGAGCCATATTTAGGTCGAGCCAGGCTTCCTGTATTATTTGGGAACCTCCGCTGTCAATGGTAACCATCACTGGTATTCTGGGCATGTACCATCATTCAGAAGACCGGGAACCATCATGCGCTGGAACATGCAGTACAAACAGCCCATATAAAGATCAAGGCCACACATAGAACTTTCCTCGCGGACTCCATCTCCCATGCACTTGAACTACAAGTTGTAACTATGTCGACTGGTTCGAGCTCGTCTTCCTTTGCGCCTCTGTCAGACGCAGATGCACAAATTCTCCATCTCTATGGGCGCAACACACTCCAGGACGCTTTTGGCGTCATTTGGGAGACAATGTTGATTGGTGAGCATTCTAGTGTTTGAAAACACTACTCTTTATGAACTACGTTCCAAAGGTGCCTATGGGGTTATTTTCGGGGTTGCAGTATACTCCATCTTGTACTCTGCCATCTTCCACAATTCTGAAATATACCTTGCTGACGGTGGCATTGATCGATTTTCAGCCGAAAGGGCCTCAAGTCTCGCGGTTCCATCGCCTTACTTTGCGCTATTGTGTCCCTATATGCTAGCTCCCTCACACTCTGGGCATTGAATGTGACCAAGTGGTTCAAAGACACGCATATCGCATTCATGAGCAACCCAAATATCTCACTCCCGGACAGGAAGGGCCTAGTGAATGACAACATTTCTAGTTTCGAACCCCAGCTGAATGCACTCTATGTGTTCAACGTCTGTGTTACTAGTGTTTTCCATGTCTTTCTGTTTTCAACATTCTCGGATCCTAGATGGTAGTCACAGACGGTGTTGTCCTCTGGCGCGCATGGGTCCTCTATCCACGAGCACTCTGGATTGTCTCTATCCCATGCATCCTGCTGGTCCTAACGTTCAGTGAGTCAATCTCGAGTGCCAGGCATTTTGCGTGTCATAACAATATTCTTTCAGGTTTAGGCGTTGTGAACGTTCTTTGCGTGTATACAGCTCACGTCCACCAGCTGCCAGACTTTTCCGGCAGCAGCCGAGTCTGCGAACCGAACTTGCCGTGGGTGTTCTCCTTGGTTACCAATATAACCTGCACAATACTTATTGCATATCGGGCCTGGTGGGTGTCAAATTTCACACCAGAGAGATTTTTATTAACAATGTTGGCAATGAAGCCAGCACCGTCGGACTATGAAAACACTAGGTATTGTTGGACACTCACGAGGGATGTCTGCAGACAAAGTGCTTTCTATCTTAGTTGAATCTGGGCTCATTTATTGTCTATTGTGGGTAAGTTTGCAGTATTTTCTGCACTGTCCACACACATATTCATGGCTGGGTCATATAGCTTACCCAGATTTACAATTACCTGAAATTTGGGCCCGACTCACGCCCTAACGCGGGCATCTACATCTATTATTTCTTCAATGGCATAGGCAACCAAATCTCAGGGATTTATTCCACCCTCGTTATTGTCCTCGTAAATTTCAAGCAAACCATCTGGGAGACCAACACGGTCAGCACCATACAGTTTGCGGGACAGTGCAAAAGTGGGAGAAGTAATGATCCTGACTCTGGTGTTGAGGCAGACAGCAGGGGAGAGTTGAACATCACTGTACAGATTGAAATACCCCTATCTCACCACGAGTAATATGGAATTCCTAATATGAGGAGATTTGATTGTATCAAACATTATAAAATCTGCGAGTACAAACTGACTCGTTGATTATGTTAAAACCCTTGAGAATCTTCCTCAGAAGCGTGATCGTGCTCCCGAGGGCGGCATTTGCATTCAAACTCAGCAGGGTCCATGGTCACATGTGCGGTAGTGACGAAAATCGAAAACAAAACTTGGCAACATTCGGCCGCATCACATCGCAGTCTCGCCAAGCCAGTCTACGGTGGGCGGATTCACCATGAGAAAGCCAAATTGATATGGGCTGCCACATAGACACCCATAGAGGCCATAGAGGCCATAGAGGCCATAGCAGCCATAGCGATGTTGCTATGGCGTCTATGAGTGTCTATGCGGGTCTATGTAACTGCCCATAGAACCCATAGCATTTGGGATTTTCCTGATGCATCGTTCGCGGTGGAATCAACTTTAGTTTGCAAAACTTTTTTTTGGTCAAATGGTAGAATGCATCTGCACTGAATCCCTACATAGCAGAGGCATCCAAGGTATTTATTCTCAAAGGAATAAGGCTCCCATGCCATGCTGCTGTATGAAGAGTAAAGGGAAGATCAGTGAATATGATGGCCCTCGGAATATTCCTGCCAAGTGTTTCTTTCATTGTACTTGAAAGGGTCGCGCACGCGGCATGTTTCGGTGGGCATTTTTTCAGGCTGTTGGGAGGGTTGGTAATTGCACTGGGGTCGACGGACTTACCCCCAAAAAGGGTATTTTTCTATATTTCGTCGGGTCTCTTTTTGGCTGATTCTATTACCAGAGTGCCCTACATTGACCAAGTAGCATGATTTGAAAAACAAACCTGCTGACTTGCGGTGATTTTTTTAAAGTGTTCACACATCTCTAGAAAACTCAGGTTCGAAAGTTGCGATCACAGGTCACACCCCCATTCAAATTGATCGAAACTCTACAGTAGAGTCGATACCATCAATTTGGTTTAGAATAGGGCCTATATTTTTTGGGGGGTTCTGTTGTAGTCACATAAGCCAGATGCCGAAGTTGAAGTGATCCTGGAATCAAATTGGTTTGGGGTGTACAGTGTCTGTAAATTTTTCGCAGCTCGGAAAGTCACGGCGATAGGAGAAGCTGATTTGAAAATTGAAATTAAAATTTTTTATTTTTTTATTTTTGATGCAACCCAACATAGATGTGACCAAAATTGAGGGGCTCAGTAACCCACTTTCAACTCAGTCAATATAGCCCAGTCGCCAAGCTTGAAGCTTGAGGTATTGCAGGAAATTCGAGAATTGGCAAAACTGGCAAAGTCACTAGCGGCATCACTGGCGGCATCTAATCGGAGCTTGAATTAGCTTTTGATAGCTGATGACACACTTGCCCGCCACTTATCCGTCGTGCATCATCATCGAGCAGCAGCGCGGCCACACACGTGAGCGGTGAGAGAGGCACCACGATTGGCGTTATTATTGTCGACGAGGTGTGGGCGGAAGGGAAGAAACGCCCATGGCGCTTCTCATGCCCATGTACCTGCGGGGGCAAAGAGTCTAACAAGTATCGGGAGGCTTATTGAAGCAGGCACCAGATAGAGCGTAAGAGGAGTAAAAAAGGGAAGTTGAGTACTCCCCCGTCATAACGCGCACAAAGTCCTAATTGCAAGAGTGGTCGGCGGCGAGTCGGTGAGGCTTTTTAAAAAGGACCACGAGCCGGCTGCAGAGACTCTTTATATTTCGGCATAGAGACCCGGTGAGAGAACTGCAGTGCATGCGGCTAGGGGAGGATCCAGAGTCTTAAACAAATCGGCTCGTTGTGGTGAGAAAGGAGAGAGATGAGTGGCTGTGTAGTACCCGGATCAATCCCTCTTTCCTCTTGCTGCCTCGACTCTCAATAGACTAGTATATCTTGTGCTCCTCTGAGGCTGCACATCTCTGTCGTGAGATGACTGGGATGGCCTGAACAGGGAAAAACGCTGCCCGAGAATGAGCAGTCCCTCGAGGATCCAGAGGCGCTCAAGTTCACCGAGATCCGTCGTGCCACCGTCTTTCTTTTGCTTCTTCGACGACGACTAACGCGCGCACAGGAGCAACTCCTCTCACTCCTCTTGAGTGGAGCGACCTCGATCGGATGCGCTCCTGCATGTGATTTTCTTTTTTAGATGATAATTTCAATCTATCGCCCTTATCTCTTCATTGATTCTCATGATTCTAATACCATACCTCATATATGAGCTCAAATCAGATTTTGCGTGTTTGCCTGTTCATAATCCACTCTTCTGTATCACCCCAAAATAGCCAACACTTATTATTGAAGGTAATCAATCGGTTGGGATCAAGGGTCATGTGACGAGCGTGCCGCAATTATGAGGTGCAAATAGGAGACAACAATCACCGTCTCTTGTATGAGAAAAAATAAGCTTGCTATCCCCCAAAGAGTTCAGAAGTGTTTTTGAGGTACAGTACCGCCGAAGACAGCTGCCAATGTTTCAGAAGAACATTCTGGATAGTGATGTTCAGGGCCCGCAAAGCAAAACTACTGTTGATTTAATGTAGGAGCCACAGTGTGTATTAGAATGCTTACTAGCTTCATTATTCAATTTCTTGACCGTTCAAACTTATGATTTCCTTTTTCAGATGTTCTGAGTCAGCAAGTTACGCTTCTGAAAGCCACCAATTCCGGTAATTTCTCCAGGATAAGTTGGCTATATTTCATGCAAGTAAAATGCTGATCCAATGGGTGAGTTTGCTGGATAAAAATGGAAGAAACATTCAACTTTATAAGTGATACTGAAGCCCGGGCTTCAGGGCCTGGCCTGGGCTTAAAAATTCTCAAGCCCAAGCCCTGGGCCCGCTCAAGCCCTGTGTCGGGCCCGGCCCGGCTTGGGCTTACCAGGGCTTGGCCCGGCCGGCCCAAGGCTTGAAGCCGGGCCCTGAACATCACTAATTCTGGAAGTTCAGTCAAGCCATGAAGTTATGTTCTTTCGGCACAGCAGGACACAACAATGAAGAAAAACCGATTTCGTTCTCAAATAACCAGTCCGAACGCTAAGGACCCCAGCGCAAGTGCTGCCCACATAATTCCGGCCGATAATCTCTCCGCTCCCCCGGTCTGTGGCTGCGGATTGGATGCGACTGATTGAGCGGGTGCAGAACCCGAGGCTGAGTGTGCAGGCTAGAGGCTGCGGGTGCTCCACCGGAAAACACTGGAGTTGTGCCAGAGCCACCAGTTGCCGCTCTAGACGTTGCAGGTGGAATAGCCGATATTGTTGGCGCAGCGGGGGCTGTCGTTGTTGAAGTTGAATCACCCGTAGAATCAGAACCGGCTGAGTCGTCGACGCCAGTGTTGTCTTGTGACACGGTGAAGCTGTCGACTGCAAAGCCATTCACCTTGCATCCCGCGATGTATTCTGTTTGCCCGTCAACACAAAATCTTCCGTCAGGTAACTTAAGAATGAAACGCACTGTCCAACTGCGATCGTGCCTTCTCCTGCGTTATAGCAGCCACCTTGACCTCGCAGCCATAGCAAAGAGCCTGGCTGTTGACAAGGGCGTTGGTGCAGATTGTGGAGGCTTCGCCACCGCCAGCCTATAGAACGTTGTGCCGCCGTTAGAAGGAATAACATGAGCAATTGTTCGGCGTGTACACACAGCTACAGCTTTGGACAGCACAGAGCAAGGAGTGTCACAATCCAAAATATTCTTTTGACGCCCGAGGTGCAGTCGTCGGGAGTTATCTGGAAGTTGTTTTTAGGAAGGATTTGAACCTATGAACGATTGGACGTACTCGTGTGCGCTGCAATGGAAAGAATAGGGAGAAATGCCAGGATGTGCAACATCATGGACGAAGGATTTACAAAAAAAACAAAGTAATGGAAGAAGGAAAGTGAACGGAAAGAAATAAGGGCCCAAATGATGAAAAGTCTCGCGCAGAGGCCAATTTATACCGGTGATAGCCATCCTATCTACAGCGGTGCACCGATGTCGCAATATACAGAGAAGCTCATCTCGACTCCAGGAATTATCAAGGAGAGCAGTTCAAGTTGATGAAACGAGAGGAACAAAAATTGGCGTCTCGCTATCCCGCATTGCGCAAGGTAACAAGTTGGGATTTGACAGATGATAAGCATATCGGTGAGAGTTGACTGAGAAAGTCAATGAGAGGACGGATGGGCTGATCCGTCATGACTCGTATGACGCTGGCGATCATATTGATAAGATTGTCGCAATACAAACCAGGAAAGGACTTAAACTGGAGGAACCTTAGCCGACTGCGCAGATAAAATGCAGACATATAGGTATGGACGGACATACCGGGCAGAGTATTGCATAGAGTAGCAAGGTGGTAGAGGACAGAGAATGAGTGTAACACGAGCACTGGAAAAGACGCCACCGAGATTTTGATCAGGCACAGAAGCCAAAAACCGCAATGCACGGAACTATCGAGGTAAAACAAGGCATGCCTTCGCTTCGCTCCGGCTGCTGCGCCAATCTTCAGTGGCACAATGAAACAGTGAAATGAATTTTGATTAACCGTTCTTTAACGAGATCCCTCGAAACCTGTGCTAAAGCCCCATATAGCGTTGCTCGTTCGCTCTTCCTCTGGCTTCCTGCCATTTTTTACTCCTTTGGTTTGTTGTGATTTCCCACATGGCCCGAAGATATTTAACCCCGGACAACTTGCGCAGTCAAATCTCTCAACTGCGTAGTGACTGCGAACTGTCAACCACAACCCAAATTGAGACCATGAAGCAGTAGAGAAATGGCTCCCCGGTTGTGCAGTTTCTTCATATATCAGACCTCCTTTCGCATTTCCTCTGCTCTTCTTCTTTCGTCATCGACATTCTGTGTTGTTCAACAGTCTTTTAATTCTTCATATATCAGACCTCCTTTCGCATTTCCTCTGCTCTTCTTCTTTCGTCATTGACATTCTGTGTTGTTCAACAGTCTTTTAACTTCTGGTAGAACTGCTGACCTACTCGCAGTTCTTTCTTGACAGCACACAGTTGATCGCAGTCGCTTCTGCTTACAGCGCAGCTTGATTCGATTGTTATCAAGCCGTGACGCCACGCAATCCTTGCCGACGAATCTGCATAAAAAAAAGGCGGCGCCTCTGATTCGGTCGTCAACATTTCCCTCATTTTCGCCGTCCTCAACTCACTGGAATTGCAAAACTGTTTCTCGGATTATATGTGGCTCTAGATCTCGTGTAGGACCCCTTCTGTCTAGGGCTGCGGGGGACCGGGCTCAACCAATTCTGGGGGATTTCCCTTGCTGCCATTGCTGTCCTCAAACATCAATTCTTCCAATTAACAACTTCATGGATCTTTATGGCATTCTTCTCGCTCCGAGTCGCTCCTCTCAATTATTTTGACCTCTCTGGTGTGAATCCTTGCCGATATAATCTGCCCTTGCTCTGCAGTCCATTGGATCAGCATGCCGATGGGCCGATGGTCATAGTTTCTTTCAGGCTCCGTCGTCTTCTTCATTTTACTCTTCACTCACCATATCTCGATCCCTTCTACCGGTTATAAAAATCTTCGGTATCGCTTTGCTGTTTCTTCCTTCACCTCCGGTGCGCCTGCATTGTGCCCCTCACCATTTTTATGTTGCCGTAACAAACTAATTCCACTCGCTGGTCTGCTTTCTGCTGCCTTCCAACCAAGGGCTCTCTGTCTCAAAAAAATTGTGTTTTCTGGAGATCTCCTGTGATACAGAACAGATAGCGGCAGCCCCAAACTGCGAATTGTGTAATGTTGCATCTACATTGTTTTACCATGAATCGACTTCTGTGTCCTGGAATTGAAATTTCGAAACTGTCGCAATGCGCAAAATCTTTGAAAATCGTTGCCGGAGCGTAGCGCAGGCACATCTTGTTGTCTTGTATTTTATACAATGCTCAACCCATACGTCGAGATGTCCTGGAGAATCACAAGCAGCTGGAAGCCGGAGTGCTTTTATCAGACGCCGCCTGAAAGGGACTCAGCTGGCCTTCAGAAATTGGCTGTGCTGTCCCATGGGGCTCTGCGGTGGTGTTTGCACAGTACGCAGGTGGGGTGATGGGGATAACTGCGTGGGAAAATCGAGCAGGAACTCACGACCTTAGGGACAGGAGGGGAGAAAAGTTATGGAGATAAAGCTTACATCAGGATTTTTGCACAGGTTTCGTAGGATCTCGTTAAAGCACGGTTAATGTAAAAGTGAGGAAAGCAGACGAAAGCATTATATGGTGGCATACTGGAAAATTTACCGGATGCTAGAGTATTGGTTATCCTGAACTGTTGTGATATCAAGCAAGGCAAAGCCTCGCTAAGCTCAGGCCCAGAGCTCAATGATATAACGAGTGTTTAGATCGGCCAACCCGGAGCTCGAAGGAATTGAACCGTGAGCTCAGATACTAAGAAAGGAAATTACATGATCACGTGTATCAACGAGTTGTGAGCTTGCAGAGTCGAGCTCAGAGATAGCTACCATGCTCGGAGCCAGAGCATGAATAAAGGACACTGAAACGTATATGAAACAGGAGTAGCATTCAGGGGATATTTGGGAGGGACAGTATAAAAGACGTAGCTACTTTCATGTAAACTTAGTTTGGTACCCATCAATCTACCATCCTCACCTTCACCACCCTCCTTCTCTCCCTTCTGGTGTCTGTGATATTCATACCTAATCGCCTTAATCTTCCAACATAAACCACCCACTGATGGGGGAAAATGTGTTATCTGAGACTGGGTACTGGGCCACCTTAGCTATTTTACCCCCGGCCCGGCATATAGAGTGAGCCACATACCGCGGTGTGGGCTCTAAGACAAAGACATACATCCTAAGAGTAATCTGAGATATTTCAAAGGAATTTAAAATGCGGTCCAATTGCTTGCCGTATTTTTATTTTGAATTGTGGTGTGGAGAATTACAATATATGCCCCAAATTGAAGTCCCAGACACCAGGACCTGCAGCAGTGGCAGCATTAGGCCACTTGGGACCGCATTGAGCTGGTTTTGGATCCTCTAACAGACGACGGCAAAGAATTTCGCGACATATGGGACCCATGCCTTGGCAAAATTTGGTATGGATCCAGGGAAGAAAACGATGATAGGGTGCGTGCAAGGGCATGCATAGAAACCCCAGTTTTATTCATTTTAAAACCTTACCATCGGGGGAATGTGAGGCTTAGCAACGGGGCATACACCCTCCTCAGGGTGGTATGCTACACTGCTGATGGCCGAAAGCCAGTGGGCAAACATGAGTTAGCGGTTCAACATTTAATTCTAATGAGTTAAATTTTCTACTAGTTGACCTTACCGTTGGGCCCCAGGGGTCAGTTGATAGCTGATTCCTTGGGTGCCAGAGGTGAACAAGAGGAACTACATAATCTTAGAGCTGACCGCTAACTGTGCGGAGCCCCACTGAAGTCAAGAGAACCTTATACACAACCATAGTTTGACCGGCAGAAGATTCATCTTGCCCAGGGGAACATTATGATGGTTATTGTATTTAGATGAGATACCAGCGGCCAGATAATCCAGCCATTGATACATCAACGGCCGGGAAACCTAGCCATTGGAATAGATGAGTTTAAGATACAATTGTAATTTCACCAGCGGGGGAGTAATTGCGTAATCTACCCCCGGGAGAACAGGAAATCAATTATAGAAATTCAGATGAGACATATTAGCTTCTTCCCGCCAAGTTCTTTGGATCCCCAGGAAAGGCTAGTGATTTAGAATTAGAATGTTTATCTGACAGGAGAACACAGTTGTCTCCAGGGAGGTTCAATTAATCCCCCAGAAACACCGATTGACCACTGGGGACATAAAGACTGCCCCGATGAATTTTAGATTGCCCCGGTGAAGCCTCAGGTTTCCCTGGGGGAGTCTTACTCCCATTGGACTTGGCAACAAACCGGCAACTGATTCACCCAGAGATCATCAGCAGCTGATTTATATCTCACCACTGGACATTGGGAGCGCCCGCTGGTCACCAGAATATTTTGAATGATAGACAAGACAGATTATCATTGATACACTCATTGTAAAGCTCCTGCTGGCACCTTAAAAACCAGCCGGAGAGTTTTCACTCTCTGCAGATGTGAGATGAAACTTCCCCGGTGGAGTTTTATTCCCCCAGGTGACTTGGAAACAAGCACACAATAATGATTCAAGATGATGAATCATATGGTCTACCTCCACCAGGAGACTATTATACCCACGGCTGCGAATACCTCTGATATTATTGAATATTGAGCTCCCGCCACTCAATCAGATGTTTCCCCACTGACTGCTTTATCTCTGTTTGTATGCCCAGTAAAATGTATATAAGTTGTATAGTAGTTTAGATTTGGGAGTCAATCCTCTCCCACCTCCCGGTGACTGTAGGTAGTACCCGTAGACAGAATAAGAAAGAGATTTTGAAGTGAACAGGTAAGATAGACAATAAGATGTTGAAGAGCACTTGATGAGAACCAAGCCGCCAGCGATGTAAGTGCCCCTTTTAGCGGTCAGCTGTCCGCCCGCCGTTCTAATCCGACCTCCCGGAGGTCTGGGTCTGAGTTAATGTCGCCCGAAAGAGTCTTCCCGCTGGTCCTCTAAGTCCCGGCGAAGATTAGATCCCACCAGCAGGACTGTTTGGCATTCAGTCTTCAGTATTTTTCAGCCAGACCAGATAGATTTTAATATACGAGAAGACTAGGAAGTTGAGAAGCAGCCGATGCGAACCACGCCACAGACAGTATAAGAGCTCGGCCGGCCAGTCTTGTAGCCAGCTGCTCCCGCCAGCAGTTCAACCCTCCCTGCTGGCTCTAGCAAGAGTTCCCCGGGAGGTTTTGTAGTCGAAGATGCCTCGTCCCGTCGGTCTGGCCGCTGCTTGGGAAGCTGCCGGCATCGTACTTCTCATTTTCTGGAAGGTTTAGCTCCCGGTCTACGAGATACTTACCTGTGGCTCGGTCTGCTGGGTCACACAGATATAAAAAGACTAAAGAATTGCCCCGGTGGTCCCGCTAAAAGCTTTAGTTCCCCCGGTGCTACCTCAGAATTGTATACGACGATCCTGGACAGGCGATACATACCCTATCTCCCCCGAACAAAACATACAAGAGCATCTTGTGGCTTGTGGTCTTTGTGATTGAGATTTGGGATGTATTTGGTGTTGGTGTTGAGTTGAGTTTAGGCTCACTCCTCCCGCTGGATCCAGTCCACTTTGATTTCATGACTGCACCCGAGTGCACCGTTTCAACGAGTACCAAACTTGTGGATTGGTGAAGAACTGCCGGAGAAAAGAGCAAAAGAGGAACCGCAAGGCCGTCCGGAAATAAGAAATGACGTTCACACACCGGATCCCGACAATCAAACCTGCCGAAACCTCTGATCGCCGGGTCACTCCTGCCCAAAGTTTGATATACGACTTCCCCACAGACTCTGTTCCATCGTACAAGTACGAGTTTGGACAATTCTGCATCACACCCACTTATATTCTGAAAATGGCCCATTACCTAGTGTGGCCCACTAGGCAGTCTCTGATAACAATGTCATTCAATCCGAACTCAGGACACTGGGCAGCGACCAGGAGACTGCCCAAAGTCAAATTTTATCACAATGGATCAAACACCATAGATGCAGGCAGCTTATGAAGAATCTTGAATGCTTGACACGGCTAGACCCACACGTGATAGACACATGATGAAACTTGATGAAACCACTGAAGAGGAAAGTATTTGCGGCAAAAGGACAGACAGATCAGCATGAATTCCAAGCAGTCTTGAGCGGCCTGAACAAACAACGAAACTATCCAGGATATTTGCAGAAGATGACAGTCGCCCGTAGTAAATTGAACGCAGAGAGCCCAGACCAGAGAGCTTGGGAAATGTTGAGTTAAAGAACGGTTAATGTTGCAGTGGCTCAAATTGCCTGATCAATGCCTGACCAAAAAAAAAAAAAAAATCACATTAGTATAGGCGGCGAGGTTTGACCGCATCATTTCGAAGCCCTCCATGCGCCATCTACTTAAGTGGCAGCCTATGAGGCTTGATGCTGGAGTAGGGAAATATAAATTACAGCCAGGTAAAGAGGAAAGTTTCGGAACACGTTCGTATCGTTGTGATTAAATGGAAATTGATCCCGCCAGCCGTACTGTTACATTCGAAGGATTCATGCTCACGGGAAAATGAGTCATGCTGTACCTGAATGCTTACGTTTGTTCGAAGAGATGGAAGGCACGGCAGACGAATCTGCCTGCATGCGTTTGTGTGTGGAAGCACAACACATGGTGGCGAGATCTAGCACGCTGCGACTACCAGAACCCGACGCGGGGAATGCGCGGTGCATTTCGGCGGACGTGGGGGTGTTTAACACCGGCGTAACACCCAGAACAGACGCGGGACTATCAGCAGGTGGGCGGGTACATTCGTTGTTGAGCTAGCGCTCCCGCGCCGGCTTTGCGTGCGCGAACACGACCCGAGGAACTGGACTAGAACGCATTGTCAATGACAAATCGGGTGTTCAGCAGCTGGGTACACACTGCGAAATCTCTGGGTGGAACCAAATGATGATGGCATGGATGGTGGGAAAGGCAGATACTAGTGTCAGTCCTGTATCTCAGCAAGATATACCTCGTGTATCAAGCAGATGCCTTGTATCATTGTGCGCATGTTTGCCATCACCTCAATTTGCCATCTTCTTCTCACCTGCCACCTTGTATCTCGGCAAGATATATCTCGTGTATTAAACAGATGTTGCGAGTTGCTGCCGCATCCTGGCCCAATATTAATAGTGTTAACAATAAGAGGGCCAGGAAAGAAATTCTGAGGATGTACATATGTGTGTACAATTTCCCTGAACATCCCACATCGACTACGTATCCCAGTTGTCGTTGACCACGGTGGTCACCCTCTGTGCATTACAGGATTGAGGGACAAGTTCAAGAGGAAGGCGGGAGTTCGACTCCTCCCCATGGCATTCAACCTGGTGGTTCTTTTTCTCTCGTTTTGCCTTCTCTCAGAGTCCTCCCACTTTGCCGGTACTAAGTACGTGAAGAGCAATATGTACTCATTAGCAGCACAATCCCAAGCCCTTTTTGTTGCATTAGCTGTTTTGAAGCATTCGAGTTTGGACTTATAATAACCAGCAAGGGACTGGTCGGCCACTTCGCGGCCTCCCATCCCCTTCCATGCAATTTATTCATACTAAAGATTTATTCTATTACCACCAGTGGGAGTAAGCCTTTGTTTGCATTGGAATAGGGAGGAGAGAAAGACAACATTGTGGCGCGCTGTCCAATTGCTATCAGAGGTGAAGGCAAGTTGCCGTCAACGGCGGTGGGCGGCAATGGTATGGAATGGTTCAGCTGGTTGTTTAGCACAGGTGCAGATCAAGCCTGCCAGTTGAACATCAAGGCGGCACCGATAGGTATCAGCAGAGCTTAAAAGGCTTTTAACAGACGGATAGACAGAAGCAATTTTATAAATAGGGTGAAAAGAACTGGACACCAAAAAAAAAAAAAGTCTGCCTACTACGTCTGCTGGAATTTTTATTGACGGCTCGACCTCGTCGGAATGTTCCCTGTTTTCCATCAGTATTTCTCTCGGAATGGATCATCTTTCCAGCCGTACATGGCACTGACATTGAATGACTGCACGTGCTGCAGCGAGATCTGAAATTGGGGTGATGTGGGAACAATTGCATGGATTTGGTCAGGTAAAATTTCGGGGCTGTCTATCTGCTTTTCGACTCGGAGGCGATTTGACATTGAAAGTAAGTAGAGTGTGAGAGAGGAATGAAAGGGGATAGACCATATGGGGGTGAACCCAAAGACATGCAAACAAAAGCCGGTCATTTTGTTAAAGAAACGGTAGATTGTGTTCACCGTGCTCAAGCATGTGTGTCGTGCCAGATGCTCAAGACTTCACTCTCTGTCTTTTAAATCTATAAATACATATGTAATGTAGTATAATAAATAATTTAATGGCCTTGTCTCTGGGGTTTTTTAGTTTTGTGCTGGTCTGACTCTGAGATCTCTGAACCTGTTGACTGCATGACTGTACCTACTGACTTGACCAATGTGCCTGAACACAGCCAGCTCAACCAGCCCCAGAAAGATAAATTTCTAAGGTTTCCATTGATGTAATGTTTTTTGTGGAGGCCTGGGAGGATAGAAGACTGTCAAATCAATATTCCAGTTGAATTCAGCATAATTTCCGGTTTGGTGTTGATGTCACGTGCCCAATTCACGTCCAGAGCATAGTATAAACATGACCAAACTTTTCTTGGAGTGAGTGTCCACATCAGTTTTCTGAGGTGGTTAGCATACATTTTAAGATTCCTGAGATCATATACATCTATTGTGAGTCCCCCAGCCCAAGATATTGCCCCAAATTCCTCGAGTAGAGGCTTAAGATTATGATTAAATACGGCCCCCATATCGTAATATAATCATAATGTATCATAATCTAATGACCAATAATGCGAGGGCTTAAAATTACACCCACACCATATTTAATCATAATTTCAACATATAATTGATTATATTCTAATATACTCATATTTTTTAGCCAGCCTTACTTCTGTACATGTGGTACTTCCTTTGTCTGGCCTCCGGTTTCACGATGGCGCAGCTCCCTTCTCGCGCCACCGCGAGGCTCAAAAAGAGAGCTTGCTTGGAAATTCTCCCCAAGTCCATTTCAAGTTCCCCCCCTTTGCAGGCCGCTCCTGCAGTTTCTCCCCCTTATTCGGTTCTTCTTCCACCGTCTCTAAGCACTACGATCTCCAACAATGGAGCGCCCATGGTAGAGTCCTGGACCTATGTCTTGCGAGTTGTCGATGATACACATTCTATAGCTCTACACTCAGTGTGTTTTGCCCACTCGGGCGTAGAAATTCACTGAGGCCTTCTGTATCGACTCGTTCGTATTTGAAGTACGTTTTTACATCATTGCATTCACTGGAGCATGAATATTAACCTTCATGAGATAACTTGGTCACAGTTGCCATTTGCCATTGTCGCCTCTCCACCTGTGGTGCGTTCAATTCGAGTTCGTTGTTCGTCTTTTTGTCGCTAAACGGTTGTACTATTTGTTAAAGGATCTTAATACAAACCGATCCGCCGTCTCAGATTAGGTCCCGCGAAGCCGCTCATTCTGCTTCGTCAAAGGTATGCAAAACAAAAACAAGGAAAGAAAAACGGACAACTCATCGTATGTTCATGTCTTTAGGTCCGAGTTTTTTTTTAATTGGTTACATTTGAGATGAATGCAAACGTTCAGCGCCGGACCACTAGTAGCTAGTTTGCTTGTGAGTTTTGAATCACCTTGAATTTACTGTCCGTGGCCTGCACGACGATGAAGCAAGGGCAATATACAACAAACCTACCCTAGCACACCTAAGCCAGATGGTCTGCACCCCAGGCTGGCTATATGAGGATAGATGAAGGGCCAGATGAGGTATCCAGCTTGTTCCCTCATCGCTCGCTGAGATCATATTCCTGTCCCATACCATGAACAGGTTAGCATGTGTATATATCCCCCGGCCTGTCCACTACTTTGCGACTGGGGTGGCCACCCCGTGGCTAAGTGCGACGACAACTAACAGCTTGTATTCATATCCCACTGAATTTATTTACCTCCATCTTGAGAGCAGCGGATAATTTCAAAGATTGACATGAGAGCTACTTGTACACTCAATGAGACATTTCCGCGCCTCCGTTTTTTCGACCAGCTCCCCAAATTCAGTGCATCGTTTAAACAAGTCAGTCCTATCCCAATGTCCCCGGTTGCAGCATCATCCATGGAACTTCAAACAACACAAGGGGCTGGTCGGCCGCTTCGCGGCCTCCCATCCCCTTTTGTGCAATTTATTGTTTCAAGTTAAAATCACTGTTTTAAAAAGGGGGAGATCAACCGTCAACAACTTATTTGGAGTGCCTAGGTAGCCTGAACATGCCAAAAAACACCATGCAATTAATTTTTCCGGCTGCGAGTATAGCTGAAGTCACCCTTTTCTTGTTATTGGTCAGAAAGCCCGTGCCTGGGGTTCTCTAACTAGCAACCCAGATGCCGGTCAGAATGACCCGAGCTTGGTGGTTCATGTGGAGAGCTCAACTCCACCGCGCTCCACCGTTTAGCGCAGTGGGCTCCGCACGCATATAGGTTTCTCTTCCCTCTCACACACCCCCTTCCTGGCCCATGATGACCCACAGCTAGACGAGGCAAACACTGGTATTTGTGAGCTTGAAGGTGCACCGTCCCTGACTCACAATTGGTGCTATACTGACAGCTCTCCAGCGCAGACTGAGAGCAAGCTGCACGAAAGGCCCTTCGTGATTCCCGCCTTGCTTCTCAGAAGAAACAGATCTCATTCAATGTCCGAAGCGTGACTCGGCGTCAAGATAACGATGGAGGAGATTTGGGTTGAAAAGCCTGGGTGGAAAGTTTCAGGTGTGTGTTCATTATTTTCTTGCTTGACACTCTGAGCTGACCTGACATTACTCTGGACTCATGATTGTTTATCGCCACAATATGAAGTGTAACTGGAAGGCACAACGCCTTAAGTCTCTACCCATTAGCATACTTGAATCTATGTCTGCAAGATTGAAAAAGATTTCCTTGTGCTACGATCCCTTGACGATAGGTGGGGTGCTGGGCAGTCGCTCTGCGTTGTCAGATGGCTCCGGCGCGACCTTTCAAAGTCTTCGTGGGAAGGGAAGAAGCAATACAGGTTGTACGGTGGATCGTTGCCGAATGGCCCAAAGATTAGTTAGTCAGGTAGCAATTCATTACAAATTATATGGATTTTTCTCCATTTCGGTGTGAAAATCCTCCAGTTTGGACCGTAAATAGACCACCGAACATGCCCACTCAATACAAAACAAACTGGGATTCAGGTCAAAACATGCGGACCCGACCCCCTGGAATCTTTCCTTTCTACCTGACTTCAAACTGCGTGAATTTCAATATTTCGACCTGGAATTCAAGTCGTTTCTTGATGAATTACAGTACGATTTGTGCTGACTCGATTGCTGGAATGTCAGGTACTCTGCGGACCCCAGTGACACACATTCGAAGCCGGTGCTCAATAGCAATTGCCAGTCCTCCAACATTTGCAGTCGCACGGCAGCGTGAACACGCAGGGGGGTTCACACGCCTGCGCGCAGATCCGTGGATATTCCAGTGGATCGATCAATATCAGCGAGGAGGAGGCAGTCAACCGGAGCATACACCGCGGGCGTTTACCGAGGCAGGGGGAATGATGGCCTATGCTATTGGGAGGGTGGCAGTCTTACAATCCACATAACACTCTCACCTGCATCACGCAACGACAAACCATTGAAAGACAATTTCGTGGATATCCTACGTCTTCTCGTACATGCGGACTAACTCGTATCGTGATATAATTTTGAGCATGCCACAACTGTTCGTGTAAAGGAAAGCAAATCAAGGACTACTAATGTTTTCCATGCTGCCTCTACCATTCCCCACGCGCCATTCGCAGCCAAGCTCACCTAGCTCAAGGCATACACCTGGCCTAGCGTTGTCAGCGTCGGCCCCCCATTCACCACCAAGTCCGTCGCTGTCCCGTACGCGTACCGCTCGACACAAGAGTTCGCATCCAGCAACGGCAGCACAGCCTGCACAAACGCCAGTGTCTGGTTTGCTGTGGCCCCAGTAAGCCCAAACTAGAAAACAGATTCGCCATCAGCTTCATCTCCCAGTTATTAGACAGTCACGACAGCTGGCACTCACCTCGGTCACCCACACAGGCTTCCCAGCCGCAAGAGTGCACGCACTCGCTACAAAACTCTCCAGGTCGCTCGGTTTGGCCGATGCAACCCCATACCAATGCACGGCGTAAAAGTC
Source organism: Mycena capillaripes (assembly GCA_029204075.1). Lineage (NCBI taxonomy): Eukaryota > Fungi > Basidiomycota > Agaricomycetes > Agaricales > Mycenaceae > Mycena > Mycena capillaripes. The sequence continues at coordinate 3,104,944 of JARHKZ010000001.1, forward strand.
AATGGTACAGCTCTCGAAAATGGCCTTGAATGACGCGAGCCAGTCCAGCCCGCGGCCGCTATCGCTGCTGCTCGTGACTGCTGGGCTGCCGAGTCGCACGCTCGCCTTGAGGAAGTTGATGTACTCCAGCCACGCGTCGGCGGCGTCTTCAGGCGTCAGCTGTCCTTCCACACTATCCTCGTCTGGCTCGTTGAAGGCGAGCACGTGGAGGGTCTTGAAGCGAGAGACGTCGGCTGGCACGTTGGTGTCGAACCGCTGCGGGTTGTTGTTGTTGATGTCGTGCAGCATGGGAACGTACTCAGTGAAGGACTGGATGTTGGAGGTGACAGAGTCGTAGTTGTACTGCCAGACGACCTTGGAGTTTGCGAACCCCGAGAGTTTGATGCCCTCCACATCGCCGTAGGCGATACCGCGCTTCTGGGCTAGGATGGAGGCTGTGAAAAGGGAAAGAAGGGTCACAAGGGCCGGAAGGGAGGGCATAATGCAAGGCATTGTGGTGTATGGTTAGGAGGGATTATCACTTCGCTCTTTTATTAAAATCGCGGGTGTCCGTCCGAAGCCTTTTCAAACTCCCCCAGGTCAGCAGCCCCCAAACTCCGATATTTCTCCACTATTTTAACAAGACGGACCCCCGCTTCGCTCCGGTAGTTCAAGTGTTTATTCACAAGGTAATAGAATTTATTTTTGGTGACATGTAATCGAACGAAACGAATATAGCGCATCAAATCTGCGTCAAATACCATATAAGTAGTGCACCAAATAGTATCCGCTTCGATGTCATAGATGTTGATACTCACATTAGGCATCAGAGCGCTGATGGCTGGGATCAGAAGAATGATGAAGTTCATTGAAGCAACAAAGTGGGAAATGGGAGTTGCTGGTTCTCGCTCCGCAACCGGTCGACTTTTAAATGACGTCGGCTTCCCCATGGAGGACTTCGGATGCATTCCAATTCCGTCCTTAATGACTGTATTAATATATTGCCTCCATTTAATTCGTGCCTAGGGCAAAATATTTTTGACCTGAAACAAGATGTAGAGCCAGGTACCCACGATATTCAGCTGTTCCAATGCTGCCTACCTATCAATATGTTTTGTATTCTGGTGCCCGGATACGTAAGGGAGAGCTCGCTAATAGAGTGTTTGAGCAACGGTCATTGGAGCCATTCAATGGCTTTCCGCCGTTGCGCAAACTGATGGCTCCACTGCAAAAAAAAAAAAAAATTGACGCCAATGGCTTCCACTGGGGGCAACCACTGACACATGTGAACACCACATGCGTTAAAAGCATGTGGTTCGCATGAAGTTCTTGCTGAAAACAAAGTCAGCAAAGCTGCCCTTAGTGTAAAAGGGTGGGTTTGTCACATGCTTTGTCCCCCCCCACAAATGAACAAAGCATGCGGCAAAACTTCTGTTTGTCTACCGGTGGCGGCTTTGTCGGCTTTGTTTCCAGCATGGACCACAAGCAAACCACATGCCTTTAACACATGTGGCTTTCGCATGCGTCACTGGTTGCCCCCGGTGTTCATGGAGCCATTCACCTGCCATTTCTGCGCAACGCCAAACAGCCATTGAATGGCTCCAATGGCTCTTGTGCAAATAATCTAATACAGAGTTTTGTTTAGCTCCAGGGTCCCATACCGTGCTTGGAACCGCTGACTGTGTGTAAAGGCTCAACCACGTTGTGCTTTCACGTCGGTTGGACATCTGGAGTCTGGACGGATGTGGCAGCAGTGAGTGAGCAAAAACCAGCCCACCACAGTTATGAGCATTACCTCTGCAGCTATGGCAGCCCACAGCCTTCTTCACAGCTTGATCGACTTCGAAATACCGTTAGCCCTGCGTCACCCTCTTACTCACTGCGTTCAACTCAATCCTAGCCGAGGCCGTTTCCAGGTCGGGATAGGTGTGGCTATGTCTGGCTATGCTTCGGCTATGCCTCGGCTAACCACCTAGCTACGGCCGACTAGCCGATCGCGGCGAGCCCGGGATATCTGATGGCGAGCTGAGTGTGGCTATGTATGGCTATGCTTCAGGTACGCCTCGGCTAGCCACCTAGCCAGATCTAGCAACGGCAACTAGCCAATTCTGGGGAGGTGATGCTGCGGCTAATCGGGCGTTGAACGCAGTGACTCCTCTTGGCTTTGCCAACTCCGTCGACATGTGGCTCCCACGGTCGGCACAGTGGTGTACCGACGTCAGATCGGCACAGCCGCTGTGCCGGGACGCTGTGTCTCTACCACAGGTGGGAAGAAATATGTAGAAATTTGGTTGATGAAGGACAGACAGCGTGGGTAATCCAAAAACGCCATAGGGTCTGTATAAGTCTATGCAGGTTTATGCTCATAGTAATTTGTAATTTTCCGGATGGAGGTTCGACTCCAACGGCATTTGTTTACACTGTTTACATGACGTGTATTGCACAATCCATGAACAGGTGAGATGTTCAAGAGGAAGCCAGGGGCTCAACTCCTCGGAATTGCGGCAATATGTATCATCTGCGACTGGGTACTCGGCTAACTTGGCATCTTTGACCTCAAATCCACTCTTGGAGGCCGGTAGGTACAGGTTTATTGGCTCTGAACCAAAGGTATACATTCTCAGAGTGAGCATAGACATTTACTGCAACCATTCCACACACTGAATTTTACTTTCGGCGGTATCTCAAATGGGTATTAAACGGGGCTTTGCCCTCCTGAGACTGCTTCCCAGTGGAGTTCCAGCAGGAGATTCGACCAGCAATTTTTGGGGTCATCAAATTGCTGGAGCATTCCGACAATGATGTTTGTCAGTCGGCAGTTGACTGCCTTTCCAGTCTCAGAGCACAAGATATATATTCCTCAGCCATCTCATCCCTAAAAATGTTTTTTACAAAATCTGTCCTCAAATAAATTCCAGTCCTTCTCATTACTATCACTGAATGGACAGTGCCGACTTCATGATGGTTGGCAATTTTAGCATCTCTGCCACAGATTGTCGAGTCGTTACTTATGCAATGGTGGGGTTAATCCATCATGTCATTTTCTCTCCAGAAACTAAATCCACTATTACAGTTCCACCGAGCATGCACAAAATGGATCCTAGGCATATAGGTCCTCTGTGGGGAATCAGGATGTTGTTTCTCAGCAAGATTAGTTTATCCAATGTTCAGGAAAAACTTCCGTGTTGCGCACATCTATGACCTTGTAATCAAGACTACAGTGTTCCTTCCACATATCTTATATTTAGGCAGTTCAAATTCAGACAAAAACCAAGAAAATGGTAATAAAATGTAATTGACATGGCAACATAGTACAAGAAGAACAAGCTACTGAGTACAAACTAGAAGCAATATGAGTGGTAGTTCTGATTTGAATAACTGAGGAACGGAAGGCTCACGGGAAACTGGGATGAACACAAGCAATCATAACACATTATCTACTATCTTGGACCCGGTAGTTGGCCACCCCCCATAGTTGGCCATTTGGTAACTAGCATTTTGAGCCTTGACATTTATAACCTGGCAGCATGAGGGATGATAGTACAACCCATAACGAATGCCTGAACCGAATTTGGAGTCAAGATGATGACTTGATGGAAAGTTACGACATGTCGGATCGGGCTCCAAAACGTGTGAACATCATTTTCTTATTGCCGACGCGGCTCGGCTTTCTTGTCTCAACTCCCTTTTAACCAATTCTTCGCCATTCCGGGACTTTGTAGGCTTGTTCTGTTCCCCTGGTCTTAGCGAATCATCTGTGACTATTCGTTCTGTGATTATTTTAGAATTTATTTTGCTACCCTCCCCTGAAGGTACAGCTGCTTTTTGAGTGACTCATATTAGCCGACATCATATAAGATGACACTGGAGAGCTGTCCATCTGAAACTTGGCACAAAGGCTTTTGGAATCCAATAATTAATTTAGGACATCCTTGGAAATTTTATCTGCTCAGCTCCTTTCTGAGTACAATGTTTTGCCGTAAACAAGACAATTGTAATTGTGTCAACAATGAGATTTTGTTGGTGTGCTCCAAGCACCTTGGTATGAAGTTATTAATGCAAATACATTATATACCTTTCCTGTGTGCTGTTTGAAGCCCAATTTGGGGCCCAGCAAGATTCCATCTTCCGCTAGACGTGGTATTGCTCAAGCGGCCTAAGTTCAGACTTTTTCCCTATCGGAGGAGTAGTTATTTACATACCACATATTGGCCGCGAGAAGACCTTCTAATTGTGAATACATGCCCTAGGTGCGATTCCCGATGGCTCTAGTCGCCGAGTTCCAACTTCAAAGCTTGATTTGGGAAGGTGGCCAACTACCCTGTTATTTGGCCTTGTTCAACTGCCGTCTGAACGAAATTCATTGCCAGGGCAAATCTTTGTATATTCGGGTGGGAGTAGACTCGAACTCTTCGTAAAATGTCTGCCTTCCATCCGAAGTTGTCTTGTCCATGTGGAGCAACATCAGAGGTTAATACCGAGGCAAGAATGCTTAGGTGGCCAAGTACGGGGTCAAAATTGTAGAGCAAAAACAGAGTCAGTTTCTGAAATAAGGGACAGACTAGATTGCATACCTCGGCTATCTGCCCCACAGACAAAAATTCTGGACAAAATATAAGAGCCAAAACCGACGTTGAACAGGAAAATATGCTCAAAATCAAGTAAGGAAAGTTGTTGAGAGGTGAGATCGAGCCCAACTCCCTAAAGAGTAGCCCCGGCATACAGGTGGACCATGCTGGGGAAATACTGTGTTAGCGATGCTTAGCGTTGTTTGCAAGGGAAAGAAAAAATACTCGCCATGTAACCTGATTAGCTGGACAAACACAAGAAACAAGATTGATGTGCTATCGGTCGTAAACGATCCTGAAATCGAAAAAAAAAAAAAAATAGGTTGAAGATGTGCGTGAAATGATCACGCACCAGTCAATAAAGATAGGGAGATGACATGCAGAATTAATAAACACTCATTTCTCGCGTGGTGAAGTAGGCTGAGAATTGATGCATATATGGGGGCCATAGGAGCACTGACTTCTTTGTGTTGTTATTGTTGAGGAAAAAGCAAGTATCAGAAGTGCGAGACCATCCGAGGCATGGGAGGGTAGGGTTGGGTCGTCGGGCACGGCGGCAGCAAGGCTAGCAAAGCGACGGCAGTCAGTGATCCCATCATGAGGGTCACTTCGCAACCCGATCCCACCTTTCAGCTTACAAATGAACTATCATCCGCTCACAATGGCCTAGAGAGGACATGTTTGAGTGCAGATAAAGCTGGATAAGTCTTTTCAAAATCTCGCATTTGTACCCAACTCTTCGCTGAACTTTCCTAACGTCACCCATGGGATATATCTATGAACATTTAGGGCAATAAACTGTGCACGAGGGCTTTTAAATTCATCAGATGATTGAACAAAATCCTGGGTTAAACTCAAGACGTATACACATTTCGAACAGAAGTATGTATATTTCACACTCATTCAACGGCTTCCACGCTGGCACATCCCTGGCACCAGGAAATGTATACATTCTTCTTTATAGGATGGTCCAGAGATCAAACATGTGGGAACTGTACACAAAAACCTTCCATCGGTCAAGTGGCGGAAGATTCGAAGAGATCAGTTGTTTGTTAATGTTAGCCGGGGGGTTGGGTCGGGTCGGGTCTGCACAGCATGTGGGTCGGGTCGGGTCGACCGGACCCGACCACCCCATGCATCCGATGTTTTGAGAAGTGCACTCACTTCTGTTGGTTTGAGGAAAAGGATTGGGCAGCCATCTAGAGTGGATAGCCGGGAGAGAGGGATGACCGAAGGGACTGAGAAGAGCCAGAGGTGTGGAGAATGTCAAGAGGGAAGACACAGACTACGAGCAGCATTGCAAATGTGGGATGTGCGACCATCTTCTGTCCAATCAGCTGAGCCTCGAGAAATCGAAATCATCCATATTGGACGTGGGATACCACTGTGAGGAGGGCATGCAGATACCTGGCGTCGGCCGGTAGGCAACATGAGGTCAAGTGAAGTGGAAGAGAATCCAGAACACACCTTGAAATAGCATTTGTTGCGAGAGTGGAATCATCAACCTCAGAGACCGCACCATGGGACACGGTGAGAAGGAAAAGGAGGGAAGACAGGATGGAAACATACCCAGAAGTAACAGTGAGCCATTGATTGAAGCTGCTGGCAATGGTGAGACAGTTGCATGTCGCATTAGGGTACCCAGGCTGAAAGTGAAAGGCAAGAGAAGCATTTAAGATGGGCAAATGGAACCCCAGAGATCGCTGGAGTGTTGGACTGAGGTGACGGGGAGCACAATCTGTGCAAACTTGAAGTCACTTGAGTGACTTGAGTCCCGCACCTTTACAGAAAGTTGTTTTTTGTCCAGTGGGCATGACTGGAACAGGTTTCAATTTTTTTCTGGCCAATGTCATGGGTTGTCATGCCAATGTCACAGTTCAATTGGTTCACATTTCATTCCAGTTTTCAGAGGTAATTAAATCATTAAAAATAAAAATAAAACATTCTTATCTGATATAGAGGGTCTCTGACACCTCCAGTTAAAAAAATTGCAGAAGAAATAGGGTGTGAATGAAGCTTAAGCACAGATTCATCATTCTCTGCATAGTTGAAATGTATCTCGTTGTCCATGGCATTCCAGTGCAATGGGTTAATCATTGTGGCCATTTTGAAAAAAAATCCGCCGACTTGGCTGACATAAGTCACTTGAAGTCAAACTCCAAACGGACTCATTTTACCAAGTTGCAACTCGACTTTTCGAGTCACGGCAACACTACAAGGGACAGACGGGGGTTCGATTCCTCCTGGCGGCATGGTTTGTGTTCTTTGACTGTATTTTTGTTGACCTGTCGATAAATTCTCATTTATTACGCCTATGGAGGAGTTCATTCCAGCCATTCTTGACTACGGTGGTCGTCCATTGAGATATTCAAGAGGAAGTCGGAGGCTCAACTCCTCCCGGGGGCATGAGTGTCTGGTGCAATTTTTTTGTTATACCTCAGCCAATAAATTCTCATTTATTACGCCTATGCAGGAATGCATTGTTGACCATGGTGCTCATCCTCTCCCCATAACTCATTCGATTGAATTCTTCCAGAGGAAGTCGGATGTTCGACTCCTTTCGGCAGCATTGATGGTGATTGTGCTTGTTTTGTTCTACCTCGGCCAATAAATTCGTATTTATTAGCCGATTCAGGAATGTATTCCTGCCCTCGTTGCCATGAGTTGTACGTGAATGCAGGTGCTTGAGAAGAAGACGGGGGTTCAACTCCTCTCGGCGGGACGGATGTGCTGCACTTGTTTTTTTCACCTCAGTCAATGAATTCTTATTTATTACGCCCTTACAAGAATCTATTCCAGCCGTCGTTGAACACGGTGGTCATCGTCTGTGCATGTCATTATTGCAAGCAATGCTCAAGAGAAAGTCGGAGGTTCAATTCCTCTCAGCGGTATACATCTAAATTGTCGTTGCATTTTTTCACCTCAGAATCCATTTGACGAATCATGAGATCGCACTTTGACCGGAACGAGACTCCTTCCCACGCTATCACGTCATTCAAGTTCCCAAAACAGCACCAGCGCCTATCTGATCCTCCCTCCCATATACTCTGACAAACACGCCCCACCGTCGGCGTCAACCTGCACGACTCCCGCAGGCAAGGTGACATCTGTAACTAGTTTTCATAGCGCTAGAACCAGGCAGCCAAGGCAGCAGAGATGCAAGAACTTGAAGCAGGTCAAACTAAAAGGAAATAAAAACGGTTATTACCGTTTATAAACAGAAATGGTTGGAGCCTTAGCCCAGAAGATTAAGGGTCCTTCACAAAATCTTCCAAGAGGGAGAATGGAAGAGAATTGGCTAAAAGCTACGTCCTTCTGTCTGCTTTAACTTTTTTAAGCTGTGCTTTTGGCCCATCAGGCCTGGAATCTCAGTGCACCACGAGGCAATCCAAAATTACCTAATCGGCACGACTCCTCGTGCCGCACGAGGCCGTTTTAATTTCGGCCGCTAACGCTCTTAAGCCCACAACGGTACAACCATGTCCTCCGAGCCAACGCCCACTCGTCGAGCAAGATTCTCTGGTTCCTCCTCCGCCGCAGACTTAACGAGTCCGGATGTAGACGCTCACCACGACGAGCTTACGCTCTAACCCCACCAGCAGCGTATCCGCCCATCCTCACCGCCTCCCGTACCCGAAACGACGCCTTCCTCGAAAATCTGCATATTACGTACGGTAATTTGGGTGCCATGCAGATTGCTCAGATGAAGCAATGGCTACTGGATTTCGTCAAGAAGGGAAACCTGGTGCGAGTCGCCAAAGCGGTGATGGAGTTCATTAAGGCACACCCTTGGGAACCCTCGGGTCTCTGGGTCTCATCGCCGTCGGAATCGTGCTCATCGTCAACCCTCTGGTTTTAATTGGATTTGGCTCGTTAGGACCCATTGCAGGTAGGGGTTTGTCTGGATGATACAGGACACTTGCGCTCATGATTCGGATGTCCTAGGAACCATTGCCGCTGGCTGGCAGGCCGCTATCGGAAATGTGGCTGCTGGAAGTCTGTTTGCGCTTCTCCAATCCATCGGGATGGTTCATGCTGTGACCATCCCCGTTGTGGGGGTTGCGGTCGCTGGTGGTGGGGCCGTGGTTCTGGCGAAGGCCGCGGGCGCCTTACAGCCTGCGGCTCGTTGGGTTCAGAACACGGCGACAACTGCCTGGCAGTGGATAAAGACTCGCTGGGCGTGGTAAGTGATGTCTTGTGACACGACGTTGCTTGATTCTTATTTTACGCGGTTAGATGAACCCACATGATTTAGGTTACTCATGTATGGAGTTCGACTCGACTAGGCCGGTGTCCACGAGCCTTCACATTCACTTCCATCTCCCTATGATTGCTTTGAACAGGATCTTCACTTGTACAACGCGGCAGGAAATGGAAGGCTAAGATTCTTTAATTTTTGGTATCGGTATCGAGAAACGACGGAGTGCGAGGAGGACACACTCGGAGCAAGTAGCAAGTGAAAATAATACAATATAGATTGGTTGAACAGACACAGTCGGGCTCGGCAACCCTATTAGCCTAACCACTTCTTCGAAATTGTTTTCCGTCCATTCATTCCTATTATATGTGCTGTACCAGACAAAGCCCGGGGGCATACTGTAATCTTGAGTGGCCATCTCGGTCTTCGCCTTTTTCTTTCTCGCGTTCCGTTAACGGAATCGCATCTCAATAACTTAATCTAAGTATCAAAGGATTGATGGTCCCGGTTTTTTGACATATCGTATCTGAGTACTTACTGTAATTGAACGGAACGTTCCCTGCAGGCGCCAAACGAAAATGGGCCAAAGCACTTGATACCCGAGCTCGCGCCATTGAAGTTTGAACTCACACCTGCCTCTTAACTCCTTCGCTACTCGAAGTACAAAAAAGGAAGACGATCCACCCGGATCTGAGTTCACAGAAGCTGCCAGACATACTGTTAAGCGTAAGGTGAGCAAGCATTTGCTACTTCTCCAGCGTTTGCAATTTTGCAAATGTAGTAGGCACTCTTACATATATCCAACCGTTTTCCAGCCACACATGTTCTCTTGGGGCAGAGCAGCTTATAAAACCTATTCACGTTGGATTAAGCCTCCTGCATTGCAAAGGGAGGTCGGTTTAAGCGTGGCTTGAGCAGCTTAAGCCTCACATCGAATAAACCGTATAACATGTTTAGGGTATATACGCCTATATAACGACCCCATCTCCCACCCGCTTGAGCCGCTTCTGATAGGCTAACCCCTGTTAAGCCGGGTCAAGTGGGAGACTGCCGGCGTGTTTGTGATGCCCTCCCCAAGTGATGTCAAGCTCCTGATGACGAGATTTTGGCTTGATCCTGCTCGAACCCAATGCCGCCCAACCTGCCATAATTATCACACAGAACATTGGTTTAGTCCTGAAGTCATGATCAGCCAGCTCAGATTTACTGTCAAAATCTAGCTGAATTGCTCTAAGGTCACTTTTGATTTGGTCGTCCCAAGAGGTGGTACATCACTTTATACATACATGACAAAACAGGTTCAGCGGCTCCGAGTCAACTGTCATGGATTGGAACTCCTATTTATACAATGAGAGTTTAACTCAAGCAAGGTGGGGTCAACCTACGTATGCAACCATGTACTCAAGCCGTCGTTGATCACGGTGGTCACCCTCTTTTTAGAGTCCGATCGCCAAAATGGTACTAGCTTTCAGAGGAAACATGGGTTCGACTCCTTCCGGCGGCATGGTACGTGGAAGAGATGTTTTTATTTTCACTCCACTCCTTGCCTTATTCGCTCACTTATAATCAATGCACACAGTCATGTACTTAAGCCATCGCTGACCATGGTGGTCGTCCTCTCTAAATGCAATGGTTTTATCTCCCCCTCGTCTGTAAAACTGACTGACGAGCGCTCAATAGCAACCATATGGCGCTCTCTGCAATGAGCTAAGCTCACTGGATATAGGCTGCGGAACTGACTCACCCGTGTCGACACGGATAGATCGGGCGGGCGCGATCACCAATCATAAGCTTGTGACTGGTGCGTCTCTCTTTCTCTTCCTTGCTCCTCCTCCGTGGCCAGACCTGATGGATCTCCCGCGATGTAGCCCTCGACCTCGAGGCCGTCAAGCTGCTCATGACGATCTTTGTGCACGCGCATGGCTCGTCACCTCGTCTTCATCACCGTTTTATATCTCTTCCTTCGGTATAGGACACCGACCACAGCGGTACCATCGCCTTCAATAAGGTGCGTTTTGTATCCCTTCCCTCCTCCCTTCTCCTATCTTTCTCTATCGTAATACGGATGCTGACACGCACATGCGACGCGATGCGCACCGCGTCCCTGTTTCTTTGCCGCCTTGTGCTCGCTCCCCGCGGCGCACTCGTGCGTTGTCGACATGCGGCTTGCTCGATGCGCAGCATCGCATTCTCTTTTCTCCCCTTGTTTCTCGTCGCTGCGGTACGCTTCCTTCCTCGCATCCCCCATCCTTCTCCCACCCTCGGTTGGGAACACTCCTGGACTGTCTGTTGCCAAGTAATCTGCTCTCCCACGTTATCAAGACAAGAAGGCCGTCTTGCTCAACTTTTGGTCGCGTCCGTGAATCAGATTCTGCTGGACGCAACTTGCCCAGATATCTATTTTTCTCAGTTGTATGCCCAATAGAACTGCTCATTACCGCTGGAAAATTCTTGACAAGCCCAAATCACCATGAAAATGTCCTGCACCACGTTCACATACAGTGCAGCAGCATGCACGCGCCGCCGCTCAAGACGTTAGTCGAGGGCCTCATTTAAGCTCGCCAAATGAGGGATACGTGGATTAAAAACAGTTTTCTTATTTTTAACGCGGACTGTCATTTGACACACACCTAAATACTTACAGCCCCGTAAGTCGTACTGCTACCGTAGCTTAATTAACCATATGTAGCGACCCAAACGATAAATCATCATCATCATCATCACATCGCTTTAGTTGCTTAAATTTCTCCCGACTATGACCTACATATTTTCGGCGCGAGCGAACAGCCTTTCCGTCTCCAACTTATTTTCTTTGCGTAACGAGATCCACAATACTTGACGATCACTGAATACTGATAGATGTCGTGTATGTATCATGGCTAAATAGTTCACAGAGCACTGGTAAGACACATTATTCATGCACTTCTAGAACATTAGAAACAAATTTGGCGTCTCCTGCACACTCCATTTACCCTGAACCTCTAATTCGTCGGCAAGTTCTCGGTGGATGTTCACTGGAACCGGAAACACACACATTCGAAGTCGGTGCTCAATAGCAATTTCCAGTCTCCTAACATTTGCAGCTGCATGGCAGCGTGAACACACAGGGGGGTTCACACGCCAGCGAGCAGATCCGTGGAAGGATGTCATCCTATTCCAGTGGATCGATCAATATCAGAGAAGAGGAAGCAGTCAATCGGAGCATACACTGCGGGCGTTGACCGAGGCAGGGGCGACGATGGCCTGTGTTGTTGTGAATACCAGCTTAGAATCGTAGATGTTGATACTCACATTAGCCATGAGAGCGCTGATGGCGGGGATCAGAAGAACGATGAAGTTCATTGTAGCAACAAAGTGGGAAAGGGGAGCTGCTGGTCCTCGCTCCACAGCTAGACGACTTTTAAATGGCGTCGGCTTCCCCATGGGGGAGTTCGGATGCATTCCAGTTCCGTCCTTAACGACTGTATATTTCCTCCATTTAATTCGTGCCTGGGGCAGAATATTTTTGACCTGAAACAAGATGCAGGTGCAGGTACCCGCGATATACATCTGCTCCAATGCTACCCACCTATCATTACTCCATATCACTGATTGGCGGAGACGGCTGTTGGAGCGTATTTAAACGGCCGCGGCAAGCTATTTATGGAATAATACTCACCCAGCATGAATTATGTGAGCCGTGCAGCGCGGTAGGTAGGTAGGTAGGTAGGTAGGTAGGTAGTAAGTATTACACGGCACGGTCCGAATGACTAACACCGGTCTCAGGGATTAGCCCAGTGTACAAAGCAAGCTAAATTACACCTTCTTCCCTGGACCTCCATGTACCGCCTAGGACGAGCTCGCAGATACCATTGTACAGTGGGCACTACTCCTTGTCGGCTCGTTGTGACAGAAATATCTTCGGCCGAATCCATGAGGTGCAGTATTCGTTCATTTCGTACGTAACTTGTTAGATGCGGGATATGAGTATCACTATTGGAGGGTATATGCGGTCGCTGAGAACGCTGTTTCCACTGCAAGTACATAGGTTGGAAGTAGCTCTCCGAAGAACTGATAGATGTAGGGTATAGGGTTGGTGTGGTATCATTGTGAGAGCGATTAGATGGCTTCTGCGTCCGAATCTGGTTCCAATGAGTACTTCGGCTTGTTGTGATAGAAATATCTTCATGGATGAGGTGCAACATTCGTTCATTTCGTAGCTCGTTAAATGCGGGGTATCAGTATTGCGACAGGAGGGTATATGTGATCGGTGAGAATGCTGTTTCCACCGGTGGAAGCAGCTATCCAAAGAACTGAAAGATGTGGGGTATGGGGTCGGTATGGTATTACTGTGGGAGCCATTAGATGGTTTCTGCGTCCGAAGTAGCTGTCTCATCCAATTCGAATATCGTTTCAAGGCTCGAATCTGGTCCTAATGAATAGTGGGATGAGGTGCTCAGTGTTGTGTCCGGCACAACATTCGCAGATTTTGTTGGTTCTAGATCAGCGGCCGCAGTGTACGTCCGCAGATGGGCGTAGCGCAAGAATTCGCACAGCATGGGGTGGAATTCAAACCCAGGAATGGGAAGTGAATTCATCTCCGCTCTAATTGCAGTGATGTTGGCAATATATGAGCCGTACCCGAGAATGGTGCTCAGACTGGGCTCGAGATACTTGGAACGACCTGCCTGCCCTCCGGGTCTCCGTGAAACGAAGTCGAGAACAATCCTGAATGGTTCCCATGAATGCCGCACGGTGATACACGCAATCAGCTGGTCTGTGGCCATGCGCCGAAGTCCAGGGATCTTGGAGTATCTTCGCCTCATTTGAGCACAGGAAAGTAAACACTTAGACCAGGATGGCTTACCGTAGGAGGTCGAACAGGTCGACGGCTGCATCAAAGAAAGCTGGATCGCAGTACCAATTGTCGGAAACGGCGTTTAATAGCACCGTACTCAGGTCCAGCAGACGGCTCTCGGTTGAGTGTCCAGCAGCTTCCAGCGACTTCCAGTTCTTCCACCGGTGCATAGGATCCCCGGAGGAAGTCATTTGGAGCTGCGACAGCGGTGTCCGACATATGGCGGGGATTTCGAGACTATCCTCGGCGTATATTCGCAGGATGGGGTCGTTGCGGGACAAAAAAAGCAGCCAGATATCGGTGTCTCGAGAGAGATTATCGATTACCTGACAGCATGTAGATGTCATTTCAGGTCGCAGTTGAATTAAGAGTGCTAAAAATCCGAGTGCAGGATCGGGAGGCAAATGACGGTCGTGTTTGTGATGTCGTCTGATTTCAAACCACTCGTTCAAAATTTGTGGTTCCCTGTGTATACGTTGATTGATCTGAGCGTATTACGGAAAGTTGTACAATACCTTAAAGCAAATAATTTACATACGACCAATTGTGCCTCTGAAGACGGGAGTCGAATCAGACCCAATGCGACCGTCGCATAGCACCCGTGTTCGAACTGCCGAAGCAGAAGATCGATCGCCATTCGCAGCGCAAATTCAGGGTATACATCCGGGCTGTCAAGTACGAGTTAGGTTGTGAGACGGCCGAATGGACTGAAAACTCGTACCGGGAGAGCTCGATCAAATCAGTGTACATGTCTGGCGTTACATTCCGAGGTAATGTGCTTCGGATTATTGCCAGTCGCCGCTGAATTGCGCGTCCCTCGCGATCATATATGCGGTCCAGACCTTTCAAAGTCGCTTCTCCCAGCGCCAGGATTGCTCTTCCAGCAACAGTTCCTGGGCCCCATACCGTGCTTGGGACTGTTGACTCTGTGTAAAGGCTCAACCGCGATGTGACTTCACGTCGGTTGGACATCTGGAGTCTGGATGGATGTGGCAGAAGTGAGGGAGCGAAAACCAGCCCACCACATTTATAAGCGTTACCTCCGCAGCTGTGGCAGCCCACAGCCTTCTTCACAGCTTGAATTCTAATTCAAGACTTCGAAAATGCCGTTAGTTCTACGTCACTACGGCTCCTCTTGGCCTTGCCAACATCCGTCGACATGTGGCTCCCGCGCTCGGCACAGTGTACCGACGTCAGATCGGCACAGCCTGAGCTGTGCCGGCTAATGTCGGCAGAGGGTGTCGATCAACGTCTGTAGATCCACCTTCTCTAAGACTATTCCCCTGCTCGTGAGCCAGCAGGGACGCACTTGCATGAACATTCCCAAAACCATCTATATAAGAAAAGACGTGGTTTGGCCAGGACAAAAGTGGCACCTGTGGGAACAAGACGCTAGGGCTCCATAGTTGACTGTCGAGATGTTGCACAGATGTTGATGGAAGCGATATCAGGTTCGTGCCAGTGCACTAGACTCCACAACGTTGTCAACATGGTTGTTTCTAACTGAGGCAAAGGTCCCAGCAACTCAAACCACCAAAAGCCGGACAGCAGTTCGCCCCTTGCCTATACAATAACAGACCTGGGTTGACGGTCGGCTCGAGACGAAAATGATGCCTGTGGGAGGGAGGCTCAGCGGAGATCTCAGATGTTCGCTGTCTGCCGCTCCACAATTGTTGTTGCAATGTTGAGTTGTTGGGTATGGCTCCACTCAAATGTCCAGATACTGCTGTTTGAGACGAAGAGGGTTATTACATACATGACGATAGGTGGAAACGCCCGAACTTCTTCGCCGAAAGCCGAATGTGGTTGATTTGCACAGGTAATATCGGCGGAAGAGTACATTTGCGACATTGGGTGAATAGCCTGAAGACCAAGCAAAATTAAACTACTTGAAAACTACATCATGTGGTGCTGTGAAGGTCCGGTTCAGGCAAGTGCCGAAACTCGAGCCTGAACCTGCGTTCACGTTCAGTTTCGCGTCATACACTGACCTCAGGGTTGGTACAACCAAGAAGGTAGGAATTATTGCTACAAAAAAGGATGGTTCATGTCGGTACTGAAGGAAGAGGTCGGCATTAAAGGCGTGGAGTTGAATAGAAATTCGCGTGTGGGTTAATGCATTCGCTCCGCCTAGAGTGAGTGGAAATGGTGAGCAGGCGACGAAGTAGGTCGTGTTGGGACTCGATGACCGGGGTGTGGCTCACTGGAATCTGGCGAATGGAACACAGAAATGGAATAGCACTGCCCGAAGTCGAATCATATCGTGAGGAGCCGTACCGGTCTTGAAATGTCGCAATCGGTCATTGCTCCGCAGCAAATGTGTCTTGCTATCAGGCCTACTTGTCTTGAGATGTATGATTGAATACTTGTAAAACCTTGACGCGAGGTTGCGAGAGCATTACGTAGTATTTGAGTGGCCTTGGCTCGGACGGGCGGTCGGTAGATTCGTGGATGGCCATTCACAAACACGCAAAGGAGAAGTGACGATGGAAGAACGAATGCAGTAAGCTTCCAGCAGAGTTGAGACGGACAGAAGATTCTGTGTTGCGTAGTTCTTGCATTTGCTGCTCGCGGTATGTGGCTGAGGGTGTGATTATTCCGAGGCATCCAACAACTCATTGAGAGAGACGGTGGCACGGCTCGATGCTTGCCAAATCTTGGGGCAGGCTTGAATTATCCAAGTACAGCCGAAAACCATGTAGAGTGGAGAGGACAGCTTCAGGATGGCGGAATGATGATGGGGGGGGGGGAGAAAAGCACAGCAAGGACAGATGGGCATTCCTTTTAAGCAGGACTTTAGCACACAAAATTTGGCCGCGTACTTGCCCCAATTGGGCGGCAAGTACAGATCCCAGAGCTAAGTGGTGATTGCCATCGTTGTCTGAGAATGAACATGAAAAAAAAAAAAAAAAAAAAAAGACCGAATTGGGTGGACCCAGAGCAAAGGCTGGAATGGATGAGAAAGAACAGACAAAATGAGGTGATGGCAAACAGGTACACACTGAGACTGGGCATCTGCTTAATACACAAGGTATGGCTGCGTTTTCCTCATTTTTGTTGGCCGACTAGGATTAGACAAATTATCCTGAACTTCCGACTGAGTCAGTGACTCCGAGTGGGAGGGAGGAATTAAAAACTAGAGAAACACGTGGATTAAACTTCGAAGTAGTAAACCATACTGCAGGCGAAGACGGGGTCCTCCTTACAAGGAAGTATATGTACGCCAGGGAGGAGAAGTTGA
Source organism: Mycena capillaripes (assembly GCA_029204075.1). Taxonomy (NCBI): domain Eukaryota; kingdom Fungi; phylum Basidiomycota; class Agaricomycetes; order Agaricales; family Mycenaceae; genus Mycena; species Mycena capillaripes. The sequence goes on from JARHKZ010000001.1 coordinate 3,121,767, forward strand.
TAGTTGGAACTCCCAGCCTCTATCAGCGGCAGTTTTCCTTCTCCATTTCAAGATCTGACCTCATATAACATTCAATGCAGAGCATTGGAGGCCCTAAAGTGAGCTCAATCAGGACAGGTCGACAATAGGTTTATGACCTGACCTGAAACATTGCAATCCCCGGCCAGCAAATGCCGAATCTTGCGGTAACTATGTAGAATTTGGGACGAGTTTTCACCGACCCTGATGTATGGGCTCCTGACATGCATATATTGACTATATATGTGTCAATCTGTGCGGTCATAAGTCGTTTTGGCATCCAAAAAGTGAGTTGTTGATGCTAACTTGCCCCCGCCAAGTTAGATCAATGCCATCAGTGAAAGTAACTTATGCCATCAGATGGCAAGTTACTTTCGCCCTGTCAAGCGGTCGCAGACCTTATATGGGGTCATGGACGTCAGGAAACTCATTCCTCATGCAGATACAGGCATATAATTAACTGTTACTGCCCAAACATCATGGAAAATGGCTCAAGCTACCGTCAAGTTACCACAAGTTAAAGTAAAGGGCAAGTAACTTCAAGTTACTTCAAGTTACTTTTTTGTACTTTAATTGTACTTTTACTTTACTTTACTTTACTTTACTTGTGAAACTAACTTGCCCTGCTACAAGTAAAGTAAAGTAAGTTCTGGCAGAGCAAGTTAGTTTCACCAAGTAACTTTGTGAAGTATCCGTCCTTAAGAGTTTTTTTCCAAGTACTTTTGACTAAGGACATTCTCAGAGCCTTCTTCTCATATTTAAATGTATCTGTCATTAAACAGTCTATGGCCAGTCTGTTGTTGATACCTTTCAGCCATCTGTTCCTTACCATCGCTACTGAGGCGGAGCCTTTCTGTTGGATTACTCGTCCGTTTCTTATGCGCCATATGAGGTGGGCAGATTCAGTGATTAATATTTTATGTAGACATGTCTCCCCGGGGTTCCCACATTTTAGTACACCCCCGGCCATGATCTGGCCGATTGTGGGTCTCAGGTCCTTGCCTGTTTTCATCTGCCACATCTCAGACGCTAAGTCCCAGATTTCCTTTTGACCAGGTTCGTCACACCGGGTCAATATGTGCTCCATTGACTCGTGCACTCCGCACTTCGTGCACTGTCCTCTCTGTAGGCAGCTTGGTATGTTGTCCCAGAATTTGCCAACTTTGTAGCCGTCATGTAGTAGCATCCATAGGAAGAATCTAATGCTTCTTGATATTTCCTTGTCACGCGTTGACCTCCAGAATTTCCGTGCCGGAGGGGTGCTTCCATTTGCAGTGGCTGCCGCCGTTTTCGTCTCCCTCATGTTTGCGAGCGTAGCTCGTCTTTCCAATAACTCGCGGTAGGAGCTTTTTCCCATTTTTATTTTTCTGATGATCTTATATGCTTTCGCTTGAGTCATAGCTTTCAATTTAGCCCCGGGAAGCGTGAGTGAGGTGAATGCAGAAATGTCTATCTCATCCTCGTCAGGTTTTCGACTCCCTTCACCTGCTAGCGCGTCGGCCTTTTCGTTCCAGCTACTCCTGAGTGACCTTTCACCCACACAAATTCGGTTGGTGCTTTCCTTTCCCGTAATTTCGCTACGGTGAGTTCAAAGAGATCGCCGTTCTCAACTGTGTGGAAGCCCTCGTCTTGCCATTTCTGTAAGTTTTTTGTAAAGCCATCGATTGCGTACTTTGAGTCGCTGAAGATCTTCAGCGGGGCATCTAATGGCGCTGCTTCTACAGCTTCTTTAATCGCCAGGATTTCGCCTACCTGGTTGGAGGGCCCCAGGTTACGTGGGACTCTTATGGCCATATTCCGTGGGTCGTTTTCACCAAAATAAACCCCAGCATCGGCCTTGACGTTGTCTGTCTCATTATCCACCGCAGAGCCGTCTGTGTACACCGTGACTTCTAGCGCTTGATTGATCACAAATTGTGTGTCTGGGGCTGTCTGCGTCTGGTTCGCATATCCCTGTGTAAAAATCCGGAATGCATCTGCTAATGTTCCGTCAGTGGTTATTCTCGAGTCGAACTCCGCCGTGTCTGACTCCCCTGGCGCCACGGGTTTCTGGTACTCTTCGTAGTCCTCAGGCTGCATCATCCTTGGGTCCCATTTATACTCTAGCGAGTTCAGCAGCTCTTGTGCTTTAGCATAACATTTATTAGGGTGCATGCAGCCCGTCAGTTCCCGGGACACTCTGCATGATGCGCAGCGGCAGTCTATCCTATTCTTGTGTCGGGGTGTGCCTATCTTCCTTGCTAGCATTCGCGTATCCTTCACGTATCTGATCCGATGTCTTTCTTTCAGGCACTTTACTATATGTGGTTTCGCGTTGAACAGTGTTCGGTCTCCACCTGAGAATTTATGGTACCATATCGGCATGCTGTCCTGGAGCTTCCGGGACACTGCCATTGCCTCCATTGTGACCCCGTATTTGCGTCCTACTGCCATCATGTCTGCCAGGTTCTTACTCCCAAGGGTAACGGCCGATTGGTATGGGGCCCAGGATTGTAGGTAAGCATTAAATTTCATTGCCTCATCGACACTAGAGTCTGCCGTCACAGATTTTTTTGCTAGCAGTTCATCGGCTACAAAGCACCACAAGGGCCGGTCGGGGCCGAAGCTCAGGTATGTTTTAAGCCATGTTATGGCTTCGTTGCGGGCCACTATATCTACCAGGTTTTTTCCCCCCATGTCAGGCGGCGCATGGACTGTCTCTTTATTTACCCTGACCTGTGATTTTTCCGCCCATAAGAAACTCCTTACGCGTCTCTCCTGCCGTTCTTCAATATCCGTTGGCATGCCCTGTACGGTTGCCATATATTGTGTCATGCCGCCTACCACCATTAGGACTATGAGGCGGCGGCCTTGCATGGATGGATGTCCGAGTTCCCACAGGTCTAGGGCCTTGTCGATTTTCTCTAGGGTTCGTGACCATGTTTCGACTTGCTCAATCCCATTTCCAACCCAGGCTCCAAGCGTACGGATGGGCTCGCCTTCTGCTGCAATTTTAATGTGGTTTGGGATCGGGGTTCCACGGAGTCCGTTGACAAATCGTGTTGTGCGTACCCTGTCTCGGTGTTCAATCTTGCCGATAGGTATCATTTCGGTCTTTGCAATATTAAATTTCGCGCCGGCTGCGATGCACCATTCATCCAAGACTTCCATTAGATTGCCGAAATCGTCGCTGGCATCCAGGTAGATCAATGTGTCATCTGCAAAGAGGGTGGTTATCAATCTCTCCTGTTTATCTCTCACTTTGAATCCTTTTAGGTTGGATTGCCGTAGTGATTCGGCCAATGGCTCGATTGCGAGGTCAAAGAGTAAAAATGACAGGGGGTCACCTTGTCTAACACCGCGCGTAACACGGAAGGAGTGTGTGCTCATTTCCCCGTTGATACACACATATGTGTATGCGTCACTGTAGAGCGCTTTAACAGTGTTAATAAATTCATCTGGAATTCCAAAGCTTGCAAGGGCACTCCATAGGTAGTCATGCTCTACCTTATCATACGCCTTCTCTTGGTCGAGCGCGACGATGACCCCATCTCTTTCCGTAGCTTCCGCCAACTCAATCACTCTTTTTGTCAGCCAGATTTGGTCACGGGTCTGGCGGCCTGGAACAAATCCCGCTTGATTGGGGTGTATGAGGCCCGGGGCCGCTCGTGCCAGCTTTATTATGAGGGCTTTTGTGAAGACTTTATAGTCTGTATTCAGCAGGGAGATCGGTCTGTAATTGGCAATGTCGGCTTTGTCATTTTTTTTGTATAACGGGCACATCCAACTGTTAGAGAATCCGGTGCCTTTTATCATTCCATATTCCTCAATGTCATTGTATACCTTGTGCATAGCTCCCAAAATATCGAACGCTGGTCTATTCGTTTTCCTGAAGCTGTCATACCTTTGATCTAGAATCTTCCAAACCTCATATGTTATGCCATCGAGTCCCGGTGCCTTATAATTAGCGGACTTCTTTAGTGCATATTGGACATCTTCCCGCGTGAGTCGCGTCTTTAGGGAGTTGCTCTGCTCTGGCGTTGTTTTCCTAATCACTCTTCCCAGTACTGCTTTGATTTTTCCATCTCTGACTTGAGGAGGGGTTCGTGTCCTGTTGGATTGGATGCTGTTATGGTGTTTACAGGCCATATCAGCCATCTTTTTCGAGTTTGTCTCGTATTGGGGAGGATCCTCGGCATTCGTGCTCCTACGGAGGCGCAGTATGACATCTCTTGGTTTGTGTGGTTTATTTATTTTTGTCCAATAGCGGCCAATTACCTCACCCTCTAATCTGTTCCGGATTTGTGCTGTCATGCGCGCGTTCCGGTGCCTTCTCTGTTCTAGTTTTGTCAGTTCTTCTTGTAGTACCACACAAGATAGCACCTGCTCTTCCTCTGTGAGGTCCGGGTCTGCGTCAATTATGTCAATTTTGTTCTTCAGCACTGCTATTTCCTCGACGATTGGGGGTACAATAATCTTTGCCCTCTCGCGCGCGGTTTCGCCAATTTTTATTTTGAACTTCATCCACAGTGTCTGCACATTGTGATTTGGGTTCCGCTGCCCGCTTGCCTCCTTGTGTATTACATCGGCCATCTCATCCTGGAGCTTCAGCCCTTCTTCATGGATAAACATAGAAAGTTTTTTGTTCCGAATTATGTGTGCCGGCCATACCCATCGGCCATGCACAATTGTTGGGGCTTCTTCCCTGGTCAGTTTCATCGAGACCATTCTATGGTCGGTTTTAGTCCCGACCGCCTGCATCTCCCGTTCAAAGGAGTCTTCAAATAAATCTCGTTTAATATATATCCTGTCAATACGTGATTGCGCTCCCCCCAGCGCAGCAGCCTGGAGGAAGGTGTATGCGCGTGTTGTGGGGTAAGTCTCTCGCCAACCATCCATAAGTCCCAAGTGCATTTTTAGATCTTCGAAAGCCTCTACTGCGCTCCTACTATCCGGGTGTGTGGGCAGTCGGTCAATTGCGTCCTCGACAAAATTTGTGTCGCCACCGAGCAGATCAGGTTTTTTGATCCTCGGGTGGGCTATATACCAGGCTCTGATTCTCCTCCAGAAGGCTGCATTTTCGGAGGGACGGTTGGGCGCGTACACCCCGAGGATGGATAGTGGTGTGCCGTCGACATTCTTCATCTCCAGTATCATCGCCCTTCCGGGCACGATTTCCCTTGTGGTTATACCACTTGTCTCCACAGTGTTCTTATTCAAGACAAAGGCGAGTCCCGCTCGTGCTGCGGGAGCTACTTCGTCTCCAGTAAACTCAAGTCTGATTGCTCTGCCGAATAAGTTATCAATGTCCGCCTTGTGTGCGTCGTCTAGGTGCGCTTAAAAGCGCCGTCAGTATATTTGGCGGGTTCGGGATGCGTACGCTCAGCAGCGCACGTCTTCTTCCGGGCCCAGACCCAGGTAATATCTCTTTTTACTTACACCCTCCGTATCCATGGTACACCCGGCGCATGGTCGCGGCGGCGTTCGGAGCGGCAGCAACGAGGGTGTAGAAGGGATAGAGATTGCCGGAGTATGCCATACGCAGTCTGAAGGCCTCGCGTCGTACACGATGCAGCTTACGGGCCCATCCGTCGCGGTCCCGATAATGCACGTCTCGGGGTTGATGCCACGGCTTTCGCGAACTCGGAAGCGCAGATCTAGAGGGTTTGTGGGCGCGCTAGCAAGGCCGCGACGCAAAAGCCCCCCTCCCTCCTCATACCGCCGCTATGCTACATAGATGGTGTACCTTTGCTATATAATGCTTTTGTCACACAGTCATTTCTGAGGGTGTTACACATGTATTCTGAAAGATATCCTCACATCGGCCGCATCACAAGAATCCCTCCAGGACTCGCCTCCTCCGAACTGTTAAACTCCGTCAGTCATTGTCCTTTGCCAAGCAGGGCAACGACGACCCATTTCACAGTTTTGGGAGTGACGAAGTCGCTGTTCACGGAGACCACAGACCTGGTTGAGGACAAGCATGGTGACTCTGAGAAAAGCACAAAAAACCGCCGGTATTGAACATCCTATTACGACGTAATTATACAGTATAGGACATGATGAACAACAGATGGGAGATGTCTTCTTCCGCTCGTTCTTACGGGAAGTCTGATCAGATCATGATCGAAAAGATCGTCCTTCATGTCTGTCCTCAGCCCTGTGCTCAATACCAGCTCAGGATCGAAGGAATTCAAAAAAAACCGAACGGACCGTTAGGCAATGTTGCATTGAAAAAGGTCTCAGATCTAGCGGCATAGAGCAGCTCTGCGGACAGACACAGAGACGCTACCTGAAAAGCAAGGTCAGTCTTCTCCCACCCTGTCAACCAACCGAACGATGGGAGCCATCAACCCCATTGTATTGTGAGTTAGCGCCCAAGGATCAGTTTAGATATCAGGCTCTCAGCGGTGCATTCAATTCCCAGCCCCCACACTCTCGACACCGACATGCGCCTCACCGGTCTGGTGTTTCCGCTCCTCTTTGCGTTGGTGAACGGTACGTGCAGTGGGGTCCAGGCGAACGAGCATGGATACTGATCATATGATCATCTCCCGCAGCATCCCCGGCTCCGCAGACTATATACGATGTCATCTTCCCAATAATCTCTGTAGCGCGCTGTCGCGGCAAAGCCCACTAACGGTATCAATCGCTAAAGCAGCAAACCCAGAGACTTAACCCAGGACCAAAGTTGGCAACTACTGACAACTCAATATGCATGTGGAGAAGGGCATGAGGCGATGATTGTAAGGGCAACCAAGAAGGCCCGAGGTACTCAGGGACTGACGTGGGGGATCCAAAGGTTAATTGACAGTAGCTAAATGTACAGAGAAGCATACCTGACGTGGGGGATCCAAAGAGAAGAAACTCTGAGGATTCCCACGTCAGCCGTGGGTATAAGTAAGCTACTAGCTAAGACCATGTGACCGGAGTGATCGGCAGATGTCCGGGCTCGGTCACATGCGAGGTGCCATCGGGGGTCCCCCTGGCGGGTCACGTGCCGGCTCCCGGTACCGGTTCCGGTAGGCCGGTGACCGGAAGAGCGACCGGAAGGACCGGAGGGGCCGGAAGTGCTCTGAATGGGGGTCGGGACGGGGGTTCCCCTGACATCACCCCCCCCTTGGAATGCGGCGCCACGACGCATAGACCGGATGCGAAGGGAGGGATCCCGGAAGGGCAGGGAGTCGAAGGCGGCAACGGCAATGGTGCGTGGTTTGGCTGGGTATTTCCGGTAGAACTCGGCAACAGCTTCCGGGGCGAAGAGGTCGGAGTGCTTGACCCATTGATTGTGCGAGTCGTCGTACCCTTTGAAGCGCACCATGAAGTAGAGCGACTTCCAGCGCACCTTTGCATCAAGGATCTCTTCGACTTCCCATTCCGGAGCATCACCAGGTGCGTCCGGGAGGACCGGGGCCGGCTCGTTGTAGCCGGGCCGTCCCTCGAAAGGGTCGTCTTCTGCGAGTTCCAACTTCACGACCGGAAAGACCGGGTGGAGCCGGGAGAGCCGGGGCGGGAGTTCCAGCTTGTACGCACCACGACCGACGACTTTGATGACCTTGAAGGGGCCAAGCCGTCGGTGCGAGAGACCGGGGGACGGCCGGGTTGTCTGGATGTTCGACGCGTCGAGCCAGACCCGGTCGCCTACCTTGATCTCCGGCGCGGGGGTGCGCCGGCGGTCGTAGTACCGCTTGTACTCCTCTTTGGCCTTGACCAGCGCGGATCGGGCTTCGGAGACGCCGGAGGCGATCCGGTCGCGGAATTCGTTTACCGACTCAAGTTTCGAACGCAGCCCGTTCGGCTCGAACCCCATCCGGGGGAGCCGGCCGGTGTCGGTCATGAACGGGACTTGCTGCGTGGAAGAGTGGATGTGGTTGTTGTAGGCGAATTCGGCGGCCGGCAAGAGGTCGTCCCAGTCATCCTGCATGTAGTTGGTGAAGATGCGGATAAACTGTTCCATCTCTTGATTGACGCGCTCGGTCTGGCCGTCAGTCTGCGGGTGGTATGCCGTGGAGGTTGTGGGCTTGACGCCGATAAGGCGCCAGAGCTCAGTGGTGAACTCCGCAATAAATTGCGGACCCCGGTCAGAGATGTACTTTCCGGCGCACCATGGAGTTTCCAGACGTTCCAGTAGTACAACCGGGCGGCGCCGATCGCGTCGATCTGGGTGTGACACTCCATGAAGTGGGCGCGCTTACCAAGGACATCGACCACGACCATGATCGCGTCGTACCCGTGGGCCTCCGGGAGCTCGACGACGAAGTCGACCGAGACCGTGCTTCAGCGATCTTCGGGAACCTCGGTTGGGTGCAGCTCCCCGACCGGAAGCTTCCGGAGTGCCTTGGTCCGGCAGCACAGATCGCAGGTGGCGACGTACCGGCCGACGTGACGGGACAGCTGGGGCCACCAGTAGTTCCGGGAGACAAGCTCCAGCGTCTTGAAGCGGCCGGCGTGACCAGCAACCCAGGTGTCATGGTGCTGCTCCAAGATCCGGCGGCGAAGGTCCTTGTCCCGGGGGACAACAATCTTGCCGCGGAAGTAGAGCAGGCCGGCGTCGACGTGCCACTCGTCCGACCGGGTAGACCGGGACCGGCGGCCCGGAACCTTGAGGAGCTCGCGAGCCGCAAGGGCGACGGGATCCTCGAGGTCTGGTTCGTGCGAGAGCGCGTCACAGATGTCCCGGAGGATCGGGATTTCCGGACCGGCGACGACGACACCTTCCAGGGCGCGGAGGTGGAACAGATCGGGGCGTAGGAGCGTGACATCCTCGTTATCCCGACCGGAACCGTGGTCCGGTCGCCGGGAAAGCGCGTCCGGTCGACCCATCGCGCGGCCGGGCTTGTGATGCAGGGTGAAGTCGAATCGGGACAGGTACAGGGACCACCGCGCCTGCCGCCGGTTCAAGTTCTGCGACTTCCGGAAGTACTCCAGGTTCTTGTGATCGGTCCAGATCTCAACCGGATGCTGCGACCCTTCGAGGAAGTGTCGCCACTCCTCGAGGGCTCGGACAATTGCAAGCATCTCCTTGTCGTGGATCTCGTAATTGCGCTGGACCGAACTCAAGCTCTTGGAGAAGAAGGCGACCGGATGCCACTTCCGGTCCGCGCCCGGCTGGGAGAGAACGGCACCGGATGCGAAGTCCGAGCTGTCTGCTTCCACCCGGTAAGGTTGCGACTCGTCCGGAAGGATCAGGACCGGGTCGGTGGTCACCGCATCCTTGAGGTTCCGGAACGCGGCAGCCTCCTTCTCGGTCCAGAGCCACACCAAGCCCTTCTTCGTGAGGTCGAAGAGCGGCCGGGCGACGTCGGAGAACCCCCGGATGAACCGGCGGTAGAAGTTCGTGAAGCCGAGGAACTGCTGCACGTCCTTCTTGTTCTCCGGCACCGGCCAGGCGGCGACGCCGGCGACCTTGACCGGATCCATCTCGACGTGGTCGTGTGAGATGATCACCCCGAGGTACTCGATCGACGATTTCTCGAACTCGCACTTCTCCGGTCGCAAGTAGAGCTTCTGCTCCCGGAGCCGCCGGAGAACCTCCCGGACGATTTCTCGATGCCGGGCGAGGTCCGAGTGTGCGACGAGAATATCGTCGAGGTATACCATGACGTCGCCGGACAAGATGAGATCTTGGAAGATGTCGTTCATCATTGTCTGGAAGGTCGCGGGGGAGTTGGTCAGGCCGAAGTACATCACCAGCGGCTCGAAGAGTCCCCGGTTCGTCCGGAACGCGGCCTTCCACTCGTCGCCTTCCCGGATGCGGACGTTGTTGAAGCCCCACCGAACGTCGAGTTTCGTGAAGTACCGGGCTCCCTTCAAACGATTAATAAGGTCGTTGATGAGAGGGAGGGGGTACCGGTTCTTCACGGTCATCGCATTAAGCGCCCGGTCGTATGCCAAGTTAGGGCCCGAACTGTCACGGCGATCAAAAGTTACTCCTGTGAGCTCAATAATCTGGCGCTTGAGCTGGAAATATGGGAGGAGGGGCATTGTTATGTCAAGAATTGACGTAGGTTTTTACCCGGGCGTGAAACGGTTTGCAGAAGTGTCGAGCGGCGGGGGACGAGACGGATGCGGGGCAGGCGCGGGGGAAGGGAGAATGGAAGAGGCGGCGGCGATGTGTTTCCAAGCATGGGCGTGATGCTGCCCATCGTATTCGGCGTAAGCGACAGCACTGTGTCGAACGGCATGGTGCGATGAAGGCCATAGCGGCCATGTAGCGGCCAATCTCGATAGGCTTCCTTTATTCAATCGCGTCTGTGGCGTCCACCTCAGGTTGACTTTACACACTCAAAATAAACCTCGCCTTACTCATACACGATCGCGCGCTCAACCACAAACTACAAACTCTTTCCCTTTGCTTCAAGCGACCATCTGGACCCTGTCTCATCCAATGCCTGGCCCACTTCTCCAGCTCGTACTGGTCGGAAATGTTTATCGCTTCCTATTCGTCCATATTGATGGGTTCTGGATCACCAAACCTTCTGCGCTGTTCATCCGATCATCGATGACTGGATTTCGACTGAACTTGAAGCTGTGACAGGACATTATCTGCAAGCTCTCCGGACCTAGGAATCCCCGTTCCTCTCCCACAATACAATAGAGACTTTGCGGTAGCCACCAGATCAAACTGGTGGCTTTCACCACGGACAAATGCGGGGGCGGCTTCTTCTCACCTAGCCACTATTCTATGGTCTCCCTCAGAGCTACAAATCACTGCATTCAGACCCCCCCATAGGCACAGATGTGCCTACGTTCGCAGATCTCTGCCGAAGTGTGTCTATCCAGGCCGACATTGGTCGACGTTGGTCTAGCATGTCTGCCTACACAATGTGTGCCCATGTTGAACGATCTTGGCCGACGGTGGTCTGCCTATCGTGGCCGACCCTGCCCGACCTCAGTCCAGGTAGGTGGTTGTCGAAATGAGGTTGCAGATGTGCCCTAGTTTTATTGGGAACTACTGCTTCAAGTAAAATCATTATCCTGGCACTTGAGTTCGCCAGAAGAGTTGCCCACAAACAGCCGTCGGAGATCCGTGGAGTTCAGATTTGAAGGCTGATTGATACTCTAATAGGCTAACATAGTGCGTGAGAGTGAGGAAGGGTCAAAACAGGTGTTGAGATTGAGAATGGGTACAATTTCTTGATTTGCATAGCTAGGCCCATCAGTCTAGGTGATTCTATGTGTGCCTATTCCAGCCGGAACACGTAGGCCAACCTCGGCAAGGATCGGCAGATGGATCGGCAAAGGTCGGCACACTGATCTGCCTACACATATGCCTACTGGGATCCAGCAAACCTGTGCCTACAGGGGGGTCTGAATGCAGTGAATAGTGGCTGCCGTGGTCCAACAGAATCGCCCGTTGTCCAGGAAAATTAGCCACCAGTCTGATCTGGTGGCTACCGCAAAGCCTCTAATGGGGACGTCATCAATGAGAAACTGAAAAAGGGGGGGAAAAGGGAACAAAAAAGGGGGCAAAAAAGTCTACTGCTATGAACTACCCCTAATATATGTGTTAAAGTTCTCGTAAGTTCTCGTAAGTTATCCGAGCCACAACCTCCCGTCATGAATCAATGATTTCCCTTCTGCACCCTTCTTACCCAAAATGCGAAATATTGCGCGTGACGTAGGTAAGAATCACAGTAATGTTGAAGATAATCAATCGATTGGGATCAAGGATCACGTGACGAGCATCCCGCGATTATGAGGTGCAAATAGGAGACAACAATCGCCGTCTCTTGTATGAGAAAAAAATAAGCTTGCTGTCCCCAAAGAGTTCAGAAGTTTTTTTGAGGTACAGTACCGCCGAAGACAGCTGCCAATGTTTCAGAAGAGCATTCTAGAAGTTCAGTCAAGCAATGAAGTGATGTTCGTTCGGCACAGCAGGATATAACAATGAAGAAAAAACGAGTTCGTTCTCAAATAACCAGTCCGAACGCTAAAGACCCCAGCGCAAGTGCTGCCCCCATAATTCCAGCCGATAGTCTCTCCGCTCCCCCGGTCTGTGGCTGCGGATTGGATGCGACTGATTGAGCGGGTGCAGAACCCGAGGCTGAGCGTGCAGGGCTAGAGGCTGCGGGCGCTCCACCGGAAAACACTGGAGTTGTGCCAGAATCACCAGTTGCCACTCTAGACGTTGCAGGTGGAATAGCCGATATTGTTGGCGCTGCGGGGGCTGTCGTTGTTGAAGTGGAATCATCCGTAGAATCAGAACCGGCTGAGTCGTCGAGGCCAGTTTTGTCTGGTGACACGGTGAAGCTGTCGACTGCAAAGCCATTTGCCTTGCATCCCGCGATGTATTCTGTTTGCCCGTCAACACAAAATCTTCCGTCAGGTAACTTAAGAATGAAACGCACTGTCCAACTGCGATTGTGCCTTCTCCTGCGTTATAGCAGCCACCTTGACCTCGCAGCCATAGCAAAGAGCCTGGCTGTTGACAAGGGCGTTGGTGCAGATTGTGGAGGCTTCGCCACCGTCAGCCTATAGAACGTTGTGCCGCCGTTAGAAGGAATAACATGCGCAATTTTTTGGTGTGTACACACAGCTACAGCTTTGGACAGCACAGAGCAAGGAGTGTCACAATCCAAAATATTCTTTTGACGCGCGAGGTGCAGTCGTCGGGGTTATCTGGAAGTTGATGTTAGGAAGGATTTGAACCTATGACCGATTGGACGTACTCGTGTGCGCTGCAATGGAAAGAATAGGAAGAAATGCCAGGATGTGCAACATCATAGACGAAGGATTTACAAAAAAAAAAAGTAATGGAAGAAGGAAAGTGAACGGAAAGAAAGAAGGGCCCAAATGATGAACAGTCTCGCGCAGAGGCCAATTTATACCGGTGATAGCCATCCTATCTACAGCGGTGCACCGATGTCGCAATATACAGAGAAGCTCATCCCGAATCCAGGAACTATCAAGGAGAGCAGTTCAAGTTGATGAAACAAGAGGAACAAAAATTGGCGTCTCGTTTACCCACCATTGCGCAAGGTAGCTATCCCGCATTGCGCAAGGTAACAAGTTGGGATTTGACAGATGATAAGCATATCGGTGAGAGTTGACTGAGAAAGTCAATGAGAGGACGGATGGGCTGATCCGTCATCACTCGTGTGGCGCTGGCGATCATATTGACAAGATTGTCGCAATACAAACCAGGAAAGGACTTAAACTGGAGGAATCTTAGCCGACTGCGCAGATAAAATGCAGAAATATAGATATGGACGGACATACCGGGCAGAATATTGCATGGAGAAGCGAGGTGGTAGAGGACAGAGAATGAGCGTAACAGGAGCACTGGAAAAGACGCCACCGAGATTTTTATCAGGCACAGAAGCCAAGAACCGCAATGCACGGAACTGTCAAGGTAAAATAAGGCATGCCTTCGCTTCGCTCCGGCTCTCTCCGGCTGCTGCGCCAATCCTCAGTGGCACAATGAAACAATGAAATGAATTTTGACTGTCTTGTTTATTTACTGTAAGATACAACGATCAACCCATACATCGAGATGTCCTGCCTGGAGAATCGCAGTCAGCTGGAAGCCGGAGTGCTTTGTCAGACGTCGCCTGAAAGGGACTCAGCTGGCCTTCAGAAATTGGCTGTGCCGTCCTATGTGGTTCTGCGGTGGCGTTTGCACAGTACGCAGATGGGGATAACTGCGTGGGAAAATCGAGCAGGAACTCACGACCTTAAGGACGGGAGGGGAGAAATAAGTAATGGAAATAAAGCTTACAACGGGATTCTCGCACAGGTTTCGTAGGATCTCGTTAAAGCACGCTCAATGTAAAAGCGAGGAAAAAAATGTATTATCTGAGACAGTACTGAGCCACCTTAGCTATTTTGCCCCCGGCCCGGCGTATAGAGTGAGCCACGTATCGCGGTGTGGGCTCTAGGACAAAGACATACATCCTAAGAGGAATCTGAGATATTTCACAGGAATTTAAAACACGGTCCAATTGCTTGCCGTATTTTTATTTCGGTCATGTCCCAAACGAGCAAAAAATGGCCTAATGGGCCACCTCGCTAAATGGTCCTTCCAGCCCGTCCTATGGGCTACAAAGCACTCATAAGACATGACTGAACTATCCCATGCACTCAGCAGAGAATCCAAAGTGTATGGGCCCCACAGTTATGACCCTGTCCCGCCATATGGGATACCTAAAATCGGGGCCTGGACGGATAGACCTATTGGGGTACGGACAGCAAAACAGGAAGTATTATGACATACCTGACCTGTAGAGACCGCCCCAATGTTCACTAACCCTCAAACAAAATTTATCTTTCCGTGTGACTGCAATTTGTTGATGATTCGGGGTAATCGCCAGTGGTGAGTGGGAAGTGGGAGACTTGAACCTCCAAGGAGTGATGGGGAGAGTTACAATATATGCCCCGAATTTCAGTCCCAGATACCAAGACCTTCCACAGTGGGATCACTGTAGCAGTGGCAACATTACGCCACTTGGGACCGCGTCGAGCCGGTTCTGGATCCTCTAACAGACGAAGACAAAGAATTTCGCCACATATGGGACCCATGCCTTGGCAACATTGGCGTGGATCCAGGGAAGAGTACCCAAACTTGTGGATTGATGAAGAACTGCCGGAGAAAAGAGCAAAAGAGGAACTGGAAGGCTGTCCGGAAATAAGAAATGATGTTCACACACCGGATCCCGACAATCAAACCTGCCGAAACCTTTGATCGCCGGGTCACTCCCGCCCAAAATTTGACATACGGCATCCCCACAAACTCTGTTCCATCGCACAAGTACCAGTTTGGATAATTCTGCATCACACCCACTTATATAGTGTTGCCACGGCTCGGCTACGGCTGACTTGGCTCGGCTAAGCTATCCGAGCCGTTGAGGAATAGAGGACTATGGCCTCAAAGTGACTGTTTTGGGAGGAAGAGACACTAATAGTGTCTCCGAAGTTGCAGCACTTTTGGGTTGGCACCTGAAAATTCCCCCGTGAAATCAAACGGTTCGGAGTGGCTAACCGTTGGGAGCCGAGCCGTGGCAACACTATCACTTATATTCTGAAAATCACCCATTACCTAGTGTGGCCCACTAGGCAGTCTCTGATAATAATGACATTGAATCCGAACCCAGGAGACTGCCCAAAGTCAAAGTTGTTCACAACGGATCGGACACCGTAGATGCAGGCAGCTTATGAAGAATCTTGAATGCTTGACATGGCTAGACCCATACGTGATAGACACATGATGAAACTTGATGAAACCACCGAAGAGGAAAGTATTTCCGGCAAAAGGTCAGACAGATCAGCATGAATTCCAAGCAGTCTTGAGCGGTCTGAATAAACAACAAAACCGTCCAGGAGATTTGCGGAAGATGACAGTTGCCCGTAGTAAATTGAACGCAGAGAGCCCAGACCAGAGAGCTTGGGAAATGTTGAGGTTTGATCATTAGAGAGCAAAAATTCGGAGGCTAATACCGAAGGGGGATTGCTGGTGGCCAAGAGGATTGCGTCCTTTATACATGGGTGATCATCGGAGATATATGGCTGCGGCTTAAATAGCAGTTGCTGCGAAGTGCGAAAGGTTGGGTCAGCTGGATGAAGCGGTCTCTTTGAAATGTAGCTCTCACCCCGGAATAGTGCATTTGTGGGCTGAAAAATTCTCACTGCAGAACATCATCTGTTCAACCCAAACGGGGTGAGTGTGCTTTCCCGCCAGAGTCAAAAATTTGAGCGCAGTCCTCAGCAGTTGCGGCGGAGTACCGCAGGCCGCAGAGAGTGCAAATGGAGAAAGAAGCATTGTGGTGAAGAATGAGAGGTGAGCACACACAATGGGAATGGACCTAGATGGGGAAGTCGCACAGGATCTCCGCCATCTCTTTAAAAAACGGTTAATGTCGCGGTGGTTCAAATTGCCTGATCAATACCTGACCAAAACGAAGAAAATCAAATTAGTTTGGGTGGTGGCGAGGTTTGACCGCATCATTTCGAAGCCCTCCACGCGCCATCTAAGTAGCAGTCTAGGATGCTTGATGCTGGTGTAGGGAAATATAAATGACAGCCAGGTAAAGAGGAAAGTTTCGGAGCACGTTCGTATCGTTGTTATTACACGGAAATTGATCCCGCCAGCCGAGGTGAATCAATGCAAGGCACAGGTCTCACTGCGTTAAATTCGAAGGATTCATGCTCACTGAAAAATAACTCATGCAGTACCTACAATGCCTACGTTTCTTGGAAGAGATGGAAGGCACGGCAGATGACTCTGCTTGCATTCGTTTGCGTGTGGAAGCGCGACGCGTGGCGGCGAGATCTAGCGTGCAGCAACTACCAGAATCCGACGCGGGGATGCGCGGTGCATTTCGGCGGACGTGGGGGTGTTTAACACTGGCGTAACACCCAAAACAAATGCGGGACTATCAGCAGGTGGGGCGGATACATTCGTTGTTGAGCCAGCGCCGCCACGCCGGCTTTGCGTGCACGACCAGCGTCGAACACGACCCGAGGAACTGGACTAGAACGCAATGTGAATGACAAATCGGGTATTCAGCGGCTGGGTACGCATTGCGAAATCTCTGGGTGGGACCAGATGATGATGGCATGGATGGTGGGAGAGGCGGATACAAGTGTCATTCCTGTATCTCAGCAAGATATACCTCGTGTATTAAGCAGATGCCTTGTATCAGTGTGCGCATGGCACCTCGATTTGCCATCTTCTTCTCAACCGTCATCTGGTATCACGGCAAGATATATCTTGTGTATTAAACAGATGTTGCGAGTTGCTGCCGCATCCTGGCCCAATATTAATAGTGTTAACGACAAGAGGGCCAGGAAAGAAATTGTGAGGATGTACATATGTGTGTACAATTTCCCTGAACATCTCACACCGACTACGTATCCCAGTCGTCGTTGACCACGCTGGTCGCCCTCTTAGCATTGCAGGATTGAGTGGCAGGTTCACGAGAAAGGCGGGGAGTTCGATTCCTCCCCATGGCATTCAACTTGGTGGTTTTTTTTCTCTCGTTTTGCATTCTCTCAGATGCCTACCACTTCTCCGGTACCTAGTACGTGAAGAGCATTAAGCAAAGCCCTTCTGTTGCATTAGCTGTTTTGAACTCGCCTTGAAGCATCCGAGTTCAAACTTGGGTCTGTTTGTATACCTCGAGCATTTTTTTGAACTCGCTCACTTATTAACACTTCCCAGCCATGCATTGAAGCCGTCGTTGACCATGGTGGTGTTCCCCTGCGCATAACATGTGATTTCGCAGTTCAAGAGGAAATCGGAGGTTCTCGGACTTCTCCCAGCGGCATACATTTGCTGCCATATTGCGATTTCTTTCTTATTCACTCACTTATAACAATCAATGCACACAGTGAGATGCTAATCCCCTCTTTTTCCACGGTGTTCATCCTCTCCAAATATTGATCCAGGAACGTTTAAGAGGAAGCAGGGGGTTTGGCTCCTCCCGACACGTCACATTGGGTTTTCGCATTTTTGTTTTCATCTACCCCAAGCCATTCCTGTGTTCACTCATTTATCGACTTGTAAATCCATCCAAGCCATCGTCGACCAGGGTGGTCGTCCTCTCTCCATGGATGATCCAGGTAACTTTAACAGGAAGTCGGGGAACTCCTCCCGATGGCATGTCAGACCTCGATCTTTTTTATACCTGGACCACTTTTTGAAACCTATCAGCGTTCCAAGCCATGCATTGCAGCCGCTGGTGACCACGGTGGTCATCCCCTGTGCATAACACAATAATCAAGCAGATGTTCAAAAGTCAAGAGGAAGGCGGGGTTAGACTCCTCCCAATGGCATATCGGTGATTGCTCGTTCCAATTTTTTTTTCACCTCACACTCCCTTAGGATTCATGGATCAACCTATTCACCTATGACTTGGAGCTGGGTTCCCTTTTTTTTTTTGTCTGTTCGAACTCGCCCATCTAGTAGCATTCCCAGCCATGCATTGAAGTCGGCGTTGACCACGGTGGTTATTCTCCGTACATGACATATCGGCAAGGAACTTTCAAGAGGAAGCGGGGGTTCGACTCCTCTCGGCGGCATGCAGTTCTCTCGTAATTACTTTTACCCCAGCCAATAAATTGTTATTTATTACGCCTATGGAGGAATGTATTCTAGCCGTTTTTTACCATGGCGGTTGTCCTCTCCCCATATTTTGGTGATGCATTCAAGAGGAAGATGGAGGTTCGACTCCTCCCGGCGGCATGGACCGTCTGATCGACACCTGCCAATTTTTATTTATTTATTTACCTCAGCAAAAGGAAACTTATTTATTACGCCTATGAATGACTGTATTCCAGCTGTTGTTGACCATGGTGGTCATCCTCTGTGCATCAAACAATTATCGATAAGATGTTCGAGAGGAAGACGGGGGTTCGACTCCTCCCGGCAGCATCCCTTCTGTGCTTGTTTATTTTATTTTATATACCTCAGCCAATAAAAAAAATTCAGAGGAAACCAGAGGCTTCGACTCCTCTCAGTGGCATAAAGTAGAGGACCTCAGGCTTCAGTTTTTTCTCTGGCATTTCGTATTAGGCGGGCGACAAGTCCTAGTACTCCAGCCGTCGTTGACCACGGTGGTCGTCCTCCGTACATGATTCGAAATGGTTCTTCCGCAGCAGTGTTCAAGAGGAAGTCGGAGGTTCGATTCCTCTCGACGGCATGTGAGTGGTAGTGGCATTTTATCCACCTCACACTCCCATAAGATTCACGGGTTAACCATGTACTCAAGCCGTCATTGTCTAGTGCTTATCCTCTCCGCATGAGTCCCTGAGTTGCCACTAATTTTCAGAAGAGAACGGGGGTTTCCGGCGGCACAGGCGTTGCAGAAACATTTTTATTTTCACTCTACTCCTTGCCTCGTTCGCTCAATTGTAATCAATACACACAGGCATCTAATCAAGCATCGTCGACCATGAGGTCATCCTCTCCAAATGAGGACGATTGAGACGCGTTTAAGAGGAAGCAAGGGGTTCGATTCCTCCTGATGACATGACTAAGGTCTGCGTTTTTTATTTTTATTTAGCCCAAGCAATTCCTGTGCTTACTCAGTTATAAACTTGTAAATCCATGCAAGCCATCGTCGACCAGGGTGGTCGTCCTCCCTCCATGCACATAAAGATCTGAAGAATTTATGAGGAAATTGGGTTCAACTCCTCCCGATGGCATTTATCAATGACGACGTTTTCTTTTCTCCGTTTTATATTCTCTCGTCCTCCCACTTCGCCGATAGTACGTGTTGAGCAATATATACTCATAAGCGCAAATTTCGAGTCCTATTGCTATATTAGCTGGTTTGAACCTGGCTTGAGTCATCCGAGTCGGAACTCCCGAACATTCCCGTGTAGATCTTTCATTCAACATTCAATATTAATTTCGAGGAAGCTGTGTTCTCTGCTGATTGCCCGTCCGTCCGGTGCGAGCTACAGACCCACGTCGCATTTTGATTGCCTGACGGTTAGACGGGAAGCGTGAAAGAAAGGAGCCAAGCCCCCAAGTTGCGTCAGAAAATCGGATATAAAACAAGGATGTATCTCATCTTTACCCTATAGTTTTCCCGCGGCCGAAGCTAAGCCGAACCGCCCTAGCAATGCGGAGCCGAGCCCCGCCCCATTTGACGTGCACCGCAATGACGTTATCTATTCTCGTCCTCCCTCTTCCCTACTCTCTCTTGACAGACACTCTACTATCCGTTCTAGCTCGTGCCTCGTTTGATATACGGTCTCCCTCAGGCCTCCTGGTGGGTCTTCTCTCTGCTCTTTGTATCCCTACATCTTACCGATTGATTTTGGATTGATTAGGCTACGGCATCCCTCCCGGCGGCGCATACGGTGCTCCACTTGGCGGTGCGTACGGCGCACACGGAGGGCAGCCCAGTGGTATGGTGCACGCCGCGGGCAGTCCGGTGGATTCGCACCATAGCATGGCTAGCAGGGCCCGCCACCTGGGGCTGATCCTCAGTGCGCCGGCGCCACGATGCTTATCCTTGTATCCCCTGGAACGAGCTAAGCGCACTGGATATAGGCTGTGGAACTGGTTCACCTCTGTCGATACGGATAGATCGGGCGCGATCGCCGGTAATGAGCTTGGTGCGTCGTTCTGTCTCTTCTGTACTCCTCCTACTTATCCTTACGGATTTCCAGAGCGCGCAGTCAACGGAAATCAGGCACTCGTACGTCTGCGCTGACCTATGTAGCCCTCGACACCGTTAAGATGTTCATGTCCATATTCGCGCGTAGCTCCTCGCCTCGTCCTTTCATATCCATCTCGGATCACTTTCTTCTTCCTTCGGTATAGGACACCGACCGCTGCGTGGTGAGTTGGCGCTTCGTCTCCCTTAACCCAACCCGCATGCGGCTTGTCTTCTTGCGAGGCGCATCGCGTTGGTGTTTCTTGGCTGCATCGTGTTCTCTTCGTTCAGTGCTCTCGCGCTTGTCGACATGCGGCTTGCTCGATCGATGAGTCACATACATTATCTTCTGGCACCTTGTCTTCCCGTAGGTGCGGCACACTTGTTTCATCTCGTGTATCCTCCATCCTCCTCCGTCTCTTGGTTGGGCACACTGCTGGAGTGTCTCCGACACCAAGAATCCTCTCTTCAAAGTTATCAAGACAAGAAGGTCATCTGTCTTGCTCCTAGCTTTTTGGTCCCGTAGAATCTACTCGGACGCGACTTGTTTTGTTCCACCCAGATATATCTTTTTTCTCACTCGGCTCTTTCATTCCTCAGTAATGTGCCCAATATATATCCTTCTCTAGCATCACGCATGAAATTTCTATACGAGCCCAAATCGATAATGAGAATGTCCGGCGGCACAACTCCAGTTGTTGTACGACAGCATGCACCCGCCGCCGTCCGAGAAATGCATTCAACGCTATTCCTCATACTTTGGTGTGCCTTGGGCAACTTTGATTTGACGAACGGAATGCAGGGGCAGTTTTCCTTTCTCCGCGGGCCCAAGTGCTTGCGTACGAATTTGAACCGTGAATTTTTGGCGCGGCCAGCGCTTACCTCCCTCATGGCCAGCCGCCTGCGTGCCGAACATGACTAAACCACGACCCCGCCCACTGAGTACCCGACTTTAAACCCTAGCCTTGATTCGGAGATGAGTTCGATCGGCGATGAAGTAGCCGCATATATTGTGTTTCTGTTCTGCCTATCCTGAAATCCCACCAGCTTTTGGTAATTTAGTCATAATGCGACGAATGGAAGGCCTTTTGCGCCAAGCCGAGTGAGAAACGCGATTTCCATGACGTGTAGCGGCCGTTTTTTGCCATCTTGTACCGTCTCGAGGTCTAGAATTTAAAAATACGGCCGTTTTTATGATGGCCCGTACGCGTCTCGGGGATCGAAATTAACGGTCATCCCCGTTGAGTGGACGCTGGGCACCGCTCATTGTTGGCTTTTTGTAATAGAAATATCTTCGGCCGAATGCATGAGGTCCAATATTCGTTTATTTCGTAACTCGTTATTAGATGCGGGATATAATGAAAAGATGTAGTATTAATGTTGGAGGGTATATGGGGCCACTGAGAATACTGTTTCCGCCGGAAGTACATAGGTTGGAAGTAGCTCTCCGACGAACTGATAGATGTTGGGTACTAGTAGGATCGGTATGGATCATTGTGGGAGCCATTAAATGCTTTCTGCGTCAGATTAGCTGTCTCGTCCGCTTTGAGTATCGTTACGAGGCCCGAATCTGGTTCTAATGAATACTTCGACTTGTAGCGATAGAAATATGTTCGGCCGAATGCATGAGGTGCAACCTTCGTTCATTTCGCAACTCGTTAAATGCGGGATATCAGTATTACGATTGGAGGGTATATGTGGTCAGTGAGAATGCTGTTTCCACCGGTGGAAGCAGCTCTCTGAAGAACTGACGGATGTGGGGTATGGGGTCGGTATGGTATCATTGTAGGAGCGATTAGATGGTTTCTGCGTCCGAAGTAGCTGTCTCGTCCACTTCGAGTATCGTTTCGAGGCTCGAATCTGGTTCTAATGAATAGTGGGATGAGGTGCTCAGTATTGTGTCCGGCACAATATTCGCAGATGTTGGTTCTAGGTCAACGGCCGCAGTGTATGTCCGCAGGTGGACGTAGCGCAAGAATTCGCACAACATGGGATGGAATTCAAACCCAGGAGTGGGACGCGAATGCATGCCCGCTGTAATTGCAGCCTTGATTTGACTCGTGCTTCATCCAAAGGACTGCATATTTAAATGCCATACCCTCGTCCGTACCCATCGCTCCGAATTCTGCGAAACGCTACCCGGAGCCTGATGACGACGGCCTTCAACGAATCCCCAGCTGAAATCTACAGCGATTAGCTCAGCCTCAATGAATGTAGCCAGTAGCGATTGGAGTTGTTCCTTTGTCATATGGGATTCCTAGCGCCAAGTAAAGCTCTGACTTTCGAAGATCTTATTCGTTGATTATCTGGACCGTGAACGTCGGATTACCTGGAAGGATCGGGACCGTGCCGTGTATTGTATGCTATGTCCTATATCCTAAGTTCTGCAGTAATTGGTCTACCAAAGATCAAGACCCGGGTGTACTGTATAGTTTAGTTCCGCGAAGTTATTCCGACCGGGATGGAAAGCTAATCTTGGCCTTTGATGGAGGTAGTTAGCTGGAATAGGAAGCCAAATTTGCGTACGAGGAACTGCGAGGAAGCATGATCAAAGCACCCTTGAGGCGAAGTACAAACTGGCATCTTTACTGTATAAGCTCAGCCTCCACCCTTGCATTTTGTTGAAGACGTTTGACACAGTGTCGTGCAGCTATTCAAGCGAAATGAAAACGGTCGGAGACCTGAGTAGCTTTGACAGCAGGAAGTCGAAGCTTTGCCAAGCAGGCACAGAAGAGCCAAGCAGAACAACACAGCCCCGGATTGAACGGAACATCTGATTGAGCACTGCAGTGAGAGACCCATGCGCGTCCACATGCTGCTGAGCTTCCGTGAATCACTGCGGAAACCCGTTGTCTTGGGAGCCTTAACGTACGGTTCTCACTTGAAGAACGTTCCTAAAATCTTAAGTTTTAGGACAGGATTTGGGAACTGAGAATGGTTCCCCCGTACGTGTGAATTATGATGGAGTGCATACTGTAATATACAGCCATCGAGTGAGGGAGAGAAGTGGATTACCTGATTCAGAAATGAGAGCTTAATAGTCACTCGAAAGTTGGGTGCTCCATTCACTCCGGAAAAACCCTTGTAGTGGGGTTCCCAATAACGTTCCTAAAACTTTAAGTTTGGGGAATAGGTCAGCCGACAGTGTCGCTACCCTGTCCTTGTCCGACCGAAGATGCATTAACAGAAAGCCGGACATGTACATCTAGTTCAGCTTAGACACCGAGCACGTCCAGCTCCGGGTAAAAACGTGTGAGCGGTTCAAATTTCCTTTCTCTTCGGCCTGAATCGTAGTATAAAAGCTGCGGCCCTGTTCCCAATTCTTTCAAGCTGGATTTTTTCTCTGCTTACTTCCTCTGGTTCTCAATGGTCTCCTCCAAGGTCTTTGCTCCTCTCTTCGCAATAGTGCTTGCCGCCGTGGTGAATGCAAGTCCTCTTGCGTCCCCGGAGGCGAATGCGTTGTCTAGAATCTCGGTGCCCAATAATCCCAACTGTTTCTTTTTTTTCAATTCTGACCCATTTCAGAAACGCCAATGTGCCCAGACATATACTGTCGTAGGCGGAGACACATGCGCAGCCATAGAGTCAAAGACTGGTGTCTCTGACGCTCAGTTGCACCAACTGAATCCGGGAATTAACAGTGGCTGCACAAGTATTACCCCCGTTCCCTTGTTAATTTGGGCTGAATTTTCTCGCTCTCTGCAGACCTTCAAATCGGTGAGGCCCTCTGCCTCAGCGGGGGTGGTGGTGGATGTTCACAGACTTACACTGTCGTGAGCGGAGACACCTGTGCGGTCATCGAGTCGAAGACTGGCGTCTCTGACGCTCAGTTGCACGCACAGAATCCCGCCATTAACAGTGCTTGCACAAGTATGATTCCTTTGCCTCTTTTTGGAAGACTTGCGCTGAATATCCTCGCTAGATCTGCAAATCGGCCAAACTCTCTGCATCAGCGGATCCACAGGAGGGGGGGAGGGGGCGGGTGTTCGCAGACATACACTGTCGTTAGCGGAGACACCTGCGCGGTCATCGAGTCGAAGACTAGTGTCTCTGACGCTCAGTTGCACGCACAGAATCCCGCTATTAACAGTGCTTGCACAAGTATAATCCCTTACCACCTTCTCAAGTCAATTTGTGCTGAATGTTTTCGTTAGATCTTCAGATCGGTCAAATCCTCTGCGTCAGTGGGGGAGGAGGAGGTGGAGGAGGAGGTGGAGGAGGAGGCGGAACCACCTTCACCGCAATTGGTAAGTTCAATCTTAGGTTGTGAGAAATGGCACTGACAATTCTTGTAGCCTCATTTTATGACCCCGACGGTGGTATTGGCGCCTGCGGAACTGTGCTCCAGAACTCCGACTTCGTCGTCGCCCTCGGGGCGGATACCTGGGACAACAGGGCGCACTGCGGGGAAACCGTCACTGTTGAATGTACGCATGTTGTCGTTCAATTCTCCCTAACAAAGGGAAATAACCGTTTCACTTCACGCTTTAGTTAATGGCGCCAGCATCTCGGTTATCGTCGCCGACATGTGCGAAGGCTGCGTCAGCTTGCATGGTTCTCATTCGATCGACTTGTCTGAGGGGGCTATCGCTGCGCTTGATACAAATTATGAGGCGGACGGTTTAATCAACGTCCAGTGGACCCTCAATTAAATCGGAGAGACATCCCGCCGACACATGTGGGGCCCTTTCATAAATTCTCTTCGGTTCAGCTAGATTCCTCTTCTTTGAGAGTCTATGCTCGGTCTTTTAAATTTGTAATTGTTGTTTTGGATACAGAAACATGAAGGTTGTCTTTTTGGGAACTATATGGTAGACATAACGTGCCAAAAAAGGTAAATTTGAATACGACTCACTCCGGCTTTGTTGCCTTCGATACCATTAGCAGTGTGCTCGTCTTAAGACACCGGAAGCACTCTGCAATGATACATACATCTCACCCATTCGAGAAAACCTGTTAGAATCAGATTGAATGATGCCGCTTGTTGCCAACCTCCGGTTGGATCCTCGCGGCCTCGTGGACGGACCAGATTTATCATTTCAATGAGCACCTGAGGGACGACAAAGACCACCTCACAACGGAGAACGCCCGCATCCGAGCGCAAAATCGGCGCTTGCGCCAGGTTTGTATTGCTTTGTACTAGTCGATAAACCCCCTTCCTTGCACACTTGGTCGTGTCCAGAACAGGCGTTACGAGGAATATCTGTATCGTCCAGGTATTGCTTCTAAAATGCCATTCCACCTATTCCATCTCCTCCATTCTTAATTTCTTCCGCCCGACGGCATGTTTCTTCTGGGAATTCACACCTCGGTGGATTGCATCTTTCTGGTGATAAAGTGAGAAGGGAAGAGAGACGTACCCGAAAATTCTGCAAGACAAAAGAGAAGAAAAGAAGGGAAATATTCCACCACTCACCAATAACTCGAGCACGGGGAGCTTAGGGTAATGAATGAATCAGAACAGCCGTTCACTGGCCTCCTTCTACACGCAACGGAACCCTGTACTCAAGCTGTCGTGGACCACGGTGGTCATCCTCTCCACATAAGCCCGATCGCCTCTTCTTTTCAGAGGGAAACGGAGGTTCGACTCCTCCCGGCGGCATACACATCTGTCATAAACTTTTTATTTTCACTCCATTCCTTCCCTTGCTGGCTCGCTTATAATCAATGCACACCTTCATATACCCGAGCTATCGTTGACCATGGCGGTTGTCCTCTCTAATTCACGCGGAATACTTTTTTAAGATTCACAGGAAGCAGGGGGTTCGACTCCTCCCGATGGCATAACTCGGAATTTGGCATTTTTATTTTTATTTACCTCATACAATCGCTGTGCTCACTCAATTATCAACTTACAAATCCATCCAAGCCTGATCGGTGATCAGGGTGGTCGTCCTCTTCATATTCAACGGGACATAGGAACTTAAGAGGAAGTTGGGGTTCGACTCCTTCCGATGGCATTCGACTTCTGAGTCGTCGGATAGAATTTCTTTTTCCTTCCTTTTGCATTCTCTCAAATTTCTGAGAGTCCTCCCGCCTTGCCCATGACCAATATATACTCACAAGCACAATCCCGAGTCCTATCTGTTTTGAACTTGGCTTGAATCATCCGAATCGGAACTCTTGAACATTCCCGCGTGGTAGTTGCCGATCTTTCATTGAACATTTAATTTTCAAGGAAGCTGTGTTCTCCGTTGATTGCCCGTCAATCTAAGCGGTGCCGGCTACAGCCGCAGACAACCCGCGCTTGATTAAGTGATTGTCGATAAGACAGAAACTGTTAAAAAACCGAACCAAGCCCTCAATTTGCTTCAGAAAATTAGAGACATAACAAGGATGTATCTGCGATCCCATCGTCTTGATCCTGCGATTTTCCTGCGACCGGCACTGAAAGCGGCAATGCGGAGCCCAGCCCGAGCACAGCATTTGAAGTGCACCGCAATGACGTTATCTGTTCGGCGGTCTTCTATTCTCCTTCCTCCAAACTCTAGAAAGAATGTCCTACGGTGGTGTACGTCCCTCTACCTTTCAGTCAAGAAAAAACGACTGAATAGCAATGACGTGGGATTAGGCCTCTTCGAGGCAGGTGCTGAACCTTTAGGCTCAGTTGGACTTTTTGCTCTTGCTAATTGTGTACCAGTAACTTCGGCATTTGACATGATCACATCACATCGGAGTTAGAAACAATTTGTGCCGGGCCAGAAACTGAGGGCTGCTACTGGCTCTATATGAGCTCCCTTCATTCAATTTAAATATAACTATACCAGTGTAAACTATGATGAAGTTTCAAACTCTATGAGCCTCTCTGCACTCGAAACCTGATCGCCGCCTGTCTGTCTCATTTAGAAACACCGTGTGAGTTCACTGAAATAAATTAATAGAAGATAGGATCTTAAATATGCTAACTTCCGCACTGTATTTACACGTTATCGTAGATACCTGAACCTCTTTTTTGCAATATTCCCAGCACTTTTGAGCCTACCGGCTTGCTTCAGATGGACCGTGATGGAATGTGACTGTCATTGATGTGGCAGCCGATGTCCTTGGGGATCGAGGCGATGTCCTTGGATACAGTTGGATACCCGAGAACAACTGTTGATGGATATCAAAGGCTCGGGCCAGAAATGACTGACTGAAGGACGAGTCTTTTGAACATGGCAAGAACACCCCATTCCCTGTCAGGCAGAAAATGGTGGACCTGCCATAGAAATCGAACAAGATCTAAAAATTTCCAGGCTTTGCTTTCCTTCAATTATTGTATATTCAGTTTCAAAACATGACAAATTTCATATGAGTAAAATGTATTTGGTCGTATTGTGAAAGTGGGATCAAACGATGTTCTCCTTGGTAGCCAAACCTAAAGGTTCAGCAATAATACGGCGCTTCCCCGGGTGCACCCCTAGGCGGATGCGGCGGGCAGCACTATGGTCTTCCTGCGGGCGGGCATCCTCCTCTGGGTTCGTCTTCTCTTTGCTCGTTGTATCGTCGCTCTACATCTCCCCGAATCGAATTAGGCTACGGTGTCCCTCCCGATGGCGGATACGGTGCTTCGCCTGGCGATGCGTACGGTGGGTGCACACGGCGGGCACCCCGGTGCGTACGGCGCCCACGGCAGGCAGCCCGGTGGATTCACGCCGCAGCCCGGCCAGCAGGGCCCGTCGCCTGCGGCTGATCCTCAGTGGGCCACAGCGTTTGTATCCTTGGGTACGGGTCAACGATTTCATAGGTTCTGGAACTGGTTCACCTCGGTGGATGTGGACAGATCCGGCGCGATCACTGCGAATGAGCTCGACGTGTCTCCCTTTACTCTCGTATTTCCACGGAATGCTGACCGCCCGGGGTAGAGCGCACACTGATCAACGGCGATTGGACTCGTACGTCTCTTTTCCTCTGCGGCAAGGCGACTGATGGGTATCCCACGATGTAGCCTTCGACCTCGCCACCCTCAAGCTGTTCTTGACGATCTTCATGCGTGACTCCTCACTTCGTCTCGTCAGGATAACCATCTCATCTTCTTTCTCTTGCTTGCTTTCATATGTTGGGCGAGCTCTACGCTGGGGCATGGGATAAAACCTGTGGGGTCTGAGAGTTAGGTTCGTTTGGTGTGTGGAGGTTCAGGGACAAAGGCATATTACTTAGCTTGCTTCTATGCTGGGAGACCTCCTGGAACTGGGGTTCGTTATTCGGACCGGCCGTGTAATGCTACCTACCTACCTGCCTGCCTCTCGGCTGATGTTGGACAAAGAGCCTCGCCACGATGTCGGCAGCGTGCATCGGTAATTGATCGGCAAGTAGGAACAAGCATTGATGCGATCCACAGATGCGATCTACAGGTGTCAGTGGAAGGGAGGAAGGAAGGATGTATTACTACGGAGGTCCCACTAAGGAACAAGCAGGTACCAACATACAACACGTCTTAATTGTACGCTATCGTCGTCAACGTGTCTAGCGGCCGACTGTATCGCATCAACTCAACATGGACTTTCCCCGCTTGAGGGTTTCTCCTGGTTTCTCACGATAGTGCCGCAACTAAACACGAACAACCACCAAAAGACCACGCCAGTCCGCTCTCAAGTTAGCTCACAAGTAGCCGCGTTGCACGGCCCCGCTTATTTGGATGCTTAAAAAACGGACTCGGATGTGTGAATCAAAGGAAGTATAAATTACATTCCACCGACACTAGGCACAGTTTGAGAGGGGTTAACTACGCTCGTTCTAGGCCTTAGCTACTCTGTCCCGATGCATTCAACAGAAAGCCGGACATGTATATCCAGTTCAACTTAGACACCGAGCACGTCCAGCCCCGGGTAAAAACGTGTGAGCGGTTCAAATTTCCTTCCTCTTCGGCCGGAGTCACAATATAAAAGCTGCGGCCTTGTTCGCAATTCTTTCAAGCTAGAATCATTTCTCTGC
The DNA here is from genome assembly GCA_029204075.1 of Mycena capillaripes. Lineage (NCBI taxonomy): Eukaryota > Fungi > Basidiomycota > Agaricomycetes > Agaricales > Mycenaceae > Mycena > Mycena capillaripes. Next base: position 3,150,782 of record JARHKZ010000001.1, read on the forward strand.
TTACTACCTCCCTCTGGTTCTCAATGGTCTCCTCCGAGGTCTTTTCTCCTCTCTTTGCGATGGTGCTTGCCGCCGTGGTGAAGGCAAGTCCTCTTGCGTCCCCGGAGGCGAACACGTTGTCTGGAATTTCGGTACCCAATGATCCCAACTGCTTCTTTTTTTTCCAATTCTGACCCATTCCAGAAACGCCAATGCTCCAAGACATATACTGTCGTGTTCAAAGACACATGCGGAGTCATCGAGTCAAAGACTGGCATCTTTGACGCTCAGTTGCGCCAACTGAATCCGGGAATTAACAATGGCTGCATAAGTATGGCTCCCTTCCCTTGTTCCTTGTCAATTTGTGCTGAATTTCTCTCTCTCTCTTTAGATCTTCAAATCGGGGAGCGCCTCTGCCTGAGGCCGGGGACCACCAGTGAATGTTTACAGACAAATACTGTCGTGAGCGGAGACACCTGCGGGGTCATCAAGTCGAAGACTCGCGTCTCTGACGCTCAATTGCACGAACAGAATCCCGCGATTAACATCGGTTGCACAAGTATAGTTCCTTTGCCTCTTTTTGGAAGACTTGCGCTGAATGTCCTCGCTAGATCTGCAACCCGCCAAACCCTTCCACTGGAGGAACCAAGTTTACGGCAATTGGCAAGATAAACCTTAAGTTGTGAGCAATGGCACTGACAATCCTTGTAGTCTCATTTTTTCCCCCGACGATGGTATCGGCGCGTGCGGAACCGTGCTCCTGGGCTCCGACTTCGCCGTCGCGCTCGGACTGGATACCTGGGACAATGGGGTGTACTGCGGCGAAACCGTCATTGTTGAATGTACGCATGTTGTTGTTCAATTATACCGGAAATAACCGTTTCACTTTACGCTTTAGTTAATGGCGCCACCATCTCGGTTATCGTCGCCGACGTGTGCAAAGGCTGCGTTGACGTGAATGGCCCTAAATCGATCGACTTGACCGAGGGAGCTATCGCTGCGCTTGATAAGAATTATAGGGACGACGGTTTTATCAAAGTCCAGTGGACCCTCTTTTACAGCCTTTTGCGGAACATAGGGCGGGCACTGTTTTTTTTTTTTTCAACAGTTTTCAACAGTTTTCACCAGGACATCCGCCACGGGGTCATTTTTGATTGGATTGCCTCGGGAGTAGGTGCGTTGGATTCGCGCTGTGAATCCGCAGTCAACCTAATACCGGTATTTTTGATACCATCAGAAAATGAAATTTCTGCTGAAAATTTTCGGGTTTCAGCAAGTCACCTGTAGCATTTGGAACACTCCTTGGATTGACCTAGTTTTTGGATATGATATTCTTATACATATGACCTAGTCAACCCCAACTTTGAATAGAGAATATTGGAAGTGATTCTAATTTTTTGTGCACTTTGTTGAAATGGTCATTCTCCTCTTTGAGAGAATACAGCACTCAAAGCGGAGTCCGGTATGTCCACATGTAAAAACATAAGTGTTGACTAGATTGTATGCATACACTGAGCATATCCAAAAATTAGGTTAATCCAAGGAGTACTCTAAGAGCTACAGGTGACTTGCTGAAACCCGAAATTTTTCGGCAGAAAATTCATTTCCTAATGGCATCAAAAATACCGGTATTAGGTTGACTGCGGATTTACAGCGCGAATCCAACGCACCTACTCCCGAGGCAATCCAATCAAAATTGACCCCGTGGCGGGTGTCCTGGTGAAAACTGTTGAAAAAAAAAAAAAAAAACAGCGCCCGCCCTATGTTCCGCAAAAGGCTGTAAATCGCAGAGACATCCCGCCGACACATTTGGGGCCCTTTCATGAATTCGCTTCGGTTCAGCTAAATTCACCTTCTTTGGGAGTCCATGCTCGGTATTTTGGATTTATAATTGTTGTAGAAACATAATGAAGGTAGTCTTTGGGAGCGATATGGCAGACACAACGTGCCAAAAAATGGGAAATTTGAAGACGACTTACTCCGGCTTCGTTGGCTTCGATACCATTAGCACTGTGCTCATGCTATGACACCGCCAAATCACAGGGTCTCATCCTAGTAAACGGTTGACTATACAATTTAATGCTGGTCTTCGATCACACGATGAGTTCAATCACTGCAAACGACCCTGCCTCCAGTTGAAAATACTAATTTGTCTTGGGTATTGGCGGCAGTTGGCGGCAATGAACCTGATTTGAAGACGGTAGTTGGCGTCAGTGGGCGGAAATCCTGGCGGCAGATCCGGTGTGACGAGGCGGCAGTGTGACCCAGTGCTGGCGGCAATTTACCTACTTGGCGGCAATAGGTTGGCGGCACTGCAAATATTCGACCGGTGTATACCAAAGGAATTCTGACCGTAAATGTATCTGACAACCAATTGCCTTGGCCCCTGATGTCTCCATGTGTGGCTTAAACCTGGCAACACCCGAGGTAATTTAATTTCTCCCTCCAAGATGGAGCGGAGCAGCCTCCATGTCAAGCCTCAGGTTGCTAATCTGTTTCCTATCCATCTGACCTTATAAGTGTTTAATTCAGTGTTCTGAATTTTGTGATTGGGAATCTGCATCAGGCTTACAACTCCTAAATTAAAGGGTTTGGTTCAACTTCAAGATAAATATCAATACTGGTGAGATTAAATTTAATCTGACACGTTCTGGCCGGATTTTTGGCACATATACAATGTATTGTGTGTCAAAATATCCATTGGAAACCTTTGCGCTGCACTATGATGTGCTATGCCCGGCATATGCGGTTCCTAGTGTTTACCTCTCTATGACTATTTATTGGATATCTCAGTGATTTCACCAGATTCAACAGTGTCTTGCTAAAGGTCGTGTACCCTGGACATACTGTCATACCTTTATGTCTCTAGCTGAAAATTGGGCTGGGAGGCGGCACCTTACTGGCGCCAATGCGAGTGCGTGATATGACAAAAGTGCCGCCACCTTGGCGGCACTTGGCAGCACTTGGCGTCACACCGGCGGCAATGGCGGCATTTCACCGTGCCCGAGTTATTTGGCTCAAGACTTTGAAAAGAGAATTTGGTGTGATCGTAATATAGATTGCACTTGACATATGGGTCACAATGAAAATGCCGGTATTTGGTGCCCTCTGGTACACCTGTGAATCCATTGTATCAAAAAATTAGGACATTTGAACAACAATTGCTCATGTTACAGCCATCCTACTCAAAACGCGGATATTTTACCAATTAAGCAATTTGATTAGCCATCAGAAAATCCGAAGAGGCCATGCCCTCCGAACCTTTAATGCCAGCATAATGAGCTTATCTTAAAGGAAAACGGTCGAGAATTGAGCTCAGGAGAGCCATCCGGTGCAAATCTCATAAAATAAAATAAAAATGAGTTGCGCCCTAAGTTCCGCAAACAGCTGTAAGAAAACCTGTTAGAATCAGATTGAACGACGCTGTTTGTTGCCGACCTCCGATTGGCTCCTCGCAGCCTCGTGGATGGACCACATTTATCATTTCAATGTTTTCCTAATTTCATAAGACAGAAATATTGATACCCTAAGTTTTTGTGTCCAGCCCGTGCTAGGACTTTATAAGCATTCGGATCATCCTGACATTTCCTAATTCCGTGCAGATTTAGAATTGCCCTTGCCTTCATTTCACCATAGAGTGGATAGTATATGAATAGTATGACCTTCGACAACTAGCCAAAAATGCTAAGGTGGCTGGTTAGCCAGTCGAAAATAGTAGTATTTCAGCCGTCGTTGACCACGGTGGTGGTCCTACGTACATATACGGGATAGTTTATCCACAGCAATGTTCAAGAGGAAGTGGGAGGTTCGATTCCTCACGGCGGCATGTGGTAGTTGCATGTTGCACTTTCTTTTTCTTGACCTCACACTCCCATACATCAGGAAAAACTCCCTGGGAATCAGTTGCCCGGTTAAATATGCTGCAGAATGTAGCTGGCTATAGCACAGCATGTCAGCTATGTAGCTCCAGTAGTTTGCGTAGTCTCTGTAGCGCCGGGCCGCCTATATGTAGCACATCATTGTTGCTGCTGATTACCATGTCGGAACATATTGCCGGGTGCCAAGTCTATGATACGCGATGTAAATTGCCCCAAGAAATTATAAGCTGCCTGCACTCCCACAAGGGTCTTGATGCATATCAGATGGCCGTACATTGTACCAAAAGGCTAGTTCTCTGAGAATTCATTCAGGATGTTGAGGCAAAGGAGAAATCCAACAAGTCCATTCAAACTCCGCTCCATCACGTCGCGTGATTGATGGATATTGGTTGATGCCACGTCGCTGTTTTTCTTCCTTTCCCCCACCATCGCACCTTCCCCCGCTTCGTTTTTGCTTGTTTTTGCCCATCGGCACTTCAAGCCCTCACATTCAATAGTCCAGATCCCCCCTTCAGACTCCTCAAGCCTTAAAAATTCAAGCCCGCCAGCTTCAATCGTTCTCAGGCCGTCCTTGCCTTGAGCTCAAGTCTTGAAGGTCCCCTGAAAACCTCTCAAACTACCTCAAGCTACTTCAAGTCACTTCAAGCCTTCAAGCCACTTCAAGCCCTCAAGCTACTTCAACCCTCAACCCTCAAACCTACCAACACCCTCAACCCCCCCCCCCCCCCCCCTGCCTCACTACAGTCTCCGCTGCAATCCGACGAGCGCTCCGGGCTTCAAGACCAAACGAGGTGTTAAATGAAGCACAGGGACTGCATGTACATGTCTCGTTGCTATCGGTCATGAAAATAGCTCGTCTGCAAGACGGTGGATGTACGCGTACTGCAGTCCACGGCCAATGGGATTCACGGTGCGCCACCTAGACAAATAGTCGCTCCCCTCCCTTCTCTTCCAGCTCCTCCCCTCTACCTTCTTCCCCCTCACAGTGCCATCTCTGGCCTATATACCCACATCCGTGCCCCTCGCATGTGTACGCGCGGCCTACCCCCTCGCATCCACACCGTCAGGTAGCTGCATACCCTTCCTTAGTCTTGTGTATTCGAAAACTAGTACTCGACACTAATTGAATATTATACATTTTTCCATCAACCTGCCGGATGTGTGATGATTGGGAACAGCAGAGCTACCATGTACTACAGGGAGCTATATAAACTACGAGTCTACGGCGCTACGCGACTATGTAGCCGAGGCGTGTGACTACGTCAAACTATTTTAGGACTACAGAGTCTTGGCAGTCAGCTACAGTTTGCTATATTTTAGGGGGGTCGCAACAGCGCTAAGCGAACTACCCCAGCTACATAGGGCTCTGTATTCATCCAAAATTTTCCTGATGTAGGATTCACGGGTCAAATATGTACTCGAGCCGTCGCTGACTACGGTGGACATCCTCTCTGTATGTGTCGCCAAAAATAGGTTGCAGAGGACAACAGGGGGGTTCGACTCCTCTCGGCGGCATGTGAGTGATAGTTGCATTTTTTTCACCTCACACTCCCATATGATTCATGAGTCTACCTATGCAACGCAATCATGTGCTCAAGCCCTCGTTGAGCGCGGTGGTCACTCTCTTTGTATAATCAGATCGCGGCTAGTTTTCAGAGGGAAACGGGGGTTCGACTCCTCCCGGTGGCACACACGGCTGCAATGAATCTTTATTTTCTCTCCACTCTTTGCCTTGTTTGCTGACCTATAATCAATGCAAATAATTATGCACTCAAGCGTCGTCGACCATGGTGGTCGTCCTCTCCAAATGAGGGGAGCGAGGAGTATTTAGAAGGAAGGAGAGTCCCGATGGCATAACTCGGGATTTGGCGTTAAGTTCATTTTTATTTACCTCAAGCATCCGCTGTGCTCACTCACTTATCAACTTAGAAATCCATTCAAGCCATTGTGGACCAGGGTAGTCGTCCTCTCGCCATGTGTGAACAAGAAATACAAAATGTAAGAGGAAGTTGGGGGTTCGACTCCCCCCGATGGCATTCAATTTTAATAGGGGTTTTTTTTTCTCTTCTTGTTTTGCATTCACTCAGTTTCCCCACTTCGCAGGTAGTACGCGCTGAGCGATATACAGTTGCGGACAATCAAAGTCGACAAGTTCTAATGCCGGCAGAATGGCTCGTGGGAATCTGTTTTTTTGTTGATAAAAACACATATAGAATATATTGTGAATTTTACATGTCGTCAACTTGGGGAAAAAATGACATAATGATGTCAATCAACCTTCAAATTTTGGCCGCCCCCCCAAATCTTATGTAATCGACCTCGGAGTACCCGGAAATTGAAGCTCTCGATGAGGGCTATCATTTACCAAAGGAATGAAGAAATTCTCACGAGCCGTTCTTCTGCAATTCGGAGTTTGATGGCATTGATGGACAGCTTGGCTAATTTCTAAACTCCCCGAATTTCTACCTGGGCTGAGGTCATCTGTGTATTTTCCTCCCAAAGTTTCATTGTGAATTGAACCCTATTGAAATGGTAAGTCAGTTCTGTCTCTAGGAAAAACAACTAAATTATTACATAGTACTGGGGTTGGTGCAAGTATCGCTATCGGCAATCACCCAAGACTAGTTTTCAAGAAGCTAAGGATCATGCATTTGAATACTTAGATGGATGCCCTACTGAAGTTATTCAACACTTTATTCAATGTTCTTGGCGGTTCATGAGTGCTTACCAAATTGGGCTGACTGGCAGGCTTGCTGCATGGGTTGTTCGCAGGCAGAAGTCCCCCAGACAGGTGTCAGCAACAACATTGAAGGATTTGGAGGAGGCTGGACTGCGTAAATAGTGGTTTTTCATGTCTACATGATGTATAATTTATGTTGTGTTGGCCCAAAATGGCTACAGAGGTACACACAATTTCGGTCAAACTCGCCCAAAATTTGGCCGCCCCCCTATTTGTCGTGGGAAAATTCTGAAAAATTGGTTTTGGGGGTATTTCAACCTTCTGAATCTGTTCCTGAACTCCGATTGGTCAAAATTTTACTCAGAAAGGCAGAATCACACTTGTTGTGTTTGATTGTCCGCAACTGTATACTCATAAGCACAATCCCCGGAGCCCTATTGCTGTTTTAACTGGGCTTGAATCATCCGAATCGGAACTCATGAATATTCCCGCGTGGTAGTTGCCGATCTTTCATCGAACATTTAATATTAATTTCAAGGAGGCTGTGTTCTCCGCCGATTGACCTTCCGTCAATCTAAGCGGTGCAGGCTACAGCCACAGACAACCTCAGACAACCCGCGCTTTATTCATTTGATTGACGGTTAGACGCAGACCGTAAAACCGAACCAAGCCCTCAATTCGCTTGAGAAACTCAGACAAAAAACAAGGAGGTATCCCCGACCCTCTCCGAGTCGTGTTTTCCCTGTAATTTCCCTATGCCCTGAACGCAGCACTGCGGAACCGAGCCCTGCCGGAGCACAACATTGACGGGTACCGCAATGACGTCATCTGTTCGGTTGTGTTTCATCCTTTTGTACATCCTCCCTCATCTCGTCTGTAAAACTGACTGACGAGCGCTCAATAGCAACCATTTGGCGCTCCCCCCTGGTGCACCCCCAGGTGGATACAGCGCCCAGCACGGCTGTAGCGGGTACGGTCCCCTTCCTGGTGGGCCTGCTCCTCAGGGTTCGTCTTTGTATCGCTCTACATCTTACCGATTCAATGGCGGATACGGTGCTCGCCTTTCGGTGCGTACGGTGCAAACGAGGGGCATCTCGGTGGGTTCGCGCCGCAGCACGGCCAGCAGATCTCGTTGCGATCCTCAGTACACCATAGCGCTTATATCCCCTGCAATGAGCTATCGTTTATATACTACAGGTTGTGAAACTGGTTCACCTCGGTCGATGCGGATAGATTGGGCGCGATCACTGCGAATGAGCTCGGTGCGCCTCTCTTCTGTTCCTACTTTGTCGTGAATGCTCACAGATCTTCACAGCCCGCACTGATTAACAGTGATTGGACTCGTGCGTTCCCTGCCCAGTCTTTTCCCCCGCGTTGTAGCCTTCGACCTCGACAACGTCAAGCTGCTCATGACCATCTTTGTGCATCGCTTCTCCCCTCGTCTCGTCTTGATAACCATCTTATATTATATCTCTTCCTTCGGTATAGGAGACCGACCGCAGCGGGACCATCAGCTTCGACGAGCGGTGCATCTCCCTTCTCTCCCCCATCCTATCCCTCTCCATCACAAAATAATGCCGGTTGCGCATCGCGTCCGTGTTTCTTTGCCGCCTAGCGTTCTCTTCCCGCAGCGCGCTCGTGCATTGTTGACCTCCGGCTTGCTTGATGCGGTACATCGCATTCTCTTTTCGCCCTTTGTTTTCTCGTCAGGGCGCTTTAAGGACGCTGTACGTCAAAATCTGAGCCGAAGTCATGCGGTGATCAAAAACTGTGGGAGGTTTTTATCAGGATGCTGGTGTGTGAACATCACTTCTTATCTCCGAACGGCCCTCGCGCTTCTCTTTTGCCCTTTTCTCCACCAATTCTTCACTGATTCACAGGTTTGGGGGCTCATTTTCATCCATTTATTTTGGGCAATGAGTTGGCTGCATACCATACCCGCGCTCCAAAATCTGAGCAGTTATTTGGACTTCTCATAAGCGACTCGACCTCTTCGTCCTGCCTCCATGTCTCACGCGTGTCAGACCACCCTCGAATTTGAACGAGGTATTTTGGGTTTCTGTGACGGCACGACAACACGATCATGGTTTCATTCCATCCATGCTCCCCGCCATTGCCACACGCGTCATCGGCCTCCGAAATTCCGACCAGTTACCTCGTCGCCCTCGAGCGGTCTCACTCCATTTTTTTCTTCCTATTGCGTGGGGCTCGAGGGTACCTTGTCCGGTAATTAATGATTGCACCCACTGACTTCGGCTTTCGGATCGACGCATTTTTCTTTCTTCGTCCGCTGTGCGGGCCGTAAGCCTTCAACATCAACCCCCCCAACTACCATCCTGTCAACAAGCGAGGGTTGGTTTCGACGTTTGCTTGATTAGCTCCGTTATACATGTTTTTTACACATAGCTCTCCAGATGGTAATTCCTCGGTCAAGTTACAGCGCAAGCCACCGATTTTCCTCCACCGTGCAGCGGGAGCAAGCAGCTCGTGACTGTAAGGTGTTGTGGGATGGAGGTTGGGGTGGAGATAAGCACAAGAATCGGCATCAAATGTTGCGGGACAAACTTGTGAGTCGCCGACTTTTATCAACCTAAAGGATCCTTGAAAGCTGTTTAGTACCGCATCGGGCCTTTCTCGTGTGCGGTTCGAGGCTCTATGGGTTTCAATTTAATACACGAACGTCACAGCTTAGGCAAAATAATATCGAACTTATTTTTGACCCTTGATAATGCCGCCCGAGCTGTATGTGAGACACTTAACATCTACACGTTGTGTTCGGTCCTTTTAATGGCACCCCACCAATGCCGCCCAAGCTGTACGTCGGGCGGTTAACATTTCTTTCTCTTCCCTCCACCAGCGATGGACTGTGATCCCCATGTCGATTCTGAGTTTGTGTACAACTCGACTAAAAACAGGACTGGATCTTCATCGTGCGTTCTACTCACCGGCGGGTCATGGCTTACGGCGCCTAATCTAGGTCTGGCGGCGGAATGTTTTCCGGCTCACGAAACCTGACTGTGACTGGCCAGAATTTGACCAATATCACAAACTACACGGCTGCTCCGACTGTCCCCACTGGTAACTCTTTCAACGCATCTTGTGATGATAGGCTCAATATTTCAAAGATTTCCGAATGATCCCCATGGGGGATATAGATCTGCATGATGAATTGTCGTCCAGCGTTGTACGTTGTTGGCCTGGAAGAGGCTGTGTTCGCCGAGTATATTCTGCCAAAATCGATGGCCGGACATCAGACATGACGGTGGCCATATATCAGGGCGACACTGCAGAAAAGGTGTGTACATCCAGCTTTTCAGATGCCTTGCCAAAGTCGCCTTTCTAGCAATGGCGGTAGGATATTGCGCAATACATGTCGCTTCGGTCAGTGAGATGCAAACCTTCGCCGCATACTAGAACCCTGAGTTATACTCTTAGCCATCCGAATATTTTCCAAATTTGTGGCGCTGCAAGTGCAAACAATCTACATGCTACGGTCTTTCATGGGGGTATGGTATTTGATTTTTAATATGACCTTGAGCTTGATTCTTGAACAGATCTGATACCGCTTCGACAGTTCCTGCACTTTTATCGGCACTCGCCCATGTCGACCGTGTATATCTATGCCTACTCTGTTCGTACATTGGTCACTTCCCCCTCGCTGAATACTGATTTTTCTGGAGTACACGGAGCTCGAGGTATGTAAACTCAACCTTGTGGGCCGGTCCACTGAGACTGCCGCAGGCGATGTGGAAATATTTCCGATCCACTTTTCAACTAGACCTGGTGGGTAGTCATCTCCACGTTCAACCCCTTATCCAAGGGTTCCAGTTCGACGACGGATGTACATTTTGGATGCGGTGCTCAACTGGACGGCTTTGCGTGGACCTCATCTCTAACAACGACCTCGACCTCGACTGGCTTCGCTACGTTCTTTTTTCAAGTTCAGGGCGAATCAAAGCTACTGCAGAGCCAAACCGAGAAGCCATGGCCATTCATTCTCTTACACTGGACCTGTATCACGCAATATGCTATTGGGAACTATCAAAATTCCGATACATGGATACTTCCGCTCCCATGACGGTGAATCTTGGAGCAATCATATTCTGTTCTTCTGGAGACCAACTCGAAGATTCGGTCGCGATTGCAGTTTTGCCGGATGCAGAACTATATCCGGCGCATTGGCAAAGTACTCGCAAAGCTACAGAGGAGATAATGGAGGATGGCTGGATTCGGTATTATTTCTACCTACATACCCATTTTCTCTAAACATGTTTAATCCTCAAGTTACAACTCGGGCGATGTATTGAACGCAACCCTTTCTTTACACATGTGGTACCTCCACTTCAAGTCCTGGCTCAGTCAAGCAAATTATATCCTCAGCTGCCTCCGGATCACGTCCAATGTTGCGGATTATGGTTTGGCTTTACTCTACCTAGTCTTATCTTCTAGGTAACATGTGCAAACAGTTGTCGTGGACGATATTTATTTCTATCTCTCAATTTCGGCAATCGAAGCCGACCCACCGAAAGGTTTCCTGTTTCTTTGCCCGTGGGAGGACTTTCAAACTGGTCCATCGTCATTCCTATGGCCCAAATGTCCAGCCTATTGGTCCCTCGATCCCACGGGGGCAGAACGGCTCAGCGAGGAGGATGCAACACGACTCGGCTTCCCTTCTATACAGCTCTCCTGGGAGGTCTGGGGAAAATCGTGGGATGCCAGTGTATACGCCGGACTCCGTCAGTTCCACCAAGCGCAAGGTTTCGATCCAGACCGCCAAGATGTTGCACGGCATCTCGGTGAGCCCCTTTATCAGCTACCCAGTGAGGTAGATCCCCTCTTTGCCCATGGTAAGTCAATGGTCCGTTTCAAGAGTGGGCTTACTTGGACTGATATAAAACGAACAGTGCATGAGGAAGATTTTTATGCAGAAGAGGAAGATCGGGACTCAGTTAACACAGGTGGAGAGTCACAGGATACGCAGGCCTCAGCGAGTGAGAAAAATGAGGGTAAGTGGATCGCCTGTGCGCTGACCCAAGTGATACTAACCGCATCTTCCCAGTGCACGAGTCCGCGGCAAGAGGCGAAGAGACCGAATCACTCATGTTTCCTGACGAGATGGTCCCAGTCCCATGGACGTTCACTGTCTTGACGAACATCCAGATGATCCTGATTTTATTCCTCGCCTTACGGTGGGTGTACGAACAGGATTATGCATGAGAAGGAGTGGATGATACTTGATTCCCTTAGATCTTTCCCACCGATATATACTTGTAATTCTGCATACAGCATCAACGTTAGGGATACGGTGTATTGAGGGCTTGTGATTAGGAGCGGCGACTTGGGAAACTCCAGACTGTGAAATGCACCTTAGCCTCCTCATACGTGAGGTCGCCGTTCCCCAGTTCGAGCTATATGCGACGATCATGCAAGCAGCAAGAGGAAAGGAATGGGCAGTGCATAGGTCGATATGCCCGTAAAGTTCGCTCCTCCATACGTAGAAGAGATCTTAGGTGGGGCAACATGAGCATGTTATGCACGGATAATATAAGAAAAGGTTAACTTCTGGTTAACAAGCGGCCGCCGGCCCTCCGCGGGCCGGCACCCGCTTGGTTAGTGAAGAGGGCACCGTATGTTTTATGGCGGAAAAACTTACCATGGCCCAAAATTTCAACATTTGCTGAAGTCAAGTTTGTAATCAAGGAAGAGGGACAATGGGGATGGCCGTAGAAGCCGAGGCGATGGTGGTCACATGATCACGCCATCGTACTCATTGTTCGGTTGAAACGCGTGCTAGGTATGCCTCGTGCGCGACGCAGGCCATAGGGAGCGTGTCAACACATGTCACTACGTGTTCCGTAGCCAAAGAATAGGTTGGAACGCGTCACATCAGCAATAGGGGTCTATGCACTGGAGGACACGAGCCATACAACAATGGGCCCGAGGTTGCGGCCAGAGCCACGTTGTGAACATGGCTATGCTTGAAGAAAGTTTCAGAGTCGGAATGCACAGCATGGAGGCTGCGTCAGTGATACGGGGCAAACGTGAGCGAGGGGACAATGTGCTCTATTGTGCAGAGCCTCGGTCACTAGGCAACAGCTACAATTGGGCCAGGAATCGCCACCAATTGGGAAGGATCTTGGTTCACTTGAGGAGAGAGGCTTGGTCATAAAATATTGGGACCTGAAGTTGTAGAGGTAGACACTTATTTGGAAAGGACAAATAGATGCGGTATAAAAGGAGTGTGTATTTTGTAGGTAGAGACAATTTTTATGCCCGGGTTTCTACCTGTGTCTGCTGGACTCTCGCTTTGTGTCTTGAACGGAACGGAACGGGACGATCTGAACGTACAGCTTATTTTCTGAATTGCAATCGTCATATACTTTGACGAGAATCCCCGAACTTGCGCGCGATATGAACGTGTTGTGATTGGACTGTTTGAAGGACTGGGTTTTTGGTAATTGCTGCGGGTCAGCGATTTTGGTTGGGTGGTTGTTTTAGAGTTTTAGCAGTTCACGCAGACACACGTGTTCAGCGTTACATTAGGTACAAAATGAACAGGAAATTTTCACCGATTCCCACCTCCCCCCCCCCTTCCACGTTGCTGCAAATTTCAATTGTCAGTGGAAAAGAAACTTGCCAAACCTCAACCAGTGTCAAGATCAAGTCCAGTGCCACTTGCTTTCGACATCCAGGACGGTACTGTAGCAGGGTTCACCTGTGTCACTAACCATTTGTCTCATGTCACGGCACTAGCGAGGGAAATTGCACCGTAAATCCACGGCTCTAGCCATCCACCGCTGGTGCCGTTCCCAATAGCTTTCTCCTCTTCCCCTTTTGGGGAGCAGGCGGCGCATGTCCTCGCCCTTCTCTGGTTGATGGCTTGGCCAGGGTGCTACCGTGGTTCCATTTGATGAATCCGACGGTTAGCGATCTAAACATCTTAACGCTTATTTGACGCCGCCATCAATAACGATCAAATGTCCTCGACGTCGTTGGCGACGATGCCAACCACGATGCCGAAATTTGCTTCAAAAACCGCAAAAATATTTTAGGATATGCAGTGCATATGTAGGATACATTTTACAGGGGAAGGAAGCGAAAGACGGGCAAACAGAGACCTAACACACCTTTTCAATCAATTCTGGGCTGCATCTATTTTGATCCCGGTGCAGCTCGAGCTCATGACCTCTGCACTATGCAATAGGGACGGACAAGGTTCGAGTTTGAATATTGCACTGCGAGCAGCGTGCTAAACCATGTCCGAGGACTAGGCTTGAAGAGCCTCCTCCGTGTGAGGTGGTGGGAATGAGCGGTACAGCCACTGATTGACGTGATCGCCGTCCCCAATTTGGAATGATCCCTCTGAAAATTCGATGATTTTGCGAATTGCGGATGCGTAGGGAGCTAACTCTGCATCAATCTTCCAGATCGCAAACCTTGTGTACACAAGTATTTTTAGGAAGAGAAATTAGAACTTGATTGTTTTTTCTCGTCGAGATTTCACTCAATTGCTACCTGCGGCAGAAATAATGATTCCCTTTCTATGGTAGCCATATTCCATTGAGCTTTCTTGGATTAAGAGTGTATTCTATTCACAGGAACCCTAAAATAAATGAATTGGGGGTGGAACAAAGTCCTGTGCGATGATTCAGACCTCTCTGGGGTCTGATCACCAGGCTTATTTTGTTGCAATGAGATGCATTTATGGCATGTCAGTTCAGATTCATGGAGAGTATAACTACTCCTACACGCCCATACAGATTCTGGGACAATCAGAGGAGGTTGATCTTTCACTCAAAAACACCTCTTTTGATGATTTTCGGGGCATGGAAGGCTCAGATATCATACTAGTAGTGCCTAGAGTAGATAATAAGATCATGTGAACCAGATATGATGGAAAGAGCCGGGGTGTTTAACCTTCTAGGATGATCATTGACCGAATACGCTCGAAAGGTCAGGTAGTTGAATGTTGTAAACCGTAATGAACATGTCACGCAAGTTTAACCAATGTCCATATATTCTTAATGGCCCGAGTTTTGAGTGTAAATGTTTTTAATTCATGAAGGTACATCCTATGGAAGCTCTCTGGGTTATTCCTGGATTTTCCTTAGCCCTAGTCCTTGCGCTATTGCTCGGATTGTGTTTTAAGCGCCCGTGAAGCGCTGACCGGCCCGCAGGTCCGAGAGTCAGTTCGCGACAAGAATTCGCAATTACACTAACTCCCAAAGAACGATAACCGACGAGATGATACATTACTTCTTCTACAATATATTGGCTCCTTCGCTCATGTTTAGGAATCAAAATGAATTGATTTCAAGAGATACCATACGACTAGGGTGCACAAAGGTAAAAGGGAGGCTTACGAAGTAAAGTATGTATATACGACAGAAAAGCACAACGGCAGTAATATATGTTGAGGTACGAGAAGTCTGCGCGGCCAACACGAGCGGAGTGGGCGGCACGACAAGCGGTGTGGGCGGGACGTGGATCAGCAGTGATGGGAAGATGATAGATGCAATCAAATCAGCGTGGGAAACCGGTAAGCGTGCAGGACATCCCGCCCTATCCCGCCGCGGCTCGGGTATTCGCTAAATATTGAAATAATTGGCCGCATCAACGAAAAAGATTCCCACCATCAACATCAAAAGTGCCAGGCCAAGCGGGGTTGTCCTAGCCGGCAGATGGCTGGAGTCGTGCATTTACCAAGCGCGCCCGACGGCGGGATCTGTGGCGGCTAGCTTTCCCCTTCCAGCCCCGACCCCGCTCTCGCGCGCAGCCAGCCAATCAGTACTTCAGTCCAGCATAGCGCATGCTGCGTAAGCGTGGGCGTGTACACCGGGCTGCGGGCCAGCGCTCCGACGCAGGGAGGAAGCCAGCGCACGCGCGGCGCCGGCAGCAGGCACGACCAAATTGATGGCGGACGGCGGCATGACGGGACGGCCCCACTGTGCTATCCCCATCAGCCGCCGCCATACCATTTCTACATCAATAAAATATACAGTAAAAAATCAACGGTTACGGTACGCTGCGCTAACACCACCATCAATGAGGATCCGCAGATCATAACGGCCCCCCTGCCGTGCCGGCTGCCCAGCGCAGCACTGGTGTGTTAGCGAGCCAGCTGGCTAGTGTCGTGGCGTTACGGTGTAATTCACCTGGCTAGGTCCATGTGTCATTAGTATAATTCCTAGTGTTACGGCTCCAGGGTTCTGGTTTAAACCACATCGTGTCCTACGATGGCCCCGGTTGGAACCGGGTTTGAACCATATTGGTTCAAACCGAGGCTCAGTTGCCCTGTTCCTCCTATGGAAATTGGTGAAAACCAGTTTAAACTAATTGAAACTATTGATGGTTTGATGGTTGGAACCAGTTGGAACCGCTGATGGTTTGAACTGGTTGGAATGATGGTTGGATGGTTGGAGCCAGTTGGAACCACTGATGGTTCAAACCGGTTTGAGCCAGTTGGAACCACTCATGATTTAAACCAGTTGGAACCGTTGATGGTCTGATGGCTGGAACCGGTTGGAACCACTGATGGTTTGATGGTTGAAACCCATTGGAACTCAAGATGTTCAAGCTGTAGTTGGTTAGTTTTTTGTGGCACATCAAAGCAAACATAAAATTATGTGTGTAAAGCCATTTGAAACTGCAATATGCCAAGACACCATCTCTTCAGTGCTTTATGAATGCTGACAAGAAAACAGGAATCATCTTGTTGAAGAGGCTTTAGTGATATTGGAAGGGGGGACAAGGACCAAATTCAGACAATCTGATCTTATCAATGCTTTTGAGTGATCCTAATAGTACCAAAAGATCCCGGAGGTGTAATAAATTACCTGCTATGCATACACTGTGAACCCCCAAGTTCGCGAAATTCAGCCCAATTTCCACTGGAAAAACAAGTGAAATTCACCAGAGTTTCATGCACAACCTTTTCACAGTGTGCTCGCTTCTTTTGCAACGCTCCCAGTGCGTTTGAAGTTTATAAAGACTTGAACTCATCAGTAGACATCATAGTCCGGAAAGTGGCATCGCTTCCTACGGTACCAATTCAGTTGACGCCTTTCCTCCGGTGATGGGGGAATTGTAAATGATCCTACCAAAAAAGATCAACCTGGAACTACAATCACGACGACGGCTAAAGAATTCAAGACGGCCTTCTGTTACGATGTTAGCGTTCATTTCGTTGGTGTTTGGTAAGACTTGTACCCTATTACCAACTTGAGGTATTTTACTATAAGGCTTGATCAGGGATACTGTGTCTTCGGTGGGCGCTTTTCGCAGTAAGTATTATCCCGGCGCAGAATCGGCCAAAAACATCTGTTTTTTCCGTCATGCCCTTGCTCTCGACGAGAGGCGGGTGAAATTTCTCCCCGAGTACGTTGTTGCACCACGAGAATATTTTCAGATGGGCGAGTTCGGACCACCAAGGTGTAAAGAAGTTTGGTTTGGAGGATGCCACGCAGATGTGTACGTCCCCTTGATGCTGAAGAGTAGTCCTCTAGTTCGACAACTAAATATGCTTTTGCATAGCGGTGGTGGCAGGAGGCTCAATATCACCTCCGACAATGGGGCTGTTCCTAGTCGCTGGATGGTGTATGAAGCCATGCTTGCAGGTCTTTAAATGACCCCCTTTCAGAAGAACTTCGTGCGGGAAGATCTCACTGGCCGTCCCCCAACAATTTCAAACTGGATCTCGAAGCTCGCTGAATATGTGCCATTAATTCCCCCAATAAAATGGATGGAACTCTGTGTATCACCTTTAGTGGCCAACATAGGCGACGCTCCCAATCGTACATTCACACGGTTTTTCTCTTTGTCTTCATCCACCTTTACGGTAACTGATTGATATATGTAGTGGGCTTCATTGTGAACGTCCCCGAAAAGTTCACGACCATCAAAAAATACATGGCTCTGTGGGACTCAGTCGTCACGATGAGAGCAACAATGGCAATATTGCTGATCTTCCTGACAATTGGAATCATGTTGACTGGTCTCAACTGTGTGGCTTGTTTCTAGATCCGGCGACTCAGGTGGTTCCTATCTCAGCTGAAGATCGTCCTCTTTCAACCCGGCCTCTCTGCCATCCACTGTGTCTGAATCTGTGAGGGAAATTGTGCAACGGGCATCGAACTCAGTGCATAGCAGCCGTTCAAGACCAGCTTCTGTGGCATCACGGACCAGCACAAAATCACTTCCAGAAATGCGACCTACGCTGCCTCAGTCCGCAGGTTCCACCAGTTCTATCGGCTCCGCACAACAAGACGATACTAGATGTTCATCTCCAGTCCCACCAATGCAAGTAGATAGGAGTACAATTGAAGTCCCAGCTGTTGAAGACAATAACGGATCACGGCTACAGTCACTAATAAAATTCTTCGATCTCGATATCTTCAATGACTGAGGATTGGGCCTCTTCAAGGCGGGCGCTGAACCTTTAGGTTGAAACCGAAGATGAATTTTTTGCGATCGGAATGTATTGATTTGCTAAGAAATCAGCTCGTGACTTATGTGACGGCACTCTACCACGATAATTGCACGATAATCCTATTCTCGACGCTCGCGATTGCTGCAATCATTGCTCGCCTGTACTCACTTCCGCACACACTCGATTCAAGACATCAGAATGCGACTACAGTACTATGGTCCAGATCTACAAGTGCCTGGTGGATATGGGCAAATCACAGAAAGAAGCCAGCGAGGACATGGAGGAAGAAGCAAGGATTGTGTGTGTGCGTTGGCAAGATCAGTAAAGCGATGATCTCGGAGAGCAATAATTCTAGAATATTCCCCCGCTTTCGGACGCCGACCCGAACACAAAGCAGAAATGACTAATAGTACAAAATTGAACGAGTCCTTGTTCAGGATCGGGGCCTTACAAAAAAAAATTAAGTCAGGAGTTAAGTTGGTATAACATATGTTTACGATGAGTTTGTATCTATTGTTTGCCTCAAGTTGCTTTTCCTTCGTATTTCAGTTGCATTTCTCAACGATGACTAATAGTGCATGACTCAAAACTGGGCCAAATCCATGTTCCCCTGGTTCGCCAAACCTAAAGGTTCAGCAATTATGACAACATTCCAACCTTGATTCCCAACATCCAAGAGAAATCGAACAGGGATGAATTTCTTGAACGTCTGAATCTAATTGCGCACTCTGGTGCGATAATCATTTCCCAACAGCTATATTGCGTAGTTGACAGATTTTTCAGATGAAGGCAAAAGAGCGCTCTATAGCAACTTGCAGTTTCAACAAATGCTTCTTGATGTCGTACATCTACAGCGTGACGCAAAGGAAACAACGGACATGCGCTCGAGGAGGCTTAAACTCGGTGTTCGTTTAGCCTATAATATGGCTTCCTGTTATCGTAAATTCTCTCTTCGATTTTTCATTTTGCAAGTATTGAAGATATATAGCTCCCGAATCACTGGGTTATGACCAGCTTTGGCGTAGAATCAAACTGTTGATAGCCGATAAAAACGCTCAGACTTGGTATTCGGAACGGGCTTTGCGTCTGGTTCTTCGACCAAGTGAGTCTCCAATGCCCCATTAAACGCTCTGATATGACATCTAAGCAATAGATCCATCCTGTTACAAAGAGTTACAAGAGTTCATAATGAGCTGCCCACAACTTGACGGCAATCATCTCAGTGTGCTCAAGCTGGGAAAATCATCGGATACCGCAGACCTTAAAGTTGTCCGAGCAGTAATGAGTGCTATTTCGGAATAAGATATCTTTTCAGCCCTTGCAATTGGCCGTTGATGTCATCCTGCATAGAGGCAATCAGGACTTGTTTGAATTCATCCTTGTGCGCCTGTACGCGACACTGGATCAACAGCACATTTTGGGGGAACTCTACCGTTTCAGCAACTTTATGGGGTTCTCCTCTTTTCGCCTGGCTTTGTCCGTACAGAAGAAGTTTCTTCAGGATGTCTTATCCCAAACTCTAGAACAGGAGGACGACCACGGAAAAAATCTTTTATTAGACCTGTTGAAAGGTGTATTTCGATCGCACACTACCCGTAATGCTTCACGTACTGATTTCGGGGCCAAGATGATGGATGCAGTTGCGCAGTGTATGACATTGGCGTCTTTGAGAACACCTTGGCTCATTGTGCAATATCTTGTTCCACCTGGTCGTTGAAGTTCCTTTCAGAGATCATCGAGAAACAAGCAGGTCAATTCAGCAATTTTTATTCCACTCTTGAAATTAATGAGACCTATTCAGCGTTAGCCCGATACTATTGCCTCGAGTCTGCACAAAGCTCTACTCAGAGGGTCGAGAAGTTGATGGAACACCTTACTCCAAATTATAAAATAGATACTAACGGACGTCTTTTGCTCCGGATCCTGGTGCGGTTAACGGGACACTATCCCCATGGACAGGAAGCTTAGTGAATATCTCGTCCAATATATTCTGAATGGAGAGCACTACGAGTCGAGGACAGCCGCTGCTCTGTGTCTTGTTGTTCTGTGTGTCACTAACGGTCAGTTGTAGATTATCGTGGCGCATTTCTCCAACACCGAGTGTTTTCTTCCTCAGCTACTGTCGCACAATAACTGCAAGAGTCCATCGAATTGAAAAGCACCTTTCAGAGGCTCCTAGATAACAGTGTCTGGCACGCAGTAGTGCCTTTCGCTACCATAAAGATCGTTGGACCACCTTCAAGAACCTTGTGCCCAAGCCCAAGCGAGGTTTTATTGCTGGGAAATGACGTCCAGGCATTACAGGAAAATCCTATCACAAAAATTAGGGAGAAGAAAATGAAGTCGGATCAGAATTGGGCGTTTGACTGGGCTATTACATTCCTCTCTGCTCACATTCCGGGTCTACTTGAGTTATCTCCCAGCGGTGATGTCCCGAAATGGATTGCGGGAGTTAAGGCTTTCAAGGAAAACGAAGTGGGCAGCCGAGGCCGGACCTTCGAAACCGTGAGTAACCCACCCCTTGGTTCCTTCTTTGACCAACACTAAAATCGTCATAGGGCAACCACCTCCTCGAAACCAGGACTAGCGGGTCTTTTCATGGAGCCAGCAGCAGAGCCGTGCCTAGTAAGTTTTTCCTTTTGCTTCCTAATTTCTCCTTATCTCATTGGGAAAAATCCCGCAGGCTCAGGGTACCCAGTGGAAGATAATAGGGATCCTAGTAGCTGGGATTGGGTAGGGTTACATGAATAACTGGGATGTTACTAACTTCATGTTAATAACATGACCACCGATATGAGTTTAAAATTTGTGTGAATCACTGTGAATAGCTTCCCAAGGTTTAGCATGCTAGAGGATGTCTACCAATGCTGTTATACCGAGTTTCCGGCTCCCGGACCCTTGATTAATCTTGGACCTTGGTTCTCATTTTTTGTATATTACGAGTTTTCTTGCTTCTTTTTTTATACCTCGACCACCTTTTGGACTCAATCACTGTTTACAGTACAACAGGCGCGGTCAGGGTTTTTCTTTTCTTTTTCTCAACAGTTTCCAGCATTGGAACAGATGAATATCGCGGGTACCCGGCACTGCATCTTGTTTCACGTCATGAATATTCTTCCACAAGCACAAATAAAATGGAGGAAATATAAGTGACTGACAGTCGGACGGAATTGGAATGCATCCGAAGTCCCTCATGGGGAAGCCGACGCCATTCAAAGGTCGTCCGCTGCCGAGCGAGAACCAGCAGCTCCCCTTTCCCACTTTTGTTGCTTCAATGAACTTCATCGTTCTTCTGATCCCAGCCATCAGCGCTCTAATGGCTAATGTGCGTATCAACATCTACGATATCTATGCTGGTACTCACCACAGCACAGGCCATCCCCCTTGCCTCGGTCAGCGCCCGCGGTGTATGCTCCGATTGACTGCCTCCTCCTCGCTGATATTGATCGATGCACTGGAATAGGACGACGTCCTTCCACGGATCTACTCGCTGGCATGCGAACCGCCCTACGTGTTCACGCTGCCGTGCGACTGCAAATGTTAAAAGACGGGAAATTGCTATTGAGCACCGACTTCGAATGTGTGTGTTCACTACTTTTACGGAATCAAGTGTCGTGATACGCGCTGGTTCCAGTGAACATCCATCAAGAACTTGACGACGAATTAGAGGATCAAGGTAAATGCAATCTGCGGGAGACGTTAAAAAGACATCTGGGTGGGACTAACAAGTCCCGTCCGAGGAGATTCTTGTCTACCGACGCAACAGGGTGTCCCAACGCACGAAAAATGTCAAAGCAAAAACTAGAAGCAGGTCAGACGGCCTTTTTGTCTTTATAACTATATAAAAAAGGATGCGACAGCGACAATGCACTAGCGCGCCGTGAAGAGAGAACACAAGGCGGCAAGGAAACACGGACTCGATGCGCATCGCGTCGCATTTGAGCACATTGCCGCCGAGCGAAATCAAAAGAAACACCGTCAGCGTCAGCACCTGTATTATCTCATGATAGAGAGGGGTAAGAGGAGGGAAAGGAAGGGAAAGACGCCTCATTTAAGCCGATGGTACCGCTGTGGTCGGTGTGAAGGAAACCGAAGGAAGAGAAAGAAGATGAGATGGTTATCCTGACGAGATGAGGTGAGGAGCTACGCATGGAGATCGTCAAGAGCAGCTTGACAGTGGCGAGTTCGAAGGCTACATCGCGGGAGATTCATCAGTCGCCTTGCCGCAGAGGAAAGAGACGTACGAGTCCAATCGCCGTTGATCAGTGCGCGCTCTTCCCCGGGCGGTCAGCATTTCGTGGAATGCGAGAGTAAAGGGAGACGCACCGAGCTCATTCGCAGTTATCGCAGCGGATCTGTCCGCATCCACCGATGTGAACCAGTTACAGAACCTATAAAATATTTGACCCGTACCCAAGGATACAAACACTGTGGAGCACTGAGGATCAGCCGCAGACGATGGGGCCTGCTGTCCGAGCTGCGACGTGAATCCACCGGGCTGCCTGCCGTGGGCGCCGTACGCACCGGGGTGCCCGCCGTGTGCACCACCGTAGCCTAATAAATCGATTCGATTCGGGGAAGATGTAGAGCGACGATACAACGAGCAAAGAAAAGACGAACCCAGGGATGCCCGCCCGCAGGAAGACCATAGTGCTACCCGTCGCCTCCGCCTAGGGGTGCACCCGGGGAAGCGCCGTATTGTTGCTATTCAGTCGTTTTTTCTCGACTGAAAGGGAGAGGGACGTACACCACCGTAGGACATTCTTTCTAGAGTTTGGAGGAAGGAGGATAGAACACCGCCGAACAGATAACGTCATTGCGGTGCACTTCAAATGCTGTGCTCGGGCGGGGCTCGGCTCCGCATTGCCGCTTTCAGTGCCGGTCGCAGGAAAATTGCAGGATCAAGACGAGGGGATCGCAGATACATCCTTGTTATGTATCTAATTTTCTGAAGCGAATTGAGGGCTTGGTTCGGTTTTTTAACAGTTTCTGTCTTACCGACAATCAATTAATCAAGCGCAGGTTGTTAGCCTGCACCGCTTAGATTGACGGGCAATCAACGGAGAACACAGCTTCCTTGAAAATTAAATGTTCAATGAAAGATCGGCAACTACCACGCGGGAATGTTCAAGAGTTCCGATTCGGCTCATTCAAGCCAAGTTCAAAAACAGTTAATAGACCGATAGGACTCGGGATTGTGCTTGTGAGTATATATTGGTCATGAGCAAGGCGGGAGGACTCTGAGAACTTTGAGAGAATGCAAAAGGAAGGGAAAAGAAATTCTATCCGATGACTCAGAGGTCGAATGCCTTAGGAAGGAATCGAACCCCCAACTTCCTCTTAAGTTCCTATGTCTCGTCGACTATGAAGAGGATGACCACCCTGATCAACGATCAGGCTTGGATGGATTTGTAAGTCGATAATTGAGTGAGCACAGCGATTGTATGAGGTAAATAAAAATAAAAATGCCAAATTCCGAGTTATGCCATCGGGAGGAATCGAACCCCCTGCTTCCTGTGAATCTTAAACAAGTACAAGATATGCCTTCGCTTCGCTCTGGCAGCCTCCTGTTCGCCTGTTCGTTGATGTACTTGCCCATGGTATAGCATGAAACATATTTGTTGTAGGCGGATGGCTAAACGTAGACATGAAGTGTTCATTCGGACATGAATGCACAAAATCAAATGACTGTGTATTATTTGTCACGGAATAACGAACGACTACACAGGCTAGTTCGAATAACTCAACCTAAAAAGCTATACATGATCTTCACTGCTCGCCAAAAACTCAGTCATGGCCGTTCACGTCCGACTTATGGGATCAAACAGTACAATCTCGTAAATTTGTGGTGGGAGGCAAGGAGATCAGAGGACACTGTCCTACTGTGTGAAATCGCAGATGGGTGACATACACTGTGGGCTAGTGATCAAATTCCACCTTGAGTATCACGGGTCTCAGCGAAGGCTCGAGGCATCAAAAATGATCAACGCAGCGAGAGGCCTGGCAGCGCCGAATGTTAGCACATGTACCACCTCTATGGGTTCGCGAAGGCTTACAGTTGAGAGAATGCGAGTCCCGGCAAATCAGAGTCAAAGATGCCTTCGGAGTTCGGACGTTGATGGAGCGGAATGCAGAGGGTAAGTAATACGAAATATCAACCATGAGGGCTGGGAATAGAAGTGAGGTTAAGTTCACCTAGCTAGCCACACTGTCGCAGTATGTATGAAAAAATATCCTTCTGGAGTATGGTCACTCACTCCACCTTAATCCTGGGGCAGTTCGATCGATCCCACCCGAGAACATGGCGAGTGTCGCGCATGTCGTTTTGCCTGAGCAGGTTCGGTCCGGGGAAATGAATTGACTACGGAACCGTACCTTGGGGTATTTAGATCCAGAGAGACTGAATCAGATTGAGGATGCGCTCGACGGAATGCAGAGAAGACCAAGGAAATATGGTCAATAACTTCACTCTCGTTGGGTACAGTCACTCACTCCCAATCCGTGTTTGGGGCCCAAATAATACGGGGAGACGGTGGTTTGACCCCAACCGAGGACATGCACAATCCAAACCTTATTGCCTGAGCCGAGGGAAACAAATCGGCGACGACCACGTATAAAATCTAGAACTCACTTGGGTAATGCAGCGAAGGACGTCCTCGTTGAGTATGGTAACTCGGCTCGTGTTGGGTGCAGGAAGAATATTGGGATAATTGGTAGTTCGATCCGTCAACCAGCAAACCATATTGCGAAAGATGTAGAAGGTGACTTTGAAGTTACATGGATAACGGAGCGAACATTGAGGTTGAGAGCTTGAGCCAATACCAGAGCTTCAGTAGCGAACCTCAAATTGGTCTTGACGGAGGATCACGCGCGATGCTCGAGGTTTTGCGGGATTCTTTAGCTCGAAACCTCTAGGTAATTGCGGGAGGTTCGATGAAGCAATTCGAAATCTGGTGAATGGAGGACTTGATGCTATAGTGTGTTTCGGAATCCAACAGATAGATAGCGTGCTTGAGGTCTGCGGAATTTTGAGCGTCCAGACTTGAAGCGTAACCTCGCTTCGGAAGATGGTATGAGTGTCTTGAATATATCTTATTCATTCTTGTCCGACAAAGAAAGAAGAACGGAGGCGGGGAGCTAACGGTGAGAAGGGAGATGATGGGGGTGGAATAAAAGAAGCGACCAATGGATAGCCTGCCTTTTGAACGGAGCTTGAGAGCTGATCGGGGATCTTGAATCAGTCAAGCGCCAGGGCGTTTAAGCCAATAGAGTGTGAGAGCGCCGGTTAGAAGCTGATGTATCGGGAGGAGTCGGAAGACAAAAGGAAACGAAGCCGTCATTGTGGGCATGCCGTGGAGCGACTGAGAAAGTCGGGCGATTGAGGAACAGACAAAACACGGACAATCTGATTCGTAGCATCTGCTTAATATACGAGGTATCTGCTTAATATACGAGGTATCTGCTTAATATACGAGGTATTCCGCGTGAATTAGAGAGGACAACCGCCATGGTCAACGATAGCTCGAGTATGAACTACTAATCACTGAGTCTGATATGTCGCCGGGAGGAGTCGAACCCCCGCTTCCTCTCGAAGATCTCAATCGCCCGAACTATGCGGAGAGAGTGCCCACTATGGTAAACAACGGCTGGGATACATTCCTCCATAGGCGTAATAAATAAGAATTTACGGGCTGGGGTCAAAAAACGATCACAGTGACTATCAATCCCGCCGGGAAGAGTCGAACCCCCGTCTTTCTCCTGAACTGCAAAATCACATGCTATGCTGAGAGGATGACCACCGTGATCAACAATGGCTTCAATGCACGGCTGGTA
Source organism: Mycena capillaripes (assembly GCA_029204075.1). NCBI lineage: Eukaryota > Fungi > Basidiomycota > Agaricomycetes > Agaricales > Mycenaceae > Mycena > Mycena capillaripes. The sequence continues at coordinate 3,176,580 of JARHKZ010000001.1, forward strand.
ACGTTAATAGGTGAGCGAGTTCACGAAAGGTGGTCGAGGTGTACAAAATCCAAACTCTCTCTGCCGACATTAGCCTGAGCTGTGCCGATCTGACGTCGGTACACTGTGCCGAGCGTGGGAGCCACATGTCGACGGATGTTGGCAAGGCCAAGAGGAGTGACGCAGAACTAACGGCATTTTCGAAGTCTTGAATTAAAATTCAAGCTGTGAAGAAGGCTGTGGGCTGCCACAGCTGCGGAGGTAACGCTTATAAATGTGGTGGGCTGGTTTTCGCTCCCTCACTTCTGCCACATCCATCCAGACTCCAGATGTCCAATCGACGTGAAGTCACATCGCGGTTGAGCCTTTACACAGAGTCAACGGTCCCAAGCACGGTATGGGGCCCAGGAACTGTTGCTGGAAGAGCAATCCTGGCGCTGGGAGAAGCGACTTTGAAAGGTCTGGACCGCATATATGATCGCGAGGGACGCGCAATTCAGCGGCGACTGGCAATAATTCGAAGCACATTACCTCGGAATGTAACGCCAGACATGTACAATGATTTGATCGAGCTCTCCCGGTACGAGTTTTCAGTCCATTCGGCCGTCTCACAACCTACCTCGTACTTGGCAGCCCGGATGTATACCCTGAATTTGCGCTGCGAATGGCGATCGATCTTCTGCTTCGGCAGTTCGAACACGGGTGCTATGCGACGGTCGCATTGGGTCTGATTCGACTCCCGTCTTCAGAGGCACAATTGGTCGTATGTAAATTATTTGCTTTAAGGTATTGTACAACTTTCCGTAATACGCTCAGATCAATCAACGTATACACAGGGAACCACAAATTTTGAACGAGTGGTTTGAAATCAGACGACATCACAAACACGACCGTCATTTGCCTCCGGATCCTGCACTCGGATTTTTAGCACTCTTAATTCAACTGCGACCTGAAATGACATCTACATGCTGTCAGGTAATCGATAATCTCTCTCGAGACACCGATATCTGGCTGCTTTTTTTGTCCCGCAACGACCCCATCCTGCGAATATACGCCGAGGACAGCCTCGAAATCCCCGCCATATGTCGGACACCGCTGTCGCAGCTCCAAATGACTTCCTCCGGGGATTCTATGCACCGGTGGAAGAACTGGAAGTCGCTGGAAGCTGCTGGACACTCAACCGAGAGCCGTCTGCTGGACCTGAGTACGGTGCTATTAAACGCCGTTTCCGACAATTGGTACTGCGATCCAGTGTTCTTTGATGCAGCCGTCGACCTGTTCGACCTCCTACGGTAAGCCATCCTGGTCTAAGTGTTTACTTTCCTGTGCTCAAATGAGGCGAAGATACTCCAAGATCCCTGGACTTCGGCGCATGGCCACAGACCAGCTGATTGCGTGTATCACCGTGCGGCATTCATGGGAACCATTGAGGATTGTTCTCGACTTCGTTTCACGGAGACCCGGAGGGCAGGCAGGTCGTTCCAAGTATCTCGAGCCCAGTCTGAGCACCATTCTCGGGTACGGCTCATATATTGCCAACATCACTGCAATTAGAGCGGAGATGAATTCACTTCCCATTCCTGGGTTTGAATTCCACCCCATGCTGTGCGAATTCTTGCGCTACGCCCATCTGCGGACATACACTGCGGCCGCTGATCTAGAACCAACAAAATCTGCGAATGTTGTGCCGGACACAACACTGAGCACCTCATCCCACTATTCATTAGGACTAGATTCGAGCCTCGAAACGATATTCGAATTGGATGAGACAGCTACTTCGGACACAGAAACCATCTAATAGCTCCCACAGTAATACCATACCGACCCCATACCCCACATTTTTCAGTTCTTTGGATAGCTGCTTCCACCGGTGGAAACAGCATTCTCACCGATCACATATACCCTCCTGTCGCAATACTGATACCCCGTATTTAACTAGTTACGAAATGAACGAATGTTGCACCTCATCCATGAAGATATTTCTATCACAGCAAGCCGAAGTATTCATTGGAACCGGATTCGGACGCAGAAGCCATCTAATCGCTCTCACAATGATACCACACCGACCCTATACCCTACATCTATCAGTTCTTCGGAGAGCTACTTCCAACCTATGTACTTGCAGTGGAAACAGCGTTCTCAGCGACCGCATATACCCTCCAATAGTGATACTCGTATCCCACATCTAACGAGTTACGTACGAAATGAATGAATACTGCTTCTCATACATTCGGCCGAAGATATTTCTGTCACAATGAGCCGACAAGGAGTAGTGCCCACTGTACAGCGGTATCTGCGAGCTCGTCGTAGGAGGTGCATGGAGGTCCAGGGAGGAAGGCATTCAGGGGGAGAATCTGCATGAGAACGAAAACAGCACACTGGATAGTCTACTAGAAAGATTTCAGGTCAAAAATGTCGTGCCTTCAGAGTAGGCGGAGGTGTGTTCTCCGTGCTACGTCCCATTCAGACGCAGATCACCATGAGCACCACCATATGTTTCCTGAAGAGAAAGTCTTCCACTCCCTCTCAATTCTCTTCTCCTTCAGCTCGCAGCAGCACTATACAAGGTAAGTGATATGATACATTTGGTATGGCTATGGTTATGCTACGAGACGAGTTATAATACCAGAGTGGAGGAGAGTGTCTGTCACTAGAGGAGAGAAGACAGACTGGATACGATACAATAGGCAGCTTTAATAGGATAAGATACGGCGCTGGCGGTGAGACGGAACGATATGATACGAAAAAAGGCAAAGGAAGGACGTGGGTGATGCGATGAGTACAGAGAGAGAGTCGATCAATGCCATCGGAGCGAGTCGGAGAGAAGAAGGAAGAAGGGAAGGTAACGAGGGCGGGGACAACGAGGGCCCAGAGACAGGCATACATATGCATGCGGAGACGGATGCCGCGGGTAGGAGAAAGAGTGGGGCGAGGGACAGACATCACTCAAACCCCACCACCGCCAACTAAAACCTCCGATGGCCCCCTCACGAGGAGAAGCACAACGTACAGCGGACACAGCGCCAGCGCGAGGCCCGCCGTGAGCCATTGTCGTATCAGCGCAGCGAGCAGCATCGGCGGCGAAGCGGGTTTCGTCGGGGCAGCTGGGCGTCGTCGTGGGTGTGCGGTGTGCGGGTACGCGGAAGACAGGTACGCAGGCTCACCCTCGCCCTCCTCCGGTATCGAGTCGAGCTGCGCGCGCCGTGCCTTGCCGTTGCCGTTGCCCGTGGGCGTATTCAGCTGCCAGGACGTGCGCGGGCGGCGGCAGGGGTAGGGCAGCGAACCAACACGCGATGAGCTACTGCGGGGTCGCCATCCATGTCTTCCCCAGAGCGGGGACGAAGATCGTGTTCGTCGTCGCACCCGCCGCGAGCACCTTCGCACTGCGCAGCTTTCCCACCCGCTGCTCGTCGCACCGCACACGCTTCTCGAGCGGCGCCATCGCGTCCTCGACGTACGCATAAGGGCCTTCTCACACTGCGTCAGCTGCACCACCGTGGTCTCGGAGCTCCGCCACGTGGGCATCGGCAGGGTAGGGGGGCGCGGTGTGCATGTGGACGCAGGCGTGCTACGTGTTCGTGCGGGAGGCGATGCGGGAGACGAGCGCGAAGGGGGTCGTGGGGAATCACGAGATGGGCCCGCGCGAGCGGAGGCCAGAGCCGGGGTGGCTGTGAGAGAGGCGAGGGAGTGAAGAGGAAGGCACCGAGAAAGGGGACGAGCAGGCAGAAGAGGAGGAGTTCGAGGGCCTGTGCACGGGCGGAGGTGAGGAGGCGGGTGATCTCTGGATCTCGGAATTTGATCTGGCCACGCGAGGTGGCGTTGATTGGGCTTCGGCTTGACGCGATCATCACGGCAGGTCAATGCCGCATTATTATGCTATTACGCTATACAAGCTCGCTTTTGTTCTACAGGGCGCAAATTTCTGGTCACCTATACAAACACGTCCCAGTAAAATACTGCTAACCTCTTGGTGAGGCCACTGGAGAATTATTTCCCACAGACTTTTTCCGGATGTCATCCATCTCGAAACACTTTATCCCGAAAGGGCAGGACAGCATAGTTGCTGTCAACCCTGTGTGGCGTGAGACTACACGTTGTACGAGCACCGCACTCTTTCGCCTCTACCTACCATGAACAACCCCTGCCAAATCCCCGCCAACCCCGACATATCCGGTATTGGCGTTCGCGCAGCCATCTACGCACAAAATCTCCTATGCTTTGCGCCGGTCGTCGCGCACCTGTGGGACGGGACCGTCTCGGCCGATGAGATGAGAGGTGTGAAGGACCAATCTATCGGCATGCTTGCCATAGCCTTCGCGATTCTCATCTCCACCATCATTGGCGCCGTAAACATTCGCAATGGACAAAACGTAACCAGTTTCCACGCAACGGTCATCCTTGATTTGAGTTGGATGAACAATACCAGCACTTGGATATGGTTCCTGTTATATGCTCACCATCTTACCAAGCCGGCCGAGGGCAATGTCTTCAAAGACAAGCCCATACCTGCGATCTGGTCAGCGTGGACCGGTGTTCTTCTCTCCCCTCTCCGTCTACTTACTGGTAAAGTCGGGTCCTCTGACGCAGAAAAGGGTGCTTCGGGCGGAGTTAAGGTTACTTGTAAGTAAAATATTGAAGGTCCGAGTTACACTCAAATCTTGCCTGCAGTCGTTCAACGTGCCTGGTACTTTGTCTCCGAAAAACCCGTTCTCACCCTCGGCTCTGCCCACCTGTCACTGATGGGCGGTATCGGTCTATGGCTCTGGAGCGATCCATCGAAGTTTGGTACCTCGATTGGCACCTGTAATCCGTCTATTACGGTTGTTGGTGGTGCCGTGCGGTTCGCCTCCCCGGGATTGCGCATCTTTTCATTGGCAATCTATTCCCTTCTCGTCATCCCTGGTCTCAATCTTGTCCTCCCCTTCCTCTTTTTCCTCGCACTGCATATAACGTACAACAAGTCTCGGGCGCGTCACGCGACCTTCTGGCGAGGACTCGAGCATCTCGTAATTCTGGTTCACCATATTCCAAGCATTTTCCGAGACTTTCATGGGACAGGACGGCGTATCGTCGGCGCTCTGCGACGCATTCCGAGATCAGCCAGTGCCCTATTTCGGAGGTGCCGCGGTCGATCTCTTGATTTAGAATCTGGCACATGCACTGCTCAGGGCACTGCTCAGGATTCTTCCAGGTCCTCTCCCGTGCCCACGGACATCTCCCGCTACGATCCAGCTACGCACACCGGCAATCCCGAGGAAACTCCCTTCAAAGCTACCCTGGAGCCGCCAAAAAATCACACAGCCTTTCTCCTTGTCGGCTTGGTCTGTCTTGCCGTCATCAACATCATCCTCCTTCTCGACATTGAACTCACGCTTCGGCGTAATAAAGGCCATGAATCTCCCGAAGAGGACAACTGGGGCTTTGGGCAGATCCTGGCATTGCTTCTTCTCGTCGTACCCCTGCGAGATTTTTGGACATCTATTGTGGATATTCGAGAAAAAGTCACGATGGAAAAAGAGGCCAAGGAAAATATTCAGAGGAGTTTCGAAAAACATCTCCGGGAAGCCATCAATGGTGACACCCTCGTCGGCCATGATTTCCCAGGCTTAATTGATCGGGGAGCTGATCACAACACGGAGCTGAAGGGTACGCATTGAGAATGTTTCCATACATTCCGGGATATGCTGATCAACTGCGGTAGATGATCTCCACTTTAAGACGCTTTTACAACTTGCAGCCCACAAGGGAAATGAGAATCTTGTCAGATATCTCCAGGGAAAAAATGTGGAGGACAAGGGCGGTGAGGAGCAGTATCACAATCCATCTTGGCACTGGGCTGATCCACATCTAGGAAATGCTTTCCTTGCGGCTGCTCGGAATGAACAGCTTGGAGCTGCCTACCTCCTGAGGAGTGGCAACACGTTGAATATGGCGGGTATGTAGCTATATTTATCTTGCATCTTTTTGCTTACTGAAAATATACGAAGAAATGAGACAAAGGGTGTTAGCCTTGATCAAGAAATTATCAGAGGATTCAGACTGGAGCATTCGTTGTTCCGCAATTAGCTGCCTGTCCAGTCTCGGAGCACAAAGTACATATTTCCTTGAAGCACTTTGCCCTACTGAGGCTGCTTCACAGTGGAGTTTCAGCAGGAGATTCGGCCAGCAATTTCTGGGGTCATCAGATTGCTGGAAGATTCCGACTGGACTGTTTGTCAGTCCGCAGTTGACTGCCTTTCCAATCTCGCAGCACAAGGTACATATTCCCTCAAACCACTTTGCCCTGCTGAGGCTGCTTCACAGTGGAGTTTCAGCAGGAGATTCGGTCAGCAATTTCTGGGGTCATCAAATTGCTGGAGGATTCCAACGGGGATGTTCGTCAGTCCGCAGTTGACTGCCTTTCCAGTCTCGGAGCACAAGGTGCATATTCCCTTGAAGCACTTTGCCCTGCTGAGACTGCTTCACAGTGGAGTTTCAGCAGGAGATTCAGCCAGCAATTTCTGGGGTCATCAAATTGCTAGGGGATTCCAACTGGCATGTTCGATGGTCTGCAGTTAACTGCCTTTCCAGTCTCGGAGCACAAGGTGCATATTCCCTTTAAGCACTTTGCCCTGCTGAGACCGCTTCCCAGTGGAGTTTCAGCAGGAGATTCAGCCAGCAATTTCTGGGATCATCAAATTGCTGGAGCATTCCGACTCGTATGTTCGTAAGTCTGCAGTTCACTGCCTTTCCAGTCTCGGAGCACAAGGTACATATTCCCTTGAAGCACTTTGCCCAGCTGAGACTGCTTCACAGTGGAGTTTCAGCAGGAGATTCGGCCAGCAATTTCTGGGGTCATCAACTTGCTGGAGGATCCCAACGGGGATGTTCGTCAGTTCGCAGTTCAATGCCTTTCTAGTCTCGGAGCACAAGGTACATATTCCCTTGAAGCACTTTGCCCTGCTGAGACTGTTCCACAGTGGAGTTTCAGCAGGAGATTCAGCCAGCAATTTCTGGGGTCATCAAATTGCTAGAGGATTCCGACGGGGATGTTCGTCAGTTCGCAGTTAACTGCCTTTCTAGTCTCGGAGCACAAGGTACATATTCCCTTGAAGCACTTTGCCCTGCTGAGACTGTTCCACAGTGGAGTTTCAGCAGGAGATTCAGCCAGCAATTTCTGGGGTCATCAAATTGCTAGAGGATTCCGACGAGGATGTTCGTGAGTCTGCAGTTAACTGCCTGTCCAGTCTCGGAGCACAAGGTACATATTCCCTTGAAGCACTTTTGCCCTGCTGAGACTGCTTCACAGTGGAGTTTCAGCAGGAGATTCAGCCAGCAATTTCTGGGATCATCAAATTGCTGGAGGATTCCGAGGAGGGTGTTCGTGGGTCCGCAGTTGACTGCCTTTCCAGTCTCGGAGCACAAGGTACATATTCCCTTGAAGCACTTTGCCCTGCTGAGACTGCTTCACAGCGGAGTTTCAGCAGGAGATTCAGCCAGCAATTTCTGGGGTCATCAAATTGCTAGGGGATTCCAACTGGTATGTTCGTCAGTCCGCAGTTAACTGCCTTTCCAGTCTCAAAGCACAAGGTACATATTCCATTGAAGCACTTTGCCCTGCTGAGACTGTTTCACAGTGGAGTTTCAGCAGGAGATTCAGCCAGCAATTTCTGGGGTCATCAAATTGCTAGGGGATTCCAACTGGCATGTTCATCAGTCCGCAGTTAACTGCCTTTCCAGTCTCAAAGCACAAGGTACATATTCCCTTGAAGCACTTTGCCCTGCTGAGACCGCTTCACAGTGGAGTTTCAGCAGGAGATTCAGCCAGCAATTTCTGGGGTCATCAAATTGCTAGGGGATTCCAACTGGTATGTTCGTCAGTCCGCAGTTAACTGCCTTTCCAGTCTCGGAGCACAAGGTGCATATTCCCTTTAAGCACTTTGCCCTGCTGAGACCGCTTCCCAGTGGAGTTTCAGCAGGAGATTCAGCCAGCAATTTCTGGGGTCATCAAATTGCTAGGGGATTCCAACTGGGATGTTCTTCAGTCCGCAGTTAACTGCCTTTCCAGTCTCGGAGCACAAGGTACATATTCCCTTGAAGCACTTTGCCCAGCTGAGACTGCTTCACAGTGGAGTTTCAGCAGGAGATTCAGCCAGCAATTTCTGGGGTCATCAAATTGCTGGAGGATTCCAACTGGAATGTTCATCAGTCCGCAGTTAACTGCCTTTCCAGTCTCGGAGCACAAGGTACATATTCCCTTGAAGCACTTTGCCCTGCTGAGACTGCTTCACAGTGGAGTTTCAGCAGGAGATTCAGCCAGCAATTTCTGGGGTCATCAAATTGCTGGAGCATTCCAACTGGAATGTTCGTCAGTCCGCAGTTAAATGCCTTTCCAGTCTCGGAGCACAAGGTACATATTCCCTTGAAGCACTTTTGCCCTGCTGAGACTGCTTCACAGTGGAGTTTCAGCAGGAGATTCAGGCAGCAATTTCTGGGATCATCAAATTGCTGGAGGATTCCAACGAGGGTGTTCGTGGGTCCGCAGTTGACTGCCTTTCCAGTCTCGGAGCACAAGGTACATATTCCCTTGAAGCACTTTGCCCTGCTGAGACTGCTTCACAGCGGAGTTTCAGCAGGAGATTCGGCCAGCAATTCTTGAAGTCATCAAACTGCTGGAGGATCCCAACGGGGATGTTCATCGGTCCGCAGTTAACTGCCTGTCCGGTCTCGGAGCACAAGGTATATATTCCCCAGTCTTCTCATCCCTAAAAATGTTTTTCTTTTTACAAAATCTGTCCACAAAGATATTCAAGTCCTTCTCATTGCTATCACTGAATGGACAGTGCCGACTTCCGGATGGTTGGCAATTCTAGCATCGCTGCCACAGATCGTCCAGTCATTATTTATGCAATGGTGGGGTTTATCCATCATGTCATTGTCTCTCCAGAAACTAAATCCACTATCACAGTTCCACCGAGCATGCACAAAATGGGTCCTAGGCATATAGGTCCTCTGTGGGGAATCGGGATGTTGTTTCTGAGCAAGACTGGTTTATCCAATGTTCAGCAAAAACTTCAATGTTGCATGCAACACATCTACGACCTTGTAATTAAGACCACAGTGTTTCTTTTAGAAGGTCATGTGATCCAAATCCGACTTCCTTCATCGTCTCGAAAGAAATTAGAGCAGTATGCTTGATGAATATAAGGCCGGCAAGCGGCAGGGCACAAACAAACGGGGCTCAATGTTGCTCGGTCGATGATTGCACATCAACCAGCTCCATTGAGCCCAACGTGTGGCATTTAAAATTTCAAGCGAAACAATAAGGTGTATGGAATTCCATCAGCAAAATATTTTGCGTCTGGCGGCGGTCTGGCGGGTATGGCGCCAGACCTGCCAGACCTTCCAGATACCCATAATGACGTCTGGCCACATAATGACCTGCACGGGTGCAGAATGTCAAGACTGGCGCCAGAATTGATACTGGGACCAGTTCTTCCGCGGCACCCAGCTTCACAGATACTCACATTCAGATGGAAATAATGATTAAAAACATTCATTAATGGGAAGTACAGACACACGACATCACACGACATGTAACGCTACACTACGCTACCATTGAAGATCACCGTCTTGCTGCTAGCACGTGCACAGAGCATTTCGACGTCGAGGATGCGGTTGGAGGAACATCAACGCGCACCCCAGCGCTCATATGCTCGGCATCGCGTCTAGACATGCGGACAATAAGTCAGAATCAGGAAAGAAGTAGGAATTGGGCACGTACCTACAACCCGGATAGATCACGATGTCCTACAACATGGTCCCACGGAATCTGCGTGAGCTTAGAGGGTCGCCTTATATATTCTTCAGAACCGGACAACAAGACGAGGATGAAATGAACGCACCTGTATTTAGCGTGTAGCCGGCATACGGGGGTGAGGACGCAGCTATGGATAAAACTGCCCAGATGCTTAAGGAGCTTGAGGCAAGGCTTAGGACAGGACAAGGACAGGAGATTTTTGAGGAACTTGAGGCGAGGAAGCTCGAGACCGGAGTCTTGGGGCAAGGGACGCTTGAGGAGATCGCTTGAAAGAGGCTTGAAGGTTTGCTGTACGCTTGAGGGCTGAGTTGCGGGATGGCGCGATGAAATCTTGCAGGGCTTGTAAAAGGACTCAGATATTCTTGAGGGCAACCTACGGAGTGGTACCGGCGACGCCAGGGACAGCGAGAGCAAGTGTGCGATGGTGGGCGGAAGAGAGGATGGGGGAAGACGCAAGAGATGTGACGTGGCAACCAACGATGCATCAATCATGCCATTGATTGATCGGAGTTTGAATTGACTTGTCAGTCAGAATTTCGCCTGTTCCTGGCTTGTTTCGCCTTTGCGCACCCCCTGTAAGCTTTTGTGTTCAGCTTCCACAGCTAGGAAATATGAGACAGTCTTAAAACTGGATTCAGCACTCCGCGTCCCACATAAATATAGCCGACCTGGAGCACCGCCACATCCCATACCACCAGACCGGCGCCAGACCGCCAGACGGGCCAGACGCCGAACATTTTGCTGATGTTCGACCATGGAGGTCGTCCTTTCCAAATTATAGTGTATAATCTTTGTATGAGAGGAATCTTCCCAGTGGCATAAATGAGACTTTGCGTGCTTCTTTTTTATTTACCTCAAGTAATCGCTGGGCTCACTCACTTATCAACTTACAAATCCATGCAAGCCATTGTGGACCAGGGTGGTCATCCTTTCCGCATAATTTGGACTTGAGATGCTTAAGAGAAACTCGGGGGTTCGACTCCTCCCGATGGCATTCGAGTGTAGAGTTCTTTTTCTCTCGTTTTGCATTCTGCCATTCTCTCATCCTCCCACTTCACCGATAGATGCTGCGCAATATATACTCACAAGCTGCTGTACTCGAACTTGGCTTCAATCATCCGAGCAGGGACTCCCGAACATTCCCGCGTGGCAGTTGCCGATCTTTCACCGTATTAATTTCAAGGAAGCTGTGTTCTCCGTTGATTGCCCGTCCGTCAATCTAAGCGGTGCATGCTACAACCCGCGCTTGATTAATTGATTGACGGTTAGACGGAGACCGCGCTGAAAAACGCACCATGCCCTCAATTCGCCTCAAGACCAGAGACAAAAAAAGGATGTATCTGCGATCCCCTCATCTTTATCCTGTAATTTTCCTGCGCCCGCAGCGCCCTGAACGCGGCAATGTAGAACCGAGCCCGCGCCCGAGCACAGCATTTGACGTGCACCGCAATGACGTTATCTATTCGGCTGTGTTTCATCGCTCCCGTTATCCTTTTATTCTCTCCGCTTCCCCTCATCTCCCTCGTCTGTAAATCCTTCACAAAGAATGTCCTACGGTGGTGTGAGGCTCTTTTCCTTCCCCATTCAAGAAAAAATTGACTGACTAGCGCTCAATAGCAACAATACGGCGCTCCCCCAGGTGCGCCCCCAGGCGGATACGGTGGACAACACGGCGGTGGCGGGTACGGCCCCCCTGCTGGTGGACCCCCTCCTCAAGGTTCGTCTTCTCTTTGCTCTGTGTATCGCTCATCTTACCCGATTCGATTCGATTGACTAGGCTACGGCGCCCCTCCCGGCGGCGGATACGGTGCTCCGCCTGGCGGTGCGTACGGTGCACACGGAGGGCAGCCCGGTGGGTACGGCGCCCACGGCGGACAGCCCGGTGGATTCGCACCGCAGGGCCAGCAGGGCCCGCCGCCTGGCGCTGATCCTCAGTGCGCCACAGCGCTTATATCCTAGCGCATGGGCTAACGTTTATACAGGCTGTGGAACTGGTTCACGTCGGTGGACACGGACAGATCGGGCGCGATCCATCCTGCTGAGCTCGGTGCGTCTCCCTCTACTCTTGTCTCTCCACGCAATGCTTACCGGCCGGGGTAGAGCGCGCACTGATCAACGGCGATTGGACTCGTACGTCTGCTATGCACTCCCTTCTTCCCTGAGGAGTCGCTCACGGGTGGCCCCAACGTAGCCTTCGACCTCGACACCGTCAAGCTGCTCATGACGATCTTTGTGCGTGGCACGCCACCTCGTCTTGATACCCATCTCATATCTCCCCGCTCTTTGTAGGACACCGATCGCAGCGGCACCATCGGCTTCAACGAGGTGCGTCTCCCTCCCTCCTCCCTCCCCATCCTATCCGTCCCTATCATGATAATATGAGCGCTAACGACGCACCGCAGTTCGCCGGCCTCTGGAAATACATCAAAGACTGGCAGAACGTCTTCAAGCACTTCGACCGCGACCGCTCCGGTTCCATCGACGGCAACGAGCTGCGCGATGCCCTCGCCCAGTTTGGCTACAATCTGAGCCCGCATTTGTTGGTGTTGGTGCAGAGGAAATATGGTGCGTGTTCTCTGCTTTATTCCCTCCCTCAACTTCTTCCCTCTTTGAAACGATATCCCTGTCTCGGGGCGGTCGCCCGCTCGTCCGATTACCTTTGCGCGTCGCCGGTGTCGTGTGCTTCGGTCGGTCTGGATGCGGAGACGGTGCGGGTATTCCTTGTGGATCCGCGCTCCGAAAGACGGTTATGTGGAGGCATACCGCACCCGCCGCCCTCCTTTTCATGAGACTGCCTCATTTCTGCCTGCCCTCCCCCCCCCCCCCCCTCCCATCCCTCTCCTCCACCTATCTATTATTGAACAAACACGCCCACTCACTCAGACATAAAAGCCGGCTCCAGCGCTCCTGCGCACGCGACGCACGCCCCCGCGGGCATCTCCTTCGACCGCTTCGTCCGCGCGTGCGTCGTCGTCAAGCAGCTGAGCGAGGCGTTTGGGCGGCTCGACACGGATCGGGATGGGTGGATCCAGATTGGGTATGAGGGGTTTATGGAGACCGTGTTGAGTTTGCCTTGAGTGCGCGGCCTTGTGCTCAAGTGGTACTGGAAAAAGGGAAAGGGAGGGTGTGTATGAACGAACGAAGTGAATGTTTCCTTTTTCTTTTTCCTGTTAAACTTTACTTGTTATTGTGTCCCGAACGATCGTAGGTAGGTATGATAGTGTTGTAAACATCGAAAAGAAAAGAATTATGTTGTTGTTTGTAAGGACGATGGGATGGGATTGAGACGAATGCGAATGAGTGGATTCCTGAACTTCTACCTTCTAAGTCAAATCATATAAGGAGTACGGCCTCCATGGTGAACAACGGCCTTTAATATCTGTATTCAGGCATGGCTGCGTTGGTTAGTTTGGTCAGCTCTTAGAGGGAACTTGAAACAGGCGAAGAATACAGACATCCAATCATTCGTCGCATCGTTCTCGAACCGGACTCCGAGTTTATTACTACTACAGCGTGTACTGGGTATTCCTCGAGGTATTTCATCATCATCTAAAGTCGGACGACTCACCGGCACATAATTAAATAAATAAAAAGATTTACTCGAAATCACCCATGCCGCCGGGAGGAGTCGAACCCCCGTCTTCCTCTTGAAAGCATAGAGTATGCAAACATATGCTGAGAGGACAATCACCGTGGTCAACGGCGGCTTAAATATACATAATCAAGTGCATGGTAGCTGCAGCGATGTAAAACCGAATCCGAGAGGAGAAGATTCTGCTCCCAATCATTCTCGAACGGATGTCACGGACTCCAAGCGTGGTCTTCGAGGTGTATTATAATCCATCTCAAGTCGGCCGACTCACCACCAGCAAATAAAAACATGGCGAAACCCAGCCTATGCCGCCGGGAGGAGTCGAACCTTCGTCTTCCTCTTAAAGCACGTGCGGCGAGCTCAACGGAGAGGACGACCACCGTGGTCAACGACGGCTTGGGTTCAACTAGTACTTGCGGTGATCCAATAAAGCCGAATCCGAGAGGAGAAGCTTTCTGTACCCAATCATTTGTCCGAGTTTATTCTCATAGCTTGAGGTATTTCGAGGTTTTTTATAATTATCGCAAGTCGAAAGACTCACCGGCAACTGATTAGATCAATAAAAAAAATCTCCAAAGGCTAGTTCATGCCGCCGGAAGTCGAACCTCCGTCTTCCTCTTGAAGAATGGAACAAACCGGCAATATTATGCGGAGAGGACGACCACTGAAGTCAGCGACGGCCTGGATATACTCAAGTGCCACATGGCTCAACTAGTACTTTCAATGATATAGAATCGAATTTGAGAGGAGAAGCCTTCTGCACCCAATCATTTGTCGAATCGTTCTCGAGCTCGAACCAATATCACGGGTTCCGAGTCGATTGACATGGCTCGTACTGGGTATTCATCGAGGTGTTTTCTAACTGATCTCAAGTTGGACGACTCCAACTCATCGGCAAATAAATAAATAATAAATAAAAAGCGAGAGTGCTATATATCATACCGCCGGGAGGAGTCGAACCCCCGTCTTCCTCTTGAAGCATCAAGACCCCAATTTATGGTGAGAGGACGACCACCGTGGTCAACTACGGCTTGGATATGCTCAAGTGCATGGTTCAACTACAGTAGTATTTGCAGTGGCGCAAAACCGAATCCGAGAGGAGAAACGGATTCTGCCCCCAATCAATCGTTCTTGAACCGATATCACGGACTTTGAGCGTATTTTTCGAGGGGTTTTCTCTCAAGCCGGACGACTCACCGGCAAATAATTGGATAAATAAAAAGATTCTGAAGCCTCCCAGTTCATGCCGCCGGGAGGAGTCGAACCTCCGTCTTCCTCCTAAGCATGGTGCAAAACCTTCAAAATTGATGCTGAGTGGACGATCACCGTGATCAACGACAGCTTGAATATGCATACTCCAGCGCATAGTAAGGCTTGCAGTGATATAACACGGTCACCGATTCCGAGAGGAGCAGATTCTACCCCCCAATCGTTTGTCGAATCGTTCTCGGGTTCGACCCGAATAATATCACTGACTCCGAGGGTATTCTTCGAGGTATTTTATAACCATCCCCAGTTCCGACAGCTCAACGGAAAATAAATAAAAGGCCTCTGAAACCCCAGATCGTGCCGTCGGGAGGAGTCGAACCTCTGTCTTCTTCCTCTGGTCATATCAAAACCAATTTATGTGGAGAGAACGACCACTGTGGTCAACGACGGCTTGAATACTATACTGTATTTTTATGTTCAAATCGACAGTCACGCGTCACGCACTCCCCTGTCGGTATCGAAATTCGGTAGGGGACACGCGTCACACAGCCCTTTGTCGAGCCTCCCAAGTGTGACACGGGGCCAAATTTGCCTGGAAAATGCAAAAAAGGCCAATTTTCGTCTCGAAAATCGAATTTTTTTGCCGTGTCACGCACATTTTCGCCGGTGTCGAAATGTCGAATCGGTTGAACGGGTCACGCGTCACACCCCATGTCGATTTGAACGTAAAAATACAGTATGCCCAACTTGAAGGCCATGGTTCAACCAAGGTAGTGCTTGCGATGATATAAAGCCGAATCCGAGAGGATTTTCCTCCAAGAATAACTGGTACAAGTTGATGAAGCGAGGGCTGTCGGAGGAGATTCGTACATCGGGATACAGCCGCCAGGCTCATAACGCATAAGGTCGGTGGACCCAAAATCCTATGCATTATGAGATTTATGTGTCTCGAGAATTTTGTCCATTTCCACCAAGATTCAGCTGTGCAAAGTTGCTAGTAGATGTGAATGAGCTTTTAAACACAAGTAATGGGTAATTTTGGCCCCTTGGCCATCCTTTGGAACATATGCATTGACTCTGAGCCAAGTCAGTGATCATTACATAATGGACCCAAACAATAAATGAGGGAGAAGATTGGGAGAAGAGGGAAAGATTTTGGGCAGAATATGCATCGGAACTTTTTTTTTTTGTTGTGGAACATTTGATCTCCAGCCCGTACATCAGACTTTTGACAATTAGCTTGTGCCATTGTACAAGGCCAAAAAAGGCCAAAAAAGGTCTGAAAAGGCCACAAGCTCGCAAGCTCACAGACCTATGTCCAAAATCCAACAAGGTAAAAAAAAAAACATTTTTTTTTTCGAGTATTGATCTGACCGTGATATGCAGTTTCAATGGGAGTTTTTTTTTTTTTTTTTTTTTCGATCGATTTTTCACTTTTTGAGCTTGTGAGCTTGAGACAAGCTTGCAATGTCAAAAAATGTGCAACCAAAATGTCAAATGGCTGATGTAGGCTGGAGTAGAGGTGACTAGAAACAGACAAATATCTGTTCTTCTCACTGGGCTGTTTTACACCTCCAGAAACCCACCACCCGGATCATCGGACTGACCAAGTCGACACGTGTCTCCTGTATAGAGAAGCCGGGACTAAGAACCCAGCCAACAGTATACCACCCGAGGAAATGCGCAACCGCACGTACGTACACCCGATTTCTTGCAATGTTTCGTGTGGGGCTTGGCTTAGCCAACTCAGGTCCAGAAACTGGACCATCACTGTTGACTAACCCACACCCACTAAAACCCCGGTCTCCATCATCCAATCATCACGGAGTCTGTCTTCGTCAAGCAGTGTTCCCCGCCATGTGTTCAAAACGAGAGGTTTGTTCAATGATTTACTCCCATATTTTGCCTTGTTGGACATAAGGCTGTCCAGGGAGATGCGGTTGTTGATTATCCAGCACCATCTACTCTCGATTTCATGGTGCGATGCACTGTTCCTCTCATTGATAACTCTTCGATTATGAAGTAGCCAGATAAGGTAAGCAGATTCCGACATCAGTATCTGGAAAAGGCGGTTTCTCCCCGGGTCGCCTTTATTTCTCGCACCACAGGCCACAGGAAATACCGGATATTTCGAGGTATGTCTTTGTGTTTTATCGATTTCCAGATTGCTTCTGCCGTTGGTGCTTCTCCGTTAGCACCGTGCGCTGCCCTGTTGCATACTCCATATTTTGCAGGGTTGCTTTGTGTCTTAGCGCTTCCTGGTATTTTTTCTTGGACATCTTCTACCTTCTTATTATCTTGTGGGCTAAAGACTGTGTCATCGCCTTCAATTTGGCTCCCGGGAGTACAAGGTCTTCTCTGATTCCCATGTCAATGCGGTCCTGTTGTTGTTTACTACACCCTTGGGCCGCCAGCCGGTCTGCTTCCTCGTTTCCACTGTTTCCTGCGTGACCTTTGACCCATTTCAGATCTGTTTGGGCCTTCCTTTCTCGCAGTTTAGCCACTGTCGCCTGGACGACTTTGCTATTTGCTATTGTTGAAAATCCCTCATCCTCCCAGTGATGAAGGCTTTTGGTGAGACCTTCGATGCAATACTTGGAGTCACTTATTATGGTCATAGGGATATCTGTTGGGCATGCCTCACACGCTTCTTTTATAGCCAGCATCTCAGCTACCTGATTTGATCGAGCCAGCTCATCTGGTATAGAGCTCTGAGATAGCCATGTTCCTAATGTCTCCATCCCCAAACTATATTCCGCTACTGTCAGGGGAACCCCCATCCCGACCCCCATCCAACGCCCTTCCGACCCCTCCGATCCTTCCGGTCGCTCTCCCGGTCACCGGTCTACCGGGACCGGTACCGGAAACCGGCACGTGACCCGATGGCACCTTGCGTGTGATCAAGCCCGGGACATCTGCCGATCACTCCGGTCACATGGTCTTAGCTAGTAGCTTACTTATACCCACGGCTGACGTGGGAATCCTCAGAGTTTCTTCTCTTTGGATCCCCCACGTCAGGTATGCTTCTCTGTATATTTAGCTACTGTCAATTAACCTTTGGATCCCCCACGTCAGTCCCTGAGTACCTCGGGTCTTCGTGGTTGCCCTTACAGCTACCGGCCTTGACCTTGTCTTTGCCGTTGTTAAGTGCAGATCCATCTGTGTACACCACAATTTCTTCTTTGTCCGGTTCCGGATCGAATTTCGTGTCTGGGGCCACTTCACTGCCAACTTCATCATTCGTGAAGATACAGAACATGTTGACTCGTGTTCCGTATGTAGTAACCTTGGGGTTAAATGTTTTAGCGCTCTCGTTCTGCGTTGGTACCAACTCCAGGTCGGCTTCCCAGTCTTCGGGCTGTGGAACTGTTATATTGATTAATCTGAGACCACAGCGCCACGCAGCACAGTTTTTGGACTTAATATATGCATGAAATCACAAGGAAACATTATATTTTTGCTCCTGATAATGCATTAATCATCCTGAAATGCTATGCATTATGCACTATGCATTTTTTGCATAAATCCCTGCCTACCAAGTCGATGGATCACCAAAACCTATGCATTATGAGGTTTATGCATTATGAGCCTGGCAACTGTACATGCAAATTGGCCATGGACTACTAATATTGCTGATTGACAACCAACTGGTCCATAGGCCGAGGTTTGGACTTTGGTTCAATGTCGAACAAACATTTGGACTACGTTAATATCGAATCAAACCAAATGGGAACGTTAACCTCTCATTCAAACCATACCATATCGATTGAAGGGACTCTCTCTCATTCCCTATAGGTGGTAGTGTATTTATCAGACAATGCCCCAGATCCTGATCGGGACGAGGGGGAGGTATAAAAAATCACACCTCAACATCCATGCCAGGGGACATGTCGATATACCGGAGTTCCCTGTCTGTCTTCAAATGCTTCCAGGCCTGTTGCACTCATTGAGAATCTGGAGGTGGATGAGGTGATATGTCAAGGTAAGTGATACCAAGTTGGCTGGGTCAGGGGGCAAGAGTTGTCGCTTTCTTTGCAGTAGCATGCGTGAGCTCGTTCCCAATTGTTTGGATGTGGGCTGGCATCCACAGATTGAGTATGGCAAGGTAGGTGTAAGGGCAACCCTGACGGCCCGAAGTATCTCAAGAGTCCTGGCAGGGAGGATCCAAAGAGGAGAAAGTCTAAGGATACCCCAGCCAGGTGCGTGCCTATATACCAGCTAGGGCTAACTATGGGTTGCACATGGTCCGTTGATGGTGTAGTGAACGGCAGTGATCCTGGGCACGGTCACATGTGGAGTGCCATGCAGAGTGCGGGTGGGGTTCAGCTCAGCGGGAGGGGCGTCGGAAGATAGCGGAGGTCCAACCGGAAGTTGGTCCGGAGGTCGGATCGGAGGATCGGGAGTCGGAAATGGGGCCTCCCCTGACAGTAGGGACAAAAGGTAAGCACTTGGTGATGAAACGATGTGCTTGAGGTAGGCCTGAGAAACCTGCTAAATGTGTGTTATGGGTCCTGTTCGTAGTATGCAGACAGATGGAAGTGAAACTTTCACTTCTTTGGCACTGAGTAGTCTCTTCACAGAAGTCTCAATAGAGTCTCAGATGAACTTCAGTAGTCGAAACTGACTGAAATATGTCTCCAAGGACCGAGTGAACTAGAGTTTTGGGTTTGATAGATATAGATTAGAGGTTTTATAGATTTGAGGATGGCACACTAGCCTCAGAAATGACCCAACTTTGTTACGCTTAGTGTTTAGACTACTACTGTAGGACAGATGGATGGTCACAAACTCACTCCACTACTCTGAGGAGCACTAGCGATGAAAGTACCTTCATCAAAAGCCTAAAGCTAACCACCTTTTGAAGCCAAAGAGAGATGTATTTTTAAGTCTAGTAGTCAGATGAACCAATTGCTCAAAGGCTAATAGCACTTCCAACACCAAATGCTAGGGCCAGCATTTACCACTTAGATTTTATATGTGAACAACTGCCTCTGCAGACAAACAACACAAAATTTAATTCCTTATCTCTCGCACTCAAGCTTTCTAGAACCAACTTCTTTATTTATTGAGTTACAGAACAATCACAAACAGAGACTATATGTTTTTATATCTCCGTGAGACTGACCCAAACACACCAACACCAAACAGAGATTAGCTTGTGAGGCTGAATCCGTGTGGATGTGATGAGCTGGGGCACTGTGGGGTTTTCCTCCTCCTTTTATATTACTTGAACAAACTGATGATGTAAAACTGCTAGGATAAATAGTCCGAAACCTGAGTCATTGTCTGCCAAGGAAACAATCGCTGAGGTGTTTGTCATGATGGATGGCTGGGAAAGTCAGCTTGTATGACCTCCAGGAACACTTATTTGGGTATAATGATGTCAGTTTTGAATGCTGTCTACATCTGAGGTTGATGAAACCTGCCAGCCTGATAATCCAGTCCTTTCAGGTAATTCTGCTCTCATATGTCCATTTTCCAATGGGCCACCACACCGCATCAACATCTACATTTCAGCATTTCCCAAAGCAGTCCTGATCAATTGTGATCAGTGTTCACTTCTCTCTGTTACGTTCCTTGGAATCTTCTGTGGAGATTCACATGGCATTCTACTTTGTGTAGGTTCAATCCCCATAGCATATACTTCCTCATTTGGCTCTTTGAGCAACCCTATTGTACTGATCCAGCCCTGCAGACCTTTGAGTCTGCTGAGACCTATACTTGTACGCAAGAGAGTCCTCCTTGAACCTTTTGTAGTCCAATTTGTACTATGTATCTCTCTATACAGAATAGAAGCTGTGACTATCCTCGGCACATCTATCATCTGTTGATAGTTGAGTGCTAGACAAGACCAGTTCTCTCCACAGACCTCTTCTGTGCATTCTTCACTCTGACTCCCCTTTGTACCACCAAACAGGGCTCCTAGTTCTACCATTCAGAAGTTGGGATACTTTCATAGGCTCCTCGGACCATGTAGATAGTTGCAAAAAGTCGGAAAATGCAAGTTTTTGACCCTAGTTGTCCACCGGTCGTCTCAGCAAATGAGGGTATGTGCCACCAAACTATCCATAATCCCAGATCTAAATACATTTTGGGCCCTGTCTTGGCCTCAACAACCTATACTGTGAGGTGGCCGAGTACCCTCAGACTCAGGTTTGTTGCCTTTTGGGGCATGCGAGCAAAAGAAATTCACGGTGCACTATAGTCACTCCCAAAATCTGCCAAAATATTTTCAACCCTTCATAGGATGTATCCCTTTGATTTTTGACCCAGGCTGTTGTGAGGCCCACCCACAGCATCCGAAAAATAATGACAATCGCTAAGGTAGCTGAGTACCTGGTGGCTGATAGTATGGACCGAGGTTTGACTTTGGGGGAACCTCTCATCTGGACCGACTGAAGTGACTCTCCCTCATTCCATATGGCATTTATCGAACAGTGCACCCGATCTAAGCTGGGGCTGGGATGAGGGGGAGACAAAAAAAAAACTTACATTTCAACATTCCATGCCGCCTAGTGATGGCAAGGTTTGGTTTGATTTGGGTTCAGGGCTCTTTGCTATGAACATCCAACCTGCCGGGACCTCGCATTCGGTTCAATGGCTCACTGAACCTGGACACTGAGCCTGCGTTCAGGTTCAGTTCGGCGTTTGGACACATTCAGACATAAAAAAAAATTGGGCATCTCGGGCATCCGAAATTTCTTGCAAAATCTTACCAAATCGCATCTGGGGGCCGATATGTGGTGAGTCGTATACACTACCCATTTCAAGGCGACTTACTCGCCGTATCCGGACCTTTGACTCATGGGCTTGGTTTACTAATAGCTGAGGTCGGTGATATACAGATGGACACCCACATTAACAAGGAAAAGGACTCTGAACCCATAAAATCTGCTGAAAGTTGATCAAGTTGTTGGTTTTCCGGTCCAGCGTCTGAACGCGGTGCGCGCCACCCGAACGCCAAGCCGAACCTGGTGTGTGACCAATTTTTGAACTGAACCTTGCCACAAGTCTCTTCTAAACAGATGCTACAACAATTCTCACTCATACCTCATGTGTTGTACCTTGCCACCATTAATGCAGCCGGAAGGAGTCCAACCGCGCCTCTTGAAGCACGGAGAAACAAACTTATTATGCTGAGAGGGCAACCACTGTGGATTTCCGAATGAGAATTAGACAATTTCCATCAATTCTCTCTTCCATCTTCCTCCATCCACTTCTACGAAAGAGTATGAAGATCTTAGGAACAGCGAAGATCTTTGCTACATCGGAAAAATCGTCGAATTATTTTGAATAGAAATTTGAATCCGGGTGATTACAGGATTATTCCGTGAGGCTGAGAACTTCTGGGTGAAAGGTAGGAAACATAGTGGTGTATCAGGACCTACAGAGAAGGAACTAAGGCTGGTCATCCTCAGCGATGACGATCTGGATCTCTTTTTACAGAAAATCTACGGAAGCAAATGACAGGCCTAGGGGGATACATAATACACATTTCAACTCTTCTGTCCCCGGTAACACTGCAAGTCCTTGGACTGGATCGATTGCTAAACGTTTTCAGACGCATTTCCGTCGGTATCTCTGATGCTCGCACTGATCCCTCCATTGGAATGCAGCTCCTTGCGTGCCATCCTGTCAGGCGGAGTGACGTTACCACCCCGGCTGAGGAGTGTGTCAATGCCTGTGGGCGCGGATCTCTTGGTCCCGGAATTGGCCCACTGTATGCTGCTGACCACGCCATTAATGGTACCAAGTTCCACAGCGGATGTTGAAGGCGGGTCCCAGATCGTTTGGTGTAGATTCACAATGACGATGATAAGTGTGGGGTACATGCCCGAGATTTGGTCACCCATCCCGGCGAATAGTTCATAGACGTATGCGATGGGCGTCCGGCGGTCGAGATCAATATTGATGAAAAGGATGACCTGTGTAAGCTGGTGCGGTCCGAGGGACAAATGTTCATTCGCCAGCGTACGAGAGATTTGGACGCCAACTTACCCAGAATAAACAGTAAATGAAACCGGATTCCACGAGAATGGAAAGAACTCTGTCTGTGGACATCCGGCGGCGGTTTTCCGGAATATTCAAAGACTTCATCGATCGGCGGTGGTGCCTTCCGAAGCCCAAAATTGTCAGTACATAATTTTTTGTGTGTTGTGAGAATGCTTACCAGGCCTTGTAACCAATCAATAGAGTACATATTACATTGGTCCCCAAAGAGAAGGCCCATGATATGAGTTCGGCGTGGGGACAGACTCCTTCGCCGCCAGCAACGGACGACTGGATGCTAAAGCCCACATCTGTTAAACAGGTAATATCGATGACGGCAAAGACTGATGAAGAGGGTATCAGATCGTGCAAATGCATCCAGTCATTGGTGCATTGACTGACTGAGGGACATGAGAAGCATTATGCACGGAATAGCGACCACCCAAAGAGTCCGTTGATAGAGAACCCATGCCCGCCAAATGACGACACTATCACCGACTACCATCTAGATAAAGAGCATATTTAGTGTCGCGCACATGAAAGCGACTGTGTTGGTGAGAGATGTGCGCACATTGAGCATGAACAATGCTTCTTCTGGTGTGGCCAGAGGTAAACCATTGATATTGGCTTGAACTCCTCTGTCTTCAAGGGGCATATCGGGGTAGTCTATGAACAGGGCATGTGCAGCCTTGAAGAAGGCGGTCACATTGAGTGCCCAGAGTGTCAAAGAACTTGCATATAGGTACACCACAACGCAGAGCATGGCGACCGAACTGCGTGACTTGAAGCCTTTTCGACTGCACAAGGCGTCAATAAACTGAACTTTTGAAATGTAATAAGAACATTACAAGATAGAATAGACAGCAACTCCAAAAAATATCCCGTATGCACCTGTTCAAGCGCGGTTAATAGCACGAATACGTAGGGGAGGTGCGCACTGATAAATAAGGTCTCCCAAATGATACCCAGGGTGTCCTGGATTATGTCCAGTCCGAACAAGAAGAGAACCTGTGAATCAAAAGCCGACGGAGCGGACGAGGTTGAGTTTGACTCGGACGACATGGGTGCGGATTGCAAGGCAGGCAGGTGCAGAGTACCAGGTATCGCCTTGATTATATATGACCGTCCATAATCATCGCTGTGGCGGTTCACGGAAGATGAGAACAGTGACTAGAATAGGATCATAAAAACAGGGTACTGGTCGGCGAATCTTCTCATGGAATGCGGTGTTACTATAGCAGTGAAGAAAGACGCTCGAAAGGACATGAGCCTGGAAATTATCAGCGGGCCGTGTTCAAGATTAATATCCTCCCATGCTCGGCTGGAAGTATAATTTGTTACCTCCCCGTGGATCCCGTTCGATTAACAAGAGTAGAAGATGAGACACACATCCCGCTAATTAAACAACTGATCTCGGGATCGCTCCACACAGGGATCTGTTTGGTGTTAAAGTTATCCGCATATTTATACCGTATCGCGCTGATATGTAACGATCCATTCGATTGGACTGTTGTGAAAGATGTGATGTGGTTCTACGTCGCTACGGGCGGCGTGTGAGCATTGAACTGCAACGGAATCGGATAGCGCTTCTCACAAAGTATTTTGATTCATTGCTACTTTTCGCCACACAACGAACAAATAATCCGAGCTCCAATGGTCCTTTTCGGCAGTGCTGGGGATAATGCGGGAAGTTTATATAGCCAGCTCGTCTTCATCACACCCAACAAGTGATGGATTTCGCATCGGACAAATACGGACAATCTGATTCGAGGGATCTGCTTTACCCTCTTTATACAATTATGGCTGGCTGTCTGTCTGTCTGCAGCTTTTTACACTCAGACACTTCCTTTGTTCATGGCTCGCTGATTCCTCAATGCCAGCGGGATCCGCGGGGTCGGCTCTCAGGGCTCGTCTCTTCGGGACTGAATCGGAACACTTGCCACCGCTCCCATCACCACACTCCACCACTTCTCTTTCCTTGTTTTTCTACCGCCGGTTGTAATATATGAGGTATCTATCATGCCTCGTTGATCAAGCACTCCAGCCCTGGGTCTGCATAGCTGTCTCATCGCCGCAAGTCGCGTGTCCCCATGATCAGATATATTTATCGGTTCCATTCGAACCCTATGCATCCCACTCCAACATGGCAGAGAGACCGAGGATACACTGGGAGTCTTCAGGGCCATTTCAATGCATTCCATGTGAAACAGACCTCCAGAGTAGGCAGTGCTATGCTGGGGATAATGATAGCCCAAAGTGAGGCGCGGGTACAATAGATCAAAATACTTTGTGAGAAGCGCTATCCTATTCCCTTGCAACTTACAGCTCACACCATAGCAACGCAGAACCACATCACATTTTCTAGAACAATCCAATCGAATGGAATTACAGATCATCTTTCAACCCTCGTTGCATCTCAGCGCGATACGGTATAAATATGGGGATAACTTTAACGCCAAATCAATTCCGGTCTGGAAGTCCAACATACCGTCGGGAAGAGTTGAATCACATCTTCCTCTTGAGGGAAAACTACATCAGTGAGGAGATCCGTTTGTATATTGGGGTAAAACAATGTAGAAAAAAACACTCAAGGTCCACATGTAGTAATGCATAATAAAATACAGTTGAATTGCTCATAATGCATAAGGCCGGTGGACCCCCGAACCCTATGCATTATGAGCAATATGCATTGTGAGATTCTTCCCACAGTGTGATATACGTGACATTTGTCACAGTTTCATTCATTTTCCAGGATGTAGCCTCCTGGAGCTAGAATAATAAGCTCTAAGGGTCAAGAATGGCTGAACTTGGCCGCCCAATTGTTCTTTGGAATGAATGCATTGACTGTGCCAGAGGCAAGTCAACATTATGTGGGGCCTACGGTGTGGCAGGGGCAGAGGGCCGACATGTGGAATTGCTTCGTGTGTTCGGTTTCTCGGCATCTGTGCTGACAGGGAGTATGACAGGATCTATCTTCATTTTTATGCATTCACAATTTTCCATGCTTACCTTAATTTACAGCCCATATTTCGCTCTAACCATACCTTCAGAATCCTTTGCATTTTATTCAGGTTCCACTCTGAGCTTGCAAGAAGCTCCAAACGAAGTTCTTATTGTTGGGACGGTTTCGGCATCTTCCATTCATGCTGTATGTCATTTTTATTACCTTTCGTTGACGTTCGTTCGGGCGGTGCGCCACCTTGTGGCTCACGGATCGTAGGTCTCGCACTCGAGGGTGTCTTACGGGGGACACCGGGCTGTTGGCGGGCAGTACCTTCACTCGAGTTGCACATAGACTGAGACATTGCTTCTGAAGCATACCGTGAGTTATAGGGTGGTTAATCGCTCGGACGCGCGGCTTTTGCCTTGACATGGGCTTTACATACATTTTGTACATAACAGCAGCCCCAATGGTCCAAGAGAACGGACACATTGGGTGGGATTTCATTAAATACCCTGTCTAGACACGGGAAAAGGGACTCGTCTTTTGCATCTTACCACCAGCTCTCAACCTCGTGAGAGGACTTGCACATCGTACTATCGTCTTCTTATCGTCTTACATCGCTCTCTCGGAGTGCGCGGTGCACTCAACTATCGCGCCCCATCAAAACATCGCTTCTTGACACCACCACGGTCATCTGACCGTGTATCGGCTCCTCTCGTCTCCTCGCTTCGGCACTAAAAACCCCACCAGTGTGTTATACACCCTCTGCTCTTTCTTCTTTTATCCTTTCACCCCTACCCCATTTTATCGATACATTTTATACTCACCAGTCGGCACATTTTCTATCTTTTTCCTTTATTTCCGAACCTGCCCCCAGGTACAAAACCCTACTTCAACGGAAAGGATCGGTAGGTTCAAATTATAATAGCAGAACAACTACATTAAACAACTCCAATAGATCACTTTTAATGCCTGGTAACCACGAGAACCCGCTATTTTACACCTTGACCGAGTTATCCAGCAAATAGTCTTCCAGTCAGAATTGCTATCCAGCATGCGGGAATCTCAAAATTAATCAGACCATTAAACAGCTTCCACTACGAGTCTCAAGTATCGTCTTTGATTACTTGCAAGGCAGAAACTCTGACGGTAAGGCCAATTAACTCGATGGAACATTTGAATTAACTGACCGGGTGTCAAACAACGACCACTAACCTTTTCTGTTGGTGTGGGTTAGGTAGAGACAGAAACATCGAATTACAAGTAAGTCTTCCGCGCATTTCACGGCGCTGTGAGACCAGATGTTGGTCCTGTAGCGTGCATTATTCGCGTAAAAATTACTTGCCACAGACTTTGAGCCAGGCAACGAGCGTGCGGGGTGGAGGCATGAGCAATGGAGGAATCGGTGAGACATAGGCTTCATAGCGCTCATGTCTTGCAGCGTTGAGGACCACCAGGAATAGTATGGGGTACCAGCGCGGTTTTTGTAAATTGGCGACGTATGTTTACGGCTGGGTGCAGCGATGAATGTGTGTGTCAGTAAATATGGAATCCCACAATATGACTAGAGCGTGACACTGCGCCAGTGTGACGACGTCAATCTTGCAACGTCAATCAAACGCCGATCTGCGTCAGTTGAAAAACGTCACAGCGCCGATCAAACGTCAGTGCAACGTCAAAGCGCCACTTTCACCCTGCCCCCATGGAAGCCCTGTCATGAACTCCTCCAAATTTCAATCGCGGCGCGCGTCAAAGATGGATTCCGCATCCATTGTGGTCAAGTAGATCTCGACTCCTGGGCAACCTCGGCTACCATAGCGGAATTCAACACCGTTGCTGAGCTTGTTTACCGCAAACTATTTACTACGGAAGCTGTCGACAATCTGCGATCACTGCCGTACCGTGATATCTCGCATGAAAATGTTGTTCTCCTCAATCGCGATGCTCTATTCTACATTGAATTTGTGGCTGCTATCAAGAAGGGAGATATTGGCCGTGTTGTCAACGTCCTCCAGGTCTGGATGGTTATGATGCGGTCCCCGAAAACTATGCCCAAGTACGCCGATGCGATATTTGAAACTTTACGGCGAATTGACCGGTACGATCCTGTTTTAAAATAGAGTCTTATTTTTAGCAACGGCTTGCTCGTATTAACCTAATCCAACAGGCATTTTTTTCTTCACAACCGGCTTGTCAACCTGACCGGCCGGCCATATAGCTTCAAGGAGGTGGACTTGCTTCAAGAGCACCAGAATTCCTGGGCAAAGGTATGATGCAGTGCAGGTGACTTCGCATCTGGGGCTGATTGTTTCCGTAGATTATCTACAATGCAAAGGGGTCAAATAGGTCATGGAGCTGGTTATCGATGATCACCGTCTGCATTTTTACCCTCCGTGATACCATGCGTACAGTCCAGAAAACCTTCAATATTACTAGCTACGGGGAGCGCCACACTGTGCCGGACATGACCGAGGAGGTTCAGACACTCGCCGATGCGCTCAAAGATGAGCAGCTTCAGGAGTATGTTGTCAATCGTCCGGCCAACGACCCGACCGACTCAACGTCTGTAAAACCGGTCCGCGATCTTCTCGAAGAAGGTTCCAAATACGCAGATACCCGGGGTGCTTTCAAAAAATTCACAAAGGAGGAGAGGAAGGCCGAGAACTTGGGCTTCGTCGATGGTACTGTGGACGATTCAACGGACCATGTGGATGATGGTGAGGATTCGGGGATGGAGGAGGACTATCAGGTCACGGGCGATGATCTTGGTATTGACGACGAGGAGCCGTACGCAGATGCCGCAGTTCTGCTGGAGACCGCTACAGATCTTGTATCTCATTACATTTGAAACTAGATATATTTTTACAGAGCTAATTAAACAATGTATTAATTCGACTCTAATGTAACCGGTGGAGTTAGATTGCATTGTCAGGTTGGAATTTTTGACTCACGTTCATGGCCAAGGTCAGTTTCAATCTCTAAATCTATCCCGCTTCTCGCTCTTGTCACAATTGACTCGCATTGTTGAGGGTTAACGCCAGGCACGCCGTGGAGTTCTGCAAGCTCTGCAAGCTTATTATCGAGTACTCCTTGTAAAAGAACTGCATCCTCGTAAACGCGCGAGCCCTCCATATTAAATTCTTGGGCATTTTGAAACAGAATATGCCAGAGTGCTGCATATTCGGTTGTGGACTTGACGTGCTTCGTATGGGAAAACTGCTTGATTTTTGCTATTGACATCGGGTACTTTATGAGAATGTAGTATGTGGGCCAGGCCTAAAGTGTGAAAATCAATAGGAGCAAGGAACTGAGAAGAAAACGACTCACTGTCTTCCGCGGGAGAGCCATGAATATTTGACAGATTTTTTCTGCTGGTTTCCCAGGCTTCAATGCGGGACGTGTATGGCCGAGAATCGCATCATGGCAGCTATCGAAAACTGGCGTAAGTTTCTTGCGCAAATCGGCCTCGGCGAGAGCTTGGAGTGCCCCAAAGGCACGCTCCCGCTGCTCCGCCTCTCGCGCCTCGAGTTCCGAATCCGGATGACGAACAAGAAGGTCTTGTATGGCTGCCACAACTTCGGCTCCATATTTTGGAGCCCAGTGCCAACGGACCGTTTGTGTGAGGGCATCTGTGGAGGTGATATCGCGAACCCGTGCCACTAATGCCTCGATAACCTGGTCTGACATCAAAATCTTGCCCGTAATAATGTACGCGTTAGGGAATTCCCGCCGAGCGATCATGTCCTGAGAGTGCGAAGTGTCTCTTTAGCTTCATTAACTAGATCTTCTGAGGCCTTTTCATTCCGCCGTCGACCGGATTTTAGATTCGAGCCTCCGGTAAGACGTACTGTTTCGACGGGGAAGAGGTCGGGGGTGCAATTATCACAGCAACGTCCCCCCGGAGGAACGGGATAAGGTAGAGCGACTGAGAACAAATTAGGCGCGAACAGAAACAAAGGATAACTCTTACGTTTCGAGTCGTTGCCAAAGAATTTATTCCACGCTATGCGACGGCAGCGAGTGGTCACAACGTATTCCAAGAGAAACCTTCTATCCCTGGCTTCCATGGCGGACATGGCCTTCTTGCTCTTTCTCTTGAGCACAGTTTGTGGCTCTGCGTCTTCGTGTGCCTCCACTGCAGCATCTCTGTCCATTTTCTCTCCATCTGCAAGTTGTAATGGTGTATCAGGTGAAAGATCGTCATTGGCATCATCTGCGCTGTCGCTCTTCAGGATATCAAGCTCAATTTCATGGCGCATGAAAGCAGAACTGGTGATATAGAGGACAGCTTCGCCAAGGAGTTCTGCTAATCGCACGCAGCGGCCGCTCTTTTGCACAAGGGATAGAAACGACCGCGGTAACAGCCAGAGGATAATCCGCATGATGCGCTGGAAGTCCATACCCTTTACATAATTTTAGTAATCAAGCTAGAAGGGGCGATGGAAGCCCACCATTCCCAGTGCATCTGTCGTGGCCACCCCCCGGAGAGACCCGTTCTCGATCCGGTCTTGAATCAATTTTTTCCTTTCTTCGGAAATAAACCGGTGGTAGAATTCGAAAATTTCGCCGTCAATGTGTTCGGGAGTATTACGACGAAGGAAGTCTTGATTTTTTTCGACCTCTATTCGTTCACCCGCATAGACGAGAGTCTGCCGAAAGTCCTTTGGACTATTAAAGTCTTGGGGAAAAAATGACATGAGGTCGGCGAAAGTGTCTTGTGGGTGTTGCAAAATGTGCACAGAGAGCGCAATATTGGGCTTTGCATTTGACACAGAGACTCGTGCGCAGCCAGCCGGTAATCGAGCTTCACGATGATGTCGTCGATAACATCGCGGGGCATCGTGGCTGACCCTACAACAATAGGTAGCCCACTCGGCAGGCGACCTAAAAGAATGTGCAGCTTCGAAAATTCTGGTCTAAAATCGTCATTTCCCCACTCGGTGATGCAGTGGCCTTCGTCTACAACCTGGGCTATAATATTCTCTGAGAAGGATTTCTTGGAGAGAACGAGATCGTGGAATTTCGACGTGATAGCCATTTCGGGGCTGACTAGCACAATACGATACTTATTATTGCCGATGTCCTGCAAGAAATTATAGAAATGATCCTCCACATAGGAAATAGGCTGAAATTGAGTAGCTACTCGAGATTTTGACTATTGGAAGTGACAGCAGCAGCCGGTACTCCCTTCTCATTAAGGCCGGCAGCCTGAGATTCCATCAGCGCCGTGAGTGGGCTAACAACCAGTATGATTTTCTGGCAGTCTTTATCGGTGTTTCCAGGAGCCCAGTAGTAAAAAAGTGGGTACCAATAGGCCAGAGTCTTGCCGCCGCCGGTCGGGATATCCAGAATTGTGCTGATCCCTTTCAGCACATTTTGGCCGGCATCTGTTTGGTGGGCACGTAAAGAAGACTTCACAAAGGTTCCTGGATGCCAGCTGGAGTTTTTCGATGTCAAGTTCGACCAGAGGCTGGAACGGCATGAAAAAAGGAGGTGACCCAAATTGGGTGATCGGCAGATGTAATTCGTGAATAGCGCGCTCAATTTTCATGCTTTCGTCTTTGAAACTAGTGTGGCGGCAATGCGAACGTATTAGAATAAAAATCGTCTCTTCAAAATTTTCATGCAGGGGGTTTGGATTTTCGATGTGGCGAAATTTCTCTAAGTCAATTCTACCTACATCGGCAACTCCCGACCGTACTAGCCGCCGGTTAGAATCCTCCAGCCGCTTCGCCATCAGCCTGTGATCGACTGTCATCAAAGGTCATCGGCGTGCGGTCTGGTTCGAGCCTAGGAGGGACTGGCAGGACGCGCATGCTTAGACGACCTCCCACATCTACTTGGCTCCCTGGCACCCGTTCTTGCGTCTCCACTACACCCTCGAGGATGCCTTTGGCGGCACGGAATACGACCGAGCCCAGTGTTTCTGCACTGAACCGCCGGAAATTTCTCCCTCAGGCGGTAGGAGGGAAAAGGGGCAAGGCAGCGAGATTTGAGAGGTTACTTTTAAAGGGACGGGAGGATTCATCAGCATTGGAGCTCTGCGAACTCAGGGCCTCGCTCGAGCTGTCATCTAAGTCTCGCATTGTATGTCCCTCTTCTTTCTATCCTTTTTAATGTGTACTGACCTGCGGCAGTCCGACCCTTGCCAACTCGGCGCGCCTGTGCCGGTAACGGTTCTTACCGCCAGCGTGCCCTTGCCCTCCGCATCCGTACGTCTCTCTCCCTCTTCTCTGTCTTTCAGACCTGCTGACTTGTCCTCCTTAGGGCCCTCTGCACCAAAACGCCATCGTGGCTCCCCCACCTCCCCCATCACCAAAACCGGGGACACCTGCCAAGCCCTGATGTGAGTCACCGGGCCGGATCGGGCATATCAGCCCATATAAGGACGCCATCTGGCCCCAGAGTGCTCATAAGGCGTTACAGGGCGCATACTAAGCTGATGCAAAGATGTAAGGCTGCTATGCGCCTTACGATGGCATATCAGGCTGTACCCAACCAATACCCAACATATGATTATAGAGAATATAAACACTTTGGTACATACATATAGATTCACCTTGACCGCCCAAACAATCACCGATAACTTGCGTACCTCCGACTTCACCGATGGTAATCCTCGAGCATGTATGTTTGAGATCCATTGTATCTGGGCCCAGCCCCAAGCACGGCCCCCTGCCCAATTCACTACGTGCACGTGCTGATGTCGATGGGCCCGACGCTGACCGCTGATAATGGAAGCCTGCGTCTCAAGCGTCTCGAGCAGGAGAAGACGAACGGGATACCTGGGATCCTTGCACAAGTAGAGGAGCGTCTTTTAATTTCACTTGTTAGAGGTGGCGGACTCACTTGGTACAGATGAAGACCTCATCCGCAGCCGGGCCTACGTCCCTGACCTTGGATCGCCCACCGACGCCCGGCCCCATCACTATCAAGCAGCGCACGGCGCTCGCCTCGCTCCAGGAGCAATTTGAAGCGGGAGATCTCATTGCAGACGTTGCGGTATGTCTTTTCCTTCTTCCTTCCCTCCTCTATACACGGTCATGCATACTCAGAAATTCGATTGCACAGGCCAGTGTCCTTGCACCCACCCACAACGCGAACGCGTTCGCAGGGGAGCGCAGCGCGTGGAAGGTGCCAACTCCCACGTCTGCGTTCGTTTACCTCCCACTAACGCCCACCTCCACCGCCAAAAACGCCTTCGAGCACACCCACCGCTCCGCCCACGATGATAGCCTCGTGCCGCAAGCGAAGGCGCACATTGAGGTGCGTCTTCCTTCTTCCTCCTCCTCCCTCTTCGTCTTCGTTTTCCTTGTGTATGCATAGACACTGATCTACTGTATTCGCTGTATTCCCTGGGTTCGTAGGCAGAGGCTTTGCCTACCATGATAGGCAGACATAGGCAGAGTTTGTACTGGGGCCAGTATGCAGCCTTCTGTTCACCTTCAATACACCACATCACTCGTATATAAGACTTGTGTTGAGTGTTTTGCTTGGTTGGTCGCTTATTTTGGTAGTTGCGGCGCGGTACGGCAGCCTGGGAGCTCTCGACCATGAACCGGCCATATCGGGCGCTCGGCAAGTCCCGAGCCTGGGCCTGTGCTCACAGATACTGTACTATTACGACCAAAGGTTCACGGGGTGTCACCAGTCACCTCGATTGTTCACTGGGTTCAGTGTTCAAAAGTCGGCCAAAGGTGTCACTGGCTTGGAAATTATTCATTCGGCCGGTCACCCGCTCGCAACCGCCAAATCAACCCGTCCATGGCCGTGCAACGCCTTAGACTAGCTTGGACTACTTTAGAGCGCTCGCTTGGACTCGCCAAATACTATCCGAAGACTTATGGGGCTCAAGAAGGCCCTCAATCATTTTTAAAAAATTTATCGTATATCAGGTGGGTTGCTTCTGTCGCCTTTCGGATTCTGCATCTACTTCAGGTCCGCTTAACCATTGAAGTGTCTACTTGATAGTAGAGGCGAAGGAATAATGAGCAGGCACATCTGTGAAACCGGGCAAAGCCGGAAATTTGTTTTGCGGTCATAGCTATATGTACGCAAGTGAAATTCAATTTTACTCATTTTATCGCACATCTCTCCGTCACAATGGACAGCAACGATACTCCCCAAAAATCTGACTGGATCGGACAAGGCAAGAGATGGGCGCTAGCTCCGCCGCAGATCAGAATAATAGCGACCGAGTTCTTCTCCATTCCACAGTCCATGGAATACGAGCTTCTTCCCTCACACCCGCTACCAGGGCCCTGCCTGGGAGGAGCACTAGTTTTTTTTATCGTCGTTTTTGCCTCCTTTTTTTTTTTGTCGAATATGAATTAGCTCAAAAACTGTTTTTGCGCTTCCTGCGGACTCGAAAAAAACATTGTTCACTAGCTCAATGTAACCGTCACCGGTACCAATTTATGCAGTTCACGACCCTCCGTCACCTGTCACCTGAACCTTTGGTCGTAATAGTACAGTACGCTCCAGCTCGCTCGTATCGACGAAAACAAAGAAACCTTCGCTCAAATTCGTATGGCCATCGACAAATACGATGCGCTACACTCCGCCATCACTGATGAAGAGAAGGACGATGATTTCGACCAAGAGGAATCGAACTTGCAGTGGTCTCTGGGTTCCTCTCTTAAGCGAACGACTTCAGAAACGTTGCATGAAGACTTGAAAGACAAGAATTTAACTACAATCTCTGCCAGTTCCTTAACGATTTCGTTCGCAACCGGCGGCGGCTTCACTGTGTTCCGACCCCCCGTACACTCACCTAACTCTACCTAATCCTACATGAACTTACATGTGGCGAGGTTAGTGTATGTGCATCTACCTATGTGTACGCCGGGACGTAGACTCACCTTCGGCTATCTAATCCTAGGTCCACTTACGTGCTTCTACGTCGCGTAGACACAGCCTTGGCTACCTTCGGCTGCGTGCGTCTACGTAGGTCTACGTACGTTGGCAAGGGAGGTTGACGTGGTCCGACAACGGCCGATCACCTACTGACTTGGAGGATATACCAGACGCGACGGCGCGGCACACCTGAGATGCGGCACATCAGAGTTCAGATGCAGCACATGTGCTGCATCTGGTTCAAGTGCGGCACATGTCACAAAACAGGAGTGCCGACGATGCGATTCGCATCAATCACGCAATCCTCGGGCGAAAACAGGCCCAAATATTTGCCCCATTTCTTTCCTCTACCACCACCACCACCCGCCTTCACCGACGCTCATCCCGCTGGTTTCCGCCCCAAAACGCGTCGCAATGGCTTCAAAACACACTCCCGACGACCAGAAACTGATCGACAGCCTGTCAATGGGCGTCATGACGGCATTTCGAAGCTCGGTACGCGTTCTCTCCCCACGCGTTAGGCCCATTTGACGCGTCGAGCACGTCTAGATCTACCAACAGGGCTTCATCGTGGGCAACCCCCATCTCTTCATCAATAACGACTGGATCGATGTTGTCCAGCTTCGCGCGTTCCTCGAGAACACGACCATCCACCCTGATAATTCGGCTCTAGCACGCGTCAAGGTCGAGTATGACGCGTCTGACGCGTCCGTCAGCCGTCCTTCTGTGATTCCCGATGTCAGAGTCCGAGTTCTGACCGAGGGAACTCAGGAGGTCCTCGAGATACTGTCGGACTCGGAGGATACCGTGGGGAGCCCAGGTGTGTCACCAGCCACTTTGTATTCTCTGACTCACTGATTCACATATACCTCCTCCTCCTTCTTTAGATACCCGCCAATCGTCACCGCTTCCCCCATCTGACATTCCTAGTGACTCGACGTTGGACACGGCCGCCGGTAAGCCAGATTTATCCATATTTCTTCGCATTTCTTTCTCAGTGATTTCACAGATGACCGTCAATCGACCCCGTCTGATATGCGTAGTGACTTTGCGTCCCATGGTGACTCTGAGTCCGATACGGCCGCAGGTACGTCAGATTTATCCATCTTTTCTCACTCGATCTAATCTGCTGGCGAAGATCTTGATGGGTACTTCTCGTCCGATGAGCTGGAGGTGGTGCCAGGGCTCCAAAAATCGGACACGGCGTGGTTGGATGAGGAATTGACGTCGCGGGTACGCATCGGAGAGTTCCAAGTGACGGCAGAAGTCACCGTCGAGCACGTCGAATATCTAACCGAGCTCCCCTCTCTTTACCCGATCCCCGAGACGCCGACCGCGTTTGTGATTGATCTACAGGATCCCAAGTTCAATATCACGAAAAATGGGGCTATGTATACCGTAGACGCGCTCATAAAAAACAAAGTACGTAGCCAAGTTTGAATATGGGATTCAAGTTCATATATATTTGGACAGGATAATGACTCCTGGAAGGGGAACACCAGAACCGGGGATTCCCACGTCTTGGTTTCATTCGAGCCGGGTGCAGAGCCCATTCTCTGCCGTCGATCGCGCTTGAACTGCAAAGGCAAGAGGATCATCTTCATGCACCGAATTCTGTAACTGAAACTTTCATTTCCAGGAGCTTATGTCTGCGAGCGCGTTGATCCCCGGCTCCTCAAAGTAGTCCGGCGTGATCTTGAGCCCGCCTCGCGTGATGCAGTCTTTGCCGCTCAGCGCCAAACGCGGCGGGATGAGGGGACCACCGCAGAGCGCAAGGTTACCCAGTAAGTTGATTTTTGTCGCCTTTATGTCGCACAGTTTATTCTAATTGTTTTCCAGATTTATCCAGCTCATTCGGGGCCAGAAGTGTGGTGCAACCGACAAACATGGCGTTAAATGTCAAGGAGTTCCGATTTTGAGAACTAAAAAACAGGTCTGCACGCATTTCAGTTCATTCCCAAATATATCTCAACGGGATCGCGTCTAGATCTCGCGCGGCCATAAATTTTGGGTCGGATGCAGCGGTTTCGAATCAAGCTCCACCGGCAGGCATAACAGTTGGAGTATTCCGGATGACGTCGATGGACCGATGTTTGTTAAGGGTCTTTCGGGTGCGCCTTTAGTTGCCGGCGACTCTAAGGATACTGCACCATGCAGCGCCATTCTTCATCCAACAACGGGCCTGAAGCAACGCCACTGTCATAAGCTTTTATTTTTATTTCCACAGCCGTGTATTCTAAATGATAACTGGTTGGCAGCACACGACCATATTATCAACGGGAGCGGCGTAACGAGCTCTATTGTTAATCGCCCATGCGAGGCCAGGAGAACGATCTATGTTCCTGTAGATACGAACATTCGCAAGGCTCTCATTATTCCCCCCCGCAACATCGCTCACAATCACCCCATGCCTTCGTTGAAGAAGGTTTCCCTCGAGCTCAAGGAGTCTTACCGCAAGTGCATCAAAGCCTCGGGCTGCGTGGGCGCAACAGTTGCGAAAGTAGATAATGGTGCGTGACCATTTTATTTACCTGCACTCAATATTCATTACGCCATTTCCTAGCCCCGTCCACCCAGCTCCTTCTCAATGGCAGGAAACCCGCGGAATTTGCGCCTGCTCTGCAGTCAAACAAGGTGAAGCGAAAGCTGGTGCGCGAGGTGAAAATGGAGGCATATCCCGCCGGTCTTGGCCCGGCAGGTATGTGGATTTGGCTCTGCCGATCACCCGGAACTAAACTGAACTTGCTAGGCGCGTTCAAACTCTTCTTTGACGAACTTCAGAAGCCTGTGGACGAGCGATATATCCAGCGTCTCGTCACAATGCCTGACGGTGGTATTATGATCCTCACGTGTCTTGCCGCATTGATGAAGCTCCTGGATGACACGGGTGTAACGAGCTTCGAAACCGACACCACATTCAAGCGCGTCGAAGGAGATATCAACGAGTGGGAGGTCGTCCTTTTTCTCAAGGCCCTGCAGCGCGGCAAGTATCGCTTTTTTTGCTCGATTGTTCGATCGTACTGAATTCACGGATTCCGCTGTTACCATCGCTCGCGCTTACGTCAATGGGGCGAGTACCGAATTTTATGAGCGCCTTTACGACGAGTTTCAGTCCGTCAAGATGGACTTGACCGGAAAGCCCGTCGCCTTTAAGCGCTTTGTCAAAGGAGGTAATCTTTTGGCGATGAATTCTGACATGGAAGGCGCACAGGTAAGTATTAGAACCAGCACGCTCTCGGTTTATAATGTTATCATGGCGACGCTTTAGGTGTTAGGGGCCGCGCACTCCTTCTTCAAGACCAACGTCCCTGAATACAGCGGCCTTAGCAGTGATACTCCAGCCGAAGAAGTGGCGCCACAGATCATCAAGTTGTGCACGACTCATGCAAAACGGTAAGCCTCTTTTCCCCGTTCGCATTCATTTTCCGATGGTGTATCTCAGTGCCGTTCTTGACTTCCGAGGACTTGTCTCTGAACAAGACTATCACCGTCTCATGGATTTCACATACATTGACTCAGAAGAGACACTCGAAGAGTTTTCAGAGTATGTGCGCGGTCTGGGAGTGAAGAAAATTCAGGGTAAGCTTCAATCATTTCTTTCGAGCATTTGATTTATTGCGGGGCGCCAGATTGGTGGAACCACAAGGCGATGAGCGCATGGATCCTTCCGTGCCTTATCAAGTCCCAGTCCCCTATGAGCGCCGAGGATTGGGACAACACACCAGCGACTACGAACACGGGCGAGGCTCAGCACCACTGGACTAACTCCCGGACTGGGACGAAATTGTCTCTTGTGGAGGCGATAGAGACG
Source organism: Mycena capillaripes (assembly GCA_029204075.1). Taxonomy (NCBI): domain Eukaryota; kingdom Fungi; phylum Basidiomycota; class Agaricomycetes; order Agaricales; family Mycenaceae; genus Mycena; species Mycena capillaripes. The sequence goes on from JARHKZ010000001.1 coordinate 3,214,759, forward strand.
TGCGTACTCTTTCTCTTATCCTATTAAGTCTTGATTAATTTTTCGCCAGCGCCCGCAAGGTGGACGAGGGTGTAGCGCGCGAGATTGAGATATCGCTCAAGTCCGGCGTTCTCGTGAACCCGCGCAATGATTTGTCTCATCGCCTGGCCCGCAACACGACTCGTGCATCCACGACCATGCGCAAGTCCCGCGAGTCTCGTGAGCTTGCAGACGAACAGGCTCTCCTCCAGATGGAGATCGAAGCGGAGAAAGAGGCCCGCAAGGCTTCAGCGGCACGACTGAAGGCCTTGCAAGTCCGCAAGTCCGCAGCTCGCAAAAACATGCCCGCTGCGAAGCGTCGCGGTGCTCGTACTGTTGTCGTTGGCTCCAGCTCCAGTGGTCGTGTCACAACACGAACGATTGGTACGATTTTCTTGGTCAATTTCTTCCTGTACAAGAGCTAAATGAGTCGCTCACAATCAGTATCAACGCCTCTCCGTTCCACCAATGACGCGGAACCTCCTTCTCTACCTATGGCCTCAACGTCGGCGACTCTCCTTCTGGCAGACGGGGCAGTAACTTCCGCCGCACCACTGTCCTCATTCAACTGGCAGAACCCTGACACGCAGGGCACCGCGTACACTTGTGGTGTCGAAGGCAACCAGCAGTTCGGCAACTTCAACTTCGACTTTTTGACCCCCGATCCTTGGAATTATGGTAATATCGGTGATGATCTTACGTGGCTCAATTCGCTCATATTCGACAACACGCCCTCGGCGCCGAACCCGAATTACGACTCCTCCACTGGCAAGCCGACCCCTGATGATATGGTTCAGTCTTCCCCTTCAAACTCGTTGCCTCGGCTCCCTCCGATTCCCCCATCGCCCTCATCTGCCTCGATGTCTCCCGCGTTCGATGCCCTTGCAATGGAACCGATCGCCACCACATCGAAAAAGCGCAAAACGCGTGACGAAGTCGATCCGTCGAACATGGTTGAAGGAACGCGTGCGCGCAAAGCCCCGAAGCGCTTCGACATTTAATGTATGAGGTGTGTGTGTGTTTTTATCGCCTCTACCTTACTCAGAATGTTATAGACGGGCTGAATTTTTCGCACTTCCGTTTCGTATGTGAAGTCGCATCTACATACAAATCAAGTTTTTCTGTTCTTGTACCTTATTATTAGCGAGCAATTGTGTTTGTTTTTCTCACTCAGCTAAGAAAACCCATTCCATGTAGAGGACATTAGTGACCCTCTCAAGTGATAATTGATTGCCAAAAGCTTCCTTGGAGAGGGTTTTGCGAATGTTCAACCAAGTCGAAGGGCGGCTGCCGCATCATGTGACAGTGCCGACGATGGACTCAAGAGCCGCACACCGTGTGCCGCACTTGGCAGCGGTGTGTCGAACTTGGATGCGGTGTGCCGCTGATGAGCGTGGGGTGCCGCATCTGTTGTGTGCTGTGTCTGCCGCGTCTGGGGAATCCCGACTGACTTGTGCCGACATCAGTCAACTGATGTCCCTGATCGGCCGTTGTCAGCCCATGTCGACCCACACTGTCGAACACGGCCGACGGCACCACGCAACGCAGTGTCTACGTGTGTCTACATGCGTCTACGGCATGAACTGACGTAGAGTAACGTAGACATACGTTGTCTACATGGGTAGACGAACTTCTTCGTCTACCCATCATCTACGGGGGTAGACACACCCTCTGTCTACGAGGGGTCGGAACGCAGTGCTTGTCTCCACCCGGGAGAGACCGAGAATTATTGCGGTACCCCATCCGCGCTTGTCTGAGATCCCTACTAAGCACGGCAGATAGGTACTGGGGAAGCGCGGGTGCGGGGTGCGCATTGCCTCCGTGTCGTTCGTCCGCTGCTCGCCCGCAGCCGTGTCATCGCGGCAAATGCAGCCGGCGCTGGCGCTGCGCATGGGTGACTCGTCGACGAGCGCAGACATAGACGGCGCTCGCATGGCGCGTTGGACCGAGGATCGGTTGTTTCCCAAAGGAGCTCTTACAGTAAGCTCTGAGTGAGGACAACACGGTGGATTCTACAAAAACCGTTGTCGCCTATGATTGAATGTACCTGCCGTAGAGCTACCGCAGACTGTTTCAATTTGCAGACGTTTCTTTACCCTCATTTGTCCCTCGGCGATGCCAGGAATCGACATTCTGGTGGACTTCCAATAGTACTTCATTCAATTTCATTGTGTTGAGTTGCTCAAGTGCCAATTCTACTTACGGTCAATTCCGACGCTAACCCTCCAATTCGATTCCTTTCACACTCAGAGAATTGGTCCAGGATTTTGAATCCTGTGCGCTAACTCTGCGCTGTTCGATGGTTGAGGTGACTGGGAAGCACGTAGTCGCTTGCGTGCCCATTGACGACGAGCAAACCCGTCCTGCCACGGGTCGTAGAACAAGAGGACTTCGAAATAGCAGTACTGATGCATTCTCCATCAAGCACTCCGAGGATTCAATACATAGCAAAACAAAACTTGGCAAGCACTAAACCAGACCGGTATTCGAATTCCTGCAAAAGACTCACCACGCGTACAAGATGCGTTCTGCGCCATACGGCTTGAACTTCTCCAACTCTACACACCCGCCAATGGTGTCGACCACGATCTTCTCGAACGGCATATACGTGATGCAAAGGTCCGCTTGGGTCTTTGAGGTGTCGAACCCAAACGCGGGAGGCTCGGAGAGGCCCTTGGGTGCGGGCAGATTGTCGCGCAGGGTAGGGAAGTGGCGGCTGATAATATCAATGATTTTATTGGCGACCTATGGGTGAGAGATGAGTAAATAAAGCACAGAGAATCAGAGAAATTCTAAAGAGGTTAATAACGCACATAGCTGCCCCCAACGAGAATGTATCGTTGGTTCTTCGCCACGTCGCGCTCGGCCGCAAGTAGATGCGCCTGGGCGGTGTCGCGTGCGGAGACGTAGAAGGCGTGCGTCGGGGGATAGTTAACCCTGCTTTGTATTCTCCACGTGCGATGTCCCAGAAGAAGCCGGCGGAGCGGTTAATCGCGGCAAGTGAGGTGGGTGGCTGGATGGGCGGGTCGAACATGCCGCTGATCCATCGGCGTGCCGTCAGGAGCGGGGTCTATATGATAAAATGGGTCATACCTACCCGGACAAGATGACCGCACCCGCCCACGCGGGCTTCTCTGTTTCAACGCACTCCCAGAATGCGCGCTCCGCCAGGGCCTTGCAGACGCCATAGACAAAACGCGGGTTGGCCGATGCCTTGGCCTCCTCATAGGTGGAGGGATTCCCGTCCTTCTCTGTGTATACTCGCCCTGGTTCGGGCTGCGACGGCTCGAAGACCGCACCGAACGTTGAGGTGAACACCACGCGCCGGATGCGCGGCTCGAGTTTCGTCGAAACGAGCAGGTTGCGCGTACCGTTGATCGTGGGGATAAGCATGTCTGGCACCTCGTTGTCTAGGCGACAAAGAATGGTATTTGATGCCAACGCCTGACGAACTTAGTTTCCCGTCCTGCACAAACACGAAGTTATCCAGCTGGACCAGACATAAAGTCAGCTTGGGATACAGTCTCGACGGTGCAAGGGTCCACTTGCAATGTTCCCACAGAGTCACCGTCCACATTCCAGCGGGCGGAGCCAGAAGCTTTGAACCGCTGTGGCTACATCCAGCCAACATGAAGTATCCAGGCTATCCAGCCGTGGAGCCGCTGGAGCGCGAAGTGAGTCCAAAAGAAATCGAACTAATCCATAGTCGCCAGCACGAGGTTCGAGTCGAGATTCAGACAAATCTGTGGAAGGAGTTGCCCATGCGTAAAGTTAAGTTGAGAGACAAGGAGCGAAATGGAAAGATGACAAAAAGACGCTGACGGCATGGCGGCAAAACTCGAAAAGCGGCGCCCATGGCAGTGCAAAATCGACATCGCCCGCGATGGCAAATACGACTAATTCACCTCTCCTCGCTTCCACCTAATCCTTTTCGTCAGTTCCCAACCATAAACACCCGCTTCTCAATTGCCGCGGCATCACGGCGCTGGTTCCGAATCCGTATGCAACCGTTTTTATGCACTTGGTTGTTCCTGTAGGCTGCCGCACTGTTGCGAAGGAGTACCACACTGGCATGTCCTCCAGCCAACCTCCGCTTCAAGCTCAAGTCATTCCGGCTAATTAATTTGGCACCACTGTTGTCCATCGCGCAGCAGAATATCGGCCAAGGCCTTTCATGCTACGAGCGACATAATGGCATACTACTGACGGCATTTGCCATCTTTGCCGAATTCTGGTAACTCCTCCTCGTCTAAGCCATAGCTGTACCGTGATATAATGCGGGCCCTTCGATAATATTCCGTGTTTTACTTATTTTCTGGCTGCGGCCAAGCGGACATGAACAGCAAAAGAAAAATCCAGCCACACGCACATTGCAAGTCACAAGCTATCAAAGGCACTCAAAACAAATTTCACCGTGAACTGGTCGCCATCAGAATTTCATCCCACTGTATCGGGTGCAAACTTCATTCCGCGGCTATTCGATATATCCGCTCGAGCGCGTCCACGAGTACGACTCGTGGATCACGGAGCGGCGCGCCGCAAGATACCGCGTCTCTGGATCGAATCAAAGTCGTAAGTCCTGCTCTTTTTGTGCCGCGAGTATCAAGGTCATAAGCGCCGAATTAGTTCCGCGATTGACTCTGATTGACTACTTTGGTTTCGATTCGTAACTGAATTCCACCGCCCTCGACCAATCACATTCGCGAATCACCGTACGAGCAGTAGCGGGATACGTGTGCTCCTTGAGTCAAGGTCGACCGACGACGACACCTTGCGGATCAGCCCAGTGGTACGGACGGGCGCCGCAAACAAAGACCTCGTGGGCAGTGCAATATCTACGTTCCCCAGTCCTCCACGTATAAAGAGGAGTGGAAAACTTCTCTGAACTTCATTCTCTTCTTTCTTCGCCTTCTTTGACCTGGTGTCTACCTACCTACTTCCTTTCCTTCGGCCACGGTCCACCTTTTCCGTTCACTCCCACCTTTCACTTTACAAATGGTTCGCATTCTTCCAGTCCTTTGCATTGCAGCAGCATGTGTAATGGCGGGTAAGTGCCTCGATCCCGTTTGAAGCGAATTATTAAACTCCCGGTCACTAGCGCCTGCGAAACGATACCAGAGCGGATCCATGCTCGGAATCCAGAGCAGAAGCCAGAGCAGCAACCAGTCCAGCAAGCAGTTCAGCAACCAGTCCAGCAACCAGAATGCAAGCCAGAACGGAATCCAGAACGGAAGCAGCCCCGCCTGCAATGCTGCGCTTCTCAAGACCATCTTCGACGTCACCAGTACTGAAACGTTGCTGGCCCAGATTGCCTCCAAACTCAATTCGACGTAAGTACTTGGTGTGATATGATTCAGAGGGTCCGTCTGACGCATAATTTCAGCGACCTTGCAACTGTGAGCGCAGCAGTGGTGGCAGGAGTTGGAATTATCAGCATGGACAAAGCAATCATTGACATCCTTAACGCTATTAACAGCGGACAGGCCGCTCCCTCCGCTTCCCTCAATCAAATTGATGATGCGGTGAACACAGTGAGCGACGCGCTGAAGTTCATCACGGAGTAAGTGCTATCGTTTTTCAATGCTTCTGGAATTTTAATCATAGCGTCTTTACCAGCCCGAACGTGAATGCGACCGTCGTGGCGGCACAGGACATAGTGTCCAGAATTCCCAATGATGGGACCAGTGTCGGCGATGAATGTAAATGAGCGGGTGGTTCTCCGAGCATCATGACGAGGTTATGTAGTCAATGTCTGTCCACAATGCCAAGCGCTGAAAGCGACCATTTGTGTTATTTCACGCACCTTCACAACCGCCTTTGTGCATCAAAACTAAGTTGAACGGGTAATCATATGACATAAACAGATTCCTGGCCGCATTTAGTTGCGCAGTTTATAGGCGAAACATCGATAAGGAGCTGGTCGAATCTGGTGTAGGTTGAATTTCCCGACCTTCCCAGCAGCCGTCAACGTCGCGACACCGGTGATGGCTAAGGATGGAGACGGGTCGCGGGTGTGGGCGGGTACGGGTACGGGTCGCAATTTCAGACCCGTGCTCAACCCGCATACCCGACCCGTGTACCCGCGGGTTTTTGAGGGGTGTATTTCGGCTTTTTTCTTCACATTTCTCTGTTTTTCTTGCTCACCATTGGCTTTCTGGTCATTAGTAGACTCATCACACACCTCATACTCATCCGATTTTCTGCTCGCTTGCTGACCCATCATCTCAAACATGGCTCAGATTTTATTTATATTGTTCTCCTGATTGTTCGGGTGCCTTCGCCCCGTGCAAATTGTCCAATTTCCATTGCTCTCAGCGTGAATTTGCGGCCTGCACGAAGGAACTATAACAGTAGGTCAAATCAAATATCATGAGGCTGGAATTCGCAGTTATACCTGACGAATTTGGGGACCCGCGGGTAACCCGTACGGGTTTTGGACCCGACCCGCGTACAGGTACGGTTTTTGCGGGTCCGGGTACGGGTAGGCCCAAAGGTACCCGCGGGTGTACCCGTGTCCATCCTTAGTGATGGCCGCTTTCCAAGGGAAGTCCTGAGACAGTCAAAGCCGGCGTGCCGTCGGCACGGCGCTATTCGCCAACCCCATGGCTCCAGCACCGAGCGGCAGACGAAGAATTATTCCTCAAAGTTCGCGAATCCATCGAGGGTTTTCATAGTTCAGACGAGTGGATCGGACGCAGGAGTTCGTGCCGTAACAATCGCAGTATCTTAAGATTCCCGAACGCGCGCGCGCTCACTGAGCAATACCACAAAAATTCTCTGCTGCCTCTGTTAATCTTGCGAAATTTGGGAACTGCATATTGGGCTACGCCTGACGGTACATGCACTGCCACAGGAGACTGAGTGCGCGCAGCAGCAGCGCTTTCAGAAAGCTGGACTTGCTTGTCGCCATCATTTTCAGCGGCAGTGGTTTTCGCCGGTTCGCGAATATGTCCGAGTGGGCCTCGAGATTCTTGCAATGAAGGTTGAAGAAGACGCCGTCCGAGGATATGATGTAATATTAGAATTCAGGGTGCAAACTAGAAAGATTACATTTCAAGTTGCATAGGAGTACTGCTTCGGACTGGTACAGCGCCTCCGAGGTTCGCAATGGTGCCATGAGAGTCGGTGAAAAGTGGCAGAACAAAGAGCTGAGGGCATGAGATGCACTAGGCAGGTAGGCAAGTGGGCATTATATGAAAATAGTTGCAACATGGGAACTGGACTCGGAAGAGCACGCGGACGCGAGACAGTAGACCCTAGCACCATTCAAATCGAATGAGTCAAGGTCGTTGAAGAAGCCACTCAGAGCGTAACACTAGCCGTTTGGATGAATCGAGGCTTACAGCTCTTTGCGGTACAACAGGCGCGAGCCGTTTTTTTTTCCATTTTGGGTCACTTTTGATCGTTTTCCACTAGGACAGTCGCCCTGCTCTCAGTTCTTGCCCGTTCGCCTTGGTTATAGGCTCAATCGATTCGCCTGCAAAGTCCGCAGCGAAATGGCTCCTCAGATTTTCGAATTGATTACCAAGGCGTTTTTCTGGGAAGGGAAATCAATTTTTTACGGCCACTTTTGAGTGTTTTCCACTAGGACAGTTGCCCTGCCCTCAGTATTTACCCGTTCGTCTTGTTTATAGGCTCAATCGTTTCGCCTTCCGGATTCGCAGCGAACTGGCTTCTCAGATTCTCAAACTAATCGCCAAGGCGTCTTTCTGGTAAGGGATATCACTTTTTTGCGGCCACTTTTGATCGTTTTCTACCAGGATAGTCACCCTGCACTCAATTTCTACCCGTTCACCTTGATTATAGGCTCAGTCGATTCGCCTTCTAATTCCGCAGCGAACCCTGCTCTCAGATTTTCAAACCGATTGCCAAGGCGTTTTTCTGGTAAGGGAAATCACTGTTTTACAGGCACTTTCAATTGTTTCTCAGTAGGACAGCTGCCCCGCCCTCAATTCCTACCCGTTTGCCTTGGTCATAGGCTCAATCGATTCGCCTTCCAAATCCGCAGTGAACGGGCTTCTCAGATTTTCAAGCCGATCGTCAAGGCGTTTTTCTGGTAAGGAAAATGACTTTTTTGCAGCTACTTTTGATTGTTTCTCAATGGGACGGTTGCTCCGCCCTCAATTCTTCAAGTAGTTTACTAGCTCCTCTTAAGTTCCGGCGGTCTTAACCGGTTTTCAAACTTAAGTTGTACTACATCTTAAGTTCTCCTGCAGTAGGGTACCATGATTCTATATATCATTGCCGTTGGCAACCTCAATCTTAAGTTCGGGCAAGACTTAAGTTCATGCAGGACTTAAGTTCATGCAAGACTTGAGTTTTGAGATCAGTTCATATAAAAAGATCTATCTAAACAATTGAAAAAAATTAAGTTTAAAGTTTGTACTACTCGAGTTCTGCCGATAGACTTGAGTTTCAGCGCAACGTAAGTGCTGCAGTGAAGTTCCGATGCAACTTGAGTTCTAGGGCAAAGACTTCAGTTCCACTTCAAATGTCCAAAGCTAGAAAGAACAACATATATTGGCCCATGTTTCAAGCAGTGGCGTAGATCCGGCCTCCTTCATCTGAGGAGGTGGTGCCGGCAGATGCGACTCTCGAGCAGGGGTCTGTAATGAAAATGCCATTTGCTTACAGTAAGTGCGCGTTGGGTGGCAATCAAGGTGGCAATCCTAAAAAAATTAAAAGCCCTATAGAACTCAATAGAATTGTGTTCAAAAGAGCGCCCACCAGTGGAAGACTTTTTTTTTACACAGCGTATCGAAAGAGGGTGCGACGGGTGCGACGATGATGGTGGTGGAAGAAAGAGAAGGACATGCCACAGCCACTTTGATCGCCGCGGCCCAGCTATCTGCACTCGTCACGACTCGTCTTTGTTCTTCTCTTGCTCCTTCTTTGCCACACTCACCATTGATCATGTCACCGACACCCTGCGGCTGCCTGGGTGCACTTGACGAAGCTCGGGCAGGAGCTCCTCAGCTTTGCCTGCCATTCGTCGAATCGTCACCGCTCATGGGTCAATGCAAGGTCCATGCCACCGTCATTCTGTACTCTTCGATTTTCCGCATCACTCTCCGCATAAAGTAATCACTGCCCCTGCCCAGATAGAACCTTTACCGGGCTAACCAATATCTCCACTGACACTGACTATTACCGTGGCATGCGCTGGTGCGTCGGCAACCTGCGCTGGTGTGCGGTGTGCGCCCGTCCCGCCACCGTCGAAACAGTGGGACCGTGCCTCTGAGGTGTGTCAATACCCACATTCTTCTATTCGCCGGATACTGACTTCAAACCCGCAGTATGGCCCTGCATGCATCCCGACCAGTGCCAGCAACTCGGTCCCGGGTTCTACCAGCGAAGATTGTTTGTGCGGCAATGTGCGTGTGGTAATTTCCAATCCCTCCAACTCCAACTCCATCGCGTTAATCCGCCCACTGCAGGCGTTGAGTGCATGATTCTTTCTCATCACCGGAGCATCGCAAGCGTGATTCAGGTGCTGCCGCCCTGATCGTGCCTGTGGAAGCAATTTTTGTTTGAAGCGGCTCGGGGAGATGTTGGGAGTGGTGGGGGCGGTGGGGTGGTGAGTCGTTCTTCCTTGTCGCTTTTGTCCTTTTGTCCTTTTGTCCTTTCCCCTGTTCCCCGTCCTGACTTGAGATACAGACACGTTCCTAACTGATTCACACTCAGCACCCCGAGGCCATGCAGCTGGCCGCGACACTGCAACTCAAGAACCTCGCGGGCGTCGTGAAGGGGCTGACACGCATGGCGGACTCATTGGCATTCAACGAGGAAGAGGAGAGTGGCAGGAAGTCCGGATGTGGAGGTGGGGCAGGTGCATCTTCTCTTCTCCCATCCATCTCAGTAACATGGGCTAATTAACTTGTACCGATGCAGGTCTCGACTCGTGTGTCCAGGTCGTGACGCTGGATGGTCGTGTATCGCTTCGCATCTGTCCGGTGCACTCTCCACCCACGACGTGCGCTGACGCAGCCGCCTCGTCTCGCAGTGCTCATCGTGGAGCTCGTTGCTTGTTCTGCGGGTGGTGTTCCCCTTTTTGAAATAAATTGAGCTGAACTTATCTTGTGCAAACTTAAGTTCGAAGTGCGAACTTAAGATTGAGGTGACCCTAACAGATCATTTACCCAGGATATAGTAAAAATTAAGTGTCAGAACTTAAGTTATCGCGTGAACTTAAGTACGTGTGAAGGAGGGGGGGTGTACGCTAGGCCAGCTGGGAACGCCCACCGCGCAGGGGGACGGAACTTAAGTGGTGATCAAACTTAAGTTCGAAAACCGGTTTTAACCGCCGGAACTTAAGTTAAGCTAGTTTTATTTCATAATTCTTACCCATTCGCCTTGGTCATAGGCTCAATCAATTCGCTTGTAAAATCCGCAGCAAACGGTGTTCTCAGATTTCCAAAACGGGCGACACGGTGTTTTTCTGGTAAGAGAAATCCTTTTTTTACAGCCATTTTTGAGTGTTTAGTCAGTAGGACGTGCTCCCTGCTCCCAGCTTTTCGCCTTTTCCCCCGGTTATGAGCTCAATCCCTTCGCCGTAAAAGTGGGCAGGGCATCACCCACTCATATTTCCTCATCACCCCAAGAACATTTTCCTGGCGCAAGTGTTTAGTTTCAAGTGGAGTTGGCTCAAGACAGCTGTAGGGCTGGTTTTGGGCCTGTTAGAAGCATTATTTCATTGTAAGATTGACTTGTATCCCATAACTAACATACTACATTTTTATACTGGCATAATACACATTTCACTCTTGGTAGACTTGGGAGACTTTGAGAGACTTCGGAGACAAGTTATATAAGCATAAAAATCAATTAATCATCTATTTGGCCTCGCATCCGAGACCACTATCAAAATGTGTCGCGTCCTCGAAGTCATTACCACTAACCCACTGCATAAATCTGAGAATACTCTTGGGCTACGCGCGTCATGATGTCCTCCATGGACGAAATCCTTCAGCTCCTCAGAGGTTGTCGGGCTCAAAGAGAGTGTTAGAATGGACAAACACAATGTCGTTCGTCCGGACTCTGGCGCTGCCTTGCGTCATGGAGGAAGATCCGCGGGACGACGAGAGCGATGGCGGTGGCGAGGACCGGTCAATGATGGGTGATATTGACGACCATGGCAAGGATGAGCGACAGCGGGGTGGCTGGGCATGTGAGCAGTGCTGACTGTGTCACGATTTGATATTATCTAATCGTTCCAACACCTTATGTAAACATGTGCCTATCTAATCTTTGGCGCTTATATTATATGAACACTTATTAATATCCTTGGAACGTTCTGGACAAACACACGACAAACACACCTTATACATGAGGATACAGGTCACTTTGTAAGAACACATGGCGGAGGGACGGTTCGCATGAGGAACACACATTTAATTAATAGGTCTTGACAGATCTCATGGACAGCGCATGTACAACACATGGTTACAGACTATTGTAGTATATTTATATTCCCGTTCACATGGCTCGATAAAACAGTATATATACAGTAGCTAGTCGTCTGTAGTAGTTAACCTTTTATTCCATCCTCTTTCGAGCTATACACATCACACTCCCCAATCCTTTATCTTTGATATTGGACACGATTTAGTCTTGACTGTGACAGACTGGGACGTCTTGAGGCTTGGCGGGAACACAACATTGCCGTCGTGGGGGACTTGCGCTTCCAGGATGCAGTGAGGAGCGCGTGACGGCCCGAGTCGGTGGCCGTCCATTTCCGGCAGTACTTGGCGATGAGCTCGTCCATGCCCGGGCATTTCTTGACGCCGGCGAGAGACGCGGCAGCCGCAAATACCACAAAGGCAGGGTGGCCTTGAGGACGACTGGCTTGCGGATGGCCTATGTGAGGACGGGGCGGGGAAAAAACACGGCCGGGATGGCAGAGGCATGGGAAGAGTTGGCTGGGAAGGAGCAGGCATCACCAACGTCGGGTCGATCCATTCGAGCGCGCGAGACGGCGGTGAGTGAGCCAAGTGACACAGGTCTCTGAGGTCATTTGGAGGAAGGAAGGGCGGGGCCCCATCGGCGGGAGCTCTGACGGGTCGCCGGCGAGTTTGTACGTTGTCGTTGGGACTAGGCTGGGACTCGATGAGCACTTACCGATAGTGAGCAGGAACAAGCGGGGACGTAACACTGTGTGACATTATTCGGATTGGGTAGGCGGATCAATCCAGGCTTACTTATATAATTAGCCCGCGGGAAAGCTCCGACTGTCTCCCAAAGTCTCCCGAGTCTCCCAAGTCTCCAGAGACTTCGAGAGACTTTCTCATATACATTTGTTCTCAATTCGCAAACCTCCCGCCAACTGAGGTGATTTGTGGGGTATTATATCTTTTGAACACTCCACATACTTTTATCACGTCCACCACATGCCCAAGAGTTGAGCTTTTTTGTCACAGGAATGGTTAAGTTTGACACAAACCATTTACCGTTTAGTTTCCATTTGTTTATCGTTTATGAGGGCGCTCAAACTATATAAACGAAAACAATTGGAGCCTTACTTGGGCCAACGAAGTCGACTTGAAGTCGCCGACTTGAGCCGAGTCAAGTCGAGTCGGGTTGGGTGACTCGAAGTTACTCAAGTCGACTTGAGTTGGTTCCCAGGTAGGTTGCGTAGTTTGGCCCGAAACCGTGATTGGGAGCATGATCAAAATTTGTGCCATGGGCGTTACCGTCACATGTGCATGACAGCCTGTGACATTGCTGTGACAGCCTTTTTTTTTTTTTTTTTCCTTTCGTGTTTTTACAACCTCGGGAGAAGTAGGTATAGAAGCATAGCACTGGTCTTTCCCTAGGATCAGTTCCAAAAAAATTGTCGACTTGGCGACTCAAGTCGACTCGAGTCGACTTGGCCGAGTCGACTTCCAAATCAAGTCGACTTGACAAGTTGTAACTCGACTTTCTGAGTCGCAGCAAACACTAGTCAAACAAAGAGCTCAGTTCAGGTTTCTTATCACAATGAGAAAAATAATCGACCACCAGACTATGACAGGGACTATGCCTCTTCGAGGCGGCAGCTGAACCTTTAGGGATTGTTTACGAATCATCAAACATTAATACGAGAAATTTCCTATCGGCTATTTGAACGCCAACAATTCGCTGTCTTTAGGAATAGGTCCTGGAGGCGGGTTATAAGTACACCTGGAAGGGACCCAGTCGTCGGTGTCCGCCGGCGGTTGTCAATGGTGTTTGGCTGCTTTCGGCAGCTAACGTGGAGCAAATTCTCGGAGGTTGCCGCTGGCTTTGTAATATATTTCAAATACAACTCTGAAGCCCTTAGCCTCTAAGGCGTAAAGACGATTGTCGTTGCCTCTCGTTGGCATCTTCTAGTTGGTAAATTTATAATTTATAGAAAAAAATTCATCAAACACAGGCTTCAAACAGAGACTCCCGGATAAATTATGGTTTAAAGGGTTTAAACCTGAACTTAACCAGGTGACCTATGTTATGTACACCTATGTCTTCCTGAACTGAAATTAGTGGTTAAAATTCAACTACATTGTTTGAATCAAGAAAATTGAATTGGACCAAAAAAAAAAAAGGTTAAGTAGACCTGTCGGCCATTCGTTTAAGCATCTAAAGCTGAAATATTATTAGTGGTCGCATGTGTCAGTCAACCTTTGAGTCAGTAATGAACGAACCCACTAAAATTCAAAGTTCAAACTGCTAGGGGCCACCACTTGGTCAGGTAAGCTGTACAATGCCGTTGAAAAGCACTGGCTAGAATCTGCAACACCGCCGAAAGCCGATGACTGCCGATGAATTTTGGCAGCTCTGGGGGAGTATGCAACACCGGCGGCAGCCGGAGGCTTTTGGCTCAGGCTCAACGAAGTCGACTTTTGGTGTCTCTCAATGCTGCTGGAGGCCAACAGTGGAATACAAGGAATTTAGTCAATCATCGGCCGGCAGTGCGGTAGAGCCGATTGCCGACGATCGTCAGCGTGGGCCGGCGGCCGGGTGACCTCTTGCCCTGCGAACATATTTGCAGGAGGTTTTTTTCTGATATTGTAAGGGCAACCACGAAGGCCCGAGGTACTCAGGGACGGGCGTGGGGGATCCAAAGGTTAATTGACAGTAGCTAAATATACAAGGAAGCGCACCTGGCATGGGGGATCCAAAGAGAAGAAACTCTGAGGATTCCCACGCCCGGTTGCGGGTGTAAGTAGGCTACTAGCTAGGACCACGTGACCAGAGTGATCGGCAAATGTCCCGGGCCCGGTCACACGCTGAGTGCCATCGGAGGGACTCTGATGGCGGAGTCACGTGTCGGTTTCCGGTCCTGGTTCCGGTAGACCGGTGACCGGAAGGACCGGAAGGGTGTCGGATGGGGGTTCCCCTGACATCACCTCCCCCTTGGAATGCGGCGCCTCGACGCATAGACCGGATGCGAAGGGAGGGATCCCGAAAGGGGAGGGAGTCGAAGATGGCAGCGGCGATAGTGCGCGGTTTGGCTGGATACTTCCGGTAGAACTCGGCAACGGCTCCCGGGGCGAAGAGGTCGGAGTGTTTCACCCATTGATTATGCGAGTCATCGTACCCTTTGAAGCGCACCATAAAGTAAAGTGACTTCCAGCGCACCTTCGCGTCTAGGATCTCTTCGACTTCCCATTCCGGGGCGTCGCCGGGGGCGTCCGGAAGGACCGGGGTGGGCTCGTCATAACCCAGACAGCCCTCAAAAGGGTCGTCTTCCGCGAGTTCCAACTTTACGACCGGAAAGACCGGGTGCAGCCGGGAGAGCCGGGGCGATAGTTCCAGCTTGTACGCGCCGCGACCCAGGACCTTGATGACTTTAAAGGGGCCGAGCCGCCGGTGTGAGAGACCGGAAGACGGCTGGGTGGTCTGGATATCTGAGGTGTCGAGCCAGACCCGGTCCCCGACCTTTATCTCCGGCACGGAGTATGCCGGCGGTCGTAGTAACACTTGTACTCCTCCTTAGCCTTGACCAGGGCGGATCGGGCTTCGGAAATACCGGCGGCGATCCGGTCGCGGAATTCGTTCACTGACTCCACTTTGGAACGCAGCCCGTTCGGCTCGAACCCCATCCGAGGGAGCCGGCCGGTGTCGGTCATGAACGGAACTTGTTGTGTAGAGCAATGGACGTGGTTATTGTAGGCGAATTCGGCGGCCGGGAGGAGGTCATCCCAGTCATCCTGCATGTAATTAGTGAAGATGCGGATGAACTGTTCCATCTCCTGGTTGACGCGCTCGGTCTGGCCATCGGTCTGCGGGTGGTATGCCGTGGAGGTCGCGGGTTTGACACCGATAAGGCGCCAGAGCTCGGTAGTGAGCTCCGCGATAAACTGCGGACCCTGGTCGGAGACGTACTTCTCCGGCGTGCCATGGAGCTTCCAGACGTTCCGGTAGTACAACCGGGCGGCGCCGACCGCGTCGACCTGGGTATGACACTCCATGAAGTGGGCGCGCTTACCGAGGACATCGACTACGACCATGATTGCGTTGTATCCATGGGCCTCTGGGAGTTTGACGACGAAGTCGACCGATACCGTGCTCCAACGCTCCTCGGGAACCTCGGTCGGGTGCAGCTCTCCGACCGGGAGCTTCCGGAGCGCCTTAGTCCGGCAGCACAGATCGCAGGTGGCGACGTACCGGCCGACGTGACGGGACAGCTGGGGCCACCAGTAGTGCCGGGAGACGAGCTCCAACGTCTTGAAGCGACCGGCATGACCGGCGATCCGGGTATCGTGGTGCTGCTCCAAGATCCGGCGGCGAAGGTCTTTGTCCCGGGGGACAACAATCTTGCCACGGAAGTAGAGCAGGCCGGCGTCTACGTGCCACTCATCCGACCGGGTGGACCGGGACCGGCGGCCCGGAACCTTGAGGAGCTCGCGAGCTGCAAGGGCGACGGGATCCTCAAGGTCTGGTTCATGCGAGAGCGCGTCACGGATGTCCCAGAGAATCGGGACTTCCGGACCGGCGATGACGACACCTTCCAAGGCACGGACATGGAATAGGTCGGGGCGTAGGAGCGTGACATCCTCGTTATCCCGACCAGAACCGTGGTCCGGTCGCCGGGAAAGCGCGTCCGGTCGACCCATCGCGCGGCCGGGTTTGTGGTGCAGGGTGAAGTCGAACCGGGACAGGTACAGGGACCACCGTGCCTGCCGCCGGTTCAAGTTCTGCGACTTCCGGAAGTACTCCAGGTTCTTGTGGTCGGTCCAGATCTCAACCGGGTGCCGCGAGCCTTCGAGGAAGTGTCGCCACTCCTCGAGGGCTCGGACGATTGCAAGCATCTCCTTGTCGTGGATCTCGTAATTGCGCTGGACCGAACTCAAGCTCTTGGAGAAGAAGGCGACCGGGTGCCACTTCCCGTCCGCGCCCGGCTGAGAGAGGACGGCACCGGACGCGAAGTCCGAGCTGTCTGCTTCCACCCGGTAAGGTTGCGACTCGTCCGGAAGGATCAGGACCGGGTCGGTGGTCACCGCATCCTTGAGGTTCCGGAATGCGGTGGCCTCCTTCTCGGTCCAAAGCCACACCAAGCCCTTCTTTGTAAGGTCAAAGAGTGGCCGGGCGACGTCGGAAAACCCCCGGATGAACCGCCGGTAGAAGTTCGTGAAGCCGAGGAATTGCTGCACGTCCTTCTTGTTCTCCGGTGTCAGCCAAGCGGCAACGCCAGCGACCTTGACCGGGTCCATCTCGACATGGTCATGTGAGATGATCACCCCGAGGTACTCGATCGATGATTTCTCGAACTCACACTTCTCCGGTCGCAAGTAGAGCTTATGCTCCCGGAGCCGCCGGAGAACCTCCCGGACGATTTCTCGATGCCGGGCGAGGTCCGAGTGTGCGATGAGAATATCGTCGAGGTATACCATGACGCCGCCGGACAAGATGAGATCTTGGAAGATGTCGTTCATCATTGTCTGGAAGGTCGCGGGGGAGTTGGTCAGGCCGAAGTACATCACCAGCGGCTCGAAGAGCCCCCGGCTCGTCCGGAACGTGGCTTTCCACTCGTCGCCTTCCCGGATGCGGACCTTGTTGAAGCCCCACCGGACGTCGAGTTTCGTGAATACCGAGCTCCTTTTAAATGATTGATAAGGTCGTTGATCAGGGGAAGTGGGTACCGGTTTTTCACGGTCATCGCGTTAAGCGCTCGGTAGTCCTGCACGAACCGGAGTGCTCCGTCCTTCTTCTTGACAAAGAAGACCGGAGACGCCATCGGGGATTTCGAAGGCCGGATCCGGCCGGTCGTCAACCCCTCCTCGATTAATGTGTCGAGCTCGCGTTGCTCAAGGGGGGAGATGGGGTAGACCTTACAGTTGGCCGGCTTTGAATCCGGAACGAGTTCGATGGCGTGGTCCCATGACCGGCGCTCCGGAAGCGAGTCGAACGACTCCCGGTTGAAGACATCTTCGAATTCTCGGGCCCACTCGGGAATTTCTTCCGTACCGGGTGCAGAGTTCTTAGCATGCGCTTCGGCCAGCCGCTGCGAGACGGTACCGGTCGCTCGGATGTCCTCCGGAGGGGAGAACCGGGTGTAGAAAACCCGATCCCCTTCCTCAACTGGGTCATCCTCATCGTCCGAATCTTCCCCATCGTCCGGTCCGAGTTCCGGTAGGTCCTCGTCGAACTCTCCGTTGTCGTCCTCACCAGAGCGTTCGTCCGTGTCAACGACGCATATCCGGGGAACCGGGCCGGACCGGAGCTGCCGGAGGATCCGAGCGGAGACCTTGGCAAGCTTCCGGTCGGTGCGCACCTCGGCGACACAGGTAGCACAGCACCCAGTAGGGCAGCGGCTCATTTTAACCTCGCGATTGGCCCAATCAATTTCCGGGTTGTGCTTCTGGAGCCAGGAGTAGCCTAGGATGAGCTTCTCTTCCCGAGGCGGGTGACGGCGAACTGAGCACGCTCGCTATGGCCCTTATTGCGAAGGACCACGTCTGCACATCCCGAATGAAGCCGGCCTCATTTGGAGAGCCGTCTACATTGTAGACCGGGATGGGCTGCGAGAGCCGGCGGACCGGGATCTTGTGCTCGGCGGCGTACTCCGTGTCGATAAACTCGGAGGTGGCGCCGCAGTCTACCAAGCCGTTGAGCAATAGCTTCACGGCATCGGTGGTGGATTCGATCTCGAGGGGAGCCGGAGGGAGTTACCACTCTCCGAGGTGGCAGCGAGGGTAAAGTACTTCGGGAGGCGGCGCTCCCAGGCAGTTTTCTTCTGGGGGCGCGGCGTCCGCAGGAGGGGTGGCTGGGGTTCCGGCTCGACCGGAGAAACCGGAATGACCGGAACGACCGGAACGACCGGAACGACCGGAACGACCGGAACGACCGGAACGACCGGTCCGGGGGGTGCGTCTATCGGTTCGGTGGATGCAAGAGATATATTGTCATACTCGTTACATAGAACAGCGAAGCGATTAGGGGACGCGACAGAGGGCGCACCGCTCACTCTGCGCGAGGGGGAAAATCCTCCGATTCGGCGGCTACGGCATGTTCCGCGGCAACCTCGGCCGATGCCAGGTGCGCTACGAGCTCGCCAAGCAAGTCGTCATCAAGCTGCCGGATCACCTCGTCCAAGACGACGATTGACCGGACGTCGACCGGTGCGGTACAATCCCGGGCGAAGTGGTTCGGGTCGCCGCAGCGGAAGCAACCGCGGCGGGGGGTGTTGCGGGTGCGCGCCCAGTCGACGTCCATCAGGACCGGGGGCAGAAGTGCGGGAGTAGCAGCAGCTCTCGGTTGCAGCGCGGTAAAACGCACCGGAACCGGAGTGACCGTAACCGGCAGGGTTCCCGAACGTCCAGCCGGTTGGTGGCGACCGGAACCGGTCGCCTCGCGGGAGGCTTCGCGCGCACGGAGCAGCGACTCGTCCTGCCGGTAGGCCCGGAGGCGCCAGGCCGGGTAGTCCCGCAGGTCCGGAGGGTCGCTGGACCCGGTGATAGCGAGATTAATCGCCGGGTTGAGACCGGTTCGGTATTTCGTGACCTTGATGATCGGGTCTTCGAAACCAGCGAGGTCGACCAGGTCCTCGAAGTCGTCGGTGTACCGAAAAAAATCCCGCGCACCCATGTGATATGACCGGGACTCGAGGGTGCGCAGTGCGTGGTCCTGTTCGTTCTCTTCGACGAACCGGAGCCGGAATTCCGTGACAAACGCGTCCCAGGTCAAGAAAGGGAACGGTGTTTTCGCGGCATGGCGCTCGGCCCATTTTGACGCGGAGTCCTTGGCCATGAAGGACATGGCGAACCGGACCGCTTTTTCCTCGGAGGGGTTACCATCCTCGAGGAACGCTTCCGGTAGCAACCGGATATATGACCGGACGGCGTGGAGGAACGCCCGGCCCTGCTTCCGGTCGCCGTTGAAGACGAACGGGGGGTTCGGCCGGAGGGCCGATTTTGAGCCGGGGACCGCTGGGGGGAATAATCCTGTACCCGGGTCCGGAGCCGGACCGGCAAGGGACGGGGCAGGTGAGGCAGCACGGGAGGGGTCGATTTTTTGTGCAATTCGTTCGAGGGTACTCTCGAGCCTATCCATGCAGGCGGAGACGGCTTCGGCTGTTGCTTGCGCAGCAGTGGCGGCGATACTCGCAGCGTCCATAGATGGCTCTACAGGTGGGGAGGAGGGGGCAAGATTCAGGGTAGGGGAGGCTGGGACACTATCAGAGGAGTCCGAGCCGTTCACACCAAAGCCTGCAATCTTGACCGGTTAATCCCTTAGAGAGTTTCTTCTGCTGTAAGGGCAACCACGAAGGCCCGAGGTACTCAGGGACGGGTGTGGGGGATCCAAAGGTTAATTGACAGTAGCTAAATATACAAGGAAGCGCACCTGGCGTGGGGGATCCGAAGAGAAGAAACTCTGAGGATTCCCACGCCCGGTTGCGGGTGTAAGTAGGCTACTAGCTAGGACCACGTGACCAGAGTGATTGGCAAATGTCCCGGGCCCGGTCACACGCTGAGTGCCATCGGAAGGACTCTGATGGCGGAGTCACGTGTCGGTTTCCGGTCCCGGTTCCGGTAGACCGGTGACCGGAAGGACCGGAAGGGTGTCGGATGGGGGTTCCCCTGACAGATATTCCACGATGGCAATTGATCTAGATGACTCCCGTGGATACTCAGTAGTGACCAATCAAGGCTGTGGTAAAGTATTTGAACATTGCGAATCTCGTTCTTCGCCAGGTAGACAGAAACAAACAATGAACCAGTAACGGTAATTTCGAACGAGATCCAATTGTGCAGATAATTGCTGAACCTTTAGGTTTGGCGAACCAGGGGAACATGGATTTGGCCCAGTTTTGAGTCATGCACTATTAGTCATTGTTGAGAAATGCAACTGAAATATGAAGGAAAAGCAACTTGGGGCAAACAATAAATACAAACTCATCGGAAACATATATAACCAAATTAACTCCTGACTTGACTTCTTTTTAAAGACCCCGATCCTGAGCAAGGACTCGTTAAATTTGTACTATTAGTCATTTCTGCTTTATGTTCGTGTCAATGTCTGAAAGCGGGGGAGTATTCTAGAATTACATGTCAGTGTCCGAAAGCGGCGGAATATTCTAGTATTATTGCTCTCCGAGATCGTCGCTTTTCTGATCTTGCCAACGCACACACACAATCCTTGCTTCTTCCTCCATGTCCTCGCTGGCTACTTTCTGTGATTTGCCCATATCCACCAGATTTGACGGTCTTGGCGCAACCTCCTCTGTTTCTCTGGATTGGGTCATGAATTAGGGCTCCCAACTGTCCGTACTGTCGAACGGGACAGGCGATCTACGGCCGTTGATGGAACAATCCGTCCCATCCCCGTCCCGCAGGCCTGACTCTCAGGAAGCCAAAACGGACGGGTGCATCCGTTCAACGGGTTACGGCCGTCGATAGACGGGTGATTGGCGCATAATTTCAGTTTTTTGCAGAAGACTGCTTGGGCGGAGATTTAAATGCTGCTGTTGGACCGCCCTGAGCTTATGTTTGAGTCGGGGGCCATTAACTTGAGTTGCAAGATGCTCGTAGTTGAATTTGAGAAAAACAATCGAGGCAGTGAGTCCCGAAGTAATGACGTACATCCATTTTAAGTAGCCGAAAGTACTTGAGATTGACGCATTGACCACTATTGATTTTTTTTTACACCTGATTGTAAGGTTTTTCACCGCTAACGAGGCTCATGGGTACGCACCACCGGCTGTTTGGGCTCTCCGAATTGGCCGGAGTATGCTACCCGTTGGACCCGTAGACGGACAGGTACAGGTGCCCCGTCGACGGGGTCAACCCGTCCCGTATCCGTCCCGTAGCTGCCAAGCCCTCAAGGGTCTCACGGACGGGTCCGTACCCGTACCGTCCGTCCGTCGACTCCGTCACCTACGGGTACGGATTGGAGCCCTATCATGAATTCTGGGCTCCGCACACACAATTCGCAAGCCTCTGGACTCCTGACGCTTCCGTGTGATGTCGGCATTGTCTCGATTTTCTTAAACAACCTTCCAGTGGCTGCTTCTCTGTCTTCTGACTTGTTGCTTGGGTTGGATTGGCTCAACTTCATTCAGTCCTCTGCACCTGACCTCGTAGTACATCTCGATTCTGGTCCGCTTGATCTCCGATGCCCCCCACTTTTGATGCCAACAGAATCCGGACCATCATCGCCCGCAGGTGCGTGTTATAACCTCTCACTGGTACTATACTGGACTGAATTGGCACGCTAGTCGCTACACCGGTGTTCCGAGAAGGCACAAGTGTGGACCATTCCTCGTCCTACTGACACGCTTGCCGACCGTCCGAGCACGAGCAAACCCTAATATAAGTAAGCTGCACAAGGGAGGAAGGAAGAGATAGAAATGCGAGTGTCCCAATAAGTCTGGTCACCGGCGGCTGACGTGTAGACGACGCGGCGAGAAGGGAGATAGAGACGATGACGGAAGCGTAGACGAGGGCGGAGGACGGAGACTGAGGCGTAGACGTAGGCGTGGATGATGGCGAGTAAGACTTAAACGTCGAGCGACTATTCGGGGAGAAAAGTAAAGTTTATTGCGAGAAAACTAGCTATTTATACAAGGTGTAGAGAGGAGTAAGTGGAGTAGAAATAAATGTGAATGAGACTTAGCAGGAACCAGGAGTGCGAGAGGAGAACGAGGCGATGTAGAAATAAATTGAGAGAGATCGCGAGACGGCCGGGTCCAGGGGAAAAGGCGATGAAATCAATAAGAAAGTCGGGGTTATCGGGGATGCGAGGCGATGCGAGAGCCAGGGGCGCGAGGTACCCGCGAGTCGGGGGTACGGGGCGGGTGAGACGTGGTGGAGAAGAAAGAGAAGAGGAGAAATGCCGTATTTGTTTGGATCGGAGGTAAAGGCCAAAGCGATCGTTGATCCGAGTGGGCGTCTATGGGCGTCTGAGAGGAACCCGATTCCGGTATCAGCGGGAGCGCGTGCGCGTCACTACCTACCAGTGTCCTTGGGTAACCCTGGTGCAGTATCTGCCCCCTCGTCGATGCCCCGCACACGAGGCATAGAAGTTGTAGCTCCTTCTTTGCTTGCAGCCCAGACGCGCCGTTCACGGGGTATCCAAACATCTCGCATGCGAGGTGCTCACGCAAATGATAATATGATGCATTTTGATGAACCTTTGACTATATCGTGCCACGAAGACCCATTTTTCTCTCTCACTGTGAATGAAAAAAAACACTGTTGTCCGTTTCCTCGTTACGATAAGCCGCTTCCTGCGGAAATATTGAGAAAGATGACTGCTCGTCATGCACAAATATCTGGACAAGAGTCCGGTGAGCGACGAAAAAAAGTGCTGAAGCTCTACGCGCAGAATTTCTTGCCCATCGCTGTGACGAAGCTTGTTTGCTTAAGTCTGAAGTTATGCTTGCCGGCCTAAATCCAGAGCTGCTTTCACCTAGTGAGCCGCGTCAGTGCAAATTAATCCTAGGGGTTTGATCCAGCCCTCATAAAAGAAGATCGAAACCTGTGGATGATGGTGTTCACAAGCGTCCAAGAACATGTGCTGAGGTGTCCGGAACTCCTTTTGCCCTCATACTGTCCCAGAATCTGAAGAATCAGATTGTTCGCGAGTTCCGTGAAACTACTAATAATGCATCATTGAAGCGATATGAATGTTCCTTCTGCGGTAAATTTGAGAAGGCTGGGTATCGTGCAATTATCGTAGTAGAGTGCCGTCACACAAGTCACGATCTGGTTTCTTAGCAAATCAATACGCTCCGATCGCAAAAAATCCATCTTCGGTTACAACCTAAAGGTTCAGCGCCCGCCTTGCCCAATCCTCAGTCATATTTTCATTGCTAACTGTGTTTAGTTTTATGATACTAGCAATAACCCGTGCTTCGCTACGGTGGATACATTCAGACAGTGAAAGGATGAAAGTAAGTGATATGATACTGAAGATGCCGCTCGCCATCAACCTCCGGTTGATTCCTCACGGCCTAGTGGACAATAACTGGACTACTCGGACGATGTGAATGTGAATGCATCAGTTCCATGGTTTATCCATTTTTTCCCTGTTCCCTTTCTTCTTCAAAAGTCCAGGTGCCTTCGTATCTGGCCCAGATAACCGGTTATTGGGCTTCATCTCATCAATAGTATGACCCAATTTCCTGCCTGACAGCTATCTACAAAACCGTAGACGTTTTCGAAAAAAAGTTGAGTTGATCAACAGATGATGTCATCAACGTCTTGCTCCACCACCACCACCGTCACAGCATCGACAATGGCCGCACGCTGTTCCTCCAACCACCATGAGCAACTATCGTTACATACACCCTGAACGCAAGAAGGGATTCGCTGTTATGACGAACCATCTCGGCACAAATGTCATTGCGAAGGCTAACGGTGGTGGTGGGCAACGCCGATTGCCGAATCGTGACGATCACGTGTCCCGTTACTTGGGCAGTGCCCCAAATTTGTTGACCCACCAATCTTTGCGCTGGAATGAGCTCATTCTTGCAGAAAAATATTTAACTCGGCTTCAAATGTATAATTTAACATGTCCTAAGGATAATAGATGACCAATACATTATTTGATGCCCAAGAGATACCCGAAAATGCGCAATTTTGCCGCGAGTCGTAATGCCGATTAAGCCCGACACGAATCGACCAAGAATTGGATGCATTACCTGGGTGCATTTTGGTGGGTTTTTCTCTCCAATATGCACCAAACAGCATGAAATTAGCTATCTACAAAGAAATTTTTCCCAGCAAAGGTCACACAACTGAGCTATGGCCCAGTCGAAGCGAGGTTGTACGATCAAAACAGGTATAAAATGATGGGACCTGCATGCGTCTGAAAATCCTTTTATATTCACAGTGAAGAATGGGCCTTGGGTCAATTGGAAAACATTTCTGATAATTCATCGGGGCATGTGGTCTCCAGCTTGGATTTTCCATTTTCTTACTTCCGCTGCGGCAGTACCAACTTTATCGGCCAAAATCAAACTTGCTCCAAAGCATCGTCGAAATTAGAAATTCAGGCGTGGAGACCACATGCCTCTACATATTTAGAGCATATTATTTCTTGTAGCCAAGAAGATTGCGGATGTTTTGACCCTCGAAAACCTTCCCGCGAGTTCTGGGTCAGTCGGAATGGGTCTTTTGATCAAGTGATCAATCGTGGGAACTTTGATCAGGCATCGGTCATTGCCCACCACCACTAGTAACGGTGTCTCCCCGCGAACGGGTCAGCGGGTGAAAAGAATCTGGAAGACAACAGGTCAAGTCGTTAATAAATCTCTCGCTAATGGAAGGCCGAGGGTCCTATCTTCTGGGGATGTGTCGGTAAGTAATATATGTCAGTCGCCAGTTAGGACCGACTAATTGTTCCGCAGTATCTCGAGGGTCTCATTGAGAGGACTCCCGATATTTATCTTTCCGAACTCCAGTGTTACCTGGAAACTGCCCGCGATATCCATTTTTCTGAAAACACAATCTCGCGCGCACTGCACAACCGTGGCTGGACTCGAAAGCAGGTATGATCACTATCACTTGTTTCGCAGTGGACACCATGCAATGTTTACCCTTTTTATTCCAGTTGACTCGCACCGCAGAAGAGGCTGACCCAGAGGCCCAAGCGGCGTACCAGATGTTGATAGGCGATCTTTACCAGCCCGAACAACTGGTTTTTGTTGATGAATCTGCCTGCAACCGGCATGTTGTTCGTCGAACGATGGGTTGGGCGTTGATAGGTGACAGAGCGCGTTGCCATGATTTTTTTGTGCGGGGCACACAGTGTGTTACTTTACTCCATGACTATGAATCTAATACTAACGCAGCGCCGTCAGCTACAGCATTCTGCCCGCCATCTCATTGGATGGTGTCCTTCATCTGGACATCTTGACCCGCTCATGGACTGGCAAGAGTTTCGTACCTTTATTGACACTCTGTTGGGTAATATGAACCCGTTTCCTCAACGCAACTCCGTGATTGTCATGGATAATGCGAGTGCACACCATTTCGAGGGTCTGCAGGAGATGGTTGAAGCCCGGTACGTCAATGTGCCACGACTATTCCGCTTTCTCACCTGTGTCTTTGCTTCTCTAGCGGGATGAGACTGATCTATCTCCCTCCATATTCTCCTCACTTCAATCCCATCGAGGAGGGATTTTCGGCTACCAAAGCTTGGATCCGGCGTTACCGGGATGATGTTTTCGACACGATGGCACCTGGTTCTGATATTCTTGCCCCCATTCCCATTCTTTTTGAAGCAGTCTTCTCAGCTATGACGCCCGAAGAACATTGAAGGATGGTTCCATAATTCAGGATACCTTTAGACGCTTCTACTATATGTACATCCGACACGACTATATATATATGTGATCATTCTTGTAGTTGTGTGTGTCTGCGAGTGCCTCAGTTGATCACGGGCTCGTTCTCTTTGTTTCCATCCACTCTCGCCCGCTTACGAATTTTCCTTTCCTTCTGAACCAGCTTCCTTGCATGCCTCAAGAAAGGCCCAACGACACCATCAGCCATGCCGATGGTGTTGACGTAGTACTCGCGGTCGAAGTCCACAACCGTCTGCGCATAAACAATCTTCTTGCTGCGCAACACATCCTCGTATTGGATAATCTCGAGGTCAGGCATTTTCTCGTGGAGATCGGCAAGAACCTGGCGGATCGGGATGGATGACGGCTCGTCCTTGGAGTCTGAGTCACTGTCGGCTGCGACTTTGCCATGTCCACGTTTCGCCGGAACCCTATCGTTGTCGTAGTGCTGATGCACGTGAACTTCGGTGGCTGGAGTCGGTCTCTCCTTGCGCATGCGACGAGATCTGGTCTTCTCCCGGAGGCGATCGAGGTTAAGGGTGTTGGGAGGGAGGGCACATTCGCAGTCGACCTCGGGGTCATCATGCTAAATAATGTTAGCGAGACCGTGACAGCCAGTGCGTCAAACACTCACCATGAGCTTTGCCCAGAGACTAATTTCTTCAAATCCTAGTTCAATATGGTCCCCAGCGACAGGGCTGACATAGCACCAGCGATTTGGACCCTTGTGAGTCGCACATTTGAGTTTATCTTTGACTAATTTTAGTTCGTCACTATACGCGGTCTCGTACGTCTTTGGAGCAGCGGCTTTGGCAGGCTCCTCAGCTGGCTTGATCTGAAAAGAAAATTCTCAACAAGTACACATGCGCCACAATGAAAGGCGCGTACCATATCAATGATTTCCATATACACAGCTCTCGTCCTCCTCGTGCTCCTGAGTAGTCCCTCGTGCGCCTTCCAAGCCTTCTTAACATCGTCAGCGTCTCGCAAAGCATTCGGCGCGTCCCTTTTCTTCGCATCACATGTTTTCCAACCAAGCTGAGCAATGTCTCTAGCTTGACCCATTGTCGCACAAACACGATCCAGGAAATCATCGGGGATTGTCCCCTTAATATCAAAGGTCAGAATCTTAGAAACAGGGGCCTCGTTATTTCCAGCCACGCAGCAAGGAATGTGAACATCAAGGTTGAGCACTCAAAGGGAATGGTTTGGAAACTATAGCAATTTACAATGACAACTCGGAGACTCACCTTCTCTGGGAGCCTGGTGCTGGGCTACCTGGTTGTACTGGTACTGGGGCTGAATGTACTGTGGGCGAGGCTGCGAAGGGTCAAACATTCCAGAATCAAGAGCGGTGTTCATTTGCGCGACAGCATAGTCACGACCATTTGGCGCAGGCATTGGGCCTAGGCCCATGAGGTAGCGCCCAGTTGCCCAAGGGCCGTTGGCAGGATAATAGTTTTCCATGTTCTAGGACTACTGGGTCAGATAGCAAAGGTAGCGTTACGGTTGAGAAAAGTATGATTGTTGTCAACAATACGGGCGCGAGCTATGACGCAGCATTGACGCCGTGTCGTCATTTGCTATTTTAATCCTGGAACTCCACTTTTGATCAACTCAACATTTTTTCGAAAACGTCTACGGTTTTGTAGATAGCTGTAAGCGATTTGACTCGGGACATTTTGATTGGCTGTCGCACCTTTTGTCTCTGGTCAACTCGCTCCGAGATCTGCGAGTGATGTCAGCCGCTCCACAGTTCCACCTAAATGCTCAAATTTCCACCGAAATGTTGAGTTTCTATTTATAAAGTGGTGAGATGTTGAATACTTGACTGTTGGAACGTAAACCACGAACACCAGCTAAATGAAGATAAGTATCGGGCCAATGGAAATCAAACGTGCAGACCAAATATTCTTGTGCACACTGCGAAGTGTGTTCAGGTATGAGGGCATTGGGCCACAATACTGATGAGATGAAGCCCTTGGTTGAACACCTTTGCACACAGAAACCAGATAACCGTGATCTGGGCTAGATATGTAGGCACTGAGAAATATCTTCCAGCTATCTACAAAACCGTAGACGTTTTCGAAAAAATGTTGAGTTGATCAAAAGTGGAGTTCCAGGATTAAAATAGCAAATGACGACACGGCGTCAATGCTGCGTCATAGCTCGCGCCCGTATTGTTGACAACAATCATACTTTTCTCAACCGTAACGCTACCTTTGCTATCTGACCCAGTAGTCCTAGAACATGGAAAACTATTATCCTGCCAACGGCCCTTGGGCAACTGGGCGCTACCTCATGGGCCTAGGCCCAATGCCTGCGCCAAATGGTCGTGACTATGCTGTCGCGCAAATGAACACCGCTCTTGATTCTGGAATGTTTGACCCTTCGCAGCCTCGCCCACAGTACATTCAGCCCCAGTACCAGTACAACCAGGTAGCCCAGCACCAGGCTCCCAGAGAAGGTGAGTCTCCGAGTTGTCATTGTAAATTGCTATAGTTTCCAAACCATTCCCTTTGAGTGCTCAACCTTGATGTTCACATTCCTTGCTGCGTGGCTGGAAATAACGAGGCCCCTGTTTCTAAGATTCTGACCTTTGATATTAAGGGGACAATCCCCGATGATTTCCTGGATCGTGTTTGTGCGACAATGGGTCAAGCTAGAGACATTGCTCAGCTTGGTTGGAAAACATGTGATGCGAAGAAAAGGGACGCGCCGAATGCTTTGCGAGACGCTGACGATGTTAAGAAGGCTTGGAAGGCGCACGAGGGACTACTCAGGAGCACGAGGAGGACGAGAGCTGTGTATATGGAAATCATTGATATGGTACGCGCCTTTCATTGTGGCGCATGTGTACTTGTTGAGAATTTTCTTTTCAGATCAAGCCAGCTGAGGAGCCTGCCAAAGCCGCTGCTCCAAAGACGTACGAGACCGCGTATAGTGACGAACTAAAATTAGTCAAAGATAAACTCAAATGTGCGACTCACAAGGGTCCAAATCGCTGGTGCTATGTCAGCCCTGTCGCTGGGGACCATATTGAACTAGGATTTGAAGAAATTAGTCTCTGGGCAAAGCTCATGGTGAGTGTTTGACGCACTGGCTGTCACGGTCTCGCTAACATTATTTAGCATGATGACCCCGAGGTCGACTGCGAATGTGCCCTCCCTCCCAACACCCTTAACCTCGATCGCCTCCGGGAGAAGACCAGATCTCGTCGCATGCGCAAGGAGAGACCGACTCCAGCCACCGAAGTTCACGTGCATCAGCACTACGACAACGATAGGGTTCCGGCGAAACGTGGACATGGCAAAGTCGCAGCCGACAGTGACTCAGACTCCAAGGACGAGCCGTCATCCATCCCGATCCGCCAGGTTCTTGCCGATCTCCACGAGAAAATGCCTGACCTCGAGATTATCCAATACGAGGATGTGTTGCGCAGCAAGAAGATTGTTTATGCGCAGACGGTTGTGGACTTCGACCGCGAGTACTACGTCAACACCATCGGCATGGCTGATGGTGTCGTTGGGCCTTTCTTGAGGCATGCAAGGAAGCTGGTTCAGAAGGAAAGGAAAATTCGTAAGCGGGCGAGAGTGGATGGAAACAAAGAGAACGAGCCCGTGATCAACTGAGGCACTCGCAGACACACACAACTACAAGAATGATCACATATATATATAGTCGTGTCGGATGTACATATAGTAGAAGCGTCTAAAGGTATCCTGAATTATGGAACCATCCTTCAATGTTCTTCGGGCGTCATAGCTGAGAAGACTGCTTCAAAAAGAATGGGAATGGGGGCAAGAATATCAGAACCAGGTGCCATCGTGTCGAAAACATCATCCCGGTAACGCCGGATCCAAGCTTTGGTAGCCGAAAATCCCTCCTCGATGGGATTGAAGTGAGGAGAATATGGAGGGAGATAGATCAGTCTCATCCCGCTAGAGAAGCAAAGACACAGGTGAGAAAGCGGAATAGTCGTGGCACATTGACGTACCGGGCTTCAACCATCTCCTGCAGACCCTCGAAATGGTGTGCACTCGCATTATCCATGACAATCACGGAGTTGCGTTGAGGAAACGGGTTCATATTACCCAACAGAGTGTCAATAAAGGTACGAAACTCTTGCCAGTCCATGAGCGGGTCAAGATGTCCAGATGAAGGACACCATCCAATGAGATGGCGGGCAGAATGCTGTAGCTGACGGCGCTGCGTTAGTATTAGATTCATAGTCATGGAGTAAAGTAACACACTGTGTGCCCCGCACAAAAAAATCATGGCAACGCGCTCTGTCACCTATCAACGCCCAACCCATCGTTCGACGAACAACATGCCGGTTGCAGGCAGATTCATCAACAAAAACCAGTTGTTCGGGCTGGTAAAGATCGCCTATCAACATCTGGTACGCCGCTTGGGCCTCTGGGTCAGCCTCTTCTGCGGTGCGAGTCAACTGGAATAAAAAGGGTAAACATTGCATGGTGTCCACTGCGAAACAAGTGATAGTGATCATACCTGCTTTCGAGTCCAGCCACGGTTGTGCAGTGCGCGCGAGATTGTGTTTTCAGAAAAATGGATATCGCGGGCAGTTTCCAGGTAACACTGGAGTTCGGAAAGATAAATATCGGGAGTCCTCTCAATGAGACCCTCGAGATACTGCGGAACAATTAGTCGGTCCTAACTGGCGACTGACATATATTACTTACCGACACATCCCCAGAAGATAGGACCCTCGGCCTTCCATTAGCGAGAGATTTATTAACGACTTGACCTGTTGTCTTCCAGATTCTTTTCACCCGCTGACCCGTTCGCGGGGAGACACCGTTACTAGTGGTGGTGGGCAATGACCGATGCCTGATCAAAGTTCCCACGATTGATCACTTGATCAAAAGACCCATTCCGACTGACCCAGAACTCGCGGGAAGGTTTTCGAGGGTCAAAACATCCGCAATCTTCTTGGCTACAAGAAATAATATGCTCTAAATATGTAGAGGCATGTGGTCTCCACGCCTGAATTTCTAATTTCGACGATGCTTTGGAGCAAGTTTGATTTTGGCCGATAAAGTTGGTACTGCCGCAGCGGAAGTAAGAAAATGGAAAATCCAAGCTGGAGACCACATGCCCCGATGAATTATCAGAAATGTTTTCCAATTGACCCAAGGCCCATTCTTCACTGTGAATATAAAAGGATTTTCAGACGCATGCAGGTCCCATCATTTTATACCTGTTTTGATCGTACAACCTCGCTTCGACTGGGCCATAGCTCAGTTGTGTGACCTTTGCTGGGAAAAATTTCTTTGTAGATAGCTAATTTCATGCTGTTTGGTGCATATTGGAGAGAAAAACCCACCAAAATGCACCCAGGTAATGCATCCAATTCTTGGTCGATTCGTGTCGGGCTTAATCGGCATTACGACTCGCGGCAAAATTGCGCATTTTCGGGTATCTCTTGGGCATCAAATAATGTATTGGTCATCTATTATCCTTAGGACATGTTAAATTATACATTTGAAGCCGAGTTAAATATTTTTCTGCAAGAATGAGCTCATTCCAGCGCAAAGATTGGTGGGTCAACAAATTTGGGGCACTGCCCAAGTAACGGGACACGTGATCGTCACGATTCGGCAATCGGCGTTGCCCACCACCACCGTTAGCCTTCGCAATGACATTTGTGCCGAGATGGTTCGTCATAACAGCGAATCCCTTCTTGCGTTCAGGGTGTATGTAACGATAGTTGCTCATGGTGGTTGGAGGAACAGCGTGCGGCCATTGTCGATGCTGTGACGGTGGTGGTGGTGGAGCAAGACGTTGATGACATCATCTGTTGATCAACTCAACTTTTTTTCGAAAACGTCTACGGTTTTGTAGATAGCTGTAAGGTGTTCGATTCTTATATCATCACCAAAAGTGGAAGAGCCTCCGGAGCCGCTTCAGAGCGGCTTCGGAGCGTCAAGAGGCCTTAAGAGGCGGCGGAGCCTCTTAACGCCTTCCAAAGCGGCTCCAGAGCTACTACTGGTAGGTAAGAGCCCTCCCGAGGGCGTCGAGGACTCGGAGGGCTCTTAAGGGCTCTTGACGCTCGGGAGGCCTCGTATGGGCTCCTAGGCACTAATTGTACTCGTCTTACACAAATGAATAAAAGTCGAAAATATATGTCAATTCCAGAGGAATCTAACTACAAACACTGTCACTACGAGAACATGCAATATCAACAATACAGAGTCGGGAGTGAGCTGGGAAACAATATTAACGAGGGGATCTGCATGAGACAAAAGAGTGGAACTCACAGTTCACGATTCGTAGACTTGAAATAAGGATGACGAGCTGCGACGACGAGTTAGCTTAGTGTTTACAAAGCAAAGGAAGAGTTAAACCTAATTTAAGCTTCGTTTAAGGGTTCTATAAGCATCTAAACGAAGCGCGTCGTCAGCGGAGCGAAACGATACCTGCCATGCATCACGTACCTATGTATTTGGAGAGTCGGGAGGGGTTGCGGAGCTGCGCGCGGCACGACGAGCAAGGATGGCGGCGGTGTCGGAGTCCGAGTCGTCGTCGTCGCTGTCCTCGTTATTGTAGTTCGAGGTATCGACGCCGCCGAAAACACCCCTGCCAACATTATGATTAGGACGTACAGAGATGAAAGGAACACGTACTGGGTGAACCAGTCGAGTGTCTCGATAGCCCAGCGGTCGTTGGCGTCAGCAAAGAGATCCAGCACATAGTCAAAAAGCTTCTGGTAGTTGTATACAGTCCTTTGTCTTCCAGTCGGATGTGGAGATCATCGTCCGGCCCTTGAGAATTTGTGAGTGCTTCGCAGGAGTCCAAAGCAAGAACGAAGTTTACTTGACAACAGCGACGAACTGACCATGCGCCCGTGCATGATAGACTTGTTTCAAAGTCTCCGCGCCGTCTATGGCAGAGTTGGGCGCTGTCCAGATGTGACGTGCGATCTGGGACTCGCAGAATCAGTGATAGACCGCGGGCATGGAATGTGGACGTACTCAGAGCAAGAACTGGCTGGGGAACAACCCAGCGTCGGTGTTTTGAGGGTCATACGTACCTTCAGCGTAAAAACACGAAGGAAACTTCTTGTGTGTCAGGGCAGGCTTGCCTTCCGTCGTCTTGGATCCGTTGAGGAGCGCTTTGAGTGCCTCGACAATGAGGTGAGTGAGTATGTGCACACGTATTCATGTCTTCCACGCACGCGGTAGCGTCTTCGGTGGGCTCCCCGCTCTCGTCCTTCGCATGGATCTGGAGACGAAGCGGCCATGGAATAATGGCGTCCCGGAGTATAGGATGGTTCACTCCACGATCGGACTTTGAGTTGAGGTCACCTAGGGCGGGGACGATGGCCTTGGTCGGGTCGGAAGGAAGGCATTTGGTTTTGCCCTTGAGGCCGCTCGTATCGTGCTGGCGCGCGCCCTTAGATGCTTCGCGGAACTGCGTCACGACTGAATTGGCGAACGAGAAGGAAAAGACTGGAATATGGCACGTACCTTGCTAACCAAGCGGCCCCATTGCGCACCGTTCTTGTAAAACTCGCGAAGAACATCGATGGAGTCGGGGGAAATTGCTACGATCTTCTCGAACGCGTCGGTATGCTTCTTGGTTACAGCCTGCTCCCTGATGGCGAGATATAATAAGTTAGTATTACAGAAGAAGGGAACGCACTTGGGGGGGGTCACAATAGTGTTGCTCGGGTCGCTGGAGACTGGTGCTGCCCAGCGCGTCCGAGTCATAGAAGATTACAAGCCCTATGTCGAGGAATGGGTTCACGCCACGCGGGAAGAACTCGGCCATGGAGACGAGCTTCTCCAGAGGCGACTTTGTATCCCTAGTAGGCAAATGAAACAGTTAGTTAAAGTCATGAATTGCTCGGTATCTCACATCGTGTCGCGTTTGGCGCGTTTCCCCTTTGGATTACGTTCTGCGGGAGGTCCTAGTTCTGAAACGAGCTGGTCGTACTTGCGCTCGGCCGCGGTGGGTGGTGGACAGGCACGACGGCGCTGCCAGAAGGGGGAGAGGAGGAGTCGCCAGTGCCGGACATGGTGATGGTGGTGGTCGCGGACAAGAAGCGGGCCTTGTATGCGCTCGCTTTTAAAGTACGCGTCACGATCACGTGCTTTTATTCCCGCGCATAGAAAAAAATCTAAACAGCAAAGGTAGGACTCATAAAAGTACAGAAAAATGGCAAAACACATTTTATAGGTCATTGTAGCCCCCATAGTCCAAAATATTCTCCTCCGTGATGGCTGACGGTTCTGTACCATCATCCACGCATCGTCCTCCCCAGACTATTCGGAATCCGCTTATTTTCCCGGGCGGCACTGAAATTCTTCAGGTGGTTGCGGTCAAAGTTTTCGTTCATCCCGACATATTCAACAAGCGAGTCGAGTTCGGCAATGGATTTGAGGTTAGAACCGACGTGAAACCTGAGCATCAATCTGGCAACCGTGGAATTCAAGAACGGAAACCATGGGGGGGTGGCGGACGCCAGTGAAGGGACTTTGGGAGCAACCAGGAGCTCAGACGACTTGCATAAATCGTCGATACTCACTGTCTCATCTGGGTCGTGCGTGGGGCGGTTTGGTAAAACCTTATAAAGACCGTGTCGATTGGGCTCCGTTGTTCCCCACTTTGGGGGTGTTTCCCGGGTGTTGTGCTCGACGACGGGGGTGGCCTTGACCACGGGAGGCTCTACAATCGTTGGAGTTGCTGGTGGGTCGTCCCGATAACGCTTAGGCAGCCTGGGGTGACGGCGGGGACGGCCACCGGGACCCGGCGGGGACGGCCACCGGACCCGGCGGGAGAGGACTCGGGCGATACTTCTATAGGAGATGGCGGGCAAGTATCTGACTCCTTTTAAAAAAACAAGAATGAGTGATACAGATTTGTTTTATTCAGTGGTGTTTGTTTTTCGTACCATGTCCACAGCGTTTCATTGATTTGCAAATAGGGCAGCGGCGGCGGCCAATTCCGTTGCAGAGTCCACTTTGGTCGCGTTTTGTACGCCCAGCGCGCGTCGGGCCAAGGCGACGGGACATTTTTTTAAATGATTTGGCATGCCTCTCGCTGTACAAGAATCCCCGCAGAGAGTACACTTGGCCATGAGTCCCAAGAGAAAGATAAATAAAAGAAACAGTAAATTTCGAGTTCCCAGATGCATGCATAGTTGTAACAGCCGGGAAGGAAAACAGCGACAGCAGTAGAGTGGCGCCGAGTAGCAGATTTGGAATAGCCTTGCGAGGCGGTTACGAGGGAAGCCGAGGCTCGTTTACAGCTGAGGAGCCGCTTGGGAGTTGCGTGCGAGGCTGGTGAAGACTCGGCGAGGTAAGGGGAGGCTCGGAATAGCCTCTTAAGCACCTCGCGCTTCGCGTCAGAGGCTCGTCGGCGCTTGCCGACTCGGTCACGAGCCGCTTTGATGGGATTGACATTTTTGGTGATGATAGATGACAAATTTTGTATGAGTAACATTTATCTGGTCGTATTGTGAAAGTGGGATCAAACGATCTTCTCCTGGGTAGCCAAACCTAAAGGTTCAGCAATGATCCAAGCTCGAATCGAACGAGCGACGCCCGCAGTGCAAAATCAAACCACTCAATTAGAGCGGGTGCGGACCACTCGCCATGGGACCACGCGCCATGGGACCTTTTTCGTATTTCTGTGAACCTGGTGAAGGTCCTAGTGGAAATGAACTCACCGAGTAAACGAGGTAATGGTCGGTCTCTGTGATTGGTGTATCGTTCCCGCTCGCCAAGGATTGTAGGTTAATGTAACCTGAACGTCTTGATAATCTACGTCACTCACCACGCACGAACAACTTGAAAAAGGCGGAACATACTGTATATGACCCAAGCTCGGTTCGAACGAGCAACCCATGAATCAAGGTGATGGCCAGCGGCGGGAAGCATGTGCCACGGGATTGTTTCTTTTTCAATGCTCGCCATTGACGCGATTTTGCAGAGGATCCTTGAGAGAACTTGAAATCAAGGATCGGGGAAAAAAACTGGGCCTCTGGCATTTGAATGAAGGCTGGAAAAAAGTATCCTCGGGAATTTTGACAAAGATTGAGAAAATGCGGGCTTCAGATTCACGCCGGGTGACATTTCTTCGCAGATGATGAAGGTTCTGGACAAGCCGTGTTTTATTTGTCGCTATTCTTGATCCACGCTTTTGCCCAACACTTGCAAACTTTTCTCCTTCCGTCATCCCACCTTTGCTTCCCTTTGTCCCAGGGACTACGCGCGCGTCCGTTTCTCACGATGGTGCCCCGATCTCACCCTCTTCGAATCCCTCGCTACGCGCGGCGCGCGCATAATCGCCCTAACGCCCCTCTCCGTCTCCCGACGCTCCCTCGAGTACGCCCCCAGGCGGATACGGCGGGCAGCACGGCGGTGGCGGGTACGGTGCCCTTGCTGGTGGTCCTCTTCTCACGGTTCGTCTTCTCTTTGCTCTTTGTATCGCTTTACATCCGACCCAATTCGATTGATTAGGATAGACACCTGCTGTGGACCAGCAAGCGACTACGGCGCCTCGTCCGGTGACGGTGCGCACAGCAGGCAACCGGATGGATTTGCACCGCAGCACGGCCAGCAAGGCCCGCCGCCTGGGGCTAATCCTGATTCCTTAGTGCGCCACGGCGCTTATATCCTTGCGTATGGGCTAACGATTTCATAGGTTGTGGAACTGGTTCGCTTCGGTGGACACGGACAGATCGGACGCGATCCATCCTAATAAGCTCGGTGCGTCTCTTTTATCTTTCTTCGCACCGAGTGTGTTCTTATGATGACTGGATTAGAGCGCGCCTTGATCAACGGCGATTGGATCCGTACGTCCCTCCCATCTACTCTCGTGGCTAGTCTCTTACGAGTGTCCCCACTGTAGCCTTCAACCTCGACACGGTGAAATTGCTCATGACCAGCTTTGTGCGTGGCACACCACCTCGTCTTGATACCCATCTCATATCTCCGCGCTCTTTGTAGGACACCGACCGCACCATCGGCTTCAACGAGGTGTGTCTATCCTCCCTCTCATCGTTGCGTACTAATCCCCCCTTCTCCGTAGCTCGCCGGCCTCTGGAAATACAATTGAGCCTGCATCAGAGGAAGTATGGTGCGTGTCTCCGCTTTCTTCCCTCCCTCAATTTCTTGCCTCTTCGAAATGACGTGATGCGCATCGCGTTCCTGTCTCGCGGCGGCGTCGTGCGCACGCCCTCCGCTCGTCCGATCGCCCTCCTTTCGGCTCCGTTCACCTCCCGCCCACTACATTTTCGACGAACCCCCGCTCACTCAGACATAAAAGCCGGCTGCAGCGCTCCTGCCCATGCGACGCACGCCCCCGCGGGAATCTCCTTCGACCGCTTTGTTCTCGCGTGCGTCGTCGTCAAGCAGCTGAGCGAGGCGTTTGGGAGGCTCGACACCGATCGGGATGGGTGGATCCAGATTGGGTATGAGGGGTTTATGGAGAATGTTTTGAGTTTGCCTTGAGTGCGGCCTTGCGCTCATGGGCAACAACATTCAAAGGCAAGCGGGGTGTACTGTCAGGCAAAAGACAGGGCGTGTACGAAGAACGAACGAAGTGAATGTTTCCTTTTTTCCCCCTTTTTTTCTGTTAAACTTTACTTGTTATTGCGTCCCGAACGATCGTAGGTAGGTATGATAGTGTTGTAAAATCGAAAAGAAAAAGAATCATGTTGATTATAAAGGACGATGGGATTGGTATGAGGCCTGGAGGAATCGACTCCACCTGAGCCTTGGGTACCGGTGCATCAAGTCATGAGTGGAGGACCTCCGTGGTGGACGACGGCCTTGAAATTTGTATTCAAGCATGGCTGCGGTTGGAAGCTTGATGAGTGAACTTGAAAGCGGGCGAGGAAAAAAAATCAAAAAAAAAGATACGGACACCCAATCATTCTCAAACTGATATCACGGACTCCGAGTTTATTGCTACAGCTTGTACTGAGTATTCTTCGAGGGAGTTTTATACTCATCTGAAGTCGGACGACTCACCGGTGATATGAAAAAAAATTGTGCATAAAATCAAATGCATGCCGCCGGGAGGAGTCGAACCTTCGTCTTCCTCTTGAAATAACATTACAGTAAAGGAGCAAATTCTGAGGGGATAACCACTGTGGTCAACGACAGCTAGAGTGTACATACTCAAGTGGATCCTACCTGCAGGAATGTAAAACCGAATCCGAGAGGAAAAAAAATCTGCATTCAAATCATTTGTCGAATCGTTCTCGAATCGATATCAGGATCCGGACTCTGAGTTTACTTATTCTGACAGCTTGTAATGGGTTCTCTTCGAGGTCTTATAGTCATCTCAAGTCGGACGACATCACTGGCAGATAAATAAATAAAAAGAAGCTGAAATCCAGCTTGGTATGCCGCCGGGAGGAGTCGAACCCCCGTCTTCCTCTTGAAGCATGGGTCAACCCGACAATATTATGCGGGAAGGACGACCACCGTGGTCAACAACGGCTTGAATACTATATGCTCTAGTGCATGACAGTTCAACTAGTACTTGGAGTGATACAAAAATAGCGAGAAGAGAAGATTCTGCGCCGAATCATTTGCCGAATCGCTCCAGCCGATATCAGAAACCGGACTCTGAGTTTATTTATTCTTAAAGTTTGTACTCGAGGTCTTATATTCATCTCAAGCCGGACGACTCACGACCAGCAAATAATAAATAAAAAGAAGCTAAAACCCAGCCTATG
Source organism: Mycena capillaripes (assembly GCA_029204075.1). Lineage (NCBI taxonomy): Eukaryota > Fungi > Basidiomycota > Agaricomycetes > Agaricales > Mycenaceae > Mycena > Mycena capillaripes. Next base: position 3,253,236 of record JARHKZ010000001.1, read on the forward strand.
CCGCCGGGAGGAGTCGAACCTCCGAAGAATGGGTAAACGAACTAGAAGCCGATGCTGAGACGACCACTGTGGTCAACGTCGGCTTGAACATACTCTACATACTCAATGCATGGTGTAGCTAGTACTTGCAGTGATACAAAACCGAATCTGCGAGGAGAAGATTCTATAACTGTTTGAATTGATGCAGCGAGGGTAGTCGGAGGAGACGTGTGCATTGGGATACATGTGAATGGCAATGCCCTTGAGAACAACCAACTCGTCTTGGACCGAGGGTTGGACTTTGGTTCAACCGAACATTTGGCCTACGTAGGAACCTCTCATTCAGCCGGACCGATTGAAGGGATTCTTACTCACTTCTTATGGCTTGTGGTGTATTTATCGGACAGTGCCCCAGATCCGAGTCGGGAAGAGGAGGAGATTAAAAAATTACATCTCGACATCCATGCCGCCGGGAGGAGTCGAATCTCCGCCTCCCTCTTGGACGTGTACTGAAAAGAACGTATGCTGAGAGGAGAACCACCGTGGTCAACGACGGCTTGGATACTATATGTGAAACTGCATGGTTCAGCTAGTACTTGCAGTGATATACTGTAAAATCGAATCTGAGAGGAGAAGCTTTCTGCAGGTACCCAATCATGTGTTGAATTGCTCGAACCAATATCACGGACTCCGAGAGTATTCTTCAACACGATTTATAATCCATCTCAAGTCGGCCGATTCACCACAGGCAAATAATTAAATAAATAAATAAATCGTAAAACGTTGACCGTTCATGCCGCCGGGAGTAATCGAACCTCCATCTTCCTTTTGAACCAGGGGTGAACAGAGTCGTGCTGAGAGCCTCACAGGACGACCACTGGATTTCCGAATGAGAATCAGAAAATTTGCATCAATTCTCCCTTCCGCCTTCCAACACTCACTTCCGCAGAACAGTAGCGAAGATCTTTTAAATTGGTGCAGCGAAGATCTTTGCTGTGTCAGAAAAATCGTCAGATTATCTTGGCTACAATGCCCACATTTTTCCCCAAGGTTAGCTAGAGAAATTGGACACTCAAAGGTCCCTCCTAAGTATTTACAACAGACCTACGTCAAGTTCAGCGCAGGGAGGAAAATCTGCAGCCACCGGGCGGCTCGTGCGGCTGCTGCGCAATCTATCTATTCTCTATATTTTTTCAATTTTTGTTCAATGCACAGGGAAATCCAAGAGTCAAACAAAGAGCCGGGGCATAGCTATGGTACATTTTGTAGTGAAGAGAAAACCTCGGAAGGACACCGATCTCCCAACAAGCTATGTACCCAAACCTTCCATGTGTGTCTTTAGCTCCGTGACAAATTTCTCGAATTTACGCTGGAACTCGAGCGCGGGGCCGCCGAGGTCCTTGGATGGATTGAAAGAATCCTTTCCACTCCCAACGCGCTGGTCGACGAAAGCGGCAAAGTGTAGACGACCCTTCCTCTGTTGATCAAGGGAGTCTCTCATGATGCGCATGCCGATTTTCATGCGTGTTTGTGGGAGGAGGAATTCCATGAAGTGGAGGTCGGTCGTCTCATTGGCTGTGTATGAGGTAGGCTGGCTCACCACGGTACACGCCTTGTCCGTGAGGTATCGATCGAACGGGTTGAGTACGTCCCGGAATCCGTACTGGCAGCCGGCAGTGTCGACAATCCACGTCTCCCTGTTAGAGCGAAGACAAACTTTGAGCACGGTGTGTGGCGCCCCGCCAAAGTCGGCCCCGGATACGACTTCGACAAGCTTTGTTGGTACGAGGGGCTTTCCAATGCGTAGATCGAGGTTCTCAATCGACAAGGCGACGTCTATTCGGCACGTCAGCCATACATATTATGCATATTGTCCCTGGCGTATCTCACCTGCGAGAAGCTTCCGTGCCAATGGTCCCAAGAGGGCTAGAGCCAAGGTGCACTGATTATGCGTCAAAGCGGCCTCCTTGTGTGCAACGTTGGCTGTGAGGTCCCGGGGGAAGGGTCGGTGAGAGATACGCTTCTGTGGGTGACGATGCAAGTAGAGCATGCCGTCCCGGAGCTCGATCTTTGCGAGGGGAATATCAAAGTATGCCTCGCGGTACGTCAGGAGGGCAGCCTTGAGTATCGTGGCTGCATGAAGGAGCTTTCTCCGCTCGCGTAGAGTGGCACAGCGAGATTTGTGGGCCTTCCAGTCGCTGCTCTGGCATTTAGCGCTGCAGTAAGCGATGTCGATAGCGTCGCCAGGCTCGTACTCCGGTGCATCTCTGCACCCGGCACATCGCAACGACGCTGGAATGCGGCAGGTCGCACATTGTGCCATGGTGTTGGTGGGGTGCTGTTGGTGGGGTGCTGTGTGTTTCACACGTGCTTGAGGTGTACACAATGGAAGCGGAAGTTGAGCGGAAGCCTTGCCAGCTGTCAGCCGATGTTGCCGAATCGATCTAGAGCGCGGCATGTTAGGAATTTGTCGGTCCGTGGCAATAGATGGTTAAATAAGGTCGGTATGGTGTCTGTAGCGCATAAAAGTTTGGTGGAGGATGTTCTAGTTTGAATCATAATCTCAATATTCCAGCTCATCAGTGGTAATATTGCCGGGAGGAATGTACCATCCCCTGGTCGTTCGGATACACATACATATCCAAAAACTAGGTTAATCTGCCCAGTATTCGTTGTGCTACAGCTGTTATAGTTAAAACCATAACTTTCTGAAATAATTTCATTATGTGATTCTCTCTCTTTATAAAATTACGGGTGTCCGTCCGAAGCTTTTTAAACTCCGGTTGTGGGCATTCGAACCCGAAACTTTGGAGGCGCTCGGTCCAGACCTTGGGAAGCGCTCAATAAACGATGCTTCCTCGGGCTTTTGGCCCCATGACCAAATTTAAGCGCGTGCGCGCCTATAAAAGTGTACATAACGCCAAACTCCGTGAATGCAAGCGCCAAACCGGCGCCAATCATCTAACTGAAGTCGCGTGGAAGCACGCGCACGCGCTTATAAAAGTATAATAACACCAAGTATCAGTATTAAACATTCTGAGGTGCTAACTCAAGCGCCAAACCGGCGCCAGTGTGATACCTAGCTGCCACTACTTCATGCTTGAAATTTTGTGGCCCCAGTTTTACTATAGCAAAAGTGTTTCTTTTGAGTCACTGCGTTCAAGGTCCCATAAACTCCGACTATGCCGAGACGTCTCGCCACGGATAGCCACCGATCGCCGCCTAGCCGTGTCTAGCTGCTTAGTCACACGGGATCGAGACGTCTCGGCATGTCTCGCCGGAACCTAGCAGAACCCTGTTGAGGCCTGCCGATCCGCCTAAACTCCCAAAATTTCGTGCGCCTAGACAGGACATCAACGGGTCTCGGCTGTGCTGTGTCTAGCCGGCCTAAATTAGGGATGGCTACGTAAGTTTAGACGCCTCAACGGAGATAGCCATGCATAGCCATCGGCTCGACGCGTCTAGAATTTGCCTGTTTCAGGAGGGGGTTGAACGCAGTGAGTGTGGGCAAAAATCTGCTAAAGGGATTTCAATTTAAATCCAGACTGAGTGAGCTCAAACAATATTTCTGAGTGTATACAGAAGAAAAAATGAAACACTAATTTTTTTTCTCCAGCCAATTAGGCCCCTAATTTTTGGTGGTGTGCACCGTAGCAAAATTCAAACCTATTTTCATTACAACTAGCTTGGCAAATCTAAGTACAAAACACTCAAAAGGATGATGTTGTTCAGCACATTTCCCTCATCCTTATCATTGTCGAGTCATTGATATCATTGTACATCACCTTCGCATAGTAAATTACGTCTCTCTCTGTTCGTCTAACTGATTTGAGGATCTTTTTTCTTATGCAAACATCTGTAAATCCAGTGTTTTACATTTTGAAATTCTGTGATCAATCAAGGGGGAGGGGGACCGCGAAGCGGTCCCCCGAGCGCTTGTATATCAAAAAAAGCCGATACTCCATCCCCTGCCGATTCTCAGCGTGATTCCAACACGCCTATTCCCGAATTAATCTGATCAAAATTGAGGCAGTGGCGACTGTCCTAGCCAAAACCGGCCAAAAAGAAAAAGAAACGGCCCGGGCCTTACGTACCGCAAATTGCTGTAATGGAAATTATCGAGTGTCTGACGTTCTGTTTTTGACCACTCTTATCTGTCGTTACGGTCCCCGTCTTTCTGGTGTTTTCTTGAAGATAGATCGTTGAAGGTATTTTTCGCGGATGAGTGTATCCTCTTTTTTAGTTATATTCACATTTATTGTTTTCTACTTTCGTTGAGGGGTCGGTGTTTTTTCTGCGGTGATGTAGTATAATAATTCCATGCTCGCCGTTAGCCCGATGGAGTTGGCGACGTTCTGAAATCACCGGAGAGACCTGGGTTTTAGTGTTGCCGTCGATGCGAGTCCAATCTAATTTGTAAGTCGGCTCGGCTATCGAGTTGATGAACTTGATCAGTCGAGTCGAGTCGAGTCGAGTTGTACACCGATTTGGGACTGATGGCGTATCCTAATCCGTCAAGTACAGTGAGTACGGCGCGTCGGGTTAATTAGCACAATAGAACACGTTGAACTGCCCTTCCGAATATTCAGAGTTTGCGAACAACTCGACAATTGAGAAAATGCGGGAACTGGATCACACGGATGTTTCTAAGCGTTTTTTTCTCTCTCAGACATATCTTATTTTTGTAAACTTTCTCCTCGCCATAGCCAGAGGAAACTTTCTGTACTCGACGGTGTTGGTTCCCTAGTGTTTACTTGGTAACTGAAGGCTGCAGCAATACTCGCTGGCATCTTCTCCGTCATCGGCTCAATCATCAAGTAGTTGCTTCTTACCCGAAACAATACTCGTTGGCATCTTCCCGTCATCGACTCAATCATCAAATAACCTACGAAAATGACAACTGACACCACGACGTGAAGATACCAACCCTTAAACGAATTCCCATTTCACCCTATGTATCCGTCCTACTGCAGGTGCAGCAAGCTTCGCGAACGCAGCTTGGCTGAAGTCCAGATCTGCCGCACCAGCGCAGCCCGCACATCGGTCCACAACCGTCACGGTGACGGATTTGCCTCCACCTGAAAATAACCAAGAATCCAGTCAGTTGTATTCATCATCTTGACTGTAGTCACGAACTGGTAGCCTTGATTTTCTTTCCGCAGATTGGATTTCTGGACGACGATGAGTCAGATCGAAATCGGGTACACATTTTCATCCGGGAAGGGTACGCACGCGTTTGGGTTTGGGCCAGCGCCGCTAATGAAGGAATCAACACGATGGGATGAGTACATGCTAGCCAGACGACCTACGGGAACGTGTCGAATTTTCCATGGCCGACAGCCACGATCAGCTGGTCAGCTGTGTTGGTTGTCCCACAAGCGCCCAGACCAGGCTGGAAAAAGTGCCTGGATGTGAACAAGGGTGAGGATGATGATTTTGGAACAGAATTCGAAGCTAACCGTCTCCACTGAATGTCGTCGCACGCGATTGCAAGGGCGCAGAATACGCAAGACCAAAGAACGTCGAAGAAATGAAGAGAGGGGTTGCAAACAACATGCTGGATGTAAATGAGGTCAAAGGTCAAAGGTCAAAGGTCAAAGAATTGAAAGAAGAAGGGAAAGAACGACCGGCGATGGGGTGAGTCGCTGCAGACATGGCCTTTTTATTGGCGATGTTTAAATTTACAAGAGCGCGGTTAAGTCCCTTGATTAGCACCCGAAAGCCTGACACTGATATACCAAAGAATCGGAACTGACTTCCCAAAGGCGGAGTTTAAAAGGGTTCGGGCAGAAACAGGTAATTGTATAAAGAGAGAGAGGTTCCCACCTGCCCTCCGCCATTCTTTTTTGCCCTAGTGAAGGACGGGCAACCACGGGAATTGCTTGCCAACCACCGCAGTCACGGTACCGCCAGCAGAGACCGCCGTCCGGAATCATGATTCTAAACATATTTGCGGATCTTTTTGCTACGGTCTCCATCTGTCAGGCTTCAGGGGAGTTCTGCCTCCCGCGTATTCATTTTCTTGATTCCCTCAGATTTGTGAGGTTTTACGCGCGGCACATGTAACTGATGCGCCTTGCCTCGTCTTCGATGCTGATGCGAAACCATGCTATGTACTTGAATGATTGAATTCTGGTGAGTGACTCGCCTGATTCCTTCCCGATCCCGCCTGTCATTGCTGATTGCAACCTCGGGTTGATTGCCAGAATGCATATTTCTGAGTCCTTCAAGCCGGCTAGTAATTATCTCGTGTCTAAAAATACCCTAATCTACAGATTGCCTCGAAGTCTTTGGAGTAACTTTAGCAGATGGACGTACATATCATCGAATGTTCCCTGAAAATAAGGGTCAGCATGCAATTCGATGGTTCATCCACAATCTTTGGGCACTCCTGGATTAATAGCACGCTAGCAGGCTTGGAACGGGTCAATCTGTTCATAGCTGAGCTTGAAAAGCTCAAAATCTACGACAATAACGATGACTTTAAACAAAATTGCAGCTATTGTTTCTCTTGCTCCAGCATCAATGCCGTCTCACCGGCGCAAGTTCAACGACATTAAGCGCAAAGGTGATGATGAGCCTGTATTTCTGGATCTCCTCTCGCATTTATGGAGCCATACTGGAGCCATTGCACTACTGGTCAGTGTTGGCGGGGTCAGTTGGGGGTCAGTCACAAACGGTCACCAAAGGTCTGACAGATCACGATGTGACCTCCCTCACTGCCATCAGCGCACCTTCGGCTGGTCACCAAATCGTCTGACGTCAGATGGCAAAAAAATTAGCCAGGCCCGGGGGCCGGTGGTATCGGCCCGCAGCCGATAATGTCGAGTGCCTTGAAGACAGACTAGTAGCTATCCTTCTTTCCCCTGCTCTCCATTCAAGAGAAGAAAAGACTTACAGCCATTGGCAGTACCGAGGGCGCGGTCGAAAATTTTCCCGTTTCGGATGTTTTCAAAGAATTACCTGTAACTCGGTCAGCTCTTCATGGATTTGGATGACATCATGCTAGATAATTCGGGCTAATTCATGCGGAATTAGTGATAGAAAGGATCTTGTAAAAATATCTCATATTGGATGATCTGGCCTTTTGAGGTCTTTTGAGATGAATCTGAACTGGCATGCCCAATTCATGTCCTACTGGTCTGGATCTTGTCTAGGAAAGACTTGGTAACATTCTTAAACATGTCATAGAGTCAAAAGTACGTAACACCTCGTGTTTGATTATCTCCGCAATATTTCAGATCTAGGAAGTGTTGGGTTGCTTGTTATTCCGACCTGACTGCAAGCATCACTGACTGCATTATTCAATTCTGACTCTATGACATGTTTCTAAATCTATGTATGCCATCTGCTGCTAAACATCATGTTGTTTGAACATGCCTGGCCCTCGCTAGACAACATTTATCTCAAAAGTGGCCCAGAATTTTACATCATCCAACATGAAATATTTTTACAGGTTTCTCTCTATCACTAATTCCGTACTAATTATACCGAACTATCTAGCATGATTATATCCAATTCCATGAAGAACTGACCGAGTTACGGGTAATTCGGTGTAAAAAATCCAAAACTGGAAAATCTTCGACCGCGCCTTCGGTACCGCCAACAGCTGTAATGGCGGCGTGCGGGCAGCCTGGTGGATTCGCGCCGCAGCACGGCCAGCAGGGCCCACATCCTGGGCTGATCCTCAGTGCGCCACAGCGCTTATATCCCGGCAATGAGCCTAACGCTTATATGGGAGGCTGTGGAATTGGTCACATCCATCGACACGAATAGATCGGGCGCAATCACTCCGAATGAGCTTGGTGCGCCCCTCTTCTGTGCTCCTACTTTGTTGTGGCTCCTCGCGGATTTTCAGAGCGCGAGCTGATTAACGGCGATTGAACTCGTACGTTTGCTATGTATTCTTTTCTACCCTGAAGAGTCACTGATGGATGCCCCCAACGTAGCCTTCGACCTCGACACCGTCAAGCTGCTCATGAGCATCTTTGTGTGGCTCGTCACCTCGTCTTGTTATCCATCTTATATCTCTCCATTCGCTATAGGACACCGACCGCAACGGTACCATGAGGTGCGTCTCCCTGCCCTCCTCCCTCCTATCCTCCTCTATAATATGGGTGCTTATGACGCCGCGCAGTTCGCCGGCCTCTGGAAATACATCAAAGACCGGCAAAACGTCTTCAAGCATTTCGACCACGACCGCTCCGGCTCCATCGACGGCGACAAGCTGCGCGACGCCTTTGCCCAGTTTGGCTACAACTTCAGCCCGCATTTGTTGGTGTTGGGGCAGAGGAAGTATGGTACGTGTACCGCATTACTTTTATTTCGCTCGTGTGTGCTCGTTTGTGTCGTGGCTGGGTTGCGTTGGCGTGGGGTGTGCCGCCCGCTGCACTCGGATTGTACTTGGCGAGGAGAGATCGCGCATTCGCACGCATTGCTTCTTCACGCGGCGGGACATTCTCTCTTGCCTTGTACTTGGGGGTGCGGATGCGCGGCTGTGGCCACCGCGCATGTCTTCGGTCTCGTGTGTCTCGGTCTGGATGCGCCTGATATGGATCCCGCAGCCCTCCTTTTCATGAGACTACGTCTCTTGGCTTCTCCTCGTCTGCGGGTTTGGATTGGCGTTGGGAGCACCGTGGATCCCATTTCCGCTGCCTCCCAAGGCCGGCTATTTGAAACGGTTTTTTTTGGCGCTGGCTTCCTCTCATCTCGTCTCCTATCTTACCCATCCCTCCTCCCTCTGCTTCACCTATCTATTATTTGACACACCCAAAAAGTCACTCAGACATAAAAGTCGTCTCCACCCCCTCTGCCCCCGCCCACCTCCTCCACGGCACGCCCGCGGGCATGTCCTTCGACCGTTTCGGCTACGCGTGCGTCGTCGTCAAGCAGCTGAACGAGGCGTTTGGGAGGCTCGACACGGATCGGGATGGGTGGATCCAGATTGGGTATGAGGGGTTTATGGAGACTGTTATGAGTTTGCCTTGAGTGTGGCGAGCGACAGCGTGCCCGAACCTCGGAGAGAGAGAGAGAGAGGGGTGGCACTGGAAAAAGCGAGGAAAGGAGGGCATGTTCGAGGGCGTGTTCGAGAACGAACAAACGAAATGAATCTTTCCCTTTTTTCGGTTAACTTTGCTTGTCATTTTTCGAACGAACGATCGTGGGTAAGTATGATAGTGTTGTGAAATCGAAAAGAAAAGAATTATGTTGTTTGTCATGGAAGTACGATGAGATTGGGACGAATTCGGACGAGATTGAACGAGGCTGGGAGGAGTTGATTCTTGAACTTCTACCTCCCGAGCTCTTGAACCTTGGGTGCGTCGAGCCATGTGTGGAGGATGACCTCCGCGTCATTGGTGGACGACGGCCTTTTGATTTATCTTCAAGCATGGCTGCGGTGGGTAGTTTGATAAGGGAACTTGAACGGGTGAAGAAATTAAAAAAGATACGGACACCCAATCCGTTCTCAAACCGATGTTACGGACTCCGAGTTTATAGTATTGCTACAGCTTGTACTGGGTATTTTATCTCAAGTCGGATGGCTCACCGGCAAAGAATTCCACGGGAAACCCAAATATGTACAGAGGGTGACCGTCGTAGTCAACGACGGCTTGGATATTAGTATGCTCAAATGCATGGTTTAGCTAGTAAGTATTTGCAGTGATATAAAACTGACTTTGAGAGAAGACTCTTACATATATAACAGTTTAAACTGATGGAGCGAGGGTAGTCGGAGGAGACCTGTGATAATCAACTCGTGTAGGGACCGAGGTTTGGACGTTGGTTCCACCGAATATTTGCACTACGCTCACATCAAATCGAACTGAATGCAAACCTCTCATTCAAACGGGACCGATTGAAGGAACTCTCACTCATCCCATATGGCCTGTAGCGTTTTTATCGGACAGTGCACCAGATTCGAGCCGGAACGAGAGGGAGATAAAAAGATTCATCCTCACCGTTCCATGCCGCCGGGAATCGAATCTCAGCTTCCTCTTGAACGGGAGTAACACTCAATAATGTGGAGAGGACGACACTTGAATGCACAATTAAACTAGTAGTGATATAAGACAGAAACCGAGGGGAGAAGGCATTCTTTTTTATTTTTCCTCAACTTCAAAAATCCGATGGATGATATAGAAGTGAGGTAAATAGCCTTAGGAGGAGGAGGGACGCGGATGTTCAAGGACTGGTTAAAAACAGTCACTGAACAAACTCATGTGTGAAGTCTGGACCGATTATTATTTTGCTGTTCCACCGGAAGTCTCGGCTACGCTGATATCAAGTCGAACCGATTGAAGGGACCCGCTGCTACTGTCGGAAAAATAAAAATAGCCTTATCGGATTCTTTCACGTAATAAGGGGATTATCAGGAAAATCAGCCTACTTAATAAGGCATTATATGGCAGTTATATGGCAGTTAGTGGGGCTTATCAGGGCCTTATAATGGCTTATTAGGGCGATTTTCCTGATAATCCCCTTATTACGTGAAAGAATCCGATAAGGCTATTTTTATTTTTCCGACATTATTCTATATAGGTTATAGTCTTTGCTTTATCCGACAGCACAGCAGATTCAAGTAAAGATGAGGAGGAGTTCAAAAAGAATCTCTATGACCCACCACCATGCCACCGGGAGGAGTCGAGCCCCCGTCTTCCTCTTTGACGCGCACAACTCCAATATGTAGTACAGAAGTGACGTCCATGGTGGACGATGGCTTGAATGCACTCAAGCGCACTTGCAGATGTACTTGAAACCGGAACCGAGATGCCCAAATGTTCAAAAAAGGGGTTCAACATTTTTTTGGGGACTGCAACAGATGGAGTTCTGTGTGCCTCTTGAACGTTCTCCTACTCTGGTGCGTCTGAACTGCAGAGAGCAACTGTAATGGTCTAGGACGCCTCGAATGCATGTCGTCTGCGTAGGTTGGCGACTGAGGAGGCCAAAAAATGGCGAAGCCAAAACCTTGGAAAGACCTACAATTGATGGACTGTTAGGCCTGTACGGGGCCAGAATTCAACCCAACTTGCATGGTTTCTCAACAAGGCAAACTGTAATCTTTTCAATTTGTACTTGGAACGTTGAATAACGGAGGTACATCAACTCGCCGATCAGTGACGTACACCATCTGCATCTTGGACCAAACCACCATCTAGTCATTTGCGAACGTCGAAAAGTGAACCGAAAAGCCGACGCAGACGTCGAACAGCCTTCGAAACTGCTACCTGAACTAAAGCGCCACACCTTTGAACTCGCGGCTGATTCCTGCACAATATCCGTTCCCCTCAAGATGCTCGTGGCCTGGAGCGTGAAGCACTGGTGAGAGGCACGTCCCCTCAAACTTCACCATTTAATTTTTTCTCAGGGTTAAATCCCTTCTTTATCAAGGACTTCACTCCAGAGGACTTGGATGCTCTTGTTAATTCTTGTCCTCAGATCGAAAACCTCTACATATCGACCCGGTACGCCCACTGTGATTGGACATCCGTGCGCCTAGGATTCGCCGCCCTACCCTTGACACATCTCTACTGCGACTCTATCCGGTTCTCCCAGGCTTTAAACCGGCACGGATGTGAACTCTCTAGTCTCACCCATCTGTAGCTCTCAGCCTCAGGACCAAGGCATCATGCGCCCCGTGTCGTGGGATTCTCTCGCCAGCTCTAAGATCCTCAGCCCGTCCCTCGACGTCTCGGGCTTTACATAGAGCTCAGCCGTCCCACGAATGGCAGCCACAACGTTCTCGTACAAGCCCCTGTACCAGCCAAGCATGCTGGGATACTTCCCAATGTACAGCCCGCTCTCGTCGTCAAAGGTTTGACTCTTGGTGTCGAATTCCTTCGTTGTCGATAGTGTCCCCCATATACGCTCGTCCTCGCGTCCATAGTCGGGATCCGTTGCAGGCTGGCAAGGTGCGGCTATGGCTTTGGCTTCTTGAGGGTCTGTTCCGAACTGCACGTGAAACCAAAAGTTCAAGCTTGAAAGGAAGAATGGAGCAGGTTAAGCACCTTGAGATAAGTACCCTCGGTTCCCCTAACGAAGAACTTGAGGTTATCCTTCATGTGAGTGACGATGGCTGTCTTGACCGTGACCGTAAGGTTCTTCTGCTCGCCTCCGTATTGTAGAATGATGGTAAAGGTATCGTCAACCTCACTGTCCACCCCACGGTTCGACCTCAGAAAGCCTGTCACCGACACGGGGCGCCCGAAAAGAACTAGGGCCTGGTCAACAGTGTGCGAGCCTCAAGTTTAACAATTAGTCGCGCATGTCCGTCGCCACAAGACGAGGGGAAACTCTCACCAAGCCCAAATGTCATCCCCTGGCCAGACGCGTACTCTTTCTGGGTCCAGCCCATGACCCATGACGGCATACGGAAGTCGAAATGAATCTGCGCGTCCCTGATTTCACCTAGTGCACCACTTTTCACAATATGCTGCAACGTGAGGAAGTCACTGTCGAATCTCCGATTCTGATAAACCGTCAACACTTTCCCCTTCTCCCTCGCCAGCTGAATCAAGCCATCCGCCTCCTTGCTCGTGTTCACAAACGCCTTCTCCACCACGACATGCTTCCTGCTCTCTAGCGCCAGGCGGACAAATTCCCCATGCTCTTGTGTACAGATAACCACCAGCTCAATTCCATCGTCCCCAAAAAAGGCCTCGGCGGTGCGGTGGTGCGTCGCGGATGGGAAGTCGATAGTGCAGTGTGTGCCGACGGGAGGGTGGGGCGAAGACGCCGGATCGGGAGCTGCCGCGCGCTGGAGAAAGGCGCACACCCGCAGGTCCGGGTTAGGCAGAATGAAAGGAAGGTTGAAGCTTTTGACAGAACCTCCGTAGCCGATGAGGCCGACGTTGATGGGGGGAGACACCATGCTAGAAGCAGTAATACGGTGTTGGGCTGCCTGAGCGAAGACGTTGTCAAATCTCTGGGACGGTTTTAGCCGGCCCCGTAATGCGAGGGGAGGGGAAGGTGCGAGGGGAGTGAGGGCGAGAGATGAGCGGGATTCTGAGAATCGTGCGTTAATAAACGAGCCCAGGAGAAGAAAGAAGCAAGCGGGCCGCACTGGCAGTGCTTCCCGGGGAATATGTGAACCCGGGGTTCCCGCGATATAATTCTCCGCAGACTTTCCCAGGTTGCGCTTCCTCAGTATAGTTAGCCTAGGTTGACGAGTCAAACGCCAGGGTGGCGGCCGTCATTTTAACTGCCATGCCGGGCTTGTCCGAGTCGAGGAGGCTCGCCTGACCTAGCTTTACATATCAAAATCATGATACGGCAACGCGGTCGTTGGAGACTATGCCTTCTGCGGAAAACGTGGCCCCGAGCCGCATTGATGGCTCGAAACTTGCACTCGCAGTTGAAACAAGCCGGTGGGAGGGCACTGGCGAATTTATGAAGATTGAACACATTCACTTCCCCTAGTATCTTTTCTACCACTCCAAACTATGAAATAAAATTACCCTAAATTAAGTTCCGGGTGATTTGACCATTTTTCGCACTTAAGTTTGCCCACAGCTCAAGGCCTGTCTCCAGGGGTGGGGTGCGGCCCATGCCCTCCCATTTCTCTCCCATTCCTCTGTAGCCGAACTTAAGTTTGCCAGCACTACTTAAGATCTCCCCCACTTAAGTTCCGACTCGAACATCAATTTTATTTATTAACAAGTGCTCGCCGGCGCTCCGCGCCGGCTCCCACCTGCTGATGTTGGTTTTTAGAGCAGAAAAAGAAGCGGCCTTTAAAGTTGAAGAAAAAGGAGTATGGGGATATGGCTTCAGACTGGCTCAATCTCATAAAAAGAGTGAAGTAAAGTGTTGCAAAGCCGAGAAGAGCAAGCATAAAAAATTATAAATTCCAAAGAAAATCCTTCACAAAAACTGTATTTCACCGATCCAGCAATTCCGCAGATCGGCATCCGAGCGGGAGCTAAATATATTGAAGTTCCCCATGCCGATTGGATGCCGCTAATAGCTGTCGTGGCGAGCGGCCCGTGGTTTGATTGGGCAGTGCATTGGGCAGCGCAATATAACCATATGGAGATATGGCTTCAGACAGACAGACAGAGAGGCTTAATTTTATAAAGAGGGTGATACATTACTCTAGTCACGTCGCAACTTAAATCCACCCTGAACTTAAGTCGCATCAAACTTAAGTTCATCCTAGCACACTCATCCTCGCGCATGTACTTAGTGCGACATTATTCAGCTCGATACATGGAAGCGAGGAGAAGCCGGCAAGGACTCCAGGAGGAACAGGAGGCAGGGAGGATAAGGGGAAGGAGCAAGGGAGGAGAAAAGGAAAGGAAGGGGAAGGAGCAGAAAGAGTGTGAGTAACGCACCTTGGCTCATCCTTTCTTTCGATCATTCCATTCTTTGGTGTTGCCGATAGGGCTGCACGTAGGTCGCGTGTACAACACACAAGGTACGAGTGAGATATGTTTCAATAAGCAGACGAATGATAAGCCTTAGCCGTGTACATACCTCCTTCAGCACACAGTTATGGCCACTGAGCACGATCCCACAGCACAGGCGGTGTCGGCGTTGCTATGAATATCATGTCACCCCGGTGATAAGCCGTGTAATAAAGCACACGTGAAAATAGCATTATTTTCAAACTTTATATTTATTACACGCACATCTAAAAGACTATAGTATCTTATAGGTGCTGGGGACATGTTACCCACCACAGGCCAAGTCTTGGGACATGCACATACCTAAGAAAGGTCATGCAAGTGGTTCAATATAGTGTATAACATCCGAAAGGGAGTACACTGCGGCACTACTCGTTATCACGAACGAGGAAGAATATCAGTTTTTACCAATAGGACGAAATGCTTATCACGAACCTGTTCGTGATAATCTCTTAAGTCCAATGTTGGCTCTGTTGACGCGTCTGAACGCGACGTGACGAGTCACATGACACAAAAGCTCTAGGTCCGATTCATCGGCTTCAGTCCGACACTTGCGATCAGTATTGATCACGACTGATCCGACGCCCCTTTTGGAACCCAGTGGTTCACAAGCGACTGTGACCTAATGGCTGGCCACAAACACCAAGTGTTTGGTATCAATCGAAAGCTACAGACCAGGGCTTTCACAATAATAGGACGAGGTTCAAGGGAGGGACATAATACCCGGGGAGTATTATTCACGTTTGGTGCCAGGTACACCCCTAGCCCCTTGAATAATATATAACCACGCAACCATCTTAATTTATAGTGTCGTCAGAGACGTCTGACTAACTCATGGACATCTGCTGACTGATTTCTATTCATTTTATTCACATGTATTCTTGGCAGCTTATAAACTGTTGAGCTAAGAATAGTTGTACTCCTATCCTGTAAAGTATATAGAGGGGGTCTCAAGTGGGGAACCAGCACGGAATCGCACCTGGCTAGCAATTGGACACCTTACATAAGGCTCTTCTTGCGCTGTGGGTTGCATCTGGGCTTGTCGCACTAGGGCTTCACTTTTCGTGATAGTACCAATATAACAAGCTTCTCAACTTTTAACTATATAAACAACGGCGGTGTGACATCAAGGGAGAACAACGGGTAACAACGTGTATATTGTGATTTGGCGGCGTGTTATCAAGGGAGAACAACGGGAACCGACGTGTATTTGATTTGTGTGTTTAATTGTCCCATATATTTGTGAAGCACCTTATTTCAACAAAGTTGAAATAAGACAAGACTTCCCTCGCATCACAGACTCATTAGGGTTTCTTTCGAGAAGCTCTTCTGATTTGCAACTTGATTATATCTGATCTCATCCCTCGACTTAATATACTCACCATATACTCTGATCCGAGGTTCAAAACTCGTCAGGATATCTGTGACTATTCAACTCGTTGGAATACCTGTTAGTGTTAGCGTTGGTGGTTAGTGGTTGTGCGTTGGTTTGGGTTGCTTAGTGGCTCAATTCAGCTCATAGTCCTTATCACGAAACCTTCGTTAGTTGGTGTTTTAGTCGTAGATACTGAGCAAGCCGTTCACCGGGGGAAGAAGGCGCACAAAACTTGGACGCACCTAGATTTACTCATGAGGACACAGCTGGGCAAGCAATGCACCAGGGGATAGCTTTGGAGAACTGAATGAGAGTGCGGGTGACCGCTGACCGAGCAATGCGGAAACAGGATTACGGCCAAGTGGATAGGGAAAGGACTAAGGATGATTAATGATGTCAGAGTGAAATGGCGAAACCAGTCACAGTGATGATTGTCAAGTTTCAGCAGGCTTGATGTGCAACCTGTAACTTGACCCAAAAAATTTCAATCACACCGAAATCTGGGACTGGGCACGGCATACCAAATTTCGGTGTGGCTGCTACTTATTGTGTCAAGTTTCGGCTTGCACCTCGAGCCTGACAAAACTTGGCAATTGGCGGTGTGAGTTCAAAGCCTGGCATTGACGTGGCGAGAAAGTCCAAATGTATTTCACCGGGGACACTTCACGGTTGAGCCGCAAATGCCACTGCACGTCGACCTGTTCAGACACGAGTGGGGGTGGGTAAGTGAGGGAGACATGGTGATGGGTAGATCGGACCCGTCAAGACTCAAGAGCTGAAGAGAGGGTGAGGACAACGAGGAGCGCAGGTGGCATAGAGATGCTGGTGGGAGGAAGAGGAGAGAATGCAACATGACACTGACAGTAACAAGGAGATGGTGACTTTATTGCAGCTGCACATCAATTTCATTGTCCACTGATCAAAGCGGCAGTCACTTCTCATCTTGCTCCTGACTTCCACCTTCATTGACGCCATTCACTGTTTACCCTTCTTCGATCCCCACCAATTACCTAGGACTGTGTGTCCAATGCTGACTTTGACTTTGCGTTTTTGGGACTTGGGGGCCACTACTAGTACACCAATAGCTACACCAATACTTCTGCCTTAACGTCACTGTGCCTGAGCCGACGTGTCTTAATTGATTACAGCACAAACACTGATAAGCAGGATATTGAACCACCACTGAAATCACATGTTTTTGCGATTTTCTTATGTTTAATATTCTGTATATCATGTATCTGTTGTATCGAATGTATCAACTGGCTTCCCATAAAAGCGGCCAATATCATCTGAGTAACAGGATGATACTCCTGAGGAATCAGGAGTATCTCTGGCATGTGCTCGTTCCGAAACATGTAGGAGAAGATGTAGCCCAACTCAACCTATCAGTTGTATCACCAGTTTCTTCCGTTTCCTACAATGGTTCAAGTGGTTTCTGACGTTTCGGGTGTATCAGAGCGTGGATCAGTGGGGAAATCATGTTGGACATAGTTGCATGTGACAACGGGATCGTTGTTCCGCTTGTTCCAGGTACGCGACTATGCTGGGTATGATTTCAAGGAGATAATATCAGCTGGGTCTTGTGATCGTTGATCTCAGAACCATAGCAGATACCAATGGGGATAGTAAACTCTAATCCTCATCGGTCTCATTCAATGGTCTCAAGGAAGTGGGGTATCGTTTGGAAGCTATAGAGCAGGGCTACAAGGTCCGACTATACCGATCTGAGGGACACCTCAGGAACAGGAGTTCCACAACTCAAGAAACACTGGGCAATTAGGGTTTCAAGTACCCATCATGTCGCCATGTGCAAGAACATTACCAAGGACGGTCGGAACATACCCGGAATGACAACTCCGACCTCAACACCCAATGAGACACTTTGTAGTCCTATAAATACTCCGGAAACACGGGAAATAGGGTGGATAAACAGACTCTTTTACATATTTTCTTTATTGTCATAGTCATATTGTCGTTTGTATAAGTAATCAGAGTAGAGGAGAGAGAGGCAGTTAAGTTTCTCCCGAGAAACCCTCACGTTATTCGAGTTTTGCAAGTCTTAGCTACTTGTAAAGGGTGAGTCTCGTACAACTAGGAAGGAATAGAAGTTTGGAAGTTTGTGATTGAATTGAATCTGGTTTCGGACTCGGAAACATTGTGTGATTGGGTTGGAAAGATACTGGAACTGAGAATTGGCATTGATTGGACTGGAAGCTGGATATTGGGACTGGGATACTGGATTTGGATTGACTGAAAAGACTCTGGGACTCAAGATTTGACTGGGACTGGTTGGGAAACCGACAAAATGCACGCTACACACTTTAGGCAACAAACATTATTGACACGGATCTTCGGGATACGCAAGAAACTACAGAAACATCACTGTTTCTTACGTTTCTTAAACTTGGTTATCATGTATTGCATCGAGGAAGTCCAAAACAGTTGTATCCTTTGAATCTTCGGTTTCGCTCGTATCATAACACAACCTTTCGTCAGACTTTTACTTTGAACAATCTACTTTCCCTTTCCACCTTTTAAAGGCTCTGAAACTAGGGACTGACACTCGTCGGCTACCTTGGAAGTAATCAAAACAGCTATCATACATTGTTTCTGGTGTTGGTTTGGGATAGGCTTGATCTATCTTGTCCAATATTGGTTTTGTTGTTTCTTGTGTTTCCACACTAGGTTTCGAGCACGCAAATCAACGCCGTGATGGCGCGTCACGGTCAGGAGCATCATCTGTGCATCTGTGTGCGTCTCCAGTGGGAACAATGTGTGCTGCCGTGTCTGCAATGGCCGTGTATGGGTGTACACTCAATGTGTGCACTGCAGTATGTGCCGTGCTGTAGAGAAAAAGCCACCTATCTTGTTCTATGTAATACAGAAGCCAATAAAATATTTCAAATTGTCTCCAAATGCTCACTATTTCAAATGAGTAATGACGAGAGTTATTGGACTCGGCGTTAATGGGACTCGCTTAGACTCACTTAACATCAATTAACTTCGGCTAAGCTCTTGTTTCTGGGACTCGTTGCCCGATGGATACGGAAATGGGATTTGGGCAGCTGCGGCGATCAATAAATCAAATGTGCCGTTGCCGCTGAGAATAGGCAGGAAAAAGTGAAATAAAGCATTCTAAAAAACAGAGAAAGCCCCACACAGTGTGCCCCCCCCAGCGAGCGGAAGCACCATGCAGTGGGCCCCGCGGCGAGCGCCAGGGGGGTCTGCGGGGGTCTCCCCCAAGCTAGAGGAGTTATTTAAACTCGGAATCACCAGAAAAACACGCAAACAGGCTCAATTGTAATTATCAAGACATGCCGTCAGGCCAAAGGAGGGGGGGTCTGGGAGGAACATTGTTACCCCCAGCTTTCTATACCTGAAATCTGCCCTGCAGCCCACATTTACACCAAAATACTGTGAATTTGCGTTGCTCTGCCAAAATGATCCCTTGATGTGGCTGTCAACTTAAGCGAGTCCCACTATTGATGGCTTAGCTAAGTCCCATAGCTCTCGTATACTGTACCATTTCGACCGAAGGTTCAGGTGACGGTGACACCCGAGATTTTTTGATGTGTGAAAAAATTGCTATTAATCGAAAGAAAAATTATTGGCCATCCCGGACATCCAAAAATCCAAAATTTGTGAACCTTCGGTCGAAATGGTACAGTAGATGTAAGGGCAACCACGAAGGCCCGAGGTACTCAGGGACTGACGTGGGGGATCCAAAGGTTAATTGACAGTAGCTAAATATACAGAGAAGCATACCTGACGTGGGGGATCCGGGCCGGACCGGAGCTGCCGGAGGATCCGAGCGGAGACCTTGGCAAGCTTCCGGTCGGCACGCGCCTCGGCGACACAGGTAGCACAGCACCCAGTAGGGCAGCGGCTCATTTTTACCTCGCGTTGGGCCCAATCGATTTCCGGGTTGTGCTTCCGGAGCCAGGAGTAGCCTAGGATGAGCTTCTCCTTCCCGAGGCGGGTGACAGCGAACTGAGCACGCTCACTATGGCCCTTGTAGCGAAGGACCACATCCGCGACATCCCGAATGAAGCCGGCCTCGTTGGGAGAGCCGTCTACATTGTAGACCGGGATGGGCTGTGAGAGCCGGCGGACCGGAATCTTGTGCTCGGCAGCGTACTCCGTGTCTATAAACTCGGAAGTAGCCCCGCAGTCCACCAAGCCGCTGAGCGAAAGCTTCACAGCGTCGGTGGTGGATTCGATCTCGAGAGGAAGCCGGAGGGAGTTACTGCTCTCCGAGGTGGCGGCAAGGGTAAAGTGTTTCGGGAGGCGGCGCTCCCAGGCAGTTTTCTTTTGGGGGCGCGGCGTCCGCGGGAGAGGTGGCCGGGGTTCCGGCTCGACCGGAGGGACCGGAACGACCGGAATGACCGGAACGACCGGAACGACCGGAACGACCGGAACGACCGGAGCGACCGGAGTCCTGATCGGTCTAGGGGGTGCGTCTATCGGTTCGGTGGATGCAAGAGATATATTGTCACACTCGTTACATAGGACAGCGAAACGATTAGGGGACGCGACAGAGGGCGCACCGCTCACTCTGCGCGGGGGAGAAAATCCTCCGGCTCGGCGGCGGCGGCATGTTCCGCAGCGGCCTCCGTCGATGCCAGACGCGCGACGAGCTCGTCGAGCAAGTCGTTCCCGAGTTGCCGGATCACCTCGTCCAAGACGTCGATTGACCGGACATCGACCGGCGCGGTACAGTCCCGGGCGAAGTGGTTCGGGTCCCCGCAGCGGAAGCAGCCGCGGCGCGGGGTGCTACGGGCGCGCGTCCAGTCGACGTCCATCGGGACCGCGGGCGGAAGCGCGGGGGTAGCAGCCGCTCTGTGTTGCGGCGCGGTAAAACGCGCCGGAACGGAAGTGACCGCGACCGGAAGGGTTCCCGAGCGTACGGCCGGTTGGTGGCGACCGGAACCGGTCGTCTCGCGGGAGGCTTCGCGCGTGCGGAGCAGCGACTCGTACTGCCGGTAGGCACGGAGGCGCCAGGCGGGGTAGTCTCGCAGGTCCGGAGGGTCGCTCGACCCGGTGATAGCGAGATTAATCGCCGGGTTAAGACCGGTCCGGTACTTCGTGACTTTGATAATCGGGTCTTCGAAGCCGGCGAGGTCGACCAGGTCTTCGAAGTCGTCGGTGTACCGGAAGACGTCCCGAGTGCCCATGTGATACGACCGGGACTCAAGGGTGCGGAGCGCGTGGTCCTGTTCGTTCTCCTCGACGAACCGGAGCCGGAACTCCGTGACAAACGCCTCCCAGGTCAAGAAGGGGAACGGGGTTTTGGCTGCGTACCGCTCGGCCCATTTCGACGCAGAGTCCTTGGCCATGAAGGACATGGCGAACCGGACCGCTTTCTCCTCGGAGGGGGCGCCGTCCTCGAGGAACGCTTCAGGCAGCAACCGGATGTACGACCGGACAGCGTGGAGGAACGCCCGGCCTTGTTTCCGGTCGCCGTCGAAGACGAACGGGGGGTTCGGCCGGAGGGCCGATTTTGAGCCGGGAACGGCTGGGGGGAATAATCCTGTACCCGGGTCCGGAGCCGGACCGGCAAGGGACGGGGCAGGTGAAGCGGCGCGGGGGGGGTCGATTTTTCGTGCAAGGCTCTCGAGAATACCTTCGAGCCTGTCCATGCGGGAGGAGACGGCCTCGGCGGCTGCTTGCGCAGCGGCGGCAGCGGTACTCGCGGCGTCCATGGAGGGCTCTACAGGCAAGGAGGAGGGGGCAAGATTCAGGTTAGGGGAAGCTGGGACGCTATCAGAGGAGTCCGAGCCGTTCACACCGAAGCCTGCAATCTTGACCGGTTAATCCCTTAGAGAGTTTCTTCTGCTGTAAGGGCAACCACGAAGGCCCGAGGTACTCAGGGACTGACGTGGGGGATCCAAAGGTTAATTGACAGTAGCTAAATATACAGAGAAGCATACCTGACGTGGGGGATCCAAAGAGAAGAAACTCTGAGGATTCCCACGTCAGCCGTGGGTATAAGTAAGCTACTAGCTAAGACCATGTGACCGGAGTGATCGGCAGATGTCCCGGGCTTGATCACACGCAAGGTGCCATCGGGTCACGTGCCGGTTTCCGGTACCGGTCCCGGTAGACCGGTGACCGGGAGGACGACCGGAAGGGTCGGAGGGGTCGGAAGGGCGTTGGATGGGGGTCGGGACGGGGGTTCCCCTGACAGTAGACTCCTTTCAAATTGTAGCATTCTTGTAGTATCTACTGTTCCCTATGCCTTTACGCTGCACGCACTGGGTGACATAAACAACAATGGTCACAACCGGCCATAACCTCCGGCTGGTGAGTTACTGAATGCCCACTATCTTTAGTAGTGGGTCCTGTAGGCGTCCTAATTTCATAGAAGCCCCGCCAAATTTTGAATCTTCGCTTTATAACAGTACCAAACATGAAAATTTGGTAAGCTTTAAAATGGCCGTGTGGGTTCGAACCCTTATATATGCACTTTTTTCAGTTCTGCATGCACTTGTGCTGATTATTTGACCGCTTATGGCCTTTTGCACTCTACCATTTGATTTAAATAATTATGGTCAGAGGGCCGTTGTGTCAGCCCACACTGCTTATTTTACAGACAACTCTTAAATAAACTTGATATATTGCAAGTTCCTATGAATACAATTAGAAACTTGAAAGCGCAACAGTGGGCTTAACATACCTTGTTCCATGGAGATTATCATAGCTATGTAGTCATATGCCTAGTTGACTTGTGCTGACCAGGCTGTCCTTTTCTGTGAGCCCTGCACAAATAAAATGGATGTAGAACTGAGCCAATACCGGGTCTGAATTTTCATACAATCCCAGTCTCCCATCATATCCACCTTTGGGACTATGCCACTCAATAAATATTTATATGCATGCTGATTACAGCAGGCTTTTACCATTGAGAGAGACATGAGGATTTCTCAACCTCTAGACCAGCATTTTTTGATTTCTTGGTGTCCTACTTGTTTATGAAATTCTAGAAAAAGCCAAAGAGGTGTTGTGCATCCCAGTATGTAGACTCAACTCAATGTTTTCAACCAGAATTCATTTACATTCACTCTTCTTCCAAACTGCGAAGCCCCAAGGTAATAGGAGAAATGTGTGTGTTCCTGTGTATGCCAAGGGTCTGTTTTTTATTCCCATGTGTCTCCCATTTGGATTTTGGAATTCCCTCTTGATGTACAGTTGTACGGGCTCCACTGAATAATGGTGATCATCTCTGATCTGAGCTTCACTTGAACTTTGAACATATCATTGGTTTATCTTATGTCTGAGCTCTTGTCTATCATGATAGCATTAGGCTCGTCTTAACTCACAGGTGCATAGTAATTCAACTAGCAGCATCCCCCCTGCGCAATGGAAAGATTCAGTAAGCAGTTTTAAATCGAACTCTTTAGTGGAGGGCAGGACACGAAAATTATTACAGTGTAACAGTGCATCATACATTCTTGCTTAATACTCAAAGAACCGCTCAGTTTTGTCTAACTAACACAGGAACATCATGCTCATATAGGGCTATTCACCGCACCTGCCACGAGCACGGTGGGCTTGACAGGGTCTCTGTCCCGTCATGGAGCCTACAGAGTTCTCTACAGCATGGGACAGGCAACGGGATAGCCTTCACAGACGATGCAATGGTGCTGGTGTCTTTTCAGCAGCTGAACTCTGTATTTTGTAGCAGAAAATGTCTGTTATTATATTCTGTGAGCATATCTTTCAGTGAGCTGAAGATTTATGTTTGCACAACCTTAAATACACCTGTACAGGTGTTAGGGGGAACTCTCCTATTTCATTACAAGTGCAAAACACTTTTGATGAGCTTTAAGGTGCTTCCCTTCCCCAGAAAAGTCTGTAATATCATATTAAACAATTCGGTGGAGTGGTATTCACTTGGTAAACAAGGACGCCGTCTCGAGTGACTCAAGCCACTACAGACTATTGTAAAATGTTAACCAAAGAAAATGAATGGGATCATTCACGAGAAATGGTTGAAACCCGCGAGATTTGTGCCCCTTCTGTTGGGAAATCTGTGATCTGCCGACAGCCGCCAACTTGGAAAACCGTCCCATTGCCGTCCCGTCATATATTTTTCCAGAACCCTCGATGGAATGGGTCAGCTACCGTTGCACAGAACCCATGGGTACAGCGTACAGCCCTACATTCATAATCAGGGATCTAGAAGTGTCTCTATGAATAAATACATTAGCCCAGATAGTGGGCTTTGCCGCGAAGCGCGCTACCATGAGTTATAAGGGAATGCTTAGTCACGAACTCAGGTTCGAACTCGGACCGGAAGTTTGCTCATGTTTGGGGCTGTGCTCGTCTTTCACATCGTCACGCCAATGGCCTAATAAACAAAGGATTTATTGGCGAGGTGTGCGTGCGTTTAGAGCGACGGCGATAAGTGGAACCATCACTTGCGTCTCGAGACTGCGAAGATGACTTTTGATGGACGGGACCATATGGACGACACATGCAAGCTCCCGCCGGAAGAGAACTTGAAGCCAACGAGAAGTCGCTTCCCTTTATCATGGAGGGATGACAAGAAATGCGCACGGGCATTCAACGATTCGTTCCAAGACCCGAAAAACCCGGCCATGCAGCCACCATCTGGCCCCGGAGTCACTGCTTTCCGAGGAGTTGTCGGCCCAGATGAGGCCGACCTCCGTCAGCCAAATTCGGCTGACGTCGAGGTTGGCCGGCCATGCCGCCCCCCAGCCGCCACCTGGATCGTGAGAAGACAGTTTTTTTGGCCTCTCGACGTGCGTTGGGCCCATGGCAACCCGTTGGAGCTGACAGCTTGACGTGATGCTGCCATGGCAGAAGCCCGGCCGATGGCCGTCAGTCCAATGGCAGCCTAATTGCAGCCGACACTACTGTCCAAGTGTTCAGGTGACAGGTGACGGCCACCCACGAACAGAAACACTTTTGGTCCAGGTGACAGTGACAACCAGGATTTCTGCTGATTTCTGACCCAAATGGGTCAAAAACGCGAAAATTTCTGGTCCGGCATTTGCCGGACTACCATATATAAGAATTTTAATCATGATTGAACAGCTTCACATTGGGCGAGTCTTACTCTTTATGTGCGAGATCACAGGAAGGCATGCTGCACGGTACATGGGCTCTTATCTATCGGTTCATTGCGCGGTCATATGGAGAAGTAATCCATCGTCCTTGATTATACATACAGTCACGGTGCCGGCACCGTGACAATAATATTTATCTCACGGGCATTTTTGACTACTCGTAACCTCCCTTTTCCGCTGTCCATAATGGGTGGGCTTCGACTAAGTGCCCTGCCGAGCACTCTACGACTGAGTTCTTTTTGTTTTGTGGAGGCAGATGCGTTTTTCCGTCAATAATTTCGCCTCATTTATCAAGTGATGCACGCCAGATTCATCTCAACTGGTTTTCCTCCATGCATCACGCACATCGCTGATGTCCTCGGTCCGGCATCTTAAAAATGCCCCTATACTATCCAGCAATAGGTAAAATTAAATCCCCGCATACATTCTTATCATTTCCGCTGTCTCCGCCGTCGATGATCTCGGAGGAAGGCAATTCCACCATCGGTTGTCTAACGCCTGAAGAGTTCTGCCCCACGGGGTCACATACCACTTTATCAATTTCAATCTGAGACGTACGGTCCAGCCAGACGGCGTCGGGCCACCACAAGAACGCCGGCAATGAGCACGTTCCCTGTTTTCAGCCCGCAATGCCTTACTTTACATGCTCAAATTTAGCCAGTAAATTTCTCCAGGTGTCGTTCACGCGTTCTCCAGACGTCGGTTTCACCGATCTAAGTTCTCGTGCCAATGTATAGTTCCCCTGCTCTCTGATTCTTCGGCAACTGGATTTTGCATGTGGGTGTCTTTGTTTCTCTGGTGCGTTCGGCATGTCGCTGACTACCCGTCACACGGACCCACATGGACCCATCAACTGGTTGCGGAACCACGGCCTAGATGAAAACACTCATGTCGGGCGGAGGCCACTGCCAGCACTGTATCTGTTCCCGCCATACACCCACTTTACTCAAAAGTTAAGAAACTCAGACTCCCCTCCCCTCCCCTCATCTATATCTCTTTGGCTCTTAAAAGAAGCCCCGTGACTCAGGCGAAGAACGCAGACGCATTGCCAATCGACGCAGCGATGCTTGCTCACGCTACATGCATTAGGTGATTTTTCATCGACGATGACTGATAAAGATTGCTGACTGACGCGAAAACAAGGCCCCGCATGTTACCGCTCGCCATCGTTCGCGCGGCCAGCGCAGCATACGCGCCGATTTATCTCCCATTTTTAATTGGCGGCACCTCCGGTATTGGGCGCGCCACGCAGAAGCTTTGCTCGGTACACAAACGGTGAAGCCCATGAGATCCTAGTGAAGCCCACAACATCCTCGTCGGCCTCAACGCTGCCGTCGCAGAGCTCATCCTTACGTCCTTCCCAGACCCGAATCCCTGCAGTGGGAACACAATTCGCTTAATGCGGCATGAAACTGCCGTGTCGCTGGCCGCCTGCCTCCCGCGCGTCAACTTCTTCATCCTCACCCAGGGATATTTCAGCTTCGTCGGACGCAACGAGACCGCGGAGGGACTCGACAGCAAGCTCGTGCTGTATTACTACTTGCGGTGGGCGTTCACGGCGGAGCTGCTACCTGTGCTACGTCGTGCGCAAGAGGCAGGTGAGCCTGCCAGTGGCAGTGTCATGAGCGAGGGCCCTAAGTCCATCTAGACGATGTGCGGCTCTGGCGCGGGTCCACGGGCAAGGCCGCAATTGATGCGGGCGTAACATACAAGGCAGACGCCGGGGAGCCTCCAACTCCACAGTTTGATGAGCGCGAAATCCGGTGTGAACCGTCGCGGCGAGTTCGATGATGAGATTGCGAAGCCACCTGCATATGGACGCGGATCGAGTGCGGCTTTGCGCAAGCTGTGGGTGCACACGGAGGAGGCAGTGCGTGCGTGCGAGGGCATAAGGTTAATTCACCCCGAAACAGTCGCTGGCCGGTCCTTGTGTAGAAGCCCGGGTCGAGACTCTCCACAAGTTGCTTCCGAACAAGTTGCTTCTGATTGCTCGCGTACGCCTTGCAGCGCCGAACGTAAATTCAGTCGACCGCTTTTTTCTTAATTCTGAATGTCTCCCGCTCTTTTGTTGGCTGATCCAACGCCTCGAATGGGTAGTCTGGGCACCGGCAACAACATTCGCCGTGCATCCATATTTATGCTCAGGTCGACCGTAGGCGCTCTACTTTGCTCGTTAATTCAGTTCCATGCGTCACCGTCAGTTCTCCGACCTCCGTCATTCCCAGGTACGATTTCCCTACTCCATCAGCGGTACGCCACACGGCACGGTTGTCTGATAAACTTCACATCAATCAACGCTAAAATGGCACGCAGGGTCCCGAGCAAGAGCCCGAGGTTAACAGGTGCATGCGTCCTTCACTGTTCGTTCCCTGCCAACGGAAAACAGGATTGACATAGATGTTCAGGCTCGCGATTCCACACTGACTTGATAAAGTTCAAAATCAAGACATGCGCATCGCCGACGACGGTTTTTAATGTTTTCAGCGTTCGAGATCCGGTGGATAATAGCGGGTGCCTGACGGCGCAAACTGTCGCCTGCCACTCGTGGCCGCGCTGTCGGAGGCAGAGAGAATGTCAACACTGGCGACCTAAACCCGCGAAGCCAGTTGCTTCTCTGTGATTGGTCCCTATACACCAAAAGGTTCTTCCCTGCGTCATGATTGATCATCTTCACAGAATTATTGACGGAGTGACAGATACTCCGCAACAACTCCGCAGAGCAGCCAGGAACAGCCAGGGACCTGATGTGAAAAGATGAACTAGACGGACCTCGACGATCTCCCGTCCTCGTGCCACGTGCGGAGGAGTTATCTGTGGGTTGTTCAAATTGATCTCGGGATATCTCCGTAAGAGAACGGAAATCGCGAACAGAATCTTCAATTCGCGGGGAAAGTAAAGTAGACGAAAGAAATCGATATGCAGCCCTGGCCGAGACGGTCAACTTCAAACTATTTATGTATTGAATTTCCGGAGAAAGCTCCGCGTGGAATCCTGCTAAAGGCGAATTATAGGCTTTGAATGATAGGGAAAAGTTATCGTGTTCAAAATTACTCGGGGTCGGCCCCGTGGCATGTAGATACGGCATGCCCTCTGGCCGCGAACTGTCAGTGTAACACCACCACCACCACATGCGTCGCTTATGATATTAATTGGAACCATACACACTAACACCGCCTTAAAACGTGCTTTGAATTGGCTCCGGACATAATAGTTCCTTTGAAGCGGGAAGTCTCGAGTGAGATGGTAACATCGTGGTATATTTTCCCCGGGAACAGACTACTATGAGACTCAATTTTGAACACACTCGGAACTCCCTGTCTTTGCTTGAAAGCAACTCCGGCGGCTGAAGATACTCCTCCATTTAACTTGAGCTTGGCCCTCGGCGAGGCGATGAAGAGCCGCCGAGATAAGGAATATTACACGGTCACAGAATTAGATTATTTGGTCTCGTGGCCCATTGAACTGTCCGTGATTTCAGGAGTATCGCGGGGGTGCTTGGCCGGTCCTAAATCAAAGCACATGGAACGGGTGCAGATATTATGAAAAAGCCATATCGAAAGCAGGATATAAAATATGGCATTCGCTTCTCTGTTGTTGACGTGTAGCCAATCGTAATCCTTGCTGGAAATCTCACGGATAGAATTAGAAGATGACGCAAGGGTTCTAGATTGTATTCACTCAATTACCGTTATGTGGCCGAGAAGAGCGGATTTCAGAACCCGGAAAAACTAATCGAAGCCGCCACCGAACGAAAAATAAAAATAAAAATAAAAACGTAAATACGGGGAACACAGCAAGATGTACCTCGTCGCTGGACATAAATAAGCCTAATGAGAAAACGGATTTCCGACTCCCCAGAAGAATCATCCAGAGAAGAATGATTTCTGGTTTGTATTGACTTTCCGCCAATGAGCCATGGCTGTCTGCGATGCTGAACATTTGTGTGGGTGCCGAAGGAGTGGCAGGCATTGGGTGCCATTTATAAATTCCTCGCGGTGTATGAGAGTTCGAGTCTCAGCTCGCGGACTGATTCAATAATATCGGTTTATATAGAGGATACCAAGAGTTGACCTATCACTTTGACCTCAAGTGGCCTTGACTGCGCGCCCCAGACCACTGGTCTGACATATTGGGTGTTTGTAGACGCCTGAGATAAGTATATCGGCAGGGAATCATCCTGGGACTCTTACTGTCTGAAGCGGGATGCTAAACGTCCTCGTGACATCACGCTCCAGAACCGACCAGGCACCCACAGGCGCCGTCCGTCTAAAGAGGCCGATTTTAATTTATCTTCCGCGTCTAAGCTACTCGGAACAGACGTCGACGGGAATACCCCATCGGCCAACCCGCGGTTTAAAGCACATCAGTGATGCTTCCCAGAACGGAATAAGGTACTGTGGGAATGCAGCTGCGGGTTCCAGCGCAAATCGGGTTCTCTCAGGAAAATCAGTGGGGTGCATCGATTAAAGGGTCATGCAAATGATCAGTTTTTCCAATTTAAACGTAACACTAGGCCGCGGCAGATAATGGTCTGTGTGATATATAAGACATACCATCCATGTCCCACTCGTCTATCGAGCACTCTCTGTGGCCGCAGTTATGCCTGCTCATTCCCATTCACACTCGGTGCGTCGCTCCGAACAGTCGACGGGGCTGAATATCTCATTCTAATTTCGAAGTCCAACTTGAACACATATCGCGAATATTTTAACTTGGTGCAATTGGATTAAAATGTGCCTGCCTCATTGTATTAATGCGCACTTTTATCCAGACCTTCCCTGATATTTCCGTGAGTTAACAGCCGCGCTGTTGAGCTTCTGAAAGTCGATCACGCACCACAGGGTCCCTCCTCGCCGCAGTCCACAGCATCATCGGTGAATTCATCCTCGAATGTTCTTCTTTCCGCTCATAACCCACGTAGCTTCCCCCTCCAGCCAGGCACCTTGTAAGTCAAAGCATACTTCTAAAGGCTCACTAACATGACCATTCAATCTGTCTCGTTTACAGCTTCAGGTATGCACTGCATGTTCGATGTTTCAGCGTTCTAACGCCACATCTTAAGCCACCGCCTGCGCCGCGCATGCACAGTGTTCCCCTCCCCAACGTATGGGCGGGACACATTGCCAGACGGCCTGTATTCCCCGACCTAGAGCCGTTCCCCATCGATCTCAGGCGGGACCTGGACTTGGAGCATCTGACGTGGGCCCTGGGAAGTCACACTATTTCATCCCACTCGACAATCCATGTGCTGCCAACGAGACGGGATCGGCCCCTTCTTCAGATTACGTCTGGAGACTTGCCAACCACGTCCATCTCATTTATTCGCCGTCTGTGCTCCCTCATTCGGGCACCACTATCGTTAGAAGTTTATCAGTCGGAGCTCTCACTCGAAGTCCAACAGGCGGTGTTCAACTACTTCCTTTCGCGCAGTGGGCCCAATGGGAGACGCCTGTGGCAGGAATTCCTGAACGGGCATTGTCATCCACAAGGCCCCAAGGGCGAAGTGCTGCTTCAAGGCCATTTCCGGCTGTGGGGCTTCAGGAAGGACGGACAAAATCGATGGATAGTGGATGTCGACGTGCAACGTCGTGTTCCACACACACCTCACGTCAACTACAGCTAGTAGCTGTGCCTCGCTATGATCCTTTCTGCTTTGGGGCTGTAACTTTGGGGTTGAACAGCACCGGTCATGTACTCGTATTCTGTGGCTGCACAATAATTTTCTTGCCAAGTGTCATTTCTTGCTGGTGACGTGGGCATAGTCAAGTTCACTGTAACACTGTTGAGGACCAGAAATCGTCCCCGATCAGGGGGTAAATATCAGCATTGGTATTTTTTGATTACTTATGACATAGATTATCCGAAAAAAAAATTGTTCAATTCATGTGCACCATTGTACCGGCATTTACCGAAAACCAAAGAAAATTGACGGCTTATGAACTTATCAGGGACGAAAACTTCTCCGGCGGTGTTTGGCAGATAACCTGTGTGGCCTGTGCGTGTCCCTCCGGTTCCAGGTGCGGCCGGAGATATCGACAGCGATCCCTCTTCAACAAGTTTCCCAATGGGGAAAGTGTGCTGTAATGGACTATTTCCGAGATAGTCCGATGGCTCGGGGAGGCATGCCCTTGTCCTTGACAGATTTTTTTTTTTGTCCACTTGGGAGGGCTATGTCGTGATCGCCGTCGGAGGAACGCCACCGCGCATCAGAGTCTTTCAATCAAGTACTTCGCCCAAGGAAGCCCAATCGGGATTTTTGCTGTTAAGAGTCTGAATCGGGAACCGTTTGACGGGAACTGCGCCAACGGCGCCCATAAATCTGAGTTGATGAGTGCAATTTGTCAGTCTTCTGTGTGACTGTGTCTGAATCACCGGCGCCTGCCGTAGTTGCCGCAGATGTCTATCACTTGGGTCTGGCTCCCATGATCGCGGAGGTGGCAAAAATAAAGCCAAAGTATTGTGCAAAAGCGAAGCATGCATTCCGGAGAATACATGAAAATACAGTAAAAAGGGTGGATTTCCTGCTAAAGGGCGACACAGGCAGTAAAAGTAGGGGAGGCGATGAGCAGCGGTGTTATGCAGTGTCGGTAATACAGTTGTGGCGAGGGCTATGGATGCAGTGCTATGGAAGATTCTGGGATTCGGGGTAATGCGAAGAGATTAGAATGCGCGAATGGAATATGTGGGGTGGTCATACATTGAGAGACGTTATGAGAACGGCGGAAACTGACGCTGCAAGGGTAGCACACTACCACAGCGGATATCGCGGCTTCGGAACATCGACTGTCGCAACCCAGACGCCCCGGATGTCCGCATCAAGCGTCCAGAGCATGATGTTTCCCAGCAATAGATCAAGTCCAGTCGGAAACCCGAAGCGCGGGGTCCCGCTGACAAAACGATCCCATCTGGCGTGTCCCTGCGATCCGTGGCGCGAAATAAAGTGGTCTTTCGCCGATTGCTGAACGGCCGGCGAGAGGTCCGTATATGTGGGCAACGGAGCGCGAACGAGATACTGCAAGAATTGTGCAAAATCCGCAGTGCACATGACGGAAGATCCTGTATTGACCTTGCAAAGAACGTAGCCGGACGCGTCCTGCACGGATATCGTTGTGAAAGGTGGGACTGGGTCGGAAAGGTGTATCATATGCGCCGAGGAAAGCCCGCCTCGTGATAGATCGATGGGAAAGAGGGCTGGCATTTGGGGACAAGAGTAGACCGGTTGGCCAGGGAGAGGCTGATATGGTATACGCGGAGTGGGTGGACACTAGGACCAACGTGAGCCACGTCTCCACGTTGTCTGAGAGTTGTCACTCACTTGACTCTTTACGGTCGTCACCCAACCAAGGAATTAGGACCGTCGACTCTAACAGTCACTATGAATTACCTGGTACACGGAGGCAAGCGGCGCCTGCAAATAAAGGTCTCAGTATTTCAGGCCCTGTAAATAGAGGGGACTGACAGGACCATGTTTCAAGACTGTTTGCGGCTGGGGAACTTCAATATGAGTTCGGCACCTAGACAGGACGCAGTGCCCCTTACGACCGTTTGGATCTGGATGATCTGTGAAGTAGTTTTAATACAGGCAATCATGAGTTGGTTATTTCGTACAGTGTGGTAGTCGCCAGGTCTGGTGGCTGCCCTCTGAGGAAGCAGTGAGTCGGCGCGAAGTGCAATGGGCATCTCAACGCACATAGGCCCACTGGGAACTGGCGGTCATGTCGTGCACAGCGGGGACTGGATGCGGCTAAGACGTTGTGAAGGTAGCAAGGCGAATTGGAGGTGGATGAGCAGCGAGTGCAAAATTGACTCAGAGGACGTACCGGTATTTATAGGTGGCTGCAGCTGATGACACAGAAAAACACAGCACGCACAGGGCCCCGATACTCTCTGTGTTCCTCGATCTTGATCGGCGCAAGAAAATCAAGCTACATTGCTGCGAATCCTAACTTGGAGGCAATCCCTCAATGAATAGGATCATTTGTCCGAAATAGAGATAAGGCACTCCACGGTCCTCCATATCGGAGAAGCAGTTACGAGATGCCAAGCCCCGAGCTAGTTTCGCGTGACCGCACGGAGAGCTGTGCGAAGGAGGAAGGGGATGAAGAGGGCGGGGGAGGAACGCCGGGTAAGCGAGAGGAAGACCTGTCAGTCCGACTGACGACCTCCCAGGCTCCCACGTCCTGCTACGTCCGTGAGAGCTCCGTTGTGAGTATGGGAATTTTGATGGGATCACTTTTCATGTCCCGATTGGGTTGAACAGTTCTCGTGCCAAAACGCGACAACGTGAGGACGGAAACACACCGCTGATTGTCATTCCAGGGATTGATTGCTTTCCCTGACCGCCTGGGTTGAAAAAATTAGTCCGAATATCTATCACCGTTCTGTGTTACACAGATGCGACCGAATCGGCAGAGACGTACTTGGATTGAAAGCATTGGATGCGGAACATTGAAAAGGAACGGGTGAACGAATTCACTCAGCCGCGTATGACTGTGGAGCATTCCAATAGCAAGTCGGGCTTGCTTCATGGAAATCCCGGACCGTGGTCGGGAAAAAGGAGACCCCGGTCACCCGACCACAAATCGCCTGAGCCGTTGACGATCTCGAGGTTGGTGTCGCTGTGCCACCAATCTGAAGGCAGACTGGTGATCCCTCGTGACGGAATTTCGACGGTCAAGTTCGTGGTACTGGGGGGTGTGGCATATTGAAAGTCCCGAGAGCAGGCGGTATGGCTTGGACGAGTATTGGTGGAGGGAGCTTTCGTGAGAGGAGGGTGACATTTTTGGCTTGCAAAAGTGGCTTGCGCCCGCGCCAAATGGCTTGTTTCGGGCGGGGGCGTGGATTTGGGTGCCATCACAAGCCCACGCCCGGCTTTTCGGCTTGCAAGCACTTGGTTGGCTTGGCAAGCCATTCCGCCGGCTTGGCACCAGCCAAAAAATGAAAGTGGCTTGTGTCGATTCTATTCGCTACGCCTTGACTATGCCTAATCTGTGTCGTACATATTCATTCCCTGAGTAGACCCTGCACTTTTTCTCTGCAATTTTAACCGTTGATGCCGAAATTACCTGAAATCGGCTACAGCTGCAGCACAGGCGGCATGCATGACTCTGGCAGGCTTTCGGCGTGGTACTAAGCAGATTTGGCTACAAGGTAGGTCACGAGTACATACAACTTTAGTATCACTGGGCATTAGGTATTCATACCAACACCTATTCCTGTCAGCGAATGCCTATTCCACCCAACATGGCTTGATCGGCCATCAATTTTGTCGTATCTCAACAAATTTACACAAGTCCCTCCTTCAACAGCATTAAGATCCCTAATCCTAACACTAACCAAACCTTAACCAAACTCTAGCCACCCTTAGCTCTAATCCCTAACCTCTAACCTCTAACCCAAACCACTAACCTCTAACCCCAAACCAGCCGAACTCGGCAATCTGCCGAATGCCGTCACTCCGTGATGCGAACATTTGATCGATAGGCATTCGTTCCCATCGATAGGCGTTCGGGTGCCGGACCGAACGCCTATGCTACTAAAGTTGTCGTGCCTCGTAAGTCACTGTCAATAAATCAAAGGTTTGAACCGTGTGCTGATCGGGCTTGGCTTATGCAAGGTGACTTGGGCAAACTAAATGGCGTGTGTCTGTCTGGCACAATCCCCTAAATTTTCTAGATAGTAGCTCATTCTCTTCTAGTAGTTATTCAGCACGCTTTCAGGTCCCATGGTGTGTCCAAATGGTTTGGAACCTTCAAGGCCAGTGGTATGGGGCATGGGAAATGCGAAGTTCCACTCAGCCCATTTGTGCTGCAGTTCGCGCCGAACTAGTGCTAGTTACTCGCTGGCCCGTGGCCTGGGCATAAGCTATGTGGGTGTGGCACTTATTATTGACAGAATGATGAACATCGGCATTTTCGCATGTCGAGTCGACAGCGCGGATGGTACTTATGATGTAGAGATGTCTGTGAAGGAATTAGAAGCTCCCGAGGCATTGGGGAGCAGTCGGGGAGGAAATACTTACAGTGTAGCTCTGGCGCTAAGCGAGCACAAGCCAAGCCACGCCGCAAGCCCAAGCCACCCACGCCTGCCAAGCCAAATTCAAACTCCGCTAAGCGGCGCAAGCCACTTAGCCAAGCCACTCGGACAAGTCTGTTTGTGAGAGCGGTGTTGTTGTTGAGTAGCGGATGTTAAGAGGGATTTATAGAAAATCGGTTCCACCAAAGCAACAAAGGGGCCACCAAACGACAATCAACTATGCGCTTTGAGTTCCACCATTGTGCCCAATTCGGCAATTGAGCAAAGGGCGACTCAAATCGTGAGAACCTTGACCGTCGCTTTGACCAGGCCCCGGGAAGCTCCACCAAAGGTTTGTCCGAAAAATTGGGTTTTTGAGCTCGAAAAATGGCCATTTGCTTGTCCAGATATTGGGTTTTTGAGGCCAAGATTTGCCAAACCCTTGTCCGGATTTTGAGTTTTTGAGGGCTGAGGACGGTTCATTTGACAGGGAAGTTGTGAGAACAGACACTTTTGACGGTGGCATACGCTAACAAAGCCAAAATCCGCAAACACGATAAAGAAGGTTATATTGACGGTTAGCTATCCGTAGGGACCGTAGAATAATTGTTGTATCGCTTGAGCCAAAACACATCCAAATGATGTCGACTTTTGTCAGGAAAGGCTTTAATACATTTTGAACGATATCAGAGAGTCAGAATCCTGAAAAGTTTAGTCTATCATGCTTGTAAACACGTCAGGACAATGGGCAATACGGATATTTGGCCACTGCTGAACTTCTTGTGAATTGGACTCTATCACATGTTTCAAAATGTATTAAAGCCTTTCCTGACAAAAATCTACATCATTTGGATTTGTCTAGATGCCTGTAAACTGTGTTCATCCACAAAATGACCCTTTAAACCAATCTCACTGAATATATAATATTTTTACAAATTTCCTTCTCTCACTAATTCCGCACGAATTAGCTGAGTATTTCTATTTAGGTTTCCTGTGAATCGGTGCAGAACTCGCTGAGATATTGCGAATTCCTTGCAAATCATCCCAAAATCAAAATCAGAAAATTGATCCACACCTTTGGTACTGCCAATGGCTGTAACTGACCTGGCCACCACTCAATGTGCTGATATTTTCAATAAAATTCCATGGAGTGTTGACTGGTTTTTTGGTTCTGAACTCTCTAGTTGATGTTTGGCACTATGAGAACACAGAAATTGAAGCTGTGTTGCAGTTGAGTACTAGTAGCTCTAGGTAGGCGGATTGGTCGCGGTTCGATTTTGGCTGAGCAACAGCGGCTAACAGCCGACGCCAAGACACAACTTATTTCCGGAAGGACTTGGCTGTATTTTGCTGAAATATCTGGTACAGAGACAAATACCAAGCTCCAAGAGTGGTCCATGTACCATTTACAGTATACAGATAGCTGGGATTTATCTTAGAATGTCCAAGACCATGTACCATTTACAGTATACAGATAGCTGGGATTTATCTTAGAATGTCCAAGAAGATTGATGAATAAGTCACGTTACCGTGTTCCTGTTTTATTGGATTTTCATGCCTCTACTACAGGCACAGCTGGATGCCTTCCGTATCTACTGGAACCATCACCGTATTCACTCCCAGAAGGACAAGAACATGCCCTCAGGTCACGTCCTAGCTAATACATTCAACCATCCTCGAAACTTCGGTGAACTGGATTGCCGTATTCCGATTCCCCAGGCCGCTGTCGGTGAAATGCACCGAACGATTGGCGAAGAAGTCGGACCGAAGGAGAATCACCGTTCCTGGTTCAGTGCCGATTTTGCAACGCTGGCAGAGAATATCTACGCGCAGATAGGGAAACCTACCCTCTCTCTTAACATTAGGGACAGTCAGAGTAGACGCTTCAGATGTGCTTCAGGCATGTGCTTCGAAAGTGCTTCAAGATTTATTAAAGCGTGGGAAAAGCACTTAAATCGTGAAGCACATTTGAAGCGTTGAAGCGCCTCCCGAGGCGCTTCACCACGCTTCACATGTACTTCAGATTTAAGAGAATTGAGACCATAGGATTTATTTGTGACTACTTAGCTGACTAATATATATCCGCCGCCTCTGATCACCGTAGTCATCGACTCGGTCCCGCCCTCTCCCGTTGATCATGGCCCGGACACCCAGAGCCGCCACCACCACCGCCAAGGCCAAGGGTGCGGCTGCTATCGCCGCTGCGGAGAGCAAAGAAGATGCCGCAAAGCCTAAACGCGCCGGGCGACCCAGAAAAAAACGAGAGCCTACGCCTGAGCCTACACCCGAGTCCGAGTCTGAGCAGGATACAGGACAAGAGGATGTGGAGATTGTGGAGGACATCGAGTACGAGCCTCAGTCTTGAAAGAGTCCAGTGCGGCACTAACTGACTAAAAAAAAGCTGGAAGGACGAAGACGGCATTCTGCTCACCGGGAAGCTCATTCAGACGATCGAGGAGAGACCCCTCATCCGTGCTAGTCTGTTTCCACCTGTTGGGGCCCCAAAAATTACTGGTGGGAAGCCCAAGAGCGACTACCAGTACGAGCTGGCGAAGAAACTGTTTGAGAAGCATCCGACGTACAAAGACGCCTTCGCAAAAGCTGTGACCGCCAAAGGGAAAAAATTCTGGTACACCAAGATAAAGAATAGGCTTGAGACGTGAGTTTGCGCCTGCGTTGTAACGTTCAAAGAACTGGCTTAACGGAATAATATCAGTTTGATCAAGAAAACGAAGCTTCACATCGAAGAGATGGGACAGACAGGGGCTGGGATAGAGACCGAGGCAGATATCATGCCGGGGTCATCGTTGACCACAAAGTGGGGTGAGTCTTCTGGTTTCTCAAGACGATACTTGTCTGACGTACCGAGTACAAAGACTTGATCAAAGCCGACTTCCCATGGTTTTTTCGCATGCGATCCTTGATCGGGGAACGCCCAAACCTAGTGCCAACTGGCCTCGGGAACAACGACAGCGAATACGATGTGTCACTTCTTCTCGGGAGCGAACGTGACGGCGACAGCTCGAGCGTCGCCTTCGATGACACCGGAGATCTTCCAGAGCAGATGCCGTCCCCGTCCGCAGCGGCCACACCCATCGTGCTTGACGATGATGACAGTGATTCGGAGCCGCCACAGGTACCCACTCTTGCTTCGGTCAAGGGCAAGGCGAAGCGCAAGCGATCTCTGGATCTCGCTGTCGTCGATGCCAAGCCTGAGAAGAGAACCAAGCCGACACCTGGCATCTCCCAGCCAGCTCCAAAGAAGACGCCTGCACCCAAGACAGGTACCGCCAAAGACAAGTTTGCGGCGGCGGTTGCCGCTGAGGAGGAGACAGCGCGGGAGTCGCTGAAGGTCAAGCAATCGAAGCTTGAGGGGAAGAAGGAGGTCCAGCTGGAGCGGCTCAGGCTGCAAGCAGAGTTGAAGGTGGAGAAAGAGAGAGGGAAGCTGGAGCTTGCACGCCTCAAGATGAAGCAAGACCATGAGATGCGGATGGAGAAAATGCGGGCAGGTCATGGCCAATCCCACGCCGGCCCAAGCTCTCACCGGTCCTTGTACGTGAGTGACTCTCACAGTCCCTTCGATTTCCCCATCCTTCCCACTCCGTCGTCGGACTCCGGTGGCAGCGCCGCGGAGTCTTACAATTTCGATCTGTCGGCTCCCGGCGACAATTTTGATCTTGCATTGTACGGTTCAGGCGGCTCGCATATGTAGGAAACCTTATTACAGTAGGATGTTGTATATACACGCAGCCCAAAAGACTTATTCATCTTCGAAGAAATGCTTGACTTGCCTAATTCGGAAATGACTTGCCTAATTCGGCACTGGTGTTAGCTCTACGAGTGGCTGTGTGATCGTAAAGCTAACACCGGTGAATTATGTAGACCTATCCACCGGCTCTGGCACCCAATGTGAGCTTTAAATAAACATTAGACTTGACCTTGATGACTTCTATGCAGCCAAATCCCACAGACATGCCTCCACTTGGTCACACAGGCACAAAAGAGTTTGGCACAAAGAGCGCTCCAGTGGGAGTAGATCTGCTGAATTCTGGCCAAAATTTGATACCGGCTGTCCTATTGTGCTTGTTGAAGAGACTTATTCGCTCTGTATGCTCTTTAGTTTGCATGGCCTTTTGCTTTGGATGAATTACAGACTTTCACCCCTTACCAGTATATGTCTTCAGGCCGCTCTAATATAAGACCAGAATATTTCAGGTGCAGCCAGGATTTGCTTGTGTGGATAACCCACACCTCTGGGTAGGCAGCTTTCATTATATTTTTCGCTATCTCTACAAAGAATGTGGATCTCGTGGCGTCATTTCAGAATACAGATTCTCCGAATATATTTGAATCTCAGACTCGAATTGTGAGCAGTGAAGTGTTCGAGGTAGAAAATACAACATATGTAATTATTCTATGTACACCGCCAAAGTGCCCTCACGTTACGAGCAGCTGGCACGGTCACCCAGCAGGCACATGCAACGAAACGTGTCCACAGCTGGTAGCTGTGTGGCCACCAGCTGTCTCATTCAGCTGGTCTTCCAGCTTTCCGCTACCTGGCCCGCCATTTGTTGAGCATGTTTTCACGCCAGCTGTCTGCAACTTGTTCATAATTATATTACATAAGAATCCAGACGTTGAGCAGCAGACAGCAGTAGCACAATGCAATTTATTTGAGGCAAATAGGACTGAAATCGGGAAAAAAGAGGAGTTAAAGTGTCGGGAAGTCCAAGTCCGCTGGCACGTGCGCGATTGCGTGACAGATCACGCGTTGGTTGGTCAACGCGCTTGTCTCTTCCCCTCGTGTCCCTCTCCGTTTGCCCCCATTTTAGGTCTGGCCTTGCCTCAGCACGCCCTTTTTGACCTCCCACAATTGTTTCCCTCCTCAGAGGCATCCTCCGCTCCGGCTCGGTATGAAGGTGGCCACTTCGCTTGAGTGGCACAATGTTTCGACAGCCGGCGCAGTGTGGAGTTTACTTTACGGCGATACTGGCGTACCACTAATCAAGACCTTGTCCCTTTCCCCCATCTCCATCTCCATCTCCCCACCAAACCTGGCCCTCATCATGCCATCATCAACACATGCTACCTCTCAACGCACGACCCGTGCTCATCATAAACCTCACTGGCACGGTGGCCTTCTGGGGCGACCCTCAGCGCAGTGTACGGAGCGACACCGATGTTGATCTCGATGGCGGACAGCCCTCGTGCGTACTCCCACCTCTAGTATGTATCAAGCCGTCAAATACTCAGACCAAATATCGTTATCAAAGTGGCGAGCTCACTCAAGTACCAAATGTCATTCCTTTACTCGTCTAGCGCGGTCAAATCGCACTCGGGGGAAGCTCCATCAAGTACTTGGTCCAAATTCTTCCTTCAAGAGTCTTGCGCGGTAATCAAGATCTTGCACGACTTACGTTTATTGCTCCATGGCAGCCTCTTCTTCCTATCGTGTCTTTTCTCCACAGACTATGGCAAGGATATCAATGTACCCGGCGGCATTCCACGCTCAAGTCCAAATGTACCCTAACCTCGGCTTGAACTCAACTTGCGAGCCCTTTTCAAGCCCTATCTCCGACGCCTCGGTTTTTCTAGATGCCGAAGGGTCGTCGCCACTCGGCCTCAAGCTTTTGCAAGTCTCAAAGTGACATCAAGTGATAAAACTCTTTCAAACATCCCCAATGTTGGTTCCCTCGTCTTTCTTCTCACTATCAAGTTCGCGTTCATTGGTCTCGGTGGCGGCGTGTGTCCATCAAGTTCAAGTTTTCGATGTTGCTTTTTCGTGTCGCCAGATAGTTCTCGGGAACCGGTGAGTTTACGATTCGTCTCATGACATATCCGATATGTACTGATTGGTGTTCTGCAAGACAGTGGGCTTCGGGCCGCATATTAAATAGTTCTCTTAGTTGTCCTAGGTGTCGCTTCAATTCATTCGATTTTTCATACCAATCCACGGCTGATAACCAAATGGAAGAAAATGTGCCGGCAACAGGTCCACCAGCTGCGGCCGACAGCTCGCAGCCAGCTGGACGTGGCCTCACGGTGAGGCCATAGGATAATGATGCTGGCTGCCACTCAATTTTCAGGTGGCCACCACCTGCGGCTAACATCTGTTCCATATGTCGAGTTCAGCTGTTGGCCAGGTGTCCGACCATTGGCGGTGTAGTTATATGCCAAGTTCAGCTGCCCGTCTTGCTGCTTTGCGTTGACGATGCCGTTCTTTGGAACGAAAGAGCTTGACTTTTAACCTCTCTCAGAACTGCTTTCCATCCGCCAGTCTGTCTCCACCTCCTTCCCGGTGTCCAAGAGTGATACCGGCATCGTCGGATGAGCCATTGTCACTGGAAAGCCCTTCAGCGATGAATGGATCGGGATTGTCAGAGTCTGGATCATCGCCGTTGCGTTCTTCCTCTTCATGTTGCATGGCAAATGCATGAACACCAATACAGACTGCAACCCAGTACGTTGCGATTTGGTGGCTTGCCCGATCACGGATGTTAACGCGTAAGTGCTTTAGCGAATGAAAACGACCTTTCAGGAATCCGATTGCATGCTCGGATCGGATCCGTAAGATCGAGAGATGGTTGTTGAAGACCTCGTTGTCGGGCAGGTCGCGGGCAGGCTTTTTGTACGGTGCTGTAACCCAGTTGGAAATCTGGATTTCGTTGTCAAACACAGCACAAGGTATAGATAATTATATTACTGGATATGCGGAGTCTGCCCAAATCCATTCTCCCACCTCAAAGATTGTATCGTGCTCTTGAGCTGCCTTGGTGCCATTCCATGCAACTGAATCGTGGGCACTCCCCGTATGACCATAGCTGAAATCGATGATTTGCAGATTTGGTAAGTTAACGATCTAATTATGTATTAAAGTCAGATGAGGTCCATCGAGGTCAAACAAAGACGCACTTGGATATTCAGAGAATAATTACACTTCCTGTCGAAGTAACTGGGTCCGTACCAAGTCGGACGCTCATCAAGAGGTACGAGGGTACCATCAACAAAACACCATCCATTTCTCCAAGCTTTGCACGAATGGTTATGGACCCACTGCTTCGCTTTCTCCTTTTCAGCTGGAGACGGCATGCGGACAGCTTCTTTCATGAAGGACGGCCGCAAAACTGCCGTCATAACTCGACGTGTGAAGACGTGAACAGTGCCCTTCCCAAGTCCGGCCCAATTTGCAACAGATTGAATACTTGCTGCGTTTCCATCATGGCCGAATCGGTAGAGCGCAACAGCGACCTGCTGTTCCACTGAAAGCTGAGGCTGATTTGAGTCGTTGGAGAACACAGGATCATGTTCCAGACGGGCAACCAGAGCGTCAAATGTTTGTGGACTGACTCGCAGTGCTTGATGGAAATGATCTTCCCGCCCTGCTTTAAGTGCTGTAAGGACGTGATGAAGATACGAGGGGCCGCGGGGTAGGGTGTTTCGAGGGGTTTCGTATCGATTTTTATACATATCATCAATCTCCTTCCTGATGAAGTGCCGCAAGAAAGGGGGTCGGTGCGTATTATTGTTGTCGCCGTCCGAGTCAGAACTCTCCTCGGCATCGCCCTCGTTCCCGGAAGACCAATCCGTATCGGAAGTAGAATCTGTGCTAGAACTCGACCCGATAGAGTGTAGATCCGGCATGGAGTCGTCTTCGTCACTGGACGGGTGAGAAGTAAGCCCTGTGATATCGGAGAACTCATCCAGTATATCGCTGGCGAAGCGCCAATCTGCACCCAGGATATCGGACCAGTCATCCCTGCTAGAGCTATTCTCCAACTCAGAATCCGAGCTGTCGTCCGAAGACATGGAAGAAAGATCCCCAAGATCTTTATCGAGAGGGATTTCAAAGCGGTTTTCACGGCGGATTCGGGCCGCAGCACGGCGACGTAGAAGGATACGTCGCTGGCGGCCTTTGTTGTGCCGGACATAGGCCTTGAGAAGTGCCTTTTCGCGAGCTGCGCGTCGAGCTGCTGGGGGCATGGCGCTGAGGATCGACAGAACAGCCACCGAGCTAATTTAGCGAGAATCACGTCTTAAAGTACATCTGAAGCATGATTAAAAAAGGGACGGTCACGACAACCGGTGCTTATCCCACGCTTATGATCCAAAATTAATTGCTGAAGTACTTCTGAAGCACCTGCAAAAGCACTCCTGAAGCACGCCTGAAGCGTCTACTCTGACTGTCCCTATTGCCCGGGATGTGCTTCAAAAGATGTCGGTGCCAATGGGAAATGCAATTGAGTTGTAATAAATATACAGCACATTATTACTACCTGTCGAAACTGAATCAATGTAGTTTCCATGGAAACCTGGGGCGTACAACCGGTGCCATAATTGATGTGATTTGCCCCAACTTGAGAAAAAATGTTGGACAGAATTACAACATAATCCAGAGTGAAGAACGGCAGACTTGGAGCTGTGTGGAATTTTTGTGGGTGGATTTACTCGCTCAGACTTGCGGCACATATCCATCGGCACAATGGCTGAGAAAAGTAAGTAGTATAGACTCTTGATTTTTCCGGAGCAGGCCAGCAGAGAGAGCACAGGGTACCAATGGAAGAGGAAAGTCAAGGAGAGGCATGTGGAGAGCTTGCGGAGAGCATTCAGGAAGAGTCATGCTGTAACCGAGATCACAATCACGCTCGGATTTATCGGCCGATCGAGTCGCTGATGTGAAATCGAACCGCGACCAATCCGCCTACCGTAGTAGCTCTGTTTCCCGTCATCAATTTTGGCCACAGGAGTGTATTGCAGATTCAAGTTGATATGAATTCCATCAATCCATATACCGTGCCATTTCGTTCAGATCGACAGTCACGTGTCACGCACCCCCCTGTCGATGTCAAATTTTGGCTGTGGTCACGCGTCACGCAGGGGTTTGTCGAATTGGTTGGCAGGTTTGTGAAAAACTGCAAATTTTCGCTTCTGGCATGCCCCAATGAATTTCCATTTCTCCCGGTAGCTACTGTGCTGAGATCTTCATCTTCTGAATCTGCGTCGTCCCGGTGGCACCAGAACCCCGCATATCTGGTTGTTGGTATTCCGTGCCATCTCTCCCTGCTCTCTCAAATCTCTTGATTATTTTCCTCAGGTTCCACATCTTCAAGGCCTTTGGTACACTTATCGTTTGAGGTTAGCAGCTCAGACACTGATTGCTTTATTGCACGTTTGACGAGCCAAGATGGGATTTTGCAACCATCAATCTGAATCGGGGTCGGAGTCTACCATCGTAGACCTCCCATTCATCCGATTGACTTTTGCACGCTCAGCCAATAGAAATTTATTGATGCTGTTGCAAAAAGCCAAACTCTGGCAATGATTAATTTGCCGGGAGCTCAAACCACCTCA
This sequence comes from Mycena capillaripes, assembly GCA_029204075.1. NCBI lineage: Eukaryota > Fungi > Basidiomycota > Agaricomycetes > Agaricales > Mycenaceae > Mycena > Mycena capillaripes. The sequence continues at coordinate 3,297,443 of JARHKZ010000001.1, forward strand.
TAATATTCTCAGAGTGTTGTTAAACTCATTTTCATCGATACCACGCCGTTTACGCCATTTGTCGAACTTTCTGTCCCTGTCACGCAGCTTGAGGCCGGCTGTCGAAATGTCGAATTGGTCGAAACGGTCACGCGTCACACCCCCTGTCGATCTGAACGAAATGGTACGGTAATCCCTTTACTGAATAAAGACAATGACATGCAAGAACACACAATCATTTACTCCACAAGATACTTCTAAGTGTGATTGGATGGTCTAATAGCTCAGTCAGTGAAAGAAATTACTACGACTTTGAACACAGGATCTGTCATTCAGCCAGTATCATTCAGGTTTAAGGCTCGGGTCGTTGCCTGGGTGACTGTGTTGTTTTCCTATAAACTCAGTAACATTACATTCGTAATTCAACCAACCTCAGATGTGTTGCAACTAATTGAGTTGTCCGAGCCAATAATTGTCTCACTTCTCCTCAACTGAATCTCTTGCAATCGATTCACATTATAGGTTCAAGGGATGGCATTTTTATTTCAACTCGCACAATCACAAGTAACTTTGTAATTGGTATTATTATGCAGAGTAAAGGAACCCTGACAAAGTCGGGGTTTGGTGTGCCCGATGCGAGCTAGTCAAGAGTGAGGTTTGGGCACACCCGTATGTGGCCAATTTGTGTGCATTAGGCCCTATGAAATGAACCTGTCCAGTCACTTATAGTTTGCCTTTACCTCACTTGTCCAATTCACAGCCAAGTACCATCCATCCTGCTAATGATTTATGATCCAGAGGAGTTCATATGATGTGATCTCATTTAACACTGCCAGAGCTCACAAAGTATGCAGATTGCAAAGCTTGCACAATGCTATTTCCTCCCATTGCTTCAAAATCCAGTGGGGATGAAACCGTATCTCCCAGTCATTGACACCAATTTCTGCCAAGGGTCTCTCGCTGAAATCCCACTTCAATCCCTGGGCATCTCCATTGTAAAAAGAAAAAGAAAAAAAGACGTAGACAGATAATTGTGCTTTCCTGTGAGCACACTTCAAAAATGTTGCTGAGGAAGCCTCATTCGCTAGAACATCAGCGAATCTATTTATGTCAGGATAGTTGTACGTATTACAGCTCCTCGCCCTCTGAATCACCCATTGCCCTAGCCTTTGCAGTCTTCCTTGTGGTTATATTGAAACCAATGCTGCAAAGGGCTTTGATTTGAAAAACCTTCACCTCTCGGGGATGGAATTTAAAAGTAGGGTCAAAAGGTTCCTTTGTGGACCCACACCGAATACTCGAATCAACTCTGCTCAATTGAACGAAGTCAGTAACTGGACAGATCAACTCCAGTTTTCATTGTGGTATAAAATTTCATTTCCCCAGAATTGACAACACCTTTGACAAAATCGGAATAACATTCGAAGGAGAACAGAAATACCCCAGACCTCGTGTAGTGAATAACCAAGCCAATTCAATGCAAATCAATTCTACCAAGTGAACCATAGATTTGACTGGTGTGTTACCCTTGAAAAGTGAACAACTTTCACAAAAGGGGATGGAAGGCCGCAAAGTGGCCGACCATTCCCTCGTTGCTTTTCAACTTATTCCGTCTGGGACTCAACTTTGGGTGAGCTGGAATGCTGGTCAGCTGGAGTGCAGGATTCGGAAGCTCCCGATGGACGTACGACGAGCATTGATGTCTGCACCTTTCTCAACTAGGAACGTCACGATGTCAAGGCGGCCATTCTGAGAAGCAACGTAGAGGCTGGTTGCTCCATCTGGCTCTGAAATTTGCATGAGCACACATGAACAATTCCGAAGTTCCATGGCGAGACGTGCCACCGGCGTTGACATTCGCGCCTTTCCCAACCAAGAACTTCACGATCTCAAGGTGGCCCTTCTGAGAAGCAACGTAGAGACAGGTTTGTCCGTCTGTGGCTGAAATCTCAGTGAGCACACATGAATGATTCAGAAAATCTATGGTGGGACATACTACTGGCATTGATGTCTGCATCTTTTGCAACCAAGTACTTCACAACATCAAGGTGACCTTCTTGAGTTCCGATTAGGAGGCTAGTGAATCCGTCCAATCCTCGAATTTGAGTGAGCACATGGGCAGGATTTCGAAATTCCCACTGAACGTACCACAAGCATTGATGTCTGCACCCTTCTTGACTAGGAACTTCACAACCTCAAGTTGACCACATGAAGAAGCAATGTAGAGACTGGTTCGTCTGCCTGTCGCTGAAATTTCAGTGAGAACACATGAAGGATTCAGAAGATCTATGATGGGACGTACTACGAGCATCAATTTCTGCACCTTTCCAAACCAAGAACTTCACAATATCAAGGTGGCCCTTTTGAGAAGCAAAGTAGAGGCTGGTTAGTCCATATGTTGCTGAAATTTGAGTGAGCACACATTAAGGATTCAGGAAATCTCTGGTGGGACATACTGCTTGCATTGATGTCTGCACCTTTCTTAACTAGGAACTTCACGATGTCAAGGCAGCCATTCTGAGAAGCAATGTAGAGGCTGGTTAGTCCGTGTATTGCTGAAATTTGAGTGAGCACACATGAACGATTCAGAAAATCTATGACGGGACGTACTACTAGCATTGATGTCTGCATCTTTCGCCACCAAGAACTTCACGATCTCAAGGTGGCCCTTCCGAGAAGCAACGTAGAGACTGGTTTGTCCGTCTGTGGCTGAAATCTCAGTGAGCACACATGAATGATTCAGAAGATCTATGGTGCGACATACTACTAGCGTTTATGTTTGCATCTTTCGCAACCAAGTACTGCACAACATCAAGGCGACCTTCTTGCGTTCCGATGAGAAGGCTGGTGAATCCGTCCAATCCTCGAATTTGAGTGAGCACATGGGCAGGATTTCGAAGTTCCCACTGAACGTACCACAAGCATTGATGTCTGTACCGTTCTCAACCAGGAACTTCACAATGTCAAGGTGGCCTTTCCAAGAAGCAACGTAGAGACTGGTTTGTCCGCCTGTCGCTGAAATTTCAGTGAGCACACATGAATGATTCAGAAGTTCCATGGCGGGACGTACTACTAGCATTAATGTCTGCATGTTTTGCCACCAAGAACTTCACAATCTCAAGGTGGCCTTTCACAGAAGCAACGTAGAGGCTGGTTACTCCGTCTTTCGCTGAAATTTCAGTGAGCACACATGAATGATTCAGAAGATCTATGGTGGGACATACTCCTAGCATCGATGTCTGCATTTTTTGCCACCAAGAACTCCACGATGTCAAGGTGGCCTTCCAGAGAAGCAACGTAGAGGCTGGTTATTCCATCTGGCCCTGACATTCGAATCAGCGCACATGAAGCATTCAGAAGTTCCACGGCGGGACGTACTACTAGCATTGACATCTGCATTTTTTGCAACCAAGAACTTCACAATCTCAAGGTGGCCATTCCCACAAGCAACGTGGAGACTGGTTTGTCCGTCTGTCGCTGAAATTCCAGTGAGCACAATGGTGGGACATACTATGGTGGGTCATACTACTAGCGTTGATGTCTGCATCTTTCGCAACCAAGTATTGCACAACATCAAGGTGACCTTCTTGCGTTCCTATGAGAAGGCTGGTGAATCCGTCCAATCCTCGAATTTGAGTGAGCACATGGGCAGGATTTCGAAGTTCCCACTGAACGTACCACAAGCATTGATGTCTGTACCGTTCTCAACCAGGAACTTCACGATCTCAAGGTGGCCATTCCGAGAAGCAACGAAGAGACTGGTTTGTCCGTCTGACGCTGACATTTCAGTGAGCACACATGAATGATTCAGAAGATCTATGGTGGGACGTACTACTAGCTTTGATGGCTGCATCTTTCGCAACCAAGTACTGCACAACATCAAGGCGACCTTGTTGCGTTCCGATGAGGAGGCTGGTGAATCCATCCAATCCTTAAATTTGAGTGAACACATGGGCAGGATTCAGAAGTTTCTGCTGAACGTACCACAAGCATTGATGTCTGCGCCTTTCTCAACTAGGAACTTCACAACAGCGAGCTGACCATATGAAGAAGCAACGTAGAGGCTAGTGTACCCTTCCGATGCTAAGCGTTGAGTCAGCGTGCATGCCGGATTCAGAAGTTCCATGGCGGGACGTACTACTAGCATTGATGTCTGCATCGTTTGCCACCAAGAACTCCACGATATCAAGGTGGCCATTCAGAGAAGCAACGTAGAGGCTGGTTATTCCATCTGGCCCTGACATTCGAATCAGTGCACATGGGCAGGATTTCGAAGTTCCCACTGAACGTACCACAAGCATTGATGTCTCCACCGTTCTCAACCAGGAACTTCATGATCTCAAGGTGGCCATTCCGAGAAGCAACGTAGAGACTGGTTTGTCCATCTGTCGCTGAAATTTCAGTGAGGACGCATGAATGATTCAGAGGATCTATGGTGGGACGTACTACTACCATTGATGTCTGCATCTTTCGCAACCAAGTGCTTCACAACATCAAGGCGACCTTGTTGCGTTCCGATGAGGAGGCTGGTGAATCCATCCAATCCTTAAAGTTGAGTGAACACATGGGCAGGATTCAGAAGTTCCCACTAAACGTACCACAAGCATTGATGTCTGCGCCTTTCTCGACCAGGAACTTCACAACAGCGAGCTGACCATATGAAGAAGCAACGTAGAGGCTGGTTAGTCCGTGTATTGCTGAAATTTGAGTGAGCACACATGAAGGATCTATGACGGGACGTACTACTAGCATTGATGTCTGCATCTTTCGCCACCAAAAACTTCACGATCTCAAGGTGGCCATTCCGAGAAGCAACGTAGAGGCTGGTTTCCCCGTCTTTCGCTGAAATTTCAGTAAGCACACACAAATGATTGAGAAGATCTATGGTGGGACGTACTACTAGCATTGATGTCTGCATCTTTCGTAACCAAGTACCTCACGATGTCAAGGTGGCCGTTCTGAGAAGCAATGTAGATGCTAGTGTATCCTTCCAATACTTAGATCTAAGTGAGCGCTCATGCCGGATTCAGAAATTCCATGGCGGGACGTACTCCTAGCATCGATGTCTGCCTCTTCTGCCACCAAGAACTTCACGATCTCAAGGTGGCCGTTTTGTGAGGCAACGTAGAGGGGGGTTACTCCGTCCGGTCCTTCAATTGAGTGAACAGACGTGAAGGATTCAGAAGTTTCATGACGGGGCGTACCAGCGTCGACATTTACGCCATTCTCAACGAGGAACTTCACAACGTCAAGGCGACCTTCTTCCGATCCGATGCAGAGCCAGGTGAACCAATCCAATCCTCAACCTTGAGTGAGCACATGGGCAGAATTCAGAAGTTCTCGCTGAACGTACCACAAGCATTGATGTCTGCATGTTTGTCATCTAGGGACTTCACAACCTCACGCTGATGAGGTGAAGAGGCAACGTAGAGGCCGGTTGCTCCGTGTGTCGCTGAAATTTCAGTAAGCACATATGAAGAATGCGGAATTTCCATGGCGGGATCTACTCCCGGCGTTGTTGTCCACATCTTTCGCCACCACGTACGTCACGGTCGCAACGCCATGTATGGTGATGTTCGAGTTGAAGCTGTCCCTTGTATTAAAGGAGTTGGCATTCTACAGAATCGATCGGTTATGGTCGAATATTTGAAAAAAGAAAATAGACTTTACTAACGTTGCTATTGTCTCCTACATTGCCAGTGATAGGAGCAGAATTGTTAATTGGTGCGCGTATATTTTGGAACATGGTGGAAGGTAATGCGGTTAGCCCGTTGTGACGCTAACACAAGCCGTTGTCATCCACTCCCAAACGTTGCTGCTTATGTCTCGGGACCAGTGCCAGATCTCTGCCATGATGCTGGTGGGATAGCAGCAGGCATCCTTGCGGTTGGATCCAATGGCGATAGGAAATACTTCTCCGGCTGTCTCCGACGCAGAAGTGCCTCGATTTGGAGTGATACCCAAAGATCTTTGGGATTAGAACACCAAAGAGAAGGACCGTGTACTCATTAGGTGCAGCATACATGACGCCAAAGCTAGATGCATGCGATCGGAAGAAGCCAGATGCATCGCCGTCTAGGTGTGTCTAGAAGCCAGATGCATCGCCGTCGAGGTGTGCCTAGAAGCCACAGTCATCGCATCTTTACGAAGTCTTCAATTAGCATCGCCAAATTTGGGCTCGCCTTCACACTGCGCCGCAGAAGTCCACATCTGTTGCTGTGCGGCCACGTAGGATTCTCTTCTGGCATACAAGGACGGCGGACGCTGGTGAACGTCGTATTCTCGTCTTTCCCCCCATCATTCCTCTCCCCACTCCTTAACCTTCATGTATTTCCTCGTCACTTGGGGTTCAATTATTGTGTTTTGCTCCTGCATTGCTTCACATGGCTCAAGAATCTGGACTGTCCTTTGCTCCTGCATTCGGATTCCTGCTACTTCCGGGTTGCTGGTTAATCTGGGTCTGACTCCGCATTCACGCTGCAGCACGATTATCCAATTTTTGGCTGCTCTGGATATTGAACCGACCCTGTATTCGACGTCTCGGGTCTCTTACATTGTGCATTCGCCGCCTAATTACTGCCCAATAATTCACCGTTAAACTGACCCCACCACGTTGACAATTTACTCCTACTTTCTACTCCTCTGAAGTCTGATGTTGCTTCCGTATACTACTCAGTTCTTCACTCTTGCCAGATGCGCAGTTTTGAATGTCATCGACCTATAGGGTTACACTGCATTCAGCCCCTAATAGCCGAGGCCGTGAGTAGCTTCGGCTACATATGGCTATGCGGGGCTATGCCGTCGGCTAGGGGCCTAGCCACACGCCTGTCGCTAGCTTTACATCCATTACATCCTTTTAATTGTCATCCCACATTCAGTCAACCCACCCTAATGCCCCGGGCCGATATGCATGTTCTCCTTCAATCTTTGCATCAGCTTCGGCTTCTTCTGCTTGTGCTCTCCTCCCTCTCCCTTTCCCTCATCCCCATCCTCGCCTTCCAGCTCTTCCCACCTTGGCATCTGCTGCCCGTTCATCGGACTACCCACAGCCCGCCTGCGCACTGACCTCGCCCTGCTGCTTCGCGTTCGAATGCTGCTGCGCCTTCGCCTGCGACGCAGCAGGGTATGGGGGGTAATACTAGGTCATAATTATTGTATTTTCCTGGAGAAAATCACACCAGTGTTGCAAGAAAATACACAGGTCTGAGGCAGTGGGAAAAAAATACGCACCCATTGATGTCGGCAAAAATGAACACACACCCGCCAATTCAAAAATTTGCAAAGTTCCTTCCTTGCTAAATGAAAAAACACCACCCTGACTTAAATACAAAAAAAGACACTAGTCTGATTTCTTTGCCATTCACACCCTTAGCTTACCTCACGTGAAAATTCACAGCCCGAGGATTGTGGCAAAAAAAAAAGGTGCTCCTCCGGGGTCAATTCCACACTCTACTCGCTGTGGACTTCATGAACAGAGTGGCAGAGATGATGTGGCCTGATGATATATGTTCGCGGGAGCTACTGCAGAAGAGCGGCTATGAAAATTTGTGAGTAGAAGGATATACAGGTACTGTAGTTGAACCTTAAACGAGCATCATGAGCAAGTTTGTAGTAAATGAGCCTTAAGAATCATGAAGAGTTTTATGTCTAAATGCGAGCCTGAAGCATCTGCTCCTTGGAAATAAAGGCAATATTCATCTACAGTACTATTTTTGACCCCTTACTTGGCCACCTAAGCATTCATACTTCAGCATCGGCCTTTAGCATGGTTCCTGGGTGCCAAGACAGCGTCGGACGAAGGGCAAACATCCTATGAAGAGTTTAAGCCTACTCCCACCCAAATATATAGAGATTTGCCTTGACAGTGAATTTCCTTTGGACGGCAGTTCAACAATGCCAAATAACGGGTTAGTTGGCCACCTCCCTAAATCAAGCTTTGAAGCTGGAACTCGGCAACCGGAGTCATTGGGAATCGTAACTAGGACATATATTCACAATTAGAACATATAGTAGTCCACATGCGACCCATATGCGGTGTGTAAACGACTGCTCCTCAGACGGGAAAAAAGCCCGACCTGAGGCCGCTCGAGCAATGGCGTGTCTAGTAGAAGATGGAATCAGTCCGGGCCCCGAATTGGGCTTCAAACGGTGTTAAAGGAAGGTATACAACATACCTGCATTAACAACTTTGTACCAAGGTGCTTGCAGCTCACAAAAAAAATCCCATTGTTAGCACAATCAAAATTGTGTTGTTTGCAACAAAGTGTTGCACTGAGAAAGGAGCTGAGCAGCTAAAATTTTTTGGTACATCCTAAATCTGAGTCTTCAATGCCAAAAGCCCCCGTGCCGAGTTCCAGATCGGTAGCCCCACAGTTTCGCTTTATACAATTCGGCCAGCCTAAGTCACTCAAAAAAAAGCAGCGGTATCTTTACGGGAGTATAGCAAGGGAATTTCTGCCATAATAACAACAGGAATGGTTTGAGATGATCCGCCCAAAGCAGGGGAACATAACGAGCCTATGAAGTCCCGGAATGCCGAGGAATTGGTCGAAAGGGAGCTGACACAAGAAAGCTGAGCCGCGTCGGCAATAAGAAAATGATATTCACACGTTTCGGAGGCTGATCCGACATGTCGTCGACTAGTAACTTTCCATCAACTCGTCATTTTGACCCCAAATTTGGTTCAGGCCTTCGTTATGGGTCTTACTCTCATCTCTCATTATGCCAGGTTATGAACATCAAGTCTTGGAGCACTAGCTACCAAATGGCCAACTAAGGGGGTGGCCAACTAAGGGGTCCGAAATAGTAGATGACATCGAGATCGCAACCGGACACTTATGGACTATGCTATATCGCAAGCAAAAGTTGTTCTCAAGCTGTAAAATTCTGTTACTTGCATCAGCGGTGAACAGAAAAAAAGTGAACAGCGGAGTGGTGAATATTGATCACCTCGGAAGGGGTGAAAAATTTATCAACAGATAGGTTATGTGTTTTTTGAGGGGTTTCAAGGGCGGTGATTTGCTGGTGTTGCAACTCAAGTGATGACTTTCAAGGATCGGGTGAGGGTGGGCTGAACCTCCGCAAGCCGCCTGGAGGTAGCAAATCATTGGGCAGAAATGCCAGAAGGTGTATGAAAAAAGCAAACTTGTGTACCAAATAATTATGACCCAGTTTTACAGCCATAGCAGCGCCGTGGATATACGGATTCGCAGTGATGAAGCTCGCAGGCGCCTCAGCGGCGTAGTCGTCTTTGGACGTGGACGAGTTGAGCGCCTCCGAGCCGAGGAAGAATCTCGTCGTATGCGTTGTGTTCAAATGCAGGGCCGCGCCGTGGATATCGGCGGGGTAGTTGTCTTTGAGCGCGGAGGAGTTGAGTGCAGCGGAGCCAGAGCAGGCGGATAAGACGCCCCGGGGAGCAGGAGGCGGTACGACATCAGGTGCGCCCGTCGCGAGTGAGTTTTGCGGGGCGGGGGGCCTTCACTTTCGCTCTTCCTCTCCCACTGGGCACTTGCTGCCGAAAAATCGCTCTCCTTGGCACCTTGTGAAGCCGAGGGTTATCGTGGTGGAGAGAACGAGGGCTTGGGGAGAGGCAGAGGCGACGGCGAGGCGACGTTTGGACCAGGGAATAGGTCTACGGCGTTGCCGGATTGAGATTGGGAGGAATCGAAAGTTGTTGTTGTAAGCGAATTCGGCGGCGCGGGGATGCCTTCGGTTGTTCCGCTCGGTTTGCTGTAGGGCGGCAATGCGAATATCAGACGAACCGGGCATGGGCGTTGGCGTGACGAAGCTCTCGACGAACTTGGAATCCGAAGAAGGGCTCAGTTCATGCTCAAGCGCTTGCACCGGACAGATGTACTTAGTCGTGAAATACCCCCACGTCACACCGCTCAAGCGCCATCGTCCATACGAACCAGCGATGAACAGGGTTAACGGTATTATTAAGAAAGTTGAGGATAGATGACTGAACGTGTTTGATTGTGCCGTTCAGGGGTAAGTATATTCCTTCATGGCGCAAATTTACTTTTTGAATGCCACTCTTGCCAGAGGCTACGGGTTGTTCCAGCATCAATTAATTCGGTTCTGCAGTACATGCTTGCCAGGTGCAGAAAAGTATCAACACAGTATTACTGAAGTCTGACAGGTAGAATGGCAGCTGCTTGAGCACTTGATACCAAAGGAAGGAATAAGAAAGGAAATTGTCTACTTAAAGTTAAACTTCATCATGATGTCGCCTGAACATGAAGCTGTAATTGTTCTTGAGAAGTTAGACAGGAGTTAGTGGTCTTTGCCGCTACAGCGCGCTACCACTGTTATAAAGAAAGAGAAGCGCCCAAGAAGCGCTGTGACTCAGGCAACACGCATCAGCAAACACTGGGTCAACACTCGGTCCGTCTGATCCGGCTACGACTCAGTTATCCGTGAACTGAAGCTCTGCTCTCGGTACTAACTTCACCCCATCGCTCTGGTGTATACCGTCTTCCGGTCGCACCCGTCTGCTCTGCTCCTGCCAGACCCGTGCTTCTAAGAGCTTGGCTTCTTTCCCAATCTTTTCATTCAAGATAGAAATGACTGACTAGCACGGAGGCAGCCCGGCAGTACGGCCAGCGGTCCCCCCCCCTGGGGCTGATACTCAGTGCGCCACAGCGCTTATATCCTGGCGTACGGGCTCACGACTTGATAGGTTGTGGAACTGGTTCACCTCAGTCGACATGAATAGATCTGGCGCGATCACTGCTAATGACTCGGAGCACGGTGTGCCTCTGTTCTGTGCTTCTGATTTGTCGTTGATCTTCACAGATTTTCAGAGCGCAAACTTATTAACGGCGATTAGACTCTTACGCAGCCTATCCACTCTCCACGTTTTTCCAGAGACGCTACTTCTCCTCCCCTCATGCCTCGACTGATGCTGGCAACAGTGCTCGGATTACCTGACTTCAGGGACGGTATCGCACAGTGGAACGCTTCCCGGGAAGCTCGCTTTCTCTCGCTCAACCCAGTGATTGGGAACCTGGAAACTGTGATTTCCTACACGAATTTTCCTACGCTTTGGCGCAAAGCCATTTGGGTCAGAACTATGAAATTCTGCGACTATGTCCGAAGAAACAGGAGGAGATGCGTGTTTTGGCCGTTACAAGGGTCTTGCAGGCGAATCTTTGCTGGAAGACACACACCGGCGGCACGAGAAGCGCATATGCTCGAGGGGCTTTTGCGCACTTGCGTGTATGAACCAAACTATGTTCTTCACATCGGCTGCATACCTTCGATATCACCCTCGCGTCTGTGGAAGTGGACAACGGCGAGATTCCTCACTCTCTTGAAAAGATATGTTCCAAACGGCGGTAGCGTAATTTGAGCGCGACCAAGCTCCGCCAAATAACGCGTAAGAAGAAAAATCGTGAAAATCTCACTGTATAAATAAATGGAGACGAAATTTCGGGGGATTCCTCTGAAGTCAAAAATTGGAGAGCTTTGCTCCTGATTTTTGCAGCATTTCTTTGTATGGCGGCCATCCTGGTCTCGGTGGCCCAATTTATTGTTGCACAATTTATTATCACTGGGCGAATCTTCCAGATCCATGAGTATATTTACCTCGTTGAATCTACAGAATGGACATAGCGAGTCCACATTCTCCAGAATTTGCTGGCAATCACTACAAGGAAGCAATTACTCAGAAAAAATTGCATTGCATGTATTTATCGACTATTGTACATCGAGACTTGGTTCTTGTATGGCAATTTGCGGGTAAGCTGGATCCTGATTAAACCATGCAATAAGACAGATTGGAATGTAAGAACTCACGCATCTTACTAGCGAAGACCACGGAGGGGATATCCCAGACACCACTGTACAAACACACCCCAGTTCCACTGCCATGCGGCCTGCGGATCTCCTTCACCATTGGGTGTGTGAGGAGCACCTGTCGCACTGCTGCTCGGCGCCACAAATGTGGGACTAGCTGTCCCGTCGGAGAGAAATATATCCGTTTGCGCGCCTGTGCATTTTTTAGTCAACTTCAAGGATAAGACATAAGAGCAACTTGGATCAGCAGCAGACACACCTTCATCGAATCCGCAAACGGAATTATACGCAGGAGACTTCGGGGATCCACGCGAGTCACTCCCGCTCACAAAGATATTGTTGCCGTCCAGTTGGTTCCAGTATATAAGCTGCTTCGCGCCGGTGGTGCAGTACGCGGGTGTGTCTTCACACCAGGTCGCCGGGCGCGCGGGCGCGAGGGCCGCGCCGCCAGTTTCTCCGACTACCTTGCAGCGGAAACCTATGGCAGTGTCATTTTGCGAGTACTGTAGCATTTCAGCTGCGTTTACAGACCTTGCATGTATATGTTCGGCTCTCCGCAACCATTGGGGACCCAACCCCACTAGAGAAGTCATGGTGGTAAATGAATAAATTCGAGAAGGGACACGGCGCATACGGCACATATGCAGCCCGCCTCGGGACATGCAGGCAGGTTTGGGACGGAGTATGTCGCCAGACGTTTCCAAGGAGTGCTACAGATCGAACGCCTTGATAAGCATCACATTGAAAGATGGAAAAAGCCGACGAACTGGTACAATGCGGTGAAAACCACGAGGTTTTCTGCAGTCACCGCGGAAAGGTCTGACTGCGCAAATTCAAATTTGCGGATCAGTCGGGACCCCAGAGTCACACACCTGGTACGATATGGCGAACGCAGTTCCAGCGGCCATGCTCTCATTCTGCGTATGGACTTGGCGTTCGTAAGCTTTAGCTGTGCTAGTTAGATGTTTCCGCCACACCCACTGTTCAGCTCAGAGATACAATCAATCCCTCCCAACCCATCGGTATAGTCCTGTCCATCCCCGAAAACACCCGTACGCGTGCCGCCGAAGGAGAGAGTCGTAAACGCCCGGTTCACGGCGAGCTCCACAGTGAAGTTCCCGTTCGCAGGCCTGCGTGCAAAACATGAATATAAGACGAGGCGGAATCGGACTGTGGCAACCCACAATTCCAGAAAGTCCCCATTATCGGGAGGAAACTCGTCACACTGATCAAGTCAGCGAAAGGGAAGACTCGTGGATGATGTTACTGACGCCATTGTGATGGTGAAACCACCAATCCTCCTTCGTCATCTGGAACGCGATGATTTTTGACCGAGTCCAAGCAGAAACCCGCTTACGTTGAACAAGGGATTAACGATATGGTTCGTGTTCTCATCGTTGTATCCCGGTGTCGTCCCATTTAAGCAGTACATCCCTGTAAGCAGAATTTGGGTCAGATTGAGTGCCGAGCGGGGAGGCTCTGGGATGCTAACCTTTGTGCCATGCTGCAAAGTGGGCGGAGGCCAAGCCACCCAGGGACAGGACCACCGAGAAAATACTCAAGGAGGGCATGGGAGGACGAAGGAAGCTGCGGCTTGTCATCGACACGGCGACCAAACAGCGACTGTACAAAAATAACGATTACATCATTTGTGATAAGCCTGGGATAAGCGCCTAATATAAGCGCCGGTAATTTAGTTAAAGCAATTTACGTTGAGGTTAGAATCTCTGCTGTGCCCCCGGTGGATCCGGCTCTTTAGCCTACGAAGAGCAGCAATGTGGCGGGGCACGTTGCCGTAGGTAGGTTGGTTCAACAACTCGGGACCGTCAATTGGGCTGTGGGCGGATCACAATGATGCCACCGATCGGCACTCTAAAAATCTGATGATCCGCACCCAGCCCAATTGACAATCCTGAGCTATACCAGCCTGGGGTTTCCACCCGTTGCCGTGACGGGAACGAGCCGTCTCGAGACGGCCTTTCGAGGGGTTGAAAAAAAATCTTGACGGGACGGCACAGTCAACGGCACGGCCGTTGACGGGACCACAAGTATTGACGGGCGATATGACGTTGAGTTTGGGTTTGGAAGTTGAATTAGTAGTGCGGCAGACTCCTGTAAAAATGCTGTGATAAGTCCGCATCGTTGCCTTTATATAAGTTGAGCACCCAAGACGGCGTGGCCCGCATCGAGGAAGGCTAGAGAAGTGTATGTACCAAGGAAGTTGGATCGAGTGAGTTACATACAGCCTGGGCGTCACCATGCCTTCAGGAGGAATCCTCTTGAAGCCCGGGAGGTGTAGCTCAAAATTATGCTGAGAGGACTACCATCGTGGTCAACGACGACTTGGATGGTGTATGCCCAAGGGTATGGTTGAGCTACTAGTAATGCTTAGAACCGAATTCGAGAGGAGAAAACTCTGCCTAATCATTTGTCGAATGGTGCTTTCCGGGAGGGATGTTTTATCTCAAGTCGGACAGCTCCGGTCACCGGCAAATAATCAAGGAAATAAAAACTTCTACAACTTATCCATGCCGCCGGGAGTAGCCGAACCTCCATTTTCCTCTCGAAAGCATGAAGGAGTAGCAAAATTATGCTGAGAGGACGACCATGTGGTCAACGACGGCTTGGACACTATATACTCAAGTGCATGGTTTAACTAGCAAGTACGTGGAAGATCTAACCCGAATCCGAGAGGGCTAGATTCTTTTGTTTTCAATGGAGGGTGAATGCCGGCCTTTAAATTTGTATATTCAAGCATAACTTCGTTTGCTAGTTTGATAAAGAAACTTGAAGCGGGTGAAGAATTTTCTTTAACAAAAAGATATAGAGACCGACTCATTGATCGAATCGTTCTCCAACTGACCCTGACTTTATCTTTACAACTTGTACCGGGTATTTTTCGAGCTGTTTTATAATCATCCCAATTGTAAGTTGCACGACTCACCGGCAAATAATTAAAATAGAAAGGTAGTGAAACCCCAGTTCATGTGGCACGGAGTCGAACCGCCATCATCCTCTTGAAATTATGCTGAGAAGACGATCACTGTGGTCAACGGCTTGGATATATTGAAGTACATGATCAGTAATTTAAAACCGAATCCGGGAGGACAAGATTTGGACGTTGGTTCAACCAAATATTTGGGCTACGCTAATATCAAGTCGAACCCAACGGGAACCTCTCATTCAAACGGCACCGATTCAAGGGACTCGCACTCGTTCCATATGGAATTTTCCGGGCAGTGCAGCAGATCCGAGTCGGGATGAGGGGGGGGATAAAAAAAACAACTACGCATCACCATCCCTTGTATGCGCTCAAATAAGAATCAAAGATTCGGGTCTGCCCCTTTGTAAGAAGCAGTTCCTTGATTTCTGGTCTGTCACCGGCCAATGCTGCTCGCAGTGCCGTCCCATACTCGCCGCCTGCAGTGCAACACGTTAGCTAAAGATCCTAGGCATTTTAAAATTCGCACCTCGGACATTTGGATCTGCTCCGTGCTTGACAAGGAGCTTTACCAGTTCCATATTTCCCCTATACAATGCTACCTGAAGAGCGGTCCCGTACTCGCTGCCCGCAGTCAACTTCTCAGCTGTAAGTTCTAGGTATCTTAACACTCGCACCTTGAGCATTCACGTCTGCTCCTCTCTTGAGGAGCAGCTTCACAAGTTCCAGTCCTCCCTCATATGACGCTGCTTGGAGGGCGGTCCCGTACCCGCCGCCTGCAGTCAACATGTTAGCTGTAAATCCTAGGAATATGAAAACTCGTACCTTGAGCATTCACATCTGCTCCATTCTCAAGAAGTAGCTCAACCAGTTCCACATTTCCCCTGTATGAGGCTGCTTGCATGGCTGTCCCGTACTCACCGCCTGCAGTCGTGTTAGCTGCAAATCTTAGGCATTTAGAAACTCGTACCTCGAACATTTGGATCTGCTCCGTGCTTGACAAGGAGCTTGATCAGTTCCAGATTTCCGTTAACCAACGCTACTT
Source organism: Mycena capillaripes (assembly GCA_029204075.1). NCBI lineage: Eukaryota > Fungi > Basidiomycota > Agaricomycetes > Agaricales > Mycenaceae > Mycena > Mycena capillaripes. Next base: position 3,313,207 of record JARHKZ010000001.1, read on the forward strand.
CGATTGCCGTCCAGTGATTGCCCCCTAGTACAACCACGACAGTGTTGGTCACACAGCCGAAGGATCACAAAACTCGCACCATGTGCATTTGGGTCCGCTCCGTTCTCAAGAAGCAGCACAATGAGTTCAAGATTTCCTCTGGACAACGTTGCATGGAGGGCCGTCCCTTGCGGGCCGCCTGTAGTCAACATTTGAGGTGCAAATCCTCGAGATTACAAATTCGCACCATATGCATTTGGGTCCGCTCCCTTCTCCAAAAGCAGCGCAATGAGTTCTGGATTTCCTTCATACAACGCTGCTTGGAGGGCGGTCCCGTACTCGCCGCCTGAAGTCGACATGTTAGCTGTAACTCCTAGGGGATTTCAAAACTCGCACCTTGAGCATTCACATCTGCTCCCTTCTCGAGAAGCAGCACAACAAGTTCCAGATGTCCCCTGTATGACGCTGCTTGTATAGCCGTCCCGTACTCACCGCCTGCAGTCAACATGTTAACTGCAAATTCTACGCATTTCAAAACTCGCACCTCGAACATTTGGGTCTGCTCCCATCTCTAGAAGCAGCTCAACCACTTCCAGATTCCCCTTGTATGATGCTGCTTCGATGGCCGTCCCGCACTGGCCGCCTGCAGTCAACATGTTAGCTGCAAATCCGATGTAGGAATTTCAAAAGTTGCACCTCGAACATTTGGGTCTGCTCTATGCTCGACAAGAAGCTTGATCAGTTCCAGATTTCCCTCAATCAAGGCTGCTTCGATTACCGTCCTGTTATTGCTATCTACAGTCACAAAATTATTAGCTCATCCTAAAGATCGCAAAACTCGCACCATGTGCATTTGGGTCCGCTCCGTTCTCAAGAAGCAGCACAACAAGTTCCAGATTTCTTTTGTACAAGGCTGCATGGAGGGCTGTCCCGTGCTCCCCACCTGCAGTCAACATTTGAGCTGCAAATCCTGGGGATTAAAAAACTCCTACCTTGAACATTAGGGTTTGCTCCTTTTTCAAGTAGCAGTGCCACGGTTCCAACATGGGTCCATAACGACGCTGCTTGGAGTGCTGTGCCGTAGTCACCGCCTGCGGGAACTGTCTCAGCTGTACATCTTCAGGATCTCAAAAGTCACACCCTGAGCATTTACGTCTGCTCCCCTCTCGAGGAGGAGCTTCACGATTTGCTGATTTCCGCTGTATGACACCGCCTGGAGTGCCGTCCCATACTTGCCACCTTGCATGGGGATTTCAAGGACATCCCTGCAAATTTCAAATGACAATCTCACCTCGGATATCCACCGTGGCACCGTAGTCCAATGTTGCCTTAACCAATTCTATATCGTTGCGGTGCGATTCCAGCTGCAATACTGTCGCATAATCACAACCTACAACGGGATGCTTAGTATCCATTCGATGGCCACAATACATTTACGTACCTTCAACCACGACATCGACATCTGCATCGTTTTTGAGCAAAGCCAGGATTATCTCTGTCGTCGCCTCGTACTTTATAGCATTCCAGAGGGATTCTGTATGCTGCTTTGTGCGCCGCTTCTCGTGACGGGAAAGAAAGGGCTCTACAAGATCCCGCAAGGGCAGTGATAGTAATAGCAGGGCAAGAATTTGGCCGAAGGTCCGCACGGAATCCTCACCAGAGGACACCAGAAGCCGGTCGTGTCGAAGCATGAGCTCAATATCAACAAGGAATATCATGTTGATCCCACAGAGAAGTGCCAGGCCAATAGCCGTAGGCACAAGACTCGGAGTTTCGCGGTTTCTATGCTTGTAAAATGCCTGGTAGCCCAGGAAGAAACCGAGGAACAGGCCCATCGGAAGAATCAAATTGAACCCGGGAACGAGAAACAGCAAATAAATTGCAATTGACCATGTGCGCAGTCGGCGCGAGCCAAGAGAGACCACTTGGCCCAGGATGACTGTGGAAACCTGACAGGTATTTGCAGTTCCAAATGAACCCGGGTTGCTCCAGAGCCAAATACCGAGTCCCGCCATGAGGGAGAGATGGAGAGAGCCGAGGACGAGCACAATTCGTCTGAAAACCCGCTGGATGGTGGATTGCGGGCGACGAACCGTGCCTCCGTGAAAGTCTACCAATGAGTTCAGACGTTCAAGTCAGGAATAAAGAAAAGACTCTTACTGCACATTGGGGGCTTAGACTCCGTCCCTTTGGGCTGTTCTGTACACCACTGTGAGTATTGACTCTCGAATAGAAAATATCACATACGTTCCGGATCATTTGAGCCGCCGTCTCTCAATCTCAGGTTCGTCCAGACCTTCTCTCGGATGTGTTTTATCCACGAAGACAAGCCTTCGATCCGTCCTGCATCAGCCAGGCTCTTGTGCCGAATGTAGAGTAGAAAGTATATAAAGGTGTTTGTGTTGTTCATCCAGCTGAGGCTGAGAACAACGCTCGCGTGGAAGTTGGACAAGCCAGTCGCCGTCTGAGCCTCAACGATGGCCGCGATGAGAATGGCGAAGGCAGTGACGAGGATGGTCGTCGATTGGGTTTCGACTGAGTCGAGTTCGACTTTGGTCACCTTCCCGTCCCAGAGAGCCCATATCGCGGGGATGAAGCTGAGCAGATTTTGCATGTAGATTGCTGCGCGGGCGCCGATCCCCGATATGTCAGGATCCGCTTTGAAGCAGGTGGGGCTCATCGGTGAGGTCGTGGATGTACGAGGTCAAGCGAAAACGTGAGACAGTCAGGTTGACTTCAGCAACCGAACAAGGTAAGTATACACCGCAAATGAGCCCCCATGTGGCGGCCAGCTGAAAAAAATGTATCAGACGCATGATGATACCAGCTGGACCCAGCATTCTGAAGGCTGGTGGCCAGCCTTAATCTGAATGGATCCACTGTGGTGCCACTTTGAAGTGGCCACCAGCTGAGCGCCGACATGAATTCCATCCGACCGATCAGCCGTGCACATTATTTTTTTAAACCTTATTCCACCTCGCTGCAGCCATGAAAACAATAAAAAAGTAATGAATTGCTATAAAACCGTGCTACTGGCCCTATGAATCGTTTCCTACAGGCTAAGTTTCACTGGGAACACATCGACTGGGTTATTCGCGCTGTGATTGACACGGAAAGCGCAAAGCATGAACGGTGGAGATCCCCAGCGGAAGAAGGCTGCTGCACGTTGACGAAGGGCCACTGGCCATCGGGACGTCGGTACTGAAGGTGTGCGTGGCGCGAAAGACGGGAAAAGCCAACGAAACAAGAGAATCTTGAAGCTCAAATTGTGCGTCTTGATATCAAATTGATTGGGCTTGGAATTTGTGCGGAGTGTGTAGTTGCCAGCACATCGAAATATATGTGAGGTGATCTTGGGTTGAGGGAGTTGCTGAGAAGCAGAAATTGCGATGTTGTGGCCTTGAAAGGGGAGCACTTGCTGGCTTGATGTGGATGCAGTAAGCAGTGCAGCCACTTGAGGATGAAAACCTGAATGAAATGGGAGTCTTGAGGCCTGGGAAACGTGCTCCGATTGCCATTGAGTACTTTGCACAGGAATGCGGGCCGACAGAGAAATAGTGGCACGGTTCGACCGGGGACGACCACCGGGGTTTGCGGCTTTGTATCATTTCGAGGAAGTCACAACGCGGGTCGTGTAGCAATCCGAATCCGAAGGTCGGGTAGGAGTCTACCGGTCCAAGGATGACCTGTAAGTGAGGAGGAGAGAACCTTGAACTTGAGATCCATGGTGGCCACCCGCTAGCGTTGTCTTGAGATGACTCGAGATTGGTGGGATTGGGGTGTTGAACAAGTTCGCCCGCGGACCTCGAAGGATCCTACATCGCCCAGTCGAAGCTCGCCGGCGCAACACGGGCAATGACGGCGAGGATGAGAGCGTGGAAGTGGGGGAAGAAGTACCCCCAAAAAAACCGATCAACATGCACGTGATGATACAGCAACAAATATCACGCACGGACCACTATTTAACCACGGCTCACACGACAAATACCTAGCACTGAAAAACATAAGTTTTACTCCTTGCTATCGCCAATGACTCCGAATGAATGAAATATCATACAATCTGTGCGGCGTGTGGCCCGGGCTTGGCGATTCTGGAAAGACTTTGCATCGGAATTTCTTGAATGCAAAACGCATCAAGCCTAGGTTTTGCAGTAGCATATGTGGGTCAATTTTGGTCTGAGGATCTCGCTGTGTTCTTGGCAGGAAACATAATAAAATATTATTGCGGCTACTAGCAGCCAGGATACCAAATGGATGGGCCTCGTATGGACAGCCGGCTGGAGACCAGCCGAAATTTGGGCTGACGCAGGCAGCTGGCTACCAGCCGAAGGAGAGCTGAGATCAGCTACCAGAAATCCTGGCCACCAGCTGAACCCGCCACGTGGGGGCGGCATGCGGGCACTTTGGCAGTGTAGACAGCCAGTATACGCGGGTAACGCGGCAGTCGAAACGGCAGCAACCGGCATCGTTTTTGCACTGTTCAACCGATGTGGCGTGTCCTGGAAACTGTCGCCTAACAATATTGACCAAATCACTGCCGACGTACGTTGGGGGAAAGCAGGATCCCTAATAATACCTTGGAGGCCAGGGCCGGTGCCGGACAAAAAATTGGCCGAGAAAGCCTGTCTCCAGTCCATCTCGGAAGGCGCGCTTCTGCACGTACTGGTCATAAGTTATGAAACTGAGAAGGCGGCTTGATCCAAACTTACTGCCAGCGAGCATACTACTCGCGTGGTGTGTTTCTTCTTCCCACCGACGCCCAGCTCTGCCCCCTCTTCGGTAAGTTTCGGTTGATGCCCCAGGTCAGGTTCGGGATTCGGATTTTCTGGCAAAAAGCTGAAGCTCGGCAGCGCTATTACTAACACGCGCCAAGCCGCAACCTTTACTACGTTGCCAACGAACCCTCCTCGGTCTTGCACATACCTTTCGTCGCCTCCAGCAAGCAAATGCCGCAGGTTGCAGCTTTTGCTGGGACGACTAACGTTTTGCCCCGCGTATCTCACTTACCGCAGAGTTCAACCTTTTGAGCTGCTTCCGTTGCGCATCGAGCGCCGCCCAACGCTGCGTGATCAAAGTGTCATTGCTTTAGCAACGAGCTGTAAACGCTCTCAGACTCCAGTGGGTTCGAACTGGAGTGGGCGTCCGTCGTGTTCGACGATGGCTCTGATGCATGTCTGCGTAGGCTGGCAAGTGACCCGGCCAAAATTGGCAGAGGCCAAAAACCTTGGAAAGACATACAATTAATGGGCCGTCAGTTGGCCGGGAGGACAAGCGCTTGTACGGGGACAGAAGTCAGCTCGAACGTTCAAACGAGTCGATTTTTTGTGTCCGTGGTCAATTTGCCTGGTTCTGGCACTCATTGGACCATCTACTCCGCTACTCCCATGTTCCCGTACGCTCTCGCAGTAGAAAACTATCAGTACGGACTATTCCTAAGCGTGGCCGATAAGGTTATAAAAGCCTGGGTCGCGCCAGCACAGCACATCAGAGTTGTGTGGATTTTTATGCGATCCGCAGCGGAGTTGGGGAGATAACGCGGGCTTGGTTGGTATTGGTGATGGACCTTTATCTGTGGGCTGAATCCTGACGGCGCTTTGCTAGCTGTAGGTCTTGGGCGCGGCACGGCGAGCACGGACATGTTGGTAGGACGGCTTGTGCTCGTTCTGCGCCGCACCGAACTTGTATTTGCGCGCAGCATAGTGGGACATACAGAGGATATATATTATATATCCATTTTGTAACGTACTTGCAGCCTGCCTACAGCGCTAACCAACTTTTACCTGAAATGAATGGAGAAAACATACCTTTTCGGCCTCGAGCCGCAATAAACAATTCTTGTCGGAGTGGGTAACGCAGGATCCGGAAGAACGGGGCTAAAGCTGAGGCCCTTGCGAGATGCGGGTCTGCTCGGACGTGATACTCGTCTAGACAAATTTGGAGCAAGACGAACTCGGCGGCTGGCTGAGAGTGACCCACGTATAGAGGACCAGATGAAGCAACAGACAGAGGAGAAGACAGTGACGCCACAGGCCAGCACTCAGTGCCAACCCCTTGTTGAAGAAGAGTGGTCAGATTGTAGCAGGCTCCAGCGCGCCCGTCGTCCTCCGAGCTCGATTCATTTCAAAGTCAATGCCTAAATCTGGACACGTCTAAAAACAGCGCATGTGACCGACCGCAACGAAAGTACCACAGTCAGCCGCGCGGGAGAAGGTGCATGGGGGAGAACCGAGACGAGAGAAACAGGAAGTGCGAGACGGTACTGAGCACATTTCGGCGTGCGGCTAGTAGAGCGAAGACAAGGTGACGAACCACGGGCGCCGCGACGCGATGTGCATCACATGAGAGGCAAGCGCCCACGACACGCGCAGGGAAACGAAGCGAGGATGTGCACCGCTGCGATGGCAGCACCCAGGCAAGCACCGATTCGTCGATGGACGTCAACAAGAAAATGCGTCGAAGCCGAGATACGCACCATACTTCCTCTACAACAGCACCGACAATCGCTTGCTGAAACCGTACACCTGTGGTCCGTGTACTACGAAGCGATTGTATCAGCGAAGACGAGGCGATGAGCGCCACGCACAAAGACGGTCATAAGGAGCTTCACGATGTCGAGGTTGGCTACAATCGCAGGCACCCTTCAGCACCCCGCAAGAGAGAACGGAGTAGGCACGAAACGTACGGGTCCAATCGCCGTTGATCAGTCCGCGTTCTGAAGATCTGTGAGAGTCCTGACAAAGTAGGAGCAGCACAAGATACACACCGAGCTCGTTCGCAGTATCTGTCCGCGTCCACCGAGGTAAACCAGTTCCACAACCTGAACCGCACACAATCTGCTCATGTACACACATGGGTACAAGGGAAGAAAGACGCACTGAGGATCAGCCCCAGGCGGCAAGCCCTGCTGGCCGTGCTGCGGTGCAAAGCCACCCGGTGCGCGCCGTACGCACTCCCGGGCGGACCCCAGTATCCGGCGGTGAGGATGCCATCAGCAGAAGGACAGGCGTGCTGCGCGCCGTATCCGTTTCCGTTGGAGGCGCACCAGGGGGAGCGCCGTATTGTTGGTGCTATGTATTGATTCGAGTCAGTTTTTCTTTCTTGAAGGTATAGAGGGACAAGGGAGGGACACTCGCACCACTGTAGGCCATTTTTTGTGAAGGATTTAGAAACGAGGGGAAGAGGAAGAGAATTACAAGGATCAGCCGAGCAGATAACGTCATCGTGATGCCCGTCAAAAGCTGTGCAGCGCCTATGGACTTGGTTCCGCATTGCGGCGTTCCAGGCGGTTCTGCTGCAGGAAAACTAGTCGGATATGAAGAGAATAAGGAGTATGCACTCAAATTTCCTGGGAATTTTTCGATTGTCTGGAAAGCAAGTTTGGCTATCAGTCCGACAAGTTCTTTTCAACTGTCAATGGGCCTGACAGTCAATCAAGGGATGGTGAGTAAATGCACTGGATTAACGTCCATCGTTTGGATCTACCGAAGAATGCAGCTCTAAATTGCGGATTCAAGAATTGAATAATCGGCAACTGGAATGAGGAAATCTTTGGGAGATCGGAATCAACGCCGACGGTGGCGTTGGGGAAGTGCTGTAGGCTACCTGGATGAAGATGTATAAATCAAGCAACGAAGAGAAAGGAGCACATCGAGAAGGGTTCTCGCGAGTCGAAAAGATACCTGGACAATCATGCCATCGGGAGGGGTCGAACCTCCGATTTCCCCTTGCATTTACTTACTCTGCTGTGATATGTGGAGAGGACAACCACCATGGTCAGGGACGGCTTGAGTATGTAGCTGCGTGGGCCTTATATGTATCAGCATTGGCTGAGAAAAAGAAAAAGAAAAAAACCTTGCAACAACCAACTCCATGCCGTCGGGAGGTGTCGAACCTCCATCTTCCTGTAAAACATCCAGATAATGATCAATCATCCACAAACGACGAGCACTGTGGTCGAAGACGGCTTGAATGTATGAAAATAGGGCCCATAATCGATGAGCGCTGGACGAGGGAGGTAGGAAAATGTAAAAAATTGTATGATAGCAAGACCATGCCGTGGGCAGGAGTCGAACCTGCACCTTCTTTTTAAATTGTGTTCCCAAAGCCAAATGTTAGGGGGACAACCACCGTGGTCACGGCGGCTTCAATTTCTGACTGCGGTGGGTACTAATCAAGTGACAAATAATATCCAGAGGTAAAGAAAAAATCAAAATCGCACCTAACAAGTCCTACGCCACCGGGAGGACTTGAACCCCGTCTTCCTCGTGAACTCTTAGTCACACTGGTTTATGTGGAGAGGATGATCACCACGGTCAATGAAGGCTTTAAGTTTAATGTATGGTCAACAAGTGGGGCGTGAGGGGGAGGAAGCGAGGTACGCAACGGCTGGGAGGAGTTGAACCTCCTTCTTCTTAACCACTTTGAATTACTAATCCCAACATCTTCTTGAAGTCATACAACAATCAGTGAGGAGATCCGTTTGTATTGCTGCGGGTAAACCGCGTAGAACAGAGTACTTGAGGTCCACCATGTTTTGCATGGTAAAAATAACGCCAAATTATACCGTCTTTGTTCTGGTGAAACACTTCTCTCACCAAAGATACAATGAGAGAAGTGCTCTACCGGAACATTATTTCACAAAATAGATTTACCCGGATTTTACCATGGGGGTGAAACCCCTTGTAAAATATCATGGGCCTCACATTTTCTTTTTTTTGAGGTTATTATCGAACCATGAGAAGACGACCACTGTGGTCAACGACGGCTTGAATACATAAGCGAGGTGAAGAAAAAAGAGTCTTGCTGCACGAATATGCTATCGGGAAGGTTCGAACCTCCCTCTTCCTCTAGAATATTGATGATGATCACGAAATGAAGCCATTAGAGGACGCCCACCATGGTCGATGACAGCTTCCGTGCAAGGATGCCTGGGTGCCTAAGTAAGCACTGAGAGGAGGAGGTGAAAATGGTTACTGCGGCTATAACCCACCGGCAGACTTGGACCGTCAATTAGTGGAGAACACCGAGTTAGATGTTCAATGAATGATCGGCAACTACGATGTAGGAAATTTTGGGAGATCTGAAGGTGTAGGTGGACAGCCATGCTTAACCAGGGATGCGCTTAGGGCGTTGTCGTCAACGGTTTTTGGAACAAGGAACCAGAAGAAAAAGGCACGTCAACTCCGGAACATGCCGTTGGAAGGAGTCGAACCCCCGTGTTCCTCCGGCTACAGCTCAACTATCCAGTGATTGAGGATGACCACCATGGTCCACAACGGCCTGAATACCGTGTCTGGTTGGTTAACAAGTGAGTGAGTGAAATAATTGGGGGAGATGGAAAAAAGTGAAGATGCCGCCGTGGGAAGGGCGACCAGCGTAGGTAACGACGATATTTGATACACAGATGCGTAGGTAATAAGCGAGTGATAAAATAATTCTTGGGGTCAAAAGCAAGAGGTGTGCGATCTCCTTATCAGCCAATTCGATTAAGTAAGCTTCCCACGACCCCCCCCCCCAGAAAAGGCAATGATGATCAGCGGCAGTCTCGGCACATCGATGTCTTTTGTCCTGTACTCGCCAATGCCACTGGTACTTCAAGGCTCTAACTCACTCTGCTAATAGCATGGAATTGGGAATTGTAACCCTGTATATGTTATGCTCATGTCTTTGTCCAATAAATGGGTTTCTCCTCAGATATGGATATTTTCACTTAGCGATACTGGCCAGAATGTGCATAGTAGAGCAGATAGTTCATCATTAAACAGCCAGAAGAGACATTGGAAGGAAATCAGTCCTCAGTTCTTGACAACGAGAGCAGAGCGGACGGCAGCCACAGAGGATGTGGCTGTATGCCGAGCGATCCGCCAGCACATCACTGACATCGCTTATTTCAACATCAAAGTGACCGATCCAGAGATCGCTCACCTCTTGGTCAAAAGCATCCCTTCGGGTAAGTGTGCTCGACTCAATTTTTGAGTGACGATTCATGAATTAGCACGGAAGTCTTGAGAATGCATAATGATGTGAACTAAGAATATTGTTACGAGCAGAGGTGAGAATAGTTAGAAATATTGCATGTAATCGTCCACAATGGCGACCTCGGCATTCCAAAAGACGCCATGGTTAGAGGTCCACAGCTTCACAAGTCGAAGCCGATTAAAGCTGATGCCACCAGGGCCAAGGAGCCGAGAGTTCGGATCGCGACGATTACAATGGTCCCCGTAGAGCTGTTAGATGGCATAATGAATGAGAACATGGATTATGGAGCGCAAGGCTGAGACGCACCTCGGAAAATTCAAAGAGATAGTCCGATACTTGCTTGGCCAACTGGGCCAACGTAACATTGGCATGAAGGTGGAGAGGTCGTTTAATATTCAGCGGACGAAGCCCGTCGTGTTGATACAAATATTCGTCGACAGAATGGTAGCCCGGCCACTGCGAAGACGGGGTTAAACGAATGCAATCAATTCAGGTGGAGACATACTTGGATTGAAAGCATTGGATGCGGAACATTGAAAAGGAAAGGGTGAACGAATTCACTGAGCGACGTATGGCTGTGGAGCATTCCAATAGCAAGTCGAGCCTGCTTCATTGAGATCCCTGTCGTGCACCGACCGTGGTCCGGGAAAAATGGAACCCGGTCACCCGACCATAAATCGCCTGTGCCGTTGACGATCTCGAGGTTGGTGTCGCTGTGCCACCAATCTGAAGGCAGATTGGGGACTTCGGGACTAGGCAAAGTCGGCTGCAACATAACGGCGGGCGCCAGAGAAGGGGGATTGCGAGGAGCGTCAAAATTCCACGGCAATTCCGACGACGCAGGTTGGAGAGAGTGTTGGACATGTGTCCGGAGATATTTCTCGGATTCCCGCTCGCTGAGGATTGGAGACTATGAAGACGAGATTGAGTATGGTGTGGCACAACAAAGTCTATGGATACGTACCCTTCCGTTATCCCATATGGCGGAATTTCGACGGTCAAGTTCGCGGTGCTGGGGGTGTGGCATATTAAATGTTCCGAGAGCAGGCGATGTGGCTTAGACGAGTATCGTTGGGGGAGCTTTCGTGATAGCGGTGTTGTTGTTGAGCAGCGGGTGCTGGGAGGCCTTTATAGAAAATCGGTTCCACCCAAGCAACAAAGGAGCTCAGAACGACAAAGCAACAAACGAGGCCACCGAACGACAATCAATTATGCGTTTTGAGTTCGACTATTGTGCCCAATTCGGCAATTGATCAAAGCGCACATCAAATCGTGGGAGCCTTGACCGTCGCTTTGACCCACAAGCCACTGAAGCGGCTACTGTTTTAGGAAACGTTCATCCGCACGTGTAAGCCGTAATCATGATACACACCCCCAATCATGTCGAGAGCCTCGAAGACAGATTCGGCGGATCAAAGCCAGCTAGCTTAGCCATTTGAGAAATGCAAACCGCCATGGTTGCTACGAGTCCAAGTGAGGATCGCTTCGGAGCAAGAGAAGCTTTCAAAGTTGGTCCTTTGTCTTCACTTAGTGTTGTTTTGTGTCGAAATTTGACATCGCAAAGCGGATTAAATGGATTCACTTCCTACAGGCTCCAAGAGTCACGCTCGAGTCGAGCCTGACGTTGCCGTCACTCTTTCGGCCGACAGTTGTATGTTGTAGTATGTATTCCACCTAGAAATGTTTACGGAAGATGGTGGCGGAAAGAGAGAAGCGCCCAAGAAGCGCCGTGAGGCGATGCAACACGCATCAACAAGCACTTTCGGTTCGTCTGATCCGGTTACAACCTAGTTCTAACTTCTAGTACTTACCCAGTACCACGATGAGTCCAATTCACTCCATGTGACCTCTATCTTGAACTTCTTCCCAAGGGCTTTGGACTGCGTACTGGAAGCTCTGCTCATCAACTCCGCCACATCTCTCTCTGATGTGCAGCGTCTTCGGATTCCTGCTTTCAATTGCCCCTGCCACTGGATCCTTGCTTACGCGAGAGCTTGGCTTCTCTCCCATAACTCAAGCTGTTCTACTGCAACATTTCAGCTTTCTGCCGCTCAAAAGTTCGACCATGGCATCACAGATCCTGAATCGCTGAGACGCTGCAGCGAATCTACACCTGGAGGCCGGCAAATGGTGACTCCATAATGACTTCAGCGCAAATGTATGAATGGCTACAGTTGGATTCAAAAAGAAAACTCATTGTTCACCGGCTTGCCTTGAAGAACGATTTCGTTGTCGTCTCATACAGTAGATGAGCATGGAAGCCTCTGACTTCATCCATGATTTAAGGTTCAGTTTCCGTCTTCGGTCCACGCTGCATGCTGAACTTGTCTCATCCGCCAATACCCCTACAGGAGAGAGATATGGAGATTACATGGGGAAATAAAGTTTCGAAGGCAGAGATCTTAGCGATCCTGAAAGATATCGAGGCTGGGTTACAGACGGCGCGCATGTATGAACTTGAAGTAGTCGACCGTGCCGGAGCGCCACAATCATATACCATCCATGTATCAAAAGCCAAGTCCTAAAGGAGAGCGGCATCACTGATTCACCCGGCATGTGATGCTAACATTGATGGCGGGTGTGACACGCAAAAATCTGTCTTTGTCTTACCCCCTATCCCTCCATCCTTTCCTCTACCGCCAGAGCGATAGCCCTGGTCCTCGGAAGAATGGATTTCAACTTCAATGAACTCCTCGATGACATGGTTTGCCTTTCCAATGATCTTGGCCCGTTAGCCGCCTCAATCCGATAAATTCCAGGTCCCGCAGGGCAGGATGAGGAGACCTGCGAGGAAGCCACGGGAACCGCCCGGTACGCAGAACAAGAAAAACCTTTTACCCTCCCGGAGCTGAAGTGGATTGTAGCCTTTAAGATACGGCCCCATCTGTTCGCTATGGGCTCGATGCAGGGACCTATCTTTAGAGAGGAATTTCGCGCGGAGGTCGACTATACTATTGTGACCCTCAATTTTTCAGAACAGGTGAATCTCTATATCTGGAAGAGTGGCCGGAATCTGACAATCTCAGAAATTTTTCTTTCGGATTCCATTCGACGATGCACCATTCGAATGCCCAAGTGCGTCCCAATGAGCTGAAAATCCAACCCGAAACCAACGTGTTTCCCAGTTCTCCAAGCCGAGTGTCCCATTGACGATCTACAGTCGGTACGCCTCATCAAGGATGCTCTTACGCGCACGGCGACATTGACGGTGACATTACGCCGTCCGCCGCGCATTGAGGCCGACTTTCGCCGGATGTCTGAGGAGATCGAGGGCTTGGGCATTCGGCGTGCCACCGAGCTCGACTGGTCTCCGGAGGGCATCGAGGAAGGCTTTGCAGGTGCCCCTGCAACCCTCCCACGTGGATTCTGGGTTTCCGCCCCTATGAAAGTGAGGGAAATGTTCCCTTTTACATTGTATAATCACTAACGACGATACGTAGTTCGGCCTGTGGTTGACGTACAGCTTCAGCTTCTCTTATGATCGGCCGTCTGAGCTCGAGCGTGTATCCGTCTCACTCTCTCGGCTGCGCGCGCTCGAGCGCCCCGGCACAGAGAAGATCGCCGTCGACTCTGATGCGAAGCCAGATCTCCACATACTTTCGCCGAGTATTGGAGGCGATCCTTACCGAGGGACTGACAACCATCCTGTCGACAAGTTGTTGGCGGACGCCCAATACCCTTTCGAAGCACGCTATCTCCTCATTGGGCTCGTCTCTCAAGGCCTCATCCTTCCCATCGAAGGTGCGTTTCACCCTATTATGCCCGCGCGAGCATGTGCCTCATTTTCAGCCTCGGATATCATCCACGCTCTCTGGCCGGTGGCAGCGGCCACCCGCGTATCCGTCCTGCGCGCACTCTTCCGTCTCGAACGCAGCGCGCTGGTCGGGCTGCAGGGTCCCAAGGAGATTCGGAAGCTCGCAAACCACATGCCCGCCCCCCGCGCCCATGAGCGCTCCCTGCCGGCGGACCGCGTGTCCATGCGGCGGGCGGTGGTGACGCCGACGCGAGTGTTGCTCTTCCCAGAGGTTATCGAGACGAGTAACCGTGTACTGCGCGCATGGCCCAAACAGATGCGTGCAGGGATGTTCATCCGCGTTGGGTTCGCGGATGAGGACGGGCGGCTCCGAATAACGAGACGCACTGCCGAAGCCGATGTACGTGTTCAATCCCGACGCTTGGCGGTGTGCTTGTTACTCACTTGCGTGTTGCGGTCTTAGGACGTCGATCAGGATCGCGGAATCATTGCTCGAATCGTCAACGTACTAAAAAATGGGATATGGATTGCGGGGAGATATTATGTGTACGCACTTTCGATATCTTCTGGTTTAATCTCATTGTGTGATTCCAAATAGCTTCCTGGCTGCCGGAGAGTCGCAGCTGAAGGACCACTCATGTTGGATGGTATGCGAAGAAGGTAATTTCACCGCGGACCGCGTACGTCAGCAAATGGGAGATTTCTCCAAAGAGCAAGTCGGTCCGTTGTCATTCTTTTCCGTTGTTTTAGACCGTCACTGAGCCTTCTCCGCCAGTGGCGAAGTACGCGGCGCGCATGGGGCTGTGCTTCAGTGCAACGCGGCATGTCGTGGATCTGGTGAAGACCGACATCGAGCCACTCGAGGACGTTAAACATGGGACGTAGTGCGTACTCCATTTCTCTTGGGATATGATGCCTTTCATTGTTGACATGTTCCATAGCACATTTACCGACGGGGTCGGCAACTGCAGCCAGGAGTTGGCTACAATGTGTGCGAGGGCGCTGGGAAGTGACCAGAAAACACCCTCAGCGGTGCAAATTCGCATGGGCGGGTACGTCCTTTTGTTTGTTCCGTCTGCTAAGATCACTGATGATGGCAACCGGGGAGCAGAATCAAAGGTGTGCTGTCAGTTCATCCACACCTTGAACACAACCAAGTGTGCATTCGACCCTCGATGGAGAAGTTTGACTCGCCACTGATGGGCCTCGGGGTCATGAAAGTTTCGCGCTTCGCGCCCGCACATTTGAATCGCCAGGCGATCTGCATTATGGAAGCGCTGGGCATGAACACGCACGCGCTCCGGGAGGCGTACAAACGCCAGATCCAGCATGCAGAGAACCTTGAACTAGAGCTTCAGACGCTCGACACGAGCCGCCACCCGGCAAAGCACATATACAAAAATGCCTTCATCCCGGTAACCAAGATGATCAAGGCCGGGCTGGTGGATCAACTGTTGTTGAAGAACGTCCTGAAATGTATCAAATGCCAGCTCCTGCGCGATCTCAAATATAAGGCGGTGGGTGTGGTTTTGTATTGCACGTTGCCAGAGTTGCTGAGCCAAGGCTAGCGCGTGCTGGTGCCTGATGGCGCATATCTCATGGGTGGGTTCAGGCTCCTCATTGTACCGGTTGATCTTACCATGTTAACCAGGTATTGCGGATGAATATGAGTATGCCGTTCCCTTCGCCTTTAAAATTATCCTCCAAATTCCAACGATTTCAGAGTACTCGAAGAAGGCCAGATATATTGCGCCATCACGCCCGAAGGGGAGAACTCTCGCCGGGTTATAACAGGACAAGTTCGCTTTGTTCATTTTCTCCTCCGATATGGCAGTCCTAACCGCCTGTATCGCAGTGCACAATCTTCCGATCACCGTGCATTCATCCGGGTGATGCACGGCTCGTAACTGCTGTGGATCATCCGATATTTCAAGAGCTGCCACTTACGAACGTCATCGTCTTCAGCACGAAGAACGCGGCTAGGGATCTTCCTTCGATGTGAGTTTTTTTCTTGTTCCCAGGAGTCACTTGCTTGGCTAACACTTTCACTTGCAGGCTTGGTGGTAGGTGTTACCCGACTCAACCATTTCAAATCTGACTTGTATGGATGGCTCTTCGCTCCACAGGAGGCGATTTAGATGGTGTGCCGGATACCGTTTTGGCCGAGGCTGTTGACCGACGTTTTCCAGGCGATTTCTATACTGTCATTTACGACAAGGATTTACAGTGCGTGAACTATTATCGACCGCAATCAATGGGTTTTACACCACATGTAGAATTCAGCGGGTGCATGAACCTATGGATTATACCCCTGTTACCCCCACAAGGAAGGAGAAAGTGGAGATTTCCGACATTTGTGATTTCGTAGCAGGTACAGGCACCTTTTCCGAATGATTGCCCTTGCTCTGACTGTCCTTGCAAGACTTCATAAAGAGCGACGTCTTGGGAATAGTGGCGTCAAATTTCCAGGCCCTCGCCGACCAATTGGGCCCGCAACATCCCGACTGCCTCGACCTTGCGAAACTCAATTCTGATGCAGTCGATTTCCCAAAATCAGGTGTTCCTGTGCACATCCCCGAGTAGTTCGTTGCTTTCCCGTGTTGGACTCTGATCACTGATAAGATATTGTAGCCTGCGACCGGAAATGTACCCAGACTTTATGGGCAGAGATCCTGACATCAGTTATCCCAGCCCGAGAGTGCTTGGGACGATGTATAGGCTCATTGAGCCCCCACCGGAGTACCAGCCCTCCTCGGAAATTTGCATTGATGCACGCATTACTTCGAAGCGCGTCCTTTCTACATATCTCAAGGCGGCCGGTATAATGAAACAAAATGTGGCTCCTGTTTTCTGTTGTTTTTTTCCCCGTCTGAATTTGTGCTTACTTAGTATGACGTCGAACTGGAAGGGATCATGCGCCAGTGCGTTCATCCACGTTTTTGTGCACATAACAGCTAATTTGTTTGTAGGCATTGTCTATGTGAAGCAGAAATCATTGCAGGTGTTTCGATCATGAGCGAGCAGAAGAAGCGGCGTGCAGCTGACGACGCCATCCGAGTACGTAGCCCACTGCGTCTCAGTTTTCTTTGTATCAACCTTGTGGCCAGGGGCCCGTACGGGAAGGGATGGAAGCGCTTCGAGTCCGGTATCGCAGAGACGCGCGCCGTTTCGTCAAGGAGAACCCGAGTAGCAACGGCCTCGAACACTGGGCGATTGCGTGTTACCAGGTGACACATGTGGAGGATCATCGGTCTCGCTACGTCGATGCACTGAATCACAGTCGGCGGGGCTCTGCGGCGGTGTCCGACGATGGGACTGAAGATGGAGAGTATTCAGAGGTCACCCGACGCGAGTTGATATCCTTCCCATGGATGTGGGCCCATGGTTCGACCATCTTATTTGAAACGTTCGCCAGTTTCGTTGATATTCCTTTTTTCAGAGATCTGCCATTTACTGGACGATGCGGTTATCAAGGAAGAGGAGGAAGAGGAAGAGGATCTCGGTTGGCGTAAGCGGTGGGATAATGAATCAGACAGCGAGGAGGAGGAGGCGGAAGTTTCGGATTTAATATGTTGACCTAGGTAGCCGCGCAAAATACTGTCGTCGACAGCACTCGCAAACGTATCTGTCGTGAAAGACACTGGTACCGGAAATGCTCACATCCAACGTGTTTCTTGTTCTTCATCTCACCAGCGCCTGTTTAACGGTATACATGATGACCTTCTGAACGACGCCTGTATTACGTGGATCTGATCTCTTCTACCGCGCCAGGGCCCGTTCGCAACTCACAGTTGAGTTCCGCTTTACTCGTTGGGAAGGAATTGAGCCCTTCATGGATGGGATCTTCACCCAACATCACGACAGATTTTGTCTCGAATTCTTCATGCAGTTCACCCGACGTCCTCGCACTTGGATTTGGTTTATTGCTCATATTACCGAATCGGTTCAATTCTTTAGCATGCGTCAAAAATATATACGGTTGGATGACTGCAAAAGGCGTGCCCCGATATGAAGCAGCCCATTGAGCATCTCTCCTACCGGACACAGAATTTTTGAAAGCTTTATTTTTCCGCCCTTCAGAAGCTTCTACCTTTGTCAAGAATCTTTTGTAATAGCTCGGAGTCCACCACCTATTCGTGGACTGCATTCGCTACAGAGACTGGCGGATACGCGCTGCGTCGGAGCTTGAGAAGAAGGCAGACAACAAACTCGGCGTTGAGGAGGCCGCCCGTATAAGCCTCCTCGCAACAGCTAAGTCCCTCTTTACACTATCTGGCCCTTAAAACACTCCTTCTATTATTTAGGGCACCTCCCACCCCTTGAAACTCTTCTCCCCATTTCCATTCGAGACGGCCTCAACAAAGAGCGCTTGTTACACTACTTCACCGCTGAATGGCTGTAGCGGTCGCGTTCAATGTACGCGCTACTCCCGGTGCCGGCCGATCCCTCTGTTCCTTTCTTTGACACTAACATTCATTTATCACGTTGCTGTGCGCAACCCCTCCTACTTATCATTTATTGCCGCCTATTATTTCTGCCGTACTGTATAAATACTTGACTGTCATTAGCGTAGTTCCTTGGTCAATATACTATCTTCAACAGTTACTCTTCGGTTCGACCACCCGAAACCCGTGTGCCGGAACTAGCCGTTCGCTCTCCGTCACAATGGCACCTCGCGGCTATACGACTCGCAGGAAGGATTTTAGGGGATTATCAGAGAGAAATGGCGAAGAAGAACTCTCCGTTGAAGGCTCGAGGAAAAAAGTGACGAAAACTGTTATCATTGCATTACGATAGCCAGTCGGGGTATATCCTTAGCGTACATGTATGCGGAGGCGGTCTCCAAAAATGTAAACAATGTAAGCATGCGATGCCGAACATCGGCACCAGGACCTCCCAGTCTCCCACGGACCACAGCCTTCTCGCTCCTGGGCGCCTAATTTCCTTTCACGCCCAACTCTCATGCAGATCCCATGTCGGACACAACAATCACAGATCCCAACTCTTGCCGGTTCACTGTACGATCCCCGTTTGACAACGCCAGCGCGGACCTGATTCTGCGTTCCTCAGACGGCATCGATTTCCACGTGCACCGCCTCGTACTCTCGCTGGCTTCGTCTGTATTCACAGACATGTTCACCGTGCCTCAGCCATTCTCTGAGCCTGGGGTTCCAACAGTCCAGATGGCGGAGTCCTCCGTCGTGCTCGATATGGCTCTGCGATTCTGGTATCCTGGCGCCGAGCCTCCCACAGTCCAAACATTGGACGAATTGCGGGCCGTCTTGGAGACACTCGTCATGAAGTACGACATGCACTTCTTCCTTCATGCCGCAAAGAAGCATTTACGTGGATATCTCGAGGACGACCCTGTGGCTGTATTCGCGATTGCATGTCGTCACGAATGGAAGGACATCGCGCTCGAAGCTGCGAGGTGCTCCCTGAGACTTCCACTCCGGACATTCCAGTCAGCCCGACCTGCGCAGCTGAAATATATGACGGCGGACACATACCACACCCTTCTTCATTATCATTCAGAATGTGGAAGGGTTGCCGCCTCGGCGACGTCCTCACTTCAATGGGTTACATATGCGCATATCCCCGGGGGAGAGTGCACAAATTGGACAGACCCGATGGCTTGTCCCCGCACTGGCCATTGGTCTTTTGCACAAAACACGATGGCTCCACTCACGGCGTGGTTCGTAGCATACCTAAACAGCGCAACGGACGTGCTCTCAAGCTCCCCAGCAGCGAGACTCGATAGCCCAGATTTGTTGGCTACCCCAATAGCCAAAATGGGTACATGCTCGTCTTTTAGGGTGGATGGATTTTCTGGGTTGATGAAATTCGTCGCGATTTTGAGGGCCAAAATTGAGGGGGATATCAACACGGTACGTCCTCTGACCGGTGTAATAGTCGGATACTAACGCTGTCCTAGGTAGAACTAAACCTCGAGCTCTAGAGGCTACTTCCGCGCTTTCATAATTTATCGCAGGACATATTGTCTTCCTACTAAAATTATTTGAACCTGACTGGTCCATATGGCAATCTCTGCTATCTTAATCCTAGGCGCTGTTGTGACTGCCCACGAGCTCATTATCTTCCAGCCGTCAATCGGCCTATCAAAAATAGGCAGAGATATAACATCTCTTGTTTCCCGATCTACCTCTTTCAAGTATTCTTGCTATCTCACAAAACAGTGAAAGAGGCATGATGCTGACGTGATCTGATTGCTGGCGCTTGTTTGGGCGCTTCCGCTCGCTGCCTTCTACCATGATGACCAACGATGAGAAAAGGACGACTCCAGGTAATATACGCATGGTTTCTCAGCGAGAGCACTTCTGACATCCAAATGGGTACCATCCAGACGATGAGGCTGCTGCCGCCAAGCTCTGGGCGCTCTACATATCAGAGGCAGAAAAGTACGATAAGTCCCTCGTCGAGAGCTGGAAGAGCGATATGGAAGGAATGCTGATATTTGTGAGCTTTCATAAAACCGTTAGAACGTACTCACTCAGAGTCAACAGGCCGGTCTCTTCTCGGCGAGCTTGACCGCGTTCCTCATCGAGAGTTACAAAATGCTTAGCCCCGATTCTGGAGATCAGACCGTGAAGCTTCTGGTCCAGATATCACAACAGCTGGCCTCTAGCTCGAATGAAACAGCATCCCCAGTTTTCCCGCCCCCTCCTTTCAATCCATCCACGTCATCTCTTGTATGTAACGCCCTTTGGTTCATTAGCCTCGGGCTCAGTCTCGCCTGTGCCCTCATTGCAACACTTTTGGAGCAATGGGCCAGAGATTTCATTCATCACGCCGATAGGCGGTCCGCTCCACTTGTACGAGCACGCATTTACTCGTATCTCTACTACGGCATGAAGCGGTTTAATATGCACGTGGTTGTCGACCTCATCCCGCTCCTACTGCATGCCTCTCTCCTCTTTTTCTTCGCCGGCCTCGTTGCTTTTCTCATTCCTGTGAATATCATCATGACAACCATCGTCGCCATTCTTCTGGGTCTCGTTGCGACAGCATACTCCGTCCTCACATGCCTCCCCCTGCGATACATGGATTGCCCGTACCGCACTCCTCTGTCTGCTGCATTTTGGCGTTTACTGCAGCATCTAAGGACGGTCTGGAGCTATGCGGCTCCATCCACCCTATCCATGGGTGAAACCATGGGCGAGGCAATGGCCCGCAGTGCCAGCGAGAACTGCTCTGCACGAGATGACAGAGCTCTTGTCTGGACTGTCAAGTCTCTGGCGGACAATTTGGAGTTAGAACCCTTCGCTGAGGCTCTCGCTGAGGCATTGCGGGGGCATACTAGATACGCTGATCATATCCGACTTCTGGTATCCCATCGCGACCTTCAATTGTGCTCTCGAATCAAGAATCTCTACGAGAGCTCCTATGATGGCGTCATGTTGCCCGAGTCCAGCAACCGTCGTCAAATCGCATGTTATAAGGCCTTCTGGGCCATCTCGAGCCTTTCAAGGCCGGGCTCCGATTCCCACCCTCCCCCGGACTTCCACGAGTCCCGTGCGTACCACGAGTGGCGCTTCGTAGTCTTGAATCCTAATGTTGCTCACTACGCTGTTTCGGCGGGAACGATGATGAAATGGAGCACATTTTGCGCCGTCCATGATCGCCTTGTACAACAATACCAATATTTAACCACCTGTCTAGAGCACCCTGGAGGCGCCCCAAACCCGGACTTTATCCCAATCGCATCCTTGTTTCGGGATTTAGCTGTGGCCTGCGGCTTCTATATCAATGGACATCCCCGTCCAATTCGGCACTCTGAGCTGACCAATATTCCACAAATCTTGCGAATGATTCACAATTTTCAAACATCTGCTCCCCATACTATTCTATTCGAATACCTACGCAAATCAGCGGTTCTAGACTCTCAGCCATATCAGTGGGAGGCGACGATGTATACCATGCCGATCGATCGATCGCTCCCTTTCTTGGCATTCCAAGAGCCACTCGAATGGAATCTTGCAGCCCTTTTGCATCGCAATCAGACAAGATGGACGACACCTGCAGCCTTTGGATTCCACTGGAACGATACGGCCATTGCCGAGTTGTGTTCCTTTTGGCGCCCAGACAACCCGGAAGTCATACCTTCTTGCATAATCTACTATATGAACCACCGGGGTTCGGACGCCGCTTTAACACATTTTGCACGACGGAGTCGCATAACGCCCTATCTGTGGGCATGCTTTCCGAAAACCCTCGCTCAAGGGGCATCACTGTCTTATAACGAAAATTTGGGAGAACGGAGTTCATCGGAGGAGCTGGTTACATCGATTTGGGCCTTGGCATTGGTGGATGACTTTCTCCACCTCAAGCATGCGGCGCTCTTTGAGAGTCTCCTCGATATAATTCCGACGGCAGGATCTCTGCGGAGCTCTGTTTCTGCCGTTGCCCTGATCAAATACCGGATTCTGCGAGCACTATATTCGAAACTTAAGGATCCAAATACCCAAACGAGAGCGATGGAGCTCGTCGATTCGTTCCAGTCTTCCTTATTTCCTACAGAGACCGCGATCCTGGATCCCGAAACTGAACGAGCGCCCGTTCTGATGGAGCAGCGGATTGGGGAAGCAATGATCCATCTACTAGCGGATTTTATCGGGCGCTGCTATCCCACCAGTCTGCCATACAAAGCGGTCGAGACCGTTCGTGCGATGACCCAGGCAGTACCCATGGGCCTGGTTCACAAGGCTCACCAGATCCGACTTGCGACCGCCATCGAGGGTGCATTCACGCCCAACACCTCCTCGGATCTAATGAACGCGATCATCTCGTCCAATTTCCTCAATATACGGGATATCCCTTCCTATCGAGACTGGTGGCTCAATGATCCAGTGGCTCGTGAAACATTGAGGCTCGCTTTCATGAGCTATGAAGAAGTCTTGAAATCATCCGGCCCAGATGCATCCTCTCTGCGTATTCGCTTGAGCACACTCGTGGATGGGCTGTGTGTGTCATGTGTGGCTTGACGAAGAGCCAACCATTTATTTTTTTTCGTTTATGGAAATCCGTAAACCAAACGGAAATGGAAACAAATGTTTGAAAATCTGTTTAAACTGTTTATATACAAGCAATGCCTGTCAGCTGGCCGCAGATGTGTGAGAGAGGTTTACAAACAGAGATACGGCTTCGGACAGACAGAGAGGCTTAATTTTATAAAGGGAGTGAAGTGAAACAGTACTTTTTGGGTTGGTCCGCTGACCTGCATTGACATGCATCTTTAGTGAAGGATCATCGACTCTGTTAGATCTCTTAGAGAGTCGATGATTCAACGCACGTAGTAGGCGGACGCAATGGAGCGCTCTGATAGATGTGCTCAACTTTCCTGCGCACAGTCGCTTTCACAACGCGATTCTGGACGGCAAGCACAAGCACTTGGCAGAAGTATTCGCGGCGAATGGTGTGGACTTAAAACTGAGCCTGCACCCAAACCCGACGCGCACCATCGCGTTACTTACGACGACGACTCGGATGAAGAGTTGGGCAACGAGTCGGACGGAATTCTTGGGGTCGTGAAGGAAGACTGTCTTGATGATCCGTTTGGATAATAGTCTTGGACCGCTTTTGCAGAGCATTTTGTATGGATTCGTTCCTGCAGACTAGAATCCCTGCACTTTATTATGTATGCCTGTCCAGTGTCAGCACAACTATGTGTAATTCCAAAGTGTAAATAATTCAAAACTTGGAAAACAGACACTGCATTCAAGGAGCTCCTGGACTGAGACCTACACAGACCTACACTCAGTTTGCCAAGGATTGCATAGCTCCTGGCAAGGTAAGCGTAGGCGGCTACACAGAGTGGTAGGTCTGTGTAGGTCTCAGTCTAGGAGCTCCTTGAATGCAGTGAGATCCAACAATGCTATGATGACTTTCAGGATGTAGCCACGATCGATTTAGCAGTTGAGGCTCTGGCATGTATGGAAGCGTGTCCAATTGAAGGGTTATTGAATATGCTCAGTCCTTCATTGAGATGATCTACAACAGATTGACAATATTCACTGCGTTCAAGGGGCTCCTAGACTCGGTTTGCCAAGGATTGTGTAGGTCTTGGCAAGGTAAGTCTAGGCTAGGTGGCTGCACACACTCTGTGTAGCTGAGTCTAGGTGTGTCTAGGTGTGTCTAAGAGCATGTGTAGCTGCCTACACTCACCTTGTCAGGACCTACGCAATCCTTGGCAAATTGAGTGTAGGTCTGTGTAGGTCTCAGTCTAGGAGCTCCTTGAATGCAGTGTAATTTGAACACAGTTGGGTTTAAACACCAGAATGACATTTTATATCTGCCAGTGAACTCTGTTCAATCATTTTTAATCCATCCAGAGCAAATATAAGTGTGGATATCACTTATGGTCTATCCAAACACTTGAAACCTTTAGAACCACTGCAGCTATGCAATCTCAAAAAACCATACCTTCTTCAATTACAAACACGAATTTTGACTCTTCGTCAGCCTCGAACACCCTTGTTGGTTTACCAGTTGCTTATCAGCCTTCAAGAATCCGGGATCTAACTTCCACGGCCAACGACTTGGACTTAGCTAGACCAGGGTCGACCACTACCGTCGGCCGGGATTGGCGAACGTGGACCAACCTTATTCTCTCGTAGACAGACACCCTATATTGCCCGGACCTCGCTGTATAGCTCTGACGGCGCACACACTGCCAATCGATATCGAGTCTGAAATAAGGGCAGTGTTGGATCAGCAGGAGGTCCGCGACGCAAATGAAGAACTGTCCTCCTGCGGGAACTAACCGCGACTCTGTTTTGGACATATGATAGGCATCACACTAGCTCAGAATGCAGTCTGATTTTGATTGCATTTTTTTCAGCAAAGATTAAAGTGGGTATCGGTGCTGGCTGGAATGGGACATTCGTTGACAGTGATGGGCTTGATGCCGACTGCTGCCGATGCCTCGGCCGTACCGCAGCCATCGACGAAACATCTCGGCTGATTGATGCCGAGACTCGGGAAGGTGTTCACATAGTCGGCAACATTCTATGTCTGGTTGCACTTTCAGATAACACATTTCAAGAAACTGTTCCATTCGTTCAAGCGAGTACATAACATGATTCTACAAGTGCGTCCATTGTACAGTACCAATTAAAGATTACAAGTCCTTGATAATCTTCTGCAACTTGGAGTATAAGGGCGAGCCGAACCCCGAGACCTGGTTGAGTCGCAGGATGGTTGAGAAACGAAAGGCAACCCAAAAGGTCGTGTAATGCATACCGGATCCCAGCCTGAGGTCGCGTTGAAGCCGGGTGTATCACACCCGGGGTTGCTGCCTATGCCACAAATTTCAGAAGGCGGTCAGTTGCCAGAAAGCCGAAACTCAGGCGTGGTCTGTACCGGTCGTGAAGTCCCTGAACGCTTCTGGATGTTGGTAAAGAACGGGGTTCAGAAAACCGAGGCCCGGTTTCCCGGCAGCCAGCCGCTCGTTGGTGAGTAGCGCAACAATGCTCGCAAAGGTAGCTGCGCTGAAATCTGGAGTCTCCACAAAATTAACTATTTCCTGGTCCAAAATCCAGTCAACGAGAAAAATGGCGGATAGGTCCGGTACTTAAGGCAGCGTCTGTAACATGAGACCGATCACAAAAATACTATAACATACCAGCTCGGCCGGAGACGTTGAACGCAGTGGTGTGCGTGTTATTTGTGGCCTTGAGATAAGCCGAAACTGCACTGTCCTGATATCTTGGTCGCCTGAAAAAATTAGAGTAACCTCCTCCGCTGGTTGGCGGTTCTATCAGTAAAGTAAGTGGAAGAGAACTGTCGACGGGACTGAGCACTGATTAAAACGAATGTAAGAGTAAGCACGCACATTGCCATTTGAGGTGAGACCACCTGGCTTTCGAGCCCGAGGAACCATGAATTAAGTATGGTCTGAGGCGGGTGTTCCAGCGAGAGCAGATATTGCGCTTGGTCCAACATCTCGGTTATGAGGTCATTTGGAAGTGCCCGTTGAAATGAATGTGACGGGGACACCGGTTGCGAGTCCAACTGCGTATTGAATATCGGGATTCTGAATGCGCCTCACGTAAAAAAAAAAAAACGAAAAAGGCAGCAGAAAATCATTGCCCACACCACTAAGTCCGGCGCCTGCAGGAAGCTGATTGTTGATTCCATCATCCACCGAGATCAGGTCAAAAGTTGTGTTAGGATTGATGTCAGGGCAGTAGGTTTCCAAGAAAGTCTGGCGCATAGCAGGATCGTCAATGTAGTTCTGATGCTATCAGGGGACAAAAGCATGTACCTTGAGGTCGCGCTTGTTTGCAAAATCATTCTCAAAACCCGAGACTCCGAATACATTGGCGGCTGGCTTTGCTGGGGTGGATGGAATTTCGTAAAGTTCCTGGAGACACACAGGATTCCAGCTTGAGAGCCCTTGACAATCTGGAGAAAGAGACGCCGCCGGTGATCGTGCACTGGTCACCGGAGATGTCTTGTTGACCGTTGTGGGCACGCTTTGGCCCTTTGAATCCGGAAAACTGCCAAGATTCAATTCAGATATAATGTGTCGGATGCGGGATACGAACCTTATAGTGGGATGGACCCAATCGATACTGGTCTTAAGGGAACTAGGGATCGAGTATGAGAGCGTTCGCACAATGGTTTGGTTGGTCGCTTCATTTTGGAATTTCGAGAAATCTGCTACCAGGAGGGTGTTGGCCTGGGCAACCGTCATGTTGACGCTGACCCAATCGCCCGCCAGGGTAAGGGGCGATGCTGTAAGATTGCTGGCTGCAAGCCAAGAATTCACCTGAGATAGTGTCTCAGCCGAGGGAACAACGTATTGGTCGACCTGAAACACCCAGTTAAGGCAATGTTATCTTCATTGTGTTAGGCGGGGGACATTACCTCGGCTTGCGTCAGGTATTTTCCATAACGGGAACTTCCTGGTGTGCTAATATCATAGACAGTATCCTGCAGACCTTCGAGATTGCTTTGTGTGAGGGCGAGTCGCAAGGTAAGAATCTCGTCCGCGGGGGTGACCCAACGAGGGAGAAGCCAGGTGGCGCATTGTCTCGCCTTCCCAACACGACAAACTCGGAGTGTACGCCCACAAGAAGAGCGAAAACTATGGCGAGATCTTTCAACATGGCCGGAGTTGACAACGAAGGAAAGCTTCAGAATTTTTCGGTCACACTACCCTTTTATTGGCATTCCATGCCGCTGTGGCAGAGCCTTATGGCCGACGTGTGGAATCTCAACCACACGTTGGTTTCGGTTCTAGTCAATTTTATCTCCTTTTTGTACTTACCACATTGTTTGTATTGTAAATACGCACCCACGGTGCCACATCATCATATACCTTGTCTCCTCCGCTCATCGCGCGAGCCAATGTGGCGTAGTGGCCAACTTCCGTGCTTCCTCCGTGCTTACCAACAAACTACGTGACCTCGACGTGCGCACTCGGCGTGCCAAACCCATCGACATATCAGATTCACGCGGAATCTGGCTCACGACCATTCACACGACCTATCAATACGCTCTCCTGTTACGTCTTCGACACAATACCAGTACCCTGATACCCTTCACCCTTTTCCCATTTTTCTTACTCTAAAACCGACCGACCACCGACCCAAGCAAAGAACCCGCACCTCGGGCATTTAGCTCTTCCACACCGCACACGTAGGACTTCCATGGCCGGTAATGTACGTTGAAAAATAACTAAACCTTCCATTTTCAGCAACCCGTGACAAGCCCATCCTTGGCATCGTTCAACTTTAATTCCAATCTTGATGCCACTAAAGAGCTGTCACTTCTGTACAGCTTCACAAGAAGCATCCCTGCGTTGTTTTCGAGGGATTCTGACGTGATGGAAATCATCAATTGACTGCGGAAGCGGGAGAACCGGCTACCAACTTCCCGTGCAGGTGCGTATGAATGAGGTATTCAATTAGGACGCGGAGATGAGATACCGTCGTGTAAAACCTTGAGGGAAGAACAATACATGGGTTCCCAAAAACGAACTTGTAGAGATAAGAAAGAGATTGCTGAGGACAGCACTGCCTTGCACAGCAGCTCCGGGTCTCTCCCTTTGCCTTTTATTTAGGCATCACACGTGATTCTATGCATGCTTAGTTCTACGAGGCTCGAGCCAACGTTGAACTGAGCGAAGCGATGTCAAAGGGTATGCCAATCTAGGTTCTTGGTCGCCCATGTGGTACGATGACCCGATCAACTGCGGAATACTCACACATTCAATGGGAAACATGCGGTTTTCGAACCTCAATGGACCATCTGCCAAGGTAATTGTCGCGTCTTTTCCGGCACAAACAGGCCAGGTGGTTTTTCGCTGGGCCTTACGTCAATTTTACTACCCGGAAAGAAGAATATATCACTGGGGTCTGTAGAGTACCTGACATTTCAGGAATTGAGTCAGCATGAATTGTACTATCAGCCACCAGGTACTCAGTCACCTTAGCAATCATCGACATTGCTCGGATGCTGTGAGCGAGCCTCACGGCGGGTTTGACCAAGAATCAAAGGCATACATCTTATAAATGGTTGGAAATATTTTGGTGGATTTTAGGAATGACTATAATGCTACCGTGAATTCTTTTTTGCTCGCATGCCCAAAAAGGCAAAAAAACAGGGTACTCGGCCACCTCACCAGATAGGCAGCTGAGGCCCAGACTGGGCTTAAAATGTATCCTGATTTAAACCTCAGGTCTGTATACGGGACTGTGGATAGTTTTGGTGTGCAGACTATCGAAAAGGAGAGTATGCAAACACGTCTTAGGAGGGATAGACTGCCGCTTTTTGGCACATGTCAGTAAACCAAGTGCGTGGCCAGAGGAAGCGGACATGCAGGCCCGGGACATAGTGCAGGGTGACTTGGTATATGTATATTATTGGCCATATATTTACATCCCTAGGGACTAGCAACCCTATCAAAAAGTCTTGGACTTCTGCAACACCGAAATGGCGTGTTTTAGGGTAATGGCCAATGTTGTGCCAGAAGTAAAATAGATAAAATAGTGATCAAGGCTTGTAAGCTTGGGGTAAGTGACCGAAAAGGCTCATGTCAAGCGCCAGACCCATAGCTTTCATGGGCCAGATCACTAGGTATCTCGTCCCATGAGCCGTGAGTGGAACGAGGATGGCTCTGCGTCTTGTATGAAAAGGTTTCCCATACAGCTTCCGTCTCCTGTGAAAATGCTGATGGATACACCAGACAGTGAAGGGGCCAGACGAGGACTACTACAATTACCTCTTCTATGGCACTCGATTGCGCAACGCGCTGGACTGCATCATAGTCTCTCATAAACAGACGCTACAACGAGGATGCTCGTGCCTGGATTAGGGCGATCACACCGAAGACATAGACGGCGCTCGCATGGCGCATTGGACCGAGGATCGGTTGTTCCCCGAAGGAGCTCTTGCAGTAAACTCTGAGTGAGGACGAGATGGTGGATTCCACGAAAACCGTTGTCGCTATGAGTGCATTAGCTTTGACATTCACAGTACCTGCCGTCGAGCACCGAATACGGTTTCAGTTTGCAGACGTTTCTTTACCCTCATTTGTCCCTCGGCGATGTCAGGAATTGAATCCAGACATTCTGGTGGACTTGCAATAGTACTTCATTAAATTTTATTGCGTCGAGTTGCTCAAGTGCCAATTCCATCTACGTTCAAATCCGACGCTAACCCTCCAATTCGATTCATTTCACACTCAGAGATGTCCAGGATTTTACAGCCTTTTGCGGAACATAGGGCGGATGCTGTTTTTTTAATATTCAATGGTTTTCAGCAAGACAACCACCACAGGGTCAATTTCGATCGGATTGCTTCGGGAGTAGGTGCGTTGGAAGTGCATTGAAAATTCACAGTCAACCCAATACCGGTATTTTTGATGCCATCAGAAAATGCAATTTTTGCCGAAAAGTCTCGCCTTTCAGCAAGTCACCTGTAACACCTGGAGTACTCCTCGGATTGACCTAGTTTTTGGATGTGTTATACCTATAAATATATTCTAGTCAACCTGAACTTTGGATAAACAATATTGGAAGTAATTGTAATTCATTGTGCACTTGGTTGAAATGGTCATTCGCCTTCTTCAGAAAATAGAACACTCAAAGCGGATTTGGGTATGTCCACATGTAAAGACATAATGGTTGACTAGAATATATGTATAGGTATAACATATCCAAAAACTAGGTCAATCTGAGGAGTACTCCAGGTGTTACAGGTGACTTGCTGAAAGGCGAGACTTTTCGGCAAAAATTGTATCTTCTGATGGCATCAAAAATTGGGTTGACTGTGGATTTTCAATGCACTTCCAACGCACCTACTCCCGAAGCAATCCGATCGAAATTGACCCTGTGGCGGCTGTCTTGCTGAAAACCGTCGAATAATAAAAAAACAGCACCCGACCTATGTTCCGCAAAAGGCTGTAAAGCCACGTGCTCATTGACGACGAGCAAACCCGTCCTGCCACGGGTCGTAGAACGGGAGGACTTGCAAAAGGGCAGCACTGATGCATTCTCCATCAAGCACTCCGAGGATTCAATGCAAAGCAAAAACAAAACCTGGCAAGCACTAAACCAGACCGGTATTCGAATTCCTGGAAAAGACTACTAACCATGCGTACAAACTGTGTTCTGCGACCTACGCCTTGAGCTTCTCCTCCAACTCTAAACACCCACCAATGGTGTCGACAACGATCTTTTCGAACGGCATACACGTGATGCCAAGGTCCGTTTGCGTCTTTGAGGTGTCGAACCCAAACGAGGGAGGCTCGGAGAATCCTTTGCGCGGGGGCAGATTGTCGCGCAAGGCAGGGAAGTGGCGGGTAATAATATCAATGATTTCATCGGCGTCCTATGAGAGAGACATGGGTAAATAAACCCCACAGAAGGAGAGAAATTCCAAAGAGGTTAATAAAAGATCAAACGCACATAACTGCCCCCAACGAGAATGTATCGTTGGTTCTTCGCCGCGTCGCGCTCGGCCGCAAGTAGATGCGCCTGGGCGGTGTCGCGCGCCGAAACGTGGAAGGCGTGCGTCGCGGGAATAGTTAATCCCGCCTTGTATTTTCCACGTGCGATATCCCAGAAGAATCCGACGGAACGGTTGATCGCGGCAAGTGAGGTGAGTGGTTGGATCGGCGGATCGAACACACCACTGATGCATGGGCGTGCGGTCAGCAGCGGGTCCATATGATAAAATGTGTCATACCTACCAGGGCAAGATGACTGCACCCGCCCACACGGGCTTCTCTGTTTCAACGTACTCCCAGAATGCGCGCTCCGCCAGGGCCTTGGACACGCCGTAGACGAAACGCGGGTTGGTCGATGCCTTGGCCTCCTCATAGGTGGAGGGATTCCAGTCCTTTTCTGTGTATACGCGCCCTGGTTCGGGCTGCGATGGCTCGACGACCGCGCCGAGTGTTGAGGTGAACACCACGCGCCGGATGCGCGGCTCGAGTTTCGTCGAAACGAGCAGGTTGCGCGTGCCGTTGATCGCGGGGATAAGCATGTCCGCCTCGTTGTCTTGCTACACGGTTGGTTAGTTTGGTGGGAAGAGCAGATGATAAACTGGCGTAGGCACAAACACTTTGTGGGTTGCTGTTGGGCGAGGCGACATGCACGATGATGTCACAGCCCTTGACTGCATCGTCGAACGCGCCAAGTGCCCCAAAGTCTGTGACGACAACAGACTGATAGGACGCCTTGTGCGCTGGGAAATGAGCGATCCAGTCCGCAGCCTTGGCGGCGGTGCGTCCCGTGCCCTTGACCGTGTAGCCCGCATCGAGAAAGGCTAGGGCAGTGTATGTACCAAGGAAGCTGGACGACGTGAGTTAGATGCACCCTAGGCGCCGAGGGGCAAGAGGACGTACCCATTAATACCGGTGATAAGGACAACTCCACGGGACATGATTCTGAGGGTAGCAGGGTGTTTATTGGCTGTTGGTGAGCTGTGAGTTTCACCGTCGCTTTATAGTGCGGTCACGGTGGCCGGGCTGGATCGGAGGCTGACTTCTGCGGCTCCCATCCGCGCCCCTCTTACGTCCATCGTACAATGTTCTTGAACGGGTGAAGTCGGCGTCGGCTGGCA
This sequence comes from Mycena capillaripes, assembly GCA_029204075.1. NCBI lineage: Eukaryota > Fungi > Basidiomycota > Agaricomycetes > Agaricales > Mycenaceae > Mycena > Mycena capillaripes. The sequence goes on from JARHKZ010000001.1 coordinate 3,345,011, forward strand.
TCCGCGAATTCAACACACCACGTGTGGCTGCTGACATGTCTGAACGTAGTCATCAATTCTGTGGTAAAGACGTGGGATTTCGAAGATGTCATTGGGACTTTGCCTTCGCCTCGCCGAGCAATGACGTGCCATCCACGATTCCCGCCACTCAGAGCAACGGAAAAGTGATATGCTTCTCAGATTTTATTGCGCGGAACAGCAAGTCGTGGTTGCGTTTTGGGTTGCGTCACTGAGTAGGTTAATCAGTTTCTTTCCGAAGTGAAGAAGAAGAAAAAAATCTCTTGCGAGCCGAGCTACGACCCGAGCTGGTATCGAACGAGCGACGCCCGCAGCGTTCATCGCCAACCAGTGCTCAATTAATTCGGGTGCGACCGTCTGCCATCGGACCTTTTCATACATGTGAAGTTGGTCAACATACCGTCGGGTCTAGTGAATGAACTCACCGGCAGCCGGTGGAGTCTGCATTGTCCCGTCAGTAGCTGTACTGCCACACGACGGAGAACGCAGACGGGCCTTCTTGCATAATTAGTCACACAGGTTTAGTGGGTGCGTCAACGAAGAGGTCTGTTCAGGTTTCTCGTCAAAATAAAGAGACGAAAAAGTGACGACTGGCGCCGCAATATGACCCGAGCTCGAATCGAACGAGCAACGCCCGCGGAAAACCTGTCTCCAAGCTCTTAATCAGTGCGGGTGCGGACCATCCGCCATCGGGCCTTGTTCTCATATTTTGAAACTCGTCAAGACACCAGTCTAATTGAAATGGACTCACCGGCTCGACAGGAAAATGTACTGTCTGTGGATGGTCCGCTCAGTCTACGGCAGGCATCCCCGGTAGCTACCAGGGAAACGCAAACGTGCTCTACTTCTTGTGAAGATCAATTGTGCAGGGTTCGGTGGCTGCGTCAAAGAAGAGGTTATCCTCATTGCCAGATATAAAGGAGAAAAAGAGTTAACGGTGCCAAGTATGAACACCGCTCGAATCGAGCGAGCGACGCCCAAGCGCCTCCAGAAACCTCCGTATCCCGGTGTGAACCTGGGCTTCCGGCATTTGAAAACTGATAAAGGAGACAAGGGATCCCTGCGCATTTTGACAGAGATTGATAGAGCGATTTGTGCCGGTTGACAAATCAAGGTTCTGGACAAGCCGCGATTGATTTGTCCCTGTTACTCCTCCACGTCCTTGCCCAATATGTACAAACTCTTCTCCTTCCTCTTCCGTCATCTCGCCTTTCATTTGCTTCCGGGGTCTACACCGGCGACCGTTCTTCACGATGGTCCTCAAAATGCTGGCGGCAGCGTCCGCCTATTTTCCGTCTGAATACACCGTCCACGTCGTCACCACGCTCATCGTCGTGCTCGCGACGCGGCGGATCGCGCAGGGACGTAGCACGACACGGGAGAGAGACATGCATGCGCGGGTCGTGGTGGTAACTGTGAGTGCTTTCCCCCCCTCTTCGTTGTACTCCCCTCAATTGTGATAATTTAATCCATTCACATACAGGGCGGATTCACTCCTCTCGGCCTCACCCTCCTCGAATCCCTCGCTACGCGCGGCGCACACATCATCGCCCTCACGCCCCTCTCCGTCTCCGATCCCTCCGTCTCAACCTACATCGACCTCCTCCGGTCCACGACGGCAAACGAGAACATTTACGCTGAGACATGCGATTTGGCATCCCCGCCGTCGATCCACGCGTTCGCCAAGCGCTTCGTCTTGGGCGCAGGCGCGGGTGACGAGAAAACACAAACCCAGACACCGACGGGGCCATCTGTAGGCGCAAGCATGGGGCGCATCGACGCGCTGGTGTGCGCACACGAGTACGCCGGCCTCGGTGCCTTTTCGCTCTTCTCCTCGCGTCGCAAGCACGACCAGGAGCAGCAGCAAAGGGAGAGAGACGAATCTGCGCTGGCGACATTCCTCCTGACGACGCTCCTCCTGCCCGCGATGCTCACCGCGCCGGTGGAACGCGATATTAGAATCGTGAACGTGGTGAATCGGTTCTATGCAGCGGCGGCGCCGAGGTTTTTCCTGCGCGAGGAGTATGGTTTCTCTAGCTCTTTGGGAGCGCCTGCATCTACAACCAACAAGTCACAGAGCCCATTCCTCCCGGAAGCAACTCGCGCCCTCCGCACCGCCCTCCTCACGCGCCACCTCCAGCGCGTACTCGATGCTCTGCCCTCCGCACCCGTCCCCGATCCCACCGACACCACCACCGCAACTCAACGAAGTCAGCAGAAGTCCAATATCGTCACGGTGAGCGTGTCGCCAGGGCTGAGCCGTGCGGAGACGGTGGGGCCGCTCTTTGGCGAGGGGTGGCTGGGGCGGATTTGGTGAGTGTTCTCTCCCTTTTATTCTGAGGTTTCGTGGTTTCTTTGGAAGAGCGCCGTTGTCATTCTTCCGTGCCGCCGTATCTCTTTCCTTGTTTTCCGAGTCTATGACCGGCATATTTGCTTCTTGCAATCTTTCCTTCCTTGAAAACCCAAGCTAATGCTCTCATTCCCCTAGCTACCTGGCCCTCTACCCGTTCCTCTTCCTCCTCACCAAGAGCGCCGCCGCGACCGTGCAGAGCGTGCTGCATGTGCTGTTTTTGCCCACGCCAGTCAAGGTGTGTTTTCTTTGCCGTTTTTCGTTCGCTTTCCATTTCGGGTTTTCTTTTATCTCATACACGCTAACCCCAACCCAACACAGATCTCCAAAACCACCAAAAGCCCCACCGACCCTCTCGCAGACCCCGAGGAGGCGCTCAAGCCCGGTGCGCTGTATGCGGAGTGCGCGGTGGTGCGGTTGGTGGTGCCGTCTCCGCCAGCGCCAGCCGCTCTTTCCGCAGACGATGTACCGGACAAGGGGAAAGGCAAAGAGAAGGAGAAAGAGACTGAGACCGAGCTCCCGGATGACGGTGAGCTGGGGGGCGAACGCGGGGGGCGAGCGGTGTGGGAGGCGTATGAGGCGGGGTTGAGGGAGTGGGAGGCGGCGGTTCCTCCTACTGCTACTTCTGCGCCTGCTAATTCGAGCGCAGGGGGAGCGTAGCTTGACTCTATTTATCTTAGACTATTTACTCTGGGTCGCACGGACACCCTGCCTTTGTCTTGCTCGATGTCGATGTTGAGATAGGCCAGTCACGCGTACGAGCTATTGAATACAGCAATCGTCTCTTACCTCTCATTGTTCGCCGTTTTTGGTTACTTGGCTTTAGATACACAATTTGGTATTCATACTGCTCTGTCTCTGTATCTTGTATTCAATTCAGTCTTGTTTATCCTGTACGATCCTGCGGCTCGCTCGTGTAACTGTCAACTTCCAACAGTCGATGCAATGAGGACGAGGTGGCTGGGTCGTCCAGAAGATAGCGACCGGGGTGACTCGCCGGACATTTCCAGACGAAAAACACGCGAAGTCTGATCCAGATGACTGACGGATAGGTCGTTGAGTGTCCTGTTCGATCTATATATGCGTACGTTCTGCGCTAAAAACACCAAATATTCTGCCTTCAACTGGGGTCCGCAGGAAAAAAAATCACCTCGGAGCTCCATTTCCCCTCCAATTTACGCTCGAAATGGGACCTCTCGTGTCCGCCAAAAGACCACGTACGGCAACGGCCAAATCCTGAATTCGGATCGGACATACTATATAACCCATATGCCGAGGACCTAGGTTAGCAAGGCTGTGCTGCACAGCCTTGAACTTTGAATGTCCGATCCGGAGATCGCCGACTTATTGGTGCGCTGCCCAAGCGCTGCCTCTTGCCTCTTCCCTCCATGATCCCTCTCGTCGCTCTTACGTATGGATCTTTCGGCGACATCATGGAAACCGCCAGGCTAGCCAAGCGCATAATCGATGTCTTACGCAGAGGCGGGGGTGTGCTCAAACGCCAGAAAGTGATCTCGGACCTGAAGGTCATGCACGACGACATGGTTAAGCTCTCGACCGCCTTCGATGCCGATTCACTAGCTCGGCTTGAGTATTTTGCGAACAGACTTGCAACTGAGTTGGCTTTGTGTCGCTCGCTTATGGAGCGGTTCTATGCAAAGATCAAGCCTTCGAGCAGTGTTATCACCAAGATATGGATGGTTGTATCGGAGGAACAGGAACTGAAAGCCTGGAGGACTGATATCGCAGAGAGACGTCAGATTCTTCATCTGCTTCTGGAAGAATTAAACGGGTGCGTTGTGTCGTAAACGGTGTCGTGCAGAGACTCATGGCGAGCCGCGGAATGCCGCCTATAGCGTACTTGCGTGCGAGGTTGGAGAACAGCTGGCGCGGGTCGGGTCACAAATCCAATCCGTCGGATTCTCAGTCCAAAGAGTCGAAACGCGTGTCCAAAACCTTGGACTGGACGTCCGAAATTGCGAGCTGCTAACAGTCCTGGGCTTGTGCGTCGCACCTCTTATCCCCGATACACTGAATTAACAATGTGCAGAGTCTCCTGCCACTACGTGGCCGACCAAGTGTCCAGGGTTGAATCCGACGTTCAAAAAATAGACTCCAGCGTACGCCAGGTTATCGAGAAGATGTCTCCGCACGGGATATTCGATCCCGTCTTCTTCGTGATGGATCCGTTGGGACGAGCAATAACGATACAGCGCTCCCATTGCGAGGCATTCATTGCGAGTAATCTACTCGTTTCACCTTGCTTTCTTTTACGCTAGGATAGGATCTCGACAGAATCGTCAAGGCTTCTCTGCACGGCCGACGTCAGGCGGGAAGCGAGTATGTTGAGCGTGGGGATTACAATATTGTATCCGCGAACGGCGCTATTATACGCCCTTCCGCACTTACTGGGGCTGTAAAAGCCGGGAGTCAGTTCGACATGAGTATCATCAAGCGAAGGAGGAATTATATAAGGCCGGATTACCGACAACAGTGCCCTCACTGCGAGCACAGGAGTCACGATACGGCGATTTACGACGGTTGGGTCTGCTGGTGAGTAATTGTCCCATCTATTTTGAATGAGCTCATATATTAACCCCTTTACTACTCAAGTTCCAATGCCGGCTGTGGTCAGAAGTTCCAAATCTACGATGCAGCGGTGAATTTCGAGTCAAAGAAGGTTGACTCTGCACCGCATGAGTCATCGTATGCGATAGTTTCGTTGCAGCAGTCAATCCTTGCTCAATTTGGCCCTAGGTTAAGCCAAAATAGGCGCAAAATAAGCGAAATGTTCCGTCTCATCCAAATCGAACTGTTAAATGCTGAGCAGGTATATTTCATGGCCTGTATATCTTATTGTGGGGATTAACCCCTCTGCGTGCAGGTAATGATTTAACGATTTACCTCTCGACCTTCGAATTCATGACTATCAGTTGCCGGAAGACGACCAGTCATTATTCTGTCGGGCTCTCTATGACTATGAGCCTCCGGATGATGTCTGCCTCCCCTTTCGCCGGAATGGTATTATAGAGGTGTTGACGCAGCGAACGTCCGGGTGGTGGGACGGGATATTGGGAGACGAGCGCGGTTGGTTCCCTGCCGATTATGACATCCGTATTTCCGACGAGGAGGCTGAGCTCGCCTTCTCTGGTTCCGAAATCCCCGACCATCAGAGCGAGCGATCAGGGAATGGCGGCTCAAATAAGAAGGTTAGACTAGGATTCGAAGCACCATCTCCCGGATTCGGCGACATCGTTCGGCGTGCGTTGCCGTGCTCGACGAGGACTGGGGGATGTTACAGTAGTTTGGAGGCGGGATAGGTGGGCATCTTAGCTCAGCACTTGTTCTAATGAATTTTCTTTTTCAGACACCTGTGAATGTGACCGGGTGGTCCGGAACTAAGTAATTTAGAGCGAGCGATCGGGGAATGGACGCAAAAAAGAGAGTTGGACTCCTTCTTTCGGAGGTCCTCGGGCGAATTTTAACCACCATCTCCCGGATTCGGCGACTAGAACCGTAATCGTTCGCCGTGCGTTGTCGTGCTCGACGAGGACTGAGGGATGTTGGTTAAGAGGCAGAATAGGTGGGCATCTTAGCTCAGAGCCTGTTCTAATTAAACTTCTTTTTCAGACACCTGTGAATGTGACTGGGTCGTCCAGAACGATGTAATTACAGCAGTTTGCGGTACATAAGGCGCGGGCCTCTTTTTTTTTTTTTTTTTTTTTTTTTTGACGGTTTTGGCTAGAACAGTCGCCACAACCTCAGTTTTGATCGGATTACCTCGGGAGTAGGCGCGTTGGAGTCGCGCTGAAAATCCCCAGGGGATGGAGTACCGGCTTTTTTGATGTAATTACATAATGGAATTTTTTCAAAAAAATTATGGTTTTCACTAGAACAGCTGTAGCACACTGAATACTGGGCCGAATAACCTAATTCTTGGATATGTTGTGTATCGGAACTACCGGCAAGGGATGGTACATTCCTCCCAGCGACATTACCATTTACACTCATTCAACACACTTAATCGAGGATAATATTTGTGTACCATCATAAGTAGAACTCACTGTGCGGATTTGGTCCAACACCTGTCTGTGGGCCTTGCAGTCCCCTAGTAATAGCTTGGATGCACAACATATCCAAGAATTAGGTTATTCGGCCCAGTACTCAGTGTGCTACAGCTGTTCTAGTGAAAACCATAATTTTTTTGAAAAAATTCCATTATGTAATTACATCAAAAAAGCCGGTACTCCATCCCCTGGGGATTTTCAGCGCGACTCCAACGCGCCTACTCCCGAGTTAATGCGATCAAAACTAAGGTTGTGGCGACCGTTCTAGCCAAAACTGTCCAAAAAAAAAAAAGAGGCTCGCGCCTTATGTACTGCAAACTGCTGTAAGAGCGAGCGGTCGGGGAATGGCGACTCAAAAAAAAGTTGGACTCCTTCTTTTGGAGGTCCTCGGGCGGATTCAAATCACCATCTCCCAGATATGGCGACATCGTTCGGCGTGCATTGCCGTGAGGACTGGGGGATGTTAGTTTGGAGGCAGGATAGGTTGGCATCTTAGACTTAGCTCAGAAACTGTTCTGATCAGACACCTGTGAATACAAGCATCCGGCCGGCGACTGCATACACTAAAAATAGAACATCACGAAAGGCGTGCGTTGTTCAAGATTGGCAAGCGGGACAAAAAAGGGAATTTTGTTGGCGTAAGGTCCTCGGTGGATTCGAACCACCGTCTGCTTGTCGCATTGGCGACTCGGAATGCGAACGGCGTGAGCTGCCGTGCTCGACGAGGACTGGAGACATCGTTACAAAGCCTGGATATGTAGGTACGTTTCCGGACACTTGAAGAATATCCGGCTACGTACCTCGTCAACATCCCGAAAAGCGAGCGTTATTGATTGGCAAACCGTAATTTTTTTTTAAAAAAAATGGCTGAATAAAGCACGCAGGTCCTCGGGTGGATTTGAACCATCATCTTCCGTGTCGGATTGGTGACTCGGAACGGCAATTGGTTGGCGTGAGTTGCCGTGTGCAACGAAGACTTGAGGGATTGTTGAAAGGCTAGGATAGATGGGCATCTTTCCCGGCTGTTCTAACTTCTCCGCAACACGGCGCCAGACACCTTCCGAGGATCCCGATCCAACGGCTCCAAGGCAAGCGTCGGGATAAGTTGGAGGGAGAATAGGATCATTACGGCAGGAGAATGTGGATGTGGGTATAATCTTTAGCTTCAGACCGATGGGCCGACGGCTAGGTCTAGAGGTGGTGCGATGCGGTGAAATGAGGTGGAATGCGGAATGTTGCCCAAGCACACACCGGTACTGCACCACTACATTCACAGCTGCCCACTTGATTTCATTATTGTTATTATCATTATATCGCACACAAATATGCCCGAGATTTACAACGTCCGTGCCCGAATGATCTTCTAATAAAATAAATTGGAAAGCGGCCGCTGGCAATTTACCATCCCGGATGTCGCCAAGATACGTGTGGAGGGAGTTTCTGAGCGTCGCATGAAACGATCAACGAGCAAAACAGGTCAACCATAGGTTTATTTTTCAATTTCCTTTTTGAAAGAATAGAAAGACAGTACAAACAGGGAACACGTACGTAGCATCAGACCCGAATGAAAGCTGGGCAAAGCCCACATGCGAGTAACCGTAGATGCCCGAAGGTAGGAAATCAGACTTTCCCGTTGTGTGCGACTCGGCATTTGCGAATTTCAGTGTATATCTTGACAACATAAACCACACTGCAGACAGTCAAGAATGTGAAGCCTATGAATTCGGCAATGTCGAGGAACATGGAACTCGTATCAGGGGTATCAGGATGAGGTGCTGTAATGTTGGCGCCGAGAGCAGAAGATTCACTGGTATCCGTCGCAGTTGAGCCATTTACCGGAGAGTCTGCACCAATAGCGCCATGCAGATATTTTTCTTGAAGGGCATTCACCCAAAGAGCGGCCGGGCATGTCAGGAAAGATATGATTGCCCTGGTGAGTGCATATATTTTCAAATTCATTACATGCTGCAGTGTGCCATTGCTACTCACCATATCATCCATGTGATAGGGAGATACAAAACGGTCGCCGGGGTCCAAGATGACCGCGTTTGTACATTTTTCACGTCCGGGTGGCTCTGTTTGAGTTATGTTAGCAAAAAAAAAGGGCAAAGGTATAGCATCATGAGAGCGACATACAAGAAACCAACGGAGGAAATTGTCTCCATGATCCCGGGTGTATAGGATGAGGAGTATTGTGTAGATAAACCCAAAGAAAGCAAATATTATGCCCAGTATTACAAAGTCCCGAGGAATGCGACTGTCCGAGATACTGGAAACAGCAAGCATTGCCAGGGCAAAACTGTCCAGCCAATTAGTGACTGTGTTGAGTTAATGCGGGATGGATACGTTACCCAACCAAAACCCCATTGACAGAGATCACCCACGTCTGCAAGTCATTTAGCCGGGTCTCTAACCGCTTCCGCGTCCAAGCGACTCGAGTGTCGAGAAAAGGAGGAGCGGTTATAAACCGATGTGCGGATTGCAAAAAATTCCAGATACTCCAGACCGATTGTTGTGTATCTAAGGCTGGATTTGAAGCTGTATCTGAACCTGTTTCCGCGAGGATGTCTGGAGATAACAGGGAGTGTGGCAACGGGGAATCATGGAATTCCGCCAAAGCTTGCTTCAGCTCAGCAATCTGCCCAATGTTCAAGCCAAGATCCTTCAGAGTGATGTCCCCGACATTGGAAAGTGCTTCCACCGTCTTGAATCCTTCCTCGACCAGGAGTGATGAAATGACAGCATCCAGTTCATACTGTTCACAAAATGTTTTGACATCCGTGCGAACACGTCTGCGGGAGGACCCTAGGTGCCATATCGGCCCTTCGCCGACCCCACCGTTCTGTTGCCTGTATTCTCCTGGACCACCGATGCCACTTTGGATTAAACCGGAGTGGTCAATTGAGTTGCAGTAACACTACTCACCAGGGAAAATGTCTCCTACCCTGATCCCCTCGCCAGTCCCACCAGATCCCCCTGTTCCTCCTAGAGAAATAGAAAATGATTTAGCCGAGTGTTGTGTTGAAAAGCTTGTACAAGTACCGTGTATGAGTGATATCACCTGGCCAGCTTCTAACGGTCTTCCGCCTCTCTTCACCCCTCCCCCATCCTCCCATAGACCACCGTGAATATTAACAGATTTACTAAAGGCATCAGGTCTAAAAAGATCGGAATCCTTGATGCTGTCAGGTGCTGTCTTGGACTCGGTATCTGTGCTCATGGCGAGAGGATGAAGGATGGCGTCCTCACTCCACAGATGCTTATAACTTGTTGGAATTACGAGATACATGTGCGTGCACTGCCCCATGTGGCGCACTTTGTTGCCAGGTCTTCGCCGCGTTCATTTCTACTGTCTGTGTCTGTTCCTGTACATGATGGATTAAATTTGTACCTTAATTACTGTTGAGTAGTACTTACAGCCTGTAGCTAGCGAAGAATACCCTGCGCGTTTGCAGCGGGTTCACTGCTAATATTGGATTGCTCCATTGATTCCAACACCACTGTCTTCGAAAGTGTCATTCAGAAGTAGCTTCGCGGACTTAAGGGTGGGCTTGGCGAAGGCCCAAATCGCCTGCAACTTGGGTAGATCCGTCGGCAGAAAAATGATGTTGTAATGGGGGTCCGCCACACAGTGTCCTCTGGATTGAGCCTAGCGATAGAACGAGGATTGGTGCGGACACTTGGGATACTTTTGATGTCAAAGGGTGGTGCCAACGCCCACGCACGGACCATCGAAGTAAATCGGATCTTCTGAGTACATCGCCGATATGAACGGTTGCCCCGCTGGCGTGTGTTCGATTCCAACTGGTGACATTTCTTTTTGATTAATAGAGAACATGCGGTGGAGCCACCTGGCGCCACCCAGTGGCTCATCAGGCATGCGGTACCGGGTGGCTACGTCATTCGGTGGCAGTTCAGGTGGCTACTTCTTATGGCGTGAATAACTATCCACTCACATACTACTTGCTCTACCTATGCAGAAAGTCCATTCTTGAGTCCCACCTTGACTTTACTGCCTTTCTATAAGAATCACTTATGAATTGGGAAAAATTTATCAATGATATGACCTGTATTAGTTGTTTTCAGCACTTGTGTCTATACAAGTACATACCAGCATATGCATAGTGCTTATGGAAGGTCGACAATGAGTTCTCCCCATGCAACTTGAATAGCCACCAACTGATGTAGCCACCCGGTACCGCATGCCTGATGAGCCACTGGGTGGCGCCAGGTGGCTCCACCGCATGTTCTCTAATTTCCACTTCGCCGCAACTCTCTTGGGGCGTTTTGTAATGGTGAAAAATACTAAACTAGGGTGGTGCCTCTTCCTGCTGCTTCGGATTCTTATTTCTAGCATCTCCGAGATCCCCGAGAATGTTCCCACAGTCCCGTTCGTGCTGCATGAAAAATAAATCATTCCGTCATTTGGCCGTAAATGGCCTCAAATTGCCGAGGGTTTTGCCAGCCTGCATGCTCAGTTTAATTGGTCTGTAACCAATTTTGCCATCAACCTGGGAATGGCGGAGTTGCTGGTGAAACTTGGAGTTTCAATCAGGCAGGTCCTCGGATTCGAACCATCATCTTCCGTGTCAGATAAGCGACTAGGGACGGCAATTGGTCGGCGTGAGTTGCCGTGCTCAACGAAGACTTGAGAGGTTGTTGAAAGGCTAAGATAGGCCGGCATCTTAGCTCCGAGTCGTCTCAGGCTGTTCTAACTTCTGTGCAATACGGCGTCAGACACTTACCGAGGATGCCAATCCAACGGCTCCAAGACAAGGCAAGCGTCGGTATAAGTTGGAGGGAGAATAGGATCATCACTGCAGGAGAATGTGGATGTGGTGGGTATAAGCTTTAACTTCAGAACGATGGGCCGACGGCTAGGTCTAGACCTGGTGCGATGCGTCGCTTCGACAGCAGCTCACGGTTTTACCTGTTTGAGTAATGGTACTCTCACAACAAGTAGGCTACATGTCAGCGACGTTGAGATGAGGTGGGACGTACGTGTGAACCTGGGACACATGCTGAGAAAGGAAACACATTGTGAAAGGGAAAGACTTTACCTGTGGAATTGTTTTCAAAGAGAAATAAATGGAGTCTGCAAAAGTAGCAAGGGCGCCCCGTTGATAACATGTAGATGTGTGCACGTACCAGTACTATATTAGAGTGGTCCTCCGCCCGCACGCTTGTCGTTGCGCCATTATGCGAGGGGGGAGGGATAATGAAGATAAAGCTTGCGATGAGCCGCACGAGGAACGCAAACAAAAGGCGATGCTTACAATGCGCACGATGCCCGCCAGGAAAAAGGAACCACCGGTATCGCGGTGAGACGTTATGTAAATGGCGCGAAGAAAGGACGAACAATATTGGAGAATACTCTGCGTCGCGTCCAGGGAATGAATGCCGCGAGCTACGCGCGCTGTAAGTCGCGAAAGAGAGGTATTGGAGAGATATTCGACTGGTCAGCGTTGTGCATTCGTTCGTACGCGTCGCGTCAGCAGAAATAGGTGGATGTGGAAAATAACGCACCGCGAGTGGACCACAGAGGGCTCCAAGAGAAACGACTACGTGGCTGCGATGAGGCAGGGGAAGATGGGAGATGCAGGAGAGGCGGGGCGACGGGAGATGGCGGTGGTCAAGAGGCGTTTCAAACTCCGACCGAGATTCTCGCGCCTATGACAAGCCTATGACGGCATTTGTGATACTCCGAGTCGCCGCTGTCCACCAAGTCCAATCGCGCTCGGCTGTGTCTCGCAATTGAGAATCGAAATGGGCACGAAACTGAAGCTAATTCGATGGTTTCTGTATTTCACATCTGGCCACGACAGATCTGAACAGATGGACCAGATTCGGCCAGATTCAAGCATAAGTCCGTGCCCAGACGGGGTTGTCAAGAAGAAGACGGAGATTCGACTCCTCACGGCGACATGAGCCGGGCTTTTGAAATCTTTTCATTTATTTCATTGTTTTTCTGGTGAGTGGTCTGACTCTAGATGACTATAAAACCCCCGGAAGAATCCGTGATATCGGTTCGAGAACGATTCAACAAATCTTCTCCCAGGATCGGTTTTATATCACAGCACTACTAGTTCAAATATGCATTTGAGGATATAGTATTAAAGCTGTCGTTGACCACAGTGGTCGTCTTCTCAGCATAATTTGTTGACCCACAGTCCATGAGAAAGACGGAGGTTCGATTCCTCCCGGCGACATGAGCGGGTTTGATCTTTTTATTTGCTTACAGAAATTATCTACCGGTGAGTCGGAGTCGTCCCACTTGAGATGATTATACTGTAAAACATATCGGAGAATACCCTCGGAATCCGTCAAATTTGAACAGCTAAAAGAATCTTCTCCTCTGAGATTCGGTTTTACATCACTGCAAGCACTAGTTGAACCATGCACTTGAGCATATTAATATCCAAGCCGCCATTGACCAGAGTGGTCGTCCTCTCAGCATAAGGTAGTGATTTTGGACCCATCCTTTCAAGAGGAAGACGGAGGTTCGACTCCTCCTGGCGGCATGGATCAGTGCTGATATGTCTTTGTTTTTTTTTGCCTCCGCCTCGTTTCAATTCGGATCTAGTAATTAGTGAGAGTCCCTTCCATCGGTCTGGTTTGAGTGAGAGGTTCCCATTCGGTTTGATTTGATATTATACTGACGAAAGCAGTCCAAATGTTCGGTTGAACCAAAGTCCAGAGCTCCCGTAGACGAGCTTGGGTGCTGTAAATCCGGAATGGCCATGTATCCTGATGATGCATACACCTCCGATCACCTTCGCCCCCTCAACTCAAACAGTTATTTAAAAAAAAGAAAGATCCTCTCAGATTCGGTGCTATATCACCACCGCAAGTACTTCCCAGCTAAACCATGCACTCGACGTATATTCAAGCCGTCATTGACCACAGTGTTCCTCCTCTCAGCATAAACAACCCTTCATGTTTCAAGAGGAATACGGAGGTTCGACTCCTCCCGGCGGCATGAATTGTGCCGAAACTCTTTTTATTTATTTTTCGGTGACTCGGAGTCGTCTGATTTGAGATAAGACACCTCGAAGAGCGTCCAATAAAGCTTTAAGAATAAATAAACTTGGAGTCCATGATATCGGTTCAAAAACGATTCCACAAATCTTATCATGCATTCGGTCTTATATCACTCCAAATACTACTGGAACCATACCATACACTTGAGCGTGTTAATATTCATACCGTCGTTGACCATGGTGGTCGTCCTCTCAGCACGGTTCTGTTCACTCCCGATTCAAGAGGAAGACGGAGGTTCGACTCCTCCCGGCGACATCAACCGGCATCAGCCTTTTATTTATTTTTCGGCGGGTCGTCCGACTTGAGAGAATTATGAAACACCTTGAAGAATGCCAGTCCGTGATATCGGCTCGAACTCGAGAACAATTCGACAAATGATTGGGTGCAGAATCTTCGTTTTATTATATCACTGCAAGCACTACTGGAACCATACACTTGAGAGTATTAATATTCAAGCTGTCGTTGACCATGGTAGTCGTCCTGATTTTGTTTACCTCCGGTTCAAGACTCAAACACCAATTCTATGAACTTTCCGATGACACGGACTGTCGTCGTCTATTCGCTCCACGAGGGATGGCGCTCTGTGTCTCAGCGATGGCAGACGCTGTGGCGGAGGCGGGATTCGGCCCGGTGCCATCGAAGATAGCGACGGTCTCCTCCAGGATGAGGCTCTTGGTCTGGGGCATGAGGGAAAAGCGTACCAAGAGCGATGGGGTTGATATATTGATTAAAGACGATGGCGAGCGAGATTGTCAAGTTGGAGATGCTGGCCCTTCGCACGAATATCATAAGGCAGAATTTCAAGACTGTACGTGACTGAGCCAGTAAGGTTAGATAGAGCATGCGGAGAGCAGAAAAAGAAACGCACCAATGAGAGGCGTGAAAGCAAGACTGGGGACCATTAACATCGCAACCAGCACAAAAAAAGAAACGCCTCACGCACAAGCGGCAGAGTACAGGAAGATGAAGGCGATGACGGTGGGTCAAGGAATGCAGCCCATTCATAATACTTCCACCGACGAGGTGATAAGCCTTTGAGGGACGAAATAACGGCGGTGATTTGCGGCATGTCTACTCACAGCAAGACGATCCAGGCAGTGAGAGCAATGAGTCTGAAGAATGTGTCGATATAGGATACGAGACGAGGATGCGGAGGAGACCAAGGACGTCGGTCTGTTGTTATACCACTTCCGGCTGGGGTCCATAAGGCGCGTATAGGCATTCGTGCCACTTGCAATCGCGACAGGTTCTCCGGCCATTGTGGATAGGAAAGACAGCTCGAGTAACTACTAAGCGGGGGCTGAAAGGACGCCCGGAGATTTCGAGGCGCGAGGATTTATGTAGAGCGGTTCAGGTGACAGAGACTCTCATAAAATCCACGTTCCGAGTCCTGAGTTAGGCGGAGGGTTCGAGCGGTTATTGCGGGAATCAATGATGGAGAGTAGGTATTTGGGAGCTCGGCCCCTATCCAGAGTTTGAGGTCATTTGAATACTTCCATTTCATCACAAGATGTCGGCAATGGAGGCATCTCAGAATATGGTTCAATGCGGCCAGGCGGGGCCTTCAGCAGGAGTATATAAAGTGCAAGTAAACCAACTTCAAGAATGTTGTGAGAGATAAATAAACAAAAAGTAAATAAAATTTGAACCCGTTGAACGTTGTTGGGACCTGGGAGCGGGGACGTGGAAGTTATGGTTTAGATGGGGAGAATGGGTCAAGAATTACACATTGAGTTGGTAGGGCTGCGCGAGTGCGTGTTGAAACCCTTGAAAGTAAGACGGCAAATCCACATTTCTGAGTAGATACCGTAAATGCGGACACTGCTAGCCGCCAAAATATCACTTTCTACTGTACTGTGGGAAATTTCATCACAATGGCTGATAAGACTCGCCTTCAACCCTGACCATATCTGACCAGGCCTGATCGGACCGTCAGGCGCGGTCAGCTCCTGATCAGACAAATCTTGTTTTTCCAACATACCCACGAAATAGTCTAGCCATCAAGTAAGTTCAGATCTGAACTTACTTGATGGCTTGATACTGGCCCCTAGCACAAACAAGGATTCCGAATCTAAGTCAAGCAGCAGTTAAGATTCTGTGCAATACGGCGTCAAACACTTGGGAATGCAAGCATCTGCGGTGCGTGCATTGCTAACATCACGAAGAAGAAGTGCTATTGAAAGTAGGCAACTAGGAACGGCAAGTGAGTTGCCGTATTCTACAGTGGCCTAGATATAGAGGTACGTTAGACGATGAGTTGAACAGACTTTTTTACAGTATAATAAAATAAAAATGAGAGATTGAATTCGGGAGGATTCGGTGTATTGGGAAAAAGCATTACAGTCAAGGGCATTGAAAAGTAAAGAATTTCAAGGTACGTTTGCGTAGCGCAAGAAAAAGACTTTGAAACCCGCGAACACGACGAAATTGCAAATGCCGCGGGATCCGGACTCATTGGTTGAATTTCGACCGACGACATTGCGGACGTCGCGTTCAAAGCCCTCACTGATCCAGTCACTGAGCACACAAATCTAATTATGGTCGGTCCAGAACTGTCATCCTACGCGCAGGTGCGAAGGCTTGTTTCCACGCTCCTCTTCTTCGGCGGAATGACTGAACCTCGCCGATTCCGCGGTGCATGGGAACCCTTCAGAATAGGTTGGTCTTCAATGGCGCCTTGGCAAAGAAAGAAGTCGACGGCACCGGCGATTTTGGGGGATTCGTTTGATAACGACGATTTTGGAGAAGAGCGGTCAAATCGTGGGGGCGAGAGAAACAGGGAATCCTGAGTATGACGTTGTGTAGGTACAACGGAGAGGCCGAGGCAAAGACTGTACACATCGGCTCTCGGTGGATAAAACAACCTCGACTGAGAATACAAGTCAGATATCCATAAATATTCCCTGAGTATAAGGTGTCAATTGAGCGAAACGGTTATGTGTGCTCCCGCCCGCGATAGTTTTGAGGATCAACATACCTATCCTCTTTTCGATGCTTGAGGCTTGAAGCTTGGAGATCGAAAGTCGGAAATACCCGAAAATTCTGCGAGCAGAAAGACGGCTTGAGCTGCTCTGAGATGCCATGGACATTGGCGTGTGATGTACCGCCATTTAGTAGTGATGGTGCCATTGCGATTTTGAGCCCCTAATAGGCCAGGAATTTTCCCATGATTGCCGAGAAATAAACACTTGGAAAGGCGAACACCCATGGTGATGCGTGGACATAGGCCGAACACTTGGTCGAATCAGTACAGTAGGCAAAAATGCGCTAAGAATCCCACAGCGCAAGTTGGTCGACTCATCTCGATTCCTGATTTCGAGTCTGAACCTCTGTCACACGAGCCGTAGACTACTACCCCAACCGATGTTACGATTGACCCCGTTGGCAGTGTGGAATCAGGGTTCTAGTCTCTTTTGGGGCTTCCTTACTGTGTGCATTTACTAACATCGCAAATGAACACAAAACAATGAAGTAATCTCAGGTCTATACCGTGTTCATCGGTGCTACCGTGCCAGAGTTCGGCGTCCTGGTACGTGGTCAGTCACGGTTACCCGCGATGCCCAGACGTCGGCGATTGGACTATTCCGTGGATTCTGATTCGGGCGTTTTCCTTGGTAAGACTTCCGTTCTTCTTGGTTAGATATTACTGATCACTGACACAATTGGTATACACCGACTCAACCGGCATATCCTGGGGATTAAATGAGCCTATATCAGGGTTCGTTCCACACATCTCTTCGCATCAATGACCATCCTTCTCACTGGCGGCACCGGAAAATCGGCCAGGCCATTGGCAACACTTCTCCTCAAAGCAAAAATCCCCGTACTCTTGGCCAATCGGAGCGGGAAGGTTCCTGCGCCCTTCCAAGGCGTGCGCTTTGACTGGTTCGATGCGTCGACATATCAGCTTCCGTTCGAGGTCGACAATAACATCGACCGGATCTACCTCATAACACCGCTGGTCGCAGACCCGTTCCCGCCCATGAAGGCGTTCATCGACTTGGCAATCCAGAAAGGCGTGAAACGTTTTGTTCTGATGAGCGCTGCCGTGATGGAAGTAGGCGGACCATTGATGGGGAAGGTGCACGAATATCTCAGTACCCTAAACGTGGAATATTGCGCACTTCGTCCCTCCTGGTTCTTCGGTCGGTCTTGTTATATTTTCCTTTCAAAAATCAAAGGCAAACTCGTTTTGGTCCTGCAGATAACTTACTGTTGTATTACGGGGACCACATCCGAGAACACAACGAAATTGCAAACGGCGCGGGATCTGGGCTCATTGGTTGGATTTCGATCGACGACATTGCGGACGTCGCGTTCAAAGCCCTCACTGATCCAGTCATTGAACACACAAATCCGGTTATGGTCGGTCCAGAACTGTTCTCCTACGCACAGGTGCGCATTGTTTTCCTCCTTGCGTTTTCCGGCTAATGGATTGAATCAGATCACGCAAATGCTCACTGAGGTGCTGGGCCGCAAAATCTCCCACAAGCAACTGAGTCAAGAAGAGTACTCAAATGTTATGGTGCAGCGGGGGATGCCCGAGGATTATGTGGCGTTCATGAGCCTTGCGGATGTATATATTTCGCAGGGAGTGGAGGAGAGGGCGTTCAACAAGGCAGACATTAAAGGAACGAGGAGGCTCCGACATTTTATCGAGGAAAACAAGGATGCAGAGGTATGGCGGCGCGTTTAATTAGAAAAGCCGAGAGGATTCGTTCGCAGTAAGGCTCTGAATGCAGCCTCATTGTTTCTGAATAGTGATACGGTCTTTAGGAAGCCTTTCATTCAATGTGCATTCTTCCCGTTTTCGTTACACTGCAGCCTGCCGTTCTTTGTTGGACGTGACTGAGCGACCTGGCCAAAATTTTCAACACTAACTAAGTTGTGTTGAAGCGTCTAACTCGGAGAGAAGACGCCGAACTACGGCATAAACCTGTAGAAACTTTCACACGGAAAGCCCTCCATGTCGAACCACTTACACTGCTGGAAAAGATCAATGTATGCGCAGCACTAGTGCGTTAAACGCATATGGCCAGCATATGCTGATTATACCTGCAAAGGGTTTTTTCACGCAAAGAAAATGCAAAATCGTGTCTTTAGTCTGAATGGATTGGACAGGAAACGGGCGAGCCATTTGTGTTCCAATACATGCCACGTTTTCAGCAGCTTGTACCGAGCTTCTCTCCCCGGATCACCGGCTCGCCGGTGCCGAGACAGGCTTGTTCTGAATCTAGTCGGACCGCACGTAACCGATGACTACGTTCAGACATGTCAGGACAGACGTGATGTGTTGAATTCGCGGATGCCAGCCGACGCGGACTTCACCCGTTCAAAAACGTTGACCAATGAACGTAAAGGGCGCGGATGGGAGCCGCAGAAGTCAGCCTCCAATCCAGCCCGGCAACCATGGCCACACTATAAAGCGACAGTACAGCTCCCACCGCACCAAAAGCTGGTTAAACATCCTATCAACCTCAGCTTAGTCATGTCTCGTGGAGTTGTCCTCATCGCCGGCATTAATAGGTACGACGTCTCGCGCCTCGACGCCCGGGCTGTATGTAACTCATTCTGTCCAGGTTCCTTGGTACATACACTGCCCTAGCCTTCCTCGATGCGGGCTACACCGTCAAGGGCACGGGGCGCACCGCCGCCAAGGCTGCGAACTGGATCGCTCATTTCCCAGTGTACAAGTCGTCCTATCAGTCTGTTGTCGTCACAGACTTTGGGGCACCTGGCGCATTCGACAATGCAGTCAAAGGCTGTGACATCATCGTGCATGTCGCCTCACCCAACAATGATCCAAAAAATGTTTGTGCATGCGCCATCTTGTCATCTGCTCTTTCTAAAAACCAACGCACCATATAGCTAGATAACGAGGCGGACATGCTTATCCCCGCGATCAACGGCACCCGCAACCTGCTCGTTTCGACGAAACTTGATTCGCACATCCGGCGCGTGGTGTTCACCTCGACATTTGGTATGGTGATGTGCGAGCTTGGAACCTAGTGTGGAAACACAAGAAACAACCAAAACCAAAACAACAAAACCAATATTGGACGAGATAGATCGAGTCTATCCCAAACCAACACCAGAGATGATGTATGATAGCTGTTTCAATTACTTCCAAGGTAGCCGAAGAGTGTCAGTCCCTAGTTTCAGAGCCTTTAAAAGGTTGCTGGGGAAAGTCGATTGTTCAATATAATTGTTGTACAAAACACTGTGTTTCTGATACAGACGAAACAGAGGATCCAAAAGATACAACTGTTTCGACCAATGAAAATACGATTTTATAATAACCAAGTTGAGAAACACAAGAAACAGTGACGTTTCCCGAGTTTCCAATGCGTATCCCGAAGATCCGCGACGATAGTGTTGTTCCAAAAGCATGTAGCGCGTGTTGTGTCGATTCCAAGTCCCAGTCCAAGTCAAATCCAGTATCCCAATCCAATAATCCCAGAATCACTTCCACCAGTCGTCGTTTTCACTTCTGCCAGTCGTCGTTCCCAATGTCCAAATCCAAAATCCAATCCAAAATCATTTCCGCCAGTCTCGATCACACGAGTCCCAAGTCCAAAACCAGATATCCAATTCAATCACAAACTCCAAACAGATATTCCTTCCAGGCTATACAATATTTCGCCCTTCACAAGTATCTAGGACTTGTGAAACTTGAAAGACTGGGAGTCGCTTCCTTTGGGCACAGGTATTGCTATCTGCTAGTGGGGAAACTACTCACTGCGTTCCACCGAAACTACTCTGACTATTTATACAAACATGATATGACTATGACAGTAAAAGAAATGTGTAACAGTGTCCGTTTATCTGTCCTATTTCCTGTGTTTCCTGAGTATTATAAAGACTACAAAGTGTCCCATTGGTCGATTCCGGGTATATTCCGACCGTTTCTTGGTAATATCCTGCACATGGCGTCGTTATGGGCACTTGAAACCGTGACTGCCAAGTGTTCCTTGAGTTGTGGAACTTCCGTTCCTGAAGTATCCCTTGAATCCGTATAGTCGGACCTTGTAGCCCTTGTCTATAGCATTCAAATGATACCCCACTTCGAAGAAACCATGAAAATAGACCGACAGGAATTAGAGTTGACTATCCCCATTGGTGTTTCATATGGTTCTGAGATCGACGATCACAAGACTCAGCAGCTGTTAACCCCGTGAACTCATGTCCGACATAGCTGCTGAGTAGGAACAAGTGGAAAATTGGTTCCGTTGTCACATGCAACTATGCTTGACATGCTTCCTTCAATGATCCACGCCAGAATGCTAGATACGTCGGAAACCACTTGATCTGATGCTGGGAAACAGCAGAAACAGAAGAAACGACTGATACGGCTGATATGTTTAGTTGGGCTACACCTTCTCCTACATGTTTCAGAGCGAGCACTTGCCAGAGACACTCCTGATTACTCAGAAACATCATCCTGTTACTCAGGTGATACTGGCCTCTTATGAGAAACCAGTTGATACTGTAAAAACACGATATACAGGATATTGTAAGTATGAAAATCGCAAAAACGAGCAATTTCACAGGTGGTTCAATATCCTGCTTATCAACGGTCTTGGAGCCATCACAGCCCAAGCCAGGCCGGGTATACACAGAGAAGGACTGGATGAGGAGGCCAAAGCATCGACCAACCCGATTTTTGTCTACTGCGTGTCCAACGCCCTGGCGGAGCGTGCATTCTGGGAGTACATTGCAACGGAGAAGCCCGCGTGGGCGGGCACGGTCATTTTGCCCTGGTAAGTATGACCCATTTTTATAAGTATTTATCTGATAGGCCCGCGGCGGCTGACCATGCCCATGCATCAATGGCGTGTTCGACTCGCCCATCCAACCACTGCCCTCGCTTGCCGCAATCAACCGCTCTGTCGGATTCTTCTGGAATATCGCACGTGGAAAATACAAGGCGGGGTTAAGTATCCCCGTGACACACTTCCACGTCTCGGCACGCGACACCGCCCAGGCGCATCTACTTGCAGCCGAGCGTGACACAGCAAAGAACCAACAATACCTCCTTGTTGGAGGCAGTTATGTGCGCTATCAACCTCTTTGGAATTTCTCTCCTTCTGTGGGGTTCACGTACCTATGTCTTTCCCATAGGATGCCGATGAAATTATTGATATTATCAGCCGCCACTTCCCTGCGCTGCGCGACAATCTGCCCCCACGCAAAGACATCTCCAAGCCTTCCACGTTTGGATTCGATACTTTAAAGACGCAAGCGGACCTTGGCATCACGTTTATGCCATTCGAGAAGATTGTTGTCGCCACCATTGGCGGGTGTGTAGAGTTGGAGGAGAAGTTCAAGGCGTAAGGCGCAGAACACAGTTCGCACGCGTGGTTAGTAGTCTTCTGCAGGAATTTGAATACCAGTCTGGTTTAGTGCTTGCCAAGTTTTGTTTCTGCTGTGTATTGAATTCTGGGAGTGCTTGATAGAAAATGCATCAGTGCTGCTCTTTCGAAGTCCTCTCATTCTGCGACTTGCTCGTCTTCAATGGGCACACAAGCCACTGAATGGTTTCCCAGTCACCTCAACCTCCAGCAGCCCAGAGTTGGCGCGCTGGATTCAAATTTCTGGACCAATTCTCTGGGTGTGATCGACCTCAATGCAGTCTAGCGCGTCGCGCAATCGAGTGCCATAAAAGAGGCAATTGTGGTAGTCCTCGTCTAGCCCCTTCACTCACTGCGTTGAGGCCCAAGATAGACCGACCCTGCCAAGGTCTATTTTAGGCCGGAGCGCAGTGACTGTGGTTTATCCATCAGCATTTTCACAGGAGACGCAAGCTGTATGGGAAACCTTTTCATACAAGGTGCAGAGCCGTTCGCTTTCCGCTCGCAGTTCATGGGATGAGATACAGAGCCAAAACCCGGATCCGAAAAAGACCCAGATCCGAAAAACCATGAACTACAGGCTTGGTTCTGACGTAGCTGACCCCCATTTTTTTTTCTAGTACTCCAATAGCACTTGTAAAGAATCTCACTCAGGCAAAAATCCCTGGACCAGTCATCCACTGGAACAAAAAATCGAAAACCTACCAAAACCGGAAGTCTGTGGCTGTGCAGGAAGTCCACAGAAGAGAGTTGTTGCTGTGAGTGTGCGCAACAATTTCCAGACTCAAGATTGTATATTTGTGGGTTTCAGAAGTCACTCTATCTTGTAGTGGCAGCAAATTGGCATGAGGGTGTGATTAGCACGTGAATATGGCCTGACATTTCGGATCGGGGTCCTCCACCAAAATAAAGCCTCAAAAAGAATTAGTTCCTGCTCTACAGCACCCAGCCCAAAAAATCTGGAAATATTTGGACATTCAATAATGAATAATAGTATCCAACCCACCAATTCAAAATTGAATTCTCTCCTATTTCCGTTGACAAATACGCAAATACTTTATTTTTTTCGGATCCGGATTTTGCCTCTGTACCTGGTTGCATAAGGATGCTTCCTCCCGGAAACTCACTCTCAAAAATGTACTGAACTGTTCAACATGAATTTGCATATCCGTAGTCGCATTTGAACTTCTATGATTGTGACTATATCGCCCAAATATTCTCATAAAAGAGCGCCCGCAGCCCACCAGCATACATCAACCATGCGAGAATCAAAGGGAACACAACGTATTTAACCACCACCCTGCGCCAAATGGGAAGCATTCGCTGCGCCATGTGTTTGTGGAATGCCTGCGTGTCGTTTACCCTTGGGAATGCCTCCGCAGGTATCGGCTTGCCCAAAAACGTGCACAAGCTCTCCCAGTTCTCGCCGACGCGGTACTCGAGGAGTCGCTCTCTGGGGACAAGGCTGCACACCTCGTCGTAGTACGCGGTGAAGCGCGCCTTGGCGATCTCTGCGGTGACGTCTTCCGTCTTGAACATTGCGTAGAAGACAAGGCGCCAGAACGCGCGCATGTCGCCTGCGGTCTGCGGCGCCAGCCACGCGCTCGCTGCAACCAGCGGGTTCTGCAACCCGCTGCCGATAGTTGCCTCGTACGACTTCCACCAGCTGTCCGGGTGGCGCGTGGTCAGGACGACCTTGGCCTCGGGATACGCCGCAATAAGCTCTTCTGCGAATAGGAGGTGCGGGACGTCGGTGACGGCCTGCATCTACGTTAGCTGTGTGTACATTCGAAAGCAGCTGGTGGAGGCGCACCATACAGTGTCCCAGCAAGCGGTCCCACTCTGCGCGCTCGTACGGTTTCCCCTTGCCAAAGAATTTGGTGTTGATGGCTTCCGTCCACATCGCCCGCTCGGACCCGTCCTTCGTCAATAGCTCGAAGCCATGGTTCGTCTTCTTGTACCCGAGCATCTCGAGCGCGATGCGCAGCGCTAATGAGCGAAGCTCTAAGCATAGCCGAGTCCCAAAAATGAAAGGTACAGACGTACATGCGGTGCCTGTCCGCAAAAATCCCAGGCCGAGGACCTGCATTGGGACTGCACGCATCCCGCTCCGGCGGTCGGTGTGAGGAGCCATTTTCTATTGGATAGAGTGGGACTTGGAGGAGGATAGCGACGTACGTGCAACCCGGCGCACCACCTAAGACATCGTAACTTATATACTACCTCCGTTTTTTACTCGGGCTCGGACTCCGCTGCAGACGCCGTACTCGTCGCATATCATCTGGTGTTTGAGAGTCCTTAGTGGACAAAAAATGGGCTCCTGCCCTTCTAGGGCCTGTTTGCTCAAGATCTTGAAATAAGTCTTAAGAAATGATGAGATTATCTACGAATTTGACTTTCTTGCAAGTTCTTTGAAGTTCTTGCAAGATCTCGCAAGACGTACATGCAACCCGGCGCACCACCTAAGACATCGTAACTTATGTACTAGTACTACCTCCGTTTTTTACTCGGACTCGGACTCGGTTGCAGACGCCGTACTCGTCGCATATGCTCTGGCGTTTTTGAGGGTCCTTAGTGGACAAAACATGTATTTTTGTTCTTCTAGGGCCTGCTTGCTCAAGATCTTGAAAGAGGTCTTAAGAAATGATGAGTGAATTTTCTTGCAAGATCTTTGAAGATCTTCAAAGATTTCGCAAGATGTCCGTGATTTCGTTTTGATTCTTGTTTTTGCTACCAAGTTTGTTGGTCGAGATCTTTTGAGATCTTGGGCAAATGTGACCAAGCAAAACCCCGATCTTCAATGGTACTTACCGGCCGGATAACGGCGGAGGCGCATCATGCGCATCAATTTCTCATCAATCATCAAAAGATGGCTTGATCGGATGTGTACCCCGAGCTTGCCGCCCGGAGGAGACTGAGATATCGGTAGCCCTTGACCGTAAAAGTATATTTCCATTGAAACGAATTGGAGAATGCACCGTGGTATACTCGCCGACCGTATTTTCACTTTTGTAGGTGGCCTTTCAACGACGGAACCGGGGGTTCGATTCCCTCCGACCCCGGGCTGGTTCGTAGATATGGGGAAGGAAGAGGCCCATAGATGCGCGCTCGCGATTGCTGGCGTCATCCAATTTGGCTGCGGAAGAATATTCAGCTACGGCAAAGAAAACAAGAGTAACCAACCTTTCGAGAGACATTCACAGACTTCCCTTGGCCCCCCTCGCGTCGGTCAACCACCTGACACTTCTCCGAGCAATAGTACCGTCGCCTACACTGAGAAAATCGCCGGACGCGAGATTTGCGTATGAGAACACCGCACTAGCCAGGATGCCAGAAGGGTTAAAGAATGCCAGTTCACAGAAAAGGATAAATTCTTGTTTATGCTCAGATATTACGCAGTCGGGAATAGTGCCTTATAATAATCTCTATCGCGTAGTGAGTTTAAGTGAGACAGAAAGAAGCGGCACGGAACTCATGAGAAATGTTTTGCAATCCCACTCAAATTAATGGCTTACTGGAGGCTGTTGCAATCGCTTCCCTTGTCGGACCCAAGTACCTTATGTTATATGGCCCACCGCCAAATCTTTCCGGGCGTTATAAGGTCGTTGGGTTCTGGACGGCCTAATAAGCCTTTCCTGATTTTCTCCGACACAACGAGGACTCAATTTGTCGTTAAAAGGCTAGCATAGGTGAGTATCCTAGCTCGTCTGTCACTGTGTTCCGCGAGGTCTGTGTAGTCAACTACAAGGAATCTTTGTAGGTCTGCATAGTCCAAGCGTAGTCGACTATACTTGGGCTACACAGACCCCGATCAGCTGGCCAAACTGAGGCTAGGTGGCAGTGGAACGCAGTGTGTGTTCTGTGGAGGACGCATTCTCGTACACTTGGAATAGCATCCGTACGTGATTAACACAGTGCATTCACAGACATCAAGAAGAGCGAGCGTCGTTGAATACAGGCGGAAAAGAAAAAAACGAGGTGTTCGTTCAAGTTCTTTCGGGCACTTGTGAGTACTTGCGAGCAGACACTACAGCGTCCACTTGCGCATAGAACGAAATAAATCTGTTTAACCTCCCAGTAGTGTTCGGTCAATTACCGTATCCCGCGATGCCCAGACGTCGGCGGTTCGACAGTTCCGTGGATCCCAATTCGAGTATTTCATGGTAAGACTTGGGTTCTTCTTGGTTGGATATTACTGACCACAAATAGGTATACACCGACTCGACCGGCGGATTAAATGTCTCCATATCTAGTTTCGCTCAACAAATCTCTTCGCATCAATGACCACACCCCTCACTGACGGCACTGGAAAATCGGCCAGGCCACTGGCAACACTTCTCCTCAAAGCAAACATCCCCGTGCTCTTGGCTAATGGGTCGACGCCTCGACATATCAGCTTCTGTTCGAGGTCGACAACAACATCGACCGGATCTACCTCGTAGCACCGTGGGTCCTAGACCCGTTCCCGCCCATGAGAGCGTTCATCGACTTCGCGATCCAGAAAGGCGTGAAACGTTTCGTTCTGATGAGTGCTGCCGTGCTGGAAGTAGGCGGACCATTGATGGGGAAGGTGCACGAATATCTTGGTACTCTTAATGCGGAATATTGCGCGCTTCGTCCGTCCTGGTTCTTCGGTGGGTCTTGGCGCAGTGCCTTCTTCGGAAATGAAATTAAATTCATTCTGTCCGTGCAGATAGCTTGCTAATGTATTACGCGGACCATATCCGTGAACACGACGAAATTGCAAATGCCGCGGGATCTGGGCTCATTGGTTGGATTTCGACCGACATTGCGGACGTCACGTTCAAAGCCCTCACTGATCCGGTCATTGATCACACAAATCCAATTACGGTCGGTCCAGAACTGTTATCCTACGCGCAGGCGCGAAGGCTTGTTTCCGCGCTCCTCTTCTTCGGCGGAATGACTGAACCTCGCCGTGCAGATCACGCAAATGCTCACTGAGGTGCTCGGCCGGAAAATCACCCACAAGCAACTGAGCCAAGAGGAGTACTCAAAGATTATGGTGCAGCCGGAGGATTATGTGGCGTTCATGAGCCTTGCAGATGCATATATTTCGCAGGGAGTGGAGGAGAGGGCATTCAACCAGGCAAATGTCGTGGGAATGAGGAGGCTTCGATTTTATCGAGGAAAATAAGGATATATGGCGGCGTGTGTAGAGAGGCGGCCGCGAGGAGTCCTAAGTCGGAATGCAGAGCATTGAGCTCAACAAGTTCACTTTCGCACATGTACTCTCATACAGCAAACGGAACCAAACATGCAAATTTAACGATAACATCTGCACAGACGACCAGCGGCAGTCCTTTTCCCTCCTTCCCTCTCTCTCCCTCCTTCCAGTCTTCCCACCGTCCTCAAAGCCTCCTCTCCCTCTACCCTTTTTGTACCGACAAAACCCTATGCTTTGTCTTGTACCAAAACAGCCCCTTAAAACCCCCTCCTCGCACCAAACGAAAACCCCGTGCCCCCTGCTCCCGTTCCACCCGCCGCAGGGGACGCCCCAAACGAAAAGCCCCCACCCGGAGCTCCACCCGCCGCCGCCGCCCCACCCTGCTGCTGCGGACTCTGCACCGGGCCGCCAAACGAAAACCCTGATTGCTGTTGTGGTTGCTGTGGTTGCAGCGGCGTGAAGGAAAACGCACTCGGCGCAGCGGCGGCCGGCGCTTGTGCTGCAGGTTGCGTCCCCCACGTCGCCGGCGCTGGCTGTGCCGGGGTGGCGCCGAACGTGAATCCCCCGCCCGGCGCCTGCGCCTGTGCCTGCTGTCCCAGCCCCATGGCCAGAGGCTGAACAGGCGGGCGCGGCGCGCCGAAGATCGACGGCGCCGATGCGGACGTGGAGAAGAGACCGCCTTGTGGCTGCGACTGCGCCGGGGCGGGTGCGAATGGATTCGAGGGATTGAGCGGATTTGCGGCGGGTTGGGGGAGGGAGAGGCCGGGTGTGAGGGAGGTGGGATTGGAGGGGGGTGGGGAGGTGACCCCCGCGAGAATTTGCGCGGAGGTAAGCTCCGCGCCGGTCCGGAGGAAGGAGAGGCGGAGCTCCTGGATACGGCGGCGAATTCGGACAGATAGATGGTGGCGGACGGGAATTGCAAACGGGTTGGAGACGATGGATCGATGGATGGATGTTAATGCAAAGGTGGGAATGGCGCAGGGTGAGTCACAAGCGGCAGCGCAAGAAGCGAAACGAAGGCACACGAGGCAAGCAAAATTCATCGACCGCAAAGAGAGAACAAAGATAAACGGCTAGTTAGTGCCCGCCTCACGTAGAGAAAAGCCACTGAACGCACCTCAACACTATGTCCTGCGAACTCAGGGCGGCACGTTATACTCTGATACTGCTCGCCATCCTGCCCTGCTGGTACAGACAATGGACCCGGGAACGTGGGAGCAGAGGAAGAGGATGCGGCGGGGGGCAGCACAAACTCAAATAAGGGCGTTCCGGGCGGCGGGGCGCGCATACCACGGAGATAGGCGTGATAGCGCAGTTCCTATGTCGAGTCAGTACCTAGCGCGCGGACTCAGGGAACAAACACGCACCTCAGGACTCCAATGCGAATACTCTGGCGCAGCAGCGATACTCGCGAACGCCTCGCGGTCCAGCGCACTCGCACCCGGGGCTTGCGGTACAGCAACGGGCTGTGCGAACGTCTGGGGCAAGGGCAAGAGCGCGGGGTCTGTAATCGGCGCCGCGCTGCTCGTGCTCGCACCCACGCCACCTCCAGCTCCGAATATTTGTGGTTGTGCACCAAATGTTCCCGGTGCGGACGTGCTTGCCGCGGAGCCCGGGAACGGTGCAGGGACAAAGAGCGGAGGCAGGCGCTGCGCAGCGCGCGCAGATGGATCGGTTGGGTACGGAGGACAAGGCTGAGGTGGTCGGCCCGTCGCTCGATAGGAGGAGAGGTAGTCTGCAATTCGGACCTCCTGCGTCGAAACAAGTCAGTAAAGGCGACAAAAAGTCAGTCGAGGCAGGAGGGAATAAGACGGGATGAGCTGACCTCGAAAGACTGTGATTCGGGCCCAGTGATACACGATATTCGCAGAGACATACACGTCTCAGGAGGAGCAGATGGTCCAGACGAGAATAAGGACATGAGGGACGAGAACAAACGGATGTCACGCCACGTGCATTCTGACATGTTGTCACTCGCTTGTCCTCCGCTTCCATCTTCGACACATTCCTGGGCAGTAAATTCAAACTAAACAAGGCACTAGTACTTGGCGTAAGTATCTCGATTCTTTATGTCGACGACCGCATTCTGAGTCATGGAACTCCGGCTTTCCACCCGGGTTGGAGATCACCATCTTTCTGTCTGAAAACGATTTCAAGGACTGCCTCTTTGGTGCTCATCGTATACCAAGTCAGGCTGGATTTACAGGTTTTTTGGTCTTTTATGATATCTTCGTTGCCATAATTGTGTCAAGAGTTCCGGCAGGTATTTGCAGAATCCCGAAGTCACTTTTATATGGTCTCCTAACCATTTTTTGTCTTTCTCATTAGCCTATCGACTGGGCAATATATTCTCTCCGCATCACGATCCTCAACTGAGGTGGGCTACAGACCTGATAGCATAGCGCCGTGCGTCTGTATTAGAGCCACGGCAGTACATCGGACTTACTGCAGAAGGTCCCCGTTCGAACCGGGGTCAGGTCACTGAGGTCTTGTGTTTCCCCCTGTTTTTGCCTTAGATTGTAGAGTTAGGAGCCCGCTGCTCATTCTTCGTGGTTATTTGACTTCTTACCTCGATGCCCAGGCATGACCGGTGCGCTATTTTGCGGGGCCGTCGTCACGTCGTCATGACACCCTCAATGGTTCAATTCAAACTGCATACTCTTCATCTACCCTTGGATCCAACCGCAGATGTCTCAACAGAGTCAGCGCATCTTGAGGCTATATCTGACATATTTTGAAATTGATTCTCACTGGATATCTCCGTCCTCGCATGCATCTCAACAGTTCCATGAACTACATGTTTTCAGCCTGCTGCAAGAAGCCAGCCGGGATAAAAGTCCGATGCATTCGACGTCAGTCTAAAATCCCTTTGTTTCTCATAGTCATTCAATTTTATCTTCATGTCCTTGCCAATCCGGCCATTCCGGGCTTCTCACACCCCCCAGTTCCTCAACGATTTCGTACGGCCCGATCTTTCGTCGGCCAAGGTGGGCTACAGACCTGGAGCACAGTGCCAGTGCGTCCGTTGTGCGCCTTCCATACCGCTACCAACAGGAGGTCCCCGTTTGAACCGGGGTCAGACCATTCACGAGGCATTTCGTTTCACCCCCTTTTTTGCCTTGGATTGCAGGGGTCCGCTCAACCTTGATGATGATTTTTTTTACGACGGAGCTCCACACCTGGGCTTCATGAGTGCATTATTCTGCAGAGCCGTTGTCAGCCCGGGTTGCACTACTTGAACCCTTCATTGAAATATGGATCCAACCACAGATGTTTCAACAGTCCCCGCATCTCGATTCTTCACGAATTCCGAATCAGATCAACCCTGAAGACGTTTTCGATGGACAACACTGTTTGTTTTTCCAACCACAGACGACCTGCTCTTAACCCACATTGCCATCTTTCCGTGGGTTCTAGGCCCAATACTTGGCAACGCTCATGCGACCGCCTCGGTGTTCAGTGTTCAGAATCCTTGCAGCAAGTTATTGTAGCCGCTGGTTTTCAGGCTCTCAGTGGGTATGTTTGACCTCAGCCGCAAGAATTACTGAAAATAATTGCGACTGACATACAAAGGACGGATATTATCTGCGACTGCCTAGTGGGCCACACTACACCGCCAAAGTGCCGCCAGGTTGCGGTCAGCTGGTAAGTTCACATGGCGGTCACATTTTTCGACACCTGAGGTCAGCTTGCTGCCAGGTGGATGCCAGCTGCGCTTTACAGCTGGAATTCCAGCTTCCTACCAGGTGTAACTCACATGGTCACAACGTGGGATTGCCAGCTGCCCTGCAGACCATGTTTTAAATATTAAATTATATTTCCCATACATTACAGTAAGCAATCATAACCTTCACATAGTTACTGTCGGCAGTAGTCGAAGGATACCAACGACTCACCGGTGACACAAAATAGCGGCTACCTATATAGTTATTCAGCCATGATTTTGCGTAAGTAGGTGTAAGACTCCTCGAGAGGTACAGCAATCTTGTCATAGTACTCATTTTACACGAGAATATAGCGGGTTCGGGGTCGGGTGATTCACCTTGAACTCAAGATTTAGAATGGTGTGTCGGAAAATCTCAATTTAGGTGACCAGCGAGGGTATGCCAGCATCGGACCTGATAGGCCCATCAGGTTTTTTGGGGGTTTATAAAGGTCAGTAATCACGTGTCAGCTGTCATCAGGCCTGGTTCTTCTGACCCAAGCTGACCAGCCTGGCCGATGCTGACAGGACCTGATCAAGATAGTTCCCTATGACCGAAAAAGGAATCCAACTTGCGCTGACTTCAACGGCCAGTGCCACTATCTTCTTACTTACCCATTTCAAGTTCCACTAAAGGTTCATTATTGTCAGTCGCCGTGTTCGAACCGACCTCGCATTTTGATTAGCGGTGCACTTACCCACTACACTACGGAAACCATGGTGGGGCTACCCAAACTACGTCATACATACCCTCCTTTTTGAACCTGATCAGGCCTGATCGCCCCATATCTTGCACTATCACCTACCCTCTAAATATTTGTCTAAAAAAGTGAGAATATAGAGGAGCACATATCATTACCACTGTTGATGTTGGAAATATGATTTGGCTACGTACTGCTCAACGGTTAAACTCATAATTAGGCTTCAAGCTTACTGGTGTGAGTTGCATCCTAGCCCATGTTCATTCTCGTACACTGGGATACTCACCTACACCTACAATGCTTATTCCTACAGTTACCTACACTTAGGGGTGTGCATGTCTGTTTGCATTTAAATGGCATGGCATAGTACTACACTGAATTCACCCCACTCCCTCCTTAAGTCATCTGTCCAATACTTCACTTCTGCGCTTAGTGGAACACGTTAATTACTTGGGTGTTCAGATTGTACCCCAAATTTTCCTTATTAAATGCCTCATCCTACTCACATTGTTGCCCAGGCCACACTAGATTTGTATGGTACTTATCCTGAACCGTAAAATTGTAATCTCCTTCGCTGATGTCGTAAATATTATGAACTCTTCTAGGCAAGTTGTTTCCAGACTGAACATTCCAACATTTACAAATTATGGACCAGAGTGGCCAGCCCTGATCCTTCCTGATCCATGCTGACATACCGCCGCTGCGTGCTGACCATAGCTGATGCATGCTGATCTGTTGGCGGGGCAAGCTGATCAGCGCTGACTCAACCGCCAGGCCTGATCAGCCAAATTGGGATTTTCCGACATGCGTTTCAGGAGTTTTTGCCTTTTCGCCCCACGACTTTGACGATCACGTGTGCGGCTTCTTCGGCATTTCGACGCGCCTTGGCGGGCCTTGAAATATATTCTGCTTTGGCTGTCCATGGCTCGTTTGGGACGCACAATGGTCTCCAGAAACTGTGCCACCTGCTTGCTATACTCTCTCCTGGTACTATATTCTATCTCTTGTTTTACTTCACTGCCGGACGTCGTCCCCGACTTTCCCAGCCCCTATCTTTCTGACTGCCCGCCTCCGAGGTCTTCCATCGCCTTCAGACGCGCCGTTTCTGTCCATTATCGGTGGCATAATGGCACCACGCGTCCAGAAGGCACCCGTTGGGTCGTACGAGCGCGACATCGCTGATGGGGAGTACACCCTCAAGTGGAATTCCCTCGGTGAAATGGAATTCTGGCTCCGAAACGAGGAGCGGAGGTATACCATCGAGTTTGTTGTTAAAGAACCGCGTCCCAACAAGAATAAGAAGGACCACCACTGGCTTGTGAAACACATCTATGTGTGTGCGCGCCAAGGATCGGGCGGAAAGTCGAAATATGTGCCAAAGCATCCAGGTCGGATTCGGAATATTCCAGCGAGGAGAGCTGAGGACGGCTGTACCTGTCGATTAACCGTGAAGACATACCCCGACACCACCATGATCCTCGGCCTCTATGTCCCAGAACATTCACATCCAACTGGCGACGACAACGTCCGTTATACTCGAATCCCGCTTCAAGCCCGAGCGGAAATTGAGAACCTCTTGCGAGAAGGGATGCGGCCTGACCTTATTGTAATTATTTCGCATCTTGGTATTTCCTCGCTGATTTTTTTAACACAGCTTAATAAAGTCAGGGGCAATGTTCATACTGAGGATCAACTGGCTGCGCTCGAAGAACAGCCAGCCCGTCGTGAAGAGTTCATAAATTCCAGGGATGTGCACCGCATCGAGGTTAGTCTTCTCCGCTCCCGAGGAAGGTTTTTTGTCTCTGACAAGGTTGTAGAAAAAAATTGCGGCCGAAACCGTTCGATTACATCAGAGCGATGGTCTCTCTACTCTCGAATGGGTCAAAGCGCTCCGTGAACGCGACTCTTTGATGGGTTTCAAGGCCTCATCCGACCCGCCTTTGCCTTTGTCGAATCTGGCACCCGATGCGTTCGTTCTTGCGATCCAAACCCCGTACCAGCGCAAATGCTATGGGAAGTGGGGTCGGGAATTCATGGGCGTTGATGCAACCCACAACACGACTTATTACGAGAATATGAGCCTCTTCACGCTCATAGTTCGGGATCGACACGGCCACGGGATGCCTGTCGCTTTCATGATTTCTTCCGACGCTACCGAAGCTACGGTGGATTATTTCTTCATGACCTTTTGGCGGTTAAACTGGGAGGTTATTCCCTTGCGTATTATGTGCGACCACGACCGGGCAACGATGAACGTTGTTCAGCGTCGTTACATCGAGTCCCAGATGCTCCTATGCTGGTGGCACGTCCCTCATGCGTGGCAGCAACATTTTTGTGTCGCTCATTATCTCGACTTATGGGCTGAAATGAAGCGGTGGTTCCGACTTACCGATCCGGACGAGTTTGCGGCATGTTGGGCCCGTATTCAAGAACTGGCCCCCGACAGCGTTATTAACTATCTCATCAAGACCTGGCTCGTCGACGTGGAGTTATGGTCTGGGGTCTATCGGCAAGATCGCAATATCTACGAGCTTGGTGATACCAACATGTTAGTCGAGGCGTACGTACATCCTTACCGTTCGAAGTCTCGCACTAAAATGTATTCGCAGGTGGCATCATGTCTTGAAATCGATGCATCTCGAGGGCAAGCGTGGTCGCCGCATCGATCATTTAATCCACACCCTCATTAATATCGCCATCCCTCACTACATCGCCGGCCACCGTGCGCAGGAATTCGGGTTCCAAGGCCCAAATCTGGAAGTACGCGAACGAATGAAGGTCAAAGCTAAGGGGGAATTGATACCTCCAGAAGACATCAAAGAGGTCGAATCCGGTAAAATCTTCGAAGTGCGTTCGCAAACCAACCGTACAAAATATTACATCGTCGATGTCGACTCCAACACCTGCTCGCCTTGCCCCTCATTCCCCCTCATCTCATTCTGCAAACACATGTGTGCGGTGCAAAATAATTATCCCGACGTCACCGAACACCACTCCTATCGCCCACCGCTCTCCGAGAGCGCCCCTGTTGATCACGCCGATGATCCTCCGGACGACATAAATCCTCAGGCCGGAGCCAGCGCCACTGAAGATCATTCTCTGTATCTCGATTACATCCTGCACAAACTCCAGCATCTGAAGAATGCTAACGTAGCCCCTTCCGCTGCGCTTACAGACTCCTTGCGCACACTCGACAATTCGTTAAACGCCGCAGTAGGCGATCAAATCTTATTACCCAAAGCGAAGAAGGCCACGGTGGCGCCAAATGCGGGCACGGGCTGGGCTCTGACGGCCGAAGTGATGGGCTCCAAGAAGGTTATTGCCGCGACGAAGAAGGGGGCGAAGAAGCGCACACATACGGACCCATATGCAGGCGGGCAAGCGAGTGGAAAGCAGGCCCAGCCCGATGCTCGGGTACCCAAAAAACTCCGCCTGTCTGAGCCGGTCGCGTCCACGAGTCACGTCGAGCCTTCTCAGCAGGCCAGCGCCGATCCTTCCGAGGAGATGGAGAACGATCTGTCAGTGATCCCCGAGCCTCAGTTTCCCCATATGCCCGACGAAGATCATGCCTCGGCAGAGCAGCGCTTGATGGAGGCCTTAGCGTTGTACAATACCATGTTCACGCCCTTACAGCACCTCGACGAGTCTCAGCCCGCTCTTCCCGGTCCTCGAACTTCATACTATCGTGAACACCTGTATAATTAATCCTTTAAAACATCATTTATATCAGATTTGGGTGGCACGGCATATAAGCATATTTATTTTCATGCTACGGACTTGTGCTCGCGAAAATCACCCACTGGCAAAGCCACCGGCACGAAATATGGACTTAAATATTTTCTGAGCCTGGCCGTCCCATGCCGTTGTCAAGCCGAATGCCGTGATCACGTGCTTGCAAAGTCGTGGGGCAAAAAGTACGCAACTCGTTTCAGGTATGTGCGCGTTGCTTTGACGTTTGACAGGCCATCAACATCACGTGCATGTTGGTCGCTGGCATATGATCGCACTCTCTTTCCTCCCACTTCCATCTTCACCCAACGTGTTTCTTTGCGCTTCAAGTGATTACAGCTCGTTGTTGCGCACTCTCCACGACCTCCACTGGCCCCCGACAGATCAATAATTAGGTGGCTTAGTCTCTTGCCTAGACATGGTCCAAACAAGCTTGTACCTTGCTGGAAGGAAAGCAAACCGCGTCTTCACAGTGTCGCGCACGCTTGCGCGCCAAGCCCGGATTAAGCACCTGCCGGCTCGGCAAACGATTACCTTGTCAAACTCGGCAACTTCCGTTATATTCAACACCGAGTCTCACCCACTCCGTACCCACCGACTCATGGTCCGTCCGGACATTCTGGTACTCGCATAGCCTTGCGCCACACATTCCCCCTCAAAATACGCTTTATTATATGCTTCATTTCCCTATTTTCAACCTCAACCATGCTGAACGTTCATTTCTCTTATTGTTCTTTTTGTTTCACCACTTATTAACTGATCGTGCAACTTACTCGCGCTCGCCGAGCGCTGGACAGGATTTTGTCCCCTTTCTCTACCCCTTACTCCATACTGTACCAATTCAGGTCCGTTCCTTTTCAATATCATCGCCGATATTGCGGTTTTATTTTAGTATAAAATGTGTCTATGTTTTCCCAATACAACTCGGATTTTCCCCACAGTTCAGTGCTAAGAATTAGCTCTTACTCTCGCCTTCGCCTTCGCTATCGCTCTCGCTCTCGCCATCGCTTCGCTTCGCCTCCGCCGTCTGTCCACGTCTGCGCTCTCCGCCCTTCATCACCTTTACTCGACCCATATCCCTTGGCCACACGGTTACCAGTCACGGTACCATTGCTGTTTGATACTCTCGCATTTTATCTCCTCCACCTTTCTTGTGCTACTTACCTCTTGTAGGTATTGCTCGCGCTTGGGCGGTCGGCAGGCGTGTCAACAGAAGAGACATCGAAGCCCGCTTTCGCCTCCATCTCGCGATGGCAAACGTGCTTCCTTCCTCGCCGCTGCTATTCGGGCAGTCTACCGCTTGTCGCATTATTCGGCTGCAGTGTCTCGGGGACGACAAGCGTCTCGGGAACGATAAGCGTCTCGGGAACGACAAGCCATAATTTTGTCGGTCTTCAACACACGAGCCCTACCTGCTTCAAGAGCCCCGAAACTAATACCGTCATTCTGGCCCTCCATCCTCAACCATCCTCAACCATCCTCAATGTCACGGTTTGAATGTCAAGACATTACTCGGATCAAGTCTGACACTGTCAAGGCTTGCAAGCATTCCTTCAAATCTCAAACTGTCGCCCCAGGATTAGCCAGCCATCTCGCGTTCTAGGAACAACTTCTGGGACAAGCTAGACGACCACCTCTCCCAGATTCGCCACGCAGCCAAGGGCGACAAGAAGAAGATTGTCAGGTACATCTTAAGTATTGATTGGGAATTGTGGTGACTGATAACATCTTTTCTTGCTAAAGCATTCCGCTAGGTGCTAACCGACGATCAAAACAAGCACGGCGCCAAGACTACGTCCTTGACGAGAACGTTGTCGACACGTTCCAGCAGGAAGTCGACGACCTTCTTGCTATCGACGTCGCTGATGCGGCGACCTCGGCCGAAACTGAAGACAGCAACACTTAGAAGTGTTCGATCACTCGTATTATGTAGACGTTCGAAACCAATGGCATTTGATTTGAATTATTTACACAACGGTTAGAATTAATGTGCAAGAGCTTGCAGATCAAGCTGCAATAAATGTGCCGCTGTCGCTGCATACCAGCTTGTATCGACGGCTGCCGCCCAGCTGAGTGTGTCCGCACGGTGGGGCCATTCGAGATTGATGCTGGCCACCACCTAACCGGCACCTGACCACCACTCGTCGGCAACATCTAGCCCACATGTCGCCTGCATGTGGCAGCCAGCTGCCCTCCCAATGGCGGTGTAGGAAGTGGGCCATTTGCCAAGTTCAGGGAAAGATACTTGCCTAGATACCATATTTGTGCTTGGAGGGTGGAATACCATGTAAGCCGTTCCTCCCTACCAGTTTTCGGCCGAAAGTGATGTGTTGTCATTAAGCGGTTGATGTCGGCACGCAGGGTGGGAACATCAATTCCTTATCTCCGAACAGCCGTTTCGCCCCTTTCTCCACTAATTCTTCGTCAATCCACGACTTCGGGGGCCCGTTATGCTCCCCTGATCTCAGGCTTTTTTGTAGGCATATAACTATCCCTATATCCTCGCTCTTCAAGTCCCAAATTTCCGTTAATGAATGCCATCCGAACTCGAATATTGCAATCTCACCGGCTTTATATCAAATGACCCTGTGCCGATACGGGTCCGGGACCTGGCATGGTTCATCTTGCCATATAGCCCATCTATTATAACTATCTCCTATAATTCTAGCTTTCTAACACCTCCCTCAAGATGTCTAATACCCCATATCACCCAGTTTTCTGTGGAATCAAAATCGGGACTCTGGGGTCTAGGGAGCGCAACACAAGAGTCTCATAGGTGGCTCATATACGTTCATTGGCTTCTTATGAACATACCTACAGCTTTCTTTGATCCCAATCGCTCTCTACTGGATGTGCTGGACTTGTTTCTTTGCCAACACTGATTTTGCCGCTTATATCCCTCACCAGAAGCATTCCACTACGCCACTGTCGGAAAAATCCCAAACTGGATATAACGGATCACATTCCATTATAAGCCGTTATAAGCCGATAATTTTTGACCTGGATTGTAACACGTGGGTCTAGTTAATATATGTGCTTGTAAGCCACGGTATGTCTTACAAGCACTCACATGCCACTATGAAATTAAGATGGCTTGTATCTTCTTATAACCAGGGTGGCCTGGCGGTTCACATAAAATAATAACAATAACGATAAGGCCAGTGCTATGAAAAAAATGGAGAAAGTGGAATAATATTGGTTTGTAGCTACTGAACACTGCCAGTGCCCTAGGATCTAATGACGGACGCTCAGCTCCGTAAGCTCGGGTCACAAGCGTTGGAGTCGATATGCGACGCGACGGGGACAGGTTGCGGCGACAGGTTGTGCATCCCGATAGCCGGTGGCCGATCGTAGATTGGCCGTAGCATGTACGAGGTAGTGCGCCTGCAAAACACATCAGCCAGCTCAATAGGAATGCAGTCAGATGCGACTTACACTTGCACTTTGGCGGCCATATATGATATCGTCATGACACCGGACCGGAACCGAGGCCAGAGCAATCCAGGTCTAAAGAAGACCACAATGCTCAAGGAGAAGGGGTTTAAAAAACACAGCTTGCGGAGACAGTATTTAAGAGACATTGAGGGGACAGTTTGAGGTCCTTGAGGCGTCCTTGAGGTAGAGCAACTTGGCGCAGGGAGACTTGACGGCACATGATGAGGGCAGCCCACAGATGCCGATGCGGAGGGAGGGACAGGGTTTGAGAGCGAGGGCTTCTGGCGGTATATGTACTTATCTTGCAAGGGACTTGAGGAGCGGCTTGGGGTGGCATCGAAGGTGGTGTCGACGGGTGGCTTGAGGTGGCGATGCATCCGAGACTTTAAAATGATTCTTGAGGAAACTAAAGGCAAGCACCAGGACCTTTAATGGACATAGCAAGAGAACAAGTACGGGCTTCGGACCAGAAAGGCCAAGGGGGGTGGAGAAGATGAAGGGAGAGTAAAAGAGACGATGACACGACATCAGCTTGGAATACGTGGCAATAGTGCCGCATAGAACAGGTCCAATGTTACGTCTACATACATAGTGCTACAGGATGTGACATCGATTGACAACTGGCTTTGTTCCCATCAATTGACACTTGCCATTGTTCTTATGGCAGCCTGAGGCCCGGCTTCAGGTTCGTACGCGTGTGGCTCCCATGAAATTTGGTTGGTCCAGGACTTCAATCTAATTTAGGAGACCTCAAGCCGCTGACGAAAGTTGCAAATAATGTCAAGATCCTCGAGTAGAAAAGTGTTCGAAAAGTGGTGGGTAGGTAACTAGGTTAAGATTACACGGCACGGTCCGAATGCTGGTTTCGAAAGTTAAAAAATCCCCAAGTCGTTGGAAAAGAACTTCGGTGATTGACCTTCATCAAAATCTCTCGCAAGCCCATAAGTACATTACGTACCCCGCAACGGCTTGCACCGGCTTGGAACGACTTATAAGCCTCCCTGCCAGCGGCTTATAATGCATCATAATATCCTATAAGCCGATAAGCCTGCTCAATCCGTTGTAACCCAAACAGTGTTTTTCCGACAACGATATGAGGTCGATTGTACTCTTTCAATGTATATGATCCACCCTATATAACCTTTAAACAATATTATACAAAGGACGGTCACCAATATGGCATCCAACGGCGCCCTGACGTGGGTGGCCCACTACCCTGTCAATTGCCTTTTGGGAAGTGCGACAAAGATAAATTCACTGAGCAATCAAGGTGTCACCAAAATGACGCCGAGTATGCTCAAACTCTTCACAGGATATGTGTCTGGTGTTTGCGATGCCTAGACCCAGGCAAAATCCTCAACACGGTTGCTAGAGGGCCAATACTTCTAAGGTGACCCAGTAGGCAGTCTCAGATAATAGAGGTCTGAATCCGTTTCTCGTTCGCGGGAGTCCTTCAATTTTATGGCCTTTCCAACTCGGTTGCCATCCACGACTTGTCAGACCCATACCTACACACGTTCGACTCCTTATTTCGTACAGTCCAATTTAGGTGGACTGCAGACCTGAAAGCACTGCGCCAGTGCGTTGCTTATGAGTTACACTACATAAAAGTACTTATTAGCCGAAGGTCCCCGTTCGACCCGGGGTCAGGTCATTGCGTATTCCCTTTCAAGTTTTTGCTGGATTGCAGGTGCTCTGCGACCTTGATGATTATTTTTCAACGTACCTCCACGCTCAGGCTTCACGGGTGCGTTTATTCTGCAGGCACGTCGAGCTCGTTCTCCAAGTTGCAACTCGACTGGTTTATTTCGCTGAGCTATGCAACTGGCAGCTTTAAAATACGAAATTTTGGACAGACTTGGTTCCTCTGCACATCTATCCCGAGCTTCAACAGATTACCGGGACACATGTCTTTGTTGTCAATTAATTATTGACCCTCCCGCAGGAATGGCATTGCACGCATGGAAAAAATTACTGTCATGTTAGTGGCAATCAAGGAGGAAGGCAAAGGAACTGGCAGCTGAGTTCTGCACAGGAAATCCGGTGTGCGATGCTTGATATATAGCTAAGGAGATAGAATATTGTTGAGCTTATCTGTCCATTGGATGCAGATATATATTGAAGCCCTCAGAATTTCAACTCTGAGCACCCTTGTCGCAATCCAGTAGAGTACATGCCTGTAATTGATGTCTAAACTGAGACGTCGAGCGTCTAGTCAGCCTGAGGTGTAACTCTCCCATGAGCACAGATTATTTTACTTTGTGATTTTGAAAGACGGTTCAAATCGAAAATCCAAGCCTGATGGGATCAAGACTGCTCCCAGAGCATGCTGCCGGAAACAGCATTTCATTCTGAAGATGAAACAAAATATATCCATACAGGAAGTCAACCACTCCAAAAACCGTGATTGACCGTTCTTTAACGAAATCCTACGAAACCTGTAGGTTTTTCCGGCATTCCGTCGACCGATGATAAGAATACGAAAGTAGGAACATCTGCTTTTAAAGCTCTCGATGGTGCGCCACATCGCGGTAGAGGACAGAATGGGAGATGCGGTACAAACACATGGCCCGTGTGAAATTAATTCAGGCGCCGTCCAATGAAATCATACCCAGGAATATTTGACAGATCTAATAACAACAACTTCGGACCAAGAAAGGCTTAATGTCGTACACGTGCTCCTTGGGCGCTAAAAGAGCCTCCCTCACTATCTGCCCAATGTCCGAGTCCTTGGAAGCCCAACTCCGTAACCTCAGTTTCAACGAGGAGCTCAAGTCCACATTCGATGGGATTGTTGAATCTTGTCCCAAGTGCGTAATCGGGCCGGCCAACGCGACGAATTTCTGACAGAGGCGGCAGATTTCGCATCTTGTTAATCGGAAGAGTATGTCGCCTTGAGAGAATGGGAAGGTCTCGATTCATTCTGTTTCTAGTCAGGCGTCGGCAAATCTGCCTTGATCAATGCCGTGTTTGGAAGCGGAGTGGTGGTAGGATGCACCTCCGTGGCGAGCTTAATACTAGCTGACTGTTGCGCAGATCGAGGAACACGGAATCCAACCCGGAATCGTGCGGGATATTAATCAGGAATTTGCTCTGCCCAACAAACCTCGGCTCGTATTTCACGACTCACAAGGTTTCTCACATGGCGATGGGCAGAACTTTGAGACAGTTCTCAAATTCATCAAAGACCGCAGCACGAGACCCAAATTAGAGGACAGACTGCACATAATTTGGTACGATTACTTCGGTGCCAGCATATGTACCATTCGACGACGGTTTTAGGCTTTGCATCGAGATCCCAATGTATGGGGGAAGTCTTTTCGAAATGGCCGAGGAGAAGATTCTGAACGCTACCGATTTAAATGGTGAGTATTGCACACGGCTAGATTCTACTTGGTTTTGAGTTTTAATTTTCAGTCCCCATCGTCGTGGTGTTCACAAAATTTGATAAGCCCGTGAACAAGATCAAGCGCCAGCTTCCGAAAACCGTGGAACAAGACACAACTGCACGGAAAATGGCCACTGAGAAATTCTGGAAAGACTATGCCGAGGCTTTGTCAACCTTGCGGGAGAACATCCCACGTGTAGAGGTCTCCGGTAATCGACGATTGCATTGGCAACTGTATCGTCGAACCTGACACCGGTTTTTCAGTGAAAAATGCTTTCAGGGACACACTGGACAAACTCGTTGATCTTACCGAAAAGGAGGTGAAAGGGACTATAACGTTCATCTGGGCATCCTCTCAATGTCCCAATGTCGACATGAAAATAAGAAATTCCATTGAGTGGGTATAGTCTTCGCCTGAAACGTACACGTCTGACATCAGAGTCCCAGGATTGGAAGAAAGAGTGGGTGCATGTCTATCCTCGCGATCTTTAAGTTAATATCGTAGAGTACTGGAAGGGGCTATCCACGAGTTTGAATTTCCCCGGTCATTCTTTGACCAAATGGTTGGATGTCGTCCTTAAGGATATAATCTCGTAGGCCTCAGCGGGAGCCGTATTTCATGCTATTCCGTTCTAACTGTCCATTAGTTGCTGGGGGTTCGACGACCCGCAAGGAGTAAGTTTCATGCCTGAGATTCGTTTGAATGATGCCTAACTTTGAATAGCTCCTCAAGAGCAATCTCTTCAAGAAGAATGTGACCTGGCTTCAAGAGGATTTACTCGACGATGGCTCGAGTCGCTTGCCGAAAATGTGAGAACCCAAAACTTTGATCCTGGAAGTAGTGCCTTAATTCCGTTTGGGAAGCTCTCTTGGTGCAACAATCACGGCAGCCGGCGTGATTTCAGGTAGGCTTGAAACTCCTTTGGACAGCATTATTTCATCCTGGTCATTAGGTGTGATACCTCCCGCCGCGCCTTTCGCGGTCCCCATAGCCGCTGGTCTCATCTTCGCTGCTTGGGTATACAAATCATATTTGACGACGTATGGAATCCTTCATTAAACAAACCGCATAATCCTACTTACAATTCGGCTCTGGCAGACCTCAGGTCCTCCGGGGTCTGATGGGATATATCATTGATTTGACCATCGTTATGCAAAGTCTATTCTGGCTTACCAGGGCCCGGGCCGAAGCTTTGTCCAAGGGAGGACGCGGTGACACGGTCGCT
Organism: Mycena capillaripes; assembly: GCA_029204075.1. Taxonomy (NCBI): domain Eukaryota; kingdom Fungi; phylum Basidiomycota; class Agaricomycetes; order Agaricales; family Mycenaceae; genus Mycena; species Mycena capillaripes. Next base: position 3,388,205 of record JARHKZ010000001.1, read on the forward strand.
ACCGTTCCCATAACCAAACGACTAGTCAAACTGGCCTATACTGCGTACGCAACCGATGAGCATAGCGCAAAGGTGCATGAAGAGCTTCGCGAATTTGCTAAACCCACGGTGGCCCTGAAGCCGGACATCGTGCTTGAGCAGATTGTCAAGCTTATCGAGACTCACCGGTTCGAGCCTTCCAAAAAGTTTGAAACGGATGCGGAGGCTGCCGACGGGGACGAAGCGGATTCGAACTGGGAAACTGGTGAGGAAGCTTAGAGGAGAATGGGTTTTAAATTATTTTATCCAGTGCAATATTGGATTGGCTGTGTTTGTGTCGCATGTATTGGCGTATATGTAGAAACGGTGCTGCCCCATAGTTTCATAGATCCCAGTGATGCTATTTAGGCCAGAGAAACCACACAGCTCGAAGTCGCGCTGCATATATGCAAGTTAAAATTTATTCGAGTGTTGGCCCACATATACGCGCTGAAATCTCACCCATCGAGCTTGGTTGAAGAATAAATCGGGTGTGACGCATATTTCGTGGCGGGAAGTCCCGATTCGACTGCCAGTATCATGCAAAAAACTTAGTGCTGCCCAAATAAATTCATCAGTAGTTCTCTGTCTGCGAAAATAGGATCGGAGAAGACTCGTTCACAGTACAGGACGGCTATAAAACATAGAAGTCACTTCTGCTTCATTTCCGGACCGTCATTCAATACCGCAAGATCTGAGTGACTCGTCAGCACATATCGATTGGTAGTTCGGGTACAGAAATAGATATTTGTACTTCTCGGATACCGGCTCCCGTGGTTCGTGGAGAGCAACAGCCGAGGACTGCGCCGAATGAAATACAAAAGCGAGGTTTCCACCTCAGCCGGAGAACAGAGACCAGAAACGTCTATGCGCTGCTAACACCGGTTATACCGGGTGGCTGGATGCGGAGAGTGGACCGCGCTTCGGTTCGACCGCGGAAAACGAATCTGGGCGGGGGAGTTTTGCGCGCTGCCAGAGGAGCCACCGTCGCAGCGAGTGGATTGGAGGTAGGGTGAAGGGAGACAAGTGTGAGTGTGGAGGTGACATTGGTGAGGATCTGCGCAGAGGCGGGCTGCGCGCCGGAGCAGAGGAAGGAGCGGCGGAGTGTCTGTGTCCTTGCAGGGTATAGATAGGCAGGAAAATTGGGACCAAAGAGTGGAGGAGCAAAATAAATGAGAAGAGAATGAAAGCCAAACAGGAGAAAATCACTGAGATAGAAGGTGCAGAGAATGAAAGCGATTTGATGAATCGAAACAAAAAGCCAGGAGAAAACTCTAGCGGTAAACGGAGGAGAGGGATGCAAGAAGGATGCTTAGACAGATGTTGAGAAAATGCCAGCGCCGCAGCGCCGAGAAAGTGACGGATCGAACAACAGCACGATTGCTAGGCGGGGCGCGCACGCCGGCCTGAGCAGTGAGCACGACGATGAGCGTAGTGACGACGTGGAGTTGTATTCAGACGGGAATAGGCGGACTCCACCGCGAGTATTTTGAAGAAGATCTTTGACGAACGGACGCATATATATAGACCCCAGGAAGCAGGTGAATGAGGAGCAAGAGACAAATTGTCCGCGGCAGTTGCGTACTTTTTGCCCCACGACTTTGCAAGCACGTGATCACGGCATTCGGCTTGACAACGGCATGGGACGGCCAGGCTCAGAAAATATTTAAGTCCATATTTCGTGCCGGTGGCTTTGCCAGTGGGTGATTTTCGCGAGCACAAGTCCGTAGCATGAAAATAAATATGCTTATATGCCGTGCCACCCAAATCTGATATAAATGATGTTTTAAAGGATTAATTATACAGGTGTTCACGATAGTATGAAGTTCGAGGACCGGGAAGAGCGGGCTGAGACTCGTCGAGGTGCTGTAAGGGCGTGAACATGGTATTGTACAACGCTAAGGCCTCCATCAAGCGCTGCTCTGCCGAGGCATGATCTTCGTCGGGCATATGGGGAAACTGAGGCTCGGGGATCACTGACAGATCGTTCTCCATCTCCTCGGAAGGATCGGCGCTGGCCTGCTGAGAAGGCTCGACGTGACTCGTGGACGCGACCGGCTCAGACAGGCGGAGTTTTTTGGGTACCCGAGCATCGGGCTGGGCCTGCTTTCCACTCGCTTGCCCGCCTGCATATGGGTCCGTATGTGTGCGCTTCTTCGCCCCCTTCTTCGTCGCGGCAATAACCTTCTTGGAGCCCATCACTTCGGCCGTCAGAGCCCAGCCCGTGCCCGCATTTGGCGCCACCGTGGCCTTCTTCGCTTTGGGTAATAAGATTTGATCGCCTACTGCGGCGTTTAACGAATTGTCGAGTGTGCGCAAGGAGTCTGTAAGCGCAGCGGAAGGGGCTACGTTAGCATTCTTCAGATGCTGGAGTTTGTGCAGGATGTAATCGAGATACAGAGAATGATCTTCAGTGGCGCTGGCTCCGGCCTGAGGATTTATGTCGTCCGGAGGATCATCGGCGTGATCAACAGGGGCGCTCTCGGAGAGCGGTGGGCGATAGGAGTGGTGTTCGGTGACGTCGGGATAATTATTTTGCACCGCACACATGTGTTTGCAGAATGAGATGAGGGGGAATGAGGGGCAAGGCGAGCAGGTGTTGGAGTCGACATCGACGATGTAATATTTTGTACGGTTGGTTTGCGAACGCACTTCGAAGATTTTACCGGATTCGACCTCTTTGATGTCTTCTGGAGGTATCAATTCCCCTTAGCTTTGACCTTCATTCGTTCGCGTACTTCCAGATTTGGGCCTTGGAACCCGAATTCCTGCGCACGGTGGCCGGCGATGTAGTGAGGGATGGCGATATTAATGAGGGTGTGGATTAAATGATCGATGCGGCGACCACGCTTGCCCTCGAGATGCATCGATTTCAAGACATGATGCCACCTGCGAATACATTTTAGTGCGAGACTTCGAACGGTAAGGATGTACGTACGCCTCGACTAACATGTTGGTATCACCAAGCTCGTAGATATTGCGATCTTGCCGATAGACCCCAGACCATAACTCCACGTCGACGAGCCAGGTCTTGATGAGATAGTTAATAACGCTGTCGGGGGCCAGTTCTTGAATACGGGCCCAACATGCCGCAAACTCGTCCGGATCGGTAAGTCGGAACCACCGCTTCATTTCAGCCCATAAGTCGAGATAATGAGCGACACAAAAATGTTGCTGCCACGCATGAGGGACGTGCCACCAGCATAGGAGCATCTGGGACTCGATGTAACGACGCTGAACAACGTTCATCGTTGCCCGGTCGTGGTCGCACATAATACGCAAGGGAATAACCTCCCAGTTTAACCGCCAAAAGGTCATGAAGAAATAATCCACCGTAGCTTCGGTAGCGTCGGAAGAAATCATGAAAGCGACAGGCATCCCGTGGCCGTGTCGATCCCGAACTATGAGCGTGAAGAGGCTCATATTCTCGTAATAAGTCGTGTTGTGGGTTGCATCAACGCCCATGAATTCCCGACCCCACTTCCCATAGCATTTGCGCTGGTACGGGGTTTGGATCGCAAGAACGAACGCATCGGGTGCCAGATTCGACAAAGGCAAAGGCGGGTCGGATGAGGCCTTGAAACCCATCAAAGAGTCGCGTTCACGGAGCGCTTTGACCCATTCGAGAGTAGAGAGACCATCGCTCTGATGTAATCGAACGGTTTCGGCCGCAATTTTTTTCTACAACCTTGTCAGAGACAAAAAACCTTCCTCGGGAGCGGAGAAGACTAACCTCGATGCGGTGCACATCCCTGGAATTTATGAACTCTTCACGACGGGCTGGCTGTTCTTCGAGCGCAGCCAGTTGATCCTCAGTATGAACATTGCCCCTGACTTTATTAAGCTGTGTTAAAAAAATCAGCGAGGAAATACCAAGATGCGAAATAATTACAATAAGGTCAGGCCGCATCCCTTCTCGCAAGAGGTTCTCAATTTCCGCTCGGGCTTGAAGCGGGATTCGAGTATAACGGACGTTGTCGTCGCCAGTTGGATGTGAATGTTCTGGGACATAGAGGCCGAGGATCATGGTGGTGTCGGGGTATGTCTTCACGGTTAATCGACAGGTACAGCCGTCCTCAGCTCTCCTCGCTGGAATATTCCGAATCCGACCTGGATGCTTTGGCACATATTTCGACTTTCCGCCCGATCCTTGGCGCGCACACACATAGATGTGTTTCACAAGCCAGTGGTGGTCCTTCTTATTCTTGTTGGGACGCGGTTCTTTAACAACAAACTCGATGGTATACCTCCGCTCCTCGTTTCGGAGCCAGAATTCCATTTCACCGAGGGAATTCCACTTGAGGGTGTACTCCCCATCAGCGATGTCGCGCTCGTACGACCCAACGGGTGCCTTCTGGACGCGTGGTGCCATTATGCCACCGATAATGGACAGAAACGGCGCGTCTGAAGGCGATGGAAGACCTCGGAGGCGGGCAGTCAGAAAGATAGGGGCTGGGAAAGTCGGGGACGACGTCCGGCAGTGAAGTAAAACAAGAGATAGAATATAGTACCAGGAGAGAGTATAGCAAGCAGGTGGCACAGTTTCTGGAGACCATTGTGCGTCCCAAACGAGCCATGGACAGCCAAAGCAGAATATATTTCAAGGCCCGCCAAGGCGCGTCGAAATGCCGAAGAAGCCGCACACGTGATCGTCAAAGTCGTGGGGCGAAAAGGCAAAAACTGTCCGCGGCGATCAAAGTGGCTGTGGCATGTCCTTTTCTTTCTTCTACCACCATCATCGTTGCATCCTCTTTCAATACGCTGTGTAAACAAAACACTTCCACCTGTGAGTGCTCTTGTGAACACAGTTTTATTGAGCTCTATAGGGCCTTTCAATTTTTAGGATTGATTCAATGCCACCTTGATTGCCGCCCAACGCGCACTCAAGCAAATGGCATTTTCATTACAGACCTCTGCTGCCGCCCCTCGAGAGTCGCCTCTGCCACAACCTCCTCGTCATATGAAGGAGGCGGGACATGTGCCACTGCTTGAAACATGGGCCAAGGTACTTCATTCTTTCTGGCTTTGAATATTTGAGGCGGAACTGAAGTCTTTGCCTTAGAACTCAAGTTGCAAGAACTTCACTGTAGAGCTCAAGTTGCACTAGAACTCAAGTCCATGGATAGAACTCGAGTAATACAACCTTCAAGCTCAAGTTTTTAATTGTTTAGATAGATCTTTTTATATAAACTGATCTCAAAACTCAAGTCTTGTGTGAACTTAAGTCCTGCGAGAACTTAAGTCTTACCCGAACTTAAGATTGAGCTTGCCAACGGTAATGTCAATATTGTGATATATAGAACCATGGTACCCTACTGCAGGAGAACTTAAGATGTAGTACAACTTAAGTCTGAAAACCGGTTGAAACCGCCGGAACTTAAGATGAGCTCGTTAATTACTTGGACAGGCGTAATTTTATAAAAAGGGTAAAAGAGGGTAACGTTACCTCCCATTCATGTTGAAAAAAGACTAGACAACTCAAACTGCAGTCGCTCGTATCATACGGTAAGCACTCAAAGGACCGGCTTCGCAAAGCCTGGCATGTCTCCGATCTTTGCCAACCGCTCCGGCGTAAGTTCAAGGCACTCCGGGAGTCCCGTGTCCGCCCACGTACCGCCCTGCATCAAAGTGACGATCCCCGGCGCGCAAGTGAAGATATGCGCCATGCCGTGTCCGTGGAAGCCTGCGCAGATCCACTGCCCGGGGAGGTCGGGCACTTTGCCGATAAACGGGAGACTGTCGGCGCTCTGATATTCATGCGTTAAAACACACAAGCGAGCGCGCAAACAAAATTCAGTCACGTACCAACCCAATGATCCCGCTCCACGAATATTCTGTGCCAACCCCGGGCGCAGGTAAGCCGTCAATCCAGCCCTCGAACGAGGCGGAGGTCAGGTCCTCCACGGCGGCGGTGACGGGCTTGAAGTTGCTCAAGCTGTCATCGAACAGCCGGTTCGGGTCGGCGTCCAAATACGCCTTGAGCTGCCCTTGGTTGGGATTGCTCCCTCCGAAGAGGACAATCCCGTCAGCGCTGCAGCGCGGATTAATACTGTACAAGCCACCACCCGCCGCCAATACACCATACGAGTTCTGGAGCGCCTTGCCTCCGGCGAAGGCGCGCGGTGGGACGACCTTATTGCACATGTGAGCGGTGGGCTGAATGTATTTCGCAAACGCGGGCAGGACGGAGGATGTGTACGCGTTCGTGGCGTATACGACCGTCGGGGTCGAGATGGCGCCGCGCGCGGTGTTGACGTCCCAGAGACCTGGTGTTTCTGCGGACGCGGTGACGGAGGTGACGGGGGTCCATGTTTGCAGGTTGGCGCCTTTGTTGAGGCAAATCTTCATGATGTGTGCGACTAGAGTGTGGCGCGGTTATCTCATATAATAGAACGGTTCGTGGTAGCTGCTCGCCAAGTTTCCATGGGTAGAGTGTTGACGCTTTCCATGCCCATAAGGCCTTCGCGCCCTTGAGCCGCGACACCTACGACACTTAGATAAATACGGGACTCAATACAGCGAGGGGAGGGGGAGAATCACTTTCTCGGCTTCCGCCGGGTCCGAAATGTAGCTGACATGGTCGACTTTGCCGCCGTAAGCTTTATACGCTTCGAATACGGCGGCTGCTTTGCTTGCGACTTCTTCAGACATGGCAACATCCAGCTAGGAAGAGTGAGAGAGTATGGTTTGGTAATAAGAGGTATTGAACGAACGGTGTCCCCAACCCACAGGTCGCAATCGACTTTCTCCTTGCCCACAAATTCAACTAGGCGGCTCCATGTTTCGAATTCATGTTCGAGCAGCTGCGAATACGTCCAGCGTTAGTACTTGTTCTGGAGGAGAAATTTGGCTCGCCTTCTTGGCCTGTTCTGCCCCGAACAACTTGGAATATTTGGCGAAGCCACGGTACTGAGGAAGGTGAACAGAATTCATAGCTGCACACAATTTTGAACGCACTTGGTCGGGCTTGCAATGACCCGCATTCCTTCCCGTTGCTCCAGAGCAAAGCTCGCGCGCCTCGAGGATAACGATACTCTTCGGGGGCTGGGACGCGTGAGTAGCTCGTACGCGGTCAACGTTCCCGACATCTATGACCGTTAGTCTCCATTAGAGCGAAACAATGAAAGAACGAACTCCAGAGCCAATTATCACAACTTCAGCAGATTTGGGCAACTCCTCGGTGGTTCGATGGTCCAGTAACGGAGACGCCCGGACTCCCTGTAGCCAGTACGAAAGCGACATTCCCTTGGGGATTGGAAACGCTTTTCCACCCTCGATACCTCCGCCAACGGTCTGCTCGATGGACTGAGACGAACCCATGGGAATGGATGTGAGCTGAAGGATCTCGACTCCGTGGGAGATGACAACGCTCGCTCGCGGCCCGGCGCGACCGTGGCGCTTGGCTCCCCTATCTGCCGTTATCATCGTGATTGGCGCTCGCCGCGGCAATCACCAGGGAACTCCAAGGGAACTCCGCCACTCTGCATCCTGCCACTACACCCATTGTGCGCTTGTTCGATTTCCGCTGAAGTTCTGGGTGCCACATACAGTTTATTGGGCCAGGGTCGCCTCACACGACTTATGTGGTATTCATAAACCATCTTCTAGCATTTGCAAATGGTTAGGTGTGGAGTTCGTGACAAGTTCGGTTCCCGAAGCCAAGTGCGGGACTTATCATTATCCTTTTGACGCCTTAGCCGAGGCTCTCTTTACATCTCTTGCCTTACAGCAAATATACGGCTGCAAATCTCAGCGCGACTCAACTGGAGCTGTCTGTGGCTTGTTTGAGTCTGTGGCCGGAATAGATACTACCCAGATGTTGATCTCCGCAGCTCAACCGTACGCCCAGCCGTCTTATCTTCCCGCTATAATTATTCCGTACTCAAGGCCACCTTATCGCGCAGATGAAAGGGAGATGACGTTTTCGCTCGCATGGATCCCTTCTTCTCCCCTACTCCCATGTCGCCGTCAATCTCAGACCACAGCAGCGAGAAGTTTCCGCAGAAGAAGGTCCCTGACACTCCGCGAACGGGGCCCCTTCTGTCAGAGACCATCGATTACACGGACGAGGAGATCAAGAACTATATCATCGACCCAGAAATTTCGAGGTCTATCACCCGGAAGTACGACCAGCGAATTATGCCCATGCTTTTCTTCATGTGTACGTCGCGTTCTGATGACTGCCTTTGGCCCTGACGTTGGCTGCGTCTCGCACAGACCTCTTCAGCGCCCTGGACCGTGGTAATCTATGTACGTTTTCTTGTTTATGTCCTTCCGGTCAATATAAATCCATCTTGACTATCTCAGCGAACGCCAAAGTGAGCCGAACCCTCCGCTAATTCAACATTTGTTCAATTATTCTCAGACGGACACTCTCGAAAAAGATCTCGGCCTGAAGGGAAATCAGTACAACAGGTCATTTCTCTCTACCTTTTCATCGTCCCATTCTGACCTCTTATCCAAGTGTGCTCACGACCATGACCGGTAAGGACGGAGTCCAATGTCCCACCCCGGTATGAACTTTCATCCTAGTAATGTTTGCCTCCTGCGCCGTCGTCGGCGGTTTTCTGACCCGCCGATTCGGACCCCCACGCATGCTGCCGATATACATGCTGGGATGGGGTTGTAATCACACTCTCCCGCTTGTGCCCTTCAAAATTGGCTTACTTCTACTTTCAGCTATGGCCCTCATCAACATTGGGGCCCGGAGCTTTGGTGGAATTGTCGTGATCCGTCTTTTCCTCGGGATGGTAGGCAACAAACAAGCCCTTCCCTTTATTTCATTTACTCATGAAGTGCAGTTCGAAGGCTTCTTCGGGCCCTCGATTACAATCTACCTGACGTCGTTTTATACGAGAGGAGAGCTCGGAAAGCGCATGGCGGCTTGGTACTCCTCCGCGTAGTTCCTTGATTCATGTCTCATTGGCGTAAGAACTGACCAGAATTCAGTGCAATTTCCGGTGCATTTTCTGGGCTACTCGCTTATGGGTGCGTAGTCCTGCGCGAGTAGAATATTTCTCATTCTTACAATGTGCAGAGTATTCCATGCGGACGCCACTCTAGCTGGGTGGAAAATTCTGTTCATCAGTGAGCTGACGCAGCCATTTTGATTTTTCGCAAGGCTACTAATGCGAACGCCTGACAGTCGAGGGCGGAATGACCGTCGTTGTAGCTCTCATCGCTATGTACGGATTATTTCTTCGGACGTGAGTGATAGAACCGCCTAATGAGTTCAATGTTAGATGGGTACTACCCAACTACCCCCAGCACGCCGCGTTCCTCACCCCACTCGAGAAGGAGGTCGCTGTCATGAGGTGCGCCTGCGTGCCCTCAATTCCCCGCAACTCTTCCTCATTTACACCACCCACAGACTCCTCAAAGACGCCTCCAAGCGCGTCAACGCGCCCTTCAACTACACCGAGTTCTTCGCCCCGCTCCGCGAGTGGAAGCTCTACGTCTTTGCCATCCTCGCTGTCGTGCGTCGTACCATCTCATCCTCATCCGCCGTACCTCACTTCTTATAATAATCACTATCCACACGTATTGTATCTTATTTTATGTCTAGTGCTACGGCACGGCGTCCTCGACCGCCACGACCTTCATGCCGCAGATCATCGGGCGCTTCAACCTCGGGAAGGTCAGGACCAATTTGTACACAGTCGCGCCGTACTGCTCCGCGACGCTTTTCCTGTGGGTGACCGCGTGGGCGTCAGACCGCATGCGCCAGCGCGCGCTGTTTTTGGTGCTTGCTATGACGCTGACGATGATTGGATGTGTGCGTGATTCTTCTTCGCTCTTCGTGTATCTTATTTATTTGACCGCTCGCATTTGCGTGACTGGTGATGTAGATTATTCTCGCTGCGCTTCCGGTAACGGCCATCGGACCCGGCTATTTTGCGTGTTTCCTCATCACCATGGGTTCGTCTCTTCTCCCGGCCGGTTATTGAATCTGAATCCTGACGTTGTTCGCCTCCAGGCGCATTCGTCCCCACCTGCCTCTTCCACTCCTGGCACAACAACAACGATCCATCCGAGAACGGCCGCGCATTCCGAACGGGCTTCCTCACCTTCGCCACCAACTCCGGCGGGCTCGTATCTGCCAGTCAGTCATTATCATTATCGTTATCATCATTCCTCCATATTCTCTCCGTTTCAATGATACTAATCCGAACCACCCCACCTGTAGACATCTTCCTCAACTCCGACGCCCCAAAGTACGCGCGCGCGCTCATGATCTCCGCGAGCCTGCAGGTCGCCGGGATCAGCATCGCGCTGGGGATGCGCACGTACATGGCGTTGGACAACCGGCGCCGGAATCGGGAGCAGGGCGTCGATTGGGTGCGTGCCCTCTCTCAGCTCACCATTGGTTTTATTAATACTGACTGAACGTCCTGGATCCAGACCACGAAAGATGTCCCGACGGCGGACCTCGCGCAAGGGCCGCAGAACCCTGCGTTCCGGCATTTCTTATGATGCATTAGATATGTAGATGTCCTGTGTTCGAGAATAACCCTAGTTGTATTGGAAGTCTGTATCCATCAGGGTACGGTAAGCTACAGTGAGAAAGTCAAAAAGATACATGATATGTAGTGGGGACGATTACGAGAAGATTCGATTGTTGCATGTGTGTACGAAAAAAAAAAAAAAGAATGTGCAGAGAACTACGATTCCATCGATACGACGAACAGGCGATATATTTTGTTGTCGCCCTTGGAGGCGTGTCTGTCGTCGCCTGGGTCGTTGTTCGTGCCACTGAGCGGTGGAGGCTTGAAGTTGACCGTCCGGGGCGTGTAGAGGTTCGCCACGGCCTGGTCGCTCTGTCCGCTGAGCTTGGTTTGTCCGCGCATGAGGATGACCTCGATGTTGCGCGGGTGGAAGAAGTGCTGTCCGTCCATCTTATTGAGTTGCTTGTCCCAAAAAGGAAGGATACGGAGATGACTTACGTGGTTCCATTTGTCCACCAGGAGACTGACAAGTGCGGGCTTTTTCCGCTGGATGTGGTGCATTATCGCGCTGGCTATTGCGATGTCTAGCGGAAGCGAAGAATTGGAATTGCTATTAACTGAGAAATGAATGAAGGAAACGCACTGATCCAAGGTATCGCGGACAGGATTGGTATGGAATAACCGAGATTCTTCTCCTTCTGCGTCAGCCTTGCGACGGTCCGCATCTCCTCGAGGAAGCTGGGGAGTTTACATGAGAGGCCTCCAGTGCATAATATGATACATCCGCACCGTGTCCAATCAGTCTCATTAATATCGGACCAAGAGAAGGGATGTGGCTGGTGCGAGGTAGGTGGAAGTACAGCCGGAAACCCCTGCTTCAGCGAGTTCCTGTCCGCGAGAAGAAACATAGGCTGAAATGGCGTCCGCGGGAGATTAGGCGGCACAGGACGCGTAAGCGACGGCGGTTCTGCAGGCTTGACCGGGAGGTAGGTCTCGGAATGCGAGGCTGATAGAGGTGGAAATGACGGGTGTGGACTACTCGATAAGGGTAACACAGTTTCGCTGGAATTTAGCGGCCATGAGGGGGGTGCACGGAGGGTAGAACTTCCCGCCGAACTTGAAGGTCCACTGGACACGCTGCGGGCGTGATATCCTGGAGACGGAGGGGCATAGTAAGAAGCTGGAGAACGGGGGGTGGGCGAGAGGCTGGGCTGTTCGGTTTTCTCGTCGACCAGGATCATCGTGGTAGTTGCAGTGAAAGTGCAGTGACGAGGCTGTGTCGACCTAAATTTCCCAAGCGAACGCATCAGATCCGTCGGTAAATCTCTTCGCCGATCCATCATCCTTGCTCTTCGGAATTCCCTGCGCATATTGCTGCTGTTTCTCTTGACATGGGCAAACGAAGAGACTAGCCTTGAGTGAAGTGGCTCAAAAGTACCAAGGCACTACCATAGGAAACACGTCATCGGTCCGAAACTCCGAAATTCCGACCCATTTCTTTGTCGTGCTCGCTTCCTGCTTTCTTTCTATCGCACGCTATCGTCGGCCCTGAAAACCCTCATCAGTGGGAACTGCACCGCTTTTACTCGTTGGACAACGGCAAACTTGATACTAAACGAACAGAAAGCCACAGCCCACTTCCGTTGGGCACGAAAGGACAGACTTAAAACAGGCCTGGGATTTGGTATGGAACCGTCTACCTCGGAGGTCTCTTTTATCACTTTCTAGAAATTGACAGCCTTGACGCAATGGATCTCTGGCTGGGACTTCCCGTATTCGTAGCTCGAGCACTCGAGCCATGATCAAAACATCTCTGTTCATATTCAAACCCTATGGTCTCGTCGCTATTTATTCACTACACCTTTTTTGGCTTGCTCATTATTTTTCTGCGATATCTTCGGCAGCAGTTAATTTCTCGCCGACGACGCCGTGGGTTCTCTTGACTCTTGACCGGTGAACCAACACCAGCCGCCTTATCAAACACCCTTCCAGACCTACCACTCGCCGATTGAGTACACCCCATAGCCCTAAATCAAAACATACCTCGAGGTTTGAATTATTGACGGCATTCCTCAGCTGGCTCGCGTAAATCGCAAGATCTCTCATCGCGAACCGAGAGCAGGCAGAACACGCCGACACCGCCGCTAAATTGAAAGGCGACAGATCAAGAGCAGCCTCTTCAGCAGCATCCGCACTGGGCGTAATCCTGACGCTCATTGCGACGCTCTCAATGTGGCGCTGGAACCACGCAGCCGGGAGCACCTGCAGCACGACCTGCTGCGTCGAGACCGTCGCATCTGTCGTCTCGTACTGGTTGATAGGCCCACAGTCGCCACTATGCCCCGCTCCGTGGTCCCACCAGATAAACAGCTCCCCCGTGTCCTCCGTGCCTGCAATAGACTGCGCGTACGCCATGGGCGGGTCCGCCCACAGCTGCTCCCAGCGCAGAACGCCCGCCGTCCGCTCCACGAGCTCCTCCGCGCGCGACCCACACACATGGTGGAACCCGTATATATTCTGGAACTTGTCCGCCGAAATCAGCGCGAGCTCGGGGAACTTGCGCAGCGGCGGGCACACCGGGGCGCCGAGCGTGCAGAGCGCCGCCTCCTTGTCGAGCGCGGGGATCTCGCGCAGCCGGGCGATGGCGAATAAGCGGTGCGGATGCGCCTCGATGAGGACCGGGTCCAGCAGCATCGACTCGAGCTGGCGCCGCGCGTCGAGGAGCTGGTATTTTTCCGCCGCCTGGTGGATCTTCCAGACGCCGTCGAGGTCTTCTGCCGTCCTGAGGGCGGGCTGCGCGTCGCCTACGGCGAGGCAGAACAGCTTAGACAAGACGTCGCTGGATTCGACAAGCTCGAGACAGACTTCCCCGTCGGTTTTCTCGTCGACGCCGTGGAGCATGCTGCGAAAAACGGGGGATGCGGCCGTGAGCAATTTTCGGTCCACATGGAAGCCGGCGCCGTCGCTGGAGCGCACGATAAAGCTGGAGTTGGAACTGCACTCCGCGGAACTGCGACCCGAGAAGGGCGGTAACGCGCTGGCGGTGGCGGTAGGTGAGGTGGCCATGGATGAAAATTGCACGTGTGGTCAGGGCGGTGCCGCCACACAATTTACATACTCGTTACCTCGAGTTTCTAGAAGTTTCGGGGACTTGTGCGCGCCGACCTTCCAGTTAACGTAGTTAAAATTATAGAATGAGACGGCCACCAGGGGTGAGAGAAGGAAGTTTATGTCTGAGCTTCGGTCAGCAAAGGGTTCATTCCAAAGTTCATGCAACATGTTTGAATGACAATGAATGAAGGTTGGATGTCAACTTCAGGATCATCGAAGGGTTCTAAATGAGCACCGAAAATTGGAAAGAGCGCATTGGGCGGGCCATTAAAATATTACCGGGACCAAAAAAGAAACAACGGTAGCTGTTCATGGCCATCGTGGGGGTCGAACCCAAGACCTTCGCGTATATCGATGAGGATATTAGCACGACGCTCTAACCAACTGAGCTAGACGGCCGACACTTGTGGTGCACCGCACAGTCACCCGATAAGCAATCCGAGTCAGTGGTCCGCTGTCGGCAATCATCGGCAAAGGCGACGGCTGTGCAGTCTCGAACACTCGCGAGGTGTGGTGGCAAGCACAGCACGACATCGCTGCTTCCAAGATCCCCTGGCACAAGTCTATCCAAGGCGCAAATCCAATGCGTCGCACGCTCACTCCCCCAGTGCCGCCGCCAGAACTCCGGCGCCTCCCCATCCACGAGCGTCCCGTCGCCATAGACCCTCAACGAGCCTCCCCGCTCTTCAACGGCCTCATCCCACCCGAGATCCGCAACACTCTCTTCGCTGCCATCCTTGCCGAATACACCCCTTCCGACCCTTCTCTCGTGTACCCCCCGTCCGTGCGTCGCCCAGGCCAAACCGGCCCCCGCACCATCAACGTCGCCCTCCTCCGCACCTGCCGACGCATCTACCTCGAGACCTACCACCTCCCGCCACAGCTCGCGACGCACGTCTTCTGGCACGCACCACACACCGGGCCTCCGGGTCTCAGCGACCGGTTCGCAAACATCCACGGCCACGAGCTCGAGGCGCACTACTTTGCACGCCTCGCGTGCTGGCAGCTCCTCCGCGTGACAGAGGTGAAGCTCTTCACCCAGATGTTCTGGCTCGACCAGAGCTTCGGGGAGCTCTGTGCGAGCGGCGTCCTCCCGCCGAGCATCGAGCGCCTGAAGATCACGCTGAGGGCGGGCGACTGGTGGTGGTGCGAGAGGAACCACCCGTTTATGATCAATCCGCATCGTGGAGGGTATCTCGCGGAGTACATCCAGGATGTTGCACGGGAGGAGCGCGGGGAGGTTATTCCATTCACGGCGGGCGGCTGGGGCGGTGCGTTGCAGCGGTTGCCTGCACTGAGGGAACTTGAGATGCAGTTCGAGACAACAATGAACCGCAAGGAAGAGCTCAAGAAGATTGTGGAGAGGGCGTTGAGGTGGAGGTTTCCGATGGGGGAGCGTGGCGTCTTGAGTAATAAAGGGCTGGGGATGGACGTTGATGAGTGGAAGAGGGATGACGAGTCGTTCTGCGTGTTCACTGTGCGGTGGGAGTTGGTGGAGGAGAATACGAAGTAATCAGACGGCGAGTCTAGATGTCCATTTGAGCCGCTTTAACCCTTCAATAAACGCCGTGCTACATAGGACTGTTCGAGACAATTGTAATTTAACCTGTATTCTCAATTTGCGACGAATGTTCTACTGGTATTCCCGAGCGGTTCCCCTTACTCTTCGGATACAAGGGCGCAACTCACCCAAGCTCGTGGTAAGTACTCCGCGAGCCTCTTTTACTTCACTTGAGGTTTGCTTCGTCATTTTTCCACTAAACCCCCCACATTAACCCACAGATTCACGCTAGATTTCTAACTCCCGATGAACTCGCGCTAAATTCAGTTCTGAAGTCGGGTTTGGCTGATTCATTCGTTCCAACATCTATTTCTATGAGTTCCTCTCCCGGTTGATGCAGGCTTACAAGGCCCGGGAGCGCATGGCGCGCATCTGCTTTCTATTAACGTGTATGTTTGGAAGTCTCATATATTGCAGACCCGCCCGTTCGACTCGGGCTCGGGCCACAGTCTCTTGAGGCGAAGTTGAATCTTTTACTTGCTTCATCCTCAGGCTTTCCTTTCCTTTTTTCAAGAAAAAAAACGGCATTCGTTCCTAGTCTGGTGTCGAAGCCGTTGAACAGTGCCCGGGAGCGCAAGGTGCGCAGCTGCTTTCTATAATGCTGCAACCATAATCGGTAGACACTGCAGAAACGCCCGTTCGACTCGGGCTCGGGTCATAGTTGGAGATCTAGATCTTTTACTTGCTTCAACCGGAAGTTTTCTTTTTTTTTTAAAAAAAGCGCTAGCATTCCTTCCTAGGTTTAGTCTGGTGTTGAAGCCGTTTAACGGAACAGGGCCCGGGAGCGCAAGGTGCGCAGCTGCTTTCCATACCCCTCCAATCATTTGGGAAGACACTGCAGAAACGCCCGTTCGACTCGGGCTCGGGCCATTGGCTGGAAAGAGTCGATTTTTTTCCCACCTTCATCTTGTCGAGTGTTGAGTTTCGTTTAACCGCAGTCGAAGGGAAACTGGCTCATTTATTTTTTCTCGGAGATTATGTCTAAATGACAAAATTGAACCTTCTGGTCGGGGATGAGGAAGGCTCGGTGGCGCGGGGCATGCATCTGCTCCTGGAGACTCTGCCTGTTCGACTCGGGTCTGAGCCATCTCTGCGGAATTTGTGATCATTTCTTTTTTTCTTCATTTCCTCGAGTTTTCAGCGTCCATTTCAGTGTTAACAGTCGCTTTCAAGGAGAATTTTCCCATTGCTTTTTCTCGAGGGCGCACTGGCGTAGCCCGCGAAGCCAGTGCAATGTTTTGTGACGGTGGAGTGACACGCTGACAGTCGATCAGCCCTCTCCTTTCAGGCCGATGGTTGAAAACGACGGGCTCCTTCTGTTCAAGCTGCGCATCGCATCTGCTTTCTATGCAAGAGGTACGAATTCGAGGTATTATTTCAGACCCGCCCGTTCGACTCCGGCTCCAGCCATGGGAGAGTGATGGACGGTTTATTATTATTATTATTTGGATTCCTCAGGTGTCGCCTTCGTTTAGCCACAAGACTGAAGAGAACTTGCCGAATTATTCTTTTTCTCTGAGATTACATGTAGTAAAAACGACCTCAAGCTATGCATGGGACATGTCCGCTCCAAGGAGTCTTCTGTTTGTCTATTTATTTTTTGGACTAGGGTTGAATTCGTCGGAGTTAACAGAAGGTGCCAACACGTCTTTTGGCAGGCGCCTGCAACGGGAGGCTGCTTCATGAATAACCAACGCTGGGAAAAACGCGTTTCCGTGTCCCTGTAATGGTGATGGTTGCGGGTGCAACTCTTTGTGACGGGCTCGATGCTTCGGGGCGGGGGAAGGCGGAAGGTTGAATGTGACCTATTCTCTTCAATCGAACGAGATCTATCGATGAATTATAACCGCACGCACGCTGCATTTCGATGCAAGTGTCACTTTTAGCTATTTTCAAAGTCATACTTACAAGAACCCTGAACACAAAACTATGGAGTGATGGATTTCATTCCCACGTCGTCACGGCTCACTTCCCCTGCACTGGGGCCTGCGGCTATGCCTCGTGGCGCAAATTGCATGCGAGTTGTGGCGGAGGTGGTAGGCTCAACTGTCTTTCCCATTCCAATCCGCGTCTGCAAAAGCGCATTGGAAATACCGGCGATCATAGACTGAACTCCAAACGCAAAATATTGCAGAATAGAGGTTTCCTGCTGTGATATCACGAAGAACAGGGCCCATGCTCTAAAGCAAAAGTCAATCCGACTGTAAAAGTGGACTGTACTGAAACGCACGTGTACAAGGCCGAACTCTCAACGACCATGGCCAGGAAGTGCTGATCTGGGTGAGTATGGGATATAATTTGGCCAATACCACCTACGTTCAGATTTGTCCCGTTCAGCGGCACACAGATCCTTGTGATTCTCCAGATCTTCCAGGCAATTAATCCTGTTACTCAACCTGCCTCGGTCATTGAGCTTGCAAACAGTATATAGGGCTCAGACCTGTGCAGTAGACATTTATCCTATTGCATGGAGTTAGATTCATCAATGGGCACAGTATTTTCTGGGTTTGCGTACATGAGGATGAAAACAAACATTGGGATAAAGATGACAATATTGGCTGTAACGATGACGCCCCAACTGTCGATCGACGCCAGCGTGGAGCACACTGCGGTTCAATTAGCCTCAACTACAGCAAGCAACGATTTACTGACCGATAAGTCCAACCCACATGAATATTGGCAATACAATGATGCCCTTGTCGTGATTCCAAACCACCCACAGGCGGTAAATCTTGGGTTTCCGTCAGCCAATAGGGATAGCTCTCATGTTCACTGCTCACCATCATGCAATCATTGAGTATAATGGAGGCACTTGCGGTACCCCACATTGCCGCTTGTATGCCTAGCCGAGTGTTCGCAAAGTATTCCGGAGCAGCGGTGCCACTTTCAAAGAAAACGAACGCATTAAAGTTCATAAGAATTAGGATGATCCAATTCTAGAGCCCATCATGTCAGCCGCAATCCCCTGTAGGGCACACAAAACAACGGCTTACTGCCGTCACGGCGAAAAACAGCGCACATCCCAGCACAAACATAGTTGAGTGGTGCAGTGGACTGGCGTGAGCCCCTCTCGAATGTTTAACCAGGATGTATATGGATGTCAAGAACAGGTTCAAGTAGGCGCCATACAAAAAGCTTCCGACAGTTAGGTTGGTAAGTTGCATAATCGGGGTAGGTGGGGAGGGCATAGCTGCTGGGAGGTGTTTTCTTGGTTGACAGCGACGCGAGACGCTTTTATGTACGTTCGGCGACAGCAGAGTAGCTGAGAACCTGGGCTTCCGCCCCACAAATTCTCACGGCGTTAACAGCTTCAAAGCCCACGCTGTTACGGTGACAATGGCAGGTTTCTCAGACCTTGGCAGATGCGTTGAGGTTAAAGTTTTCCGATTACATGCTGAATCAAGCCCGGCCCCCACCGGAAGCATTATTCAACAGGTCAGGCTCTGTCCTTAACTTTCGCTGGCCAACAAGTTCACCTCAGTGATATCCTCCTCCTTCACTCTTTCTTGTCCGCCACTGTGTACCCCATATCATTCATGTGACGTCGGCTGCCAGACAGTAGAATGAAACCAAGCTATTACTGGCAAGTCTGTCGCATTTGTATAGCTGTACCATTTCAACTGCCGATCCAAACATTGGGCAAGATTTCTGATGTCCGAGATGCACGGAAAATCTGTTTTATCGAAAGAGAACTTTGCAAACCAAAGAAATTAGGTGCGCCGAGACTTACGCCCCGACAATTCGGAACGGATAAGTATCAAGTTGATATATCCGAATGGGGGCACCATATAGCAGTAGCGAAACAATGCTCAAAAGATGGTTATTTACAACCGACACTGCACTACACTGTGTGAATTGGACTACATTCTTGGGCGAATTGGGCAAATTACTGATCTGTAATGTCTGCTTTCGGCCGCGCATGTCAGCTGTCCACTCGACAGATCCATTCTTTCGCGGATGGGCCCGGGCGGTGATAAATGAAAAAGAGCTAAATACGGAGACGAAGGAACAGGAGGGAGCTGTTTTTGAGGTGAATGGTGCTAAAAGCAGGCTTGTAAGCTGAAAAATATTTCCACGAGAACGGACTGGAAAATTGTGAACAGAGCTTGGTCATCATAAATATGGAGGGAATTCGAATTTTCGGAGCAGATTTCGGAGCAGATTTCGACAGTCGTTTGATCTTCGAAGATGGCTTGAACAGCATGCAGGTCTGTTCATACACTTGGGAAGAATATAGCAATTGCGCTTGTCTATAAAAAGAAAAAGAAAACGTGCCACCGAATGGGGATGGCTCGGGGCGCGATTCGAACGGCCAAGAACGGGCGTGGCCTGCGGCAGCTGTTTCGGATTACTTATCGAGCGCAGATGCACACCGCGCGCAACAGAAGTTTCTCACTTACCGTCTTCCTCGAACATAACTTGAATTTGGAGCTCATTTTTGGAGAGAGCGCGCCGCAAAGCTCCAGAGGATACTACTTTTGATGGCTGGAGAAAAACATCCAATAGTATTTCTGCGAAAAGAAAACCAGATAGGCCCGGGGAAATTCAATATTGCACCGAGACAGAGATATCGTCCGGTCTTGTTTTCGCATATGTGCATCTGCATTTGATTCGGGAATCGGTGGCCGTTCAATTGCTGACTTCAAAGTTGAATCGAAGACCGATGCAGACCGCTAGGGAGAGGAGAGACAGAGTTGAATTGAAGAGAAGGAGAGAGAGAGAGAGAGAGAGAGAGAGAGAGAGAGAATTGATTTGGGCGCGTCGTGGGAGGATCCATCGTAGGGTGCGCCTTCCTGCCTCCACGATGGTCCCATCCGTAGTCGCTTTCTTTAAATCAAAATCAACCTTGCGACTGCCAGTGGGCACCACGGTACGTTCAGCCGTATCCATACAGCAATCGATCTCATCCCGAATGATACCGTATCGCTTCAGCCCCGATCCCTGTCGACCAAAAAGAATACAGGCCCACGCTCGAACCTGACAGCACAAATAAACCTTCTGTACTGCAAAAGGCCTGCACCAGTAAAGAAGTGGACGCAAGAAGTCGCTGTGGGAGATTCTGACAGAAGGATTTTCAATCAGCCAACTTCTACGGCCTTTGGGCGCAGAACACTTGCGGAAGAGAAAACCTCTACGTAACCACTGCAATTGGACAAATTGTTGCTGTACCATGTCCTCTGTGACATCCAAAAAATAGTCGTAACTTGTATATGCACATCCAAAGATTGGAATTGACAGAATCAACGTTCGGCCTTCGTATGTAGTAACTACACCACAGTAGCCCTCTGCCAGGTATTAGTGAATCTCAATGAGTGTCCCCTTCGTCGATGCGATTAGTTCCTCTACTTTCCCTCGCAACTCCTTAATAGGTACCCCCGCGGGAGCTGTGCTCGCGATCCGTCGAACGCCATCGTGTAATCGCGAATCGCTTGCCCGCAGTGGGAATATATACTCTGAGGTCACCCCAGGCGTGGGACAAACCCGCATGATAAATAGCTCCATGCGCCCGCGACTCTCTCGCGCCCGGGCAACAAAGTCGCGATATTGTGCCTGACCGACGTCAGACGGCTGCTTGTCGTCCTTCTCATCGATGAGAGTAAGGAGATCTAGTGAAACCGGGGCTACGGTGAAGTCGAAGACGTTTACGAATTCGGCGGCAGGCAATTCCCGCAAATAGTCGACTTGCGAAAGCAGAATGGTGGCCTTTGCGTCCTCGTACGTCGCGTGAAGAAGAATCCGCAGGAACGACACTCCTCGCTTCGGCAAAGGACACGGGTGAGCTAGAATAAATCGTTGAGCATTAGAGCCCATGACAAAAGCTGGTGCAACTGACAGAGGCGAAGCCACCGGCGTCTCTGGCAAGAAATGCGATGCCCCCCACGGTCCCAGTCCAGAGTTTGGCATCTCTCCGAGCAATAGTGCACCTCACAATTAGAGCATTGTTTGAATTTGGTTTTGCCGCAATCTTCCCGCACTACACGTATCAGTTAGTTTTAACTTCGATGAAATTGAAAACGGTAGACTTGCCTGCATATTATCGCAGGCCAACACGGATTCCCGCTGGGGGAATGATATGGATTTAACGCCATAAGGCTTACGCTGCAGACATGGTAAAACCTCCTGAAGTCGTCGAATATTGAATAGCCCTTGAACGCTTCGCTTTGAGTCAAGGCGATCATCTCGGAATCCATCAACGCGGGCCCTAGCTCCATGAGGATCGCGCGATGAACGCAGAGGCGGAGGAGGATGTCTTTGAAGAGGGCTGATATAAGAGTGAGCGGGACCCCCCGAATCTCCTCCCTGCAAACATACGAGACGACGCCTCGCATAAATTCTGCCTCGATCGCCTCTACAATGCGTCCATAGCTTTGGGCAGTGCTGAGTGCAACGAAAAGAAGATCGAGATACGCCTGTATGACCTGGATCGCACCATCGGTTCTTGTGTTTGCGAGGGCACATAATACGCGAGTGAAACCCGGTACCATTTCGAATGACTCATCCGCATCTTTGACAAAGTTGAGGATTCTGCAGAGAAAGCGGAGCGCAAGAGCATCCTGGGGACCGGCCAAGAAACAGTTGATGTGATTTACGACGACGAGGGCGAATTGCGAATTGCCACCGACGCCGTCGAGGAATTCCGCCATGTAGCTGGGTCTTCACCTCATCGACTCCCAAAGGAGTACATCAGAGAGCGACATGACGACGGGATCTGGTAGATATGTATATCGGAAGAGATTATCGGCCGGGAGGCGTAGGATGAATTCTTGAGCTTCCACAAAAACAACCCAAGTCCGCGCGAGAAGAACACGCACGCCAGGTGTTTCGCTTATCAAGTTGTCGGTTGCCTCGTCCCGTTTGCACCTGCGAAGCAGGGTAATAAAATAAGCGCAGATTTCCTTCTCTAACGGGTAGCCGGGAAGGAAGTTGCGATATGTGTGGATAAACTCGATCCATGGCCATACGCGTCGCCACAGGTCCGTTAATGCACCCTTGGGTATTCCGGGGAGAGCACACAGAGCTCGCAAACAAGCAATCGGTCGATCAACACAGGAGAAGTCCTTCTCAGTGGACAGTAGCATCGTATCCAGGCGCCCTGGCGTAGGGATCCGCTTGGGATCCAGATTGGCGTAAAAACTGGGAAGGAGAACCTTTTGTGGGCTGTCGCTCGTCACACCAATCCAATGCTGGAAGAATCGCAAAACCTCTAAACTGCCATAGCCTCCATGGGCGGCGACCGTGGCTAGAGCCTAAACAAACGTCAGATCGGGCCGGCTGAGCAAATGGGACGACGTGCCCTGAGGCCCAGAGGTAGTTTCAAGATCGTAGCACAAAGGAAAGCCGAGTTTGGCATCCCTGGGTTTGGAACACCTCTGAGAGCGGAACAAAAGAGCAGCAAAAGAGTAGGTGGCGGTGCAATAGCTTGGCGCTGTTGTTTTCAGTCCGGATCGGCATTCATCAGGAAAAACCTCCTTCGGAAAATTACCTCCAATTTGGTGGAATTTCCTTCCTGCTTTCCAAAGGAGGTCAATTGGAGGGAATCAGGGAAAATTTCCTCCAAATTTCCGCGGTAGGCAGTATATCCTCCATTTCCTGGTTTGCCTATGTAGTGGTGTGAATACTCAACCCTTTCAACTTTTGAAAATCCTAAGTTTATGATAAAGCCCGATTTATCGGCGCTCGATGTTCTGATGAAGCTATCGCATTTTGAACTTCACCTTGTATTTCTTTGAAAAACACCACACGAGGATAAGTCGAAACTTGAGGTCAGTTACTCAGAGCTCAGAATCGCGCAGTGGTAGCTGCCCAATACCTCAGTGCCTTCGAGCCGGGTTGGCAGTGCAGATATTGAATTGAACTGGTTTGGTCTAGGTGCGGAAGCCTCCAGAAATTCCAGCATTCTGAGACCGTGACTCTGAGTGAATGTCGGAAATTGACGAAGTTCCTAGCCGAGCGGGCCGCACCATCCGTCCGTCGGATCAGACGATGAAACCATCACGTGAGCCGACAGGTGGTTCGTTTTTGATTGTTGATCTCCCCGTCAACGCGCCTTTCTTCCCTTCCACCACCATCTCCTCCCACTCGCTCCTTCTCCCCACGTTTTCTGGGTCCTTTGTCGCCACGCCACGCCGGGATCTCCACACTGCCGAGCCAAGATACCCCAAGCCATCCAAAGTGTGCTCCTTGTGTGTCTCCACTACTCACGACGATGCAAGATGATGCAAGATAATGTCCTGCTTGAGCTACCAACCACCCAGGGCACCATTTCTTTGATCTCATTCTTGAAATGTGTCCTGTGTTCCTTTTTGTGCCGGACGGGAAGAATCACGGAACAAGTCGACGATTTGCCACCTTCGACGACGACGGCCAAGCCAAGCCAAGCGCAACCTAAACTCTTTCTGGCGTGAGCTAGCATCTATAGGAACGTGAGGACCGGTTTCTAGCCATCGTTTCATGTGCAGTTCGAGACGCGCTGTAGAGCAGAAGTGGCCACACGGCGCATGTGTGATGCGGCGGGTTATGTCATGCTGTTCTCCTTGCGTCCATGTCTCTCACTTTAGTGCATTTAGAGACCGCTGCCTCTTGCACCAACTATCTGATCGAGAAGTGCGTCTCGCTCGTCTGCGTATACATCTTCCAACTTGCTGGTTGTTGGATCAAGTTGAGTGTAAATCAAAGGGCGCCATGCTGCCAATGGTGCGTAATATTCATTCCTTCCTTCTCGGTGTCTGATTTAACCTTGCCTTATCGGATCCCGTTTGCGTGTAAGGACCTCGGGGTACGTCTCGATCTGAACTCTCACTTGTTTCAACTTCCTCTACATTATTGGTCGCTGCCCATGACGTCCACGCTTCCGTGCAATTTTGCATCCAACACCAGCGAACAGTGTTTATTCCCTATCGTACAACCCGTCAGGGGATACCTCGTCCGACGCGGAACAAGGCCGTTGTCAGCACGTTTTCCCTCAGGGCTCTTAGGTATAGGTATGTCTTCATTCTCTTTGCAGTTTTGGTCAACGAGCTCAGTGCTGTTCGTTTTGCCATCAGCCACCCCCACCTAAATCCTGCATCTGCGCTCCCCCGGCCGGTTCCGCGTTGCGAGTCATATGCCGGTAAGTCGCGTATCATTTCCCGTATCGTACATCTGATGATATGCTTTCCAGCGTGCTCTATTTGAATCTATACTGCACCAACCATCTTCTCCGGACGCGCCAAGCGCTTGTAGATTTGCAGATACTATAGCTAAGCACAACGTCGGTACTGGGACCTACAACTTGAATTATATTTTGTAGAACATGTATTATGTAGGTATGCATGCAATTCACATTGTTTTCGCATTATGTTCGCTGTGTATCCGAGCCCTAATGAGTGGGAAATCAACTAGAAAATCGTTGCAAATGCAAGGTAATTCAAGGTAATTTGGGTCCAAGTTGGAGGCAACTGGACAGCAACGTTACTAGGAAGGGAACTGACCAAATCAAGGATATTCAGTCCAATTTGGGCCAAATTGGAGGCAATCCCGGGAAATTGCCATGGGAGGCTTTTCCTGATGTTGCAGCCCACCGTCAGAAGAAATTTACCAAAATCAATCCTGCACGCGCGTGGCTTGCGGAGGAGGCAGCACTGATGCTCGCTTTACTCCCATGCGGGATTTTCAAGCCGCGCGGGTTGTCGGATTCTCAGCCTTTGCGTTCCAACTTCCCTCGGGCGCTTTCTGGGGCCACACTGCCAGTGGGATGGCGTCGGGAATTATTCGTGGGGACTCGAAGACAATGCCGCCGTGACCCCCGAGTCGCAGATGAGCCAAGAGCGTTCTCACTCTTCATCTTCTCCCTTTGTCGACGCTTCGACCTCGACCGCGAAGGATTCCGAATTTGCAGACCTCCCCGCCCTCCAGGACGTCTCGGACTCGGAGGACTCTGACGAAGAGCTCGAGGACAACGAGGCTACCCTGCCGCGTGCCCCTCCCACACCTCCCGCTCCTTTCCAGGCGCAGCCTTCGAATCCTGTGGCCCTGAAGACCAGGATTACGGCGTTTTGGAAGGTAGAGACTGCGGAGGAGAAGGCAGTGCGGCGGGAGAGAGATGCGAGGGATTATTCGGAGCGCGGGGACGTGGCGCGATTGCGGGAGGTGGACAAGAGGCGGAAGAAGAATGCGAAGGATCGCGTTAATGCCAACGAGCGCATGCGGCGCCATGAGAGCGCGCCCGTGAGGCGAAGATCGCTTACGGCTGGGTACCGGGACAAAAACGAGTGAGTACGACAACTACTTTAATATTCTCAGCTCATTTTCAATACACTACTAGTATAGAAACGCCTAGCGCAGACCCTCGCCTCGCCGAGTTCTCGCGTCCCCTCCGCCAGATAAAGGAGGACGCGAAGAAGAACAACAAACCCACCGGTCGCAAACAGAAATACTTACAAGAAGCGCAATGCGAAATACATCAATTGGCAGGTGCCGTTGTTCTGGTCGCAGATCGAGTCCGCTGCTCGTCGTTCCGGCACACCGTGGAGCCCTCGTGCTATCTTGAAGGAACTGCACAAGACGAACTACAAGGATTTTAGTCGGCTGGCGGAGCAGGTAATTGGGCGCTGGATCGATCCGGAGGCAATGGCGCGAGGGACGTCGAAATGAAAGGATAGTGCGTTGCAGAGGGTAGCGCTGGGGCAGCATGATGTACCCCAACGCGATGGCCTCGTCGTATCGCGCAGCGCTAGGCCCAGGACAGGAAGCCATTGTCTTCCCTTGGAAGACATCCTGCATGCTAAGAAGCTTGCTGCTGGCGGAGATGGACGGGACAAGGGTGAAGGCGCGTTTCTCTTCTTGCCCGACGATCGCGACTTGCTTCTGGCCGCTCTTGCTCTACGTCGACCCAGAGCCCTGCTGGTAAACAAGCTGGGTTTGATCGGTATTGACTCGGAGGGCGGCGGGGAGAGCGTGATCACGTATGACGTAGGCCTGGCGGAAGAAGGCCTCCTCCACAATTTTCTCGTAGTCAGTGGGGAGCTTCTGGGCGGCTTTGGTCGCACGGCGCTCGCTCCAGCCGAGAGTATTGCGAAGGTAATGGCGTACGAAGGATTCTGAGCAGCGGAAGTTACTTCCGTCGCCCATGGTGCGCTCGAAAAGCTCAGTGTCATTCTCGATGTGGCCGACCATGATGCCACGTATAGAGAGGAAGGTGAGGACGACCCCGGCCGCGCGAAGGGAGGTGAGGTGTTCATTGATTTTCTTGCGCCTCTCGGGGTAGGGATGCTACGAATATGTCAGAAGGTATTCAGGACGATTGCGAGACGAAGTCACTCCCCAAAACCCCGCACCGCGTCGTCTGTCCTCCCGGCATGTTTCCAGTCCCTCTTTTTTACCGAGATCTGTCAAAGTATCTTGACCGACTGCTGACTGTACAGTGTATAGAAAAAATGTTCGCTTACTCCTGCACTGTAACCGTCTTGTTTCGTATACTAGCGCCCACCAACGATCTCCCCTTCAACCATTCCCCCAGGATTGCTCAGCCGTGGTTCGTATCAAACCACGGCCTTTGATAGACCTCGAATTTTCATGCAATATAATTTTTTCATCAAATTTCTCCTGATACGGCAAGCTATATCTTATGCCCGTGTTTCCCGGTACATTTTCCCACTCTGTTTCAACACGGTCTCGCAGATCTCGCTTCGGCGTGAAGCGCTGTCGTATTCCTGTGCCCCGGCTACGAAACGGGACTGCTGGGGAGCCTCATCAGAACTTGACACGGTGACACGGAGATACGGACTCGGATACACGGACAGCACAGCCGTGGCGCGCGCAATCCAACGTCGATATAAATCAAGTCCGTTTGGAGAATAGTATCGTCATTCCCGATTCCAAAATGTCTTCTTTGTGCACTCGTAACCTTCTCTCCCTCGCCCTTCTCGCCGTCCCTGCGCTGGCCCGTTTCCAGGACTTCGGAATTCCTGCTTCGTCCGCGACCGTCGACGTCAAGGCATTCAACGTTGCCAACTTCACACTGCATAATCTCACGAATGTCTTTCTTAACCCCGTCCTCCCTGGCCGCGAGGATCTCACACTCCCTATGCTCGCCTTTCTCGTCGAGCACAAGCCGAGCCAGAAAAAGTTCATGTTCGACCTCGGGATGCGCAACGACCCGCAGAACCTTCCGCCTGCCTTCGCCGGCTTCTTCTCTTCCAAGGCGGTCACCGTTGATGATTTCAAAGATATTACCCAGTTGCTGCAGGACGGCGGCGTCTCTTTGGACAGTATCGAAGGGGTGTTTTGGAGGTGCGATTCCCACAATATCACGCATGTCTTTTTCTGACGGTGGTTATCCAGTCACGCCCACTTCGATCACATCGGTAGCTTCATCTTCATCTACGAATGGGGCCCCTTCTCATTCAGATACTAGGTGACATGTCCAAGTTCCCAAACAGCACCAATATCATCGTTGGGGGTACAACGGACCTCAGTATCTTTCCGGATAACCCCAATTCTGACCTGCAAGCGAGTGATTTGGCGTACGTCTACAACTCTTTTTTCACGCAAGGAATACTCAAAGGCCATTGTAGTGGTAAAAAGATTGTGAAGCTGGACTTCAACGGAGCGAAGCTCACCTTGGGTGGGATGAAAGCCATTGACCAATTCGGCGACGGAAGCTTCTATCTTCTGGATTCTCCTGGAGTGCGTTTTTATCATCATCGAACACCGAGCAATGCTTACTTGGCTGCACAAAATTACGCAGCATCTCGTTGGGCACATGAGCGCTATTGCACGCGTCACACCCACGTCATTCATCTTCCTCGGAGGCGACACCCTCCACCACGTCGGTCAGCTCCGCCCGGGCGGCACATTCCAGGACAACATTCCCTGCCCCGGAGACTTCCTCGCCGACGCACGCAGCGCGGTCTCGACCGACTTCTTCTGGTCTGCGAAGACCAAGCCCGACACGTTCGACGTCGAGTCACGCACGCAGCCGTTCTTCGCCCTTTCGGACGTCACTGGCTCGTTCTATGTGGACCCTGTCGCGGCGACGGTTTCCGTCGACAAACTCGCCGTGTTCGACAGCGACACCGATTTCTTCACAGTCATCGCGCACGACCGCAGCATTCTCGGGGCCCTGCCGTTCTTCCCAGATTCGCTGGGCACATGGCAGAAGGATGGCCTGAAGCAGAAGACCGCCTGGCTGTTCCTCGATCCCGAGAATCCTGCTTTCTTGTTCAGCCCGGTGTGAGTTTTGTCTCTATGGCTTTGGCGTAAAACTGAGCCGGAAAACAGGAGTGCAAACAGCTCGACGCTCGACGCGGCATATGCTGAGTGCGTGCAGATGTGCTCCAAGCAGGAGGGCCGCATGCGAATGAGGTCCCCAGTCGACTGGGACGGGCTGATGTTGGATGAGTGAGCGTTGAATAGAGGTGCCATAAATTAATCTTCCTTATTCCTGTCGGGCGGACAACTAGTCAAGATGTAAATACTCAGGCCTCTCACGCCAAATTTATACTGTAGAATAACGTATACCTACCCAATATTACGCACTCGAAAAACAAACCGTTCCTCTTAGTCGGTCGAGGAAGCCGATGATGGTACGCCTTCCCTGCAGTACCTACGTTTCTGTTTCACATTCAATTCTGAGGTCAGAACTTCAAATGATGCTCCTACCGGGCTACGCCGACCTACCACAGCTGAGGAAAAAAAATTGAGGTCAGACAACGAAACCCGAGTTCCAATTTTCAGCCGACTGGACTCTCGACTTTACCGAAGCTAAAACATCCGAAATATGTGGCAGAGGCGCATCCCAAGGTGTGCCAAAGATTGTGAGCCTTGGACGCCGTTCGTTGAGACGGTGGTCGTTTAAAAATAAATTACAATACGGGCGAATTAAGGACTATGTATAAAGCTGAACCCCGTGCAGGAACAGAAATTCGACATTAATCCATTCTTCAAGTGCAGAAAACGCTGCCAATGAAGATGCCGTTATAAGGGCCTAGGCACCAGGTCAGAAAAATAAAGTAGAAAGGTCCATAGATCTTACCCAAGTGGTGGATAATGTTTCCACTGAGCACACTGGGTACTGTCTTAATCTGGCATTTGCCTTCGTCCGCGTTGTCGTTTCCTAGGGGTGGGGTGATTCAGGGATGAACAG
Organism: Mycena capillaripes; assembly: GCA_029204075.1. Lineage (NCBI taxonomy): Eukaryota > Fungi > Basidiomycota > Agaricomycetes > Agaricales > Mycenaceae > Mycena > Mycena capillaripes. The sequence continues at coordinate 3,417,465 of JARHKZ010000001.1, forward strand.
ATATCTTTCCGAAACAGTACAAACCTGGGCAAGCCACGATCTCTTTCGTGTCATCGTCTACGATGTGCTGCGAGTAAGATGGGTCATTTCCGATGCATTCAACGCCAGTATCGTATACGAAAAATCTCGCCCTGGGGGTGAAAGAATCCCCAAAATCTGCCAGTAACAATAGGGACCAGATCCTGCGTTCGTTGTCAGTGAACAGGGTTGTAGTCGTTCAACCTCGAACCCACATTCTCGTTGTTAACCCGCTTGAATTCGGTGACCTGTTTTAACCTAGATGAGCGAAGTTCGATAAAATGCATACTTGAGAGTCAAAGAACGAGACGACGTCGGCAGTACCGACGGGAGGAGTTCCGTAGGTGACGGCGTTCACTCCAATCGATGTCGGGACTTTAAGGAAGCACAGGAAGTGAAGTACAGATACGCGGAAGGGGCAGCGTACGAATCAATCTCAGGGATGAAGCGTCAAGCACCACCCAAGCTGTGGCCGACCTGATTTTTTTCTCCAAGGTCATTTTCAGGCGGTACCGGAGATAAAAGGCGGCTCATGACCGTGACGTGCGTTGCGCCTTTCTCGGCAATCAAGCGCTGGACCTCCGTGCGGATTTCGTCCGCTATAATGGCATGCTCATCGCAGAAGTGAGTGTGGATCTCAAGCACCGCAGGTGTATTAGGGAAGAGCGTCGAGTTGAGCTCCCCCTTGGGAACATTGAGATTGGTTAACTCCGACATCCTGCCATTTAATTGGGTTGACGTGGTCTTGCTACCAACGAAGACTGAAAACAGTTGTCAATGATTGAGGTAATTTTGTGTTGAGAGGAACATACAGAACTGGACTGCATTCCCCACTCCACCGGCAAGCGTAGGCATGAAGTTGGGGTTGTCCTCACAGGCCTCTGAAGCAAAATCAGTTGAAGACACGAAGGGCCTCAAATTATCTGTTGGTGAGCTACGTACCACCGCAGGTCCATGACATCAAATTTGTCGACTGGGCCTGTACGGAGATGAACGTTGAGGCAGCAAAAAAAGGTGCAAGGTGCATGCGATTAGTCAAAAATCTGGGTGGTCGAGAAGGTGGATGGAGTACAGTCCACTCGAGAGTAACTCCATACTCGCTGCGCGCTATTTCGCTTATTTAATATTTGCGTCAAGCGAGTCGATGGTGATCTTGGCGTGAAGCCATGTAGATTATACATGTCCGTCTGAAACTCCACAGCAGAGGAGCACTGAGCTCTGATTATCTGCACGAGAACGTTGAACCTTTGGGACCAATACTGGCGCTGACTCCAGCAGTACGATAGCAACTTAACCGAAGCGGTCGACCCACCGCCCTTTTTACACTTTCAGTTCCCTCCATTGCTATTATTTTGACTTTCTTATAACATTCGGCGTGCTGTAGCGAAGAACATTCAGTGGGCGGCACTTGATTGGGATGCCAGTGCCGCGAAGTGTGTTGCTGTATTATCAGGACTATCCAATTCCGGAGTGGGGAGTTTGGGACGATTTAGAACCCATGGTAAGAGCTACATTAAACAGAATGGATGGTTCGTAAAGTTTAAGTTCGCAACGAAATCAAAATTGGACTAGGATCGGCAGGATCGGCGGTAGTGACCCATCTGATGGATTCTTGATCATCATTTAACACAGCCACAACTCTCTCTTCCTGACCATGTCCTCGAATGGCACAAAGCAGTTGAACGACAATCTCAAATTACATAGTATACTCGGCTACATGTACACAGGGTGCTTTGGCCGTTGCGAGATCCCTTGGCACAGCGGCAACACGGAGGATGCGACGCGGAGACGGCAACACGGAGATGGCACGGCGCACACGGGCACAAGGCGCGACCGTGGGGTCAGCGTACGGCTAGCAGCAGACTATAAATGTTACATCTGCATTGCAACGTTTTTATCTTCCCTGGTCCAATATGTTTTCTCGTCGCGCATTCTCCCTCGCTCTCCTCGCCGTGCCTGCGCTCGCCCGTTTCCAGGACTTCGGAATCCCTGTTTCGACCGCGACGGTCGATGTCAAAGCATTCAACGTCGCTAACTTTACGCTCAATAACCTCACGGGTGTCTTTTTGAACCCAGTTCTTCCCGGGCGCGAGAGTCTCACCCTCCCTATATATGCCTTTCTCATCGAGCATAAAGCGAGCAAGAAAAAGTTCATGTTCGACCTTGGGATGCGCAACGACCCACAGAACCTTCCACCGGCCTTCGCTGGGTTCTTTTCGTCCAATGCAATCACGTTCAAACCCTTCAAGGACATTACACAACTGCTGAAAGACGGCGGCGTCTCCTTGAACAGCATTAATGGGGTGTTCTGGAGGTGAGATCTGCGCAATTTTTATCCATATTTTATCCTCTGACGCTGAGTATGCAGCCACGCTCATTTTGACCACATCGGTACGCTGCACCGTTGCCCGATTTACCTAAACCAACCTGTAAATCAGGCGACATGTCAAAGTTCCCCAACAGCACTGAGATCATCGTTGGCGCCACAACGAACTTGAGTATCTTCCCAGCGAGCCAGGGTTCTGACCTGCAAGCGAGTGATTTAGCGTACGTTTGTTGTTCTTTCGGCGCATATGAATACTGACAATCCCTTACAGCGGCCATAAGCTGGTCCAACTGGACTTCAGCAGTGCAAAGTTCACCTTCGGCGGGATGAAAGCTATCGACCAATTCAGCGATGGGAGCTTCTATCTCCTTGATACCCCCGGTGTGCGTTTTAACTAGGCCGAGTCCTGATCGATACTAAAAATTATACAGCATCTTACAGGACACATGAGCGCTATCGCCCGCGTCACACCCACCTCCTTCATCATCCTCGGCGGCGACACGCTTCATCACGTAGGCCAGCTTCGTCCGAGCGGACAGCTCCACCCAAGCGGCGGATTCCAGGACAGCGTCCCTTGCCCGGGCCACCTCATCGCCCACGCAAAGAGCACCATCTCTACCGACTTCTTCTGGTCACCGAAAAGCACTCCGGGCGCCTTCGACCTCCCCTCGCGGACGCAGCCCTTCTTCGCTCTGTCGGACATCCCCGGTTCCTTCTACGCGGACCCCCTTGCGGCGACGCTTTCCGTCGACAAGCTCGCCCCGTTCGACGCCGACACGGATTTCCTCACAGTCGTTGCCCACGATTTGAGCATCATCGGGGATCTACCGTACTTCCCCAAGTCGCTGAGCACCTGGCAGAAGGATGGTCTGAAGCAGAAGCTGGCATGGTTGTTCGTCGACCCTTCGAACCCTGCCTTCTTTCTGAGCCCGCCGTGAGTTTTCTCTCTCTGTTTCTTATGCTTAGTTAATTTTGGACGCAGGAATGGAAACGGCTCCTCAGTAAGCCACGCTGATTGTAAATAAAGTTGCATTGACGCATGTTCGGACATAACACGATCTTTATAACTTGGACTCTGTACCCTACCTCTACTTAAATAATTGTAATAATCTTTTCGGCACCAGCGTACCTCGTTGATTATGCAGTACCGTATCTGACTAATAATGTACATGCTCGGCCTGTTCGTATAAGAAAGTGATAAGACGTTCAAGATCTTTTATTTTCTTCAGCCATCTTCTCGGAATTATTCGCTTTTCTCAAAAATCCGAAGTTCAATATCTTCATCGTCGTTCTAGGATCATGATCTGGTCCATCGAAATCACTGAGACCCGACTCTCTCCTACTCCCAAACGAACCGAGCGCCAATAATCTCTTCCCTTGGGCAAGCGCGACCAATGAAGTGGGTCCCCCTGGCGGCTACTGATGGTATATTATGCTGCTTGGTCCCTGGAGCAGTCCGATGGTAGATAAACAGGCACTAGAATTCGAGGACTAAAATATACAAGAAAATGCGAACCTACGGCGCCACGTCTCTGCCGCCGCTGCCGAGAAGGAGGAGACGGGTCTGGACGAGTCGCTCGATGGGGTGCTCGAGCACATGTACATCGCCAGCAGCCTTGCCCGCCAAAAAGTGAGTCGATTTTCTCGGAGCCGCGTCCCTTTCCTATAAGTAGTTTCTCGTCCTTTTCTTCGCAGCCCAGAGTCGTCGACCCCGACGCTCGGAGCTCATTTAGGGCTTATAGATAAGATACTCGTTTGACTTGGAGTGTCATGAGGTACGTATTGTTACATGCTCGCACTCAAAATGTATTTATTTTTTGACCTTTGTGAATTTGCGCCCTTGCTCTATCACTCTGTAAAACCCGACCCTGCAGAGCATAGAATCAGCAATCTGAGGCCATTTCCCGCGAAATGAAAGCCTTGGAATGACTGATTTTCACTTGCAGAAAGCGGTTCGGCAATCAGCGGAGAGTATTGACATTTGATTGCGGCATTTCACGTGTTTGTTGGCCGTTTTGACATGAGAGAGTTTGCGGTAGCCACCGGCAGCCACCGGGTGGCTTTTCCGGCATGCGGTGCCAGGTGGCTACGTCATTATGGTGGCTGTTGCAGTGGCTGCTGCATTTTGTCGCGAGGCAGCCTAGCCACCATTTTCCGTCGTACTTCCATGCAGAAAGCGATTCTTGAGTCCAGAATCTAATTCACTACCCTTCTGAAGGTCATTTCTGAGGAATGGGATGAAGCTCTCAATAATTCCGGCATGAATCGTGTGCGTGTGCTCTCACATGTGTCCGGACAGGCATAGTGGTAGAATAAAGAATGTTGGAACACGTGTCGAAAGCAGCCACTGTAATGACGTAGCCACCTTGCACCGCATGCCGGAAAAGCCACCCGGTGGCTGCCGGTGGCTACCGCAAACTCTCTATTGCTCCCCAAATTATTTTGTGCTTCACAGGACTTTCGGACAAGCATTGTAATCCAAACAGGCTGTAGTCCTTGGTATGCTCATAGACGGTTCATCGGGAGGTGAGTTCATTTGCCGTTCTGAAAAAATCGTTCTGGCGTTGTGGCTTGGTTGTGGCAAAAATTGTTGGCGTTTCAGGGCGTTTTCACCCATTTTTTCGCGTTGTACAACGCACAACTAATCTGTCAAAAGTCTGATGGATGAAGCCGTTTGATCTACGCCACAGCAAACAAGACTTTCGAATTGTATCCTGCCACCATGGAGTCGCGGACATCAGCAGCCATCACGGACGTTCCAGCCATCCAGGACGCTCCAGCGCCGTTCTCCGGTCAACACGACCCAGAGGATAGCGCCGATGCTCCGGATTTCATCGTGCGATCCGGCGATGGTGTAGATCTTCACGTCCACAAGGCCATTCTCAAATTTGTGTCCATCTTCTTCCGAAACATGCTGGACGGCGCCGGGAGTGCAACCGATTTGCACAGGGATGGGAAACCGGTGGTAGTGCTCCCAGAGCCTTGTGATGTCCTGCACCGACTTCTTTGCCTGGCGTATCCCGGGTCAGCGGAACATTACTCGCTGACCGCTCAAAATTTGGATGGCATTTGGGCTGTGCACGAAGCAGGGGACAAGTATGTATTCAAGGGCGTACTCGAAATGCTGGAACGGATGTTAGCGAACCCAGTTCTCATCGAAGCCCATCCCCATCGAATATTCGCAATCGCGCGGCTCCGCGACCTTCCTGATCTCGCGCGAAAGGCAGCCTTGGCCACGTTGAAATTCCCCGTCTGTCCTCCAGATCTCGCGTTCCCTGAATTGGAACATCTCCTCGCTGCGACATTTCAGAGACTTCACGAGTTTCACCATGCGTGCGGAAAAGCGGCCGAGGATATCGTCAAGGCGAATTCTCGGGGCCAGGATTTTACCTCTCCCAGCACGTATATCACCCACGCGGAAGGCACAGAGCTCGTTTGGTGGGCATACAGGACTGACGACTACCACACTGGCAAATGCGGGCCCAACGTCACGGTCGGCTACCAGGGTGATTGGATCGAGTTCACACCTGCGCAGTGGTTCGTGGATCATGTCGACATACTGGCGGCCAAGTTACGAGTCCTTCCCATACCTCAAACGGTGGAGACACACGGCTGTACTCTTACCGAGGCGCACCGCGCCATGCTCAAGAGCTGCGATGCTTGTGCGGAGCACGCGGAACATCAGCTCCTCTTGTGGATGGATCAGCTGAGATCCCGAATCAAAGATTCGAACACCGAGCTTGGTGAGTGTCTTGACGTCCCGGGTCGTTCTCATGCATCTGCGAATTTTGTAGCCTCAAAATTGTGATTGGAGGGACCTTTTTGATATGTTGATAATTAGTACATACTGAAGCATTCTTGGGTTTTCCGTATTTTCTGACCAACGTAATGTTCCGAGATAGGGCTTTGACGCCGGCAAGAGTGGGAACGTTCAGGGGGTCCGGCTTCAGATGTGTCAAATGGCGGATGAATCAGAAAGTGGAGCAGAATCAACACTGAATTCTGGTCGGGCACGGAGTCGTGAGAATCGGGTGAGAGCAAAGCGTGTTCTTGATCAGGTTTGGCTCACATCAAAATCATAGGCGCCGGGTTGGCGCCCGCTCTTTTCTCTCTCCCACCCAACTCTCACCACGAAGCACTGGTTTCCTACTTTCCTTACGCAAATTTGGGCGCGCTACTCACAGTACTGCAACTTTACTATGATTCCGCTGTGGGAAGGATTTTTCATGTTGTGGGGCCACTGCGGGCGCGCTTTCATACGATAGACGCTCGTAGGCTGTATGGTCGTGCGCAAGTCATTCTGATGACAGGCATCGTCGTTCCCACCCCGTGCCCGCTCTTCGACGTCCCCCGTCCAAGTTCTCCAAGCGCAATGTTGGAATTGTCTTCCCTCGACAAGTTGTCGGCGGCATGAGATACCTAGTCTTCCTCGCATTCTTCCTCATCCTCCTCTTCGATCGATACTATCCCCAGCTCCGGTGGCCGCCGCCTGCAGGCGTACTTGGATGCTTATGCGCCACATCCACATTGATCAACGCCGTCTATGTGTTCTGCATGGAGACTGCACAGTTCGCCAGCGACTATTTACGGCTCAACCGCTATTTGTCCGCCAGCCCTACCTCCGAGCCCGCTGCGCTCGTGGCCGGCACCGCTACATTGCCTACACACACCCGAATAGCAGCCGCACCATCGTCTTCCAGCCTGCTCTTGCGGTTCTTCACCGTCGCCATCTATGTTTTTCTGCTCATATTTGTGTGGTGGAAGGACCTCGCTTTCCTAGAGCGGCCGCCGCTCGAGATTCTCGGCGCAGTGCTGGTCTTTTTCTTGCATGGGCCCCTGATGATCCTCGACTTGCTCGTAAGCGGGGTCATTTTCGCAGTGGTGCATCGCTGGCGGTATGGCATAGAGGTGTCGGCTCAAGCACCAGTCCCGGCAGTCGAGGTTCTGGTCAGCGAGGGAGTAGCGCTCGATGTTCACGATTCGAACGAGAGTTGAAGAAGGCTTGAGTCGTTGTGAATTACATATATCATCTTTCAAATTTGCATCGGTTAGCGGTTATTAGGGAATCTACTGTACTTATGGTACGGAAAGGATCACACAAATCGTTTGTCCATGGCATTGGCAAGGAATGTCGATGGAACGTAGTCACATGCATCATTTCTTGCCTCGTGATCGCGATTGCGCGCAGGATGTCCGAATAACTCCCGCCACGAGCCTGTCCCCTCACTCGCTGAAACAGGTTCAAAAAAACTGGATGCCCTATCACATTCTGCATTTGCGGCACAAAGCACAAGACTCGATACGACGACCCCAGCACCTCAAGTACGCACAACGTACGGTAGCCGCTATCCCACGAAGGAAAAGAGAGTCCTTGATACCGCCTCACCCAGGTCACCAGAGAACGCAGGTGCAGGAAAAGGTTAGATCGAATGCCACACACACAGCAAGTCTATTACGCAAGACGGCAGTCCGCGAACTCGACGTCGACGTCCAGACAGAGAAGGGTCGGCCTGCGAACCATGCCATGCATCCTGCCAGCCCGTCGCGCGGTGTCTCCATCCTTTTCGTCGCGCTGTGCAGCGCTGGAGCGCAGCGCAGCGGTGAGAGGAGGGGAACCTATGCCGCTTCTTTTTGCCTCGGGCGCGTCACAAACGTACGCGGCATGCAGCTCACAATGCGGATTCGTCCACAAGACACGTAGCATGTCCTTCGGGCTCGTCCCCGTGCATCCCTCGACTTCCCACATGCATTCTCACCGGTCTGTACCTCACTCGCTTGAACGCGTCCAAGGCGTACTAGTCGAGTTCTCGGCGATACACACCCCTCCAGGTATGAGCTGCTCAGGTAGAGGAGAACCTCATTGAGGGGGCAAGCCCTTGATTCGAGGCCTCGCGCGGGTTGCCATAGAACACAATTCCATCCTGCACCCCCAGCGTCCCTCATCCGACGAGGACGAAAGACAGATGACTCGTGCCCTCGCCTCGCGCCGATCCAGCAGCTTCAGACGATAGCCATGCGCACGAAGGTGCTGAAGGGAGCGCGAAGGGACGTGGAACCAATGAGCATCCTCATCGAGGGGACACGCGGCGGTCGCAAGCGCACATTACTTCCTCCGTACTCGGCGCCTCCACCTCGAGCTCCATCCCCCGCGCGCACACTGCAGCACCAACCCATACAAGCTCCATCCCCCATCGCGGTGGTCCCTCCCTCGAGCGCGCGAAGACGACAGCCCGCGAACTCGACGTCTAGAAAGACGAGCCGCGTCGCGCTATGATCACTGCTTCTTCCCCGTCGCGCCGGGACGTGGCGTAGAGACGGTCGTCAATACAAGGAGAGACGACTGGGCGAATGCGGGCAGGGTATAGCATGGCAATCTTCCCCTTCCCTCTTCCTGCCTCCGGCGCTTCGCATCGCATCACACGCGGCGTACCGCTGAAGATCTGGATGTCGCGCGCGGATCCGGTCTCTCGGTCTCGGTGTCGTCACGTTTCTCCGAATCCGTACTACGACCTTCTAGTCCCCTCCCGGACCAAGCAAGTATCGAGCTCCAACTTCCTTCTCTCAGGCTCATAGAATGATACGCGCGCGAACTGGGTCTCTCCTCGACGACACCATGCGTACACACAGCCTCAGAGAACACCGTCCGTCCCCGCCCCTGCACGTCCCAGCGCTAGCCGCAAACGCCCACGAAGGAAAGAAGGGAGAAGGGAGGAGAGCGTATACAAAACCCAGCACGTCGCGTCGGGGATGCACATGCGGGGGTCTTGGCTGGTGCCCGATAAGACGATGAGACGGCCAGGCTAGGTGTGGATGGATGAATCCATGACGTGGCAGTGGTGGTGGTGGTGAAGTTTGCGAGTCAACGCACGTCACCCGTGTTCCTGACCTTCTCCCCCTGGCACCTCGACGCGACGCTCGGTGTATCCCACCTGTCGATCTCCCGCGCGGCGCGCATATGGTCCCCACACTTCGCCTGGGGCTAACCCCACATCCAGATCCACGCACCCTCACCGCCCCTCCCCCTTCCACCTCCTCACCCGCAACACCCCCCTGCCCCCATCCCACAGCCTCGGCAGCCGCTCCACCACCGTCCTCGAGAAAAGCTCGAACGCCTCCGAGAAGCCGACGGAGAACTTCTGGTAGCCCATGAAGGTGAGGGTGCGGAGGTGCGGGTACGTCGCGTCCGTGTGGGCGTGCGTGTGGGTGGTCGTTTCGCCGCCAGGGTCAGGGTGCGTGTGCGTGACGTAGGTGGAGCTGGTGAGGGCGGAGGAGGAGGGATCGGCACCGAGGAGGGCGTCCTCGAGCGCGCGCCACGTCCCCGCGGGGACGTCGAGCAGCTCGCGCCGGATCATGCTGTGGTCGAGGGAGAGCTCCTCGAGCGCGCATGCGGTCCCGATCCTTCCGCGTTCGGGGGAGGAGGAGGAGGAGGAGAAGGAAGGAGCGCGGAGGAGCGCACAGAGCCATGCGAGGGAGGCAGAGAGGGAGGCGTCGGGGCCGTCGCGGAGGTGCAGCGCGCGGAGGCGCGGGAAGTGGGAGGGGAGGGTTATGTGTGGGGCGTTGGGATCGGCGCCAGCGGGGGCGGAGAGGGGCATCGCTGGGTGAGGGTTAGCGCTGGGTTACGCTGTAGGGAGAGGAAGACACGCACGTGGATCGAGATGCAGCGTCAGCTCGCGCAGGGACGCCGCCGCCGCAAGCACGAGGGGCGGGCGCGCGTCAGGTGTGTCGTAGTCGTCTAGAAGGTACAGCACGTCAAGCGCGAGCGTCTCCAGCACCGCGAGTGCGCCGTGCGGGAGGAGCCACGCGCCAAGCGGCACGAGGATCTTGCAGTCGCCCGAGACGCGCAGGGTGCGCAGGCGGAGGCTGCGCGCGGCGGGCATGGGGAGCGCAGCGTCGGTGGCGGACCAGATGCCCCAGCCGAAGGCTTCGGCATGCACGATGAGTGTCGTGAGCGCGGGGCAGCCGTCGAGGAGTGCGGCCCAGAGGGGGAGTACCCGGATGCGATCGATTAGGACTTGGACGGTCGTGAGGTGACGTGCGGCGTCGGCGAGGACGAGCTCCTGCGTGGGAGAGAGGTGCCGGAAGCCGAATGGGTCGCTGTGCGCGATGAGGTGAGTCATATTTGGCAGCTGGGCGAGGGTGGCGGCGGGGAAGAGCGTGGATGCGTGGGTGTTGGACATGGGAATGTCTACACAGCGCACGTAGGAGGCCACTGCGGGGGAGGATTCTACGAGGGTACAGAAGGTGTACATGTTGCGGGCGGTAAGGCGCACGGTGGAGAACAGTTGCTGTCGGGTCCATGGCACGAACGCGGGCGAGATGAGCGCGCAGGTTCGCAGACCAGGACGATCATGTCGGAATTCGCTGACGATTTTGTCCACCAGTTCTTGCGGGAGGTCCGATATCGACGCCATTCGGTTAACTTCTCCGTGCAAGTCTCCGCGCATCAAAACAAGTCACGACAGAAAAGGTGGCGCTGTAAAGATAAGATCGGCTAGATAACACGCGCGATATGTTCAAGTTGAAAATAGCAAAGAGAAAATTCACGCCGGCAATTTCGTCTTGTCTGCTAGTTCCGAGCTGCCGATCGTATCAATTAGAGCTCAAATAGATATCCCACTGGCAGAAGATAACCTTTGAATTGGACGCTCTCTTCTACTGGTACTAGCAGTTACCCGTGCTACGCCACGGAGAGTTGAGTTGGGCAGTTCCAGAATGCCCAGATATATAATTTTACTCAAACAGAAGATGCCGTTGCCGACCTTCAGTCGACTCCTGGCGGCCTCGTGTGCAGCCACCGAGACTTCGATATGTTCTCAGTCAATGTATACTGGCTGCATATGTCGAGAGAATGGCCTGCAAATGCTGCTGGTTCCTGACAGAACTCCTACGACTTGTGTCTCCTTGCATTGCTACAACTGCTTGAGCACTGAGCACCTGGTTGATTTGATTCATGATTAGGTGCTAACCTTCTTTCCAATGCCTCTCCTCTTGGGGAAAGTCCTACGATGTTTTTTTTTTTTTTTTTTTTTTTTTTTGCCTTCGGGCATCTCGGGCATGTTCAAAGCCCACAGTTAAATTTGAACATCTTGTTCACTTTGAGTGCCAGATCAACTGCAATCCTAAGACAGTGTTGAGACTGGTTTCCTCAACGCCAAGTTCAACTTGTTTTCTTGAAAAATTTCATTTAACTCATGCATCCGCCTGCCTTGATCTCTCCAATGGACTGGTTGACCTCTACCCAGGGTTAGAATTACCTTGATGCACCCTTCAACATATTTAAAATCCGGCCCGCATGCTTTCAGTTGGTAATTGCTTTCGAAGACAGGGGTATTGAAGATCTCAACATTTTAGGAAGTCAACATTTGACAGCTATTTTGAAAACGATAGACAATTTATTTTTTCGAGCAGAGTTCGGCTAGCTCTAGCCGATGGCATCCAGCTCCAGAAAAAGGCTTCATGACGAGCTTTGGGGTTCTCAAATGCAAGTTTGTTGAGCTTGCGGGCCCCGGTCCGAACTTTGCTCGAAAATGAAAATTGGCTATCGTTTTCAAAATAGCCTGAATGGAGCATCTCGTTCAATCACGGCACATTGTAGCCACTTGTCTTAACATCGGGGTGGAGCTGAATGCACAAATTCAACATCACAGCCAATTGTGGAGCAGACTCGGACTCGGTACTTAAACGGGTGCCTAACAACACGTCATTTGGACTCTTGGACCGGTTTGACTCGAGACAAACGGTGTTCGATTGTAATATAGATATAGATACTGTGCGGAACCAAGCATTGTCTTTCAAACAGCATGACATTTCAATCAAGTGGACTCGATGCCCGCTCGTCCGCGAAGAAAGCATACGGTTTCAAGTTTAGACACAGCATTTTTTATTGTTTTATTGCTGTAAATGCGTTACACTTTTGACCGTGCTAGCTGACAGATTGTCAGCTTCCCAAGATAGGGAAAATTACCAAGCCGGGAACCTTCGAGGTCTTTGGGCCTGTACCCAGCAAGGCTAGTCGACTTTGACCCTAATAGATGGGTTTCAGGCCGGCCGTCGCCCTTTTCATTGATTGCATTGCGTATATAAAAAAATTGCGATATGGAATTGGGCACCGAGAAGAATTCATGGCAGACGAAGGCCATAATAGGCGTTAAGATTCAATCGGAAGGTGCACGGAATTGTGAGTAATTTTGATACAGATATCTCGAAAATGACTTTCGAACACTCTAGTTAATTTCTCCCATTCGCCAGCGCTGACAACTATGATGTGGTACCGTTTCTGATCGATTCTTGTCAACAGCATGGAGTGTTGGCTGTCAAACCATTCTCAGCATCCAGAATCGAAAAAAATGTTCAGTTCATACGCAGCATTTGCCTGGTACATGACATCTGTGCCCGTCCTCTGGACGACGGCTGTGGTCTGGGCTTTGGTCGTGGTTTTCCTGTACCCTACAGAGCGGACACCTGGGCCTGTGGGGTTCACGGTAGGCCCCATCCTTTAGAATATCGTTCTTCAAGGGGTTGGTGACTGAAATGACTGCAGCGTTGGACGGAATTCCTGGCGCTTTTATGCCTAATTGGAGTGGTCTGGAATTGGCCTTTTCAACGCGATCAGTACGGCGCGTACTCAATCTAGAATCTGCCGCTGTGCAGCATGTTCTGAGAGATTCTTGGAGAACCGAAAGAGTCCTAAAGATGCCAGCTTGACCCAATCCACGCCACTCTATTTGGCCGCAGCTGTAGTCGTGGTTTTCCAGTCAATGTATCGAAGAAATAACTCTACAGGTAACAAACATTGTTTGAACTCTGGAGAAGGCCCATGGACATCTAATAAAGATGCTAATTGCTGAGAATGCGGTGGTGACAGTGTTTCATAGTACGCCTGAGAAGAAGACAGATTTGGTGCCGAAACAGTACAGCTTGACCGACTTCCGGTCGTCTTCGGAGACTGAGTGGCGGTAGAGCTAGAGATACCGTACTCAAGGCATTGGACACGGGGCCGTAGACATATCAAACATTACCCCAACATTTGTAATAGTGGCGGTCAGACAAGACGATTCTAGGTGATTCTCACGTTGATTCTGACAACGATTCTGGAATTCTTTTTTGTGAAATTTAGGTGAGAATTGCTCAGAATCGTCTTTACAGCCAGTTGCAGTACCGAAGGCGCGCACAAAAAATTTTGGTTTTGGGATAGTTTCAAAGAATTCCCGATATTTCAGTCAGTTCTTTACCGATTCCAATAAAAAGTAGATAGATATACTCGGCTAATTCACACGCAATTAGTGGTAGAAATGAATTTGTGAATTATTATGTATTAGATGATTTCTGGTGTTGGTCTGTTTTCGCACTGAATGCTGTCTAGCATGCTAAGAACATGTCCCAGCGACCTAATATTTTAGTATGGACAACACGTATAACCAAGGAAACATGTGATAGAGTCAGAAACACAGATAAATCATGTACAACCCCTCTAGCTTCCTTGACTACATTTGCCAGTTTTGGCATTGAGAGATATTGTAAATATTACATTTATCTAGGGTTTCTATATATTTCTGGCTCTATCATATATTTCCCTAGTTATACACGTTGTCCATACTAAAATATTAGGTTGCTGGGACATGTTCTCAGCATGCCAGACAGCTTTCAGTGCGAAAACAGACCAAAACCAGAAATTACCTAATACATCATATTTTCACAAATTCACTTCTATCACTAATTGCGCGTGAATTAGCCGAGTAGATATATCTACTTTTTATTGGAATTGGTAAAGAACTGACTGAGATATCGGGAATTCTTTGAAACTATCCCAAAACCGATTTTTTTTGTGCGCGCCTTCGGTACTGCAACTGGCTGTAAATTACAGCTAGTGTCAGTACTGAAGGCGCGGATCAAAAATTTCCATTTGGGTGATTTTTGATCCTCTCCAAAGAATTGTCTGTATCTCAGTCAATTCTGCACAGTTTGACATGAAACCTAGCTGGATCTTCCAGAATAATTCAGGTTCAATTAGTGATAGAGCTAAATCGATAATAATATCCCATTTTTCAATCCTCACAAAATCCCACTCCTCAGGTGAGATTTTCACCTATTGAGCTCAAATTAGGCCCAATGAGTCTGTATTTTTGTGAGGGTCAGTCTATAGTAGTTTAGAATGCCGTCATAGAGCCAAAAGGACGGATATGCCAGTGCAAGAATCTGCAGTTAGGTTTAAATACAGTTTCAACAGTGAATATGTATATGGATCCTGATAGGGGTTTTCAGCAGAGCATATAACAAAATCGGCTCTATGACAATGTTCATACTTGCCATAAATCGACCCTCACAAAAATCCAGACCCATCGGACATGCTTTGAGCTCGATAGACAGAAAACTGGCCCAGAGAGTTGGTTTGTGGGAGCATTTCAAATAATATATTATTGAGGAAGTCGCTCTATCACTAATTGCACCTAAATTATTCTGGAAGATCTAGCTAGGTTTTATGTCAAACTGTGCAGAATTGACCGAGATACAGACAATTCTTTGGAGAGGATCAAAAATCACCCAAAATGGAAATTTTCGATCCGCGCCTTCGGTACTGACACTAGCTGTAAATCAGAGTCAGAATTGTGTTCCTACAACGATTCTCGAACGCGATTCTGAGTTACGACGATTTCCCCACAATAAATTAATTCCAGAATTGTGTCCAGAATCGTCATCAGAATCACCTATTCAAATTTTACTCTGACCGCCACTAATGGTGGGAGGGCAAAGGGTGCGCTCCCCCGTGCAAGCGCACATGCCGATTTGACACAACAATAAGTCTCGGTAGACCTTGCGACTTCAGTACTATGGCTGTCCAGGACTAGCGTGGGGCACGGGTACGGTAAACCTGGCGGGTTTCCGGGTCGGGTAGGGCGGGTTTGGGTCA
This sequence comes from Mycena capillaripes, assembly GCA_029204075.1. Classification (NCBI taxonomy): domain Eukaryota; kingdom Fungi; phylum Basidiomycota; class Agaricomycetes; order Agaricales; family Mycenaceae; genus Mycena; species Mycena capillaripes. The sequence goes on from JARHKZ010000001.1 coordinate 3,432,716, forward strand.
CGGGTTGGGACGATGTTGAACCCGTGCTAACCCGGACCCGGCCCGCAGTGTACAAGGGTTCTTCACGATCAACATTTCACAATATTTTGGGGTGGAAACATGAGATAGGCTCCTACTTATGCTTTCTTTGTCTTTTTTGTCAGTATCTTGCCGTAGACATTGTAGTGCATGATCATTCGGAGATTGATGGCAGTTGAACACTGTTTCTTCAATCATTTCAAGCTCCAAAACCTGGGTTTTGGCAATGGAATAGGATCCTTGTGAATTAAATTTCACTAGAGCTCCTTCCTAAGTGATTATAGAAGCAATACCGCAGCGAAATCCGTGTGGGTCATGACCTGCATATGAACCCGCATGTACCCGTGAAAATGCGGGTACGGGTTCAAACCCCTACCCGTCGGGGGTAAGGGTTGTCCGGGTAGGGGTCTGGGTTGCTACTTTTCAACCTGTACCCGGATCCGTGCCCAACACTATCCAGGACGTATGTAAAATTGCGAGGTCACTGCTGCATAAACAATCTAATTACGTACGTCATGGCATCGGCACAATTCTCGGGATCCAGTTATAGCGCAACACTGTGCACAATCATGCCAGTGGCTTCAATGGATTCATACATCCCACTGGATGAAGATTTCGAGTTTTTCAGTGGAAATACAGTTTTCCACCGGTCAGTGGGACACCACGGGTCAGTGGGACCGTGGGACAATATGCCCCGATGAAGTCGTAATTCTAAGCAGACGGTCTTGAAATAAATTATACCTAGTCTTGCAGGTATCATTATCGTCCTGACAGACTCTTACGGCTGCTTAACACGAATCAAGTCCTCTGCTAAATCAGTTTGGTGGAGCACAAGATGAGACACCACTTTAATGGCTGGTTTCAAATATAGTAAAGACACAGAACTGTATGGATATATATTAGTGTTTCCAGTCACTTTGAGTGTATTCTGGGCTACAATGCATGAAGAGGAAATATTTTACTCTTAGCCGAGAATTTGGATGGTCACATCCCAAATAGGAAGTCACAATCAAAAATACCAAAATTGACCCTCGACGCGCCAACATGGTCGGACATGCAAAATCCGACACCAAGAAGACACAGATTCCTTGTTCTCACTACAACAAAAGGATGGCCACCACTGTAGACCAGTTTCACAACGAAAAAATGACAGCCAAACAAAGACATCATCACGCCATGTGACTGTCCCACTGTGTCACAGTCAAAACTTAAACTGCGTCCAATATCAGAGATAGAGGATTGGGGAGTGCGACTTATATAAGCTCGAAGATGATGGAATAAAAGACTAAAGAAATACAGTGACTAGCTACTCGACTTTATACTGTTCTACGGGTCGTGTGAACTAACTACATAAATATAACTACCATGAGGATCGCGAGTGCATAGTGATTGAAGACTGTCAAACGTCCGATCATATGCCATCCATAATTAAAACCTCCTTGCTTCTTCCTGTGAAGCATCCTGCTAACATGTGTCTTGAATGCCTTGTGTATTCCTAACACTCAACATGTGCTATCCTGGCGTCATGATGTCATTTCATGTGTTTATACAGCATTCTCCCAATCTTCCATAGATAAAAGATTATCATCGTCTCTGGGCGCTAATATGATAGGCGCCGTTATCTTATCATAGATAGGCGTTGGAACGATTAGATTAGGGTCAAATCGTGACATTACCCCCCTCTCAGGGTTGTCGTCCCCGACGACTGAAATGAACGTGTTTGTTTCTGGAATAAATAATTTCTTCGTCGAATATTCTAAGGATTCCTCCTTTGGTTTGTATCTTTTGATTAAATAATCCCAATGTCCTTTCGGTAGGATCGGCAATCTCTGTAGATTATGTTCTTTTTTGTATTTTTCTAAAGTTTTCTTTGCTCCTGGCAATAAATGGCGTGCTGGTTCCCATGTTCGTTCTCCAAGTGGATAATCTTTCCACTTGACTAAATATTGATATCCTCCTCCTTTCTTCCGATGTTTCAATATTTCGTCTACTTCGTATCTCTCTTCATTATTAATAATCTGCGGTCCGGGCCGCTTCTCTCTACGTTTCTCCGGTGGTTCGATATAGGGATGAAGTTTTGCCTCGTTGAAAACCGGATGTGACTTGTCTGTTTCGGGCAATCTTAACTTCCACGATGAAGCACCAACTTTTTCTAGGATTTCGTAAGGGCCTAGTCCCGTGTCATCAAGCTTCTTTGTTGGTCGATCTGTTGCGATGTCTTTGGCATCTAACCACACTTTATCGCCAACTTTAAATACAGGCGCATCTCGATGCTTAGCATCATAATATTTTTTCATCATTTTCTGGGTTTTTTCCAGTGCGGCTGCTGCTTCATCGTGTATCTTTTTCATTTTCTTTGCAAAGTCTTCTGCTGCCTCGTTGCGCGTCTCGATTACATTTCTATCCCCTTCCAGGGGTGGTATCCTTGGTTCGTAAAGAACGGTGACATGCTCGTTGACGAGCTGACTTTGTCATTATGTGTGAACTGGGCTAAAGCTAGCCACTCCACCCAATCCGATTGTCGATAATTTACAAATATGCGGAGATATTTTTCGATCTCTTGATTCATCTGTTCCGTCTGTCCATCAGTGATTGGGTGATGGGCTGTGCTTGGATTCATCTCGATCCCGAGGAGCTTATTAAGCTCCGTCATATATCCGCTAACAAATCTCGGATCCCGATCCGATATAATTTTACGGGTATTCCGTGGTATCTAATTACTCGATCCCTGATCAGTCTCGCCGCTCCTTCGGAAGTCAATTCCATATTTGTGGCTTAGCAGTGGATCATCTTCGAAAAGGTATCCACCCAAACATAAATAGCATTAAAGCCGTTGCTGAGCGGCAACGGTCCAATAAGATCTTCAGAGATCATCTGCCACAGTCCTTCAGCGATCATGTGCGGATTAAGCTTTCCTTGCTTATATCTGTGCACCCTCGTTCTCTGGCATGCCTCACATGCTTTTACATATTCCGATACTTGGTTGCCTATCCGGGGCCACCAATAATTACGTTCGACCATCTCTTGCGTTTGGTTCTCGCCTGGGTGACCCGCAAGAGGGTTATCATGGTGAAGTCCAATGATCTTATCTCGGAGTTCCTTGTTTCTCGGCACATAAATAAGACCGTTGTAATAAATAACGTCTTCTTTCTTTTCCCATCCAGGGAGTTCCTTTTTAAGCGCTTCTTTCACGCTTCTGTCTATCCTCTTCTCGGCCTTGATCTGTGACATGATCTCGGCTTCTGGTCCTTCGATCGTGATGTCCTGCGATCGGAAATATTCGGGTTTTAGAAGGACGACATTTTTGTTATCACCTTTTCCTTGGTCATGATCCGCCCGGCGGGATAATAAATCAGCTTGCTTATTTAAGGCTCCTGGCCTGTGCGATAATGTAAAATCGAAGTCCGCTAGTTCTTGAATCCATCGCGCCTGGCGCCTATTGACCTTCTGCGGAACTTTAAAATACTGCAGGTTTTGATGATCCGTCAAGATATCAAATGTCTGCCTCGCTCCTTTCAGTAACGATCGCCATTCATCTAATGCGAGCATTATCGCGAGCATCTCTTTGTCATAGATCTCGTAATTCCACTCTGTCTCGTTAAGTCTGTGAGACATGAATGCGACTGGTCGCCAAATTCCCTCCTGCTTCTGGCTGAGCACTGCTCCCGTCGCTCCATCCGATGCATCTGCCTCTACTCGGAACTTCCCGTGATCCGTTGGCAGTGCCAATATTACATCTTCTGCGATGCGATCCTTAAGCTTCTGGAACGCATCCGTCTGTTCTTTTCCCCAGGAAAAGCCTTCCTTTCCTGTAAGCCTTGTCAATGGCTTGGCGATATTGCTGAATCCTCGCATGAATCGTCGATAAAAGTTAACGAATCCAAGAAACGCTTGCATTTGTTTCAAGTTTCTTGGCTCCGGCCATTCCATGATCCCTTTGATCTTTGCGGGATCCATCCGGACCGAGTTGTGGGCAATGATCACACCCAGGTAGTCTATCTCGGTTCGTTCGAAATCACATTTCTCCGGTTTCAGGAATAATTTATTCTTCTCAAGGGTGTCCAACACCCGTTTTACGATCGCGTGGTGTTCTGTTAAATTATCCGTAAAGATCAATATATCATCAAGATATACGATCACTTTTCCTTCATTAATTAAATCCCGTAGGATATCGTTCATCATCGTTTGGAATGTGGCCGGCGAGTTTGTAAGTCCAAAGAACATTACCAGTGGTTCGAACAATCCCCGATTGGTTCGGAAAGCCGCTTTCCACTCGTCTCCTTCTTTGATGCGAACATTATTATAGCCCCATCGAATATCCAGCTTCGTAAATATCTTGGCTCCTCTGAGCTTATTAACCAGTTCCAAAATCAACGGGAGTGGGTATTTATTCTTGATCGTCATTTCATTTAATTTATGATAGTCCTGGGCAGGTCTCAAACTGCCGTCCTTTTTTTGAATAAAAAAGAATGCCGATGCCATCGGCGATTTTGATGGACGTATCCTGCCGCTTTTAAGGTTCTCTTCCAGGAACTCGTTGAGCTTCCCTTGTTCCGCTAGAGATAACGGGTAAATCTTGCAATCTACAGCCTTTGATCCTGGCTTAAGTTCGATTGCATGGTCCCACGGTCGTTTTTCCGGTAACGAATCGAAGGATTCCTTCGCGAATACTTTTACATATTCCCGGTATTGTTCCGGAATTTTCTCTTCTGTCATTTTCTCTTTTTCTCGGTTCGCTTCTTCTGCAAACTTCTGTGCACTAGTTTCTTTAAGTCGCAGAGCGATCTCCTCGGCAAAATCAACCATCAAGATTGATTCACCCTCCTATAGGAACCCATCTTTCTTCTTTCCAGAAGCATTTTCTGTTCCGTTCATTCGGCACTCTTCCGGGCATCTATTAAATATAATCTTCTGGCCTCGCCAATCGATACTTGGATTGTGTTTAAATAACCAATCATATCCAATAAACATTCTGGCCTTCCCAAGGCCCGTGACGAGGAACTTTTGACGCTCGGTGTGTGGTCCGATTTTCATGGTCAACTCAACGTAGTGAGTGATCCGTCCTCCGGTGTTCTCTGTCCCGTCCGCGTTATGGGCAACGATAGGCACATCAAGCTTTTTAAGCTCGAAACTTTCGGCTTTGGCATAGTCTCAATCGATGCATGTGGAAGTGCATCCGTTATCAAGAAGAGCCTTAACCGTGCGCGTCTTTCCCGTGTCTAACGCTGTCAATGTGACAGGCACCAGCATCTCATGATGCTTCCTCTCCTTCTGTAGATCTTGAAGCTCTTTCTTTAGCTTCAAATGATCCCATCCGCACATCTCCAGTGCTCTCCTAGCGAGCCACTTTGCTGCTTTGAGTCCACTAAGCCCTGCGGGCATGTCTCTTTCTTTTACTGCGACTCGGATCGGTTCTTTAGGCGCTTCCTCCTTAGATAAGGATTGAGCCTCCGCGACATCGTCGCCCTGTTTCTTCTCACTATTTTTCTCACTGGTTTGGGTTCCAGGGGGCGTTTTCTTTAAAATACAAATGGGAATATCGGTAGTATTTTTATGGGGTTTTCTACATCATCTACTACTATATTGTCCGGTGTACATAGATTGGTGCGTTCTTTTATATAATTTATAGAGTCCGTTCGGGTTAGTGTTGCCGCGGCTCGGCTCGGCTCGGCTAGCCGATCGAGCGGAGCCGATATTTAGCCAAGCCGAGCCAGCCGCTGGCAGTGTGGCTATCCGTGACTTGGCTCCGGCTCGAGCCGGCTAAAGCCACGGCTCAGCCGCAGCTTGGCCATGTTTTCCTGTTCTGCGCATCGCGCTGCTTTTGTCCATCTACTTGCCACTCTGCATGGCTCCTGGTATTGTCCGGATTACGCCCCACTTTTAGACGACTCTCGGGGCTACGCGCCTCTTATATCTCCATGCCAACCATCGCCTCGAGGCCAACTCATGAGCTTGTTCCCGCTTTTGTCCCGCTTGCTGGCCCTGACTTACGCCTCCATTTTCGCGCCTGATCGCGCCAGCGCCCTGGCTTTTCAAATGAACCTTAACATTCTCATATGGCATGGGCCTCTCATAACAAGTCTTACGCGCAGATTTCGACATGACTCCGCGCCGCCGCAAACAACACACTGGTAATGTGTGCATGTTCTTCGCCATTTTGCTCTTTTCTGATGCTAGCCTCAGTCAGAGCTTCCAAGCCTACTAATCGGCGTGCTCGTAGAGTTAAGATTCGGCCTCAACACCAGCAGTCAGTCAAAAATTCACTCCCTGTTCCAATTGACGGTGCGTTGTTTTCTTAGTGGTCATTGAATATTTGCTCAACACTTTCAGCCCCTCTTGATGTGTTCCTCACCTCGTCAATTTGATGGTACACACCATATACGCTGGTGACTAATTGTTTCAAAAATACAGTTTGATCTTTGCGCATCCGACACTCCCGCCCTTGTAACTGGCCTAAGCGCGGTTGTTTTACCACGGACCAAGCCCCAAAACACGAGGCAATTAATTGTTCGCCCTGCTGTTTCATCGAACAGCTTCACCCAGCGAGACAGTAGACTGCCAGTTTGGACGACAGCAATGGGGTTATGTACGGCTTACTGTCCTATCGCCTTGCCAATGCATCTATTGATCAATGCTTCGACTCTCTTCTGGTCCTTTTCAGAGTTTGATTTGCCTGCTACGGCTCGAAATTCACATCGCGCAACATCGGTATATATCATGGTCATCTTGCATGCAGAGTATTCCCAACACAATGCCACCCCGTCGCAAACCACCCACTGAAGCAGAACCAGCTCGTAAGTCGTCTATATTTTTTTGGCACTCTTTATTTATTTGACTCCGAAACAGCTGCAGCCCCGACTACGAAGTGTAGCCGGCGCGCTACCAGAGCTCCAACTGCGCCTGACAAAACCACGCCTCCACCTCCTACTCCTCCTGCACCTAGACGCCAACGACACCGAGCAGTCCCACCAGCCGAGCCTGCTCCCCCTCCTCCTGGAGCTGAGGACGTGCCTATCGCTACCGTTCCGATTGAAAACGGTGGTGGTCTGGATAGCGGTATGTTCCCAGGTTGTAATTTATTTAATACATGCTGAATGCTTGTTTCAGCTCTTCCGCCTCGTCCTCGTGACGTCTTCGACGACGATGGCTCTGACGCTGGCACTGCCGGCGCTGCGCCTCGTCGCAACGTGCATTTCGGAGGTGGTGGTGAAAGCGACGACGGGGAAGACTTTCCGGAGCCGCCAGCCTCAACACCTTCCCGGAGCCCCTCACCAACTCGCCAGCGCTCCTCGCGCCGCCGCCGACAGGGATCCCCTCGCGCTGGTCCGCACGCATCACCGGTGCCCGTCCGGCAAAAGCGCCGTAACGACCGGTCCAGCTCAGCATCGGATGTTTAGACATTCTTTGAACCAAAGGAACTAGGGGTGGGAGAGAAACGAGAGTGTCTTTTTTGCCTGTGCGTGTCATGCTGTGATTTTTCCGTTTTCCGTCTACTAACTGTCTGCAGGCAGCAGAAAGCGGCGCATCCTCACAGCAGAACAACAAAATTCTCGAAGTCAACCAGCACTGGAGTTCTGCGCAGACACCTCTTCGAAAATCATCTAGATGCGTGGGTTGAGGGGTGCGATCAGTTGAAGATCTCCATCACGGCAAAAGACGCGCTACCGCATGTCAATTCATATCGTGCGCGCAAGGGTCAGCATTCGGGTACTGCGCCTAACTCCGAACCAGCGGGGAAGAAGAGAACACCTTTCTCGCAACCGGCCTTTGTCGATGCCCTCATTGAATTATTGTCGGCGATGATCAGGTTAGCCTTACTTTTGCCTTCCTTTTCCAAATTTGACGTGCATTTACAATTCATAAATGTGGTTGAAAATGAACAGCTTCGTGCTATTTTTCTGATGTTACGCTCCGAGCTCAACGACTCCGACATTCCGCATCGGACTAAAATTCGGAAGCGGATCATTGAGATATGGGATGAGCATCTTGAAACTCTCGAAGCTGAGATGGCGGTGTGTTGCTTTCTTTCCATGCCCGCATGATCACCCTATTAATTTTGCTTTAATGTAGGAAGCCATCAGCATGATTTCGAGCACCACGGTGATAGGGTGCCTGCAAGGGCACGCATAAAAACCCCAGTTTTTATTCATTTTAAAGCATATCATTCGGGGAATGTGAGGCTTGGGAACAGTGTGCACACTCTCCTCGGAGTGGTATACTGCACCGCTGATGGCCGAAAGCCAGTGGGCAAACATGAGTTAGCAGTTCAACATTTAACTCTAACGAGTTAAATGTTCTACTAGTTGACCTTACCATTGGGCCCCGGGGGTCAGTTGATAGCTGAGTCCTTGGGTGCTGGAGGTGAACAAGAGGAACTACATAATCTCAGAGCTGGCCGCTAACTGTGCGGAGCCCCGCTGAAGTCGAGAGAACCTTATATCCGACTGTAGTTCCACCGGCAGAAGAGTAATCTTGCCCCGGGGGAACATTATGTTGTTAGATTAGATGAGATATCAGCGAGCAGTCAATCCAGCCATTGATAGATCTGCCCCCGGTAGACCTAGCCACTGAAATAGACTTTAAGATATCATTTTAATTCCACCAGCAGAAGAGTAATATACCCCCAGGAGAACAGGAAATTGGTCACAGAAAGTTAGACAAGATATTAGCTTCTTCCCACCAAGTTCTTTGGATCCCCGGGAAAGCCTAGTGATTTAGAATTAGTGTTTACCTGGCAGGAGAAACGCAGTTGTCTCCCGGGAGGTTCAATTCATCCCCCGGGAACACCGACTGACTGCCAGGGACAAAGATCACCCCGGTGAAGTTTAGATTGCCCCGACGAAGCCTCAGGTTTCTCTGGCAGAATCTTACTCCCACCGGACTTGGCAACGGGCCGGCAGCTGATTCACCTGGAGATCATCAGCGGATAATTTATATTTCCCTGCTGGACTTTGGGAGCTCCCGCTGGTCACCAGAATATTTTGAATGATAGACGAGACAGATTATTATTCAGTTACTCATTGCGCTGGCTCCTTAAAAACCAGTGGGAGAGTTTTTACTCTACAGATGTGAGATGAGACTTCCCCGGCGGAGTTTTATTCCCCCAGGGGACTTGGCAACAAGCACACAATAATGATGCAAGATGATGAATCATATGGTCTACCTCCGCCGGAAGACTATTATACTCACGGCTGCAAATAAATCTGATATTATTGGATGTTGAGCTCCCGCCGCTCAATCAGATGTTTCCCCGCTGACTGTTTTATCTCCGTTTGTATGCCCCGTAAAATGTATATAAGTCGTACAGTAGTTTAGATTCGGGAGTCAATCCTCTCCCACCTCCCGGTGACTGTAGGTAGTACTTGTAGACAGAATAAGAAAGAGATTTTGAAGTGAACGGTTAACATAGACATTAAGATTTCGAAGAGCACTTGATGAGAACCAAGCCGCCAGCGGTGTAAGTGCCCCTTTTAAGTGGCCAGCCGTCCGCCCGCCGTTCTAATCCGACCTCCCAGAGGTCTGGGTCTGAGTCAAGGTCGCCCGAAAGAGTCTTCCCGCTGGTCCTCTAAGCCCCGGCGAAGATCAGATCCCACCAGCGGGGCTGTTTGGCATTCAGTCTTCAGTATTGTTCAGCTGGACTAGATAGATTTTGATATGCGAGAAGACAAGGAAGTTGAGAAGCAGCCGATGTGAACCACGCCGCGGACAGCATAAGAGCTCGGCCAGCCAGCCTTGTAGCCAGCTGCTCCCGCCAGCAGTTCGACCCTCCCCGCTGGCTCTAGGAAGACTTCCCCGGGAGGTTTGGAGTCGAAGACACCTCGTCCTGTCGGTCTGGCCGCTGCTTGGGAAGCTGCCGGCATCGTAACTTTCTCATTCTCTGGAAGGTTTAGCTCCCGGTCTACGAGATACTCACCTGCGGCTCGGTCCGCTGGGTCAGATGGATATAAAAAGACTAAAGACTTGCCCCGGTGGTCCTGCTGAAAGCTATATTTAGTTCCCCTGGCGCTACCTTTGAATTGTGGCTTGCGGTCTTTGTGATTGAGATTTGGGTTGTATTTGGTGTTGGTGTTGAGTTGAGTTTAGGCTCGCTCCTCCCGCTGGATCCAGTCCATTTTGATTTCACGGCTGCACCCGAGTGCACCGTTTCAACGGATTTATGGAGTGACAAGAAGAAGACGCCGTTCATGGCGGTCACCGGCCACTGGCTCCAGGCAAAGCTAATCAACACGCCTGCCAGTCCTCAGTATACTTTGACGCTGCGCACTGATTTAATCGGATTCCTGCGAGTACCTGGCCACCACGATGGGGAGCATTTGTCGACCGCATTTCTATATGTTATCGATCGCATTGGCATCGCGTCAAAGGTATGCCACTGCTTCTTTGAGTTATCTCTTTGATCTTAAATTAATCCCAGCTTGGCTGGGTTACTCTCGACAATGCACCAAACAACGACACAATGATGATGGTTTTGGAGTCTGAGCTCAACAAGCGCGGAGTACCGTTCAGAAAACTGGAGCGGCGGATTCGGTGAGTTTTATTATTCCTCCGAGCTCACAATCTGATCGTTATCGAAGATGTTTCCCCCATATTGTAAATTTAGCGTGCAAAGCCGTGTTAGGTGCCATTACCGACATGGATTTTGCTGCATCGGGAGCTGCTGACTTCGAACCTGCGGCTGGTGAGCCGGGAACGTTCTTAGCGGCAATCGATCGTGATCCTATCGCAACGGTCCGAACAACTGTTCGGGTGGTACATGATTTCTTTATTCTGTTATTGCCTCGACTGATCTCTGCATTTTCTAGATTAGTGCATCTTCTTTACGACGTCAGTATTTTTCGGAAGTTCTCAAAGCCCTTCAGCAGAAGGACTTGCAACTCTTGCGGGACGTCGATACGAGGTAGTCATCAACATTAATTATGATAGACCGCGCTACTCTTCTGCGTGAGGTAACTCAGATCATCTTCTTACCGGTATTGTTCTTAATTTGTACAGGCGATCGACAAGTTTCTATCTGACCCTCAATTCCAGGACCTCCATAAATACAACCTTGGCGACAAAGAATGGGAGGCTCTTGAGGCGTTCAAACGGATATTGGCGGTACATCGTCTTCTTCACTACATCGGAATTCAATTCCGACTCGAGTACTACAGGTACCACATGCCTTTCAACAGAGGCTCTCTGCCGTAAAGACCCCTACCCTCGGGGACGCGCTTCCCGCGTTCGAGGCGATGATCAAGGCGTGGCAAGCACAACAAGTCAAGTATCCTGAGACGGCGCACATCATCCAGAAAGGAATCGATAAGTTGGAATTATATCAGGAACGCGTCGAGCATGTGCCAGCCTACATCTTGTCTATGGGTGAGTTCACTATTTCATTGTAGCATCATTACTCACTATATCTCAAGTCATCAACCCTGCCATTAAACTTCGCTGGTTTGAGCAACACCAGCCAGAGCGAGTTCAAGAGGTCAAGAACCTATTTTTACGTGAGGTATGCACAGCGCGTCGATTATTTTGGCCATTATCTGACGTGTATTAAGCTTCGTCCCTACCGCACCAACCTTGCCAACACCCCCGCTCGGCCCTCACAGGCCAACTGGGCTGACGCACAGTCAGAGCCTGAAAGATGAGGTTGATTCATTTTTCATGGAAGGTCCATATACTCTCGGATCAGTCCGCTACTGGCAGGTATGTCGTCTCCGTTTCTTCTTTGAATTAAATTTGAATTTCACTTGATAGGAGAATCAGCTACGACACCCTACTATATTCGTACTCGCGTTGGATATTTTGCCCATCCAAGGGTCTGCTGTCCCTTGCGAGCGTGTCTTCTCTTCCAGCGCTGAGACTGACACCGTCCGGCGCAATCGTACCGCGCCTGACCTGATGGAGGCGGTCCAAATGCTCAAATTCTCCATCAAAAAAGGCCGCGGACTAAATTTCACAGCCGGGACGTCGAGAGAGGAGGAAATTGACTTCATGGAGGCAGAGGCAGAGCATCGGGGACTGGTACCAGAGGATGCGACGGGCTATAGTTCTTTCATACAATCATTACTTAATCTCGAATACCACTCCGAGTCCGAGTAGTTTATCGTTTCGCCGTTATTAATCATATATGTTCTTCCTCATTATTTTCGACAAAGAAATGGCAGGAGTGTAATATATTCAGGGGGTTTGGTTGTACACGGAGAGTTATAATACAAAAATACGTACACCGCCTCCCCAACGCACACATTTGCACGCGCGCCGATGCATGATGCGACCGTTACTAGATTCATGCGTGGCGTCGTTGTACCAAGTGGAATAGCGGAGGGTACGTCGGGGACCCAGCTTGGCATCATGCAGGCTGACTGTCAACGGGGTGGGAAGGGGTTGCGTGCCCCTGGAGCGATGACGAGAGCTCGATTAGGGATGCCAGATGCCTGTGTGCATGCGATGGAGGTCCTCGAAGTGCCTCTTGAAGAGCCGAGGCATTCCAGGATGTGCACGAGCGCGCGCAATGGTAGGTGCAGGTCATTTCAGTAAAATGAAAGCAAAAAAATGTTGTGACGCACGGATTTCTGGATCAACTAATCGCTTTCAAGTGCATCAACTAGACAGCTATTTTGCCGGAAAATACTGAAGGTTTGGGAGGTGGGGACGTCCATAAGAGCCGCAGAAACTACTAGGCCTTCGATGATGCAAAGAGGAGGTAAACAGCCGAAGCAATGCACACCAGACCCAAGATGGATGAGAAATGAGGTGGGAGGCGTCCATAAAGCTTTCAAACGGCCTTTAAGATCTGGCAGAGTGTGTACAGCGGAGGAGAGTGGAGGAGGAAGCAAGAGATGGTCGCATACACAATGTTGATCGGGGCTGATCATGTACGGCACATCAGATAAGGATTTTCTACGAATGTCGTCGATTTTCAACGTCGTGTAAAGCCTCAAGCGGTGGTAAGAGGTCTCAAGGGTCGTGGGGGAGCATAAGGCCACAAATGTTGTCCGAGCCGCAGCTGAGCTGAGGCTGAGCCGCAAGCCGCCCAAGCCAGTCGTCCAAAAATGGCTCGGCTCGGCTTTAGACGGTGATGGCTCCGAAGCCATCAAAAGCCGAGCCGAGCCAGCCGTAGCCGAGCCGCGGCAACACTAGTTCGGGTCGTATCCGTAGTCATCTCTTCTTCAAGAAGAGTATATTTATTGCATGAGGGAGGGGGTACCGATGCGGCCTTGATCGGGACCCTCTTTAAAAACCCTTCTCACGAAGGATGGCCGCCAGGGCCTGCAGGTCTTCCTGCGTGTAGTGCTCGGTTTGGATGGATCGAATATTGAATTTTTTCTTGGGAGGCTCCGGGCACTCCCGCTTCATGTGACTGTCCTTGCCGCAGTTATAGCATTTAAAGGCTCACGTCTGCTGTCTTGCCCTGTCCACGTCCATGGTGTCCGGATCTCTTGCTGGTGGGGCCACTTGTGTCATCCCTTTGTTAGCAGCGGGCTGTACTGTCTGTTCCACCCGGGGAGACCAAAACTGTCTCCTCCGTCCTTGTCGGATCTTGTCTCTCTGCAGATTGCCATCTATCTGCATCAAGCGGGCTTTGAAATCCTTGTACGTGGTGGGCAAAGCCGTCCCCCCCAGGTAGATTTGAGAAATGATCTCATGTCCAATGAGATCCTCCAGTAGCTCAACCAAAAAGGCATTGTAACCTGTTGTTGTTGAGTTCGGGGAGTACCCCGCCTGCTCCGCATAGAGCTCGAAATGCTGGAAAACTCCACCAGCGACATTTTTCCCTGACACGTAGTCATCAGCTTCAGGTGGGCCAACTGCGCAAGGTTCTGATCCTTGAACGTGGCTTCCAGTTCGACAATCAACTGGTCGAATGTGTAGGTGGTCGGGAGGGTGCAATTGACGAACATCCTCTTCTTCCAGTTTCGGACCCAGTCCGAAGCTGTGCAATCTGTTCCGTCCGCATTTCGGAGGAACGACACGGTGAAGAAAACTTTCTTCTTGTTGGTGTTCAAATCATCGTCATACGCGGCTATGTAGGTGGACAGGGAGTTGTGGAAGTTATTCCAGTTGGTCTTGTCACCGTTAAAGAACGGCGGGGTGGTGGCGAGGATAACCTTAGACGACATGTCTAGGCTTAGGAGGTGGAAGGGAAGGGATAGTGGTGACGACGGATGTGTGGTAGTCTGCTGAGAGGGTGAAGAGGATAGTGGCGGGCACGAATCGCTCTCGTCTGAGGAGTTGGTGTGTATACGGGGTGCCCAACGGGACACTGTGGCGAATTCCGCACAAAGCGGTGGGTGAATTCAATGCGGTCTTTTGCAAGCGAAAATATCCCGGGTCTTCTACGACACCCCCGACGATAGCGAGATGGTCCTCTCCAAAGATCTGACCAGTGCTCCTACGACTGCATTGTGGCTGGGGACGGACTCAACGTTTCCCGTGGCCAAGCGTCTGTTCACTATAGTGGACCGCTAATGATTGGCGCTGCAATTATTTAGACTCGCTGTGGACGAGGTAGTATGTTGGTGCGTAAGAATGGGTCTTCAAATACGAGAATCCAAGAAGAAAGGTAAGGATGACGCAAATAGTGCGCGTAGTGGGGGAGAAAGGGAAAGGAAGTCGGTAGGGGACAGCGGTACGAGGGTATGAAGGGTAGTCTTTATTATGTCACAGTCAAAACTTAAATCGCGTCCAATATCAGAGATAGAGGATTGGGGAGTGCGACTTATATAAGCTCGAAGATGATGGAATAAAAGACTAAAGAAATACAGTGACTAGCTACTCGTCTTTATACTGTTCTACGGGTCGTGTGAACTAACTACATAAATATAACTACCATGAGGATCGCGAGTGTATAGTGATTGAAGACTGTCAAACGTCCGATCATATGCCGTCCATAATTAAAACCTCCTTGCTTCTTCCTGTGAAGCGTCCTGCTAACATGTGTCTTGAATGCCTTGTGTATTCCTAACACTCAACATGTGCTATCCTGGCGTCATGATGTCATTTCATGTGTTTATGCAGCGTTCTCCCAATCTTCCATAGATAAAAGATTATCATCGTCTCTGGGCGCTAATATGATAGGCGCCGTTATCTTATCATAGATAGGCGTTGGAACAATTAGATTAGGGTCAAATTGTGACACACTGAGTAGTGGCAGAAGTTCATTCTGGTTACACCCCCATTTCAGTCTCGAAAATTAAGCCCTCTTATACAAGGATGTACAATGTAGCAATGAAGCTTTTGTATGACTAGGATTCAAAAAAGAGGATCAAAAACTGGGCACATCAGCCTCTTAATTTAAGTGTCCCACTGACCGGTGGATAACTGTATTAGTAAAAAACTTCCTTTATTTTTCAGACATTTTTCACTGAAAAAGTAGCTGAAAAAGTTGAAACTTTTTCAGGCCTTTTACAGATCAAGGTGAAAATTTTGAAATAAAATGTGAAAGTACTGATTTTTTTTTAAATTTCTCACATATTTGTTCAGCAAAAAATGTGTGAAAAATGAAAGAAGTTTTTCACTAAAGTTTTCACTTAAAAACTCAAAATCTTCATCCAGTGTGCCCTCATCGGCGGCAAGATGTCTTCAGCTGAGGACACCACTCTGTTCCATCATTGCCCGTGCTTCAAGAAAATGTCCGCCCATTTGACTCATATGCTCTTTGCAATCTCATTTGTCAGCAACAGCGCTTAGGTCAGCCTGACTGTGCCAAAGCCTAACACAACCGCAGCCGAGCCCCAGGTGTTGAGAAGGAATCCGTCACCGCTCCATAAGCGAATGACCGTATATCGAGAATCTGAGGTGTGGGAATAACCCGAGTGAGGAATAACCCGGTCCTGGGGAACCCGAGCAAGGGTTCTCTGGTCTGGGTTATCCATATAATCCACCACCCACAACCCTGTTAAGGGATAACTCGGTTGCGAACTAAGACAGGGGTTGAGAAGATAGGAGACGAGGTGTTGCCAAGAGAAGAGGAAGTCGAGGCAAGACCAAGTCAACGAGACGATGAGAGCAAGGCAGGCTCAGGTCCAATACCAGGCAGTTCAGGTCAAAGTAAGTCCGATGAATAGACGAGGTAGAATCTACTGTACGGGAGATTCTACTTAGGTTTATATACAATAAATAAAGGAGTCTGATCGTAGGATAAATATAAAGGCCATATGTAGCGTAAAGGGGAAATGAATTAGTATAACACAAAGGAGTCGACAGGTGGAGCCAGGGGTAAGGCACCTGTGGAGTATCAAGGGGTTGGCAGGGGAAACCAGGGGTTAACACTGCTAATAAAGAGGAGTCAAATATGAATCCAGAGGGGTCGTTTCAGAGTAAAGGAGGTCGGGTTGTTATCGCAGAATAACCCGAGCAAAGCCAGTCAAGGCAATAGTGTTTGCTGGGAGTTGACAGTGAGTAATCCACCCTGTAAAGGGCCTGGCTGGGGGTTCTATGTGCATGTGTTGTGAGGAATAACCCGGAGTGTCCGGGTTATTCCCAAAAAGGAAATGGTAGAACCCTGAAAAGGAAAGTGGTAGGTCAGATCATGACATCATGCCTGAAAAGCAAAAACATCGAGCCAATGAAAAAGCCAGCTCCAAAGGAATGCTAAGAGTCACACAATCTTAGGCCACATGTACCAAGAGACGGACACCTCACGGAGTGCAGAAAGATGTGGTACGTTGAGACAGCCCGTGGGCAGCTAGGGTTAATATCTTGCATTTTTGCGACTTTTTGCAACTATTTACCTGGTCCGAGGAGCCTACAAAAGCATCCCAGCTTCTGAATGGCAGAGCTAGGAATCCTTTTGGTGGTACAAAGGAGAGTCAGAATTTCAAGCTGCTGACTGTAGTATTACAAGCTACACAAGTTAAACACTCCATGTTAGCTGGATACACACACTAAGAGGATGCACACAAAAGCCCAGAGGTTCTGAGGAGGTAGTGTCTGTACTAAAGGTACCCAAAGGACTGCACAGGAGAGGTCTGCAGAGTGAAACTGGTCCTGTCTAGGGACTCCACTATTGACAGATAGATGTGCCGAGGATATTTACAGCTTCTATTCTGTACAGAGACATAGGACAAATTGGACTGCAGGGTCCAAGTAGGACTCTCTAGCATATAAGTGGAGGTTTCAATGGACTCAAAGGGTCCTTGGGGCTAAAAATACTACGATTGGGTTGCTCAAAGAGCCAAAAGAGGAAGGGTACACTATGGGGATCGAGACCACATGAAGTAGAATGACACGTGAATTTCCATGGAAGACTCTGAGGAATGTAACAGAGACAAGCAAACACCGATCACAATTGATCAGAACTGCTTTGGGAAAATGCTGATGTATAGTTGTTGACACGGCGCGGTGGCCTGTTGAAAAACAGACATATGAGAGCAGAAGTACCTGAAATGACTGGCTTATCAACCAAGCTGGAAGGCTCTGTCGACCTCGGATGCAGACGGCATTTGAAACTGACATCATTATACTCAAATAAGGGTTCCAGGAGGTTATACAAGCTAAATTTCTCAGCCATCCATCACCTTGGCCATTGTTTCCTTGGTGGGCTGACTCCAATTTCAAATTATTTATCCTATCAATTTTGTTCAAGTAGTATAAAACGAGGAGAAAAACCCCACAACGCCCAAGCTCATTGCATCCCTACGGATTCAGCCTCACAGCTAATCTCTGTTTGGCATTGGTGTGTTTAGGTCAGTCTTGTGGAGATAAAAAGGCATATAGTCTCTGTTTGTGATTGTTTTGTGACTCAATAAATAAAGAAGCTGGTTCTAGAAAGCCCAAGTGCAAGAGACAAGGAATTGAGTTTCTGGTTGTTTATCTGCAGAGGCAGGTGTTCACATATAAAACCTAAGTGTTAAACATTGGCCCTAGCATTTGGTGTTGGAAGTGCTATTAGCCTTTGGACAATTGGTTCATCTGTCTTGTGTGCAGATGATTTGTTGAGAGTGTGTTTAGCACACATTTAGCAGGTTTCTCAGGCCTACCTCAAGCGCACCGTTTCAATGTCCCCGGTATTCATTGTGCTACAGCTGTTACAGCAAAAACCATAACTTTTTTGGAATAATTTCATTAGTGATTCATCAAAAAGCTGGTACTCTATCCTCTGTGGCCCTGGCAACTGTTCTAGCCAAAAAATTGTGAACAAAAAAAAAAAAAAAAAAAAAAAAAAAAAAAGGCCCCACACCTTATGTACCACAAATTATTTGTAAGATGGCCTGCAAAATGCAGATATCTGGGTCAGATACTATGCTTAATGAGAATATAATGTCAATGACATCAGGGGCAAAGAGCGACACATTTGATTTGACATGTGGCAGACACATTCAGTTCACATTTGATGTCACGGTACATTCACTTGTTGTAACCACAAAGCCAGGCTTTGTGCTGGCTTTGTGTGTATACTGAGCTCCCTCTAGGGAATACCACAAATACACAGAACGAATATTTTTAGCTTAGTAAGCAGCTGAAATCCTCACTATTTTAAATTATTCACAAGCAATATGCATTAACATCAATCACAATGACCTTCAATGCTGCCAGCCTTTCGCAAATACTGCTTCTAAACAATGAATATTCGCCCTTTATATTGCTTACTAAGCAACAAATATTCGTTCTGCATACTTGTGTTATTCCCTAGCCTGGGACTTCCCTCAGACTGGGTGAACAAAGCATGCACAAAGACTGCACAAAGCCTGGCTTTTGTTAAGTTAAAAGAGAGCTATTGTGACTTGTCACACCAAATGCGAACCAAATGTGTCTGCTGTAGGGCTGCACGCCGTGCCCATCACGGGCACAGCTGTTGTTTCGACAGGTGTACAACGGGCATGGCCTGTCACCCAACGGTCCATCATGTGAGCTTACAAAATGTCTACAGTACGGGATGGGTGACAGGACAGCTGTCAACAGTGAACAAGAGTTGCCAATTCAACTGCAAGCGAAATTAGCCTATACTGACATCCAATAGAGCCTCAGGGAGCATCTTACCGTTTTATTCAGAGAAAATATGCAAACCAGGCCATTTTCATCGGAAAATCTGGGGAATTTTATCCTCTCGACATACGCCTTGGTAAGTTGAAGATTTGCAGGGAATTTGCGCTGAAACACACCTTCAGAGGCATTATCGAGTAGTCCTGCACCTGAATAGGAGATAGATAAGATTTTTTTAAAAAAAAGCTGGTGAGATGCTTCTCTATTCTCCTGTTGAGGTGCGTTCTGACAAGAAAAACAAGCTGAACAGGATACGGGGAAAGATATGTCATCAACACTTGATTTAATTTGAGAAGTAGAAATGCCGTCGTGAGTGATGCACATTTGTATAAATCACTGTAGAGGGTCAATGCAAGTTTATCACCCACGAGCAATGTTTGAAATATGCGGAATTCATCAGTTTACCGTGCAAAAACCCGTTGCCCATCAAACTCCGTTGATAGCTGTGATTTCAATGGTCATCATCTCGAAAACCCGTCCCATTACCATCCCATTGAAGAACTTCCAGGACCCCTGATGGAACAGGTCGGCTACCTGTCATACGGGACCTGTAGAATCAGTGCGATGGGCACGACATTGATTTGCGAGCTCGGAACCTAGTGTGGAAACACAAGAAACAACCAAAACCAATATTGGATAGGATAGACTGAACTATCACAGACCAACACCAGAAACGATGTATAGCTGTTTCAATCACTTCCAAGGTAGCCAACGAGTGTCAGTCCCTAGTTTCAGAGCCTTTAAAAGGTTGAAAGGGAAAGTTGGTTGTTCAAAGTAAAAGTCTGACGAAAGGTTGTGTTAAGATATGTACGAAACTGAAGATCACAAGGATACAACTGTTTCGGACTTCCTTGATGCGATATATGATAGCCAAGTTTAAGAAACATAAGAAACAGTGATGTTTCTGGCGTTTCTTGCGTATCCCGAAGATCTGCGTCGATAAAGTTGTTGTCAAAAGTCCGTAGCGTGCATTTTGTTGGTTTCCCAACCAGTCCAGTCAAATACCAAGTCCCAGAGTCTTTCCAGTCAGTCCAAAGCCAGTATCCCAGTCCCAATATCCAGTCCCTCAGTCCAGTCAATGTTCTTCTCAATCCCAATATCTTTCCAATCCAATCACACAATGTTTCCGAGTCCAAAATCAGATTCAATTCAATCCATAACTTCCAAACTTCTATTCCTTCCTAGTGGCACGAGACTCGCCCTTCACAAGTATCTAAGACTTGTAAAACTCGAATAACGTGAGGGTTTCCTGGGGGAAACTTCGCTACTCTCCTCTCCTCTACTCTGACTACTTATACAAAAGATGGTATGACTATGACAATAAAGAAAATATGTAAAAGAGTCCGTTTATCTGTCCTATTTCCCGCATCTCCGGATTATTTATAAGACTACAAAGCGTCTCATTAGTTTTTGAGGTCGGAGTCGTCATTCCAGGTATATTCCGACCGTTCTTGGTAATGTCCTTGCACATGGTGACGTGATGGGTACTTGAAACCATAATCACCAAGTGTTTCTTGAGTTTTGGAACTCCCGTTCCTGAAGTATCCCCCAGATCAGTATAGTCGGACCCCCCCCCCCCCCCCTTGTAGCCCTGTTCTATAGCTTCCAAATGATACCCCACTTCCTCATCAGGAAAACCTGAAACTGCTTCAAAGACCCACAGAGACCAATAAAGACGACATAGACATGAAAGTAAAGCACTGTCTATGAAAGAAAGGTGGGAGGGGCAGTTTTTTCCACATAGACCATCATAGACCACCATAGCGTGGATGAATGCTATCATAGTGCACCTCCTCTATCAGAGCTTTGAATGACATTGTAGTTCACATAGACGAGATAGTCCACAAATCATCAGAAATGACGCAGGAAAAGAGAAATAAGTCATAATCATATTAATTATTCATGATGACCACATACAAGGAGAACTACAACTACTATAAAGTATGGCCGTACACGTGTAGATGGTGAAGCGAAGACATTTGGCTGAACACTTGATAGTTTCAATGTGAGCTGAAAATTTACTAATACCCTGAAGTTCTGAAGTTACGAGCCAGGGTTTGAGGCTCAGTCTTGAAGACTTGGGGTTCCAGGCTCAGTAGTTCACTAAGTCGCAGCAGAGGTACGAAGGAATTGATGATTTTGATAGGTACTATAGCGAAAGTAAGTTTGTGTCTTGAAGACGTGGCGTTTCAGGGCGGTTCGCGGCTAAGTTCGACTTTTGGATGGGCGCTAATGAGCACTGTTTTGGCTGGCATACGAAAGAGTTGATAATGTTGAGGAGAATTCCACCAGAAGTAACAGGATGAGTTTGTGTGAAGATTTGGTCCGGATATAGTATGGTTTGGTCTGGATGAAGGGTACTGAGCATGAGGAGCGACTTGGGCAAGGGAGGGAGATGGTGGGCAGAAGCAAGGAACGATGTGGCTGTTTGCGGCTGCATCCGACTTTTTGATCGGCGCTGTTTTTGACACAAGGAATGTCTTGGGAGCATACGGGAAAGGGGGAATATATTTTGAAGTGGAGGGAAAGTGTCCGTGAGAGAAATGGGACGGTGGGTGGGAAAGACTAGTGATAAGGGAAAATAAAGTAGTGAGGAGGATGCAAAGAGCGTGAGAGCAGAGACGATGAACGCCGAGGAACAGAAATTTTTGACAAGAGGCAGGGAGAAGTACCGGCATCGATTGACAGAAAGCAGGTAGAAGTACGGCAGCAATTAATACTGCGTGCGTTCCCCCATGGGTAACCCATGCCATGGCGGTTTCGCCAAGTCACTTAGCTGCTCTCGGGTGGCAGGTCAATCAACTCTATCATACAAGTCCCTTACCTTGAAGCCATGACTATAGCGTGAAGTAGCCTGGACATGATCTGTCTCTGTGGGAATTTTCACAATTTCCCAATACTTGTACGCTCTTTCCAAAATTTTGTACGGAATCAACGCGACGTGGACAACAAACACTCAGTCCACTGAACTTTGCCCGTATGGTACCGCTATGTTAATAACTCGTAACATAGTTCGATCTCATACAGAGTACTTTTATAGACCTCTATAGAACCACAGAATACCTTGGTCAGTTTTGCGAACATTATAGAGCCCGCAGAGGAGCATATAGAACACTAAACTGCCTGATAGTATCCGCACAAATCATATAGACCACCAAATTGAATTGTAGACACCCATAGTGTCCTTAAAAATTTTAAAGACCACCATAGACCATCAAAGACCACCGAAGACCCGCATAACTGCCGTATGCACTTCATAGAATTTCAGATTTTCCTGATGCTTGAGATCGTTAAATGAGACCGATGAGGATTAGAGTTTACTATCCCCATCGGCATCTGCTATGGTTCTGAGATCGAAGATCACAAGACCCAGCTGATATTATCTCCTTGGAATCATACCCGACATAGCCACGTACCTGGAACAGGCGGAACCATAATCCCGTTGTCACATGCAACTATGTCTGACATGATTTCCCCACTGGTCCACGCTCTGATACATCCGAAACATCAGAAACCACTCAAACCGTTGTAGGAAACGGAAGAAACTGGTGATTCAACTGGTAGGTTGGGTTGGGCTACATCTTCTCCTACATGTTTCGGAGCGAGCACCTGCCAGAGATGCTCCTGATTCCTCAGAAACATCTTCCCGTTACTCAGATGATATTGGCCTCTTTATGAGAAGCCCGTTGATACCTTCGATACAACAGATACATGATATACAGAATATTAAACATAAGAAAATCGCAAAAGCTAGCAATTTCAGTGGTGGTTCAATATCCTGCTTATCAACGTGCAGCCCTAGTCTGCTGCATATCAAACTAAATTCCCCAATCTTTGCCCCGAGTGTGAGCTCTTAGACAGATTGCATGTGACATAGGTGGCCAAAATCAAAGAATTGTGGGTAGTGTCATCTCTGGCTGAATCCAGAAACACTGAGAAGGCTACATCAGTGTGTTGATGTGCTGATGCCTTTAGTCTCAAAATTTCGCAATTTTGGAACACGGGTTGGAAGCTTTGCAAATCGCTGTATGGCCCCCAAATCTGATACTGGAAACAGGTGCATGTGACCTGGATGCCTTACTAAGTAATTTATGTAAATTCACTTAGCCTGCCAAAGTTTACTTAGGCGCACTTATAGCAGGCCAAGTGAATTTTGCAAGTTAAGTTTGGCATAAAGTGACTTTAAGTACCTTTCAATGTCACTAAGTGCCTTGAAGTTTTGGTGGATAATGACAGTACAGGGGGTATTCTTGTTGGATTCTGTGCTTTTACAATGTTGAAAAGCTAGCACAACAGTTATTGGAGGCAATTGAGGTTTTGTTTTCTCATCCAGCACTAGTACACAAGCCACTCTCAAGTATCTCCCAATCACCTGTCTTGAACTTGCCAAGGCCTCGGCCAGCTGGCATACAATTCATCGCGTCAATCACTTGTTTCCATGGCAGACAATCAGCTGTCACTTGCAGACCGAGTTTCCGCTGTCATAGCACACGTACTTGAACTGTCACTTTGTTAAATCCGGGCAATTTCCCCTTTAGTTGAGTTTTCGGACTTTTCTGTGGCCACGACTCAGCCTCATGGTTTGGCGGCATTTCCTTTTAGAGAGGAATACAAGAGATTTTTGACCACTTTCCGAATTTGCCCCAAATTGTGCAAAAAATAAATGGATAAGGGTTAGCTACAAAACTGTACGTAGCCACAAGAAAATAAATAAATACAAGAAATGAAAGTGTCGTTAAGAATCATTAAGTAGATATTGAGTGCGTCAAGAAGAAATCAAACCAAGTCATCAGAGTTGTTGCCGTCGCCGAAGATCTGTCGCTGAAGCCCATCCATAGGAACGTCATCCGCTGCAGCAAATTCCGCCTGGGCAGCCCAAGTGCCGTCCTCATTGCCATCCTGCTTGTGGACTGAAGCAGCATCATTGCCAGACATGGGGTCATCCTGCTCCCTGTTTGACTTGTAATCCTCCTTCCTGTCTGAGGTGCCCTCTTCATCAATGAAAGAGGCTACGCTGCCGATGTCAGATGATTCAGCCTCTTCATCACTATCCCCCTTGCCTTCATCATCAGTGTCAAGGTCATCGCCCTCACCCAACACCTTGGCATCAGCCTTCCCAAAATCAAGATCATAGTCACCGAAGACAGCTTCACCATACTTCTTGGTCAATTCCTTCACAGACAAGGTGTTATCGCTGCGGTCCGGGTTGTAGTATTGAATTGGCATTGCTTTAGGTACCTAAAGAGATTCATTTCAAAAAAATAGGAGGTGAAAAGAGGGAGATCTCACCTCTTGAAAATAGCCAGGGTTACGCTCACCAAAGGGAGCAGCTTGGCGTCGACTCTTGTTGTTGGCAGCGCATGTCTTGCCATCTCCCATGAGGTCTTGCACGATGAGACGATCCACTGCTCGAATGACTAGATCGGCAGCTTGAGCCCTCTCTTTGTGTGCAAGGGGCCAGGGACCTTGCGCAGTGCTTTCGTCATCAGAGGTGGCCTTGGCGGTGAAGAGAAGCTAGAGCCTCTTGGGAATCTTGGTGTCCTTGAGGTACACCACTCATGCTGCATGGAGCTGGGAAAAGTCAGTCAAAGAAAATTGAAACATGGCTGAAAACTCAAACGAAGATGAGCCTGAGAGCACTTGTTTCGCTCAGCGTTGATTTCGTTGCCACCCAGCATCTGTATTTCCATCTTCCACTTGTTGAACATGTAACGGTGGACAAAGTGGTCATACAAGCGGAGGAGCAATGCAGAATCTTTGACATAGCGGGTGTCCGGATGAAGGAAGTTGTAGTATGTGCCCGCAATCAAGAAGCGAAATGTGTCAATGGCGAACATGCACATGGCTGAGTCGTACATGGAATAAGGGCTTTGGGTGAAGTTGACAGCCCAGGTGAAGATGCCGAGTTTGGCGAGGTAAGCCTTGACATGGAGAATGGCGCCCTCTTCCAGTTGAAAGAATGCAGGTACAATCCGGTTTTTGGTGTGGGTAAAGTCTTCAACAGAGACACCAAGCTTTACAAAAACATTAATTATGGTTCAAGCAAGTCAAGATACCGGACTAACCTTGACCTCGCTGGGCTTGATCACTAGTTGACTGATTTGTCCCAATCTCTTCAGCTCAGTAGCGGTAAGGCCTTCAAACCAGAGTTTGAATTGCTGGACAACAGCTGGTGCTGCCAAGGGAGGGGTGCAGGAGGACTCCAGGCAATTGCTGAGAAAGCAGATGTGCATTTGGAAGGTAGTCTAGCCACAGAGATGAGCTAATGTCAGAAGGATGAAGGATGTACTATACCTTGAAGGATTGGGCCTCGACGTCGCTATCGCCTTTGAGCATCTGATGCTCAGCAAGCTTTCTTTGAGTGACTTGCTTGGTTTCGTTCTTGCTTCCACATTTGGCTTTGTTTCTGCTCTTGTCTTTGGATGAAGAACTGGGAGAAGCAGAACTTGACAAGCTATGCGCTGTATTCATGGATGAGCCCGACGGGTTGGGGGATGGACAAGGTGGGTTGGCAGATGCATGAGATGTGTTAGGGAACGAACACGGCGGCTTGGGCGATGGATCAGGCCCCGAGTCTTTGGGGGTTTTAGAATGACAAGGAGTATCTGATGGACACTTCTGGGTTAACTTTCGTGTAGCTGGGGGTTTCTTTGTCGCAGTGGGCTTGGCGGTGGACTGAGCATTCGCAGGACGAGCCTTGGATGAAGTAGCCTTGGATGGTATAGGCCTGACACGAGGGTCGCAAGTACATTTGTGCACTGGGTGGCCCACACAGGTACTGATAGGACATGAATTAAAGATCAAAGAAAATCGAGCAGAGCTACGATGTACCCTTCAAGATGCTCAAGCTGAGCAACCGTAGCGGCAATTTGCACGGCAAGCACCTGGTTCTCAGCGCAAGCAGCGTCTCTTTGAGCCTGCACAGCGAGAAAGTTGTCTTCGACGGCAGCTTGGAACACCTGCATCTCTGTCTTCACCTCATTGTTATACCCAATGCACATTTGGTTAATCCTCTCAATGAGCTCATGATTAGCAGCCATCAAGGCTGTGACATTCGCGGGTGGGTGTTGGGCAGCAATCAAGTTGTCGGAATGGTCACTGGAGTTCTGAACATAGGTGTCTCAGGATAGCCACTCAGAGTGACTGAGTCGGAAGGATAGCCACTTGAAGTGACAAAGTGAGGAGGATAGCCACTCAAAGTGACAGATTGGTCGTAGGATTCTGAGGGGGCATTGACGGCAGGGTGGGGATTGTTCGGGTCCATATTGAATAGAATCTGGAGGGGTGGGTTTGGGCTCGATGTGGTTCTGGTGGTAAGTGCGAGGAAATTTAACTGCCGTCTCAAAGATGAGTGCTCCTTTTAAAGATGGCCTGGACAAAGAAATACCTTTTGGGATTCTTTATGGTTGTACACAAAGCCTCGCTAATTTCTTGACAGCCCGAGATCAAACTGCTTTGATCCCTAACTAATGCATGTGTCCGAACCATGGAGCCTTCGTGTTTGTGTGCTCAACATATGCGCTGTGCCCTTGTCATCCAAGGCTGTGAAGTTGCTGCATAAACGAGTCTTGAACCAATGGGATGTGGAGTGCAAGGAGATACCAACGCAAAGTTGGCAGGTGTACCAACACAAAGTTGGCATGGGCAGCGAGCGCAAAGGTTGTTGGGAGAGGGTGAGGGAGTGGACTTGGATGGATTGGGACCTGTGATGATGGTCACAAAGTCACCGAATCACATGAGCCCAGCTTCAAATTATTTCTCCTTCCCTCCATTGGCTTTGCACCAGTGTACCCATCCCATTGGCTTCACGCCAGCGATTCATCGTCCCTCCCTAATTCTGTACGGTCCACAAAATGAAGCTCAGCAACACTCAAATGGATTTGGCAGAGGACCCCCTCACCATGAGACTAACAGAGCACGGTACGTTGCATGCTGAACTGAGAGAGAGTGTTCTCTGACCCAAGATAGATGCCTGGAAAGTCAGGGAAGCCCCTCTGTCTACGAACATGTTGATCTTCTCAAAAATCGATGATTTGTATCAGATCTTCCTGGCCCACTGGACAGAAGGGTCGCCGCATACTTTGAGATGGGACAAGCATAGTATTTTGTCACCACTAGTGTGTGATGCGGTATGTGACATAACCGTGGTGTCGCGGGTATGGTGTCACGGGTCATAGTGAGCATTTGTGGTGACTTACCACAAATGCTCACTATATCCCCCTCCTGCCCGAGACTGAGCCTAGAAAAATTATGACACAACAAGACATTCACTGTGGGCCTGACAATCCCATCCTGTGGCCCCGCCTCTACAGCGACAAATTCTGCCATTTGGCGGCCATCCCAAAGGCCCCAATTTCTCCTCAGGATCAGGAGGAACTTGGTGTGATGTGGTGGAACCCAACACCCGCCAATTTTGTCTGCCCTACCCTCACCCGTGGGCTTGACAGACTCGCTGGAGCAAGGTTCTCAAAATTCGCGGTCCTTACCGGCGCACTCATCAACAAGTATGAGCAGTACGCAAAATCCCTCCCTTCTGGCACCAAACCTCCCCTGCTCCTCCCTCAACTAGCTCAGAGACTCTGACTGAGTTTGGAGTGTGTCAGAATCCCCTCAATGTACATCCGAATGGTGGTTGGTGCCACCACGGTGCAGCATGAATATCTTGAGCTCACGGGACTGCTGCAATACATGTTGAAGTACAAGCCATGCCTGGAAGGCATCGAGGACCCTGACGCAAATACCGCCTGTCCAGATGACTGCATTGGCTGCTTCACCGACGATCCCTGCATTGCCCAGATTTTCTTCAAGGCATGCCTACCATGCTGGTGAATCTGGCCCCACAAAGTGTTCACCGATGAATACATCTTGAAGGTGGTCATGCCCTTTGCAGCAACCAATTTCCTGGAGATGAAGCCAGCTGCTGGGTTTTCCCCAGTGCCAGCAACAGATCGACTTGACGACCACATAGCCCTGGTGCACCGCTGCATCAAGAATATGCCATGGTCTCAGAATCCACTTGAAGATAGCAGCCCAGATGTCACTAGTACTTCTGCTGCTCAAAGTTCTCGGGCAAGAACAGCAGGAGAACAGTCGGCCAAAGCAGGTCCTAGTTGGAACATGTCGTCTGCACCGTCAAGGTCTACATTGTCAAGTGGGAAGAGATCTCCATGTGAGTCTTCATTTTCAAGCTGACTTGGGGAAATAATTAATTGTTTTACAGATGCTGCAGCACAAGCACAAGCCAACGCGCAGAAGGAGGCAAAAGGGCCGAACGCCAACGCCAAGCCCCCTGTGACAAGTTTTTGCCCTTCAATCACCCAGAAATGCTGACCACAATCACTCCCTGGGCCACTGCGCTTGCGGCAATTGACAGAAGCCACCCCCAATCCTGCGGTATCAACCTACCCCAAATTTATGCAATGCCAGAGCCCAGCCTACTTGCTTCTCCAGAAGAACTCCGCCAGTACATGCTGTACCATCACTACAGGCTATTGCGTGACGCACTCATGTTTTGCGTCAGCACCACGAGCTGCTGACCACGCAACAGTGGGCTATACACCAAAGACAGCAGCAGGGCGATCTACACCGGTGTACACATGAAGGAAAAGGACGTCGAGCACTGGTTTGCAGGTGACCTCGACACTGCGCAATTACTCGACAGCGCTGAAGTGAAGATGGGCCACGCAGCGGACTGGGCCGTACGTTGGGGAGGATACAGAAAATGTGAAGGGGGGGAGGACATCACCATTTGGCTTTGCATGTACGAGGCGGATGAACGGATCTTGGCCGGTAAGTCTTTCACATTGTGATTGAGTGGTACTGATGAGCCTGCAGAAGCAGCTATCCACAACGCCTACATTGCCACAGGTGCACCGCACATCGTCCGCGCTTGTCTCAGGCCCCGCTGCTGCATCATTCACCGTGAGTTCTTCTCTCTGGCGAAGATCGGTGGGTTGCATGCCATGGACCACACCATCTGTGCCGTCCTCGCAACACCTCGGCCAAACTCGTGTTCGTCGGTAAGACTCCCTCTTGCGCGAGAAACATGGCTTCGCTAACCATGCATCCTCAGTGACTTCCTACCAGCGCCTCCCAGGTTCGAAAAGTTACACAGCGAGCTCCGATTGGTGCTGACATGCCATTGAGTACCATTGATCCGCTATTTTTTGCTGCCTGCTATCGTTTGCTTTCCTTGAAGTCGCTATCATCATTCCACTGCTTCCTTGCTATCGCTTAAGTGCTAACTGACTAACATACTTTCGACCTACATACTTTACTTTAGTCTGGCTGTTCGCCCACTTATACCTACATGTACGATTGTGCTATATCCATATGGCTTTTCGCCTCTACTTGCCTAGTGTTAACGTTCAATATTAATATTCCTTTCAATAAAGCTGGTAAGGCCGACGAGCGGCATGGCCCGCTACCAAAATCTGGACACAGCTCAAATAGCATTACAATGTGTGGTAAACTACATGATTCTGGTATGCAAGCTGGAATACAAACATACAAACTGACGAACTGAGCAAAATTGAAGGAATCTTCAGAGACTGGTTTGATAAAACTAATGAGCTCCACCGTTGCGCGTTGCTCTTTTTTTTTGTCGGGCTTGGTGATGATTTGAAGTCGAAATTATTAAGCAAGGTATCGGCAGCATCGTCCCTTCCCCTCTGAGGAGAGGGCATTGGGGAATAGAACTGGTATTCCGGGATTGTAGGAAGAATCGGATCCCATGCTTTGCCGTCCCCGAGGTCGAGGGTTGGAGACTGTCAATGAGCACATGGTATATCCAAGTGACCTTGGTCAGAGAAATATAAAATGATTGGGCCACAGCACACCACTTGTCAAGATTTTTATCTAAAATCTTTGATCTGCCGGGTTCAAGAGATGTTTAACATGACGTTCCAAGGATACGGTACAGTTCACTTAGAGCCACTAGGGCCCCTGAGGTCGTATGGAAAGAGTGTATGGCACATCGAGGGAAATAGGAAACTGTCCTTCCGAAATTCTTCTCAGGCTCATGATCATGGGGAATTTGCATATAGCTGCCTTCTTTCTTCTGGACATGGTCGAGGGCTGTAGTTGGAAAAAAAAAAAAAAAAAAAAGCACCTGCCCTATGATCCGCAAAAGGCTGTAAATCGGGCCGTTTGAGAATATTCAAATCAAAATGTGGATCGCCAACGGCTACCAAACAATGGGAACGGAGCGAGACAGACTCAGCCCATGAAGCACAGGTAATGGTGGACAATGCTTCAGAGCTTGTCTGCTCTCGAAATATGCCCAGCCTTTTATTGTTCGATGACTGGGGTACAAGTTGTGGCCATACTTGCTGTATTTTTGCAAGCTGTTCTTGACATTTTGCCCGGGAGATGCGTTGCTGTTCTTCGGATCGTTCAACCTTTTTTCCGCGTCACAACTCAGTGATATAGCGCTTGAGCCTTCGGTGTAACTGACCAATAGTATCGCCCTCTTCATGTTTGACATTCAGGTTCATTAGAATCCGGCGCAAAGAGTTGAGAGCTATGTTGCATTCATAGATAACCGTCAGAATGTGTACCTGTAGCTCATGATCTAGCTCGTTCCCCATCCATTCATTGGGGACATCAGTGCAATCCTGCGAGGATAAGCCATTTGGATGAGATACTGAGGGACGAGACTGTGAAATTTGACTACAATGTACTGACAACAAATGCAGGGTAATTTGAGTAGGTAGAAAGTCGACTATTGCCCTCTCCGGAACTTGGACGCGAAGCGCAAACAACAAAGCATCTGTTGCGTGGTCAGCACAGGCCCCAGTGATGTTATATGGAGAAGAAGACATCGGCATTGCACAAAAGTTAAACCAGCATGTGGGATGGCATGTAGCTCAATTGAACGTTGTATTGTTGGTAAGTCTGCATGAAATACAGAGATACGAGAGCAAGTAACATGTCCGAGCAATATATCACGCAAAATTTTCAAAGATGTCATTGTGGTCATGGGTATAACAGATGGCATAAAACCACATGTAGATAGACAGCGGCAAGCCAGGGGCTCCATCGCCAGTGCAGCTACATCCGAGAGCTGGTAAAATTTTGAGTTCAGAGCATGGTGGACAGTGGTCAAGGACTTACGCAGCGAGGGTACAGTTACCGAGATTTGGGCACCGGTGTTCATCGCAGCGGTGTTCGGCGCCGGGTGGGCCGAATGGGAGGATCTTGCGGTGACAGAAAGTTAGAACAATAAACATTTAATTTTATCGAAGTATGCACCTGTCGGCCGCTGGCCAGGGTAATATATGCCCGAGGAAAGACGAAACGAGGCATGCGGCAGGCTTCCCGACAGAACAATAGCGAATCACGGCCTAAAACCAGATCATAGGGAAGACTAGCAGTTACGGAGAGCTTGACGTTCATGGAGCACACGGTGTTGCCAGAAGGAAGGATAAGCACCCCAGGATGAACGGCTGAGGCGCCAGAATCCCAGAAGTTAATATCCAGTCCAGAGAGACCAGTGAGCACTTGGAGAGAGGGTTGACAGAGGTTGAGAGTGGGATCTTACAGAATGTCAGGAATCCATGGGTAGCAGAAGTGGGTGGTCGTGGTCGTGGAGAAAAAGAAAGCGGCGAAGGGTTAAGTATGACATCTAGGTACGAGCAGGAACATTCCATGTCACACGGGTCGGCGTCGGGGAACTGCAGCCGAAACAGCGGAAATGTTAGGAACTGGCTGGAGCAGGAACATTCCACGTCACACAGGACTGAAAGCCGAACAGCGGAAATGGGTCGGAACTGGCTTACAAGAAAAGTGCTGACCGCACGTCGACACATTTGGCAGAGAGAAAAGGCGATTACGCGAAATATGCTGACGAAAATGTGATGCACAGCCAAAATCGAAAAATCAGGCTCTCTAAGACCCGTACCTTACGGTAGCGGGAATTATTTATATTCGAGCTAACCACTTATACATCTCTTTCTTTAACAATGCGGGCAAATCGAGAAAGCAAATTTATTCTCGCAAATCTGTATCTAAAAGGAAATGCCGCCAAACCACGAGGCTGAGTTGTGGCTGCGGAAAAGTCCGAAAACTCGACTGAAGGGGAAATTGTCCGGATTTAACAAAGTGACAGTTCAGGTACGTATTTTATGACAGCGGAAACTCGGTCCACAAGTGACAGCTGATTGTCCGCCGTGGTTTTTTCTTTCACGACGCAAACAGCTTTACTCTGCAATGCTCAACGCTCTTTGGCAATTCTTCTCTCCATGGGCACGTCCCACCGACCCGCCGCCGCTACAACGTCCCCAAAAATACTCTCGGAGTACTGATTTCTTGCCAGATTCCAGCCAGGAGCGCCACCAGGAGCTCTACGAGAATCAACCACAAGAAGCGCCCCTGCAGCGTGAATATTTCGCACAGCAGGCTCAGCTGGTTCAATATCAGAACTATGCTGCGCCTTTTCAAAACCAGCCATGGCACTACCATCGTGACACTGGTGTGCCTTTTTTTTTTTCACTCATTGTTACCAAGGTGCCATATCTAAAATGATGCTAGCTATACATTCGCAAGCCCATGCATCGTCCCTATGATAACATGATGTATCCTCTGTTCCTCGGTCAGAATCAGATGCAGTGGCAACCTAATATCCCCCATATTCATCAGTATCTGACACCTCTTATCTCAAACCAGTTTGCACCATCTACTGGTCCTAACCCTCAACATCCAGGATTTTCACCTTTCCCTGTTGTACCTCAGCCAACTCCTGTTGCTGCTCCTCATATCTCAGCACCTGGAACTGATCAGAGTTTGGTAAAAAGTAAACCAATTCATCACGGTGAGCA
The DNA here is from genome assembly GCA_029204075.1 of Mycena capillaripes. NCBI lineage: Eukaryota > Fungi > Basidiomycota > Agaricomycetes > Agaricales > Mycenaceae > Mycena > Mycena capillaripes. Next base: position 3,465,520 of record JARHKZ010000001.1, read on the forward strand.
TATCAGATCATCGAGCCAATATCCCTCTGATATACAACAGACCATTCTGCTTCATCGGCACAGGACTGGCCAACAGGACTTGTGAGGATAGAGTGTGTCAAGGCCCGGAGGATCGCAAATGGAAGCAAAGTACTGTAGGATGGTTTGAGTTTAAACCACATCGTCTCCAACGATAGCCTGGTTTAAACCGGTTTAAATCACCCTCCTATAATCATACAGGAAGCAGGCTTTGGTTTGAACCACAGTGGGTTAAACTGGTTTAAGCTGTGGTTTAAACCACGGTTTACAGCAGATGTCAGTACCGAGGGCGCGGATCGGAAAGATTCTGTTTTCGGATGTTTTCAGAGAATTGTCTGTAACTCACTCAATTCTTTACCGATTTAGATGAAACATGGATAGATCTGTCGGGCTAATTCATGCGCAATCAGTGATAGAGAATAATCCAAGAACATATGGTGTATTTGAGGAATCTGTGTTTTTAGGCTGTTTTTGCACCCAATGCTATCTAGCATACCCACAACATGTCCCAGTGACCTAATATTTTCAGAGGAACACTATATATACCTAAGAAAAGATGTGATAGAGCCAGATTTATATAGAACCCCTACATAAATGTAATCCATACAATATCTCTGAAGGTCAAAACTGCCAGATATATCCAAAGGAGATAGAGGAACTGTAATAAAATTATACATGCATCTGGCTCTATCACATCTTTCCTTAGGTATACATTTTGTCCCTCTCAAAATATTAGGTCACTGGGACATGTTCTGAGCATGCTAGATGACATTTGGTACAAAAACAACCCAAAACCACTGATTACTCAACACATAATGTTTTCATGAATTATTTTCTATCACTAATTGTGCATGAATTAGCCTGACAGATATATCCACTTTTCATCTAAATTGCCAGAGAATTGAGTGAGTTACAGAGAATTCTCTGAAAACATCCGAAAACAAAAAGTTTCGGATCCGCGCCCTCGGTACTGACATCTGCTGTAAGCCACTGTGGTTTAAACCGGTTCAAACCAGATGGTTTAAACCAATGGTGGTTTAAACCGGTTTGAACCAGAGTTGTTTGGTTTGAACCACAGCGGTTTAAACTGGTTCAAACCAGATGGCTTAAACTGGTTCAAACCAGATGGTTTAAACCAGTTTAAACCAGTTTGAAACAAAGTTGTTTGGTTTGAACCACAGTGGTTTAAACCGGTTCAACATGGCTTAAACTGGTTCAAACCAGATGGTTTAAACCAATGATGGTTTAAAAGCGGTTTAAACCAGTTTGAAACAAAGTTGTTTGGTTTGAACCAGAGTGGTTTAAACCGGTTCACACATGGCTTAAACCGACCAATGATGGTTTAAACTGGTTTAAACCAAAGTTGTTTGGACATGGGCCATTTTTTTTGTCTTGACTCTCGCTTTTTCCTCCTCCCTTAATATCAGTGACCGCCCACCTCCCAACCCGGTAATGAGGAGGTGTATATGCGATGAGTTCGGGTACACCTCCTGCAATGGAAGGTTGCCACACATCTGTTGTAATACAGCTTCAAAAGTCAGAAAAGGAAGTACTTATGGGGTCAAAGATACCATTATGCACTGCCAAACCACCGCAAAATTTGGTCATTGAAGGTCATTGATACCAGAGGGATGTGTGCCAATCTGTAAAAGCGACTCATTTGTCACTATGTTTATCAAAAAAGTGAATGACCACGTACACATCGTTGTGCTTGATTCACAAAAGGCTGTTAGTAAAATCGATGTTAGGAGCCTCGGAATATTTCACATGATTGGGAGTGTTGGTGGGGCGGTTCCCCTGGAATGCAAATGGTAATCAGAAGAGTGGAGTAGACAGAAAGTGTAGAAAATGGTAGGTGCGTTCGCACAGGGGGATGCAATAAATAGGTGATTTATTCAAGAAATCCGGAGGGCTTTTATACCCCGAGAAAAATGGTACAAAGCTACATTAAACAAAGTGCATAGTACAATGAGAAACGGTTCCAGACCAGCTGAAACTAGGCAATGTGATGCTACGTGTCTTATTGTGCTGTGCGTCTCCATGCACAGCATGGTGGCGTACATGCCTGCATACACGTCGGCTTGCTGAATATTCCAACAGAAAGGACACCCAAATGTCAGAGACGCGTCGAGAGAGAGAATAAATTGCTGTTTGTGTCTTGGCTCGTCCATATCTACCAAAGTTGTGCAGCATGATGAAGCCAGAGCTTGATTCTTTTGCTCAGAGGGCTTGCATCCTGCTGATCATGTTTGGGTCCGATTCCTGGAACCGTATTTTGGTTGAAATTTGAGACCGTTTGAGAGTTGAGGGGAGAGGAAGACAGACTCAGGCATTTTTTGGTCCACACTTGGCTTGATTCATGCTGGATTGACAGAGTAGAGAGGTTTTGTGACGTAGATGATGTGGGTGACGCGAATCGAGGTTTGAAACCATCTAGAAGTGAGCTTGAGAATTGCTTGAGAGTTGATGGGAGCCACAGTGACTTGTGGCAGTGTCAGGCAGGGCTTGATTCGTGCATGGCATGGGTCCAGCGATTACTCAGATATGGCCCAATCATTCCCTAAAATGAACTGTGTTTTCGAAAGTATTTTGTCCTTTTCAGCCCAACCAGTGAGCTGATCACCGTAGTCAATTGATCAACCTTGTAGTACTCAATGAGGGCTGCAACTTTCATTTTTTGGTGGATTTCCATTTTTGGTAGGTGCCATCTAGCAACCTATTTGTGCCTTAAACAATTTTTTCGCAATTATTCGCAATTTTTCGGTGATTTTTTGAGTCCAAATGGTATGAATTTCCTTTTTTAGAAGGAGTCGGGTCGGTAGGTGGGCGATCACTTATATTAAGGGAGGAGGAAAAATCAAGAGTCAAGACAAAAAAAAAGACCCATGTCCAAACAACTTTGGTTTAAACCGGTTTAAACCATCATTGGTTTAAACCATCTGGTTTGAACCAGTTTAAGCCATCTGGTTTGAACCAGTTTAGACCGCTGTGGTTCAAACCAAACAACTCTGGTTCAAACCGGTTTAAACCACAGTGGCTTAAACCGTGGGGTTTAAACCGTGGTTTAAACCACAGCTTAAACCAGTTTAACCCACTGTGGTTCAAACCAAAGCCTGCTTCCTGTATGATTATAGGAGGGTGGTTTAAACCAGGCTATCATTGGAGACGATGTGGTTTAAACTTAAACCATGCTGTTGCTGAAGCAAAACAATTGGGTGTGACACTCCAATGGCATTGTTCAACACGAGCCGAGATACGCCAATGTGTTGGAGTGTTCCGTTGCAATGGCTGTGGCCGTTTAGCCCGTCCCAAGACCAACACAGCCTCTCATAAGGCTCAGCTCATGCGGGATGCAAATCTCGCACCTGCACCCCAGGAGCACCACTTGTGCATGATGACTGTGCGGCACGTTCATTTCACTTCAACTATGAATGTGATGATGAGACGATTTTGCTCTGGGAGCATCGGGGGAATCATTCAACACACCAGAGACCACCGGAAGGATCTCTATCCAAGGCTGAGGAAGATCAAGCGGACATGCAGGTTCTTTGCAAGCAGGAGGCGACCGCACACGAGCTACGCACCGGAGACATAGGACCTGAGTCTGTTCCCTTCCCCGACATCTCTTCTGCGCTCGCAAATCCCAACGCAGCACGCTATGCACTTGGGCAAAGTCAGCTTCGACTGGGTATTACGGCAACTACATTCAAAGGTGGCATCGCCTTCATGACCTGGTTTTTTGAGCTGGCAAAGCGACTCCCAACTCCTTGGATTGTCGATTTACACCCGTATACATTTCCATGCAAACCCCATTCATGGACGACATCATTCGGGAGTGCGTCGAATCTTGGATTCTAGATTTGGCCGTTGGACCCAGTATGTGGACGGCGATCACACCTTCTTTCGAGGAGGTCAGCTCCTTGCTAGTGAACAATATATTGAAACATTACACTCATAGATTCAACCGCTCTGTATCCCGAGATACTTCCTCCGTCGGAATGGTGCTCTGGGTGCCGACAGATCTGCAACGAAAGCTTAGTTCAGCATCCTGCTATACAATGCTATGACAGATCTGCAAGTCCATACTAAGCGGAGTTTAAAAGGCTTCAGACATCGGTTATTTTATAGAGAGAAAGAAAAGATACAGAGGGTGACCTAATTTTATAAGAAGGTGATATAGGGAACTAGAACGAACATACATTCAAGTTGAATAAACTGATATAAAAACACTCTGGTGGTATATTTGACTGGCAGATGCAGCTGTGGTTCAGTCAAACTTCGAGGACGGCGCGTTGAAATCTGGGATTAGGATTCGTAACTTTTCATTTGTACGGTTGGGCCACTATCAGAGTTCCTGCGATAACTGTCTGCGGATCCGGAGGGAGCAGGTTTTGATGTTTATTCGGATTGTTGATCTTGGCAACATTCTGGGCAAGCTGTGCTGGACCTCAGTAGAGAAAGTTTCGCGTTGTTAAGTATATTCTACCTTCGACAACCTCTGAATCGGACAGTCAGAAGACAAGATGCAGAGGTACTTGTGAGGCTCAACTCACCATCGCCGAAGATCATGGCCTCGATTTTGGTCACTGACGGCAGTAGACGCTGGGCCTGCAACATGTGGCGGAATTTAGAAGTAAATGCATTATCCCAATTTGTTGTGGATGAAGCCGTCGCCAAGATTCCAGGCCCTATCAGTCGTTGCACAATTTTACCAGCCGTCGGACGAATCTCGGCCTTTCCTTCCCAGCAATTTTGTAGCAGCTCCCACAGACTCTGAAGCTCTGTTGTGTCCGAGCAGCATAATGGCTTTGAAGGGCGCTTTCCTTCTATAATCATGAACATAACCGTCATGTCATTGAAGATTGCGTGAAAGGGGACTTTTCCTGTCAATATCTGCGAAATTATATAATTTTCTGACTGAAGGGAAAAGATTAAATAAGACTGGGATACCTCATAGCAAACGCAAGCAAAAGCATAAACATCTGAGCCGAAATGATTGAGACTTCCCCCTTGAATTATTTCGGGGGCCTGATATCGCGCTGTACCTCCTCGTACATGTGCTGTCGAATGGGTGAATCTCAAGGTCATAGTATTTGCGATTGAGGAGAGTCCAAAATCAGCAATACAGGCCCTGCGGGATTGCGTCACAAGGATGTTGATCTATACAGTTTGATTAGGAAAGACGTCACTCAAATTTGTTGGCTACACACCGCCTTTAAATCTCCGTGCACAACATTTTGGTCGTGCAGGTATTCAAGCCCAAGGGCGACATCTAACATCTACGATGCAACTGTATTTGATCCGCGGGGATTTAGGAGCCAGAATTGATTGGACTTACGAGCGAGAGACGGTTTGCGTTGGGTTCTTTTTTGAGAAATTCCATCATGTTTCCGTTTTCCATCCAAGGCGAGACCAGGCACAACCTGTTCTCCACATAGTATAGACCGAAGAAGGGAAGTAGATTTGGATGGCAAATGTAAAGTCAATCAAGAGAAATAAACCTTGACCACAGCTTGAATATCCGCGTCCCGGAAGAGTCGCATGATTTTAACACAGACGCTTCGTCCGCCGATCAAGCCTTTCCAAATATCTCCAAATCCTCCGGCCGCCACTTGTTGGCCAACTTTTCGCAACCCGGTAAGAACTAGACAATGAGGGTGGCGGCCAGATGCACGGCAAAGACGTAAGAGAGCCTTGCATATCAGTGGTTTGACGACCAAAAAAAGATCTAGATCCAAGCACTAGTTGCGCAGTTGGAAATTACATGTTCGGCGAGAATAAGAAGGCACTTACATCCTGTAAAAAATCCAGAAGTTCCTGCGCCTCCATCCCACGGTATGTCAGAAACTCTTTATAGGACCTTGGTGATTGAAGGAAGAGAACCAATCGAGCAACAAGTGCAGAAATGTCGAGTTTCATAAGCTCGTATACATTCGTTGCAATTGTGTGGCTGGTGGTGGAATTTTTCTGAGAAAGGCACAAGTTGTAACGGTGAATTGTGGGAAGACGTTGCAATCACCTGTGTCGTCCATCTGTAATGTTTCAGAAAGGTGAAGAGAGTCTCCACGTCGAATCGATAATGTGTGAGAGAGTCTAAAAACCGACAGGCTCCGAAGCTCCGAGTAAATTCACTTAATCCTCTCAATTTGCCATTAATTATATGGATCTGCACGCATTCGGACTCGCAACAACTTACATATCCTGTTCCTGGTTGGAGTATTGTGGCAAGAGAGAATATGTATACACCGCCAAATTCTGTTTATTTTGAGGTCAACTTACGCGAAAAATAACAGAGGCGAACGAAAGTATTGACCTTGGGTAGGACAGTCCGATCGCAAACCGCGTACATAAATTGCACCCGCTCCAGAACAGTCAGGTGGGAAGAAAGCCAGATTGCACGGCAAAGATCTTGACAACAAGCAGATAACCAGAGCCTCAAGTTCGAAGCGGCCCAGAATGCTTTAGACTCGAAGATCACCAAAGCACACTGTGTCTTGTAGTTTTTGTGTACGACATCGGCAATGAACCCCAAGGGGAACTGGTCGGGACTGAGATTAAAAGGTGCCAGTATATTTCGAGGGATAGTCAACGTGGCAGAGAATTCGACAGACACCGCGGCGAGACGAATCCACAGGTTCTCGGGTTGACGTCGCGGTCGATCCACTGTCCGGGTCATGGCAATGATTTGCCGCCAAGTAGCAAAATCAATTTCGACCATGTACTGATTCCAGTCCCGAGGAAACAATCCAAGTTCGCTGTACGTCACGAGAGCCCGATAGAGGATCGCATTATCAACGTCATCCCAAGCAAAGAGATCCCCGTTGGGGCCACGGAGGAAGTCCAAAAATGCCTGCAAAGGATTGGTTTGATCAAGCACCATTGTGCGGAAAACCACCCAAACAATGAGCGGCCAAGGAGGGACGACGAGCTCAAACAACACACGAAGTGCGGTCGAATCTCTTCCCGGATGTATTTGAGTTGCCCAATTTTTTCCTGCATGGACAATCATAGCCAGGTAACTGAAGCAGTGAATTTCCTGAAGGGATGCGGAAGCTAAGCTTACCTGTTGAAGCAACTACATTCAGGATACCACGGGATCAACCGCAGATCATCAAGCATGTAAACTTCTAGCATTGTTTCCAACCAGATGCCCAAGATGTGCGAAACTCCGCAAATCCAGCATCTTTCTCTGTCGGAGCCAACGATGTTAAGGGACATCCCCCAGTATGCAATCAAGTCGTGAAGTCCTCTATTGTCGCCCGTTTTAAGCTGTCCTTTGCGAGCAACCTCCGCAATAATGAACCACGTCATGAAGCGAAATCGACTCTGGGGAGTAAGGTGGGACAGTGGACTGATCGTCCGTCGACATTCAAGTTGGCGCGTTTTCAGAGCCATGCAAGCAGCGGTCCAGTCCGCCAAAGGCATTCCGTGAAGTGCATAATAGGGGTGATAGTCGGCGAATGTGGTGCCAATTTCATATTCTTCATCCTCGTCCTCCCAGAACCACAGATCTCCATTCGCATCTGCACCGGCCACGGCGGCCCACCAGAACGATCGTCGCAAAGCTGCGCGCGGCACGTACATCCGCAGAATGTACCATGTGAGCCATAGTCGGTGCTTGAAATTCGTGTAAGCTGAATACGAATCTGGAATTCCTATACTGTTCTCGATAGAGAAGGAATTGGAGCCCAACATGCCAGTCGGAGATGAAGGCCTGGGTGGTATCCATTCAAGAGGAAGGTCGGTGCTCATAGAACGATAAATAAGGTCCCCTTGAGGAATCTGAGGATACGTAGAAGAGTAAAGCCCGCCTTGCCGGTACTTTATCTCTCTCTTTATAAAATAACGGGTGTCTGTCTGAAGCCTTTAGCGCCCTACATATGGTCTTTCTGACCCAAATCTGTGGATTCTCTCACAATAAGCGCTAAGCGCCGATTTTTTTCGCGGCGCTTCGGGCCTCAATCAGCGCTAATCTGTCTCTCTCTCTCTTCTCTCTCTTTATAAAATTACCCATGTGTGAAGCCTTTAAACTCCGCTCTGGGACATCTGGGCCCAAACCTTTGGAGGCGCCCGTCATTTAGCACCCTCGGTAATCAATTAACTGACCGTTATCTTAGCGCTCAAAAGTAGAGCGCATACTAATTTCCTGCCATGAACCATGAAGAAGTGGGTGCGAGGCCGCGAAGCGGCCGAGCAGCCGCTTGTTATAAAATAACGGGTGTCTGTGTGAAGCCTTTAGCGCCCTACATATGGTCTTTCTGACCCAAATCTGTGGATTCTCTCACAACAAGCGCTAAGCGCCAATTTTTTTCGCGGCGCTTCGGGCCTCAATCAGCGCTAATCTGTCTCTTGCCGCCCTAAATTCCCACGTCATTGTTCAATAATGCGGCGATCTTTCAATTAGTCTCGAGCCCCACAGATCCAGTGCCTTGAAGTACCCGCGGCAAGCTATTTTCCGAATCTGCTTAAACCCCAATTTTTCCGCCGCGATAAGAGAGACATCTCCGTCTTTATAAAATTATCCATGTCTGTCTGTAGTCTAAGCCTTTCGGACCCCGCTTTTGGCTCATCGGGCCCAACTCTTTGGAAGATCAACATTAAACTTGGGCGATGCGCCGACGCGAGCGTCAGTGCGTCCACAATTATCTGAAACCTTTTAACACCGACCCCTTAGCCGCCCACTGATTCTAGAAGGCCTGTTGAGGCGCCGGCTTTACACGCCGACCTTTTTGGACCCTCGACGCGGGCTGCTGTTCCCTCCAATTGCCGTCCTTCATTCCTCTGTCCAATAGGCTCTCGACTCTCCGTAGATTCACCGGTAAACGAGTAACTACACCACTTAACTGAAGTCGGCCACACAAGAAATCCTGACCAGTTGAAGACAGATGGGAAACAGCCTCACAAAAGAGGGTGGGAGGCCGCGAAGCGGCCGACCAGCCCCTTGTGACTGCTAGCATCGCTATATCGCTCATCCAGGGCTATGGGGAGAATACACGGGTGGCAATCATCGAGGCACCCAAAAACCACATGCCTTAAACGCATGTGATCCGCACTTGGAACAAAGCAGATCTCACAGCCGCCTTCCCACACAGCCTGCCGTGTGGGAACAAAGCCTGCGACAAAGCCACCCTTTATCAGCTAAAGGCGGCTGTGAGATCTGCTTTGTTCCAAGTGCGGATCACATGCGTTTAAGGCATGTGGTTTTTGGGTGCCTCGATGAAACGGTGCACTCGGGTACAGCAGTGAAATCAAAAGACTACACAAACCAGTGAACGTAGTGAACTAATCACTACTATCAACCAATCTATAAAATCCAATCTCAATCACAACCAATATCCAAATACTTGTGTGTGTATGTTCGGGGAGGTAGGGTACAGAAACCCGTCAAGTTTGTTATGCGACTTTAATCTTTCTGGCGGGACGACTTTTATGTCCAGCAGGAGTTCGGTTTGTATCAGCGGGGGAACTTCTACTGCGGGGCGAATAGTTCGACCATGAAATGAGGGATCTGACTGTCCAAAATGAGGGAGAACGGCACCGGCGATTTATCTAGACCGTGCCAGGGAATGACAACGGCCGGACGACTGACGAGGCGTCTTCAACTCAATCCCAACGGGACGACTCTGATTTAGGGCCGGTAGCTGCAATTGAACGGCTGGCGTACCAACGGCTCCAAGCTGGCGGCTGAGCTCTTACAAGGCAAACGGCTTTGTTCACGTTGGCTTCTTCTCAGTTTCAGTGACTTCCGTCTGTCAAGTCTTTCAAATCTGATTTCTATTTCTTAGTCTACTATATTGCCCTGAACAGCGGGGGATAGTTTACTGCCTTTCTACTAATTATTCTACTGCTTATATACATGTCCAGAATTACAAACGGGGATATAAGGAAACCAGATGGAACACATTCTGCTCTTGCCAAGAGACCAGCGGACCAATGGTATATTCGGTATTTTCTCCCGTGGGTATTTCCACTGTCTCCCGGGGGTATATCATGCGGTCCCCATAGTGAACCGGGTATGGCGTGCTTTTACTAAGCCCTGCCGGTGATGCTTCCTAAATAGGATGCTTGTTTCATCACCCGCTGAACCCAAAAGTTCCAGCCGGAGCTCTGTCCAGGTCCCGCGGCAGAAAGCATTACTCTCATTTATCTAGCGGGAACACAAACTAGTCCAGCGGGAGTAACTTAACCCCCGCATCTGAGTCTTCAACCAGCGGGTGAAGCGCAAGACCAGTTCATCTGATCGCAAATCTTCGCCGCCGATCACATATGTTTCCCCCGGGGTTAGTCGGTTCCCCGGCTCTTACAATAAGCTCTTAATCATGTTCGAGGTTCAGCGGCGTCAATCCGGTGTTCAGCGGGACAAGCGCCCGACCAGCCGCTGTTGTAATATCCCGCCCCGGTGAACCGGCTTGACGTTCTGCCAAGGTAAAATCTAGTCTAAGCTCCGCCGGGTGAACCGTTCCAGCGGCTGTACTCTTTCAGCGGCTGAACAGCTCCCGCGGCTAAACTCTAAAATTGTCTTTTGTATGATAGTTCCGTACTCCGCTTGTCCAGCGGCCAGTCCTGAGATAATATAGTTCCTCTTGATCACCTCTAGCGCCCAAGGATTCAGCTATCAACTGACCCCCGGGGCCCAGCAGTATGGTTGATTAATCGAACAGTTAACTTGTTAGAGTTAACTGTTCAACAACTCGTGATTGCCCGCTGGCTTTCGGCCGTCAAAGGTGTAGCATACCACCCCGAGGTAGGTGTACGCCCCGTTGCTAAACCTCACGTTTTCCCCCGGCGATAGGTATTAAAAAGAATAAAAACTCGGGTTTTTATGCGTACCCCAGTACGCGCCCTATCATCGATGATTGCCCCCAGTGATGTGTCAATCTGTCATTCTAACTTTAGCACCAGTGCCTCCACAGTATTCAAGCCAATTCCCGAACCACAAGGAACAACGATGTAGGGATACGATTCGACGAGGAAGGAAAATACTTGCGAGCGCAAGAATATAGACGGAGGGTCTACCAGCGAGGACTTTGAGAACACTACCGTGGGCGCTAATCGTGGGAAAAGCATGCGCGGAGTGGCAGTCCAAGGCTGTATTGCACTGGCTGTAATGCTGCGGGAGGGACGAGAGAATGCCGGAATGTCCCCATTATTTCTGATCTCCTCCAACTTACCAGCCCGCGCTTTCTCTCGCTGCGTACGGCGCAGCCTAGACCGCCCGCCCGAGCTGGCCGATGCCCCCGACGCAAAGTCTTTTCTGAGCGCACTGCTGCACGACTTCTACGAGAATGAAAAAACCGCAATCCTCTCCCAAGTTGAATTTTTGCAACACCACCCCACGGAGGAGGAATTCTATACCCTCGTAGACTTCGCTGAAAATCCGGTGTCGGTCAGAACTCAATCCCTCGGAGCTCCCGACTCTCCCGCTTGGAATTCCACGGAAGTGCTGAATTTTCGGGCCCCGTGCGGGAAAGTCGCGGGCGCATGCATCTGTATGTCATGCTATTTCAAGGTGACGATCGTATTCTGCGCTACGAGGCGCCCTTGCGAGCGAGCGCTTCTCGTCTACACTATGACGTTCGCAATATCGCAAGTGCAGCCCCCTCGAATGTTGATCCTGAACAGTTGCGGGTACAAGTCGAGGGGTTAATTGCGCCGTAACAGGGACTGATCGAGATTTACCAGTGACGAAGGGAGGGGGTTGTTGCGTCGTACTCCTGAAATCACCTGTGCACTAACATCTATTTTATTTCTAATGCCCTCCCTCTTGACTCAAGGTATCCTGAAGAAGTTTTGTTGAATTTCTCTCTCTCTATGCTTCTGTACATCCTCCCTCGTTTTCAAGAGAAAAAACTGCGGCGCCGATCTTCTAATCGGCCAAGCGAGACAGGGGCTCTCCTCGGCATGGCCACCTCCTCGGAGCTTCAGAACTCCTTAAATACAGCGCCCCACTGTCTGTTCGAGCAATGGCTAATCTCGACTTCCATGAGGAATTTCCCAACTCTCGTCCAACTCCCGTTCAAGTACGTGAACACCTCATCGATGTACATAGGTGCTTACGGAGTTTTAGCTGGAGGGTGGGCCGGATGCTCGCTCAACCAACCCAACCATATCTTTGATGGAATGGTCCTCACGTCCGCAGAACAACGTCCACATCTCGAGGATGTTTGGCGCTATAACTGGAGAGCGATTCACTGTGGATCCCAACCTTGTTGTTCCTTCTTCACTTGTCAAACCGCCCGAGTGGACATATTGCGATAATTGCAACAATCGCAAAGCACCGCGAAAGCAAAACGTCGTGTTCTCCGTCGCCTTCGGCGGGATTGAAGCCGGAATCAAAGTTCTTCCACTGTCTGAGGGCGGGGGTAAATGCGCCACAGGCCAGTGCCCTGCGATGAAGGAATATGACAAGTATTTCTCTCGGGGGATCCCTGGACCGTGCCCCCTTCAGACTGATCTCGTGGTCTGCACTGGAACGGGCGACCTCACCCTCCACCTTGTGCGTCTATATATTCATCTCCCTTGTTCTCTGACGCCTGAGTCATCAAATCGAAAACACTAGGATGTTCCCCCACCCGCTCGTTTCTCCCTCCGCGCGTCTTCTAACCTCGGCGCCATCTGGATCTTTCTTCCTCGCACGTTCCATGGCCCGCTCACCATCATGTCCGGGCTCCGTACTCCAGGTCTCTCCTCAGAGCTGAAACGGAACTGTGCCCAATCAGCGAGAGGGGCAGAAATCGGCGTTGGTTTGTGGGCGACCTCGCTGCGTGGCGCGAGAGCGAAGAGCACGGCGATGCTGCGCTGGTGGGCACTTTTTCTGGCCGTGTGTGGGTTGGGTATGTCGGCGAGGAAGAAGAGGCGAAACGTGCCATGCGGTGGGGATGGTTCCAGTGGGGTGTCAGCGTCGTGGAGCCACTTGTTGGTTTCAAGTTCCTTTCTTGGTTATTCATGACTGTCTGTTGGATGGCAAGCTTTATGCATCAGCAAAATGTTTTTGGTCTGGCGGCGGTCTGGCGGGTCTGGCGCCAGACCCGCCAGACCATCCACACCCCCATAATATCATCTGGCACCATAATGACCTGCACAGGAGCAGAATATGAGTTCTGGCGCCAGAAACGATACTGGGACCATATTTTCCACACTATCCATAGCTTTGGTACTCGCGCGCCGACAAAAGAAATAGTCGAAATCATTTATTATATCATATATACATATACATAGTACATATATAATACCAGAAAAATGAGATACGCGGGCTTGCATCACCGATGAAGGCTGGCGGAGGGGATGCAGAGGAGAGGGATGCAGGGGAGTCGTACAAGGATGCACGTGAAGCGCACATATTTTGCCTTGATGTGTAGCAGCGTCAGAATCGAGTTTTGCAGAAAGAATGGGGACTGCACATACCTGCGACCGAAATAGCACTTAGAATCCTGCAAGTCCTTCGATACAGGCGCCGGAAGCCCCGCGAGATTGGATGTTCGTCTTGACATTGATTAGTATCAGCGGCAGTGCATGCGCGAAGTGCTCGAGGAGTTTGCGTGACGGAAAGCCTGGTGCTCTCGAACATTAAGGAGATCACTTGATGGCTTGTAAAAGGGAGGCTTGAGGCTTGAAGACGAAGACTTAAGGGCTTGAGGTTGAAGGCTTTGAGGCTTGAAGACTTGAAAGCTTGCTTTACTCGAAGACTTGCTTCATTGACGGTGGGACTTGCAGGCTGCGTTACGATCAGAATCTTGCGGCGATGGACCAGGAGGATAGGAAGACTCTTGAGAAACCCGATGGGATGGGACAGGCAACACCGAAAGGACGGGGAGAGCGACGGGGCGACAGTGGGGTGAGAGAAGGTGGGGGAAAAAGAGAAAGCTGCGACGTGGCAACGACCAACCATCCATCAATCACGCCATTGATGGGTCGGAGCTTGAATGACTTGGCAGTTTCGCAGATTCGCGGTTGTTTCTGGCTTGGTTCAGCTTCGTATTCACTCTCTGCAAGTGGCCTCCACGCATGTTCAATATAGAACCCATGTAAATTTGAACTAAGTACACTGTATCTGACGAAAAAAATTGTCGACCCAGAGCACTGCCACATCCCATACCACCAGACGCGCGCCAGACCGCCAGACGCTCCACACGCCAAACATTTTGCTGATGTGGGGTGATCCGAAGCGCACTTGTATTAGGGATCGGGCCGTAACCGTAAAGTACGGTGTACGGTACGGGTTATACGGTCACCCGTAACCGTCCCGTAAGGCCCTCTTTTGCCGACTTTACGGTTACGGGCCGTCACCGTAGCATAACCGTATGAAGCCGTAAATTTACGGCCGTATACGGCAGTGTACGGCCCGTAATTCCTGGTGAGTACGTGCCTCTCTGGAGGGATTTTTGCGATTTTGATTCCCTTTGTTCAAGGTCGTGCCATCAAATATCGCAGTACAATTACGCAGTTCATCAATGACAACCCAGATCTGCACAATGCCGAGATCAGCGTGCAGGGCTGGACTGCGATGAAGACAATCACGGATTGGCTGCATACTTTCCGTCTTGCTACCAGCGAGATGTCTCGAACCTCCCGTCCAATGCTCTCATTCACGCATTCAACTTTCCGTGTATTTCAGAAAATATTGAAGGACAAACTTGCAGGACTCTGCTTTGCCCCTTGATCTCGACCTTCTAACAAGGAGAGCAATGAGCTACTGCGCTACTTCGATGCTCCTCGTCCTGCAAGGCTGCACAACACATTGACCCCATTGAGTGGTGGTACGCGAGGAAGAGAGAGTTTCCACGCCTATACCGTCTTGCGCGTGACATCATGTCAATCCCCGGTATCTCAATTTTTGTCACATTTATTCCAAGGCTGACATTTCATTCCAGGTTCTGCTGTTGTTGTTGACCTGCCTAAAGCATTGCGGCATTATGAATAAAGTTATGCCAAAATACGGCCGTAATGGCCGTACCGTAACCGTAAAACCACTCGTACCGTACCGTAAGAGGCTCGGAAACTGACTTTACGGTTACGGTTACGTCCGGGTCGCCCCCGTAAACGACCGTAATCTTTACGGGCCGTACCGTATAAGGTACGGTCCCGATCCCTAACTTGTATGGCATATAGGCTCGAACCAACCGCACGCTCGACACCCGGAGATTTGATGACGGTCGATCAAAGGGTGATGAGCAGTGTTGGCCCTAAGCCCTAAGGCCTTAGATTCAACCTACAGCCTTAGGCCTTAAATAAGGCCTTAGGTTAGGGCCTAGGTTGAGGTCGCTCCTCGACCTAAGGCCTTAGACATCACGTGTGACTTATAATATAATGGAATTTTTACTGCCGCGACCAAGCCGGCACTCATCATGGGCAATGAGAAACGAAATCTTTGTCTTCTGCCGCACCTCGGCCGATTTCACCGTGGAAGGAGTCTCTTTGGACCTGATTATTGTGCTGTGCTCGGGAGGAAGAGGAGATGTAAGTACATGCAGATTATAGCGAAGCTTGATGCAGAGGACGACTCGCTTTATGATGGGGAGATGGAGATTGATGATAGCGAGATTTACGGCCATTAAATTGCTGGCGTGATGCAGCAGAAGCCCTATACACAACTGAGAATAAATTTCCTTTTTGGGTAGCTAAGGCCTTAGATCACCTAAGGCCTACGGCCTTAACCTAAGCCCTAAGGCCTTAGAAATTCTGAGGGTCGATTTTTAAGGCCTTAGGACCATCACTGGTGATGAGCGAAGCGGCTGCATCACCAAAAGCGGGGAATCCGAGTGCCCAGCGCCTGTGATGTGTACAATTGATTGACACGCTGATGGGAGTTTGCAATGCTTTGCAGACCGTGCACAAACCATTGCAGATCCTCTACCGTGGTCTCCGAAGTCTGCAAAGGTATCACAAGGTATCTCAGGGTTTGCAGAGTGCTCACCAGGTTTTCACCAGGCCTGTATGATCTGCCTCCTCCGAGTCCATACTTCCTTCGGCCTATAAAGTGCTAATTTCTGTGTGTTCTATATTTTTTTTGCAAACATATCGGGAGCCGCGTCTGCTACGCGTCGATATCGGGCCAGCCTCTGAAGCACATGATCAGCACTCACGGGTTTCAGCTCGAGTCTGCGGAATTCACTCACAACTCGCCAGCGCAAACCCAAACAAATTATGGTGACGGTGGTCAAAAACTGCGCAAGTATGTCTTTAGTGTTCAAGTCGCGCTCAACCCGACGCCAGTCTGAGCGCTTCGCGGTCATGTTGTGCCGGCGCGCCGCATCGGGCCCCAGTGTTCCGCTTAAGGGCTAAGCCTTAGCTTGCATTAAGCCTTATTAAGACCTTAATATTAAGGCTTAACAAGGCTGCAAAATCGTCCTAAGGACTAATTAAGGTTAATGATGCCATCAAACACGGTCGACATCGATGCCGATGCGCATGGGAATGTTGTTACTGAGTTGCCAGTCCCAAGCACTCAGCATAATGGCTTTTTTTTTTTTGGAGTGTTCTGCGGCTTTTTGAGGAAAAAAATATAGTAAAATGGACATACACCAGTTGTTGATGGAGTTGCTGGTCGCAAAACACTCAGGGGAGAAACTGAATGACCGAGAACCGGAGGATTCAGGCAGCGATTACAATGGGGTGGAGTTGTACACATTACAGACAATTTACGGTCTGTTTTAGCTGGTAAAACAACAGGGAAATTTTTATCCTAAGGCCTTAATTTGGGGGCCTTAATTAAGGGTTATTAATGTTTAAGGCCTTAGCCAAAATTTTCACCCTTAATAGGCGGAACACTGGCATCGGCATGTGATCGTGGTCCGTGCGCGCATCGCCTTCCCGTGACGGTTTGATCAAAGTTGATGACAATGATATGTCGTCTCTTCTCTTCCCCACCATCTCCCTCACCACCACCGCAGACCCGTTCCTTCTCGCGTTCCACTCTTTTCGCCTCCTCAGAGCCTACCAACAGCCATCGACGTCCCCAGCTTTCAAGCCTCAACCTAAAGGCCCCGTGCATCAAACCACATGATCAATCCTCAATTTGCCGCGGCACTACGCATTGAGCACACCAATGGACTCGTGTACTGCGACTGGAAGCCCACGGTCGGAGTCCCCTGCGCTACCCGCCGTTGCCGTTCCGCACCGTACTCTCGGCCCTGTCGTTACCTGGCATACCCAGCCTTCGTGTCGTTGTCAAGTCATTCTTGTCTGCACGCCGTCGCGTTCCATATCCCATGTTCTCTGGACTGTTCAAGCCCTGCATTACTTCGGTGCTCCCTTCCCTCAACGGAACCGTTACATGCAAGTTCTTGCTTCAAATCCTCAAGTTGTCTTCAAGCCGTCATCGATCACGATCAAGGGCATCAATAAGATCTTCAAATCTCTCGTCTACGCCTCCCCAAGTTTGCTCTGTCAATGCATTTGAGCGTACACGTCTCTCATCTACATCTCCTCAAGTCCGCTCTGTCAACGCATTTGAGTGCACAAGTTCGGCGTCGCCAAGGAACCTTAGGCTGCGGTTCTCGTTTTCTTTGCTCAAATTGTTTGGAGACTTGCAGTACAACCTTTCGCCGTCTACGTTGTATTTCTCTCGGGAGCTCGCCAGCCTGATCTTGTCGATCTGCATGTCTCAGGTTTCACGTCGCCTGGCTTCTTGTAGGACCCGTGTTTACGACGTTGTCGCGGTTTCCATGTCAAGTTTTATAGCATGATATATTTTGTTTTCAGCCTTTTTTCCGTTTGATTAAAGCGTGTCAAGCAATGGATTTCGGAAAGCGGTGGTTTTGTAACGTCAATAGCTTCCATTGCAAACCTCATAATCCATTGCAAACTCCACAAGCTTGGTGGGGATTGCAATATAATTGGTCTGGTATAAGCGCCTTTGGAACATCACCAAGATGTTGGGGGTTTACCTAGGATTTCGGTGATTTTGATGATCTGTAACGGTTTGCAACCGCTTACAATTAGTTCCCGCTTTTGGTGATGTGGTCACCTGGCGCGGATACCGTCGGCACTTTTCCCACGGAGGTTGTTTTGACTTGGAGAAATTTCGTCGTAGCCAAAATTCAAAGTCGTGCCCTCAAAATTCTGAAGATACAGTTCTGTTCTAAATCGTTCGTTGAGTAAATAATATCGATTTTGAGCTATTTGAGTGAAACGGGACTCCGCTACAATCAATTTACCCCCCCCCCCCCCCCCCCCCCCGATCCCCCTTTTACAGATATCCTCCACTTTATTATGCCATTCAAGCCTCTGGTCGAGTTGGACCCAGTAAAACTTGAAAATGCGTCGAAGAATCTCTGCGCTCTTTTTAATGTCCCCTCTACACCCGCACCAAGTGCAAACCGGCCAAAATACTCTCAGGGGCATATCTACATTCTTGGATGCGCCGACCGGAGGCGGCAAAACTCTTGCTTTCTGGTATCCTCTGTTTTATTACTGGGCCCCAGGAAATACCGATGAGGACTGCCAAAAAATTATCTTGGTAGTCGGGCCCCTCACGGCACTCTTAGAGTCTCAAGCGGCAGATCTCACAGAGAAAGGGGTGCCTGCAGTCGCAATTTCTCCCACGAGCTCGGATCCTGACCAGCTCTTCATATTATGTGTCCTGCACGTTCCTCCGATGGCAGCTTACCGTTCTCTAAAGAACTTAGCTCAAAATAAATACCGCGTCGCGCTCATTAGTCCCAAAATGGCCATCTCCCCGAAATTCCACAGTACCGTCCTCTCCAGCGAGGTCTTCGCAAACAATATCATCTCTCTTGTCATTGACGAGTCGCACTGCATTACCGAGTGGGGCAATGACGACTTTCGACCCGATTTCTCGAATCTTTACATTCTTGTCGGCCGCATTCCAAGTGGGGTTCCTGTGGTGGCCGCCTCCGCTACAATGCCCAAGGATGTCATTTCCGATATCCGTAAAAAACTGAGGCTTCCTGCGGACTGTGCCCACATCGCTGTCTCGAATGACAAGAAGAATATCGCGCTTTCTGTGCGAGTAATTCAGCACCCGTTGGATACATTCGCAGACCTCATGGTGTTATTTCCGCACGAGGCAACAGGACCGGAAGACTTTGTGCAAAGCTTGATTTATGCTGAAGACCGTACAACAACCAAAAAAATTCAAGACTTCCTCCGCCGTAACAGCCCAGACGAAATTGCTGAGCAAGCCTTCGAGTTTTACCATCGGCATATAGACGAGGCCCGAAAGAAGGTCATTCAGGAGGGAATAAAGAACGGGTCGCTTCGGGGAGTTGCTGCAACAGATGCCCTCGGAATGGTGTGTGTTTCTCTCCTCCGTTACCGCTGTCTCTAAGTCTGCTTTCAGGGTATAGACTTCAAGGGCATCTTGCGGGTCATCCTATGGCTGTGTCCAAAATCTTTCCTCTCCCTTGTCCAAAAAATTGGGCGGTGTGCGAGGGCTGCCGAGCTCTTGGGGGAGGCGATCCTGTACATCACAAGCTCCGCTTATATGCAGTACAAAATCGAGCTCGATATCTTAAAGGGGGATTTATCGGACGATGATGAAGACGATGGCGAACTTCCCGAGCAATTAGATGCTCCAGAGGAGGGTGAGCAAATGGACAGAGATGCGGCAATAGAACAGAACGAGCTCGAGCAGGGAAAGGCACCCAGGAGAAAAGCCAAGAAAGCCATGACTGTACTGGAAGCCCGCGACCGACGATATTTGCTCGAATATATTGTCACTACCGGCTGTCGCCGTATTCCTTGGAACAAATTCTTTGGTAATAAATCGAAGCGTCAGTTTTTTATATATGTATTTTCAAACACATGTACTGACATACCTTTTTAGTTGTCCTCCCTTACCCTGTCCCGCTCGGTGCCCGCTGCTGCGACAATTGTACACCGGATCTGTTCCCGGAAGAGACGATCCGACTTACGGGAGGACCACCAGCCAGATTAGGTCGCCGGCAGGGCAGTAAGACCGACGAAGAGGTTGCTGCAGCAGTAAAAGAAACCCTGCTTGCACTCCGCGATACAATCGCTCAAAGGAAATATCCCCGACAAAACATTATAACCGGCAAAATCATCATGTCTGACCTTGTGGTCGATGCACTAGCCAATCGTGCTCACAATATTACCTCGCTAGAAGCCATCCACCAGACGGTCCGCTGGATCTGGGCTTCGGAGTTGGGCCAAGAGGTTGTGGACACTATTCAAGACCGCCTTCTCGACTTTCCTGATTTGGAGCGCCTTGCTCGATAAGAAAAAGAACGCGAAAAGGCATTTGCTGCCCTTCAAGCTTTGGCCGAGAAGGACACGCGAAAGAAGCTCACCTTGGTTTTTGACGGCTGCTACGAAGCAATTAACGCCGAGACAATCTTGCGTAAAGAGAAGCCAGTGAAGCGGTGTCAAGTATTTTTATCACTCCCCAGAAGAAATGTACGTCCTTCGTTTTCACTATTCTTGGTCTTACCTTCACTTCTATAGATTTATCCCGACTACTACGAGATCATCACAAACCCCATATCAATGCCGCACATTCGAGACTTTTCTCACTCAAAACTTGTTCGGTCTACGACGGAATATGCAGCTCTTTGGCGCCGCATGTTTGACAACGCTCGGTTGTACAACAGAATTGATTCCACTATTTATCAAGATGCCGACTATCTACAAGGAGTACTAGATCAGAAATTGCAGGAGTTATCTATACTTCATAATGTACCTCTGCCATGATTTTATAGAGTAATAAATAAATTATAAGTCACCAACTAATTCAGATGTGACAGTAAGTAAGGCGTTCGGGTCAGAATATGACTCTTCCTCGTCCACGTGAAGGTCTTCCTCTGTGGGCTGGTAATCTTCCTCCATTGTCCCCCCATCCTCCTCATCCTCCGACTCGTGTTCCGCGCCATCTTCGCCTGCATCAACACAGTGATATCAGCACTTGTGATTTAATTCTAACACAAGTTGGTGAGTTGGAAATTTTTAATTTTGTACACAAGTTGCTGTAGAGAAAAATTAAATCTTTACACAAGTTGCTGTACAACTACATAGCCCACCGGCTGCACCACCCGGCTACTGGATCAATCCCCAGCTGAATGTGGATTGCATAAAATCCAAATTAATCTGATGTAGTCCGATTCAATCTTAATGTAATCACTTACCGCAAGATAGGATTAATCCTCGGCACACGCTTGCTTAATCAATGCAATGCAGATTAATCTCTGCCAGTGGGAAACGATTACACGCACTAGGATTTATGTTGCTCGGAATCTTCGGATTAATCTTCTGCTGAATCTGAGCTGGAATCTGAGTTAGCGCAAATCAATCAACAGAATGACATGCACTCCAAGCTTCATCGAAAATTTAATCTGGGAAAGCTTAAGATTAATCCATGCGGCGGATTCAGATCACACACCAGTAAATCCATCATGTCGGCGATAGCACGAACTCGCCGAGTCATCTCATTGGCACGGGAATTTAATCTGCAGCAGTATCAATCGAATCTGTGGGGCAGACCCAAGTAACACTCACCGATTCATCGTGGTCTGCAGAATATTATTGAGGTAGGACCCCAAATGTGTTGAAAAATTAATCTGGGAAAGCTTAAGATTAATCCATGCGGCGAATTCAGACCATGCACCCGTAAATTCATCATGTCGGCGATGACACGAACTCGCCGAGTCATCCATTGGCACGGGAATTTAATCTGCGGCAGCATTAATCGAATCCGTGGGGCAGACCCATGTAACACACTCACCGATTCATCGTGGTCTGCAGAATATTGTCGAGGTAGAATACCAAATGAATGTGTCGATCCGACGGATTAATCTCAGGGAAATTAATTCAGGTCCACACAAAGAGAGAAAGAATCACGGACCACAAGCAGCCAGTCAGGGGTGCCAGCGACGTTGCTCCAGTCCGCGGACGGCGCGAACTCGGGGCACAGTGACAGACGGACAGGGCAGCGTGGGGGGGGAGGGGGGTACGCGTGCGAATTGGAAGACTCAGCGTGACGGTGATGGGTGTGGCACCTAAGTGACGAGATGACGCTGCGAAACACAGAAGAATGGTGGCGAGGATGCCGGAAAGGGGGACGTACATATGCATTAGAAAGCCATGACTGCTGCAGTGACCACGGGATAATGCTCCGAAGTCCGCACTAACAGAAGAGGGAGGAAGGCACCTGCGAGGCGAGGCTTAGGATAGATGCAGGTTGGATGCAGGAAAGTAACAAAAACGCACCTAGACCAAATCCACTGACTGTGCCCGCTTCTTTGGTCGATTTTTTCTTGAGGGGAATTCCAGCGGGCTCTGGCAGAGGCGAGGGCGGTGAGAGCTGAAGCAGGGCTACAGCATGGTTGTTAGCGAGCATCCAAACGGTAGGGGAAATGGTGAACCCTCGAGGTGAAGGGGGCAAGCAATGTATGAACTAGATGGTGGTTTGAGACAGGCAAGCTGGCTAGTGACCGCACTCAGGGGACTCAACAAATGTGAAGCCTCACCACGTGCACTCGGCAACACGTTAGTTTAGCCTGAGTCAATCGGCCTAGAACTGCATAGGTCCGATCACGGAATGACCAAATTTAGCCTAATTGTCATCCACAAAAGAAGTTCCACACTGTTCTAGCCTAAATCATGTCAAGTAGACCTAAGCCCCTCAGACACTGTACTCACCTAAATTCACTCATGCACCACGCTCACCCGGCACTCCTCGACCACGCTCGATATATCTCCAGGACATCAAGGAGTGGAAATACAGTGTCGATATCAGTATAATGGCCATCAAGAAGCTAAAGCTGACCTATACACCAAATTTGTGGTATGACTCAAACTTCCGTGCCGGGACTGGTTGCAGAGAAAGCTTGATTCTCGAGGCTATTGCCATTCTGGGAGGAAAAAAGAAAGTCATTGTTATGGTATGCGCTCTGACGGCCCTTGAGGCGGACCAGGTACGTACATTTTCGGACAATTTCGTTGACACTGAAGGTGGCTTCTACCCCTTGTACAGGTCAAGCAAGCCAGTGCAAAGGCTATCAGTGCTATTGAGTTCAACAAGGACAATACCAACGACTCCAACGTGTGGAGGAAGTCTGAGAAACACGCTCAGCTCATTTATATATCCCCCAATGGCACTTTCTGACTGTTCCAGGAGATTTTGGGTGGATGCAAGATTCCGCATGAATGTTAATTCTCGATGCGGCCCACCGCATCGATGAATGGGCGAAGAATTTCGCCTCATGTGACAGTTCCACCAGCTTCACAGGTCAGGAAGTCCCGTATGTTGCGTGCACTGCTACATGTGTTACCTCCACCTTTAATATCATCTGGAGCTCTCTTGGTTTTGGTTTGGATACCAACCCACGCTAACTTTTTCTTTCTCATCCAGACTCTCATTAATGCAAGGGATGCTAGACGCGCCCTATTTCCCATTTATTCCGCCGATGTTTCAGAGGCCGTCTTGAGGCCGCCCTGGGGTCGCTATCACGGCCGGAAAGATGATAGTGACTATCTTTGGCCAATCGTGTTCAATGTCCTATCCGTTAATTGTGGCAGATGTGGTAACCGGAACTACAACGGATCCAAGGGATTCATGCACGGATGCAAAACTATTCCCTTTTTGGACTTAGTTCTCCATACGCACTCTCATGAGCTGTTATTTTGGCCCTAATTGGCGGCGGCAGTTGCTAATGTCAAGCGGTGCAAGGCTGTTGCGATGAGCATCGGCAGCAAAACGCGATTCCTCTCTCTCTTGTACACCACCACCAATGCACGACCGCGACACCACAGCGGAGACGTTGCTCATGCCCAACCTCGAATTGAATGGGTCTCTTACATCCACGCTCGCGCCAGAGAGCAAACGCCCCGCTACCTCATCGCAATGGACTCCGCTGCAGTACTCCGCCTCCATCGTACTATTCACGCTCTGTTACGCAACCATGGCTGTCATCGCGTGGGCCGCGACGTGCTACCTCTCATTCAAACCCATTGGCGCAAAGCACTACGGCGTAGTCGTCCTAAACAAGGAGAACGACGGGTACGGCTGGATCGGCGCCAAGGCGTATCACCAATTGTACGTGCGAAGCGAGGAGTGGTTTCGAACTTTCGCGCGGCGCGGGTGCTTGCGGCGATTGTCGCGACGATCACTATTCCGGTGGCGACCTCCGTGTGTACGCGCGCGGCGGTAGCGTTCCACCAGAGGCACAGGTTAACGCTGAGGCAGACGATGACGCTGGCGAATAAGGCGTGGATCGAGCCTGTCACGTGGCTGAGGCTCGTTGGTGCCGGACGAGCAAGTTTTGCCTCGTCGTTCCTCATTGCAGCTATTTTCTTGAATTTGCTTGGTGCGTCCTAGATTTTATATCTCGTTCCTCCGCGCTAATCGAGCGATGCAGGTGGTATCATTGCCCCGCTACAGCAGCTCTTTCTCTCGACTGCGACGATCAAAACACCTACCTGGCCAATTCTAATCCCTCGTAACATCGACTTGATGGACCACTTCGGCGATTTCACGTCTCCGCTCGACTTTGGCGAAACCACCGCCCTCCTCTGCGACCGTCTCGCATTGACGGGAACCACCACCCCGCTAGTCTCTTGCAAACAGACACTACAACAATTCTCACTCGTACCTCGTGTGTTGTAGTCTGTCATTTTCCCGCGATCATTGATTGCTGGTCCCTCTTATTACCAATCATCCAAATCTCGAGTCTCAAACTACGTTTCAAAGCGTGTCATTCGACACTTTGAGTACCTAGCAATCCTTTTGAACCTGAAATGCGCCATTTTCGTGTTTATCTCACTGCGGGGAAGTCAAGAGCGACAATGCCGAGTTTGGATGGCTCGGCAGATGACCAAGCCAGTGCTATTGATTCTAGTCGGGAAAAACCCAGAAAAACGGGATTTGAAGCTCTAGTTGAGTTTGGAAAGTCAAACAAATGCCTTCCTGCACTTGAATTTTGTCGCTGGGATTACTAGATAGTGACGACGGGTCGTGGGAACTATTTCAAACTCCGATGATTAGTAATAAGTGGGACCAACGATCACCGGTGGCGCGGTAAACTACAGACTACCACCCCGCAAGCTCAGCTCTGGTCCCGCAACACGACATGCAACAGCCTCCTAACCATCTCGCTGGAGTGCGTCATCGCCGGCGGGCAGTACACCTTCAGCAACATGTCCCTGCTCGAAGATCCGTTCTTCGCCCAGCTTCCATTGGGATTCTCGACGGGGGTCATCCGGCAGTTCGCCCCGCGCATCAATTCCACGGCGCGCAGGGAGAATATCACGAAAGACGAGTTCCCGCAGGGCTGTGACGCACTCCCGAGCGCATTCTACGTCAGGTATGAGAACTTCTCCAGACTGAACGATTTGCCTGGGTTCGCGTTCCAGGCTTGTATGGCTGCGAATATGAGCGCTGCGCCGTGGAGGGCGACGCGTGACCGGCAGGACTTTTCCGAGGTGCTGTACCTCGCGCTGAACCTCACTGACGCTGTGTGGGACTCGGAGGTGCCGACAGGCGCGTACTTCACGCGTATCACGGTGAACACCAGCGCGGGGTTCTTCGAGCTGCCCAATTACATGAACGGCGGGCTTGCGGGTCCTTTGCTGGCGGAGGATCCCACCGTTCGTGCGCCGGGGAAGTGTGATTTGGACTGTGAGACGCAGACGTTCGATGAGCTCTCATCTAAATCTCGTCGCGCCACACCCAGCACAAACTCCAACGGAACCGCCTTCAACGCGACGCAAAACCTCGAAAACAACGTCCACAAAGGTCCGCTCCTGCAAATCGCACTCGCGCTCTTCGGCCTGGGCTCCTTCATCGACGTCCGCACGCGCGCGCTCCAATCCAACTCCTTCGGCATGGACAACGCCACCGCGCTTCAACTCTATAGCTCAGGCCAATGCACAGGCGGGATGGTCCCCTTCCTCCCTCTACTCCGCGACGAACTCGGTCAAGAACAAGTCGGCAACCCAATCGACGGGTGCTCGCGCCAGCTCACCTTCGAGCCCGCTGACTCGGCGCACCTCGAGATAGTGTACTACCTCTCCTCGTTCGTGTACAACACGTACGACGGGTTCTCCGGGGAACGGATCACCAACGCCTTCTCCGCCGCTGCGTTCCTCGCGAACCAGGCGTGGATGCTCAGCGCGTTCAACCCACGATTGATGGTGCAGTACGACTTGGGCGTGGATACGCAGGTTCCCGTTCTTTCGCTGACGGGGATTATCGTGGTGTCGGTCGTGCTGGGGCTGTTTTTGCTGGTGTTGTTGGGCGTGGCGGTGTACGCGTGGCGTACGCCGACGTGGACGACGACGCTCGATGCGTTTGCGATGTTGAGGATTGGCGCGGCGGTGGGTGCGCCGCTGTGCCCTACGCGTGATTCAGATGAAGCGGAAAACGAGAGGTTGTTGTTGTTCCCGAGGAACGGCGCTGCGGACGTTGCGGCGTTGGATCAGACGCCGGGGTGGGTGGGAGATGCGTCGCATGCGGTGGGTGAAGGAGCGGCGGGGCAGTTGGCGCTTGGGACAGGGAGGAAAATCATGGGGAGGGGAGGGAGGTTGAAGTATCGGTGTGATTAGGATGTTGGGGAGGGCGACGAATATATGTACCAGTGCTGTATTATTATCGGAGGAGCTAATAACTCCCAGTGTCTGCTCTTGTTCTCAGCAAGATTGTTCATCAATCGCCGGAAATTTTGATTTCCAGCAACCGAACGTGCGCAGACAGAGTCTAGGACTTCCAGAATTCCGCGCTCCGATGTACAAGAAACCAGCGAGGTGGATGAATGTTCAATCATGCCCCCGATTACCACCTGGCTTCATTTTTTCTGCGTCGCTTGCTCCTGGCCGCTGTGAGAAGGAGAAGCAAAGCAGGTGC
The DNA here is from genome assembly GCA_029204075.1 of Mycena capillaripes. Classification (NCBI taxonomy): domain Eukaryota; kingdom Fungi; phylum Basidiomycota; class Agaricomycetes; order Agaricales; family Mycenaceae; genus Mycena; species Mycena capillaripes. The sequence continues at coordinate 3,492,353 of JARHKZ010000001.1, forward strand.
ATGCGGATTCCTCCAAAGGAGATTCGCCGCCGAATGCGATAATTGTTGCGCGCGAATTGGAGCTCAAGGTCCGTCACGAACGGTGAGGGCTTCTCGAAAGAGACCCAAGAGCCATAAAATCTCGCTCGAATGAAGAAACTGGAAGAAGCGCTTTCGATTAAAGGTATAAAAGACCCGCCTTCTGAATGGGGGGAATTGATCTAGTGCAAGAATCAGCTAGGTGTCGTACATGTAGTATACCAAAAAGTCCCCTGATTTGCATGGTTTGCGTGGCTTTACCTCCCTGGATCTCAGTGAACAGCATAGGTGGGAAGTTGAAATTTTGGGTAGAAGTATCTGAACTGAACGCGGGGTTCAAGTTTGGCGTCAGACCTTGAGGATGACGTTCGAACGCCGACCGAACGCTGAACCTGAAAGCGAAAAATTATTGGATCATTTGGATTATATCTCAAATATTTTTCATATATACTCAGCTTCACGGCGATATATTTCAGTTTCAGAATAACCACAATGTTTCTCTGGCGCGAATTCCCCATTTTCCACATGTGCGCATGCTGAAATCTCACTGTGTGTCCATCCGTGAACCACCTATTTGAGGATTTTTCTTTTTCTTTATGGCGCTTGAATAACTGAGACTCGCGTAAGGGGCCACAGATGTCCTAAGCAATATTATTCACGCTCCCGGGCCAGTGTCATGCTGCCCGAGATCCCCGATTTCTTTAGAGGTTCTAACGGTTCAAACATCTCATTCCTACGCTGTCGTTTGACTCACAGAGTTGCAATGGAAGTTGTATCACAGTTGCCACGCCTGCCGCTAATCAACATGACAATCAAAGCCGCCGGAGTCCTCCATTTTACATGCGCCGGCTAGGACCGTGACGATTTAGCGACAGCTGTGGATAGATCAATCGACTCTTAGTTGTTGATGTGCACCGGAGCTCACTGTACATGGAATCAAGCTACCGGTGTAGTAGGGTGGGCTGGTCGAGGACTCGAGCCTCTCTCTGTATGCACATGTTTGGCTGTAGTAGGATTTAGTCTCTCGTGGACAGACGCTCTACACATTTGAAGCTCGTACCTCGCTGTATAGAGTCTGTTTGTTACCGCGGGGGTCCAACCGGGTAGCTGCGCTATTATGTAATATGTGTAAGCCGTCGTTCGAATCCTATTGCGAACACTTTTTGAACTTTGAGCTTCGACTAGTTTCTTCCATCGGGTTTCCCATGAATGAAGCCGAAACATATTCTAAAGAGGTTTTGAGAGCTACCCGATTTTTTCTCCATCGTGATTGTTAATTCGTTGCGTTCGGCCGAGATTCGGATGGGAGTCACATGACAAGTGTGGTGATTTTGAAGGGCAAGCCACGGGGCCTCATTCAAAATTCTGAGGAGATAGGATTGTAGATAAAGCTTCTTTAGTACACTGGAAGATGTGGCTGAATGAAATATCGCGTCGTTGTGGGCCGGATTTCGCGATTCGGAGTTTGCTTATGTGAGATTACATAATAACGCCACTACACGGTCTGACCCCCGCGGTAACAACTGGACTAAGTAGGATTAGTAATTTACTCCTGTCATACACTAGCTTGTCCTTCACCATCGCTATTCGATCCTTTGCGCAGCGATACCGCAGGATCTCCGGGCTTCAGGCTACCATCCAACCATTCTGCCCGCCTACACTGGAGCAAGCAGTGCACATAACCAAGTCGCTGTAACAGAGTCAAATCTACTCGAGTACGAAGGGTGCGAACTCCCACATGGAGATGGTACTGTCTGAAGCAGAGCAGTTAATGTTGGCGGAAGAGTTATCCCACACACCGGAGCAATTGCTATATTACCGCAGCACTTGGAGCTCATTCAAGCTACGCTCACCCAAATCCAAATACAGACACGGAGTTCTCACAAACAACAATTCCCTTTTGTAGATGCACAGCCCTCTCCTCCGTTCTCCTTTTAGGTTCTCCATTATCTACCATACACAGCCATCTCCTCCGGGCTCATTTGGGTTCTACATGCACACAGCCTGCGTCTCCGGTCTCCTTTTGCACTCTACATTCTCTGCACCGAGTCACTTACTCGCTTTCCCCTTATGTCCTACCCCCGGCTACTTTACTATAAAAGCCCCCACTTTGTACCATGTACAGCACAGAGCCGCACCGGCCACTGAGATATATTTCATTTGCTTCTGGATTGTGTATCACCCTCTGCAGCCCATCTGCACTCATCTTGGTATTAGTATTAGCCCACGTCTTTGATCACTGTCTTTCTTGCCTATCGCCCATCGCGGTCGTATTAGCTCCACATCGCCGTGTCGCCGTCCGTCATCTCCGTCGCCCTCGTCTCGCTTATTCGCCGCTGTTTAGTTATATATTTCCTCACCCGTACCTGGTTGGATTTGGGACTTCTTGGACCACCTGGCACATCACGTTACTGCTTTGCGTTTAGCCCCGGAGCAGGCGTATCATTTTGAATAAATTCGTGGCTATTAGTAGGGCTGAAAATTTTGAAACAAAGAAATTGACGGCCAGGGCTTGCAGGCCTGGCCTGGCTTCAAAAATTTCAAGCCCAAGCCTCAGGCCTTGTCAAGCCCGACACCGGGCTTGTCTTGGCTCGGGCCTACGCAGGCTTGGCTTGAGGGCTTGAGGGTTTTGGACCAAGCCTTGGGCCTCACTACGCATAGGAGGAATAGTAACTAGGCTTTCGGTCAATGTCATTCGCAAATCTGAGAAAAGAGTGGAATGGGAGTTGGAGGACACAATGTGTCGGAGGGATAACAACTTTATCTGCAGATGAAAATCAGATTACAGAGTGGGAGACAGAAAGGAAGACGAGTGGGAGACATAAAGGAAGTCCTACAAGGAGATGCGGTAGGAACACCGTATAAATATATCAGCGACGAGGAGGCTAATTTAACTGTTTAACCGGAGAGATACCTTGGTGACCACCCCGGCTCCTGTACCCAACCAGCATCGGTTTGCGCTGCCTCCGCACTACAGCCTTTGTGCCGCCCATCCCATGCACTTTACAGTATGCACAAGGCCGCTTCGAGGATCGCGTCCCGTTTCCTAGGCCAGCAAGACCGTCGCTTTTGTCGGTTCCTTGTTTTGGTAGTTGGGGTGTCATGTTCTGCGGTTTCACTGTTGAATTTGGACGCGTAGCAGGCGGAAGAGGGAAATCGAGGGAAGGTGCGCAACTGTAATTGATTTGTGTGCTACCTGTAAGAAAAAGGTCAGTTGTTCCGCGAGTGGCTATAAAATGTGGAATGTACCAATGGACCCCTCTGCACAGAAGAGAATCTGTACCGGAACTCAGTAAGAGGTCAGAACACAAAGGACATACCAGTTATGCATTTGTTTCCACCTGGAGCTGGAGTACTTTACTTAGATAAATTACTCTTAGGGAGGTGTAAAATATACCGTGAGATACAAGTCGTTGCTGTTCAAAACTACTTCAAATACTCAAACCTTCCACGGGCTCAGTTTTCTGCAGAAATCACTGGCTGTAGTTTGTGCAGAATTTTTCAAACATACCCTCCTATTTCCGTTGAGTTTAGAGCCACTTCCTGAAATGTATATCAGTGACTGAAGGCCTAAACTGAGGCCCAGACTTAAAAGTGGAGCCATGAAAGCAAACGACCCACAAATCATCAGTAATTTTGTAGCAAGGACTGCACATACATGTATGTATGGCCGGCCTGCCGTAGATCTGGTATTCTGCAAGCGTGCAAGCACATATGTCACCAGGCCGCAAGGCACCAATTTTGAATGTCCCCTTGCGATTTCCTCCATCCTTTTTTGAAGGACCAACAAGGCGCATCACTTCGGTTTAAATGTGAACCGGAGCTCACGGCTGAATGGCGATAAGTTCTCATTGGCGAAGGGTAGAATTCCCGTGTCGCGAGGTTATCTGAATGAGAAGTGATGAATGCTGATTGTATGGGAGCGGCTGTCAAGCGTCCCGCAGTGATTCCGTGATGGCAGAGACTGAGGAGAGAGGAGCCGGTCGTGCGGATCAGCTCAAATTAATACTATCTGCAGACCGGAGATGGCTGGGTTTAAAGGCTTCAGGCAGACACACACGTAATTTTATAAAGAGGGCAACAGAATACAACGCTGCTCGCAATTGAGTTGTTCTCAGAGCTGTCTGCTCGTGGATTCATCTAGAAAAAAATCCCGTCCCTCGTAGTCCGTGGGGGCTCAAGCCTTGCATTATACCTTGCATTCTACATGTCGCATTCATGCGAGGTTACATAATCACACCCAAGCCCTGGCACAAAAAGTCGCCGTTGATTAACCGCAAAGATCTAGAAGTGTGAAAAACAGCCCCTCCCCTCCACCTTTGTGGCGTAACTATTGCTCACCCACCAACTTACTTACCTCACAGGGTGGACATTCAAATGGGTCAGAAACACACGCCAATCATGAATCAGAGATCGCCGCACGGCCGGCATACCCAAAACTAAGCTGTCCAGAGCCTGTTGCCATAGACTCCCATGACCCGGCATTTGGCCACCTCAAAATTTCGCCTGGTATCCAGTACGTTGAAATGCGTTTCAAGTTGAGACGTTTAACGGAGGCCAACTCTCATCCCACTGTCAGTCCTCCGGTGCTGTTGGGAATCCGGAAGTGATGCCGACAGATGCCGACATCTCATACCGTAACATCCTCCGGAGTTATTGGGAATCCGGAGGTGATGCCGACAGATGCCGACATTTATCAGTGGCGACCCCGCATGGCCTCGCTTGACTCTTAGCTTGGTGCGGTCGTATACTCTGTCCGATGTTGAGAGTGGGGCTGTACAAGCCTAGAGCTGTTGATGTGCTTATTGAAATAACGGTTTCAGCTCCATTACTCCAGAAGACCCTCGCAAACGCCCAGGGGATTCGTTCGCCAATTACCACATAGTTACACGATATCTCAGTACGAACCAATATATCTAAGTGGAGAAAATATAGCCAAAAGGAAGAGAAAGTAAGAAACAAGGGGGGAAATGCGATACTGTACACGCTAAATTAAGGTAACGCGCGGGAGCAAAGAAAATGTTGCCTGTCAGGCAGCGGCGCTGGCGATAGCAGAATGACTTAACACGCACATGCGCCCTGAGACCCTTTGAAATAAAAGGACGCATCTGCTGCAGCGAGTTATCCAACAACAGACCCACCTTGCCCGAGATACCTCCTCGCTCATCTCAACAACTTGAACAAAGATGTGCCCGAGCACCCAACAGACTCACTGCGCAGCGGGAGCCCCCGTCGCATTTGGTCATTGTGCACCTTATGTCCTGCCCGCTCCTCATGCTCCGGCTGTCGTTCCCGGCTGGCAGACCGCTCGCGCCTTCCCAGCTTTGGCAGCCGGGAAAGGTCCCTTCACCGACTACCCTCCCCAGCACGCGACCCACGCTGACGAGGCGCTTGTTCACACCTATGCCTCCTTCCGGGAAGCTGTCGCGCTGCCTGCCAACACCCGCGGCGACGACTCGTGGACCCTCTGCATCCCTGTTCCCGTCCCCAAAATGCGCAACCCGACCCTGCTGGCGGTCGACTACCTGATCCAGTACGCTACGACCGCAGACTACGGCAACGCGACGGTCCAGACCGACGTCGTGCTCACTGCCGCGGCGCTCCCCATGGGTGTCGTCTCTGCCGGCACCGGGCTCGCGGTCTATCGTCCTAGCATGGGAACGCCCCGCATGGTTGATCAGGATTCCGCCCTTCCCCTGGCCAACACGCTCGCCGTTAAATGCAACACCGGCGGCGAGCAGTGGAGCCACTACGTCGACACCCAGCACGTCGCATCGAATGTGCGGATCCGTGAGGCTGCACAGCTCTATGTGGTGTTCAATGTCGAGGAGCGCTCCACCTTCCGTACCGCACGCAGCCTTTCCGTTGAAGTGTCCGCGACCTGGCAGAAGGAAGAGGTAGAGCTGAAGGTGCTCGCCGAGGAGGAACGCAAGGCGAAAGAGGCGGCGGAAAAGGAGGCGAAGGAGGCGGCGGAGAAGAAGGCGAAGGAGGCGGATGAACAGAAGGCGCGGGATGAGGCGCGCGCATGGATGGAGGGAGAACGCCGGGCAAGGCAGGAGGAAGAACGTGAGAGATCAGTGGCAAAGGCGGCGAGAGAGGAAGAGAAGCAAGCGAGGAAAGAAGCACAGGAATGGAGACAAGAAGAGCGGGTGCACTGGGTGGAGGAGCGCGAAGCAAGGGAAGCAAACGCGGCAGCGATGGCCGCAGCCATAGCCGAGGTCGCTAACCTGTCCGTGAACGTTCACCAGTCCATCGACGCCGCGCCTGCCATTGCGGACCAAAAGACGCAGAAATCCATTGAAAAGACGATGGAGAGACTCGGATTGGAGGCCTGCCCCTCGGGGTTCCCGTTCGTAAAGAGAGAGGACGGATATCGGTGCAATGGTGGAACCGTAGGTGGAACCGGAAAACACTTCATTAGCTTCAAGGACCTTGGCTTGAAGTAAACTCTTCAGGCGTCAGCGTCCCAACAATTGTAGTCTGTATGAAACGCGCTCTGCTTCGTCTCATTCATAGTTCGATTACCTGCTTGTACTTCACCTGCAATCTTGTATAATCTCTTGACCGCATTCTGGGTTGAGTGACCTGTTCGAGAGTCTGGCATATTTGGAGTATGCACTGAGCACCCTCCGAATTTCCCTACCTTTCGTCATCGGACTCACCATATCATAATATTTTCACCGCATTCTGTGCGCAGATTGTCACTAGGCCACCCTAGAGAGACGGATCCACTTGCCAGGAGTTCGCAAATTACTACTGTGCGAAAATTATCAGTTTTAGCGGTGAAGGTTACAATGTCGGTGCATGACGGGCACGGGGTCTGCTGCTGCAGGCTTTACCATCGAATTCAATATGCCGCAGATGCACTCGACACTGTGCTACCAGGTCTTTACCTCACCCCTTCAAAACCTCAATAAATACCACTCGCCTCAAAAGCGTTAAAACGGGGAAATAATATTGCACCAGTAATGTTTTAATTATTTCGGTCGTCTTGATTCCATTCTGGATGAGTATGAGCAGGCTGGATTTGTGAAGCTAATATGTAGAATGTAGAAGTGGAAGGAGAAAGATCGAAAAGAAGCACAAAAGAAAAAGAGGAAAAGTACACAACGTACACGACGTGACCTCGAGTCGAACAGGGGGCTTCTGCCTAACGACATATGTCCGAGTGGGCGAATTCAGCAGATGCACACCGCGTACTATCAGGTCTCTTGCTTACCATGATATCCTCAAATAGCTGAGTGAGTTTGAGAGGAATCCTTGCGCAAAGGTTCATGCGTTGTTTGAGGAGATTTGATTGGTTGGTGGGACAACGAATGGTGGAAGGTTAATCAAATCTGGGAGGGAAGGGGAGAGAACTGAGTGGTGAGAAAAAAAGAAGAAAAAAAAGTCACAAGATCAGGAAGTGCGACGTATGACCCGACCCCGAGTCGAACTGGGTCTTCTGCTTACTGGGGAAGAGGCATAAAACATCGCTCAGACTTAGCAGGCGCACGCCGCGTGCTATCGGGTCTCTTGCTTAGTACTGTTGTAGCGTTCTTTGAATGGGGTGCGATTTAGATTCGATTGAGGTGTCCACATGAGAACTGAAATAAAGGGGGAACTTCTACGGCAATGGTTAAAATGTTTCTATTGGACCATACCAAAAATCTAATTTGGAGGCGGTGGGGCTGTTTAGTATGCCACAAAAGAAAAAGAAAACACGGCCAAAATGGGAGAGTCGTAACAGGTACCAAAAAACCGTGCCGTGCACACCATGACCTGACCCCGAATCGAACGAGGGTCTTCTGCTGAGCGTTTCAAAGTGAGAGTGAATATATTGCAGATGCATTCGACACTGTGCTACCAGGTCTTTTCTACTCCCTTTAAAACTTGAATAAACCCCACTCATGCATGCCACGTGCTATTGAGTTTTTGCCTCCCTCGTTAAATACTGGGGAAAGGCGTTAAGTTTGATTTTTTTGCACGTCTTGTGGAAATTTCGTTCTCGCCGAGTCTAGATCATGGATGGGGAACTGATCTGGGTTCTGAAATACAACGACCTCAAATCCCCAAAGACCAAAAAGAGGACGGGGAGCCGTTCGAGACACGAAAGAGATCAAACAAAAAAAAGGAACCACGGTTTTGGGTAATGACCCGGCTCCGAGTCGAACGGGAGGTTTCTGCTTGCATGTCATATCTTCCAGCAGAGACTTGGCAGATGCACGCCGCGTGCCATCGGGTCTCTTTCTCACCATCCTAAACTCATATAACTGAGGGGGCCGGGAAACGTCCTTCAAGACTTTTTCAAGTAAGGTTTCGCCGGGTCAACGGGAAAAAAACTTTGAGTCGCGAGGTAAATGACAGTTAGAAAATGGATCAGGGAAATTGAGAGAAAAAGGCACCTTTCATATTGCCATCAGTGAACCGACCCTGAGTCGAACGAGGGCTGTCCGCCTGATCGCACAACTTTCAGCAGGTGCAGCGGATGCACGCCGCGTGCTATCGGGTCGTTGCCTAGTACCCTTTTGGCCCTCGCTAAATGAGTGCGTTGTTATTCCGGAGAATAGCGGTAAGGGTTGATCTTTTGCATGTCTTGTGGAAATTACATTTAACCAAACCTAGATGCATGTATCATGATTGTAAAAAAGATACATTGCTCGAGCCCCCCATATACACCCCCGTTCGTGAGGAATGTTTGTGACAGATATGTGCTGAAATGTTTGTAAACAGTTACCTCAATGTTCGCCCAATGTTGCCGAAACATCACTCAAACAAAAATCGTCAAATCCCACAATGCTTTCTCAACGTCACCTTTCGGCGATGTTTTGGTCAACGTTTCCGAGACGTTTCTTCAGGGTTTTATTTATTTCTCCTAAATAATACTAATATTTTCCTGGTTTTTACATTCATTCGGTGGTTGTTTGAACAGATTGCATTCACAAATTAACTATCTATGTCACATACCACTACCCAACGGTACAGAAACCCTCCAGCAAACCAGCGCGGGCCGCCAGCCATGCACATTGAATGCAGGAATGCAGCTGGGGAGAGTGGTGCCGGAGGGGAACCCTGCACGCGATACGAGCTCATCGACGGTGAGCTGCTGGCCGGGTTTCGTGCGCGCGATGCTCAGCACAAGATGCCCCAGACAGAACAACGTCGACACCCGCGAAGCCCTGTATCGTCCATGGGGATGAAAGTGGGCGTGAGGCCAGGGAGGCCAGGAGAAGACTCATGCTGGGTCAGGAGGATGTGAGTATGCGATATGCAGGTGAAATGGGCAAGCCGATGACTAACCGGAGAGTTGAGAGACAGGGCCTTTGACCCTTGCGCCCCAGGATGGAAGGAATATACCTAAAGTTTCAGTCTCGTCAGGGCTGGTGCATCGTACATAAAATTTAACAAAACAGTCCCAATCACGCGTTCTTCTACATCGTGGTTCTCTTGAGGAAGGGACTTGCGAGCCTGGTATGTCTTTGCAGTTTGAGACGGAGCCAATTTTGAGCTTTGGAGATCTTTCAGTCAGGGCATGAGCTGACTTGAGACTGCTTGAGCGGCGGAGCTTGGCATAATGCGAAGAGACGATCTTGAGGATATTGACGGGTCAATGGAGCGGACAAGGCATGAAATGGCTTGACATGTTTGACAGGTTATGGACTTGGGCCAGCTTGAGGAAGAAATGGGGCAGCAGTTTGAGCTGGTGAGCGTGGATGAAGTGGTGGTGGGAGGATCTAAAGACCGACCAACATTGTTCTTGTTTGTTCTGATGCCAAGTCTGATGGCCGCACGGGCCTTTGCCTCCAACAAATATTATTTCCACTCACGCTTAACCCACTGGTTTGCCCCCAGGTGCATGCTCCTTAACTCTTTCCCAGGACCCTGGGAGACTGACTCAGTGCAGCCCCAAATGTGGCTGACACACGCATGAAATCCCCAAGTATTGCTGCGAGCAGTTTAGCGCCTTTAATTAATTTATATGAATAGCGATCAAAGCAGACATCGCATTGCACTTCCCGAGTTAACTTGTTGATCTGCAAGGAGTACGTGGCTTTATTACCCGGCAAATATTCTTTAAATATATCCGACAGTATATTTCTGACCTTTTCTCGATGTTTGTACAACGTAGTCTGAGTGCTGTAATGATGTTTTCTGTAGCACATTTTTGAAATGTTCAGACGACATGTCTTGAATGTTCTATGACACATTCTAAAAATGTAAATCTTTGACGTTTGGGAAACGCGATACTCGAATGGCGGTGTAGAAAGGATGGGGAAGACACCAAAGAAGTCAAAAAAAGAATATGACTCCTAGCCACAATGACCCGACCCCGAGTCGAACGGGGGCCATCCGCCTAAGATTATACAAAGCCCAACGTTAACAGATGCACACCGCGTGCTAACGGGTCGTTGCCTACCCTTACCGTTCTAGTTAAATGAGTGTGTGTTCTGGGGACTTGCAGGCGGTAAGTTCGATCTTTTGCACGTCTTGTGGAAAGAGTCTAGATGGATGGAGAACTACACAATCATGGTTGTGTAATACATCCATTGAGAGTGACAAAGACTCGAACCCCCCAAAAAAAGTCGAGACACCAAAGAAATCAAAAACGACCAAATCTATGGATAATGGCCCGATCCCGAGTCGAACGGGGGTTTTCTGCTTGCAAGTTCATTCTATCCCGATAAGACTCGGCAGATGCACACCGCGTGCCATCGGGTCTCTTGTGCATCTTTATACCCTCAAATAACTGAGTGCTTTTTTGAGAAGTTCCAAAAGTTCTTTGAAGAAAGTTTATAGACTGGTGGGAGAACGAATGGCGAAGAGTAAATCAGATTTGGAAGGGAATCGGACAAAAAATGATGAGTAACAAAAGAAACCGGAACGACAAGCTATACAACCCGACCCCGAGTCGAATGGGGGTTTTCCGCTTAACGAAGATATTTGCAACTGGGACGAATTCAGTAGATGCTGCAGATGCACGCCGCGTGCCATCGGGTCTTTTAATTACTGCCGTAGCGTTCGTTGAATGGGGTGTCATTTAGGTTCGATTGAAGCGTTGTGGTTGGTGCGGCAGCTTCTTCTTTGCTTTGTAGTTATTAGGCTCGGATGTCCTTAGCTTAGTCATACATTGGGTTTTCTCCGCTTCCTCCCATCCCGCTGCGAGCCCCGTTGGCTCATCTCCGACCCAGAGACCCCCGGAGGTCTCCAGCGTCAACATGAGAGTGTTGAGAAGTCGAATTTCAAAATAAAGCGGGAGCTTGTATGGCTCTGGTTAGATGTTTCTATTGAAACAGACCAGAATCTTATTCGGAGGCCGCAGGGCTGTTTAGCATACCCCCAAAAAAAGAAACAAGGCAAAAATAGGAAATTCGGAATACGCTGCGGTCAACTATGACCTGACCCCGAATCGAACGAGGGTCTTCTGCTGAGCATTTCAAAGTAAGAGTGAATATTTTGCAGATGCACTCGACAATGTGCTACCAGGTCTTTTCTACTCCCTTGGAAACTTGAATAAATCCTCACCTCTCAAAACTTCCCTAATCAGTGATCTAATCTAATCAGCAGATCACCGCGTCAGCGTCACGTCCGCGTCACATCACAGAACAGCTTCTCCTTCTTCTCCATTCTCATCTTCCGCTTGCTCTAGCATTCCTCAAGCATGGCGTCCTCCACAGCGAGCGCGCCAGGGGACGTGCTCTCCAACATCTTCAATGGACTCAAGAACAAGAACCCCGACGTCCGCCTGCAGAGCGCGATCGAGCTGCGTCGCTATGTCGCTCGCAGCGGTGCAGATATGGCGGGCGGCGGGGAGGACAACGACAATGTCAGCAGGAGGCTGTTTGAGCTGATTCACTCGCAGAATAGCACGGATAATATTGGCGGATTGGTGGCTATCGGTGCGTGTCCTTGTCTCGTTGGCATTGAATGGATATTGACTGTATTTTGTGTATGCAGACCACTTAATCGACCCCTCGGATTCATCCTCCATAACCCTCGACTCTTCACACAACCTCTACCGCTTCTACAACTACGTCAAGCACCTCCTGCCCTCCCCAGACCCCGCCCTCATCCTGGCCGCCTCAAAGACCCTCGGCCACATCCTCTCTGTCGGCGGCCCCGCCTTCGGCGAGTCTTTCATGGAGCCCCAAGTTCAAACCGCCATCGCCCTCACCTCCCCCGCTTCGCACTCCTCCTCCTCCTCGTCCTCGGCCTCGGAGGCACTGGGGATGGCGCGCTACGCCGGGACGCTAATTCTGAAGGAGCTGGCGCTCAACATGCCGGGCCAGTTCGTGGGGCATCTGAAGGAGGTCTTGGACGGGGCGGTCGTGGGCCCGTTGAGGGATCCGCGGTTGGTGGTGCGGGAGGCGGCGGCGGAGTTGTTGGCGGCGTGTTTGGAGATTGGCGCGCAGAGGGAGAAGGGCGCGAGTTATGCTGCGAGTGCCGCGGCGCATGCGAATGCGGGCGCCGGTGCGGGCCATGGGCATGCAGGCGCTGGGAGCGGACAGGGCGGTGGACACGGTACCGGCCCTGGGAGCGTCGGCAGCGCACACACCCACCCCCATCCGTCCTACCTAAGCAAGATCCTCCAAGACGCGCAGGCGGGGCTCAAGTTCTCGCAGCCCGAGGTCATACACGGGAGTTTGTTGACTTTTAGGGAGTTGTTGTTGCATGCGGGGGTGGTGCGTGTTTCTCTTTCTTTCTCTTTTTTACTTAATGTTCGCTGACGCGAGCGCTCGCAAACAGTTCATGCGCGACACCTACCCCGAGACCGCCGAGTCCGTCCTCGCCCTCCGCGCGCACCGCGACCCCGCCGTGCGCCGCATGGTTGTAGCGATGTTGCCTACCCTTGCGAGGTGCGTTCCTCTTTAACTTGACACTAATTCGATTCTAACGCTTTGTAGTTACAACACCCCCGCCTTCAAAGAACTCGTCCTCCACAAGGCGATGGCGCATCTCCTCGGCCTGCTCGAAAAACGAGAAGAACGCGATTATGCTTTGATTGCTATAGGTTCGTTCTGTCCTCCCTTCCACCCTTCTCTCTCCCCCTTTCCTACTGCTTCTGTTTGAATACTCATCCACTCACCAGGCCACACCGCAACCGCCGTCGGCGCGGACATGAAGCCCTTCCTGGAGACGATCATGAGCCATATCAAGGCACGGTTGAGAGAGGCGGCGGCGGGGGCGATGGCTGCTGTTGGCGGGAGGGGGTGAGTGCTTTGCTTTCTTGCTTTTTCAGCTTTTTTATGCGGTTGGAGGGATGCTTTTTCTTTCTTTCATTCTGCGTTTTTGAAAGGGATGCTGATTGATTGTTTTTTCTTTTTTCTTTTCTTTCTTCTGGACTTGCACGCACGATCTCGTTGACGTTTACAAAAACAAACAAAACACACACACGCAAATTGAATCGACGACGACGAATCGAACACGCGACTCCGACTCTGATCCGACTCCGACTCGCGGCGAATCGAACCCACGACTCGAACTCAAACTCGAACGCGACATGACTGCTCGTTGGACCACGGCTCCTTACGGCTGGCCTCCTACACACCGTGTTTTATCACCCCAACGCTCACTAATATGCAACCCAACTATTCACTAACACGACCCTTCCGACCCTCCCAATATTCTTACCCAACTAATCGAACAGCCGCCCACCCCCACCCTTGGACCCTTTGCTGGCTGCCCTCGGGCTCCTCGCCGCCGCCGTCGGGCCCACGCTCACTATGCTCCTGCACGACCACCTCCACCTGTTGTTCGCTGCTGGGTTGAGCGAGGGGCTGCGCGCGTGTCTTGGGGCGGTGGCGAGGGCGATTCCGCCGTTGTTGGGGGTTGTGCAGGGTGAGTTGTGGAGTCTTTTTCGTCTTATTTTCGGGTGGGGAGGTGCCTCGGTGGTGTAGGCGTACGATGGCTCCTTTACTTGCAAGCAGGAACGAACGCGTTCGATTCGCGACTTGCGCCGCTGTTTTATTTTCTCCTCCTCTTCTCCTTCTGTTTTCTTTCGCATCCCATACACACATACTAACGATGCGTTCGCAGACCGCCTACTCGATCTCCTTTCGCACATCCTCTCGGGGACGCCGTATAGCCGGCTTGGCGCACCGCAGGGCGCGGGGACGGGGGGTGGGGGTAGTGGGTGAGTGTTCTTTTTTTTTTGTTAGTTCTATGCTGTCTGGTTTCATTTTCGACTGGGATGTGATTCGATTTACCATTTACTCCTATGTTTTCCATCGTTATTTCCCCAAACCAAAATGAAACGCTCACATCCCGCACACAGATCCGCCCCCTCCAACGCCTCCTCAACCGCGATCAACCAGGGGTATGGCTATGGCTCGCAGGTGCAGGGCGCGGGTGGGAGCCCGCCGAGTAAGGAACTGTTGACGCTTGCGTTGACTACGTTGGGGACGTTTGATTTTAGCGGTATGTTCCCATTCCCATTCGTATAATGCACATACGTAATCGCCGCTGACGCTTCTTCTTCTTTTCTTTTCTAGGCCACACCCTCACGGAATTCGTCCAAATCAACGCGCTCCCGTACGTCGAGGACGACGCGCCCGAGGTGCGGCGCGCCGCCGCCCTCGCGTGCTGCCGCCTCTTCGGCGGCGCCTCGGCGTATTCTCATTCGGCGTCCGTATCCCCCTCGTCGTACACGAATGCGTATCAGTATGGGCATGCGGGGTATGCGGGGTACAAGGACCCGTATGGGGGCGAGGGAGATTCGCTTGCTATGGGTGGGCTTGGGTTTGGTGTTGGTGGGGGAGGTGGGGGAGGAGGGGTGAATGGTATTGGGCTCACGGGCGGTTCGGGGATTAATGGGGCGGGGGGCATGATGAACGGCGTGGGTGGGTTGGCGTTGGGGATGGGGATGGGGATGGGGATGTCGATGCCGCTGCCGATGCCCATGAGCACGGGCGGGAGCGCGAACGGGGTGGGGTACCAGACGAGCGGGCACGCGGTGGATGTTATAAGCGATGTGCTGGGGAAGCTTTTGACGGTGGGGATTGCGGATCCTGGTGGGTTTTTTCTTCTCTCCTTGGATGTAAGATAAGATGGAACAAGTGCTGACGGACGACTGACGCACAGACCCTATGATCCGCAACATCGTGCTTGGCTCGCTCAGCGAGCAGTTTGACCGGCATTTGTCGCAGGCGGAGAATGTGAGGAGTTTGTTCATTGCGCTGAACGATGAGGTGTATGAGAATCGGGTGACGGCGGCGATTTTGATTGGGGTGAGTGGTGTTTTTCGTACTCTTTTCGACTTGGGTTGTTACTGACGAGACGCGATTTTAGCGCATGGCACGCCACAACCCGGCGTATGTGATGCCATCGCTGCGCAAGACGCTTATCCAACTGTTGACGGAGCTCGAGTACTCGACCGCCCCGTGAGTCCTCCTTCCTTCCTTGGATGTAACAGCGGAACTGACTGCGCCCGTAGACTAAACCGCGAAGAGTCCACCCGCCTGCTCACCATCCTCGTGCACAACACGCAGCGCCTCATCAAGCCGTACGCGCTCCCCATGTTTGCCGTCCTCCTCCAAAAAACCAAGGCCGCGCCGCCGGGCGGCGTCTCCGCGTCGATGCTCACTTGCCTCGGCGTGCTCGCGAGCGTCGGCGGTGAGGACGCGCGGAAGTACCTCGCCGATCTCATGCCCGCGCTCGTCGCGGGGCTGGCGGATGCGAGTATCGTTAAACGCGAGGCGGCGCTTAGCGCGTTGGGGCGCGTGTGCTCGAGCACGGGGTATGTGATCGCGCCGCTGGTGGATTATCCTGGGCTCCTGCCGCTGCTTGGGCGCATTCTACGCGCGGACGCGGGGAGCGGGGAGCGCGGGGGCGCGGGGGAGGCGGTGAAGCGGGAGGTGGTGAGGGTGATGGGTGTCCTCGGCGCGATGGATCCGTATCGGCGGAAGGTGAGCAAAGGCGTGCGGATACGGTGCGGAGATTGAGCGCTGATTTCACTCGCTTGCAGGCGAATTCGGAGGACGAGACGGGGAGCGAGACGTCGATGGTGGCGATCAATAAGGTGCCGCTGACGTCGTCGGCTCTCATCACGAGCACGGGGACGTCGCCGGACGATTACTTTCAGACGGTGGTCGTCTCGGCGCTGCTGCGCGTGCTCAAGGATCCCGCGTCGAGTGGGCATCATCATACCGTTATCGAAGCGATCATGTCGATCTTCAAGACGCAGGGGCTCAACTGCGTTGGGAGTCTCCCACAGGTGCGTCTTTTTCTGATACCTTGTATTTTCCATGCGCTTAACGTCGTTGTGCAGATCATGCCAGCTTTCACGGCTGTCACGCGCTCGTCGGTTCCGCGGTTGCAAGAGTTCCACCTGCAGCAGCTCGCGATCCTCATCGGTATCATCAAGGCGCATGTCCGGAACCATGCGGCGGAGGTGCTCGGACTCGTCACGGAGCTCTGGGACAACACCACACTCCAGACGCCGATCGTCGCCCTCATAGAGGCCGTCGGGCGGGCGCTCGCCGCGGAGCTCAAGCCGTTCCTGCCCACGATCCTGCCGCTGCTGCTCAAGGTGTTTGCCGTCGAGGGCGAGCTGAGTGAGAAGCGCATGGCCACGCAGATGAAAATCCTCGAGGCGTTCCAGACCTTTGGCGCGAACATTGAGGAGTATCTGCACCTTGTGATCCCCATCATCGTGCGCACGGGCGAGTCGGCGTACGGGAGCGTCGCGCTGCGGAAGAAGGCGATTTTGACCATCGACAAGCTGTCCAAGGTCGTCAACTTTTCGGATCACGCGTCGCGCATAGTGCACCCGCTCATGCGCGTTCTGGAGCGAGGAGTGAACGAGCTTCGTGTGGCGGTCTTGGATACTCTGTGCTCGCTCATCGTGCAGCTGGGTTCGGATTTCGTGATCTTTGTGCCGACGATTAGCAAGGTAGGCTGTTCGACCGCAGAGCGGAATAACGAGCTAACTATGTGCAGTGCCTTATTCGCCACCCGATTGCGCACCCCGGCTACGACCGCGCCGTCGCAGCGCTGCTCAACGGCGAGCGCCTAACGCACGAGCCGAACTTTATGTGGGTATTTCCCTTCGAAGAGAGGAATTATTTCTCAAATCGCACTGCAGGAATGAGAGCAAGGTCGCGGAGTTTGCGCCGATGGAGGCGGCGAAGCTCGCGGTAAACCAAATCCATCTCAAGCAGGCGTGGGATACGGCGCAGATCAACACGCGGCAGGACTGGATCGACTGGATTCACCGGCTCGGGGTTGAGTTTATCAAAGAGTCACCGTCACATGCACTGCGCGCGTGCATGACCCTCGTCGAAACGCAGTCGCCCCTGGCGAAGGAGCTCTTCAACCCCGCGTTTTTGTCGTGCTGGAGTGAGCTGTATGAGCAGTATCAGGTTCGTTATGTCGTCTCGACCTTGGTTCGGTGCTTAACAGTGGTCAAAGGACCATCTCGTCCGCTCTATCGAAGTCGCGCTCACCTCGCCCATCACGCCATCCGAGGTCATCCGCCGCTTACTCGACCTATGCGAGTTCATGGAGCACGAGGAGAAGCCACTGCCGATCGACCACAGCACGTTGGGCGAGTATTCGTTCAAGTTCCTCGCATACGCCAAGGCGTTGCACTACAAGGAGCTCGAGTTCTTCAGCAGCGCGTCGCCGGCGATTCTCGAGTCGCTCATCTCGATCAACACGCGGCTGCAGCAGCACGACGCCGCGTGGGGCGCGCTGCTTCTTGCACGCGAACAGTACGACGTCACCAACACGGAGGAGTGGTACGAGCGCCTCGGGCGCTGGCAGGAGGCGCTCGTAGCGTACGACGAGAAAGCCGAGGTCGACCCAGGCAACTCCGAGATCCAGCTTGGGCGCATGCGCTGCTTACATGCGCTCGGCGAGTGGGAGCAGCTTGCAGTGGAGGTGGAGGAGCGCTGGCATCACGCGGGCCATGAGGACCGCCGGACGATTGCTCCCATGGCGGCAGCGGCGGCGTGGTCGCTGAGCGAGTGGGACTTGATGGACAGTTACATCTCGACGATGCGGTCGGATTCACCGGATCGATTCTTCTACAGGGCGATTCTTTCGGTCCATCATAACCAGTTCCCGAAGGCCCTTAATCATATATCCAAGGCGCGAGAGCTTCTGCACCCGGAGTTGACAGCGTTCGGTGGTCCAGGATATGCTCGATCCTACACGTAGGTTTTTCATCGACTCCATTCTAATTTAACTTATATTCGTTCAGCGTCATGGTTCGCGCTCAAATGTTGTCCGAGTTGGAGGAAGTTATAATGTACAAACAATACGCTGATCAACCTGAGCGTCAACAGATGATGCGCAACACCTGGATGAAGCGGTAGGTCGCCTGCCTTCTTGGTTGCGATCCGGGCGATTAACCTGCTACTAGGCTGCAAGGCTGCCAACCGGACGTCGAAGTCTGGCAGCGTATCCTGCAAGTTCGAACGTTGATCATTAACCCCGAGGACGACCCTATCGCTTTCATTAAATTTGCGAACCTCTGTCGCAAGTCGGATCGCATGGCCTTGGCCGAGAAAACGATTAATTCGCTGCTTTCTCCTGATAGGGTATGTAAGCGTGTGTTTGAAACAGTCCCTGGTTTGATTCGTCTATAGCTTCAACATCTACGCGAGGACCACCATACAAAGGCTCCGCCGAACGTCGTTTATGCGCAACTTAAATACATGTGGGCTCAAGGCGCGCGTGAAAGCAGTCTGGCCGGACTCCGCCAGTTCACCGTCAGTCTCGCGAAGGACCTCGACGCGGAGTCCAGCGACCATGCACAGCGGGCTGGACTTTCCAGGGACCGGCTCAATCAACTGTCGAAGTTGTTGGCGCGGTGTTATTTCAAGCAGGGCGAATGGCAAGTTGCCCTTGACGAGAACTGGTGCCGTGTATGTCGGCGTTGTATCCAGATTATGTATGATAGTCTAATTTTTTCTTTGTAGGAAGATAACGGGCTCAAGGACGTCCTCGAGTCGTACCTGCTGGCCACCACCTACGATGAGGGCTGGTACAAGGCTTGGCATACTTGGGCCATGGCCAACTTCGACGTTGTTGCTCAAATCGACATGCAGGCCGAAGGTCGTGTTCGGGATATTTCTGGCGAACGGCTTGCGTCGCATGTCGTCCAGTCGATCGAGGGTTCGAGACTCTCCATTTCTCGTTGCCGTTATCTGATCGCTCATCAAAGGTTTCTTCCGTTCAATCAACCTCCGTAGCGAGGACGCGCTTCAAGATACTCTTCGGCTATTGACGCTGTGGTTCAAATATGGCGCTCACGAGGAGATATCCCATGCGATCGCCTCAGGCTTCTCCATGGTAAAAATCGATACGTGGCTTCCGGTTATCCCACAAGTGAGTTGTGCGTTCGATCCTCCTATTCGACGAAGCTTAATGATTTCTTAGATCATCGCTCGCATCCAAACCCCTCACGCGAGCATCCGGCGCAACATCAACAACCTCCTGACCGAAGTCGGCAAAAGCCACCCACAGGCATTGATTTACCCGCTCACTGTTGGTTCCAAATCGCCCAGCGAGTCGCGTAAAAATGCAGCACTCGCCATTATGGACCGAATGCGCGAGCACAGTCCTACGATCGTAGAGCAGGTAGGCCCCAATTTCCTTACGTCTCGTACATTTGATTTATTGTCGATTTCAGGCACGGGTTGTCAGTCGAGAATTTATTCGTGTAGCTATTTTGTGGCACGAGTTGTGGCACGAAGGCTTGGAAGAGGCGTCCCGGCTGTATTATACAGTGCGGAACCCTACCGGGATGCTTGCTGTGTTGGAGCCTCTGCATGAAATGCTCGAGGCGGTGAGTAGTTTCTCCATCTCCACACGAAAATACTGATGACTGCGCCAGGGCCCACAAACCGTGCGAGAAACTTCCTTCAATCAAGTATTCGGAACGGAGCTGCGCCATGCTCGAGAGGCTTGCAGGCGCTATCGCCAGTTTGGGGAGACACGCGAGCTGGATAACGCCTGGGGTATTTACTTCGCGGTGCGTCGTGCTTTTGAACCGATGACATCATACCAACCTCCAGAAATTCGCCTTTAGGTCTTCCAGAAAATTGAAAAGCAGCTACCACAGCTCACGGCGCTGGATCTGCAATACGTTTCGCCAGAATTGCTGAACGTCCGGAATCTGGACCTCGCAGTTCCGGGTAATGCGCCGCTTTTCACCTGTCCAACATTTTCTAACTCGGCATAGGTACATATCAAAGTGGCCGAGAGGTCGTCTATATCACGAGCTTTGCACCCCGGTTAACAGTCGTCTCGTCAAAGCAACGTCCTCGTCGTATGGCTTTGAAGGGAAGCGATGGAAGAGACTATCAATACCTCTTAAAAGGTGACATCATTGCGACTGATCTTCAATTTGCCTGAATGGTTCCAGGCCACGAGGATCTTCGCCAAGACGAGCGGGTGATGCAGTTCTTCAGTTTGGTGAATACCCTGCTCTCCGTCGACACAGACAGCTTCAAGCGCCAACTGCATATTCAACGATATCCCGCGATTCCCTTGGCGCCGAATGTCGGGTTAATCGGTGTGATGCAAGAGATCGACACGCTACACGAGTTGGTCAGAGACTACAGGAACTCCATCAAGCTGCTCTTAAACATTGAGTACCGTCTCATGCTACAGGTAAGTGCGACCTTTTTCGGCGTATTCGACTGACATCCTTTAGATGGCGCCGGATTACGAGAACCTGCCATTGCTGCAGAAAATTGAGGTCTTCGAGTACGCGATGGAGAACACCTCGGGGCAGGATCTGTACAAGATTCTGTGGCTTAAAAGCACTAACTCGGAGCACTGGCTTGAGCGGCGTGTGTCGTACGCGCGATCTCTGGCGGTCAACAGCATGGTCGGGCACATCCTTGGACTCGGCGACCGGCACCCGTCGAATCTCATGCTCGAGCGCAAAACTGGCAAAGTCGTGCACATTGACTTTGGCGACTGTTTCGAGGTTGCGATGCACCGCGATAAATTCCCAGAAAAGATACCGTTCAGGCTGACCCGGATGCTTACGCATGCGATGGAGGTATGCGTTTAACTCGACTTTCTACTTCGTCAAAGTCATAGCGTTTCAGGTCAGCGGAATCGAGGGCTCATTCCGAAAGACTTGCGAAATCTCCATGCAAGTTCTCCGCGACAACAAGGAGTCTTTAATGGCTGTTCTCGAGGCCTTCGTATACGATCCCCTTATCAATTGGCGGTTGATGCAAGCGGAAGTTGATGGCAGGCAGGGCGAAGGTCAGTCTCAGTTCATTGGATTCAAGGGAAAATTAATACAAGTGCTATTAGAATCGGACTCGACTGCTGACCGTCCGCCCGAGCTTGCCTGGGTTGCGACTCGTCCCCAAGGTATAACGCGGCCATTACGTGCGAATGAGAACGACATCTTCAACGGCAAGTCCGAGTTGGCCCTGAAAATTGACAGCCATGCTCACAACCCTTGCAGAAGCCGGAGGCGAAACTGGTGTCCAAGAGGTCCGCAATAAGCAAGCCTTGCTCGTTTATAATCGCGTGCAACACAAGCTCACGGGTGAGCATACACTACCGAACTATTTTTCCGTTCGATTTAAACGTTCGCTTTTTCTAGGTCGTGATTTCAACATGGATATCGCTTTGTCTGTGGAGGATCAAGTTGACAAACTTATCCGCCAGGCAATGTCGTTGGAAAATCTCTGCCAGTGTTTCGCCGGGTGGTTTGTTTATTTCATGCCTTGTGGTTTTCTCGACTAAGGTATTTTCAGGTGTGCGTTTTGGTAGTCGTCGCAGTACTTTGGTCCCACATTTTCTTTCGTTCTCTCTGATGCTATAGGACTGAGTTCAGGACCAAAATTCGTACCATGTAGACATACTAGTTTGGCAATGGACAAGCAACGGAATTCTTTTGTTCGGGCACTGCCAAGGCACCTCGTACATCACCCTTCTCCCTCTTTACAAAATACCATAATTTCTGCACGTGTCGAGTACAGGCTCACCGCGACGATCCTGCAGTCGAGTTCGAACGCGGTCGTCATTAAGGCTAAGGAAAGGGGGAATTGAGAGAACACTCTGCCATCCAAATCCTTTGTACTCGGCGGCAATGATGAAAGCTCCGTTACAATGCCATACACTACGGTTTCAACCTAATAGAGGCTATGTATTTGGTCAAGTTGTTGACAACGTTACTTAAGCGAACAAAAGTCACGTTTTCTCTTTCTCTCTTGCGCACGAAAACCCCCAGGTAGATTCAAGCCACCTCTAGTCTTTGAAGTGGTACCAGATGGCACCCGGAAACCGACCTGGGACCACTTCACGGTACCGTTCGCTGTCAAGGAATACGTACAGAACGTTGTCGGTCAGGTTCTGAAGGATTTGGAGACCAGGGAGTGGTCAGATTGGAAGAGAGAGGATTTAAAAGTGAGCTCCGCTCTTCAGTCTCTTGAACCCAACATACCAGTAGCTGACGCAATGCGATTGTCCTCGAGAGGATGTGGGAGCAAAAGAACAAGAACAAAGGAAGCAGTCCCTCATTGAGGAGTTTCCAGGGCTGCTTACAGGACCGCATGGCGCTGTACTGAAACGCACAAAAGCCTGGATGCCGTCTTACATTCTGTCAGCAACGATACCACATTCGCAGTTCCCGTCGATTCATACAACCACTGATCTCAAGATTGCTCTTGTTGTTTGGCGGCATAAAACTCTCCAAATCGTCGCTCTGTCCGTGTTTAACAACCATTTGGACTCCAAGGCGACCTTTTCGAGCTTCACAGTCGACGGCTCATCTACTAGCAGAGATAATCAGTGGGCGGTGGGCGAGAAGGGGAAAGGCTTCATCCTGGAGACTCAATTTCTTTTTGAACACGTAGAAGAAACTATTGCCAAACTTGGACGAGTAGATCCCGGATTACCGAAAGACGTGAAGCGTGCGGTTTCCTTTCGTGTTGGTCACCAAATCGGCACCTTGAAATGGAAGAAATCCCGTTACGGCGAGGATGATCTGCTTCAAGTCGTCCTTGATGATCTGACCCCACGCACGATTGAAGAGTATATCAATAAACAAGGTACGAGTGTTTTTTTGACGTAAGTCGGGGCCTTGATAGAATCTTCTCCTCCAGCCGCCGACACTCGTTATAAACGTAGGGATTCCAGCGATGAGGACGATGATGATGGGGAGCTCCACGGCGGTAGATCCATCATCTTAGACACGCCGAAATCGGCTAACAAGCAAGCGGAATCTGCCCTCAAAGGGGTGTATCTGCGGCGAGTCACGCAGCAGCTTGACCGCAAAGGAGCACCAGACATCCTCCATAATCATGGTCGTGGTCTTGTATCTTCAGACGAAGTTGCTATCACAGCCATCGGTATCGACGGCTCTTTTGAGCCAACAGAGATTTTTTCGGCTATCTACGGGATTATCCCACCCGCCCGGGCGTGGCGCATTCCAGATTCTAAAGTTCAGTTTTTCATGGTGCCCGCCGATGGTCCGATCAATCACTGCGTTCAGACCCCCCGTAGGCACAGGTCTGCCGGATCCCAGTAGGCAGATGTGTAGGCAGACCAGTGTGCCGACTCTTGCCCATCCATCTGCCTATCTCTGCCGAGGTTAGTCTAGGTATTTCGACCGGAATAGGCACACATAGACTCACGTGGGCCAATGTGCCTAGCTAGGTAAATTCAACAACCGGCACGGTTCGTCTTCTTTCTCCATCCAAACACCAGACTCTTGTCGATAGATGGACGCAGTATGGACACAGTATGGACGCACAGCAAATGCAAAAGGGGAGACCACAGCCACGGGTTTGACAGATTGACAGAAGTGCTTGATTGCCGAATGATTATCGCAGACATTAATGAAAGATACGCCAAGATTACGTGCCAGCAGAGTTGCAGGAGGTCGAAACAGTAACTACCAACGCAACTGGGGCAAATTAGTGGTCTAATTTAGACTGCCACCAACCTGGACCCAGGTCGACCAGGGTCGGCCATGATAGGCACACCGCCGTCGGCGAAGATCGACGAAGGTGGGCAGGCTGTGCCTCGGTAGGGATGCTAGACCAACATTGGACAATGCCTATTAGCGTCGGCCAACGTCGGCTAGGGTAGGCAATCCATAGGCGGAGATCGTCGAAGGTGGGCACATCTGTGCCTATGGGGGGGTCTGAATGCAGTGAATGAGTCGGAAGAATCCACCAAATTTTACCTTCGTGATCAATATGTTCCTTACGGTCCCCTTCTCAACTGGGTCTCTATCAATTATCACGGCGATTTGAATATCACCAGTGATCGGGTGGCGATTATTCGAGACCGCAAGATGAGAGCCTACAAGCTGGCGGTGTCAGAGAGCGCAGACCAAGCGTTTAGAAAGATTCCGGATTTGGCCTTCGAGCTTGCGTTGGACATCATCAGCTCCAGCGAGAACTCGGACTTGTTGCAGGATTTCTTTCGCCCCAAGGACAAAACCGGGGCAGGCGCATACAAGACTGCGTTTGAAGCTGCGATGCGCGAGATGCACCCCGAGATCGCCTCCAAAGCCCTTATTCACCCCACGTTTGTTCCTCCATGGGACCACTGCAGTGATGTCTCCACGGCGGGTTCTCAGGATCAGGCGGCATTATTTGCTGAATTGGGACTGACGCCCGTCGAAGTACCGGCCAAGGCGTGGGGGATCATGGAAGCATCGGGGGCCTACCTTTCACTCGAGAACTATGCACGTGTGCTCCTCTTGTCCTCCCCACTTTTCGGCAGCGGCATGGAGGGTACAGAAGAACCGACGGAATCTGTAGTGAACCATGAGCCAAACGATCCTACCGCGAGTGTGACTAGTCGCGTGGGAGCGCCTTCCGGCGTGGCATGGAATAATTCGAAAGGCCTCAAAAGGATTCGGCTCGCGATGTCGGTGTTAGCTCCCGATGTTCCTGCAGCCAATGTCAACATCCGTGCCTACAACAAATCGTTTCCCAAGGTCGTGTGGGACAAGGATAAAAATCTATTCGCATTTGCTGTTCCGCCCAAATGTCAAGACCACACCACGACCCAATGTCTATGCTGGGTTGGCCCCTCCCTCCACGATGCCGCCAGGGAGTACGACGGTGTGCAGCTGAACACGAAAAAGTTATTCTCTGCATATCTTCTATGTGTGAAGGGCGATGCGAACATGGAGGACAACGACGTCCCGGAACCAAAAGACGCCGAGGATATGGACATAGGTGCGTTAAATTCGACACGCTCATTGAACTTTCATCTTGAGTATTGGCGTTAGGCAATCTCGCTAGTAAAACCCTAGTGGCTGACGTAGATACGTTGCGCGATCGAAGTCTCTGTGAGCACCATCCTCTTACTCTAGATTTGAACATAGAATTCACTGATCCTGCAAGCGTCTGAACAAGCCACGCCGCCATCCGGGCGAGGTTTAAAAACTGTCTCTCGGTTGTCTAGCGTTGAACCGTCCAACGAATCGATCCCAGTGCTGTCTGCGAACGACGAGGATGCCGCCCTCGCCGCAGTTACCCATCTTCTCATGGTGCACAAGGAGCGCAAAATCACCCTTGAGGGCCTGCAGGGAGAAATCGACTCGCTCAAGCGTGGTAAAAACGACCGCGATGCGCAATTTAAGGCTCTCAAGATTGATTGCAGCAGGCACAAGCGCCGCATCGAGGAGTTGGGCGACACCAGTGAGCAAAAAGACACAACTATTTCTGCATTACAGGAGGAAGTGAAGCACTTAACGGAAAAGATCGACAATGACAAGGCTGGGTTCCAGGAATTTTTGAGGTCCCGAAAGAGAGCGCGCGTCTAATATCCCGGATTGATTTTGATCTTCCCCTCCATTGTACTCGCGATCGTCATCATTTCTACTTTTCAAATCTTATCTTGAATCTACCGCTGAGTCTCGTGTAAAAAGGATATGGGTAACTATACAATATGATCCAAGCCGTGCAATATATCTTATGTTGAGCTGCACCCACCTATAACGGTGAGGGATGCCCTAGAAGGATTCATCGTTTCCATTTCGCAGTCCACAATCTTTCAAGTATTCACCTTTCTCCTGCCTGGAATTGGATCTTCACAGGAGGCTGTCCGGCCGCTTTGGTGTAAATTTCAATTTTAAACTTGAAGCTTTAGGTTGGATGAGCTTAGGATATCTTGTTGCCTATACGTGACATTACCTCATGATCCGAGAAATGTCTGCTTCAGGCTTCTCAAGGTGTGGTAATCCAAGCTGATGGAATTCAATTGCGTAGGGCAGCAATTGCGGCATACGCTTCGGATTGCTCGAAAGGCGTTCAGACGGACGAAAAGAATGCCTCATTTTATCAGGAGGGTGATAACGGCTTTCGAGGACTAGCATCGCATCCTCGAAGAAAAGTTTCAGAAGTTTATCAAGTTGGGCCTGTCGCTGGATCACGTTTTCCCCTTTCTATTCTTGAGGTTATAGGTGGTGTAACAGTCAGGACTCCAGGTCCGGGTCCGGATCCGGTGCCTCCGAGCTTTCAAGCGCAATGGGATTAAAGCGTGTCGCGAGCCTCACGTAGTCGGGACGGATTCACCTGGTTGTTTTGAGGATACCTAAAGGTGCAAAACCCGATATCGACTGGTAATCATGCAGTCAGAGACTTCCGCCATAAATGATGAAATCCAAGCCATCGCGAACAGCGTGCTGAAGGGGCTGGATCTTACGAATAATTCGGAGTATTCTCCGATCATGGGAAGGAAGGTCGATGCTCTTCTCAAACAGGATGGCTACAATGGGAAGGTTACATGGTAATTCTGGATTCGGCACGGAGTTGTAGAGTATTGATCTCGATTCTCCTCTACATATATTCAACGTGATGCAAAATCTATTTGCATCGTGTTTCACGCGATGTTGTGATACTTAACGTCAGATGTGAATCTATTTCGGATATCACGCATACCGCAACACAACCTCTTGTCTGATAAATTCCTCCATCGACCCGAAATGCACGCCTAGTGCAACTAAATCGGGATTAGGGACAGGTGTGCCGTGGTACATGCCGATCTTTGCTTGGTATTCGCACTGAGATGTTGGCCCGGTTGGAATCAAATACACGTAAATGGTCAGTTTAATGAACACATACGCCGTCGTCTATATCCCCATTGAACGCGGTCTCGACCGATGTGAAGGTTACTTCTTTCCCGAGCTCTGCAGCGAGATGAAGTAGCACCGACATCGCGGAGAAAACACAGAATAAATTAAACGGAACACACCTTTCGTCATAGTTTTCGTCAACTGCGAGTACGTGCAACGGAAACTGACCACAGGGTATGCATTACCCAGCACACCTTTGCTGGGATCCGGGTAGTGCGTGAGCAATGCAACGGCCGCTGCGCCGAGATCGTGCCCGACCCAAGTGAAGGATTGATTGTCTTCGGGGCCATACTTGGAGACTGGAATCGTGTAGCCATTGGATGTCTTTTTCATGAAGTCAAAACTATTGAATGTGGAAGTAAGTCAGACATTACCGAAAAGTTTAAATTGACGTACTTCCATAGGTTTTCTGCGAACCACCCAGTAAGGAGGATAGCATGCGGGAGGCCCGATGCTTTCAGGTACTCTTCGATCACGGCCTTGTCTGTCAAATAAATATTGACGATGCGACGAGGGAAAATAGGAATAATTCGCACTATCAACGTGATATACACGCGTATAAAGGCCTTTGGATTCTTTGGTGATATTCGGGAGGGAGCTGGGTCCTCAATCAAACTACGAAAACGCCGGACCAGTTCCGTACGTACCTCCAGATGAAAAAACCCACGCCAACCTCTTTCGCCGCATCGACGAGATTTTTCCCTTGTCTAATTTCGCCCTTTCCGTGGAGATCGGCAGGGAACACTTCGGGATCCCAGAAGTTAGTCATCTTCAGAACCCCGTTGCAAGATAAGCAAAGCAGTAATAGATCAGAAGCAAACATACGCCGAAGACCGCTTCGCTGCCCCGCATTGCGTTCTTGAGCGAATCCTTGTCGAATAGATTCCCCGTGACGACCTCCACACCTCTCTCGATCAGAGCCTTGCTTGCGGCCGAATGGAGGTTCCGTGAGACAGCACGGGGCGTATATTTGCCATCCGCTAGTACTGCGTTGACCACGGCAGAGCCTGCATAATGGCGACAATTAGGGGGAATGAAGTATTCGGGAGATTAGGCCGACCTTGGGTACCGGTTGCACCAAATATTGTGATGGTGGGCATACTGGTTGAGGATAGACGATGGTGTGCGTGTATGTCCAAAACCTCTTTTATAGCCGGCGAAGCCAGGAACACATTCGGCAGTCACTGATGTATGATAACTAGTTATGCTAAACGAGACGAACCTCCGCTTCGCTCCGGGTTCAAGGAGCGTGAAACGACGGCCATTAAATTTCTGTGGCAACCAAAGAATGGGAGCGTCACAATTACCTGGGTCGGAAATCACTGCGTTCATAGCCGCAGCACAGCCTCCCCGTATCTAGCCAGCCGCGTGCGGCTAGCCGACCTAGCGAGCTGTGGCTTGCCGCTCTCGCCAGGCCCACGGGCTCTACCTACTAGGTCGGTCCGCCGATTTGGGTGACAAACTGCGTATAGAAAGGATCAGTTCGATATCGCCGCCCATCACGGGGTACGGGCGTCGTTTCAATGATGGGAGGCCTTTCCCGTCTCGAGCATGCGACGGTGCAGGAGCCTATTTGGTTTTTAGAAGTTAGCGGAGTTGAATTGTGACAGAAAATGTTCGGCAATATGATCCTGGACCCACTCAATTTTTTAGAAGGTTGGCGAGGAGTAAATTTCCTACTGATCATGAGACTCGATAGTTGGAAGTCACTCTGCGGCGGTTGGTTTCATTGTTGTCAACGAACACAAGCGTGGGAATATACAGTGGCGGCAAAAAAGAATTGCCGGCATCGTTTGGGCCCATTTCTTGGCGGAATGACTTCAAATAAAATACTAGCATGAACCTTGATGGATTTCATGAGGTTATGCATAATTGAAGCCATCACTTACCCACATTGTTGTGCTGTAATAAAATAAATCAGTGGTTTCTGAAAAATCGAGTCTCTGGAATCTTCTTGTATGCAAAAATGGTGTACATAGCATGAAAGTACTTGAAAAAGTGACCATGTTTCCATTTTATTTCACTTGAATCGATTGGGCCATTAGCTCACAATGTGCGGTTCAAGATGGCCATTTTGGGCATTTTTGGCTCATATAGTGGCAAAAATGCCCCAAATGGCCATCTTGTAGGCCTCATTGTGAGCCCAATTCCCATTGGACATAGGTCAAACTATATATCAATATGCTCTATTTTTCAAGTACTTTCATGCTAGGTACACCATTTTTGCATACAAGAAGATTCCGAAGACTCGATTTTTCAGAAACCACTGATTTATTTTATTGCGGCACAACAATGTGGGTAAGTGATGGCTTAAATTATGCATAACCTCATGAAATCCATCAAGGTTCATGCTAGTATTTTATTTGAAGTCATTCCGCCAAGAGATGGGCCCAAACGATGCCGGCAATTCTTTTTTGCCGCCACTGTATATGCTTAACGCGTGACGTCACGTATTACGCTCTTGCCTCCTACCACGTCTTTCTGGCCGAGTCTTTCGCGCTTTCGCTTTCTACAGCCATGAGCGACAGTCTCCCCGATGGAATTATCTCAGAGATTCTCTCCCCCGATTTGCATGTATCCAACTGTCTGTTCTCCGATACCTCGCTCGAATCGCCATTCGCCTCTATTTCCTCATCCAGTTCTTCCACCCTGCTCGTTTGTAAATCATGGCTCCGCGTCGCGACTCCCTTACTCTATTCCGTTGTCATTATACGCTCCAAGGCGCAGGCGAATGCTCTTCAAGCGACTCTCCGAAGGAACCCAGACCTCGGTAGATTTATCAGGAATCTACGCGTAGAAGGTGGCTTTGGAAAGTCGATGCATCATATACTCAAGACCACGCCCAATATCAGTCACATAGTTCTCTGCCTCCACCTCCGTGCCGCTGATTCCTCTGATGGGCTCGCGCAAGGCTTGCCCTTGATCAACCCCACACGTCTCACGATCATCGACGAAGTCGATTTATTTCTGAACAATAAGGCAGTTTTAAACCTTGTGAGGGCGATACAGAGTTGTGTGGCAAAGTGGAGCAAGCTTGTACGTCGCGTCTTCCTCTTTCGCCGACATGATGCTGAATGGCTTCCTCCTCTTTGACGGGTAGAACGAAGTAAATTTCCCCTATACTGCCAAAATGCAGGAACGACAAGATTTTTGCACCGCTCTTTGTACCTCTCCGACTGTCCGAACCGTGTCGTTTCCCGAATGCAACTCTTCGATCCTCGGTAGCTCGTCTCTCATCCCCTACCTCATCAAAATTGCCCAGAACCCGTCGCTGAAGACCATTGAAATCCGACCGGAGTCGCAGCTGAAACCTCCACGTGCCGAGATGAACCGCCGCATGCGCCTAAGCGGTATACCACTATTATTGCCTCCACCAAAGTTGACGGATCCCCGGCTGTGCGAGCTGATTCGTTGGATAGACCCTTCGTACGATCTTCTAATCTCTATGTAACGCTGAAACGTATCCTTCTCGAGCAGCACGAACCCCGACGCTGATGGATTCGAAGTATCCTCCTTCACTCCCAGAGACTCCTCGTTCCGCCCCATGGCATCGAGCGCGCAGCCGATCGCCGACCGCATCTGGTCCCGTATTCTTTTCTTTGCGATGCTCTCGCTTGAACAACATCCTGAGAATACAGCACTAAGCGAGCTTGTCGAACGAAAATCAACTCAGGGCGTCTGAAGTTCTTGTTGGTGTCGCGTCTGTTCCATGTAAGCAGCTACTCCTATCATTTGTTCCATACGCCTTGACATACCTTCGTTTTTGAATAAGCGCATCTTTGCATCCTTCTCGGCTGCACTAGTCGCGAACCCTGCACTTTCTGGGCACGTCCGGGACTTAGACCTCCGTTTGCAAGATCGTCGCCTTCCTTTCGACTTCGATGGCCGTGACGCTCCCTTGACCTCCACTTCCCTCGCTCCGCTATTACCGCACACCTGTAATTTGACACGGTTGATTAGTACCGTTCGCCGTGAGTATAATCCGATGGACCCCCTCACCACCATCTCGTGGAACGATTTCAATATACTGGCCAAAACGGCCGGAAACAAGCTTCAAGAGTTCACGGGTTTCGCCTTGACCTTCCCCTCGGATACCGCTACCTACTCCCCCGCTGTATTCAAACGGTTCGTTGCGCTGAAGAAGTTTACGTGGAAGTTACGATTTGCGTCCGAGGAAATGAACTTCCGCCCGTTGGGCGAGGCTACCGCAGCACTGCCGGCGCTGGAATTTCTAGACCTAAGATCGCCCCAGGCCGTGTCTGTCTTTGCTCAAATGAAGTCTGTTTCTTTTCACTGTCATATCATCCAATTAGACTCATACTTCTGCTGACCCTAGACTCCCGAGCCTCCAACACGTTGCACTGCAAAACGATACTGGATTTCAACCCGACAAGGATTGGGATAGTACGTTACTCCGAGTTCACGGCACCAAAATTCAGCATCTTGAGGTCAGCGACACTACGATCGACAACAAGTCTGTCTTTATACTTTGTCCGAACATGACGACGCTGTCTTGGGCCCCGGAATACAAGACGTACAGGGAATATGTGCGTGCCCCCTCTCTAATCCCGATCCGTAATCCACATGTTGCAACCCAGGATCTCGGCTGTAGTGCTCTCCAGGAGGGCTTCACGCACCCATGTCTAAACAAAATAATACTTATTAAGCAGTGTTTGTACGTGCCCCATCCGGTTGCTTCAATTGCGGTAAATAAATAATTTCCAGCGGAGGCAAAAAAGACGACGAAGACTGGGAAAAACTGTTTTCGAAGCTGGACGTACCGCATCTTCCTGCACTTCGCGAGGTATCTGTCCCTTGGTGCGTGTGGCCGAAGACCGAGTGAGTTTATGCTTCGGCACCGGTGTTTTTATTTTTTCATTGAGGCTTAATTTTTTTTACTTTTCAGGCATGAGATTGCGAAGAGCGTGTGGGTCAAATGGGCAGACATTTTCTCGAAGCGCGGTATCAAAATGACGGGTGCTGAGGGGACGGAATGGCGTCCTCGGCTGAAGACTTGTCGCCGTCGATAAAGGAATGCATGGAATGGATTGAAACCGCTGTGGAGAGTGTTCCACTGTAATTAGTTTCAAGAATTGTACCGACGCAAAATCGCACTTGATTTCTTGTTCTCCAATTATTGACCTGGGTGCACCGGAATTCTCGCACAACCTAAGCAGCACATAACCCGCACCGTGTGGGCTTGCGAGGCGGTGGTTTAAGCTTGAGATCGCCAAAATTGACACCTGCGGAGCAAAATAGAACAAAGCGGAGGTATGACCAGCGTGCGGGGAAAACCCAAGTTGGGGTGGGTTAGGAGAGCTTGCCCTGCCAAAAATGCTGCCAACTCCATAGTGGCCATCGTGGGGGTCGAACCCAAGACCTTCGCGTATATCAGGTTGGATATTAGCACGACGCTCTAACCAACTGAGCTAGACGGCCATGAAAAAAAGGAATCTTTGCCATCGCCACCCAATAACCGAATGTCGAACCGGTACTTTACGGATCACCTCGACGGAACGTTCAGCTAACGCTCGGCGGTTGCTTTGTGTATCTGGGAAACTCTCAACGAATAGTTACATTGAGATCTGCCCTCGCCCAGGTTGTTCCACTGTCTTCTCGAGCACCGTCCTGGCACCCCACCTCTACCTCACTGCGTTCAACCGGGTCCTAGACCGGGAAATGACGGGTTGCACGCCGCATCTGTGAATGGCCATGCAGAGATTGTCCGTCTACTCCTGGAGATGGGCAGCGATATCAGGACAGGGGACAAATGGAATGGCACTGCGTTGCAGGCTGCTTCTGCAGGAGGCCACAGCGATGTTGCTCATCTCCTTCTCGACGCGGGTGCCAATGTTAACGAGACGAGCTGGAGATATAGTACTGCGTTGCAAGTCGCGTCCCGAGAAAACAACGTGGAAACCGTCCGTCTCCTCATCAGGCACGAACGTCAATTGTTCGTGATTGGCAGGTATGAAGATGCCGCGCTGGAATATGCGTGCAAAGCGGGCAATGTGGAGATCGTCCGGCTTCTTCTGGAGAACGGCACGAGCCCAAACAAATTTAACGTAGCCTTTTTGAGGCCGTTTCAGTCGGCGTACGAAGCGGGTAACATGGAGATCGTCCGTCTCCTGCTTGAGAACGGCGCCGACGTCAACTTTGCAGCGGGCGGATATTATAACGGCACGTTGGATCCGGAAAGGCCACATAGGCCTCGTCCGTCTTCTGCTTGGAATGGCGCCGGCCTCAATGTAGCAGACGGGAAGTTTGGTAGTGTTTCATAGGTCGAATTCCATAAGAAAGATTTTTTAGACAGAACAGTCGCAAAGACTCCTAAAAAATGGTGTTGCCGGGGTTCGGTTGGGGTCAGATTTTTTCAAAAAAATTCGAATCCTGAACTAAGACCACGCTGAACCTAGGATTCGGTTCTTACGGGTTGAGTCCAGGTTCAAAACCGGTTCGAACCCCAACGAACCAGTAAATTTTCCAAAGACACTGGTTGGTTCCTGGAACTTTTTGCAAGAGTCCTATCGAATTTCGCACATCCTCGTTTGTTCGATATCAAATATGTACTTTCCAATAAGCAACCCAGAACTGAGAGCGTTGGAAGCGGCTTACAGTGTGGTTTGGACGGTGGGATGCAATCGTCGGATGTCACGGGGGAATTTGGCGAGTGCGCAAGAAAAAAGAAGGAGTACACTATGTCTCAGAAGTGTGGGTGACGCCTAGAGATGTAGTGTAACTCGAATTCAGTGGCATTTACTCGAGAGTAGAAATCTTTCAATTGAAACCTTCGATGTCCTTGGTCTATTCACTGGCTGGTGAGCTGGTGACCATGCAAAGCCCAGAGCAGCCTGAGACACTGGTCCAGTGCCATTGAGACCGAGCCACAATGATTTCAATTGTGTCCTGAATTTGACAAGATAGAGAAACACGCGTCGACGAGAATGGTGCGAGCCCTTGCCAACTTCGTTGGATTATTGGATTATGTCAGAAACAGAAAGTTCGTTGGATTCCAATTTGGATATGCAAAGTTCGTGGGATTAGTACGGTTTAGGCAATGTTCGTGGAATTGCCTTCATAATTATCGGATACACTGATGTAATATGAATCGGTTGATATGTTCTGAGCAACGAACTATTCTAAGTGCTTAGATATGAGGATGACGAAATGGCTTGCCCAGAGATCCTAGGAGAGGCAGCCAGAATTGATGAAGGCAGATTCGATGGATGTGCAACAAATGTCGGCGAGTACGACGCATTCCGAGGTGTCACACTTGACCTTGAATGTGTCGCACTCTACAGATTTTCCGCAGCCGGGCTGTTGAACTCACAAGTCATGCTGCATACTGTGTATGCTCAAGTGAGCAGAGAATTGATATTATGGGAAAGTGCGGGCAGTTAACATGAGTATACTACGAGTTTATGCTACGGAGGTTTGATATCAAGCTTTTGAACTCTGCACGCGTGAGAATGGGACCCGCAAAGTCGCGAAAGGCCCTAAGATACAGAAAATGCGTCAAGAATATGAAATGCTATTAAAATGATGCCCACCTTTTGGTGGTGCCTCTGGAGGTACGCGGCGGCGCTGGACGCCGTTAGAATGCGTATGTCATTCGGTCGGCGACTTCTTGAAAAATTGATGGGCCAATACCTTCGATTCGTTCCCCACGTCGAGAAAAACTGAGGGAAAGGCCTACCGTCGTCACTCGGGTCCCACGAATCTTCACCCTCGGATTCGATCCCCGCGTCCAGAAAAGTTGACGGAAATGCTTACAGTCACTCGGGCCCCACAAATTATCGCCCTCGGAAGCATTCTGTATCGCCGCCAAATTGGAAGGCTGAGGGAATATCGATGTGCGGTGGTGACTGCGATGGGATGGGTGATGGAGGAGCAGGTTTGGGGTGGAGGGCGCACAGGACCTCTTGAGGGAGAAGAGCCAACGGGGCTCGCAGCGGGGAGGGTGGAAGCAGGAAGAAAACCCAATATGATTGCCGAGAGACAGCCATCTACATCTAATACAGCCAAAGTACGCTACGCGCTGTCTAGCCCAACCACAGGGGGTACCGGAAATCCCATGGTCTGCGGGATGGCTTTCCTTTTCCGTGTGAACGAGTTCACAACTAACGCGTTGGTTGTGGAGCTCCGGCGAGAACGATTTGGCTGGCATAGGGCCGGGTGGGTTGGGAGGGGTGCAGAAACTGAAGATAGAAACACTGTTCAAACACATACCACCTAAACCAATACGCGGCGTCGGCACCGCCATATGATCGGCCAGCGTGTTTAAAGTGCTCCGGCCACTGTTTGCTGTGGAGCTGGTCACTGAGCACGTCGGGACCCCGCTGGGGATGTCGGGATGGTGGTGGTAGAAGAGAAGGATAGAAATTTTCCTGCCCATCAACCGGCGAGCGGTTGATCCGCCACAAGCGACACAGATCCAACGAGCTTGACGCAAAATTTCAGGAACCCAACGAACTTTGCGCAAGTTGCATCAATCCGACGAAGATTGTGTGGGAATTCAACGAATCTATCCATTCTGACATAATCCAATAATCCAACGAGAAAGGCATATACTCGAATGGTGCAGTACGTGCGAGTAGCGTTCCAAGTGTAACGACGATCATACAGTGCGGTCTGGATGGCTCTAGGATGCGGGAGAGGACTAGTTAGCCCTCCGCAATGTGGGCCACGTCCATTGTGAGTCTTGACGCAGCTCAATTTTGCAAGGATGGTGGTGAGTCAAGGGAGATTCCGATCACTTATGCACTGCCACTGATATGCTCCTCTGCTGCCATCATCTGCGGCTGCCCTGCCAGCGACTCACGGGCCCAGGCTACGGATCATTTCCCCTGAGCTTCGACTTTCTCGTTCGGTTCGCTCTCTGCTTTGTGTGGCCTGTGATTGCCCTTCTCCCGTTTCCCGTTTGAAGCCTTTTGTCCTCTTCATAAATCGGCGAGCGCGTTCAAGCCGATTTTGCGCATGCAATTTGAAAGGAATAATCGTGTTTTTATAATCCAACGAATGGAAAGTCTGCGCCAAGGTAGACACGAGTGGTTGCCACAAGCAAATACCCGCCTGTAGACCTATTGCCTAACCCAGACTCGAAAAGTACCATATGCTGAATGGTTTGTGCTCACGATCATGCGGGCCACCGAGTGTTCTCATGTCTGGTGCAAGACTCAGCCTACTTCAAGTTCGCTTGAACTCGAACTCGTCATCGAAGCTGACAGTACAACGTCTCGTGTATCGAAATTGAACCGGTGGCATTGTGCATTCAGTCCATACAGAACTGCATATATTTCGACATTCAAATCCTTCACATCACAAAGTATAGTTTCCATTGAAGGTTAATCTACTCCAAATGCTGCAAATGAGGGTCGTTAAAAGCCCGGCCGTTGCGAGAATGTACAGGCACAATGGGACCGACGCGGATATCCTTCAAAAGCGCGTCCAGCTTGATATGATGATCAATACGGAGTATTATGAAAGCTAAGATCGAACACTCACACCGCCGGGATAATGCGACGCCAAGCAGTTAGGCTTCTGGACGAACTCCCGGTCAAACTCGGTGAGACCCTCATTGTAAAAATTGCCGCGCGGGTAAGCCTTCTCAATCTCCGCCACAGTCTTGGGGTTCCAAAGGAGGTCAGAATCGAGGCCCACGACTCCGGTTCCGTTAAACCTACACGAAGAGCTACTCATCAGACGGGCACGATCAAGTGAAGAATATCTCCGTACCCTCCAATGTCAAACAACGCGCTGATAGACATCAACATCTGGTTGGCCGACGAGTTGCCGGACGACCATTGCGACGTGTGAAGGACGATGCTTTCCACGATGTCGCCGACTTGGAACGCGTCGAGGTGGGGCGCCGCAGCGTGCAGGTGCTCGTAAGCCAGGAATCCACCAACGAGCTCGAAAGTCATCGCATGCGAAGGGTGCTCGAGGACCTCCGAGCTGTTGGACCAGCCCAGATCGTGGAGCAGGGTGGTGTGATAGAGCCGCAAGGAGAGCTCTTCGAACGCAATCTGCGGGACTCCAGGCGTCCCCGAGGGGAAGCCGGTGTACAAGAGAGCTAGCGCAAAGTAGAAGCAGCGGAGGACGTGCAGGAACGTGGCCGGAGGTGTGAACTTTTTAGCGTAGGCAAAGGAGGCTGCCTGCGCTGCGGGGTCGATTGGGACGGACTGTAGAACCTCGAATGGGACGTAATCCGGTTTTAGGTTGGATAGGGCCAGGAAAGCCGGGCCATTGCTGGGAACGTAGGCGTCGAATGTCTTTGGGAAAGTCATCTGAAGGTTCAAGTTTTTCTGGCTGTAGAGTAGCTCGCCATCCGGTATATATATATTTCCGTCGTGAGGTAGGAAGCTCCATATATTCTTGCCAGAGCTGATTCATCTGTCTACATCCCCGAGTTGGTTGGTAACATTTGAGGTCTTGGCAAGCGTTGTGATATGAGCAGACGCGATAGTCCTTGCTCACCCGGCGGTTGCGCAAGCCACTCGGCACGTTGAAGGTCATCAAAAAGATACGTGGATTATTAAGCGTTGTTTGCTCGCAGTCAAAACCGGCCATGGCCGGGCATCCCATCAATAGCCACAGTTGAGAATAGAAGCTTAAACTAGTACGTGCCCCTGTGAGCCCGCACTTCAGATAGTTTCTGTCAGGCATTCTGTAAACCGTAGCCCCCATCTTCTCAATCTTAGATCTCAAATGTAATACGGGACGAGTGCAAAAAAAAACATTTAGTTCAAGGCCAGCTCGCGGCACTCTGGAAATACATACCCCAAAAGGAAATTCAACAAACTCAAGACAGGATATTCGGGGGTGCTTACCTCAGGGCCGCTCTATCGCGGAGTCGCTCCCCGATGGTTCGACCCTTGCCGTTTACCCGGTTTGCGAAGGCCGTTTATCCATTTCTCACAGCTGCTTTGATTCTTTCCTTGTTGATCGCTGGCCAGTACTTAACTTACGGATAT
This sequence comes from Mycena capillaripes, assembly GCA_029204075.1. Taxonomy (NCBI): domain Eukaryota; kingdom Fungi; phylum Basidiomycota; class Agaricomycetes; order Agaricales; family Mycenaceae; genus Mycena; species Mycena capillaripes. The sequence goes on from JARHKZ010000001.1 coordinate 3,530,393, forward strand.
TCAGCGACCGAGGCTGACTGTATTCTAGATCACAGGCGGTGTTATAAGACAGCCAACTGGAAATTCTTACCCCTCCTCTGAACGTAACATGTCGGCGCTTGATCTTAATATCGCAGATCCTGAAGTCGCCTCTGAAGCGATTCTTACCATCGATGCGGCAACGGCGTACGTGATTTACGATTTGTGCTTCCTCGTCTGCGACTGAATTTGGCCGCAGCGTAGGACCAGTTGTATGTATCTATGACCGCCTCGGGTGTATGTGAGCTCATTGTGACAGTTCATCGCCAACATCCTCAACTGGATGCTGATGGGCACGCTCGCCATGCAAGTGTGTCAGTAGAGTTTTTCCAAGCTCCCCGTTCAAGGTTCATTATCCTGAACGTAGATACCTATTATGTTAATTTTCCCTCCGACCGATTTTTTATTCGCATTCTTGGTACGATGCACACCAGAGCTTCGATTGAATCATCTATCCTCACATCGAACCTACCAGTGTACAAATTATTCGTCCTCGATATTGCACAGACCATCATGCTTACATTTCATGGATGGTGGATGCTCGTTGAAATATGGGGAAGGCCCGACCAGCTCGATTTTCTGCCGTGGTCTGCGATAATGATGCCGCTCATGGCCGGCCTCAGTGAGTGCTGATCTCAATCTTTCACCCCTATGCATACTCACGGGTATTAGCCTCCATCTTCGTGCAGATTTTTTATGCCTGGTATGTCGAACCTCCTCGAGTGCTCTTTGATCACGCGGGATTTGGCTTCTTACTTCTGTCCTCCTAGGCGCATCTGGACTTTGACCAAAAATAAATATGTTCATTACGTTGCCATCCTCATCGTACTCGTATGTGGCACGTATATTGTCTTCCTTTTGGCTGACCGCCTGTGTAGGGATCTCTCACCCAAGGTCTCAGTGCAATCATCGGTGCAATACTGGTCGGGGCCTCTTAAATTATTTATTGGTTCAATCCTGATGTTGTGCGCCAGACTCGTGCAAATCCTACTCAGGCCGTTCTCATCCAATTGCGTTCGGTATTCGAGGTAGGCCATTTTTGCGGAATATCTTTCATTCAATTCCAACTGTGGGAAGATTTGGTGGGATGGGAGCCTTGGGACAGACGCCCTCATCACAATATGCATGACATACGTAGTGAGTTTCTCTGTTACTCAGCATATACTTTGCGTAACGGTGCATCTAGCTCTGGCAGCATAAATCACGCGCCCACTGGCAGAAGTCAGAGACGATGCTGACGACAGTGATCCACCGTGTCGTGCAAACCGGGGCGATCACTGTGCTCTGCGCATCGGTTGGGGTAATTCTTTACCTGAGATTCGAGCACACGACGTACCACTTCGTACCGTGAGCTACATCACATGTATTCCACACATCTGATCTGAATTCATCCCGCGATAGGGCATATATTCTGGGAAAATTGCACGTCTCCCGCGGCCTTAAGATGTTTTCCAGTGCTGAAACGTCGACTTCTTTTCAGATACACGAACAGTCTCCTGTTAAATCTGAATCTTCGACGTGGACGGCGCGGGGATAGCCCGACCGACTCAGACACACTCCCGATGAGCTTCGTTCGCCCCCAGCAACCCCACGCCGGGGTCCGCATCGAGCAAAATACTTTCCGTGCCGCGGACGCGAAGTCTGTCGAGGAAGACAGTGGCCTTTGGAATACTAAAGTAATTGTTCCCCGCCGGTGCTTGGATCGCCTACTCAATTAACCCATAGCCGGACAGTTCTCGGTCCTTGGTAAACTGAGAACCATCTGCAACGGATTGAGCTTCATTACCCTGACATCGTTCATCTTATCATTGAAATACAAGTATCCCACGGTTATTTTGGCTGACCGCTATGGCAATAATCGATAACTTTTCCTTGCGTGCCAAACTTCGTATCATGGAGTCTCTGAGGTTCAACGGTTGAGGAACTGGAAATTTGCTGCGATGTATCTTGGTGTCTCAACCAGACCCTGAGAGTCTCGAACATTCGTTTACATAGCGCCCAAAGCATATCTCATTCCCCCCTCTGACCTTGCCCTCTTCGAACCTTGGATTGCGTCTGATCATCCTCCTTATCTTCACCCGATCTACGCCTCTTGTTCGATTTCGCCGATTCTGACTTTGGCAGCAACACCAACGCATAACCGAGATGCGTAGAGTCTTCCGTATATGCTCTAGGTTGTCTTTCAAATTCATCATCTCCTGCTTCCTGGATGTTGGAACTCCAAGGAACAGAGGTTTTCTCGAATGCAAGCGTATAGAAGGGAATCTCGGTCGAAATGCTTGACAACCATGAGATCTCCGTCCCGAATAACTCGACATGGGCTTTCTCGGAATCCGAATCGGCATTTTGAAGTACTTCCAAGTGGTGCTCGGTGAGAGGGTAGACGGAAGAATCAGCCACCATTTTCTAGTTAGGTCCTGGATCCCCGGCAGACCATGTAATCACAACGGGTAGCAGATGTGCATCCGCTATCTCCCGCGCTATCTCGTAAAGCTGCGAATCGAATGCACTCAACTGTCTCGCGCTGTGGACGTAATTTTTATCTAGGAGGATTCCGCTGGGAACAGGCAGGCGAGCCAACAATGCGGTGATCTGTTTTCTCGCATTGCGACGGAGCTCGTCCATCTCTAATAGAACCTTAATGGGTTCCATTCATGGGTAGCCAACGAGGGATGAGGACATGCGGCGTACCTTTGCAACGTTTGCGATCTTGTCTTCTTCTGTATCATCTTCATCCACCGGCAAGTTATCTCCGTCGTCGGAGTGCCGCTCGTCGTGTCTCCACTTCAGCCACCGAGAAACCTCTTGTGGGACTCTTCCAATAGACTCCAGCGCCGAGAAAGAGTCCAAAGCCTTCTTCCACCTGAGTGCCGAACTTAGGCCACCTTGTAGAGTGTACAACATAGTGGAAGAAACGATGTGATGGTATTTAGGGTTCCCACTCATTGATACACTGCGGGACCCACAATGTGGCCGCATCTCAATCTGGTCGGTCGTCTGATATACTCGCGCCAAGGATTTGCAAAACAAGAACCATCCGAGATGGGTACAAGAACGCCAGCGACGCCAACGCAAGGAAAAAAATCCTGAAACGAAGTTCAATTATCGTGGCCCTGACTACAAGGAAATTGGTTGCAAGGTTCCATTGAACAATTACTACTCCAAGAGACTACACGACACCTTGTAATCTGAAACAGCCACCGCTGGAGATTAAGTCATGAGCCAACCCACAGTAACAAGCAACCCAAACCCCACTACCACGTTTGCCATGAGCTTTTGGCCGCGCGTCTTTTGCTCGCGCAGGACTTCCTGCTGCGCAGCCCAGGCGGCAGCCTGCGCGACGGGATCCGGGCTGCTGGATTTCAGATACAGTGATAAAAGCTGGGTCCAACCAACGCACGGTTTGTATCGTTGGCCTGGATGGCGATGGTGTTGGTCAAGGGCACCGGGGAGGGGTGTGTGGTGTGATGGGGGGCGCCGAGGAAAGGGAGTTTCCGTGGGCGACGCATAACGTCGACGTGTGTTTGACGAGGAAGCTTGGGGTGGCCGCGAGGCGCGGCGGAAGCGGGCCGCCGTATCCGCGAGGTGGCGAGAATGAAGAGAAGAGGGTGTTTGTGCCGCAGGCGCAGGCAGAGTGTTGTCATACGCACGCCTGGGTAATGAATCAGCACCTTCCTCGATCCCGATGAACAATAGACGCGCCGCGAGACAGGATCGCGGAGGACATTATATGCTTCAGTGATTTCGTGAAATTGTGGCTTCACTTTGTGGTGAGGAACATCGGGATGGTGCTCTTTGCTCATCTAAAATCTTCCGGTTCAAGCTCCGGCTTCTCCTCCAGAAAGAGCCAACTCACCGCGAAAAACGCAGTCTACCCAAGATGACGCAATTCAGCTGCGCTCCGCAAAATCTGAGGATACGCACCTTAATCTGATCATTGGAAGCCTCCCGCCGTACGCCGAGCGTTTCATAGTGCGTGCCCCGCCGGTACCCCGTCGAAGAGAGCGCCCGGCGGTGCATGTCGCGGGAGCAGGATGTGAAGTGGAGTTAAGCGCCGAGGCTGTGCAGCCAAAGCCTCCAATCCAAACATGACCACACCACCATCCACAGTTTGAACAGTTGGTTGAAAAAGAAAATTGATGAAGCGCGCTCAGGGCTCAAGATCTCGGAGACATAATCAGACCACCGTATAAATTACAGTGAGTTAGACAATACATATATATCTGGTTAAATATCCATCTTTTATATCGCATGCCTAGATTGTCAACACATTCAATCGTCTTCGTATTCATCGTAATCCCTGCAAGTGAATACTATGCACCCTCTTTGCATGCCCGAATTTAGCGACCTCGTAACCTGATCATTCAATCCGCGCGTATGCCCAGGGGCCCACAACAGGGCGCACTCGAACGGCTCAACCGGCCCAAAAACCAAGCTTCGCTGCACGACGAATGCTAGAAAGACCTCGTCGGTAAACCGGCCGAAAGTCTTGAGGTCGACGATGGAAAGTTTGGGCACGAGACATTCTGTCTGGTGTGGCGTGAGCTTTCTCAGCAACGAGTCGGTGACGAGGTGATGCACAGGGTTCCCCGGCAGGGCGACAACTGCAGAATGGTCCGAGATGAAGAGGTACTGAAGTAATGGCACTTCAGCCAAGCATTGAAGGAGGTCGTGTTCGGTTATGATAACGTCGTGGAGAGACAACGATTGTAGCATGGACCGACTCCCCGAGCGCACTAAGAATGCAAACCCTTCTGCATGGGGCCAATATAAAGGCTGTTGAGACGTGGGTTCCCCGTAGAGTTGTAGCCGACGCATTTGCGGCAGAGTGAGGGTACCGAATATTTCAGCAAGTACGCGATGCGAAAGATGTTCCGTGTGATCCATCGAGCAGATATCGAGTTCCTCGATGGATGACACAACGGGAGGGAGATCCAGTGGCAATGCCGCACCAATTGTCTCGAAATTTATTTGAATGTGCAGCTCGGTATTTTGGAAACGATCCATGAGTGATAATAGCGACAAAAGATCTTCGGGCCCAAGTCCGCTGGACGTGAAGTAGCGCAATTGTTCGAGTGGAAGTGGTGACACCACGGAAAGCGGCCCACAAAATTGGACTGCCCGTAATTTCGGGGCATGGGAAAAGAATTTGGCTAAATCTTCCAACGTTTCGAGGTCTTCAGTGACAGCGTTTATGCAGAGTATCTCCAGCAGTGGGAGATTCCCTGCCACCGCCGAAAGATATCTAAGCATTTCGCACCCCACCGTGAATGTAGCCCGGCGCCACCGGTGGGCCGAAACGGCGAGGGTCTGCAACGCGAGCGGGTGGCATTCGCCGTTGCCGTACACCTCGATGGTCAGCGGTGTCTGCTGTCCGCGCGCAAGCGCGAGATTCAGCAACTGCACCATTCGATGGTGGCCATAGCTCGTACGCGTCGTCTCTATTGGGAACGTCCAGCAGCGCAGATCCAGTGAGATCTTCGACCACAACGTCGGCGTCCCGAGGACGAGCTGTCGCCACTGGGTGCAGACCTCCGAAAATGAGACGAGATCCCCGCCTGCGACCCGTCGTAGCTCTTTCTTGGTCTCGTGCTCCAGAAGGTGGGGAAGGATTGGTTCGCTGCTCCACTCCCTAGGCTCCTCGCAGAGCTTGAAAATCTCGACGAGGATTTCTCTGGGTAGACGCCGGATGGGGGCGTCGACGACGCCGATGCATTGGTCGTAGAGGCGTCGCAGTGCGTCGCGGCCGGCGACCAGCTTCTCGAAAATGGTATCGAACTGCTCTATCTGCTGGTCGTAGCGGGCCAGCTCTGCCGGAATGGTAGAGATTAAGGCGCGAAGGTCGGAGATCTCGCGGTGCTCGCAATTGGTGCGCAAAATGTGCAGGAGCTGTGCCGATCGACCAGGGCTCGGTAGGAGGGGCGACTGTTTGAATGTTGTACTGCAGGTACTACAGAGAGAGATATCTTCTGAGAGTGGCATGGTCGATGAGAAGAGTGGCTTGTCACACACACAGGCAAATAACACGTCTCAAGCGAAGGCCATGGCGCTCACGTGATCGAGGGCCCAGGGATTCTCGACCACGGAAAATTATCTATACATCCAGTTACATAAGCGGGAGCATCATAATTCCCTGGTATATAATTAAATTATATCGGTCTTACTTGCAACTGAATATAGCAGTGCGACAGTCAAGTATTTTCCCGTGCAATTGCCGCGCATCGAACCCCCGTTCAAGTTGTGAAACCTCGACAACCAACTTATCAATACATCCACATGCTTTTAATTATGTTAATACCCACTTGACAGCGCTGAAAATTGTGGACTGCTAAGTACGATATCGCGAGCTCCTTAATTATAATCGTTACAAAGTCAGCTTGTATTGTAATTGTAGGTCTGTACTATGCACGCAGCTTACCTTGAGGTGTCTGAATCATAACCTCGCAATAAAATGACATGCATGATTTGTGTTTCAAATACAGTACACTCGAGCGTGTTCAGCCGATGATCCTATATGAAGGATCAAACAGAAAAATTTGAACCAATTAATGCCCTCATCATGATAGCGTACAGCAGTTTACGAACCACTTTTGAACAACTGACCAACTTTTCGATTTCAACAAAGCTTGCAGGAACAGCTCGTGCAACGCCGATATGCACGACTCTGTAACATTTGTGACCTAGCATTGAATGTCACGGAATGATTAATCGATCGTCTCATCGCCGCCGCAGGTTTCAATGTCAACTACAATTTCAACCAGAGTTAAAGGAAAACGGGCCGACCTCCCCGGAGCCCACAAAAACAAAGCTGTGCAAACAAATACCGCCCAACAATGTCTTCTCCGACCGTCGACGACCACGGCTATATAGGCCCTCATCAAAATCCGACAGCGCGCCATTTTGAACGGAATGAGCCCGTGGAAGGCGTCGTACCAAAGGGGTGAGGGAGATGGCTGTTACTTGTACCAATGTGTGCCGCCACAACGGTGTTAACTCTGGGATCGGTGACAGGGACAACGATCGCGTCCTCAATCGTGAAGGGCGAGCAATTTGCAGGATTGTCCACGCTCATGGGTGGTCAATCCTAGCGATCAGCAAAATCTTCAAAGTTGGGCGGGCCGCAGTCACGAAGGCCGTCAAGAATTCCTACTATCACGCAGACGATATACTCAAAGATTACAACCACGTGGGACCAGATTACAAGGAGAAATTCCCCAGGATTCAGGTGACTCACTCCTTCGTAGGATTTAGGCTTCGTTGACGGGGTTGTGTGATAAGCAGGCCGGGGGACATGACATCCTCTCCGACGGCTCGGAATCAGAGAAACTGGTCCAGGTGAGAACAGTCATACCTGTTGACAAACATTTTCATTCGGGAGATAAGCGTTCATTACCGCCTCCGCCATCCGTAAGTATCATCCGAGTTGACGGACCCACTGAGTTCAATGTCGTCAGACAATATCCTCTGTTGCAAAGCGCAAACGCAGCGAGGGATCGGATGAACCTGAGCAGGTACGCATCTCTTCATTCGTGCTGGTTAGTCGCGTGAGCGATCGCACATTAGGCGGCCAAGAAAGGGCGTCCCATGTTATCCGTATTGCGAGATGATAAGGGTGAAGAACGTACGCGTGCATCAGAGACATCCCAGGCTGAGATTCCGATTCACGCATCGCAAGCCGACTCTCGCTCGGTTTGTGAAGGTCTCCGGACTATCCTTGTCCGGCCAAGAAAACCGTCTGGATCTGGGGAAAAGCTTACGGTGCGTTTACTTGCTTCACAGCTTGACCGCGAATACCACCAAAATGTTTTCCAATCAGGCATCTGGGGACTCTCCCGCCGAGACGCCGTCTGGTGAGAAGGCTCCTAGCTGGGAAATGTTGTCCGTATTGCGAGACAGCGAAGAACATGCGCGTACATCAAAGTCATTTCAGAGCGAGACTTCGATTCGCACGTTGCAAGTGGTTCCGGCGGTTCGTCCAGGTCTCCGGCCTATCGTTGTCCGTCGAAGCAAGCCGTCTATTTCTGAGGTAAAAGCCACGGTGCGTTTATTTGCCGCAAAACTTGACCAAAAGTATTTAACGAAATGTTTCCAACCAGGCATCCGAGGACCCTCCTTCCACAATGCGTCCTGCTGAGAAGGCTCCTGGCTCTAAAACTCTGGGTGGTTTCCTACAAAATGTCATGGGTGTTGACCTCTCCCGACATGTCCCCCTCTTCACCGCGCGAGGGTTCAGGGACGTGGCGATACTTCATACCTTTGCACGATTGGATGAAAAGATCATGTGCGACACGTTGCGGCGGCTGCTGACGACAAAGATGGAGGAGCTCCCAGGTATCGAGCCTCCGACGGACTCGGAGCTTGCGATACTGGAAGATGCTATTCGGGGGCTGGCCGGATAACTCACAGACGTGTCTATGATTCTATGATCGAGCAAGTTGAACCGTTGAATTTGAATGGTTTCCGAGATGGAACGTTTTCATCTTGTGCTTGAAGAGTTGCATGTACTTACCGACTCCTGTACAAACTTACAATGATCTAACAAAGTTGATATGCCAAGACGACGCAGACTTTTTAACATAAAAAGACATGTGATCCGTGCTATTGAGAGACGGTTTTTGGTGACCCACTCTGGGCGTATGATTACAAGTTTTGCAAGAACAATGAACATCACCGGAAATGAGCATGCTGGCTCCAATTCACTCTGAAGGAGGGGTGGGGATTGTTTGGATACCGGAAGCTGTCGGCACGGATCCTGGACAAGAACGCGATAGTAACTTCCCAGACCAGTTGGATCCTTCCTCTCGAATCGCGCGAACTATCGGAATTTGGCACTGCACCTCGTACCAGCGGTCCTGATACTCCATTTGTTCAACAGTGTCCTCGATCTGTGGGCCGTCATCAAAATCCTCGTGGCGACCGCTCCATATATGCACGAGGCACGGGAAAACTGCCGAGATGAATCTTGCGACGGCCAGAGGAGTGGCTATGGGGGACGAGCCGACATCGAGGAATGTCAGTGTTGTCTGCATGTGAAGGGGAATACGATTATCGGGTATGGGTGAGTTGGATGCGTCGAGGGTGATGCTGAGAGACTCCAGGCATCGGCAATGCTGGGCAAGGAACAGCAGACAATTCAACGTGGCGCGGGGATGTATAGCGTGGGAGTATGCGGCGAACTTTAGGGTCCGAAGCCGTGGCAATGAACGCGCTATCTCTGCAATATTGGAGTCGTCCAGGTCAAATCCCAGCGCCACAAGGGATAACACGGTCAGATTCTTGAAGCAAAATAGGAGTCGTAGAGTGTGGAGAGTAATGAGGTAGGGATTGGCGTTCAGCATATCTGCTGGCTCCACGTCGTCGACGCCTATCATGAGTCGGAGCGTGGTGAGCGATAGATGTGAATGACGGCAGGCCGCAAGAGAGGCGACGAAATCATTCATGACCGGGGTCCTCGCATACGTTACGAAGCAGACTGAGACGGAATCCAACGATGGGTTTGCGCATAATGTGAAGAATTTCGTGGCTGATTCAAACCGGACATCGTCCAGCTCAATCTCCTGGACGTTCGGGAATAAGAGAACGTCGGTAGGCGGAGACGGAAATTCCGGCAGAAGGTTCATGAATTCCACACATTTGAGGCGCTCCATTCGCCCTATATGCAGGAAAGTTGCCGGATTCGGTTCCCTCAATTTGATGGTTTCGAGGTGAGGAAGTTTATCCATGAACGTGCAAAGGCTGGTAGTCGCGTCGGAGTGGATTGGCCCACTGCCGTACATGTATACATGTTTCAATGCTGGACATTTACGTGGCAGGATCGAGAGAATTGACAAGTGGGAGGTCGAATTTTCATAAGAAATAGAGAGTACGTCGAGTGGCGGGGTTAGGAACAAGCGCAGGTACTGAAAGTCTGTGGCAGGGTAATGCCAGTGAAGAGTTTGAAGATTGGGAAAAAGACAGTCACTGGGTAGACTCATGCTCAACGCCGGGAAAATGGTCGAAAACGAGACACCCGGGAAACTGGGGTATAGGTACAGGTGATTCACACGGTGAGCGTATATTTGGGGGCGATCCCAATCTCTCTCCATAATTGGCCGAAGAAGTCGCTACACACACTGGATGAGCGCCAATTCATGTGGACCAAATCTAGGATTTCACCATAGTCTGATCGCCGTTTTCGCCAGTATCAAACCAAAACAGATCTGCTGGCATGCATTTCAGGAAATTCGCTAACGAATATTGTTGCTTCCAGAGTAGATCGAGTGCGGGACTTTGAAACCTTCGACAGGTTCTGGCGAGGGCGGCGAGGGCAGCCGAATGCGAACCCGACACTCCCCAGGGTTCCAGCGGGGAGAACATCATATCTAAAATTTCGGGAATGGTCCAACAACGATGCATGGTCCGTCCGAGTAAGTAGGAAGAGGAAGGAAAGAGTGAAGACAAGAAGATTCAAACTCCGCTGACGAGCCGCGTGACGTGTATGATTGGTCCCGGTATTTGGCTAACTCCTTCGAAACAAACCGAATTTTGCATGCTCGGAGCGAGATCGTCGAATCTGCTCATCACTCGGCTTCGTCGACGACGCCCAGAGATTCCTGCTACCTGCAGAAGCGTCTACTCACCGCCGAAATACACCCCGCCGCCATTCGTCGGTCTCTCTTATCTCAAAAACAGAATGTCAGAATCCCCCAGCACCGGCGAGGTCCGAGCGCCGTCGCCACTCGCAGCAGCCCCAGCGGCGAAGAGGCCACGACTGGAAGGGCGGAAACAGTTTCCCTCCTCCTCCAGCGCTCCTAGGCTATCCAAGACCCAAAAAAGAAAGGCTCAATACAATTCGCTGCCCGAGGCGTGTTCCTCTGACGACGTTCTATGGCGGGAGATAAACGACGTCCTTGGGGAGGATTATGTCAACACGGCGCTGGAGGAGGGCACCGACAGGCAGTCGCCCTTTGAATACCACCAGGAGCTGGAGATGCAGGTCGTCGCGTTCTGCTCGACAGGTGTGCGTTACCCCTTTAAATGGGCCATAATTTACGATAAATTCTCCCAGGTAGTGCGTTGGCTACAACTGCGGAATCGAGCCGTCCCTGGGTCGTGGTCGTACCATTCGCCCTTCCCGGCGAGACGGTACGGGTGAGGGTGTACAGGAACGCGCGCCTGCATTCTTTTGCAGATCTCATCGAGGTCATCACGCCCAACACAGAGCTCAGGGACGACAGTCGCGCACAGTGTAAATATTTTGGGACCTGCGCTGGATGCCAGTATCAAGTATGTGCCGATTGCACTCTTGTTATCGTGGTTTTCATCGCTACGTAGATGCTGTCGTACGAGAAGCAATTGGATCTCAAACGAGATGTCGTGGTGAAGGCTTACAAGAACTACTCCGGTACGGGAATCGATGACATACTCTTGACGTTGCTGATTGCTTCAGATCTGCCGTCGACGGCGATGCCGACGATTGAATCTACGATGCCCTCGCCCAAGCAATACAACTACCGCACCAAAATCACCCCTCATTTCGAGGCCCCAACGAAAAAGCAGCGCCACGATCCGAACAATCCGAAGGACAACACGGAACGGCCAGATTGGTTCACTATCGGCTTCAACCGTGTCGGAACGCACAAAGTTATGGACATTGAAGTATGCATATATTTCTCCCTGACTGCAATGGTCACTGATTCTGCCAGGATTGTCCCATAGCTACTCCGATAATCAGGGAAACTCTCCCCGCCGTCAGAGCCAACGCCGTCAAGTGAGAAACACACTTGATTATAGTTTTGTGCTCACGCCTTGCGCATAGAAATTTGTACACGTATCAGCGTGGGGTCTCTCTGATCCTGCGCGATTCGCTTCCTCCTGCTTCGGCTACGACGGGGGACTCTGCAGTCGACACCCTTTCCGACGAGCTGGAGACTCATGTGTGCATCACCGACCACCGCGGCAGTGTCCGCGAGAGAGTCGGACAATGGATCTTCGAATATCCAAACGGTTCCTTCTTCCAGAACAACAACTCCGTCCTGCCCTCCTTGACCGACTATGTCAAGTCCCGCATCTTCGCCGAGCCAGCTGGCGGGCCCCGCCCCACCCACCTCGTCGACGCCTACTGCGGTGCCGGCCTCTTCGCGATCAGTCTCTCGCCGGACTTCACGACCGTCGCCGGCGTCGAGCTCTCCGCCGAGTCCATCCGCGCGGCGACACACAACGCTTCGCTCAACGGCATCCCGCCGCGGAAAATCACCTTCCGTGCGGGCGACGCGACGGACATCTTCCGCAGCGTGGGCGACTTCCCCGCGCGCGAGACGGTGATTGTCATCGACCCGCCGCGCAAGGGGTGCGACGAGCCGTTCATCAGGCAGCTGCTGGCGTTCCGCGCAAGGACGGTTGTGTATGTGAGCTGCAATGTGCACACGCAGGCGCGTGATGTGGGGATGATCGTCAAGGCGAGCGGGGAGGATGGGAAGGGGCGGTATGTGCTTGAGAGCTTGCGCGGGTTTGATTTGTTTCCGCAGACGGCGCATGTGGAGAGTGTCGCGGTGTTGAGGCTCGTAGAGGCCGCGTGAGTCGGTATCATAAACATATTGGTGTCGCTGAGAAAAGTAATTGGCTTGTAGAATATAAGAGGTCTTTGGTCTACCTCACCGTACGCGTGCACCGTTTTTCTGATTTGTAGTTGACAGCGTTGATCCTCTTTATTGAAGCTGACATTGTACATGTGTTCATCCTTGATTCCTCTCAGTGTCACGCTGCACGTCTTGGCCATCATAATCCACCGTCAGCAGCGATTGCCGACTAAGTTGAGGAGCCGGATTACCAAGCCGTCTTCTACTTATCCCACCACCATGCCGTCGTATCCCCCTGACAGTGTCGTTCACAATATGAAGGCTAACATTACATGCGGGGGACACGGATGTACCAACTCGAAGCTGAGTGGTGCGTCCATGCGACTGTGTAGGCAGTGCAAGGCGGTGAATTATTGTGTATGTCTACATCCCTCCGTGAAATCGTTCTCATTCTCAATCGTAGGGCCGAGAGTGCCAACGAGCCGACTGGCCACGTCACAAGGCTTGGTGTAAGAGTCAGGCCGCTCGAATGGCCCAAGAAGAAGAAGCGGGCATCGCTGGGCCAAGGGTCCACTGCAATGCGTGGCAGAGTGCAATGGGCCCGCTGCTATTCGAGTGGATCTGTGTGCAAGGTGGGTACTGCAAAACTTGACCTCGGTCCAACTCATGCGGCTGGACCAGGTCTGGGTGTGTCTCAACGGCCCCATAATATTCAAACGCAATTCGTCGTTCTCTCGGTCCGGGAGCGGCAGCCACGCCCCAGCGCTTTGAGGAATTTGTTCACGTACGAGAGCATTGAAGTGTTTGCTAATGGTGCGCTGAAGGCGATCTTGGGAGGGCAGGAGGCGTTCACAGTGGAAACACGCGAGCACGTCCACCGACAGGATACAGCCGCCAAAGAACGAGGAAATGCGGGTGCAGCGCTACTTGTCGTCAATGTACTAAAATTCGACGACGGCCGCATCATCCTCTCACACTGTATACCTGTCGTCATAGCCATGGAGTATCTCCTTCATCCGGCGCTGCCCGGATGGAAGGACTCTATGAAGGACATCATAAACGAGGGCACGAATATAAAACGCCAGACTGCAAGAAGGGAGAAGGCAGGAGAACTTCTGGATATCGGATCTCATTACTCGTCGGTCCCTGATGACCACTAATAATCCACTGTAATACTTCGAACAATCATCTAAAACCCTCCGTCGACCACAGAATCATAGATCGAGATGGACGACTCGACTCACGTCAGCGAAGTACATATGATGTGTATTAGGTACGTGAACGCCGGGGATTCGACAGTAATCATCGCAAAGCACCTCCGGAAAGATCACAACAGCGAAGCCAAGAAATTGAACCGACACTCTACGTGAAATGATCGACAATGATGCAGCGAGTCATGTTACGGTAGGCGGGTACTCTTTTGTAAACAGTTGAACTCGTTGAATCTTCTGCAAATGCCCCGGGGAACTTTCCCTCATGCTCTCACTCCCAATCTCAACCGAGGATCCGTAAATCCTCATCCGTCATTATTGATCAAGGAGGCAGTTCTGACAGTACTCGCCCACTCGCGCCGCCGAAAGCACATTTATCAAGACTTGATGAAATTTCAATGACTTGAAAATGGGAAAGTGGGAACGCGGCTGCGCATAATAAAATACTGGAAGAGAAAATTAGTACCTGCAGAGATGGGGTCACTAAATAGAACCGTCCACTGGAGACATATAGTACACCAGTAATAGATATGCTTGATACTTCCGAACAGCCTCAGCGCACCACCGGCCTCACGAGCAAAGGCATCTGGTTCCCCTTCTCCTTCTCGCTCAGCACAATCGGGCGCTGCACAATCGCAGTCTGCTTATTCCCAATGTCCTCTCTCGGCACAGCCAACTCGAACTCGAACGCACGGACGAGCGTGAAGAGCAGCGCCTTGGTCTCGACGAGGGAGAAGCGGTACCCGATGCAGCTGCGCGGCCCGCCGAGGAAGGTGAGCGTTTGTCCCCAGATGCCGGGGATGCTGTTCGTGATGGGGGTGGAAGATTCCCAGCGCTCGGGACTGCAAGTACACGCCACCGCGTCAGCCAGCCGTACGTGGTAGGACCAAGAAGATACGCACATGAATTCCATCGCATCCGGCCCCCAGATCTCCGCGTCGCGGTTGAGTGCGAGGATGGGAATGGATATATGATCGCCCTTCCGAACCCTTTGGGACATCGGGAGCAGTCAGTCGTTAGTAAATAATTCGGAGATGGATAGTAGGGCAAGCACCTCACGGTGTTGTGCACGACTCCGTGGATATCCGTGTAGGGTGTGCTCAATGGCACAACGTCGTCCCGCATGGCGACTCGGCCTACAAAGACGTTCTGCATCAGACAGCAAGAAAGGTTGGAGTAACGATGATGATTCGCACTTGAACCGGTCACCGGTGCATGCACACGGAGCGTCTCGCGCACTGACAAACGGCGTGCGTGAGTATGTAATATTGAAAGGCAAGCGGAGAAAATTGAATGAACACGGACCGACACAGTCCATGTATTTCAGCTCATTGAGCTCATCCATGGTCGGGTTATCCGTTGATACGCTCAGGAGTTCCTCCCTCAGCCGCGTTTGCGCGGGGATGTTTTGCGTGAGTGCAAATAGCGCCCATGTCAACGCCGTACTAACAAGATGGGTGTCAGGCCCGCGGAAGTGGAATTGCCAGAAGCACATACCTCGTTGTCTCGTGTCCCGCAACAAGGAAGGTGGGTACCTCTGTTCTCCGTCAGTGCGTGATAATCCAGAGAAAAATTTACTCAGGCTACTCACGGGCAAGGACATCCTTATCCGATAGTTGCTGGCTCGCCGGGATTTCCTTGGATGTATTGGCCCGCACCAGGAGGGTGAGCAGGTCACGTCCGTGCCCCGTCTCAAACGTGCCGCTTTCCGCGATTTGCTGTTTACTTTCCGCCAGAAGCTTCATCCCGACTCGAGTCATGGTGGCTTGGGACTTGACAAAGTTATTATCCCGGGCGGTAGGCTGATCAAGGTCAACGAGTAGCGCAGAGTTGAGAGAATTATATATACTCACTATCCCGCGGAATATTGGGTACCGAAACTGCAGGAAACGGATGAGACTGAAGCCAGTCTCGGACTCAACGAGGGACTCGAACGCCTCCGCGAGCTCGTCGGGGGTGTCGTTGTCATCCGTGCCCAGCGCATTAATCCGGTAATTAAATCCTGTGATTCGTTAGCATTTCACGGCGACCCTCGTTAATGAAATGCACCTGCGAGCCCAATAATATCTAGGGTCGCCTTGCTCAGCCAAGAGAGGATCTCCACACGTGCAACGCCACCGTTTTTCGCTGCCTCCGCGGCCCAAACATCTCGCAGCTGTGCAGGGGAAATGTTACATCCAAGCGGGTGCGCAACGTATGAGGCGTACTTGAATTGACGTGTCCACGAATATACTGGTCAGTTCACGGACTTGAGGCGGCCCGAATGCGGGGTTCTGATGATTGGTCAGTGGAATTGCAATGCACACCGATCCGTACTAACCATAATTTTACGCTGCAAATAATAGAAGTTAATGTCGTCCACTTTACTGGTTGAAGAAGGAAACCTGATGTTTATGCTCATCTCCTTCGACAACAAGAACACCTGGAGAGACCTCAGCCAGCGACAGGCTCAAATGGGCAGATGTAGACGTACCTGGTCCAACAATGCGACCGAGACTGAACCGCGAAGCCTCTGACTTCTGGTAAGTGTCCGTATGGGTTAGAAAGTGTTGAATGGCCTTTGTGTCCGTGGTATACAGTGAAGCTACGCCCTGTACACTCAATACTTGAATGTCGTTCTCACAAAACAGTCACCCCACTCACGAAGAAACCATGATATTTCATTGTTCGTCCGTATTGCTGAGCGTAGCGTTCCGCAAGACCGCCATTTTCCTTGCGGTATTGTTTGTCAAAGGTGGGAAGCGACATGGTGCACGAGAAATACCCACATCCTTGGAGATTTCGACGAGATTTCCGAAAAACCAGTGGGTGGATTTTGGACCAGGCAGGGCTCGGTGGGGCGATGTGAGTTCGTCGTAGAGTAACTTGAGGATACGGTAAAGCGCGTATGCTCCAATGGCCCCGGCAACCGATGTCCCCTTCGCCAGCATGAAGGTAAAGAACAAGATGCGCAGCCGGTGCGGTCACTGATCTCCGGGAAGTTGCGGATCACCGATCAAACACGGGATCAATTCACTCTGCTCAGGTCAAACCAAGGTCAAACATTTCCTTTTGTCCTCCTACTTACCGAGTCTCAACTATGGATCTAACCACGATAATCGATGGCGCCTTTCTCCAGGTGGAGCACGCCGCTGCCGCCGCGCGTGCCTCTGCCACCCAGTATAATCGCACCATCGCGGACTTGCAGCGTGCAGTCGGGACCTTGCGTGAGCAGAACGAGGAGCTTGAAATCGATCTCGCTGCTGCGCTCAAGCGCGAACGGACGAACAAACGCAAGGTGAAGGATTTGGAGGAACAGCTTGCGGAGGAACGGGCGCGCGCGAGAGAAGCGGAGAAGGCGCTGAAAAAGGAACGCGAAGGTATTGACGTTGATCTTGCCGAAGCTACGGAGTCCATAGAGGACTCGGAGCGGCGTCGGAGGCGTTCGGTTCGATTTGGTGCCTATGCCACTCCGTAAGCAAGTCTTTTCATACTTTTCTCCATTTTATGCCACTCCCAATCCTAGATCGCGCGCCATTGACCGTCCCAATGATACCTCGCGCCGCCCTTCACGTGCATCCAAGTGCCAGAGACTTTCCACTCCGTATGTCACTTTCACCCTCTCATGTCTCTTCAATTGATCACTTCTGCCTAGAACCTCGTCGGACCCAGAACAGCCTCAGAGTCTGGCAGACTTGGAACGCGATATCATCGAACTATCGCAGCCACTACCCCGAAATTGGTCGCATGCGAAGGATCGCGCAGAAGCCATCAGGATCCAGGTATCGAGAACACTTTGTGTTCGCATGTGTATCTCGTCATCTAACGCCGCCGTTCGTCCCCTTTCTTTCCAGGAATTGTCGAAGGCCCTGCTTAGACACGCGGAAAACTTATAGTATTCCCCGTCACCCCCCTACCCTGATTCCTTTGATATCAATCGCCTCGGTGCCTTCTGGATCCTGGTCCGTGGAGAGCGTCCAACTTTTCTCCTGTCAAATTCTAATCGCTCCTCCAGACTGCATTCCGAGTACACGCCTTTTCTGTGTCTCAACCGAATCAGCTTACAATTATTCACCCGCTCATGTCGATACTGATTACCCAAGCTTGTCCGAAAGTGTTATCCTAATTCCATGTATTAGAGTCCGACTCTAAAAGGTTGTTCATCTTGGTCGCCATTTAACTCTGCACCTCCGGAGTGCAGATTTTTCGGTCGCCCTCCCACACAATGGTTCCTCGCGCATAAACAGAACATGTTTGAGTCGCCGACTACATCACCCCATCGTTCCTCCACTGCACTTCGACAGGAAACCGTCTATCTATGGCCCAGGTACTGAACTCTTCCTCCAGGAATAAGCATTGCTCTACGATGACTTTGCCCCGTTGGTGGAGCCTAGGCGTCTCGTGCTTCACGGCGGCTACGAAATCCTCTTACTCCCGGTCCTTTGCGTCCTCCAGGTCCACGCGCCAATAAGGCTGTCAACTGCTGCCAAGGTTTCGTGCGGCAGCAACCCATCGGCTGAGCACATTATAGATATCTCCCGAAGAGTTACTGGAGATGGAGGGGAGGTTGTCGATAAACTGTATATTCTCGCTGTCGTGGATGTTGAAGTCTATTTCAGTGGATTGGAGGGAAGGCAGCGGAGGGAGGGAATGAGTAGGCGGGGGATTGGGCTCGTCGCGGTCGTCTGTGTATGCCCAAAAGACGTTAATTGAATTCACAGTGAGGTCGGATGGGTCAGAGACGCATTGTGAATGTGTATAGGTTCAAGGTTGCCAGCTAGCGTAGAAATCAGTCTATCGCCGAGTTTCACGTCGGGTTCCTACCAGAGTTTCCGGATGTTTAAATTCCGTCGCAGTGAGCACTTCCACGACCCCAGGGGTGTATAAAAGCAGGAGATTCTGCACGGTTGATTTGGGCTGGGGGTTGAGGGTCGCAGGGTAGAGAAATCAATGGAGGCATCGACGAGCATCACTGGATGCAGCGCACAAGAAAAGTACCAGGACCGCCTTGGGAAAGGGTCCAATCGACAGGAAGTGCAATTGAGCGAGGTTTTGTGGGCGAAGAGATTGGGCGATCCGTTACGACACCTCGGGCGGGACCTCGGACCAGCTTCCGTCCCTCCCATGAGAAAGCAACGGCGGATATCAGATAGCTTCTCGAGAATTACGCATAGGGCTTCAACATCTACCGCGGCGAAGGGTGTATTTGTCCTTGGCAGCATGCAATCTAATCGCGTGGAATACGGCGCGACATGCTCCACACCGCAGTGGACGGCTCGTCGCGCTCATTATCGCCCAAGGATAATGTGTGCAGCAGGACCCGCTGACTGGACTCCCGGAAGATTGGCCCGACTAGAGAGTGCATCTTCAACGATTCATTGTCGTCAACGTTGACGATTGCGTGGATAAGTTCCTGTGGGAGGGTGTCCATGAATGCGACGGATGAGAGGAGTTATGATATCAAGTCTTCAATTGAGTCGGATTAATATCAGTGTGACAAATTTGGCCCTAGAGCTTAAATAGCTTCCGAGGCGCCTATAAGCTACGTCAACTGCAATATGGGTCTTAGTTCTTTCGCCATAGATGGACAATGACCGAGGAAAACAATCCAGATACTCAAGCTTCAAACGAAGGGGCAATGCCGGTACACATGAATAGGAAGTGCTTTGCTTTGGTGGTTCCAGGTTAAGATTTTGCGGATGGGATGGACGAGTGACCTCCCTCGAGCACGAGTTGCCCGAAGGCAAAGGAGAAAAGTGTTTGCCAATCGCATACTTCAGGGCACTTGTTTAGGGTTGAAAAAATATTCTTTCCACAATCGTGGTTGACTACAGTATACTAGTATTCGCCTGTTATACCACTAAGAAGATATACTGTAGAGTCCTTGGCCCGGTTTCCAATTGTTAGCTTATGCCATCGCGGTCAGGCTGAATGAAAACTCACTCAAAAGCCGCACGGCGGAGCCGAGTCGATACGCACTACCCACTGGAGGGCTCGTGGTGGATATGCGGGGCTCGAAATGCTGCGGTTTTTTACGGCTGGCAATAGCAAGTTAAAATGAGACTGAACAGAAAAAAATCTGGAAGAATGGGGACCCTCATCCAAGGATGCCCGTCCAAACTAGATAGTCTAAGTCTTGGCGTGCGGGAGTGAATGAAGCACACGGTGGGTGACAGCATCCCAACCAACCCCGCATTACTAGGCTGGGATGAGATCAAGGTTAAGATGCCACTGAATGTCTGGTTACCGGGCCGCCGTGTGGTGCGATGGCGTGGAACCGTGGGAGAAGCTGTCATTGAACAGACAGCAGTTAGTCTTTCCGTGTGACCAACCCGCGGTACCGCACGACTTTTGGAGACGAGCAGCTTGCCGCGGGATCAGAATTTACGACACAGCTTATTCTGAACTCGTAGCCTCGTATGGAACATAGGTCGCACCCCTGATGATCCCTTCTAAATCCGGACATAAAAAAAAACATTTCAAGTTCGCGGCAGAGTGAAAATGTTGACTGTGAGGCTAACTTCGCGACGCCTGCGGTCTAAGAACCAAATACATCTACTTAGTTCGCGGTCCTGCGTATGCGGACATCCCGCTGTCAGACATTTTACATAAGTGTTGCATCGTTGTCTAACTGTCGGAATATCCCAAAGTGCTCCTCTGATCTCCGGTGCTCGCCGTCTATTATACGATCTCTGTCAGATGCAAGGAGATTCGGAGGTCACAAGGCTTAGTGCTGGTACCCGTTTTCTGGTTCAATGCGACGCCTCGCGCGACACTTGTGTGGGAATGTGTATGTCAAGACAATGGCGTCACCCTGCTCTCCTATGTCCACCATGATTGCACGGATTCACTGGCAACTTTTCCTATATGTCTCGGCTCAGGATCTGATATACCGCACGTCTTTTCGCCTTGCTGTCTTGGGACACATACCGGTGGGAAATATCGCTCCCATTGGTGCTAGTTGATCTATGTCAACGACGGAACATTGGAGTCGGGATTCTACATCGAGCCCCACCGGCACGTGGGTTTCCCCATATTTTAGACTTGTTCCTGATTCTCTGCTAAATCTATGGCGCGACCTCCTTTCGAAACTGCGGCGGTATGTAAATTATATCCTTTTCATTGGTTCTGGTGAGACAAACATCATGTGCGCACCATTCAACGTAATAGTTACTTTCCCTCGCTGTGGATGATGGTCGTGATGCAAGGTACGCAAAACCCACGCGTCTCCAGACATCGTGCGTCAGATTCACCTTCATTGACTCTCCCACAAGCTAATAGCTCTCCGCTCGACTCATGACGTCGAAACTTTTTGCAAAGCCTTCAAGATAATTGGCCTCGGTACCGCATCTCGTAGTTTTAGGTCCATCTCTTTCGCCTCCGTTGCTCCGCGGCCTGCTTTTGGTGTGCGAATTGCGACACATCTCTCGGTGTATAAAACGTGAAGGCATGAAGAATCTTATTTAGCCCCGCTGCCCAGTATGCAGTTTCTTCTTGCCCTTCCGGCGCTTTTGGCCGTCCCTGCATTGGCGGCGACTGTGGTACCTTCCACCAAGCATTATACGCTCGATATTGTGAATGGACCCCTCGCTCCAGATGGTTTTCCCCGCAGTGCGTTTATACCATTTGCCACTGTGCCGTTATTGAGCATAATCACACAATACAGTCGGAGTTCTTGCCAATGGAACGTATGCAGACCTCCGTCGATTTTTGGATGCAAGTCCACTGACGAGATTTCACATAGCTTCCCTGGTCCTGTCCTCACGGCTACCAAAGGACAGAAAATCGTCGTCCAAGTGAACAACAAACTTGTAAGTCATCTCCAGGCATATAGTTATATAACGATGTTTAATTTCTCCTTCACTTCTAGACGGATGATAGTATGCGCATGTCGACGTCCATCGTAAGATCGTCTCAACCCTGGAGGAAAGTTTCTTGCTAACTATTTAATACCAGGACTTTGATGGGGTCTTCATCGATACACCCAACGTTTTCAACGAAGGGTCTCCATTTGTCACGTTCGTCAAATTGATTCGAGTGTTATGTCATTCTGATTTCATCCATCTAGAACATGCCCTTTTGGTCCAAATACTTCGTACACCTATGGTAAGTTGTATTAGCCTCCCTCTTTCGAGCGCCAAACAAATCTTCGCATAAATAGAACTCCCACTGTAAGCATTCAGAATTTAGGTTGAAGTAATTCGTAGCTGAACTTCTTTGAAGCGGCAACCAGACCGGCAGTTACTGGTTCGATTTCGTCTGTTGGGGATTGTTTCAGTCCTAACTTCAGCCTTTGGAGTACAGGTACCACAGGTATTTGTTCTCGATGCTTTCACTTTTTCTTGACTGACGCTTTTTTCGTCCGCAGCCAGCTCAGCCTTCAATATGCGGACGGACTCCGTGGTGTGTTCATCATTTATGGTGCGTAATATATGTCCTTCTCCTGGCAATGATTCAACTGAAGGCCAATTATCCAGACCCGGAAGACCCCCTGGCCCATTTGTACGGCAAGTATTCCCTTTCTGGCGAAAATTCTTCGGCTTAAACGGACACTTCAGATGTCGATGATGAGAGCACAGTAAGGTCGATACCTACCTCTTTCGTTCCGACCTCAACCAGTCCCTCCACTCTTTAATAGATCTGGACCGTTGGTAAGCATCCCAGGCAAGCTTTGACGAGTTATGGGATGCTCATTCATGTCATAGCTGACTGGTGGCATAACACCTCCGTCTCTGGGCTCGTTTCTTACGCCGCCACTCAAATCATCCCGTACGATATATCTGTCTTTTTGGAGCGTCCTGTTCTCACGCCCTGATGCTTCTTTAAGGGTTTCCGACTCGTAAGGACCAGCCTTGATTCATACCAGAATTGCAATCCTCAATTGTGCCCCACAGCGGTCTGTTCAACGGCGCCGGTCGTTACAATACTGGTCCCTTGACCCCGTACGCGGTTTCCACTGTAACCACGGGAAAACGCTACCGCTTCCGTCTCATCAACAGTGAGTGATTGGTCATCTATCCTGTTTTTGTCCAACCATATGTTTTTCAGTATCCGCCCGGACGTCATTTATTGTGTCCGTCGACTCGCGTATGTTTCTATTAACTCCCTTTGAACGCCGTGTGCTCAATCAAACTTGCAGACAACATGACTGTGCGAATAATGGCTTCCTTCTTACGTTTTGAAGTGCTCATTGCTTCTTGCATAGGTTATCGAAACTGACGGTGTTCCGACGTCGCCCCTCAATGTCAACATTCTGACCATGCACGCCGGCCAGCGCTACTCCATCGTTGTGTGTACTAGTCTTGATCATACCAGTCTTCATTGCCGACAAATATCTATCCAAAGGTTACCGCCAACCAACCTGTAGGAAACTACTGGATTAGTGCGTGATATTCAGCTCAGACACTCGCGCGATTCTTATCCCAATTTACAGACACCATCCTCACTGGTGGTAATCCATCACATAACCTCAACCTCAACGTAAGGATCCTGGCCCAAGTGACGATATCGATATTTAATTCCATTAGTCAACACTCGGACGCGGTATTCTCCGCTATAAGGGTGCTCCGGCACAAGAGCCAACAGGTCCCATGACCCAGGGCCCCGCCGTCCAGAACCCGTTGCAGGAAGTCAATTTGCATCGTGCGTGTCTTTGTCAGTCAATCATCGTCCAAAATTTAATCGAGTATCTTCAGCCTTATTCCCCATCCCCGCAAGTATTTTGAACTCTACGCACGAATATCTCGCTGATGATGGATGATAGGCACCCGAGCCCGACTTCAACCTGACCTTCGTTACCGACATGCCGGTCAACCAAACCGTCTGGACCATCAACGGCATCCAATATCAGTCGCCTGTCGTCCCTACCCTTGTCAAGATTCTGGACGGCGCCGACAGCGCCGCAGACTTCAATGCGTCTGAGAACACTTTTGTTTTCCCTGCCAATAAGGTCATCCAAATCACGTTCCCGGCCGAGTACGTCGACTTGCACTATCTTTCGATTTGTTGTTGGCTTACCTGCAATCAACGCCAGCCCCGGCGATGAGCTGCACCGTGCGTAGCTTGTTTCCTTTCCCCCCCATCCCTTGTGTTGAAGTTATTTCCCGTTGCAGCCTTCCACTTGCACGGCAACAATTTCTGGTTGGTCAAGAACAACAACTCCGATGTTATCAACACCGTAAACCCTATCATCCGAGATGTGCGCTTAATATCCGAGTTGAAAGCATTGAAATGCACGCTGATATTCATTTAAATAGACCGCAGGCACTGCTCTTGGAGGAATGATTGTCCGCTTCACGACGGACAAACCTGGTCAGTGTTTCACTTCCCTAGCGTCTCGCTGTCGTCGCTGACTTGTCGACCCAGGCCCGTGGTTCTGTAAGTCCAGCTGTCCTACTAACGAGTGTATATTAACCTCATGCTGCCCCCTCCCCACTAGTCCACTGCCACAGTAAGTCTCCGAAGATCCAGTGCAAACTACAAACTGACCACGGCGATTTCCACTTTAGTATTCTTCCACTTCTGGGCCGGGCTCGGGTCGGTCATGGTTGGAGGCACCGATGAGATCCGCAAGCAGGTCCACCCTACCGACGCTTGGGATGCCCTCTGCCCGGCATACAACGCACTCCCTGCGAACCAGCAACGTTGATTGTCGTAAATATTCGGTGAAAGTAACGAATCGGACGTTTTCCGCATTTCCATTACCAACTCTTGCCTACTGTAACGACAAATATATCCTCAGTTCTTATTTCGCCCTGAGAACCACCAGCACTCGAGTTACTGGGAAGTTGAGTATTTTCAACTTTCCGTTCACCATGAGGACCAGAGAATCTACTGGCATCGAAATCACTGAGCCAGATCGCCACCAAAGCGCTGACTGGATCCAACTTTTCACCGAGTTTGAGCCACTACCAGTGTCAAGTCCCATGATCAACCAGTGGCAGAGACAAATCGAATCCATCTCATACAACGAGCTTGTAATTTCCACGCAATAAATTTCCGTGCCAAGCCTAATTGCAAGAAGACTCCAAGTTAGAAAAAGCGAACAGTTGAACTTCGGCAGAGTCCGGATCAGCCACTCATCAGTGACATCGGTCACATCAGCGTCCCGCGTCACCACCTCCACCGTAACGGGCCATTGCCACACATCGGCAACAAGGCGCACAGATGAGGCTCAAATCAACTTTGTTCCAGATTAATACCCTTGTCAAGTTTTCCTCTCCTACAAGGACCCCGGCCGAGGTTGGAGCACACTGAACAACGGCAGACTTGGAAACTTGGGCACTAGACAAAGTCTGACAAACATCATGATCAGAATCTTCGACGCTACAGATGACCGTCAATACAAAGGCGGAGACGCCTCCAAAGGTGCTTTGATACTACAATTACGCCCCTGAAAGGAAATCTTCTGTGGCTTCTTTATCTGCTTTGTAGAACAATGGGCCAAGTGCGCTTTGAGGCCATCTCGAATCCCATAAATAACCGCATGTGCGGGATTCAACCGTGCCACCGATTCATCTCGGCTTGCCCACCTCCAATCTTTCAGAGCTGAGCTCTGCATAGTCACTCACTCACCACCAACGTCACTCGCTACCAGCTTGGTCCCGAAACCTCACGCTCCCTCACGCTCATTCCTTCTTCATCTTCCATGATGCCTATACGCCAGCCTTTGCGCGATAGATGCAATGTTTTTTTACGCGTCTGCACTGACCGCATGCCGACATCCACGAAATCGAAGCTGCCCGCAAACCTAGTGTCGTCCGCTGGTAACACTCCTCCCACCATCCCAGTGGATCGTCGCTCCCAGTTGTCTTCGCCGCCCCCGCTCCCTCCCCTTTCGCCGTACGTCTTTGTCGACCTCCCCGACCAAGAAAACGCTCCCCGCCAATTCATCCCTTACCTCTACCTCTCCTCGCCGCCCTCAACAACCACGCTTCCCGCTGGGAGCTGGACACACGTCATCCGCATCCTCTCCGCCTCCGAGGACCACCCCGCTGGAAGCACCAGTATCACGGAGGCCACCCCCGGATCCACGCAGATCCTGAATCTCTACGCGCGCCCCATCCCGGCGAGCAGCACCGCCCTGCCCCTCCCGAGGCGACACATCCTCGTCGCGCGCGACTTTCTCGCCCTCGCGCTCCCGTACTACTCCTGTGCGCACCCCGCGTCCACGGATTCGCCCGACTCGCCGCTCGACGGATTCCTCTTGTCCCCGCCAGCACCGCAGCGCTGCCGCACGGACGCCGTGCGCGTGCTTCTGATGGGCCCGCCGCGTGCGCTCCTGGCAATTGCCCTCACCTATATTGCGTATGCATCGGAGTGCACCGTCGCGCATGTGATGCGCTGTGTGGTGGATGAAGCGGAGGACACCAAATCCTGCGAGCTGCTCGGTCCGGACGCGCAGATGGGGCTTGGGGCGCTGGAGATGCAGGTTCTCGAGAAGCTGGCGAAGCAGGGCCTGTAAGTCGGTCTGGCAACAACGCACTCTCATTTCCTATTTTCGCGAGAAGTGGGAAAGCGAAGTGTCCACAAACAGGTATATGTAGGTTTGTATTTCGGACCTGTAGCATTATCATTTATTACGCATTGTACAGTACCCATCCCCTATAAACCCTTTCCTTCCACCCTGTTTCCAGAACGACAAGCCCGGTTCTCCCTGCTAACTGCAATTTCCGACGCCATGCGTATCACCAAATCGACAACCGCAGCACGTATTAATTCTATATACACACCGAAATGGACTAAGCCAGCCCTCGAGCTCCATGAGCACAGATGCTGACCTCTCGGCAGAGATCCCTACCAAAGCGCGAAAACGAATAAAAGAATCTCTCTTTCTACGTTTTTCTTCAACTTGACTAGCCAGTATCAACATGCGTTTCTCCCTTGTACTTCTCGTCACCTCCCTCGCCGGACTCACCAGTGCGCAGAAATGCGACAACAACAAGGGCACCTGCAAGAATACGAGCAAGTGCTCCAAGCCTGGATACTACCCTGTCACCGGTGCGTTACGCGCGATCCTAAAATACTTACCGTTTATTTATTTATTTGATGCTCGCGCAGGCCTCTGCCCCGGGCCGAAAGATTACCAATGCTGCATCCCTTCGGGCAGTAGCTGTGACAGTAACAAGGGCATCTGCAAGTACACGAGCGAGTGCCTCGGCCCTGAGTACTATCCGGTCACCGGTGCGTTACGTGCGATCCTAACATACTTACCGTTTATTTATTTGACGCTCGTGCAGGCCTCTGTCCCGGGCCAAAAGACTACCAATGCTGCATCCCCTCGGGCTGCGTTAAATGCGACGCGGCAGAGGAGCGCGATCTCGATGCTCGCGCATTGGAAGGCCGCCGCCCGTGTTGTTGATTCGGGTGTGTTCGACTTCCACTGTTGGGTTTTTGAGTCTAATGTTACAATCAGCCAATCAGCCACGTAGGAGATTCAACATCTGAACAGTAAAACCAGTTGAAACATAGCAAATACACGCGCCTACTCGTTAGCAGATACCACATTGGTTACTGTGTTGAACCACGAAACTGCAAAAGTCAATATTCTTTCATCGAACTACATAACTCAGTCAAATGAAATGACCCGAGTCCCTTGTTTCGTCTCAAGCTAATTGATATGCCTGTGTAAATGCGTGACAATTCCAATGCGACCGCCGCGGTAATACATCCTCGTCCTCTAGTCAAAACCAAATGTTATCTTCCAAATTCTCCACATGAAAAATTGATCACAACAACAACAACAATAACAACGAAGAACGAAGATGACCTGATCCCGAATTCGCGAATCGAACGAGGGACTTCCACTAACGCTACCCGTTCTACGATAATTACAGCAGACGCATTAACCACTATGCCATTAGGTCTGTGGAAAATACATACCGCCCAAAGGCTACCTAGTGAAAAGATGTCTTGACCCAAGTTGACATTAGGACTCGACGATGCGGAGGACCCACGTTCAGCCCTTTTGTGGGTCAAAAGAATTTGCCTTTCATTAATGAGGGCCAACTCTAGAGCCCACATAAATAGTAACACATTTTGAGTGATGTTCTAGATACGTACGGTTGGTCATTTTCGGCCAGACAAATTGGGATGTAAAGGTGTCTGAATCATGTCCAGAAGGTATCGGACATCTATGGTCCGTACACACTGCAGCGAAAATAAAAACAAAGTCTACTACCTGGCCGAAAAGGGAGATATCAACCGTCTGGCTAGTATGACCTATCTGGCTATGACCTAACTCCGAACGAACGAGGGACTCCCAGAAATGAGTCTGTACTCGTAGCGGAAACACTAACCACTGTGCCACCAGGTCCTTATTGCATTCACCGCCGAGCTCGTCCATCCAATACAACCAGGATAAGCAAAAAACAGTAGACAAGGGAATGAACAATTGAAGCTCCTTCCAATAATCTGACCCTTGCTGAAACGGGTGAGGGAAGGGATCTCAATGTTATAGTACGGCAGCCCGGCTTTTACCACGCAGCGTACTTCGATGAACCGAGAAAAAAATTAAACCCGCAAAAAGAGATTACGATGTCGATATTACATAGACTTCCCTTCCCCATAAGTGCAGTATGTCTGCAAGACAAACTTGCTCGCTCAGAACGAGCGCCACCACGGCTCCATCAGAGGTAACACGCATACCGCTCCGAGTCGGGATTCCAGCCAACACACTGCCAACAATCCAGCAGTCGATCGGGGTCGCTGTGCATCAAGGTCAGCGCCGTGGACGAAACCCAGACACAAAAAGGGCAAAAAAACGCACTACTTCATCTTGATCGTTGCGAGCTCGGGGTAGTGATCACCCCAGAACGACACCTCATGGTTCGGCTCGTACACGTCCGCTTCGTTCTATCGACCGAGAAAGAAAAAAATGTCAGAGGAGAAGACAAGACAAGGAAGAAGGCACGGAAGGAAGGAAGCGATACGCACAGAATACGCCGCATCCGGCGTCACCTTCCTCACATTATCCATCAACCGACTGGTCCGGTCATACACCCCCATAATCTCTGTCTTAGTCGCATTCCAATTCCACATCCCCATGCTGGTGACGTGGTACACGGCGTCGCGCCACGCGGGCGTGACGCTCGTGCGCCCCGGCGCGAGGTCTGCGGGGCGCGCGGCGGTGGGGGCGGTGATCTGCACAATGAGGAGCGGCGCGTCGGGCGCGGGGAGGGCGCTGGCGGCCATGAGCGCGTCGACGAGGGCGGTGCGCGATTCGTTGGAGGCGAAGGAGGCCCGCGGGACGAGGCGCGAGGTGAGGGAGACGCTGTAGCCGACTTTCTATGTGGGAGTTAGCGGGACCGTATGACACATGAGGAAGGGAATGGGTGGATAGAGAAAGCAACGCACCCCCGCCCCCGCATTCCCCCCGCGTCCGTCATGAACGAGTTAAAGAACGGCAAAAAGCTCGGAAACTCCATCACCATCCCCATCGCGCCGTCCACGCCCTCCTCCCTCATCGCCTCCGCGTGCGCAAGCAGCGGCGCCATCGATGCCGCGGCCTCGTCTTTCGAGAGCCGCTGCGTCACGAACAGCGCGAGCTGGGGCATGGTGTACCCGCCCCAGCCCGCGTCCGCCCAGCCGAGCATGTTGTCGGCGATGAGCGCCCAGAGGGCTTGGGTGCGCGCGGGGGAGCGTGCGGTGGGGGCCCAGGTGACGACGACGACTTGGACAGGGGCGGCGGGGGCGGCGAGGACGGTGGCTTCGAGGACGACGCCGAAGGTGCCGCCGCCGCCTGAGGAGGGCAAGCAGGAAGGAAAAGCAAGTGTGAGTATGAGGATGGGTGAGGGAGGGAGAGACACGCACCCCCGCGCAGCGCAAAGAAAAGGTCCTCGTTCTGGCACGCATTCGCGGTGCGGTACTTGCCGTCGGGAGTGACGATCTTGTATTGGAGCTGCGCAAGGCATGGTGCACGTCAGCGACGAAATACGTAGATGTGGATAGAAGGGAAAGGGGGAAACGCACGGCCCTGTCAACAGCAAGTCCCAGGACGGGCGAGAGCACGCCGTGCCCGCCGCCCATCGCGAACCCGCCGACGAAACCCACGGTGGCGTCGCTCCCGCCGACGAGTGTGATATTGTTCTCCTCCGCGAACTGGAACGCCTCGAAGAACTGTACACCGGCCTGTAGCAACAGCGTAGGCGTCAGTAGGGCTGGAGGAGGATAGAGGGGAGACTATGGACGCACGCCAGCCGTGACGCCTGGGTAAGCATCGGTACATCCTTCAGCGACGAATGCGGGGTCGTACGAGATCTGACGGGGGATCAGCGGTGCAGCATATGCAGGGGACGAGGCACGCACATCCTTGAGGTTGTGGGTCTGGAGGCGCATTCACCTGAAGTGAATAACAATCAAGACTCGAGAAGAGGGAACGCACCCATAGTGCCAACGAGCCGCGCCCGCTGCTCCGCCCCTTGAAATCGTGCTACAGCGGATGATAAGCTCGTGTCGAAGGCTGGATCATAGTGTACATGACGCACCCCTGTATTCTTCACCACCAGCGGTATCCCCGTCTCGTTGGCGAACTCAAACGCGGCGATTACATCGTCAGGCCCCCGGACGTCGATCTGCACGCATACATACCATACCAATCAGCAAGAAAGAGAAAACGACGCAGGACGACGACGACGCACAAACTGGTCGGGGATGCTCCCGAGCTCGCAGGTGTTCGGTGCGGCGGTGGCAGCGGAATCGGTGGGAACGGCAAAGTCGAGGAGACACTGCTCGCCTGTGTCCTGGCAGGTTTCCCACTGCCCCCATGTGTATCCGCCCGCCTGCGACGTGCGGACTTCTGCGTGTGGGGGCTCAGCTTGTCGGGCGCTACGGCGAAGCTGAGGTGGTACTTACTCTCGTTTTGGTATAGTTCCTGCATGGAGTCAGTCGCTGGTATCCTACAGAGGAGTGAGGAACGCACCTGGACGGAGGCGCACTGGGGGGATGATGCGTTAGTGAAGCATGGCTGGGCGAATGGCGTTGCTGTGAAGACGCGGCCGCCGACGCGTGTGCTGAGCGCCGCCCAGATGTCGGTCGGGGTGTTGGTGAACGGGGCTTGGTCTTCCGCTTGCGCGCCGGCCAGGAGGGCCAGCAGGAGGAGAGCGGTGGTCATGGTGGAGAAGAGAAGAAGCTTTCAGGACCTGAGGTTGTTGCGTGCATATGAATCCGCTGATGGCCATGGCGCATTCGTCGCAATTTGTCTGATGACTCGAGCAGCGAATTTCAACTGTTTGTGTGCCTGAATCTGGTGTCCATAGCGAGCGCTGCCAATGTAGCTACCACACAGTGGAGAAACGACGTTCTATTCCACGAGAACTCTGGGCTGGCGAGGGGACAGCCCTCCAGAGGACGGCGACTTGAATGTTGCTGGAATGTCAGGAGGAAAGATCGACCATCACAAATCTCTATCAGTGATTGTATCAGTATCGCTTCGGCACCATTGCCGTGATGGTACCTTCTCTCTAACCCATACTCGATTTAAATATTTTGAGGATGTGGAATTCTGCAGGGAGATTGAAAACAGAGATCAAGTGCAAGAAACCATAAATATCCGTCATCGGCTAGCTTGTGGTCCTCCGAGTTGAAATACGAGACAATTACCTCCTGCCACGGCGATGTCGGGTTGGCGGTTAACATTTGGGAAAGGGTTTCGATGAAACAGGGTTCTGTCCGATAAGACATATTCAGTCTGAGTTCGAGCGAGGAGAGGGCTCGGAGACGAGGGAAGGGTGGGGATGATTGGTGGGCGTCTGATATTAAGGGATATGAGACTGAATAATGCGACGCGCGGAGGCAAAGGCACACCTAGAAAGTTCATGCGGAGATGTTTGAGCGTGTGCGCAGTGGCAGAAATGAGCGGGACATGTGCGTGATTGGCCCCCATATTCAACGATAAGTGGACGAGGTTGGCGATGTGCGGCCTAAATTCCGGACGGGATAGCAGGTCACTGACGCTTTCCGCTCCTTCGCGAAGAGACAAGTGGGAGAGTGTCGGGAGATGAAGTGGTGGGCCGACCAAGGAAATTTCCCTAGCTCCCCCCGAAGGTAACAGCATAGGAACGATAGCGTGGGGGCTGATGCAAGGAAGCGGAGGAACACAGGTGGACGGATTTCTTTCATGAAGCAAACGCTTAATGAGGAAAGAAATTCCTGCCCTGAGACGAGATCGAGCACAGCAGAGGAGAATTCTCGCGGGTAGTCACTCCAACGGGCGAGGGCCCCGGTGTAGATTCCAGAGATTAAACAGTGCCGCACGTGCGTTAGTTTGGGGAGCACGCGCTGGAGAGATTCGATCTCCTTGGAAGGAGTCGAGCTCATTGGAAGATGGATTTCCAAGTGCTGAATATATGTGGCGATATGTTGGGAATCTGAGAATAGAGTGCACGCCCTGCAGCTGCTGTAGCGATGCGACAGAAGAACATCTTCCAGCCGAAAAGAACGGAAGAGGACGCGTTTACTCGGTCCGCAAAAGCTGGACGACGTCAGGGCGTACGCCTTGAGAGACCTGGTGTCCAACTCCGATACAACGGCGTCGATGAGTTCTGGTGGGATCATGGATGGAAGCAAAGGCGCCGGCACAGCTTATGATCATTATTGGCAGAGTTGCAATGCGTCACTCTTTCCAATTTTGTTATAACCGTTCTGAAAATCGTCCCGTCTATAGACATTTGCGGTCCTTCAGCAGACAATTCGGAGATCCTTTTTTTCTTCTGGAACAATGCAACAAGGTCAATCTCAAAACGATGTCCTTCGATAATACACTAGCAGATGAAGTTTCGTTCTTGAAGCAGTAGCAACCTATCAAATACAGATTTTAAATGTGTTTCCCTGAGTAGTATTGGAGGAACTTTCTTGTACAAAAAAAACAGGTACAACGAAGAGACCCATCATCAGAAAAAATCGTTCTTTGCGTTTTGAAGCCGAGGGTCTTTGCTTCGCAGAAAGGTGGCATCGAATCCCTCGTCCTGCAACATCTGTACATCTGCAAGTACATCTAGCGAGCATTCGGCTTGGTAGCCACAGTTGAAAATACGCAGAGATGCTAAACGACCGGGCCCGTTTGATTGCAAACGGGATCGCGCCATGGAAAAGAAGTGCTCCCGGGGAAAATGTAGTCCCATTCCGTATACAAGGGATGTGAGAAGTGGGCAGACATCGGGGGTGGGACCTCCGAGTGTCAAAGCATGGAAGAACCCAGTCTGGTCTGATGTATCGTCGGGATAGGTTTCCGGCTCGATACAGAGATATGTTAGGGTCTGCAGAGTCCGGAGGATAGTGGTGAGCCCGGGTGTGATCGCGCATTGCAGTAGAGTTAGCCGGTTTAAACCCGGGGAGCGATCGAGGAAGTGTAGCAAGGGAGGTAACTGCGACGACCAAGTGTACATCAGAAATAGGTCCTCGAGCACCGGGGTTGTAAGATGAGGAAGGAAGGCGGGGTATGTCACGGCAAGACGCCGGAGGTGCTGGAGTATGGCATGGTCATTATCATCGGGCATAAAGGTGTCAGTGCGCATGACAGAAATGGTGCATTCTAGAAGATTTGGAGCGGCTTTCAGAATCTCGCGGTGGCGCACCATGTCGTAGGCCCCTCGATAATGGGTGATCTGCCTCCATGTAAGTGCGATAGTTGGGGAGCGATATTTAAATTTCGCGTCGGTGAGGATGACCTTGCTCAAGCATGGAGCAGTGGGAAAAACGTCTGGAATCTGGATGGAAACCCCAAATACTTCTAAAGTTTCTAAACGAGAAAGACGGCCAGTCAGGGGATGAAGCCACTCCAGCAGGTCTTTATCGTATGAAAGCGATTCAAGGCGGAGACGCAGGATCGTCCATCGGTCAGATTCCTGGCAGACTGGATCCAACAGCTGCCGGCGAAGATAACTGACAGGACAGTAAATATCCAATGCCGCCTTGGCCGACCGCTGGAGTTGAGTTTCCAGCATGGGCAACAGCAAGGTGCGTTCTGAAGCGTGAATGTAACTGGTGAGGGTGATGAGGGACCAAAGGGGAGGGTATGACAAAGCCGTCATTCTCCAGAATCGACACACAGCATTGAGACGCCACGGGGACTTCAGGGACTTGTCTGTGGTTTGGACGACACGTTCGTTGGTCACTGTGACGGCGAATATTTCGCACAGCAACTCCGAAGGTATGCGGCGGACAGGGGAGAGAATGCTGCGATACTGGCGAACAGATTCTGCAGCCTCCTCACGTCTGCACACTAGTTGCGCCAGCGTGGCTCGCTGCGTCTCGATCTGCAAATCGAAGCCGGCTACACTAGATTGTGCATCACATTCGTTGGACGCTGTCACGGTGAATACTTCGTCCTGCAACTCCGATGATACACGGCAAACTGGCAAGGGAATGGTGAGATACTGGCGGAGAGATTCTGCGGTCTCCTCACGCCTGTCCACTAGTTGCGCCAACGTGACCCCCAGCATCTCGATCTGCAAATCGAGGCTGGTCACAC
This sequence comes from Mycena capillaripes, assembly GCA_029204075.1. Classification (NCBI taxonomy): domain Eukaryota; kingdom Fungi; phylum Basidiomycota; class Agaricomycetes; order Agaricales; family Mycenaceae; genus Mycena; species Mycena capillaripes. Next base: position 3,564,625 of record JARHKZ010000001.1, read on the forward strand.
GAGATTGTGCATCAGATAAGAAGTCGAGGATGAATGGAATGTCGCAGTCAAGAGGAATATCATTACTTGTCGACAGGGAGGTGAGATCGGGCAAATGTCTTTCCTGTGACTGTGGGGCAGATTCAAGGTCGGCAGACGCGGCTGGTGTGCCGCATTTCCAGCATTCAAGTGCCATGAGTAGTATGTAGGACAATGATGACTAACTAACGCACGGCGAAGGATCGGTGGGGTCAGTATTATGAGAGGACAAAAGATAGGAACACACACCTGTGGAGATCCGTGTGGGGAATGCCTGTTGCGGATGTTTGTGGCTGTTTGGAATCACTGATTACGAGGGAACGAAGAGTAATCCGACCAACTACGGGGTGTCACCCGTCACCCGTCACCTAAGGTGTTCATTTTTTCAACTATTCATTCCTCGGCAATCATGAAAATTTTATTATATATGAAAGTCTGACAAATGCCGGGCCAGAAATTTTCGCATTTTTGGTTCAGAAATCCTTGCTGTCACCGTCACCTGGACCAAAAGTGTTCAGTTCGTGGGTGGCCATCACCCGTCACCTGAATACTTGGTCGGATTACTACAGTACCCTAAAATGTACGTGACGAGGCACAGGGCTGGAATATGCAGCTGACAACTGTAAACACGGAGAGACTGCGGCTGACGGTCCTCGAGGGAAAGATTGCCTTCAAAAATGTTCAACTTTGGGTCTTTGTGATGGGAATAGCACTAAACAATGCGCCTCGATGGCATGATTTGACTGATAAGTACAAGGGTTAGGCCAAAAGACAAGGAAAAAAACCACAATGAAATAGGAGAGGCATAAGCATGGTTATGCCGCAGTTTTCTGTCTGCTTCGCAAGCATTTTGCGCTTTCGGCGGATCCCTAGTATTCTGGCCGCTGAGACCCGACGCGTATGATGCCGAAATTGCACATGAATCCATCTCACTAGGCTTTTGGGCCCACCGCAGTGCATGGCAATACGAGTTCTTTTTTATTTTCATTTGTATTAATGACAAGCGGCTGCTCGACCGCTTTGCGGCCTCGCCTCCATGAACCGTGATTTTTGAAGTTGGAGGCTCCTCCTTGCTATGAATTACTTTTGAAGGTGGCTCGAAGTAAATAAACGGCGGAAGATCCTCGGGCAATGAAGTTGATTGACAGATGGCGAAGTTTTAAAAGGCTTCAGACAGACAGGCGTAATCTTATAAAGAGGTAGAAAAGAGGTAGATACATAGATGCTGTCCAATAAAAGTGCTCCTGCACCAAGTTTCTAAAATTTCTTCGCGACCCGTCAGTCCGGTGGCCTAACAATGGCCTCGGGTCACCTCGAGTCGCACCCACCGTGTGTTTCAGTCCATTGAATGCACTGCCCTGCCTGTCTATTGCCCCGTTGATTGCCGCTCCGTCGTAACAGAATCCATGGGGAACAACGATAGAAATAATGTTGCCGGGGGATTTCAAGGCTATTGATGCGACTCTCAACCCAAACCAAGGACTTGTAGCAACCACTCTTGTCGAGAGAATTTACGCACAGGTAAACCCTTCATACTCGTTTCCTTCGGGCCCTCCTCAACTGATTCCTAGATTGACGATGGTATTAATCGCTCAGCAGCCGAGTGCCATTCGTACAACGAAGAGATTGGACTCAGTGGTGTTCGGCCACCGCCCGAGCATGACCGGACTGTTCGCCAAGATAATTCCGGCATTGCAGTTTTTAGAACACTCTACTTCAGTCTTCAGTCGTCACAGAATAGAGGGGTTCACTGTCAACCTCCAGCACGACATTTAACCTGACAGGATTTCAAAACTCCACTCCAGATGTGAGCTGAATCTTATTTTCGTTATAAACTGAGCAAGTGCTAAATCTGCCCTCAGTAGCATCCCATGGTTTCAGCAGCCTGTAGGCCCCTGATGTCGGGGATCTAAACAGCATCGGAACTTGATTATAATAATCGGAATCAGGACTTAGAACTCACGGTTTAGGACTATAAAGCCGGAGGATGGGCAAGTGTCGAGATCTAGCAGCGCTAAAGCGGTAAGAAGCGGGAAGCTCTGCCCTTAGCATCACATGGTTTCAGCTCTTGGTTTCAGCAGCCTGTCGGCCCCAGGCGTCGGGGATCTAAACAGCATCGAAGCTTACTTAAAAGCTTCCTATCCTATCCTACTCTTTATAAAATTACCGGTGTCCGTCCGAAGCCTTTTAAATTCCGCTTTGGGGAACCAGCTCCGATTCTTCGTATCAGCATTAAGCTTTTGGGCGCTAATGCAGGGACTTAACCAAAGTGGTGGGCCGCCCGCTCTTGTAATTATAATAATCGGAATTACGGCTTAGTACTCACGGCTCAAGACTATAAAGCCGGAAGATGGGTAAGTGTCGAGAACCAGGTCCCGACTCTATGGCTAATCGTCAGATACGGCTCATGAACGAGGCCCGTGCGCGTGCCTCTTTCGATCCAAGGGACCTCACGAATATAATATATGGCGGGTAGGTGCTTCCGAATTCCGAACCCGCGACCAGAGTACTCACATCATGCAGCGCTGAAGCGGTAAAGAAGCGGGAAGCCGCATTTGCGCGAATCGAGCAGAAACTACAGAGGGCGGATCTGGACAAGCTTCCGGACGCCTATGGCGAGGTGGATCGCACGGGGCAATACATGGACGGGCTGCGCTTTGGGAAGGCGATGATGGCAGAAAATCTCAGCCACAAGCGGTCGGTGTTCGAGACCATCACACCGCAGTATCGGCTCAGTAACGCATCGCCGTTTGGCCTGCACATTGTGATGTTCATCCCTGCATTAAAACTCTTCGCATCGCCCGAACAGCTGGCTCACTGGCTCCCGCTTGCGGAATCGTGTAGGATCATTGGCACGTACTGCCAGTCGGAGCTCGGACACGGCTCATTTGTGCGTGGCTTGGAGACGACGGCGACGTTCGACGTGGAGACCGATGAGTTCGTGCTCCATTCCCCCACCACATCCGCCACAAAGTACTGGCCTGCCGGGCTTGGCTACTCCGCATCACACGCGATTGTCATGGCCCGCCTTATGATGGCCGACACTGATCACGGCGTACATCCGTTCATCGTGCAGCTACGATCACTGGAAGACTACGCGCCGCTTCCCGGCCTGGAGCTCGGAGACATCGGGCTCAAGCTCGGACACAACAGCAACGATAACGGTTACGCGATCTTCACAGGTGCTCGCATTCCTCGCGCGCACCTCCTCGCCCGCCACGCACAGGTGGCGCGGGACGGCACATACAGGGCAGATGCTGCGCGTGGAAAGCTCGTATACGGGGCGATGCTCTTCGCGCGCCGTGAGATAGTCGCAAGCGGATACCTGCAGCTCGCGCAGGCCGCGACCATCGCGCTGCGTTACTCGGTGGTGCGCGAGCAGGGTGTTCTTCCTGGCGGCAGCGTGCCGGAGTTGCCCCTCCTGGCATTCCGGGCGCAGAACCAGCGTCTTTTGACCCTCATGGCGCGCGCGTTTGCACTGCTGTTTGCTGCGCGCAATGTTGTGGCCGCGTATGATGCGCTGAAGGACGAGGACAACAGTCCGGGAGCGTTAGCCAGCGTGCACGCGATGCTGGCAGGCCTGAAGTCGTACGCGACCCAGACAATTGCGGACGGGGTGGAAGATGCACGGAAGTGCTGCGGGGGCCATGGGTACCTTGCAATGTCGGGGTTCGCGCATTTGGTGACCACAGCGACAGTGAACCCGACCCTGGAGGGGGACAACTACGTCATGTACCAGCAAACGGCGCGCCTTCTTGTCAAGTATGTGGACGGCAGCGGGAAAGATGGTGTTTCTAGTCTGGCGTATTTGCTGAATGACCCTCAGCCACTTGGCTCCGATGTCGACATGCTCGATCCAGAGGTCCAGCAAATAATCTTCCGTCATCGAGCGGCGCGGCTGGTCCGAGACAATTCTCAAGCATTGCGCGTGTCACAAACATGCGACGGGTTTGACCCAGGGCGGGCATGGAATACGCACATGATAGGTCTCATCTCAGCCGCGCGCGCACACATAGAATACGTCGTTCTACACTCCTTCGTCGAAGCCGTCCATTTTGTCGCTGCTGGACCTACGCGCACCGTTTTACAACGCCTGTGCAGTCTATTTGCGCTAACCTGCATCGACGGGTCCTACGGGCTCGACTTCGTTGAGGACGGGTACCTCTCCACTACCCACCTCCGTCGCATCCGCGCCGCCACGGGTGAGCTGCTCGGCGAACTGCTTCCCGACGCCGTCGCACTCACTGATGCGTGGAATTTTTCCGATGCAAGTCTCGAGTCGGCGCTGGGATCTCGGGACGGGAACATATACGAGAGGATGATGAACTGGACGCGCCAGGTGCCGTTGAATGTTGCGACGACGAAGACAAGCGGCGTGTTCCGACCCGGGTTTGAAAAATATATTCGCCCGATTCTGAGAGGTAAGTTGTGATATTTTGCATTTCGTTAGTAGTTGTTTTCGGAGGAGGGGCCGCAGATAAAGCCATTGTCATGAGATGTTTAAATAAGGTTTATATTCATCTTCAGTTCCGGTCCTTGGGAGCGGACACTGAACTCATTACAGCTTCAAGTTTTGAATCAGAATTCGATCCTCTGTTGAACTTGAATTGCTATGGTGGTCCGGATGCACTTTCATTCCCGCACCAAAAAACTTTCGGAGTTATCCGACCCCGCGCTTTAAATATAAGCCTTTTGACGCCTCCGCGCTAAAAACTGGCCGATCGGTCCATCACTTTATTCGGCGAGCGATCTGGTTTCCGCGTAAAATAAATTTGGATACCCGCCCCTTTTTTGAGTTGAGTCCCGCGCAATTTATTTGTTCAACTCATTTGGTGCTGAGAACTTGAACAACTATTAGACAGGCAGTACGGTACTGAACAATTCCAACGAGCGACTGTAGCATGTGCTGGCATTTATTTGCGTATCAACGAGTAAGGCAATGTCTATTAGGCCCCCACGTTTACTGCCTAAATTCCAGAGGTACATTTTTTTTGGCTGCAAGCGGCCATTAGGCCCTACTTTTGCTCACTCATATGCGAAACTTATTGATTTGAAACTGAACCAATTTAAGCTTGACCGTCAGCGCGCTAAGATTCGCTGACATGGCTAGCCATTACAGTTCCCTCTCATTACTCTGCCCTCGCATCCACCATGTCCTCTCTGGGTCTTTTAATACCTATCGGCTGTGAATCCGTTCATTCTGACAGCTCTTTGACTCCCACAAACTTTCTCTATGGATCCCAGATCGCCCCACTGGCGATGCACGGCTTATTTTTAGGTTTTATTTCAGCTGGTCTCTGCATTCCTCTTGGATCGTCCTCGAACATTTCTCTGGCTTTGCTCACATTCTCTTCCTCTGTCGATAAATGATGTCCAGTCCAAATTGCGACAAAGGGTTCTTGTTAGATTTGCAAAATTTCCTGACATTTGTTCAGCTAAATATCATTGCATCTGCCCGCGCCAAGCTTGGTTATAAAACCGGTTACTTTCCTATTTAATTTTTGGGTTGGCTAACCGATCTTGGGCTATCGTTAATCTGTTTCCACCAAGTTTCCACCTTCGGCTTCAGTTTTCTTTGGGAGAGTCGTCTCACCTGTTGGTAAGCACCGACAAATGATCGCGGATCGATCACCCGCCCCCTGCGGGCAAAAACACAAAAGATGTGTACGAAATTCTGGGTGGCATGAGATTGACTATGATAAACAGAGATAGAAAAAAGCAAGGAGAGGTGTATACAACGCGAGAACGCCAAACTAAATGATTATGTAGTCGTGAATATCAGTTGGGTAAGAGATTCAGCGGGAAGTGAACGAGACTACAAGCAGGCACTAGTCGAGCGACCTTCAAACGGCCCAGTAGCTCGGCAGAACCATAACAAGCTCGTCAATATACCAATACCTTAACCCACGCCTCGCCTTCTGGCCCTTCGTCAGCTTCTTCTTCTCCTCTGTAACCTCGTTCACGTTGGTGTCTGTCAATCCATCCCGATCCTGCATCCGCGCCAACTGCACCCACGTCGCGCCGAGCCCCATCCCCTTAGACAGCAGCCCCGCCACCTCGGCTTCCACAAGCACTGTGATTTCGTCTTTCAGGAGATCGTGCGGCTTGGGCAGCTCACGCGTCGCGGCGACAGAGGGTGCGAGAGCGCCGACAGAGCTGCGCAGGATATGCGGCGGCTCCGCCGCGGCATTGGGCCCCACCCACGGCTCGAGCACCAGGCGGTGCATGCGCCCCTCGAGGAAGCGTTCGACCGCTTCGGCGCCAACGCCGTGGGGCACGCCGTTCTCTGGCGCGGAGACGGACTTGATGCGCCGTAGGGACCACTCCACGACGCCTGACACATGTGTGAGCGGGAAGGCGCTTGGGCCGAGGAGCGTGAGCAGCGTTGGCCGCAAGGGAATCTCCGCCGGCGCTGGCATGGCAAGCACTGGGGGATCGTTCGCGATTGTCGCCGATGTGCCCCACCCACTGCTCTCGCCCCAGCCGCCTGCGCCCCCGCTGCCTTCTCCCCAGCCGCCCCCGCCCCACCCCCCGTCGGTCGGGCCCGCGTTTATGTTGATATCTTCGGTGGTCGTCTCAGCAGCGGCGCCTAAGCCGCCGCTCCCCCAATCACCACTTTCCGCGGGAGACTCCATGTCGACATCTTGGATCTCAACGGCAGCTGCGCCGTCGGTGGCGATCTCCTCGATCTGCTCCTCCTGGCTGGGGTCGAATTTCTGCTGCTTTTGCGTAAGCTGCTCGACGCCCGTATCTGTGTTCGATGGGTCTGAAAACACGAAATCGTCCGCCTTGCGGCCCCAGTGCGCCTGACACGCTGCGGAGAACGCGTCGGGCAGCGCGTTCGAAATGGCAGGCATCAGAGGCAGCTCCTTTCCCGCGAGCTCGATCGTCTTGAGCGCATCCTGTAGACTCTGCGTCCTCTCGGGCAGGACCTTGTTGTTCAGCAGAAAATTCACGAAAAAGCGCAACAGGTGCGGCGCCGAGACGAGCTTCTGAGGATTCCTGAGATGGTCAATACATCGTCATTGTCCTTTAGGAAGACGCTATTTACCACATTTCGCCCTTTGCGTGCATGTGGGATGAGAGGAAGATTTCGAATGATTTTGCCGGGTTGTTCAAGAACATGGTGGTCTTGGTCTGTGGTTCAGGCTGGATGTTGCCTGCATCTGGAACAGGAGGAGGACCCAAGTTCGCTGCCGACGGTCCCTGATATGTAACAGTCGATTCTTCGTCATTGTCGTACTCGTCATCAGAAAGTTCCTCGTCGGCCGCCGCGTGGGAAGGTGCGTTCACGCCGACAAAAAGTTTGAACTGGAGTAGCGTTATGAATCAGAAGGATATATCTAATATCAAACGCATACCGTATCCCAAAGCTGCTGAAGATGCGGATACAGATGAATCGCGTGGTATCTGGGAAAAACCGTGAGCCGCAAATAGGGTCTCAAAACGAGATCAGATACTTCGTAAACTCTGCGGTGGCTTGATGAATCCGATCGACGCGATTTGACCGTCTGGAGATGTTTTAAGTACGTCCAAATCATTCAAATCACACAAAAAACGTACGGGTCGTAGGGGCCACGGAGCTGCGCGCCCGACGCATCCCAGTCCTCCCACCACTCTCTCCTGAGCGAGGAGCCAACCGCAGTTTTCTTCCCAGTTTCTTTTTTTCTGTTCGGAAGTGCGATTGTCGGGATTCCGAGACCATCTCGCTCTACGTTATCTTCGCCTATGACGCGAGCGCCGTACTCTTTGAAGTCCTTAAATGGGATGATTCTGACGCCTTCAGGCACGGTTGGGAACGGGGGAAAGTGATATCGTCGAAGAACAGGTTCATCTGGGGCGAAAAGCGCTTCCATTTTGACTGTTGACATGAAGGTTGGGAGAAAGTCGCGTTGCTCACGGGACCAAGTGATCGTTTCGGATTTTCCCGTATGCTGATATAAGCCTATCAAGCCTTCTTTTGTACCACTTCGTCTTGCTGCGGAGCTTGTTCCCTCGGCCTGTACTTGTTGCATCTACAACGGCATTCAGATTCAATCGTACCCGCATTGCTATGCGCTCAGAGGACAGCTCATCCGAGTCGCTCTGCCAAATTTGCGGAAGCGCCCAAGCCTTCAGACCATCCCCTCCGAATCTTTTCCCAGACGCACCACAGCTCACCGAAATCCAATGCCTTCTCCGAGCGAATACATTAATCGTGGACACATCTCGCTTCGAACGCTTCATTTCCGATGGAACCCGGGACCTTCTACAATATGACGCCGAAATTGAAAGGATCAAAAAGATCCTGGATGAAGTAGTTTCACAACGGGACAGTCTCGCCGCAAATGTCGATGGATGTAGGAGCTTATTTTCTCCTGTTCGTTGGCTCCCCTCGGAGTTGCTGGTCGAAATCTTCGACATGTGCACTCCAGCCAGCATAGAGGATGTTTCAGACAACGATACTCTAGCCGAAGAGCTGGAGCGTCGCGCTACAGGGAATATAACGCAGGTGCGTTCAATTTGGTTGAAACATGTCGCAGGAGCTTGATGTCGGCCACCAGGTATGCTCTTACTGGCGGACCATTGCGTTGGGCACGCCAAGACTGTGGTCCCGGATAACTTTGGACACAACCTTTTGGTGGGACTCCGATGTGGCCCAAGCGACATGGATGAGCACTCTTAAATGCGCCTTAAACCGCGGGGGAAGCTATCCACTTACGTTGCGAGCCTACATAGAACAAGGGCATCCAGAGCAGTCGGACGTTGTGGACGCTTTGGTGAAACATGTCTCTCGCTGGCGCGAAGTGGTCCTGTGTATTGATCTCCAGTTGTACTGGCATCCTCTCACTGGCGTGAAAGGAAATCTGCCACTGCTGGAAACTCTGCACATCGTCGACTCCGTTGGGCCTCGAGAGATTGACATTGATATTTTCGAGGTCGCCCCACGCCTAACAAATGTCACGTTCTGTGGGGAGATCTCCAGAATCCCAATTCTTCCTTGGAACCAGCTCAAGTCTTTTGATTATCGTGTTATAGATGGGGTGCTTTCGGATCTGTTCGGTTCACTCTTCCTCATATGTCGCATGTCAGCCGACACCAAATTCGCTTTGCACTTGCACATTGTGGACACCGCGTCGACTAGCCTACCGCCAATCGTTTCCAATGTGTCGATCTTATCCATGTCACTCATCGTCGATGCGGCCACTCAATCAAACGTCGCGGGGGAAATTTTCAAGGCGCTAACTCTCCCGCGGCTGAAACGATTGGAGTTCCATCGCAACTGGTACGCGTTCAAACTGGCACCACTCTGGGACACGACCCAGTTCCTCGCATTTGCCTCGCGTTCGTCACTGCACGTGAATCTCACCGAGCTTGAAATTCACATCTTGATCACGGACGACGAACTGCTGGCGTCTCTCCCGGTGTTACCACTATTACAAAAATTGATCATATCGGACTGTGGGGGAACCACAGAAAATATTTTGATCACAGATAATCTGCTACGTCGGCTCACATGGACAGCCGACAATACCTGCCTCATCCCGCGCCTTCACTTCTTTTTCATAACATCGCTCTTCAAATTCACGGACGATGCCCTCTGGAATTTACTCGCGTCGCGCATTGTCCCTGGGCGCAGCTACGGCCCACCATACGAACCGTTCCAACTGCAGATTTGGTCGTTCTCCGGTAGCGTGCGCGAATTGTCCGCGGAGGTCCTTGCACGCATAACGCATCTAACGGAACGAAGAGAGTTGAGTTTCAAAACACGCCTGGATCCAACCGAGCCAAAGGATATTTTAACTCGGCAACCGTCGGAGTAGCAAGAATAAATTAGAATCGTCTTCGATTCTGTCCATCTTCCGGTTCGATGGCCTCTAGCCATGGCTGAACCTCCTATGTATATATGCCTTGGCGTTTCTTGTCGCAGTTTGCTGAGCTACGCTGCAACCGTTCTCTACAATGCAAGAACCGGAATGATTGATGTTAATTCCACGTTCGGAATATATATTTCGCGTAAAGCTTATTTCCACCTAGGTCCTAGAGACTCGCTAGCAGCTGCTAATAGACTTTTCTCTTTCTTCTTCTTCTTTGAGTGAGGTTGTCTCTACCTGGTGCAGTTCTGGGCATGTGCAAGTTTTGGTCTTGCTGGTACATCTAAATAATCCTGTCCCTGGTCTATGTGCTCCCAAACGCACCATTTTCAGGAAGAATCAAGGCGCCTTGAGACGGCGCGAGGCTTCGAGAATCAGTCTACTGTAAATCTATTTGTGCGCGCGTGTTCGATTCTTCGTGCAAATTGGAACGCTAACCAAAACATTTTACTTAATGTAAATCTGTATTTACGATGGTTCACGAGAGGCTACGGTCATCCTCGGACGAAGAATGAAGGTAAATTTTCAATTCCGAAGGTCGGACTAATTACTTCGAGAACTGCGTTCCTACGTACGTAAAAGGACACGAATTAACCGGAGTGTTCAAGAAAAGACAGGGTACCAATAAAGAATATGTACGTGTACGCGAAACGAGTCCAGCAATTAAACAAAGTTCAAAACCAATCAGAGAATCCACGCGGCGGAAAGGAGGCCGAGGAACACGAAACCGGTACCCACAGCGGCGGCGCTCGCACCCTGGACGATTTTGCGGGAGGCAGCACCAGAGGCGGTGGTGGATGCGGCGGAGTGGGAGGCACTACCGCTGGCCGGGGCGGAGGCGGACATGAACGTGGACACAGACGCCATGGAGCCAGACATTGTGCTGGATCCAGCATGAGGATTTAATGGGGTCGAAACGCACGAAAAACTTACGGGGCTGCGCTTCCAGCGCTCTGGCTTACAGCCGACCCAGTCGCAGTGGCGCTAGAGCTCTCAGTGGTAGACATGGGGGGTGCAATAGAGAACTCGTCGCTTGTCGCGTAGGTTTGATCAATGTCCGTAATGTTGACGAACTCGAGGGTGTAGCCGCCGCTACATGGAATCGTCAGGTCGCAGAAACATGAAGTTGCGCCATTCGATGCCTCACCCAGGAGGAACCATGGGAAGGGTGACGTTTATGTTGCCTTTCGCAGGGTCAACGTTGTTTGCGATGGCGATCGCATCGTTCTATAATCCCAAGTGAAAACCATAGCCAGGCGAAGAGGCGAAAATTTTACAAAAGTGGTGTGGAACAGTTCGATCGAGAACACAGGGAGAGACGGGTCTTCGGTCCATGTGACCGTAGTCATACCACCAGACGCAGCCGACTGTGGGACTTGAATATCGACTGCAGCGGCAAGAGAGGCCACCAGCATCGCCGTCGCACTATTTACAATCCAGAAAATTCAAAACGGTCAGCGGAAGGATAATAACTGCACAAAGCACGAACTAACCAGAGCTTGAGAGCAGCGAACATTTCCGTCGAGGGTCTGGTGTAGGGAGAAAACGGGGACTAGAGCGAGCACGGGGAAGAAAAAAAGCGAGGTGGTGGGCGCAAGAAAAGAAGGCGGATGGCAACGTCTATTATGTACCTGGGGCGGGCCGAAGATGCTCTGGCGTATGTGACTAATAGAAACAGGCCATCGGCAGCCCAAAGTAAAACCGATTGACGCACAGCCCAAACGGAGTTAATTTTTTTAGGCTCAGGGACGAAGAGCGCGTGCCGCGTTATCGCAGTGTTGGAAATGGGGTTGCCTGGGTTGAACCTTGGATGAAAACAAGTCCTCTGGTTCAAATAAGATTTAACCATCAAATAGCCCTGTACCTTAGGAACACACATTAATATTGTTAAAATTGGATCTACTGGATTAAACACCGCGGAAGCGTATCACTGCTCCTCTCTTCTATCCACAAGGCTAGCTAGTATTTCTCGCAGGCCAAGCTCCTCCTCAACCTACACCGCACATCAACCTCACATTCAAGCGCGAAGCTGGAGAGGATAGAAAGCACGCACCTCTCTCCTCCTCGCGGCATCCTCCCTCCCCACCTCGCTCCCAAACACGCGGTCCATGTCCTCCAGCGCGACGCCCGCGGTCTCGGGCACGCTGTATGTCGCCCACAGATACGCAAGAAAACACGCTGTCGCGAAGGTCATGAAGGTGCCGCTGCCCGGGTTCAGATTAGTAGAACGCGAAATATGATTATGCAGGGACGCACGCCGCGGATGCCTCCATCATGACGGGGGTGACCAGGCCAATGAAGACTGCAAAGTGGTTAACATCGCGATCAAAATGGACAAGGCGCAGATTCACAGTTATTTATCCAATTAGACGCTGTCGCGAGCGCGACGCCGCGTCCGCGCATGGAAAGTGGGAACACCTCGCTCGGGAGAACCCACCCTATCGGCCCAAAAGACACCCCATACGCGAACGTGAAGGTATAAATTCCGCTATGCTGTGTCAGTCATTTGTGAAGATTAGACAGAGAGAAGCTCACCCAACTGCAACCCACGCGGCTACAGTGTGGGCAGGCCAGTCGGCCTGAAACTGCTGTACCTATCGACGTCAAACGAGACTTGGTTGTCGTCCGCGGGAATTCAAGGCACGCACCAGAACTGCAATGATCAGATGCGAGAAAGCCATGACGGCGCTACCGCCTGCGAACAACGCAATTTAAACTCTGCTTGATATAAAAATATAAACTTGCAGTGTACCTCGGAGCAATGGCTTCCGTCCTGGTTGTGTTCAGTCAACCTATGTGAAGACAAGAAGAAATCAAGATAGCTACCCAAACGATCGATGTACATCACCGCTGGACCAACAGCGAGAAACTGCACGATACCGATCCCGCCGGAGACGAGGAGGCCTACTGTCTCTCCCTGCAACCCGATACTCCGCACAAGCGTCGGACCGTAGTACAGAAGTGCGTTGATTCCGCTCCATTCTGAGGACGGATTAAGATCGGTTCAACCTGAAATCGAAGAAGAAACTCACGCTGGAACACCATCATGAGCACGCCGATCATCGTGCGCGCGCGGTACTTCTTGGTGAGAAGCCGTCCCCATGCGGCAAGCTCACCGACACCATGCTTGGGGCTGGTACTATCCGCCTGCGCGATGAGCGTCGCCTCAACGCGCATCTCAAGCAGTTCGATCTACGCAGGACCCAGTTATTAGTAAAGGAACCGAAAGAATCTTTCAGCTGATATCTGACCTTGGTCAGCCCATCATCGCGTCCGCGTAGCTTCACGAGGCTCGCCTCGGCCTCGGCATATCGGCCCTTGAGCACCAGCAGCCGCGGAGACGCCGGGAGGAGGAAGATCGCGCCCAACGCGAGGAGCACACCCGGCCCGATTTGGAGACCGAGAGGAAGGCGCCAGGAGAGGGAACTCGGAACTACATAGAACCGTAAGTCTACACCTGGGAATATATATATATATAGCCTAAATGGACTCACTATTGCGCGTGAAGAAGCCGATCCAGAAGCCGAGGACCACACCGAGGACGATGGAGAACTGCTCGAGCGCGATGAGTGACCCGCGCACCTCGGGAGGGCTGATTTCCGATATATACAGAGGGGAGAGCATGCTCAGTGCGCCGACGCCGATGCCGCCCACGGCGCGCCCAATGAAGAGGTGGCCAAGGTTTTGGGCGAAACATTGGAATAGTGCTCCAATGTTAAATATCACTAGCCAAGCTGTTTGAGAACATAGCTGAACCTCGTGGAAGAGGGAGAAACATACCGCACGCCGCGAAGATGGAGTGTCGACGGGAATATTTATCTGCTAGAACGCCAGACAAGAGGGCGCCGAAGAGGGCGCCGAGCTCGAGGACCGCGGCTACGAGTTATTAGTACCTGGACTATCAAAAGTTCAAGAAAGTATTCACTGAGGGCACCCTTCTGCAGCGGGGTCACTGGCCACCGTCGAACAAAGTCTTCCATGACAAGGACATTCGCAATCTACGATGAATGGGTTGGAAACTCTCACATAAGATCAAGTAATAGTGAGGATTACCACTCCTTGGTCGTATCCGAAACTCAAACCGCCTATCGAGGCGAATATTGCGCAAAGCAGGGCATAATAATTGTGTGAAAGGCCCGCGAGTCCGGGGGGGCCGTAACTGTAGGTGTACGTCGAGTCCGTGGAGATGGTCAGTCCATAACGCGTGGTATGTGGTGATGCAGGGGAATCAGAGAGTAACGGCGTGTTTTGTGTATGATCCGCGTCGTGTGGTGAGACTGGAAGCGGAACATAATCGGTGGTCTGCTTCACCGTTAGGTTTACTTGAAAAGCATTTGAAAAGTACATGCCATGGAATAGGAATTATCTCTATCGCGAATGTTCTACGTTGGATTCAAAAGAAGCTCTTCAGAAACGTCAGCCCTTGATCCGCAAGGCCACAAATGACTATGTGCCCACCGAGCGAATACGGACAGAAGGAATAGGGTGGGCGTGTATGATTGATTAGGTATAATAGAATTTGGCCCGCGTCTGCGAGGCTTGCAGGGGATTCGTGTCCGCGCGTCGTGGTTACTGAGAGACGATACGTCAAGCACAGCCTCTTACTTGGCCCTATTTACCACGGCATGGTTGATCCGCTAAGGAATATACCCTCTCCTTTTACAGCCAGGACCTTCTGGTATCTATATTTAAGGCAATATTCGGGGAACAGAAGTGCGATCCATTTCGCGGTAGAACGATGAACTCGAGTTTTGATTGAATTATTTTTGCGGCGGCCTTTGCCAAGGTCTGAAGTCCCTCCTTGCTCCGCCCGCCATGAAGAAGTGAATCTTCACTCACGCCGACACAAGAGTTTTTCTGTCGAAGCGTTCCAAGGCAATTAAAATTATATGCTAGTGTATTAATATTCTATGTTCTTGCTACGATACCCTTCAGTGTCCTATCACATGTCGTTCATCGCCACTTGCTCCAACATCCTCATTTCTTCCCGCGTCAGCCCCATATCCCCGCGCTCTCCGATCAGCCTGCACCACTCCGCGTCCCCGTCGCCCTCCAGAACGCCACGCATGACCTGTGCGACACTGCACCCTCCCGCATACGCGACGTACACGAGGCTCACCGCGAGCACGAGCCGCGCAGGGCCGAGCACGAGCACGCGCACAGGATCCGCCTGTGAGAGCGGGGCACCGGCGGAACCATCCCGCTGAGGCCCTCAAGCGGAGCGTTAGTTATCGGGGTGGCGTCCGAGTCGGGGGAGTACAGGCTCGATGCGGGCCAGCGACAGCCATGCGGAGGGGAGTACGCCGACGGGTGTGCGGAAGCGTAGTATGGCAGCGCGAGTGCAAGGAAGTCGCGCGCGAGGAGAAGGTGCTGCGTGGAGAGGTGCAGACCTCGCGCGCCACCCCTGAACGCGGCGGTGGGGATGTGCAGGTTCAACGTGTGAGGACCGGCGAGGTCGTTACGTCCCGTCGGACGGGTCTTTGAAGGGGGTAGGAGGCGCAGGGTGTGTGTCCAGTTCCCGGGCGGTGGCGGCGCGCCAGCGACGGGTGGCGAGAAAAGGTAGAGGTAGGGAACGAACTGGCGTGTGCCGTGGGGTCCTGGGGGGTGCGAGGGACCTCTTCAATTATGCAGGTGGAGAGGCGGCGGCGGATATGACTGGGGACGGATTTTTCGCTACGCGGATGCGACAAGGTATTGTCCTTGGTATGGGAGCTCTTACGGTCGGTGCAGACCCGCATGGGAACGTTGCATCTCTCACGCAGGGGCTGGTGTACAGGCATGGTCAGGCAATTAAAATCGAAGATCGAGTGTGTGTAGGGAAAGAAAAGGCGTCCGGCGGTGTTTGGAATTTGGCTTGAAGAAAAAAGTAGGACCCTTATATCCTGGAGTCTCATCTACGCAAAACAGGAAGGTGTTGTTGATACGGCATGGGCGTTGTTCCAAAAGAGGATATGACAAGGTATGCAAAACACAAAGGAACAAGAAGTTGACAAGAAACTTGAGGAATAAGGGTCACCGCTAGTTTGAAGTGGCAACCTTGTCTTTGTTCATTTTTACAAGCGGAGTCGGAGCTCCCAAATAGACGAGACTTGATGTCGACTCTTTTGGTCAACTCGGAGGCTTGCGGGAATTTTCAGTTTGGGGATATGAATGCAAGCGCGTGCCTGAGTACGCCAAGCTCTCCACATGTCTCCATGACTCATCTGCGCCAGGACCTCATTGTACGAATACAG
The DNA here is from genome assembly GCA_029204075.1 of Mycena capillaripes. NCBI lineage: Eukaryota > Fungi > Basidiomycota > Agaricomycetes > Agaricales > Mycenaceae > Mycena > Mycena capillaripes. Next base: position 3,580,730 of record JARHKZ010000001.1, read on the forward strand.
CGATACTAGTAAGTATGCTCTACCGCGGTCCGTGAAGGTCGTACGAGTCGCGAAAGCTGGGATGCAGTGGAGGTGATAAAGTGCTACATATAAGTGATGTGTTCTGCTGCCTAACCAGAATTCGGTGGCTCCCAGTGCGCGGCGCGGTGGTCGTGGATAGACTCGAGAGAGCAAGCTGCGTGACGCGACATATGTCACGATTGATGGCGGATCCACGTGCTTTTTTTTTTTTTTTTTGCACATCCTCCTGCTTCTTCCCACAACCGTCGATTGGCTGTGAACGGCTGTGAACGATACCATGAACACTGGCGAGCCATCAAATGCCGAAAACTTGAGCCAGATTTTTCCTTTGAACCAGGAAATTCTTCCGGTCCTGCCACAGTCGGCGAATCAGCTTGACAATGACCATGCCTCCGAATCCTCGCTTGCGCCCAAGCCGGCTCGATACGACTCCATTGTGCAGCTACCCGCCGAATTGTTGGTTGAGATCTTCGATATGTGTTCTCCACCTGGCGATGGTTTTCTTTCGGATGCCACGACTCCAGAACAGGAGGTAGAACGCCTCGCCAAAAGCTATCTACTTCAGCTTTCCCAGGTACTACACGCACGACTTTATATAACGCAGCTCTAACTGACTGAAAATTTCTTGAAGGTCTGCTCTCGTTGGCACATCCTAGTCATGGGCACCCCCATGCTTTGGTCCACCATTGTTGTGGATACAACCCTTTGGAGTGACTGTGCCAAGTCGTCCATGACACTGCTCGATCTTCTTGCCATTTCTCTTGACCGGGGGGAAGTCATCCGCTCCGCCTTCGGGTCGCCATCGAAGATGAAGAATCGTACGGGTGCGGGGTGCTTATATTATTAGCTTCGCATGCCCCGCGATGGCAGGAGGCCCATTTCTGGACTGGATTTGTATCATTCCAATCCATCCATGCAGCATGCGGAAATCTTCCGCTTTTGGAGAAGCTGGAAATATCCCAGAACGACGACTGGTCCGACTTCGATGTCTTTGCCGTCGCTCCGCGATTGACCAACTTCACGGTCACAGGCTGGGGCGCACAAGTCCCAACTGTGCCCTGGGGTCAAATCCAGAGCTTCAGATATCAAAGCTTCGAGGCAAATCCAGATCTTCTCGCAAACGCATTAACCCTCCTTCGTGACGACTTCCCAGCGCACGCTCGCTGTGACCTTACGCTGCCGGTCTTCGACATCGTCCATCCCATTGATCTGCCTACCGTCGTCTCAAATGCTTCTCACTTCGTCCTGACCCTCGAAGTGAATTTTCTGGAAGAACCCCCGATCGACGTCCTCGGTGCGATCCTCGGTTGCCTCACTCTGCCGGCTCTGAACACATTGGAGTTAATGGCAAAATTAGACGTACCACCACTCGCTTGGCATCAAGCGCATTTCCTCGCCTTCGCATCGCGCTCTTCGTTGCGCGCTAACCTGACAGCACTCGAGATAACCCGGACCACAATCGACGATGACGAGTTGATATCGTGCCTCTCCGTGCTGCCGCTGCTGGAGCAGCTGATCGTCACGGACTGCGAGGAAATTCCCCACGCCCTCGTCACAGACAGCCTCTTGCGTCGGTTGGCGTGGACGGCGGATCTTTCGTGTCTGGTTCCTCGCCTCAGCTTTCTATGCATAACCTCCCTCCTCAGTTTTTCAGACGACGTGTACTGGGATTTCGTGCTCTCGCGGCTCGCTCCTGCCCGCTGGGAGGGCCTTATCCTCGAGGCGAAGATATATTGGCTCCCGGGACGCAGCCGCGAGCTGTCTGAGGAGTTTCTTTTGAAAGGACGGGCGCTTGATGCAGAGGGTGAGCTGAGTTTCACAGCACGCTCGGACCCAGCACGATACATGATGCAAGAAGAAGACGTTTAGTAGCTTTCGCCCATTCCTGAAACCGATATGGCGACAGAGATGTAATCCAATAGTATTCAATTTCGTTGTAAATACTCCTTCAAGGCATCCATCTTAAGTTGCACGCACCGTAAAACCGTTGCTCACGCCAATAACAACGACCTAAAAATTCTCTGCCTGCGCTTCTCCCATTGTCATGCCACTGATAGACATAATCAGACGTCCGTAAAAAAACTTAGGAAACAACAACACGAACAGAGTCTTATCACAGGCAGCCACATCCCGTGTTCTAAAATGTCGTAGATTTAGTCCTCAAGTCTCGCCCAATGAGGCAAGACTTAACTTCTAGGTAGATCGAACGGTAGGACGATCGTACCATGCGTGGCACCTCCGGGGAAGAGGGCGGGCAAATCAAAGGCGACGACGCTGAATTGAGGTTCTCTAAGAATCCGCCATTTGTGTTATGCTTTTATGGCTCGTCGACCCGGCCTTCGCTTTACTATCTAGTATGCTTGATTCTTAGACATGTCGTCAATTGACAGATCTTCCTTGCGACTTGGCAGATAAGACTCTGTTAATGCGCTTCTCTACTCCCCGAGCTGGCATAATAGTGCTTCCACTAGGCTCTCCTGCTATTAGCAGATTAGTGACGGTTCTGGGCGGTTCTGGGAGATTCAAGACGGGGAAGACTGCCAAGACATTCCTGGTGATATCAACGGGGTTGGGCTGCCGTCGTCCGCGTGCAGACCGAATTTTCAGTACAATAAATTAGAGCACCGGAGTCCACTCAAAAAAGGAATTAAGAACAATTAAACAGATCCCGCGTGGCCCAAATTTGATCCAACGTGAACGACCGCGACGCACACCGTCCATTCCTATTCCACAGCCTTCCGCGTCAGAACCACCTCCAGCTCACGCACATTCCCAATGTTATCGGCCCATCCGCTCGCGTCGAGTTCTATGGGCCCAGCGTCGAAGCCCTCCTCCGCACGGCAGAACGTCGCAAAACAGTTCACCTCAGGCGCGTACCTCCCCCCGCTTGTGGGTAGCCAGCCGCCGCTCTTCGGCGGCGTATAAGCGTAATCGTCCTCCCGCGCGAACCGTTTTACGAACAGATCCGCCGCGCGCTGTTGGCAATGGAACACAAAAGACACGTCAGCGGTCATTCCCATTTATCTGCAGATCCGCACTCGGATACGTACCCGAGTGCGACGTACCTTTTGGCTCATGGACTTTAAAGACTCACGCGAGAACGCGACTCGCTGGCCGCGGCAGGAGACAACAAGCTGGGGATACGCGCATTGGCGCGTGGAGAGCATGAATGCGTTGAGGGCGTTCATGAGAGGGGATATGTCGAGGTTTGTGGATTGTTTGGTGATGTGGTTGTGGATAGTTGTATTGGACTTGGGTTCAGCGCCAGAGCTGGGATTCTTTGTGGGCTCGGTGAACTGCGTCATGGTGGGGAGAGAGTCAGAGGCTGTCGGGTAGATTGGCGCTTGCACCGCCACAGATGATAATCAAATTGAACCATTCAAGTTTTGAGTTGGTTCAAAATTCCTGAAAGGTGGCCAGTCAAATGCATTTCTGACAAGTATAGTCGGAGAGTTATTGATGATCGGTTGTTCGTCATTCCATAAGCCGGGCCTGTGAGTAGTCTTCTAAATAGGTATCATATCATAACCGTAAAGAGAATGGTTAAATCAGGAAACGAAATTTATCCTTCCTCCGTCCCAGGTGAGCCGTGCTTTTCCGTCGTGGAAACGGCACCGCCCCCCCAGACGCACCATTCAGGCTCTTCTCCGCCTGTGCGTTCTCATCCAAATCCACATCCCTCTCGCCTCCATCCTCCCCGTCGTCCTCATCGTCCGACCTCTCGTCCTCCACCTTGGACGTTCGCAGCACCCTGCGTCCGATCAGAAACCCGCACGTCACGACGGAGTAGAGGACCACTCACTTGACCACGATCCGCACGATCAGGTAGTACCAGAACAAATTAAGCAGCTGCAGCAGGACGAGGGCGCCGAATGCGCCGTAGTGCACGGCGGGAGGGATGCGCGTGCCGAGTCTGTGGGAGCTGTCCATGAATGATTGAAAATGGTTTAGGTAGATACGCACGGGAGGTACTCATCGACTTCGAACCATGCGCTCCAGATGATCGCGAGGTTGAGATAATGTCGGAAGTATCTACTCGGGGCGTAAGCGTAAGTGCGTCAAAGAGGAAGGAAGGCACACGTACGTCCATGATAAGACAAAAGCTGCAAGCACAAAGTTATTCGTGGCTTCCCACCGGATGTAGTTGAGGAGTTTCGACAGCTGGACGCAACCAAACGTATAGGTTAGTATTAATTTCTTGCGTGGGAGGAAGCAGAAAAAAAAAGGGACAGGTACGCACAGCTAAGAACATATCGGGAATGTCCATGCTCATATAGACTGCGCTCCCGATGAGAGTGAGGTTCATCACGTAGCTGACACTGAGAGGGACACATTATTTCATTAGTATTGATGGTTGAATCTGTATTCGGCTAAAGTATGAGGGCACGTACATGACAAGGAAGAGGGTGACGATGTGGTGTGCAACGAGCTCTGCGTAGTCCTTGCGTGGCTTCTCGAGCCCGAGGACAAGCACAAGGAACTGCTGTATCCAGTAGGCGGTCTGCAGTAAGTAATAGCGCTTTAGCTCTGGAAGCATTGCGGTGTACGGGTAATCTAGGTGTATGGAAATTCAAGCTCATGCCAATAACTTGGAGAAATCACTACGGAAAGACATACCGATCCAGAAATATTCCGTTCGATACCACCACGTCGGAAGCTGGGACATTATCCGCTGCGATATCCACGATCAATCGATGTCATTGGTAAAGGGTCACGTTGACGCACCACTCCCCACGCTCCGAACACGAGGAAATACACAAACGCGTACCCCTGCTCACCAAAGCGCTCGAGCTTTCCAGTACGATTTAATCCAAAGAAGCGCCCTACGCGCGGGGCGAGAGTCACTGTGATGACCTGCCGGACCAAGGAAAAAACTACGACGTGGTACGCGACGAACATGATATCGCCCTTCCCGCGGGCGTACCGCGGCTCGGGGCCCGGAACGCGGTGCGAGAGAAGAATGCACGACGCGAAGGGGTTCTCTGTTGGTATTTCGATCTCGAGAGCCCGGAGGAGGTGAGGCAGGAGGATCTCCCAGTTAAGGTAAAGGATGGCTGGGATGACGAGGATAGGGAGGGATTCCGCTGGGGGGTGAAAATGAGAGCACTGTAGCGGAAATTTGCGGAGATAGATGAAACCCACGCACCGGGCTCGACCGCCCACCGGAGTAAGGGGGAGACGCGCGGCTTTCGCATAGTCGTCGGGAAGCCCGGGCGGACGGGGGTGTGCACGCCCAGCGGGCTGCATTAAAATGAGGATAATATGAGGAGGAGAGCGCGCGACACAGACGTCTGGGGCTCGATTGAGTCGGAAAAATGGTGCGTGGGTCCTGTGGCATCTCTGCGGCCGCAGCCAACATCAACTCAGACGACGAGAGTGGAGCGCCCAACGAACGTACTTGGGAGGAGGATAGGACGGTTTTGCCCGTCTGTGCGGGGGATCCATGTCAGAAAAGGGGAATCGGTATGTACAGCACACGAGGGGGGAATGCAAGAAAAAGTAAGCTCCGTTTAGTCAGGCATATATGTCATCACTTCTTGGCATGTCGTGCGATCTCGGTCCATTTCTGACTCATTCTCTCTGCCCCGGATGCAAGCATTCTTTACGTCGATTTATTACAGCTCGCGGTCTACGAATGGTTTAGCTTTCAACCTTACTCTGACGGTTTAACCAGCTTTGGGTTCAAATTGGAAGAAAAAAATGTTTGAAGGTATGTCCGCGGATCACCGCGAGATCTCCGCCTTTTTGTGTTTCCAAAAAAGAATTTGTCAACCCCCGATTTCGATGCCCGCCGGCGCACCCTTTGTTCGGGGGCCGATAAGTACTAGGCCGATAGTTGAGCGTTGGGCAAACCAGTTTGTTTCAGTCGTTCCCGCACTAACCTCTCTTAATCCTAGACGTCCGTGATAGACCGTAGTCTCCTGTGGTTCCAAGATTAAATAGCCTCTGGCCGGCTAATTTCCATAATATGACATTCGTGGAACTCGGTGACGAGAACGCACGGAGAAAAAGTGGAATAGATTGAAATAGATCGGAATCCGAGTCAGCCCGAGCGCAGAGTGTAAGTCTCAACACAAGCGCGTCCACGAGAGGCTCGCGCTCGGAGAAGGCGGATTTCATCGTCCCCGTCGGCGCTAGTCACGACATCGACGACCAAAAGGGGCGCTGATATTCGATCCTTTATCCCCAAGGGATTATATATATATATACTTATATAAAAAGTGGTGTGTTTCTGAACGGGCGTTTATGAACCGATTTGCAAACACTCCACCTCCTGTAAATGGGTTCAAAGACAAGATTTTTGCGGTTTTCAATCCGTTTTTTTTCGCAGCGGCGCCGTTGAACTCGAAGTTAGAACCAAGACACCGGGAATCTCTCAGAAGCGTCTTCGGAGTCTGTTTGCACCGACCATGCTGATTTTCAATTGACCTTTGTTCTCCTTCGACAGCGCAAAAATAAACTCGGGTACGAGGACAAATTAGAAGATTCCCCGCAGTTCTCACAATGCGCTTGTAAGATCCAGACCTTTGCGAGTCTCGATGTGATGGCAAGCGTGGTAGCGACTACCGGGCATCAGAGCAGAGATAATAAAACGTTCCGAGGTGCAATGCTAGTATGTTACAATGACACAAATCCTATCGTCCAGCTTCAATGACATACACTTCCTAGCGGCGGGTGCTTTTGAGTCGTGGACGCCAGTTGGTCCCTGCCCTGCCCGTCAATTTAATTCCGCGTGCCAACAAGACCTCCGCCCATTCGACCCAGACGCTCTTAGTAATTGCATGCCTGAACGGGAAGTGGTTAGACAACGACGCAGTCGCTCTTGAAACAAAAACAAACTCATTCGGTAGTTGGCCACTCGCATTGAAGAATGGATATCTCGCGCAGTGCGGGGAGATACGAGAGATCCAGGTTCTGGAAGAATCTCTCCCAGTCCTTCTCGTTTTTGATTTTCCACGCCCTGAACATTGGTTATTCAAAATAGGATCGAGAGACAAAAAACAAGATTGAGGACGCACACACGGTCTTTGTCCACTATCATTTTGCTGAGAAAGGTATGTTTGAATCCACTGCCAAGGGCGCTGCAGCCGAGATCCTGAGACGTAGAGTGAGGAGACGTTGGGTGAGCAACAAGAAGGAAAGGACGCACATAGTCGTCGGTGGCAACCACGCGGCAGTCGAGCGTAGTCATGTTCGGGCACATCTTGAAGACGGACTGCTTGTCGATCGTCGGTTTGCGGACTTCGAGGTGCTCAATTTGATTGCCATGCGTGCCTAAGAAGGTAATGTCCCAATCCCCGCTGAGATGAAATTGAGCGCGTTGGATGCTCGGCAGCCTGGAATTGCGATCAATGTTCGGTTCGATACCTTGCTTAATAGACAAAACTCACGACATTTGACTGAAGACAGAAAGGGCTTCGGGGCTATGGATGCTGAGAAATTCCAGCGCCGGTAATGCCACCGCCTCGTCTGCCGGTCTGAACACGAGAGATGTTATAGATTTACAACATTGCCATGTGAACAAACACAAAGCGGTGAAATAACTGAAAACGGCAGGAGAGTAGGGATCCTTGTTCGAGGACAGATCAAACTTGAAGGAGAAGCCAGTAAATTCCTGGAGCGTGCCACCGGCCATCGCTGCGAGAGTGGTGAATGCGGCCCAGGGGATCTGGTGGTCGCGATGGCCGATCAGGTGCGTTAGGTTGCAAGTGCGCAATAAGATTGATGGGAGAAGAATGGATGTGCCACCTCGCGCAAGAGCACAGGTGTCTAGCTCCCAAATATACCCTCCGATTGTTGGTTGGACGAATAGTAATTGCGAGAAGCGCGATAAACGAGTATTCGGGGGGAAGACTGGGCAGCGATACAAGTACGGGAGTGCTAGACGCTGCAATGTGAGGCGCTTCAGTACACCAAGCCACAGAACGGCTTCTACAGACCCACTTTGAATAACTTCGACACCAATAGGAACTGTAGACGTGCGGAATTGATTTTTTGAACCTCGAGTTGCCACGGTGATATCTTCTGCGGATGTTGTTCAAGGGATAGCATTGCAAACCAGAGAATGCGAGACCAGATGCGGTCGATGGTTGTTTGCGGTGCCGAGGCCATGGGACGGAAGGAAGGGTCCACGGGCGTGCAGGCACTAGGGTTATACGTACGGGCAGGGGGCGTTTCACTATGGAACTAACATCAATACAGTGCGGGAGGAACCGAAGAAGAGCATACGAGCTATGTTCCCAGCGGAGAAGTTGACTCAGTCGCGAATCTGTGGGTGGCGTTGCGTTAGTCGTCGGTTTATTCCGAATCTCTATCATTTCGAGCGAGGGCGATCAAGAAACCTCGGTGAGGAATGGGACGAAGAGAGATGTATAGGTGGGAAATGATAGAGTCTTGACGGTTGGAACACATAAAGACGTGCAGAATGAAACTCGTGGATTTGGTCTATAATATGGAAAATGAAGCGTATCCTGAACCCAAAGCTGAATCGTGAACGGAAATCAGGGTGGAGAAATGAATATGCGCACAAGATGGTTCCACTTTCTTACACAGCTTGTGAGTGCGGTCATAAGCTGAACCACTGCTTTGTTCTTTAGTTGGTTATTCGGATCGTCGAGAATGACCAGACGGGTAGGATTGATCAACGGTAGCCCGAGAACGAGGCCGGAAGAGGAATCTGAAGAGTGAATTTGGAGCGACAGAAGTATGTCGCTGACATTTGGAGTGGACTGGAGTATTTGATGCATGATAGTCCCAAAGCCTCCTTCGACGCGCAACTTCTTGACAAATCGGCCGAGATCTGGGGTGATTTGGAGTGCCGCCTGAAAGGCACGCGCTTGGGCCGGAGCGAATGATTACGACTTCGTAGAGTAAAGGGGTTGCAACACGAAACCAGGATTTGCAGACGAGAAGAAGAGATGAGCTTGAGGAAACATACGACGCGAATGGGGATTTCGGTGAGGTATCGAAGAACAAATGTCCGGGAACCTTCAATGCAGGGGAGAGTATCTCTGATATGATCTCATCGGGAAGGCTTGCGCTCATTGCGAGTCGACGAACGCAACTGAGTTGCGTGAGCTGGAGGTGGTGGAAAGAAGAAAAGCGGGACGCGTGACGTCACGCGTCAGGCTTCAACAAAGATGCCGAGTGATCCGTAAACAATGCCAATCAAACGCGTTGCGTTCGATGGGGCGAATGAGATTACGTGGAATGTTTGATGAGTGACATTCCACAGCAAATTCCGCAAGTACGTCAATGCAGAGGGTCAAAAGGCAGCAATTAAGCGCACAGGATATAACCAGCGAGGTACGAGCTAGAATCGGTTATAGCGTCCGCTGCGTCTGTCTTAGAGAGACTACTTCCGCCCCATCAATTGGAAGTTTGGAACTCATGAAGAAAGAAAGAAAAACAGATTGCGTACTCACCTTAAGGTACGTATCATTTACACTGTGTAAAATTCCAGATGTTCTCGGGAGTCGGGACTTCGGCGCGCAGATCCCTTAGAATGCACACGCTGCGCTGCAGGCTTAAGCGCTCTGTCAATTAATGTCTGCGCAGAACGGATGTGGTCTCGTCGCATCTGTGGCTTGGCAGAGCGCTGTGCTCATTGGCTTCTTCGCTGAGACATGTACGTACTTACTCTGCTGCTTCCCTATTCCTCTGCCGAGCGGCGTTTCTCGTCTCCCCATTATCCTTATCATGCCCGAACTACTGCCGCGCATGTGTTTAACGAGGTGCACCTGCCGATTCAATTATATTCGCCCAGCTCCTCATGACGTGTCCAAATTATATATTCGCTTTTCCGGCTCTCTTTCAGCTAATTAAAATAGCGTACGGTAGCACTGAAAGTTCACCGATCCCAGCACAACCCTTTTTTAAAAAAAAGAAATTAGGGAGAACTTTCCTCAGCTCGCGGTCTTTGAGCTTGTGTTTTGGGATCTTTTTCGGTCTTCTCTGGCCTTGTACAAGGTCACAAGATGTTTATCAAAAGTCTGATGCGCCCGCTGCTTCTAAATTCTGCACATCGTCACGTCACGTTCTTTCGACGCTCCGCAGTCTGCACGACAGGCTTATCCCATCCTTTCCAAAGTCAAATGCACCGTTGCCTCAGTGTCCAGGAACTCCTTGCCCTCATATTTTCCCATCTTGATCCGAGAGAGCACTCGGGCCGTCACAGCTATAGTTGGCGACAGCCCACCCTGCAGGACCTCACAGTCTTGGCAAGAACGTGTGGTACCTTCCGCGAACCTGCTCTCAATCATCTCTGGAGGTCCTCGGCTCTTGTGAACCTCCTCCGCTGCATGCCTTCTGATTTGTGGGTGGTCGATGACGCTGCATGGAAATGTAACGTGGTGAGTAGATTGGCTCGGTAATAATCAATTAGTGACCTATTGACCTATAGCATGCACGTCGACCTATTCGGGCGGAGGATTGGAACCGAGTGCTCGCATACGCACCTCGCATTCGGAATCTCTGCTGCATTTCCTGGGATTGTGACTTGTCGGGAATTTTCCCAGCGATTAGTGTCTGCCTCCCTGATCAGCTCCTCCCCAATCTGCAGACTCTTTATTGGTGCCCCCCAGAACCCAACTTTCATTATATCCATCTCTTCCTCGGCCCCAAAATCACATCACTAACTTTCCCTGGATCCTCTATCCCCGCAATTTCGCTCCTTCCGACTCTGGCACTGAAATGTCCCATCTTGAAAGAAATTTCCATTTCAGGTGCAGAAAAACAAGCTATCTCTGTTTTTCTGCGTTCTTTGGAGTGCATCGAGTCTGTACATGTAGAGAGCTTGGACCACGGTGCTTTGGAGCACCTCTCTAGGCTTCCGACCCTCACAGCACTGCATTTGAATTCACTCCCTATCTCCCACCAGCTTTTGCCACGTCTTGACCCTCAACCATTTGCGGTTCTCCGCAAACTGCACCTCGGCTCTTTGGATATAGAGGCTATCACTCATTTCCTCAGGTTGTACAAAGGAATTCCATTGGAATCCCTCAGCTTGGATGTATCATCCTGCCCTACAACAGCCCAGTCACACGAGTTCTACCGCACTCTTTCTGCGAGTGTTTTGCGCTCGTCTCTCAAAGAGGTCAATTTCGATGTTGGTATCAATAGTTTCGATGGGAACTCCCCGAATTTTCGCATCCATCGCGAGTCAATACGATCCCTGGTTGAATTCACCAATTTGGTGACTATAAATATCTCATCCCCCATTGGAATCGACTTGGATGACACCACTGCCGCTGATTTGGCACGCGCTTGGCCACACCTCGAAGAAATGCATTTGACATCACACAGCCCATCCAGGTCGCCTAGCACGACTTTGGAATGCCTACATTCCTTTGCGACATGGTGCCCCCGGCTCGCAAACCTCACTATAACATTTGATGGCATGAGTGCCCCACCATCCCCAGCCCCAGCCCAGGGCCCCTCACAGCATGCCTTGAAATCAATTGATGTCGCGCATTCCCGAATATCCACAGCAATAATGCCTGTTGTGCAATTCCTCTCTGCAATTTTCCCGGACCTTAAACGCATCATGACAAGCCGTGATGGAGCTGATAATGAGGATCCAGAGGAACTGCGCTTGCACAATGAAGTAATTGCATTCCATCATTTATGGAAAGAGGTAGAATTGCTCTTAGTGATCCAGGAAGTTCCAGCACCCAACCCTTCGGGTGTGTAATATTACTATACAACTTGTAGACACTCTTGCAAGTCCCTGGTTCATTATGAATTATGTTCCTCATGTTCAATAGACTCTCTTATTCTCTCGGGTTCTGTGCCATTTGAGCAGCTACTTATCTGCTATGTTGTGTCTATCTATTCTATAAAATTAAGGATGTCTGTCTGAAGCCTTTTCAAACTCACACACAATGCGTACTCTCTTACATGAGTTGACCTAAATGCAGGAATACCACGCACACATGTAGTAAGGGCGGATGTTGTCTACAAATCCAAATAAACTCAGAATCTTTCGATATAACGGGCAGGTTTTTTTGAATTTAATGGCCCACCACTTGGTGGGTAGGATTTATCCTATTGCCGTCAGGCATTGGGCATAGCGATCCAATTTGAATGTAATTAAGGTTAGGGTTAGCGGCGCGCAGGCTCGAAAAAAAAAGGCCCACCCAGCCGAGTGGCCGTGGTGGGACAAGAAAATATTGAGACGGTGCATGCACCTAAGCACATGCAAGCCGCAAGCGCACTCTGAATGGACAGGGTCGCCGTGCTATGGAGGGATCCCACGGCCCACAGACCCAGGGAAGTGAAGGGGCCTGTGCCATCAAGGTAAGTATGAGTTGCTCCGAATATCAGAGAATTGTTTTATACGAGAGTGGAGCGCACGGACCAGGTGTTGTAGCCGATGTTTGCGAGCGCTTTCTTGGCTTGCCGAATATGGCCACAACGCCGGCGGCCAAATTAGGCAAATATCGTTTAGCGTGAAAGTGCGGCGACGACGGCTCCCGACCTTCGAATTTTGTGAATGGCTTTCTGAGTGTCAATTCGAATCCTTGTTGGGCTCTCGGACGATCGCACACCAGCAGAACTTTCAAATCTCACACACCCGTTCAACTGTCCCACCTCTTCAAAAACTCGGATGTAGTGCACGGTGCACACCTGCTTCCAATGGCTGTTTTGGTTTGATGCAGTTTAGCGGCGGAAGCCCAGGGTTCGACTCCCGCCGTTCGAATAGTAACGAACAGATCTTCTTTTTGCCTGCTATGACTACCATTAGATGGTCGCATCCGACGCAGCAGAAAAGAGCTCAGAGCGGAACAAGGATACTGCGGGGACTGCGATGAAAACTGTTCTGACAAGAAAGGATTCCACGATTTGAATCACATAAGTAGCAAAATCGTCCTGGCTTTCCATTTTGCACACCACGCGCATTATTAAGTGTATACCTCATGTATGTATGTGTATCTGTACATAATCTTGTCTGAGGTGGCTTCGTACAGGCCGCTAGCGCTGGAGGCGAGCCCGGACCCAGCGCGGCTCTGGCCAAGCCGCCGCCGCCGGCGCGCATCATCTCCACCATCGTCACCAATGACGCTGAAGGCGCATATGGCGGGCGCCTCTTTCACCGCCCATGCCGCTTCAAGCACCTGCGGCAGTCCAGCAGCCGCCGTCGAGATTCCTAGCAGCGATGATGCCGCATCTCCAGTGTAGCCGCGGCGTACGCGCTGACATGGCTCGTGCTAGGGAGGCTACACGACCTAGTGCAAGCAACAAACGCGACGTTGGGAGGGGGTAATAGAGGTGAGAGGGCGTCCGCGACAGAAGTGTGAGACGAGCTTGAGGGATGACGAGGGGGGAGGGAGAGAGCGCGAAGAAGGAGAACATTATGTATGACCAAGGGAGTGCACTGGCGCGTGTGTACGTGCCACGCAGAAAAGCGCTAATCGCATGTATCGCGGATCTGCACTGCGGACGCTGCGGCTGAGCTATAGGTCTGCGGCAGGAGGGATGACGCGCGCGGGGGAGGGAGAGAGCGCGACGCGGAGGAGGAGGATGCGTATGACTGAAGGCATGGCGTGTGTGTATTTCTGAGTGCAATCTGGAAACGCACGATCGGTCTGTATCTCGGACCTACGCCGCGGACGCTGCAGCCGGACTCTACGCAGGCCATCCACGGCGGCGGCGGCACCCTCTGCGTCGCATCATCCTCTCGGTGTCGCCTCATCCTCTCAGTGTCGCCTCATCCCCGCCGCTTCGCATGGTCAATGGCCCGGTGCGTGCAATCCGCGGCGGCGCACTTCAGCGGGCAGCGATGCGGAGGAAGCTCAAAAACAGCCGCCTCGCCGTCTGCGCTTGGGTACGGGAAGAGCGGCTGCGGGGACTGGATGCGCTGCCCCTCGAGGGTGAATCGGGAACGGGAATAATCTGGAGTGGGGTGCGGGCCCGGAGGGCGGGTTGAAGACGAAGAGGGAACCGGTGGGGAGAGCGGTAGCGGGGACTGGACGTACTGCTGTCCTTCGGGGATGAAGTCGAAGTGGGAGTCAGCGACTGCAGGCGCGATGGCAGGCTCGACCGCGGACGAGGAGTCGCGATGCCCGGTGTGTACCGTCGTGCTCAGCGGGGTGGAATCGCGCCTTGGCGCCTGCACCGGCGTGATGGCAGGCGCGACCGCGGACGAGGAGTCGCGATGCCCAGTGTGCACCGTCGTGCTCAGCGGGGTGGACTCGCGCCGCGGCGCCTGCACCGGCGTCGGCGGACGCTCCCGACGAGTGAACTCGAGGTCCAGCTCGGATAGCAAGTCCGCATCGGGCCCGGGCTCTGTGGCGGCGGACGGGGAGGGTGAATGTAGGTCTGCGGAGGTGGAGGAAGGCGGGGATGCGGCGCGCACGTCCGTGGAGGAGTGTCCCGTATGCACGGTAGTGCTGAGGGCCATGGCCACGGTGGAGTCGTGGCTGGGTGACGGCGAGAGCTCCCCGGGGGAGAAGGTGAGATGTGGCTCGGAGGATAGGTTTGGAGAGGCAGAGGATGGGGATTGTGTGAACTCGATAGAAGGCGCAGCCGCAGGGGAGAAAGAATACCCTACGGTCGCTAAAGCAGTGTAGGGTACGCGCTCGCCATGCCCGATATTGACGGCAGTACTTTCTGTAGTCTCTTGCCACGTCGACGCCGGGGAAAGAGACCCTACGGAGGTGGGGTCGAGGGGCAGGGAGGATTGAGAGGCGAATGCGGAGGAAGCTACGGAGAGCAGAGTCAGCATTCGATCGCACGCAAAGCTCGAAGAGACACACCCAGCGACGTGGAAGCTTCGTGCGATGGGGACGCCATCGTGGGGGCATGGATGTGCATTGACGTCGATTCGCTTGTGAGCGTGTCCTCCTGCGTCTGGTCGTGCTCCACACGTCCGTCTGGAAGCTCCGCATTCGCGAGCCGTGTAAAGTCAGATTCGGCGTCAGAATCCGATCCATGATGACTGGGCAGTGCGCCACGAACGACAGAACCAGGGGTATCGACGGGCGTGCGCGTAACATGTGCCCCAAGGATATCGTTCACGCTTTCCGCCCACTGGCTTGCAGAGGTCTGCGGGAGTGCACCAGAGGAGATTGTGGGGACCAGGTTGAGTGGAGAAGGGTCTGTTGTTCTCATCGCTGCGTTTTTCCTGAGATTTTTTTCGGAGATTCAGATCTAGATCTTCAGAGGCGAAGCAAGCACGCTAGGAGTCTTGGATCCAGTTTTTTTCTTTGAGTCAGAGAATATTCAACCCGAATCGTAGAGTTTTAGTTACAGCCAGGCAAGTGCAGAGAAATCCACCCGAGCCTGACGAGAAAACGGGCGTTTTATACGCCATTGGAGTGCAAAACATGACGCGTGTGGTCGGAGTCTGAAAGCGGATGGAGAGAGAAGGGTGCAGCCAAACAAAGCCATTCCCGGTTGATGATGGGATCAAACCCAAGTTGTCTTCAGCTTCCATTTCGCTGCAGCCGACTGGCCAGCTTTTCTGCTCTTCTGCCGTCCGGCTCGCTGGGTTTCACCACGAGTTGGAGCTTTGAAGGTCGACTTTTTCATCCCTTCCTCACTTGCCAAAGAACGCATTTTTAACTTTCGGCACACTGTGACACCCCTGTTGATTTGGGTGATTTCTGCTTTCAAACGTGGCCTTCACCAGATTTCTAGCGTATGCATGTATCGTTGGAGAGCTCCGCCTTCTTAGGTGCTCTCGTCGTGAGCGTG
Organism: Mycena capillaripes; assembly: GCA_029204075.1. NCBI lineage: Eukaryota > Fungi > Basidiomycota > Agaricomycetes > Agaricales > Mycenaceae > Mycena > Mycena capillaripes. The sequence continues at coordinate 3,596,447 of JARHKZ010000001.1, forward strand.
TCTTCTTTATATCTTCTCAAGGTCATTGAAAGACTCACTTCGCGGAACTTGAAGGCACTATGTATGTAGCTTATAGTAATGGCGCTGCGACTTATTGCCACCGAAATTTTGCCATATGTCCGGGCCACCGAAATATATATGAAAGACGTCGGACGTGGTCTATGGTACCCATCCGCGAGGCGTCAGACGATCCAAGACGCTTGTTTGCGGGAAGTCCGGGTTCGATTCCCGGCGTCCGGTGTCCTCTAGATCCACCTTTTTTCAGCAAAAAAGGGGTCGTAGTCCGATGTCTCATTTGAAGTTTGTTCAGCCATTTAATCTTTCCTATCATAGTTGTTTTACCATTTTCTGATACCTCATGGCCCACTCCACATATTCCCTGACGCTCGTCCGCCTGGCGCTTTGCGCATCTTGAACAGGGACCTCGGATGTGGTGCATGGTTCACAACCACTCGCACTGGATGGCCTCTTGGAATATGATGTGGGAGACTCAGGTTCGACTCCTGGCGTCTGTAATGTTGCTTCCTCAGATCCTTTTTTGTCACTTCCGTCTTTCTGATTATCCTCCTGAGTCTCGACTCCTTCTTTTCGTCTTAGCAAGGGATTTAGTTCCTCAAATATAATCTGTTCAAGACCATCGGTGCAGTATAGACTATCATCCCGACGCTGAACGGGCTTTTGACATCCAACCGTCAAGATCTCAGCGCAGTACAGATTTTATTTTATTTCCCATCAAACAAGTTCATGAATCTCAGGGAGAGAAATACGGCAAGTAAAAAAAAATGTCTATGGCTACGAACGTACTAGTAATTTCATGTCTTTGGGCACTCAAAGTGTCCTGATTTGACAGATTCTGCACTTCAAACGTCTCCCCCACTCTATTCCCAACATTGGAATATATCGATGGACGAGTTCATTTCTACCTTCTAGGGATGGTAGCACCTACTATCAGCCACCAGGTACTCGGCCACCTTAGCGATTGTCGTCATTTCTCGGATGCTGTGAGCGGGCCTCACGGCGGCCTGGGTGACAGATCGAAGGCATACATCTTATGAAGGTTTAGAAATATTTTGGCGGATTTTAGGAGTGGCTATACTGCACCGTGAATTTCTTTTTGCTCGCATGCCCAAAAAGGCAACAAACAGGGTACTCGGCCACCTCACGGTATAGGCCGCTGAGGCCAAGACTGGACCCAAAATGTATTCAGATCTAATCATGAGGTCCGTGTATGGGATTGTGAATAGTTTTGGTGGTACATACTACCTAAAATAACATGTGTTAAAAGGGGGAAACTGTCGCCTATGGCACATGTTGGTAAAGCAAGTGTGTGGCCAGAGCAAGCGGACATGTAGGCTCAGGATACGGCGCAGGGTAAATCTTGGTACATATATGTATATGCCTGACCAAATATTTCCATTCCTACCCTTTCAAAAAAATCTTGGACTTCCGCGACACCCGAATGGCGTGTTTCAAGGTATTCAGCAATGTTGTGCCGGAAGTAAATGGATAAAATACTCATCAAGGCTTCGAAGCATGGAGGAGGTAAACAAGAAACCCCACGTCAAGCGCCAGACCCATAGCTTGAATGGTACGTTGGATATGGAGGTGCTTTACTGCGGTTGATCAGAATCTGAGCCAGGTCTTCCTCGCTGTTGTGCGCAGTGTCATCCTTTATCTTTAAGCGGCTCTGTATCAAAGGTGAATGAAGAGCATTTGGTATGGGTGGTCCTCAAAGCTCGTACTTGGTCCCCTGAGGTTAAGTTTTGGCAATTTTCAACTCATTCATGATATATCTGCGGGTGGCCGACTACCTAGATGGATAGCCCACCGATATATGAGAGGAGTCGGACGTGGTGCATGGTGCGCATCCGCGAGAAATGGAAGACGAAAGAAACTTCCTGCGGGAAGTCCGGGTTCGATTCCCGGCGTCCGAATATACCTTTGCGACGCAGCAAATTTTTTTATTTCGCACAAATATGGTGCGAGATACCAGGTTCGACTCCTGGCGTCCGAAATGATTTCTTGCTCCTACAGTTTTGTTCAGCTTTTCCTCGCTTTCGTCTTTCTTTAGTCTTGGCAAGGGTTTTACCTCGTCGGATCGTATTCAACTTGATCGGTGCAGTATGTTGTCACCCAGACGCTGAAAGGTCGTTTAACATTGGAGGGTCTAACTTTCCGGCGCCTGCAAATCTCATTATGCGGTCAATCTAACAAGTTCATGAATCGCAGAGGGAAGGCAACTCGGAAAATCTAAAGTCAAGTATGGTGTCAATTCCATGTTGAACGTTCGGGCTCTCATCCGGAAGGTACTGTAGCATTTCGTTCAATTCTCCTGGTCTGTGACCTGTGACCGGGAGATTCGAACTTGAGAGTTCGAAAATGGGTCGGGGGAGGCGTGACAGGTTGAAAATTTCGTAAATTTGTCGCACCATGGCCATGGCATTCCCGGCTCTCAGGCACTTTTACCAGAGCTGCTCAGTGCTACAGAGTCAACAAGGAAAGGTAGTACGCTTAAAACCTGGCATGCAATGTGAACACTTCAGCAAAACTCACCTCCGGCGCCTCGGTGGGCAAAAAAAAAAAAAACTAGACAGGTTTTCGCCATTCTGTGACTTGTTTGGGAGATTCGAAAATTTCCTCGGTGACCTGTGACAGGTAAGAAAATATTCGTAAATTTTAGGGCCTGTGACGCGTGACCAACGAATTGAATGAAATGGTACAGTAGCGCTCTTACCTCATTTCGCCATCGTAATGTTGAATGAGTTTGAATGGGGCTCGGAAGGAAGGAACGCCACTGGGAAACGAACGCGGAGAGTCGCGGAGTCTGGGTCTCATTTACGAGCTCGCTGGATTTTTCAGGAACAGCCATCAATTCAACGTTGCCAGTTCCACTGAACCTGTTTCGCTCCCTTGGCTTTTCGAAACTGCTTGAGAAACTTGAGACTGCGACCCTTCTGACTTTGGTGCACGAATCAAACTCCAAGTTTCGCTGTAAGTTTGGCCGAAAGAGATGGAGGCAAGCTGGCGGCAATCAAAAAGACAATCAATCTATCTACGACTTTTGACCGGAAATATGTGAAATTCAGAAGCCCGTCTCAGCCGCACACACCCATCTCTCCCCGGCGCATGTCGTCCTCATTGTGTGGCCACAGGATACGCCGACTCGGTCAGTCCTTGGCCACTTTCGCGTCATAACTCAATGTTCATCCCATATTCTCGTAGGCATGATGGAGAGATACCACGCGACTCGGCACTTTTTGGGGATGGACGCCTGCGTTGTTACATCTGCACGCTATACCACACCTGAAGGCACAGTTTTGACCAAGGAACTTCTGTTTCCTGCCCTGCGAGTTGTAATCGAGGCGCACGCCCTCCTTGGGGTGCGATTCGACGGCAGAGATGACGCCTTGGATGTCGCATATTTGCGCCTTCCGAGCGTGGATCTAACCCGCGTTGTGGAATTCTCCGAGAATTGCGACCTACAGGACGCGTTGACGAAGCAAGTGCGGCGGTTTGAGGACACTCAGGGAGATCTGCCGCTGTGGCGCCTGGAGGTCCTCCCAGACAATACTGTCATCCTGGCCATTCACCACGGGATCGGGGATGGCATGAGCAGCGCAGCTTTCCATACCTCCCTCCTCCAGGCACTCCAAAAACCAGCTCTCCAAACTTTTTCATCCTCCGTCGTTGTACCAGACATTCGTCTGCTACCGCCCATCGAGGATGTCACGGATGTACGCCCCTCACTGTTCGCCATTCTCGGCGTTCTTTACCAGATGTTCTTCCCCTGGAGTGAAACCAATACATCCTGGACAGGCCGCCCCGTGCCCACTGACATTGCTCTTCAAACGCATGTCCGCCTGCTGTCTTTCGAGCCCTGGGAAGCCAAGGCCTTCTCGGACATCTGCCGCTCCCACAATGCTACTCTCACAGCCGCCATTCACGAGCTCACTGTCTGCGTCCTCTCGCGCCTCCTCACCGCCGATCCAAGTTCGGATTCCGCCAAATCCAAGACTGTCTCGATAAACGTGCCCGTCTCGCTACGCGACGCCGCTGGCGTGGGCTTCGGCGAGGTGTGCAACTACACGTCGAGCGCTTATCTGTATCCCCCGCTCCACAGTGAGTTCTCCTGGGCGGGTGCGGCGCGGGTCGCCGGGGAGCTCCGGGTACAGAAGATGAAGAGCCGAGAGCGCCTTGGGATGGTGCGCTGGGTCGCCGGGGACTTCACCCGCTTCATGAAGGGCCAGCTCGGGATGAAGCGCGGGTATGGAGTTATCATTTCTAACCTCGGACGCTTTCAGCCTGTGGGTGAGGGAAAAAAATTGACCGTTCCCGAGGAAAAAAGCTGGACAATCGGCGACATTTTCTTCAACCAGTGTGACTCGCTGGCCGGGGCGGCGCTGGCGCTGAACGTTGTTAGCGATCCAGCGGGCCAGCTCAACATCGGCATCACTTGGGGAGACAAGAGCCTAGACGTGGCGTTTGTGGAGGCGTTCATTGCAATGTTTCGCGAGGCTTTTCATGCGCTTTTGGCGTAGTTAACGTGCTTATTACTCATCAAAGAAAATTACAGCTGCACCCCGTGGTTTGAACAACAAATATGTCGCATTTATTTTGTTTTTACTAAAAAGCAACTTATTCAACTGCTAGTACGAAACCGAGGGTAAGCTCACGCATATGACTGGGTCCTTATTCCGAATACGCTCCTTCAAATCTGCAAGTTTGATCAAGGTCCATATCACCGCCCTGATTATGGCCTTCTCCATATTTTTACCCGGAGCTGCGTCAGAAAGCCGAAGACCGGCTCGACCTGAACTCCATCCGTCCCTTCTCAACATCGAAGGACTCGTCGTTGTCGAAATCCTTGACAGATTGTTGATCTCTGAGTGTGATCTGTATCGTCTTGATCGTCCCCTCCATGCTATGTACGCCGACTCCCAGCCCGACGCGGACGATGATCAGCGTCGGAGCGATTCCCTATATCATAGAGGGACGTGGGCATGGGTTTATAAATTATCAGGAAAAGCGACCCACCATGACCTGCGTGAGCATTTGGTATATGGGCTCCTGCACGATATTGATGTTGTCCGGGAAAGAGCGAACAATTAGATAGGCCAGTACAGTCGCTGAGTATAATACGCCCGATTCAACTCTATATAAAAGGTGAGTAATAATTATTGTGAGAGCCAACAGTCACAAAAAAATAAATACTCACAGGATGGATATAGTAGACATACACCGTCGTTGGGCCTGTGTCCTGAACTTGAAGTGCAACCGACATTGGCGACAGATCCACCAGATGCGCCCGGCTACATGGCGAGAGAGAGGATTTATTTAACTGCCCATGCAGCAGATCACAATGCGGTACCTGTGAGTGCCATGACGATTACATTGGTAGCGAGGGAGAGCGAAAAGAAGGGATTCGCTGGGAGCTGAATGTCCACCGCGAATACTGAAAATAGCATTACGTGAGAATGAGCGGATACAGGGAGGACTGAGAGCAGCACTGACCGCTGGTTACGAGGAGCATAAGCAAGGGGACGATCACGGCGAATACGTTGCGGTCCCAGACAACATAGCAGCGATATATCTGGGAAGGAAAATGAAACCCTCGTCGAGTGATAATCTGAACAGCGAGACTTACGACCAGGCCGTCAGCGATTATACTGGTCATAAATGATTAATGAGTACATGAACGCCGTGAGGAAGGGTGGGAATCCTACTTGTTCACGCCGTATATAATGTCGCCCGCCTTCTCAAGCTTGTCGAATGGAGCATCGAAGTCCTCGATCTCCCACGTACCGAGGATGAGGTTGATGACGGCCTGTACGGTAGAAAGGGTGAAGAGGGCGGTCGCAGTGATCAAAAGGACTGTGTTTCCGGGATTGTGCTGTCGGTGCAGCAGGATGTGGATACAGACACAAAATAGCACCAAGTATATGCCTGAGGAGAATGAACTATGAACCTTTCGCAATTAGAATGTTCATACCATAAAAGAAGGTCCCGAGCTGTAAAATACATAATTGGCGAGGAAAAAATCAAGTGTTGGTATGCGCACCCATAGCTCGCATATATCGAACCAAAAATCATCCTAAAGCTGTGTGAGAGAGTCAATGGGAAGAGATGAGGATCGAATACCATATTTGGAGGATCAGAGAGCGAAGAATCAGAGCGCGATCAAAGGCTGACACCGAACAAGAAAACCTTCAAAGGTAGACGAAGAGAAATGGAGAGCGTGAACCAGGCTTCCTTGCTAAGGCGCTTGAAAGGTCATTGATTTTATAGGAGGTGGTAGAAGAAGTCTGAAGAATGAACATGTCAGTAACCAAGCACGGTAGCAGAGAATCGCCCTTCCGTCCTTCGTAGCGCGGTTTCCAAGAAACCGGCATCAAGCGGGCCATCTCGGGAGTGATTGAAGAATAGAGAGTGACCTTGCCAGGATCAAGATTAATATCAGTGTAGGAATAGAATGACGGCAGGATGTATTCTGCACCTCATAACTTATGAGCTTTGTTCAACATCTCCCGGGAAGAAAGTCCTGAATGGAGAGTCTGAGATTAACTGAGCAGGGAGGGTGAATCCACAGTGCTGCCGAGCCACATGTTTCTGCGCCTGCAGAGAAGCCGGGACCAGGCCAACTGAGAAACTTAGGAATGGCGAGAGCAGTCCGTCGACCAAGGGAACTTCACGAGGGAGACTTGGCAAAAAAATTAAGTAACCAAGGAACCATCATTGTGCGCGTGGAATAAACAATAAATGCTCGAGTATGTGACGATAGGAGCCGATGCCCACCCTTCTACCGCTGGCAGCCTGCAGACAGCTGAGGGAACGGAAAATGGCACGTTAACGAGCTTTGCAAGGGCTCGAGGCCACAGAGCGGGCTTTGAGATAGACCCAGTGTTCGCGCCCGATAGCTAGTTCTTGGGACGTAGCAGGAAAAGAGGGCACTGCCTCGGATTTTTCGAGTCGTTGGCGGCGTTTTAATTTTTAAATTCCGATTAGAGTTTCCGAATCGGGCCGAAAAAGGCTTGGTAGGAACCTCCCTACGGTGACTAAAATAAAAGGGTGAAAAATACATTCAGAGTACCATTACGTCTGCAGCCCCATCCCTGTCCGAATTACCTAAAGTCCAACCAAGGTCCAATATACAATTCCCTCTCAAGCCACCACTGGCGAATTACTTCCGAATGAATCTCCCGCAACGGTTCTTCGCGTACTAAGCTTGAGCAAGCCCTGGGTAGCACGGAAAGTGCGCGGCTCCTTTCCAGCCCACTGTGAATGAGATATGAACTTAAAAATCAGATCAGAGAGCCGAAGTCGCCAACGACGTACCGCATCTCCAACAATCCAACAGTCCGTGAGGATCGCTGTCGTTCGAATCGCTTATTAGAACATTTCAATCGCGGGAAAGTACGTAAACGCACTACTTCCTCTTGATACCGAGCAACCGCTCGTAGTTTGTGCCCCAATAGGTAACTGTAGGACGGTCAAAACGGGAGCCAGAGCGTGCGTTTGAGATCGAAATTTTAATGGGATTCTAGAATACTTGGACTCACACTCATGATTGCTCTCATACAACTCCCCCTCGTTCATGTACGCGCCCGAATTAGGCGCAAGCGCCGTCAGCTCCCTGTGCACGAATTCGTGCGTGGTCCCTAATGCCGCTTGGATCTCCGCCACGCTGCTGTTGTACGGCCAGACGAACCCGCCGGACAGCTACGATGCCTGAGTCCGTTGCAACGGAGAGAGGAGAGGATATTTACTACTTACATGCCAAAGCGTGTCGCGCCACGCGGGCGTTACTGACGTCGTTCCGGGCGTATAGTTAAACGCGATTGGTGTGCCTACGGGAATGTACGGCAGCCCAAACTGCGCAGTCTGCTTGAGCAAGTGCGCGACAAGCCTCGCGCGGCCCGTCGCCGACTCGAAGAGGGTTTTGGGGATAAGGCGCGAGCCGATTGTCATGGAATTTCCAACGGGCTGTGTATTGAGATTGGGTGATGAGCTTTGAGTAATGAAATGCGGAAGGACATTAGAGGACGCAAACCCACAGCTTGGACCTGCACGATGAAGCGAGTGAAGAACGTGAACCATGAGGGGAGCGTTTCGATGGCGGCGGTGCCGTTGTTTGCATACGCGAAAGCAACGAGCGACGCCATGGACGCCTTGGCTTCCGCCAGCGAGAGGCGGGGGTTGACGTAAATGATGCCTGCGGGTGCGCGGTTGACGTGCCCGCCCCACCCCTGCTCGCCCCAGCGCGCGGAGGTGTTAACGAGGATTTCGAAGTATTCCTCGAGATTCGTGTCCGTGGGCGTGAAGGTCATGTTGATTCTGCGGAAGGAGATCAGTGGCACATTCGACGCGGTGCAAGAAATGTATGTACACTTGGATAGGGATCCGCTCCTCGACGAGGTGCGTGGACTCTACGACAACACCGAAAGTCCCGCCCCCGCCGCCGCGGAGTGCCCAGAAGAGGTCGGTGTTCTGACAGGCGTTGGCGGTGCGTAGTTCCCCATCTGGTGTGACGATTTTGATCTCGAGCTACAACGGTGAATAGCCGCAGCCAGACAATTACAAAACCAGAACTCACTACACGATCAACACCGAGGCCAAAGGCAGGCGAGAGAACACTATGACCACCGCCCTGCTCAAAGTGTAAGATAAAGAGGGAAGATTATCGGTATGTTTCAAACCATCATCCACCCGCCGCTGGCTCCAACTGTCTGTGCATAACCGCCGATAAACATGGACCCGTTGTCGTCCGCGAATTTGTAAACCTGTTCAAACGTGACCCCTGCCTATCGAAATGTTACAGAAAACGACAGAAAATAGGCAGCGAGACGGACTCCAACGGTAATGGCCCGATGGGAGGTCGTGCATAGTTCGGGGATAAATTGTGGCTGATAGCTCATCTAAAGAAGTTCGGTAACGTAAGTGGAACCACAACCTATACAGGTTGCTTACCGTCTGAAGGTTGTGAGTCTGCGCCGGTTTTCAGCAGTAAAGATAGATGAGGAGTGAGATATTCACCCAGATACCCAACGAGTTGGGTCGGCGGGAGCGTCCCATGTAATCATGACCAGTGTTTTTGATGGACAGAGGGACCCCAGTGCGCTCAGAGAACTGGAAAGCTGCCTGGATATCACTGGGCATCCTAACATCGATCTACAAACAAAAGCGTCGATTTTCATCAAACTTCTTGAATTAATTGTTCACGTACATAGTATGGTGGGATTTCCCCTTGGTTGCATGACGTTCCCGTGGTAGCGAGTGAGTTCGGCGGGTTCGTGGTGTCAAGGAGACATCCAGACTGGGTACTCATGCACGTCTCATATTCGACCTGCCTGGCATGAGCTACAGAGGCAAGTGGGAACGAAAGTTACCCACATTCATATTCGCACTGAAGCTCTCGAGCCTGAAGTTGGGAGATGTGTAGTTTGCCTGGATCGCGTTGCAGGCCGGCTCATTCACAGACACACTGACATTGTTGTATCTGGAGAAGCATGGCAATGCGAACGGGGTCGCAGTGTAGAGACGCCCGCCCGCGGTGACATTGAGAGCGTGCCATTGGGCTTGCGATACAGCGAGCAATGCGGTGAAAGCATAGGTTGCGGTAAAAGACGAGACAAGGAGAAGTGCAGACATCAGAGCCATGAATGTAGCTTGAGAGGATGGTGGAGGCCCTAGGTTGATGGCCTTTTAAGCAGGCCAGCATGACTCCGAGCGTTATTGAACCGCGCCTAACCAAGAGATCCCTTCCCTTCGGAGGCGCATTAGTCAAAGGCAGTCATGTTGAGCCAAGTTAAACGTGGGAACGGGTGCAGCGGGATTCCGCATCTCGATGAACTAGGGCTACTAGTAGAAAGATGATGCAATGCTGTGTCATTACATATGAGGGTTTCTTCCTACTTCCAACGCTACTCTCCACAATACCATGGCCGCTGTATTTCCTGAGAAGTTATACCTAATAAAGAGCAGCGAAGCAATTTGCACCTTCTCACAGCCATAGCATTGCATTCCTGCTTTCGAAGTGACGTCCTTTCCGTCGCCCCAGTCACTTGCGAATCAAGACAGCTATAGAAGCTAAGATAAACCCTGACTCTGAATTTTACATGGCGGCAGATGCTTGCAAGACAGAAATTGTGTGCTGGTACCATACTGTTCAGTCGTGGCTACTGCAGCGACGTCCTGCTACACTAGGTCGGATTGGGGCTCAGGTTCGGTCGTGCAGCGGACGTTGGGAGGGTGGCGGGTAGCGTAGCGGAGAAGTGTCAAAATCTAGCGGTTCTCCTGCCATTCAATAGTGCTCTCCATACCAATCAAGCTGTACTCACGCTAACTTGAATAGTTCAACTGCCGAGCCCGCTCTGTTTCCATGTAGCGGACACAATACTGTAACGACATCAGCACTCCACAGTATTCATCACCCATTTAGACAACCCACATCAGTGAGCTATTATTTGCTTGCATCACACGGATGCGTTAGGCTGACTCGGATTGAATGCATTGATTCGATCAACTGAATGCGGAAGCGCACCTATTAGTATTAACTTGGGTCAATAGCATTCTCGTTCATTAAAAGGATGAGCCGCAGCATATCTTCCATTCCATTGACAGTCTTTCGGGGACAGACGCTCCAACGTGAAGTTCGTACCTCGACTTCCATTCTCATTATGGCGGACGTAGACAGTGCACTTGACAGCATTTTTGAGTTGACCAATAGGCTCTGCAAGATGAGCTGCGCATCCATTGTGCTTGTCAACCCAAACTAGACAGTCCAAAAATCAACATCGGGATCCACAGAAAATGTTAGTCCATCCAGTTCCGATACCTGTGCAACGAATTCTGAAGATAAACGTCGGTCGCAGGCCGACATCCAAAAGATGTCTGTGCGAAAGAAACGGCCATTAGAGCGGCAGGGATTGATGCGGGAAGTGATGCAATCCAGCAGGGAATCATCACGGAACCGAAGAAGGGAGGTCAAACATAAGAAATTGAGGCGGGGAAGGAAGTTTGTGTGGTTAGGCCTCCAGGAAAGCTGATGTAGGAGGCTGTCGGTAATCACTGTATGATGCGGATGCTCTCCAGGCTGGTCCGCTGAATCCCACAGATACAGCTCCTGCACCATGGGTAGAACTGAGAGGCAATCTAAAAGTTCTTGCTCCTCTATTATCGCGCACACCTCGAAAGAGGTGAGGGTGTTGCACAAGGAAGAGCGGGAGGCAAACTCCAAAAAACGGGTTTGGTTCCAGAGAGGCGCTGGTGCGTCGGGGCGTATGAATCGAAGCTGAGTCAAAGATGGCAAAGTAAGGCATCCAAGAATCGCACCCATGATTTCCTGCGTGTGCAATGGATCTGGATCTGTCGAAAACCTGATCATTAACGTGGAAACGTTGGAGATCACTGATCCCAAATGCAGGGTAGTGGAGATTATCGCAGGACCATTGACGATAAGCTCGCATCGTGCACGGGAAAGAAGAGGAATCATGTCGAAAGAAAGGCGGTGGGAGTTGGCATTCCAATAAACGAACGCGAGAAGCTGTTCCCAGGGAAGGATTGGGTGCATCGTAAACCAGCCATACATCGATACAGTTCTCAATCGCGGAGCGACTTCAAAAACGTCATCGACGTATGGATCTTCGCTCTGGGTGCCGCCTACGAGTGTAAGACTTTCCAGGACTGGGAGGTTTCCTTTGGCGCTGATGAGAAACCTAAAAGACGGAGGATGAAGCCATAGATATACTGTCTTCCACCGGCGGGAGTGCTGGCTAACGAGTTCTAAAATTGGCTGTTCCATTGGATGACCACCATCGACAGCGATCTGCAGATTGAGAGGGTGCTCTCCGCCACGTTCGAGAGAGGACGCAAGGAGTTCCAGCAATGTTCCCGAAGCGCTAGCAGATTCAGGCCAACCATTTGTATCGACTACCATGGTGGACCATAACCCGGGAGTCCTCATTGCAACGGCGTACCATCGCGAACACACCTTCGGGAGAAAGAAAATCAATTGAAATTGTTCTGGCAGGCGCAAAAGACCGTACTTGAGAGAGCTGCAGCAAGTATTTCTTCGCGATCCGATTCGTCTCCATTGTCTGTGTAACTGTGTCTGAAATGCTATCGGCGTAAAGCAGGTCGAAGATTTCGGCCAACAATTCTGTGGCTAGTCGTCGGGCAGGTGAAAATACGCTCCGACATCCATCGCTGTATGATGCCAGCGAAGCTCGATCGGACCGTAGTCTAGCCAGTGTCTCCTCGAGCCCATGGATGGCATCATCGTACCGGGCAAGTTCACGTGGCGCCTCGTCTATGACACTGCGAACGGAAGTTGCTATCTCGGATGGCAAATACTCTGGTAACGTGCCGGAGCGCAGGATGTCGCGAAGCTGGTTGATTTGGGTAGAGTTGGGGAGGAGGTGCGACTCCTGGAAGGAACCCACAACATTGCATGACATGGATGTAGGAAGCAGGCGACTGCACAGCCTTGACCAAACATCTGACTGAGACTCGGAACAATGCGGCTGGAACAATGAGGCCGCGTCGCCGCGTTCGCAATTATTTGGCCGCCGTAGAGTGAATTATTTCGAGATACTGAGAGAGGTGGCACTACGTGCTTAATCTTTTTCTCTGTCGAACTTCTGATTCAACGTTGAGAATCGCTAAATAGTTGCCATGAAAGCGGCCGAGCGAGTATATTGGCCGAGCGTACTACCGAAACGCCGGGCTCTGATTTCCACCAAATATTTATATTGACATTCCCGAAGGTTAGGTCGGCCATGAATGACTTTCCGGATTGCACCCTGTATACCCCGCACAAATCCGAAGTGCCTTGAACATTCTGAAAGTAAAGACGAGCTTTTGATGGGTCGAGGCAATCACGGCATGCGCGCCGACCCGGGCCCAAACGGCAAGGGATCAAAAGTTTGCACGTTGTGTCAACAAGGGCTGTAATGACTAATGTAGTAAGAGTACCATTGACATAGAAATACACTGGCAACGAATCATATATGCGGACCAAAAATTACACGGCATCAATTTGACAAGTGCTTTTTCCCCAGCTTTCGAGCTTTTTTGGCTTACGGCTTTTTCGGGGATTTTTCGGTCTTTTTCATCTCACTTTTTGGAGCTTACGGCCCTTTTCAGCTTTTTAGCGCTTTTCAAGACAAAATTCTGGAATAAAGGTTGTAGAGTGAGAGAAAGGTTCCATTCATCCCAGATACTGTGTATCCACACACAGTCCGAATGATTTTCGAGTGATGCTGTCCCATAAATTCAATGCCCTCGGCAGAACTATGACGAAGTCAATTCCAAACTTGAAGGACTCGAAGAAAGATTTTATGTAAAAGGATAACAAACCGCATGGAGGAGAATGAATCGTTTAAAAGTTGTTCAGTTGAGAACCGGGCAACGGCAACCCGTGAAAAATCCTTAGTCAATTGCCGACGCACGTAGCGCTGAATGATGGGCGCCGATGTTGATCTTTACCTCTTTTCACAGCTTTTTCAACTTTTCCAACTTGAAGGACTCGGCTTAAAAAAGTCACGACAGCTTTTCGGCTTTTTTGGCTTTTCGCCTTAGAAAAGCCGAAAAAAGCCGTGAAAAGCGGAATTGTTAAGTTGTTGATGAATCCCCCCACAGCCCATCCTCCTATTATACCAGTGCAACTACCCTATACTTGTGCAGGTACGGGGATGATCGGGCATGCCAGTTCTGGTTAAATTCGGGAAGCTCGATTCCATGCAGCAGCATCCAAGTGTCCCGGATATCACGAACCAGGGTAGACGGATGCAGATAAATCTACGTTGTTTAATTGGTGATCTGACCCAACGTTGGTTCTATTATCATTTGTGCGCTTGTTATTGAGCGCAATTTGTATAAAGAGGGACAAGGGGAACACCACATCTCAAGTCGTCCGCCGTCTTCTTCTCCTGGTTTTCCACTTTGAACGACAAAGATGAGGCTCTCTGCTCCATTCTTTTCACTGGTCTCGCTCGTCGCGGCGCTCCCGCCTGCTCCGCGTGCCGTGGATGTGGCGGTAGTCCACACCACTGGAATTCTCGCACGCTTTCTGACTTGTTTGTCGTAGATCTCTGCCAGAACCCAAGGCAACGTGTGGGTCCAGCGAGCCCCCGACAACGCTGATACATGCTGAGATCCACTTCCCCAGCTTCGTTTGCACCGACGTCCAGTTCACCGGCAGTTGCGCTGTGTTCCACGGCGCCAGTGGCCAATGTATAAACTTCCCGTCCGCTTTTAACGACGACATCTCGAGCGTTGGCCCGACTCCGGCCAGGACTGCTTCTTCTTCACGCAAGTATTCCTCTTGAGACAGGGACTCACATTGTACTGTCTAATTTTTATTTCATAGCGATGGTGGATGCTTGGGCCAACAACTTGGACCAGTCAGAAGCCCCGGCGATTCGAACCTCCTCAATCCTGCAACCATAGCGTTCAACGACCAGATCTCATCGTTCCAGTAAGCGCGAACAATCGACTCGGAATGCATCTAGGGATATATGACAGAATTCTTCAGGTGCTTCTTTGGTTGAATGGAATTCGTATCGCCAGACAACGCTTGAATGCCGTCATTCACAACCCGTGGATTTTTGTACTTATTGCCAATTGTATGGTATTCAATGATATTGTGGTGATCGAAGCGGAGATTGTGAGTGTGTCTCGCGCAAACTAAGTTCATGCGGTGAGAGCGAAGTAAGGGAGGGACCGGGCTGCTGAGGGCGTTTGGTTCAGTATCAAGCGAGTCGGAAAACGAAGGGATTTGGAAATGCCCAACCTGGCTTGAAGAAAAGATTTAGAGGAACGCGAAGGCCGACTCGAGTATAAAAAACTAGGAAAGAACTTCGGATCTGTTATAGTGTCTGTCTTAGAGAGACCATCGAGAGCCTTGGAACGAAATTCAACGCGGTGCGCATTCTACACGTGCTGCGCTGGCAGGCTCCTGCTCACGTCGTCCAGATATCTCCTCCCGGCACAAGTTCTCAAGGCGCACTTCTCGTCCCCCCTCCAGCTGTCGCAAAATCATGTCCTCCACCCTCTCAAAAGAGCTGAGGTCCAAGCACAACGTGCATGCATCGTTTACTTGGTGCGTGTTGTAGCTCCTTGTACTCCTAGCAGACTCGCCCGTTGCCCAGCCGCAAGGACGACGAGGTCCGCATCGTACGGGGCAAGCACAAGGGCTAGGAGGGAAAATGATCCAGGTGTACCGCAAGAAACGGGTCATCCATGTCGACCGTGTCCAGTGCGACAAGTCGAACGGTGCAACTGCACCCATTGGGGTCCACCCCGGTAAGGTTGTCATCACCACCATCTAGCTTCACTCGGACACTCACTGTCTCAATATTCGTTGGTAAGAAAAGAGCATCCATTTTTTCGCTCAGTAAATATGGACATGACATGTTCAACTACAGAATACTCGTTGCTAGTGAATGAAAAAAGAAGGTAGAAAAACAGAACTTGCCGCTCCTTCAACCACACATATACGGCAGCAGGCTCACCTCATCATCCTTCGCTGTCCATCGCCGCCGAACGCCAAGATTGACACATGTGTGGTATGCAGGGCAGGTACGCGGGTTTGTGCACCCCCTCAACCAACCCCGCATGCGAACCCGCCGGGGACCTGTCGCATAACTCGGACTAGTACTGCTCGCTCTCGTCGCGCGCGTTGTACTGCGGGTTTTACCACCACTCGTGCGATCGGGCGGGGACGAGCGCGCGTGCAGCGCCTGCACGATGGAGGGCAGCGTGGTGAAGGGCGGGTGAAGATCTTTAGGTTTACAAGTACGAGGTTGCGGAAGGGGGGATAACCTGGTCCCGTTGTCGAAACACTGCGCACGCTCGCGTTGCTGTACCGCGTAAACGCAGACGTGGACATGCCTGCGCTCGAGGCCTGCCGAACATCATCGAGCTTGTGCTCGACGCGACAGGACGGCTGGTCCGCACCGAGCTGGACGACGTCGTGCGCTCAGACCGCAAGTCCGCGTTGTGTGCCCAGAGGGTCCGAGGAAGGCTGTGGCTTCCACGACGAGTTGTACGTCTCACGGTCGCGGCGTATCCCCATGATTGGTGACGTTGTTCGCCCCCGCAGCCATCGGAACAGGTATTGGCAAATCGGTGGGCGAGGCCTCCTCGACGGGAGAGACGCGTCAGAGGATCGCCGCGCTACTCTTGCCAAAGCTGAGCTTCCATTTCAACAGCTTCTTGGTAACTGTGGGCGAGGTAGTCGTAGTCGCAGGGGCTGAGACAGACCGTCAGACATCAGACACGAACGCAGGAGATGGGGAAAAACGGAGATATATTCATAATGTACCAGGTACTTACACGCGCGCTATTGACTTGAGAAAGTACTGATAAGTCTTTTCCTTTCTTTTGACTCAATTCCGTGCCAACAGACTTGCAGCTGAAATGAAAAGGCGTGAGTGCGTGACCAGAAGCCAAAGATTTCAAGAGGCAAAGACAGACCTTGTTTGTCGCAGATTCGAGCGTGCACAATTACCGCCACGTCCCATCTGAGAGGATAGGAGTCCCGATGTATGATTCAAGTAACAAGACTCGTGAGCACGCACCATTAAGCCCTGCCTCGAACATGCGATCCGAGGCCGCAAAATGAGCTCCATCAGCCACACATCCGACGTCGCGCTACAGCCTGGCAAGCAGATCGAGGGCCGCGCGCATCCAGTACGGTCAAGTGAGGGAGCCGAGGCCTTGAGCAGCGCGCAGATGGACGGCAGGACGTTGGGGAGCGCATAGACGGAAAGGCTGATGACGTGAGAAATCTTTTGCCCAAAAAAGGCAAGCTTATGTTGCCAGGACACTGCACCAGAAAGCGCCTGACTCTGCCCGGCACTGGGTTCCTTCGCAGGATGGCCGAGTACTCAACCTGTCTTTTAAATCGCTGAAACTCTGCAAATTTGCTCAGATATCTGACTCTGAAAACATGGAAGCGGCGCCTGCGCTTGTATGTCGCATTTCCCATCCAGATATTTGCGCATACCCACGCGCTGTCCCCCTTCCATCGTTAACCGAGCCCCATCCCTTCCCTCTCCTGCTCTTTTTTAATTTTAATTTTTACTGCTACACTACCCTGCTTTGCGCCGTCCCTCGTCTTCCTCCACCTCCTTTTGTCTTCTTCGCGTCGCCTGCGCGTTACCCCGCGTGGTCTGTAGTACAGGCGCAGTCGCCGGCGCAGGCGGCGCTGTGGGTAGCGGGATCCCCAGCACTCGCGACGCGCGCAAGTGTCGACGGCTCCGCCGTACCGTTTCCTTCCCGTTCCACTCCGCCCTTCCCTTTTGTTTCCCATTCCGCCGTTCCCGTCCCTCCTTCCCGTTCCTTGCCTTCATTTCTCTCTCTTGTCTTGTTGCTTCCATCCTTCCGCTCCCCTCTCTACCCTTTCTCCGGGCTCCCTTCACCCCTTCCCTCGTTCGTATCCTATCCTTAACACGCTGACATGATAGCCCTAGGGACCGCATCCCCCCGCCCATGACGCGCAACGCAAAGACGTACAACGTGATTGGGAGCGTGCCGCTCAAGGGGGGCTGATTCGGATTCGGATTCGTCTGCGTCAGCGTCACCGAAAATCCCCAGTGGATTTTTGTTTTTGGAGCTACATATGTATACCGGGGCCGTGCGATGGAGGGAGGGGTGTAGTGTATATGGATCGAGAGAGGGCTGAGCGCCGGTGTAAGATACGATATAATTTCCTTTTTTGGATGTATGATTTGCCGAAGACTATCCCGATTCATCACTGCGTGTGTGCCTCCTTGCGCCTCTCGAGTTGGTACTACTGCTACTACTCGCTCCCAAGATGCCCTCAAAACGGCCTTAGAACGAGATAATTCGACCACCTGGCGACACTGGGGTGCATCTGCGCAACATAATACTTCACTGGACGCGTCTAAGCGGACAGTCGACTAAGAAATAACTTGCCCGTTCGATTCGGGGCCGAGTGATGATGGCGAATTCTTCAATTGAAATCTCTCTCTGGCCTTTTTTTCTTTTTCTTTTTTTCCGTGGCTTCCTCCGCGGTGGCCCTATGGTGCGTTTTCGCAGCCTGAGGTCAGGGAATCTAGCTTCTTCTTTGCTGTTCATCTCATGGCAAAAACCTCGAACGCTTGAGTCGGATGCGTGGCCGTGTCAACAAAAAAGGTGAAAAAGTTGCACGCAAGACCGTCCAAGACACAAAGGAATGCCAAGCCACCCTGGCACTGTATGGCGTTCCCGATGTTGCAAAATGCAAACTGAGATTTTTTTTTTCTTTGGGATTTTTTTTTTTTTTTTTTTTTTGTCCAGGCCCAGAATCCATTTATACTGCATCAGTACATACCCTATAAGTGTAGTGACATGCTGCAAGGTCTCAGGGCCCCCTCCATCGTGCTGCACGACCAATTGCAACCAAATTTTGAGTGCCATCGGCAGATTTTGATGACCCGGCATCTGCCGTCGAAGTCAACCATGGCTATATTCTGGGTTTCTGTCAACATTGCTCTATAACCCTCCATTCGAATGGACAGTCAGATTTGCTCAGGCCTACAGTGCACACCTTCAAAAATTAGTGAATTTCGGGCTTTCATGGGGATTCAGAAACTCTTTTTGAGTTACTCAAACTTTTTTTAAACATCTTGTACTGCCAAAACCAGGTAAGGCACCTGGGTTTCTACACACTGTTGGGTTCGTTTCTGACCTAAAAACCTTGGGCCAGAGAGAGCCGGAATATCCCGAGCCATCAAATTTGGCTGATAACTCAAATCTGGCTACAAATCCATCTCACAACGCGATGATGGGTTCTGCGACCTTGTAGTATTGTGATTACACTCATAGGGTATGTACCCATGCAGTATAGACTGATTCTGGGACCCAACCAAAAAAAAACTTGGTCAAGGAAAAAAAAAAAACAGTTCTGAGTTTTGCAACATCGGGAACGCGATATCGCACTATTTCCCACTCCGTTTTACCCAACTCTCTCTTAGCTTTTTTAATACATTTTGATTTTTGGGCTGTTGCCAAAGAGTAACCACGAAAAGAATGGGAATGGCGCTAAGCGAGCTACGAGCATCAAGGATGGGACTTGTACACAAGAATAAGACTCGAGCATGTCGGACATCAAATGTATTCAAGCCCAGCTGATGCGGCCCGAAACTTAGAATCTACCGATTTGTTGTATTACGCAAAAAAAAAAAATGGTTAGGGCTTGAGGAGGCTTCAGGGAACAGCGTTCCACCCAGTGGTAAATTTTATTCGGAATAACATTGCAAATGTGCAAAATAGTGAAAATATTCAGAGTCGGTTCACTGCAGAGAATGATGCATTGATGGCACCTGATGGCCTTCTCATCAATACTGGGGCACACTTAAAATGCCCCAGACTCACTCCTATATATACTCGTTGGTCAAACAACACTATTACCTCCAATTTAAGATTCTCCTTACGTACATCAAGCACTCCCTTAGGCTTCGTAAACACATTTCACAGGATAGTTGATGGATCACATAGCAAAGATCATCGACCACGATGCTTTTTCAGTGTCTGAGAGGATCACAGGATCATGCGCGGCCACTTTGAGATATCTGTCGTTATTTAGTGCCGCCAGATAATCCAGGGAAAACCTCCCTTAGCAATATCCCTGGATTGCCTCTACTTTGCTCTGAATTCGGCTGAATAATATCCTTGATCCGGCCGGTTACCTCCCTAGTGATGTTTCTATTTAGTTGCCTGTTTTTGGACCCAACTTATCTTCAATTACACTGTGTTTGTAACAGGTTTCCGGACCGAATATGATACGGATCGAGCAGACCTTGGAGCTGGAACAGGAGACGAGCAAGACGAGCTTGAGGGACCTTGTTTCGACGCCTGCAATGCGAAAGCGGCTCATTGCTCCGGCGCTCTTCTCGCAGTGGAGTAGAAATGGGCCCGCGAGATGCGTTCTGCTCTCCAAAATAAGACTGGCTGATGAGCAGTTCCAACCATGATCCTCCCTAGCTATCTCAACGCACACATCCTGGCAGGATTCAGCATGCATGAACACCATACCAAAGTCCTCAAATTTGCGTTAACCGGCTAGGGTCTCGTCAACGCCACAATTCTTGAGTTGACTTCGGACCACCGTTTTATCTGATGAGCCGAGCAAATATTTGCGCGGTAATCGAGGTCCAGGATTTGCCTTCAATTCTGCACAGACGTGCACGATATTATTGTCCCTGATCTTCCCCAGCTGAACAATCACAAGTGTGCGCTATGTCCAGACAGGAAGCATACATACCAGCATCCAAACTAGTTCTGGCGTGAGGATTTAAAATTCCGCCAGAGCCCAATAGACTCGATGACACCATAATTTATCCAGTTTGACTTCTCCGCATACAAATCTGGGTTTAACGCGCTCACGTCGCGCTGTCTCTCCTTTGCCTGGGACGAATGGCTGACGTATCTTGATTTGGCGTGGCTTGACATGGAGTGATCAATGGTTCCTAGCAAGTGGGGGGAGAAGGAACGTGAGGAGGAGGGAAAGACGCGTAAATTGGCACGGTAAAGTACTCTATGTCAAATAGACCCCAGGAAAAGTGCGACTGTAATTTACCTCGGTGACCTGGCGTAAGGAAAGCCAGAGCACCACGCTCGTTTGATCCCTGGCGCTTACCCGATTGGGCAGTCAAACCCAGGATACTATTTAGCAAAAGAAAAAGTGTATGGCAGATCTGGCATCAGACGAATCAGACGCACCATACCGCCAGAATTTTATCGAGTAGCATAATGACTTGCATATCACCGTAAAGAATTCTGGCAACCATATGCCCCACAATCTACTTCTGACGCCAGTATCCATGCTACAATCGACACCACATTCTCGCATGCAAGTCAGAATTGGGCTTAAATCGCTCAGATTCGCAGTATTTGGGCACAATGATTTGCATTCAAATCACATTCAGGTCAGACAAAGGCATACACTACATGAAGAAAAAGAAAGAAAGAAGACCACAGCGTACCTGAACGAGTCTTCAAGCCACAGTGTGGCAGTGGTGTCCACTCCTTATTGCACACATGCAGTGTCGGGAACGCATTGAATGCATCCGGCACGTTACCGTCTCCGAAGATTCCAACGCCCTCTGCGATTGATCGGGCGAGGTGGCTAGTGTGAACCTCAGTTTTAGACCAAAGAATGGTAACTTATGGTGCAGTCATTGTTTGGGGATCAGTAAGGAATTTTGTCCTGCCTTCGAATTTGATCAGGCAAAAGTTGAATCGATCACATTCAGGACTCACCTTGCAAATCAGGAAGGTAAACCATGCCTAAGTTGGTCTTGTAGAATTGAACGTACTGTGTAAAAGACAAGAATACAGCCTCAGCAGATACGGATTGATCCGTGGTTCGTTGAGGGAGCGGAACGACACTACCATTGTTGATGAACTTGTAAAAGCCGTCATGTTCTTCATCAATGCGCTCCTCAATGAGGTAAGAACACCGAATCAGTGACCTGACAGAAGGGGCTGTTGTCCGCTCATGTAGAATCGCAACACCCGCGTGAACAAAGCGGATATCAGGGATGAAATGTTGGATGAGGGAAGTAGCCCACAGTAAAACATTGGCTTCCATTATAATCTTGCCATATTCATCGGCGGGCATGAGGCGATTGATCACCCAGGCGTCCGGGTTGGTCTTTGTGGGGCTTTTTCGATGCACATACATCTGCTTCAAGGCCACACTTTCATTGGGCTTTCTTCCGAGGCCTTCCGACGCCAAATGGATGAGTGTGAGATATGACGGGTGCGCAGTTTTGAACGTGCCAATGCCAAGGTATTTGCCGGTCTCCAAAGCGATTGAATTCTGTGCCACATTTTCTGGATCACACACAAATCCTTGGAACTTCCCGGGGGTGAGAAGCTCGTTCAGAGGACAAGCCGAGAGCCCGAAGAACTCGATTTATTCAAAGCTGCTCCGATCTGTACTTGTTCAATAATGTGGTTGAACTAGTGAGAACTACAGACCTTGTTTGGCTACCTGTGAGAAGGACGATCCACCTTCTAACAAGGCCTCGCGGTAGTTCAATGACAGCGACAAAACAAATTACCTGTCCGCTCACGTAATGTCTAATCCGACGGACCGATGGCGTGGTCCGTTTGGCTACTTATAGGGACTGGTGAATTTCTCGGTTAGAGCTCACAAATTGCGCTAGGCACCCGCAGGATTGACAGGCGCGTCATACTTCTACATTTCTTGTTCACTTGTTCAGATATTGGATTAAATCGAGTTCAATTCATCTGGTTCTTTGCAGTGTCGGCCTGAGGAGTGCGGACACCTCTCAAGTCTTTAATAAATAAATAAAAATATAAGGTGAGGTTTAATTGCGCTAACCTGATCAGAACGTCGACCAGGCTTTGTCATAAATTGCAGGATCACTGGCATAAACTTCATGAAGTTGAAAATTTTCAACCCGGCAGAAGACTTGAACGTCGTCAGGAATAGTCTCCTCATTTTATTTGAGTTTTGATACTCCATTTGGCCTTCCTTGGAAAGCGGGAAGGAAATTTGCACAGAATGAGTACTTTCCCGAAGGAAAATTTCCTGATTTGAAGGGTGTCAGCGCCAATATGACTTACCTAAAATGCAGCGCTACTAGACCAGTTTCTGTGCCAGGTGTGGGTCAACCATGCCATGTGCATTTTGCGCGCCTCCAAAGGTGGTAGCATGCCGACCATAGACTTTAGGCCAAAAGGGTGTTTACAATTGCTTACCTTTTCTCGGAACAATCTTCAACTATATTCTTCTTTGTGAAGTTCAGATTGAAGCCAAAACATTTCGTGGACTGCACAATGTAACGCAGCCTCCGCTCCAAAGTGAAAAATTGGTCGAGATTTCGGAATTGGTCCATGGATCATTGGGAAAGACCGACTAAATCGCATTGATAATTAGCAGTTGACACTGCACCATTTCCAGAGCGCGTTTGTCGGAAAACCTAAAGTAGGGTTTCAAGGCCTTGGAATGCCTTGAAAGGCCTTAAGATCACGTTACCTTGAAAGTGTCTTGGCACTTGAGAGTCGCATTGGAAGGCTTGAGTCTTGTGAGGCCTTGAAAGAGAAGTAAAGATGCTAAGGGCTTGAAAGGGACTGTGTGGGAATGGGGAAGCAAAAGTATTAACCCTTTCCTCATAAAGGATTATTAGATGACCTGGCCCGGATTCAAACCCATGACTTCAATACGATACTTTGAAGAGACATACTAACCACTACACTAGGCAATCTTATATATTGGTGTTTAGCGGGTTGATATATGACACCTTTAACCTCGCCTCCCATAACAAAAAAAAAAAAACGAAATATTTTAGATCAGTACGTCCTCAAACGAGCCTGCACCGCACTACAAATACGCATTCAACCCAATCATTTGGCACCCCACCGCGCCAGAGCGGCACATGCGCAGCATGCTCCACAAACACAGCATGGGACAGTGCGAGCTTGAGGCGGCCCGCAAGATGGTGATGGCAAGTGTGGGCATGCTGCACAGCCCACCACCGCTCGACTTTCCCACAATCGCAGCGGTAGTCGGGGCTGCACAGTGGGTGGACGGACGACGGGATGGATTATGCACAAGCAGGGAGACGCAGCCACGTGCAAACACGGTGCTGACGGTGCTGACGGCGCCATACGTGGTGCGCATTGCCACCACTCCTCGTACCCTCAAGTCCCGTTGACGTCTGAATAAAACACTCCCAATGAGGTCATTCAACTTTGCAAAGACACTTAATAATGCGCACCTTGACTGCGAGCTTCCGCCGCTCAACTATCAAGATCACATAGTCCTATCCCCGGTGATGTGAAATGCCACGATGAACGCATGACTCGTGCGACACCGAGTCGAGAACCAGCAGGGAGGCGGGGAACGCGAGAGGAGACAAGGAAGATGATGCCGTGAAGGGGATGACAATGACAGAGAGTGAAGACAGCGGGCTGTGAGAAGTCGGGGACTTGTGGCATTGGTAATGCTGGCGGACGGTGACCGGATGCGGTGGGCATGACAAGTAGATTAGCGCGAACCGGTTGTACCGTAGGGATTAGACAGAGGAATTGTGTTGGTGGCGCCACGGCGCCACACCTGGGAACGTGAGCACTTGTAATGAAGGCTCATCAGCACGGATACAAAAAAGGAACAAGGCAAAGGAAATATACCTCATGGGAAATATGGATGGCATGTGAATATACATGTCTGAGTGGTTGGCCACCCAGAACGGGGTCTATGTGTTGTTCAATTTGGTCATCAAAGAAAAAGAGAAGAGGAAATAGAAACGGTACTCACAATCCCGGTCCCTCTCATCAGGCCAGAGGTCCCCAAGTAGTAGCTGTAGGTGACGCCTGGATGGCCTCAGACGCAAGGCGCTTCAGCTGTGTCGCAGAACATCATCACATCCGCCTTCTGGCCGACAAGCTGCCAGCCTGCACGCTGCCACCCACTCCCTTCGCGTCATTCTGCATTTTCGATGCTCCAGGACTTGCTCACTATCGGTGCAAGATGAATGTCGGAAAAACGTAAATAGCCTTCCAAGGCTGTGCCCTTCCAATGCCATGCAGTTCGGGAGATATCATCGGCCTGCTCCAGATTTGTGATGAATATTCCCGCGAGCAGAATGTCCGTGGTTGCATGTGAGAAAGCAGTTTGAAGTCTGATAGGTACAATGTCTGCAGGATTGGCGAGGTCGTGTCACACCTAAGAATCCCTATGATGGCAAGGAACATCACCATTCTGGCTCTTCCTTTCCACACCGCGTGAATTTCAACCAAAGGGCTGCTTGATCCGTGGACAGGAAGGTGTTAATTAGATCTGCGAGGACAACAAAAAGAGGTTTACCTAGTCCTCGGTGATAAGCAAGATATTGAACCACCACTGAAATCACTTGTTTTTGCGATTTTCTTATGTTTAATATTCTGTATATCATGTATCTGTTGTATCGAATGTATCAACTGGCTTCCCATAAAGAGGCTAATATCATCCGAGTAATGGGATGGTGCTCAAAAGCATCTCTGGCATGTGCTCGCTCCAAAACATGTAGGAGAAGATGTAGCCCAACTCAACCTAGTTGTATCACCAGTTTCTTCCGTTTCCGATAACAATTTGAGTGCTTTCTGACGTTTCAGGTGTATCAGAGCCTGCATCAGTGGGGGAATCATGTCAGACATAGTTGCATGTGACAACGGGATTATTGTTCCGCTTGTTCCAGGTACGCGGCTATGCCGGGTATGATAAAGCGGGTAAGGCCGACAAGCGGCAGGGCCTGCTACCAAATTTCAGGTTTCCCAAATTGGAGTCACCAATACATTATTTTGATAAATGCAAAATAATTCCATGGGTGGCCCAAATCTCGCTCGGTCAATGCTCACACGTCGACCAGCTCGCATTGGGCCACATCAGCATCAAATTGCTGGCAGACTAAGCCTTCCACGGTACCAACTGCCAGTGCGGCACTAGAAATTGGCCTCAATCACAGCTGTTCCCACACAATGGGTGTAGATTTTGGCAACCAATTTCCGGTACAAGCAGGGGAACTTCAAGTTGAGTGATGTTACTGTGGATTCTGTCCCTGCAAGATGACCACGTTGTCTATAACTTCCTGTATGTATGAGCAATGTGTATTTTTTGTCCTCTGGATTGTCACAAACTTGGGAACTCACTAGTATTGCAAATGAAACACCTAGAGACAATGAGTAGTACAGGACCAGAAACACTGCGAGAATTGATAAATTGTCCACATATTTTACTCAACCAAATTTTTTGCAAGGAGCATTGAAGGGAAGGGTATGCCTTTTCTACAAGATGTGTGCAGTATCATCTCATAGTCGATAGACATGGAAGCATGGCTATGGTGTAGCTACAGCAATTGACGTCAAGTCGACGATGAGAGCGACAGAAGCAGATCAGATTCTAAGCAAGATGACGAGTTTAGGTATGGCAATCATCGGCCTTTCTGCCGGAACAATGAAGCCGAAGGGAGTTGGCAAAGAGATCAATGCTTACGCAAAAAGAGATGACAAAAATGTGATTTACTGCAAGTTGCAAAATTTAGGCCCTCCTAAAACCCTTACCTAAAGGTAGCGGGAATTTCAAGGAGATAATATCAGCCAGGTCTTGTGATCGTCAATCTCAGAACCATAGCAGATGCCAATGGGGATAGTAAATTCTAATCCTCATCGGTCTCATTTAACAGTCTCAAGGAAGTGAGGTATCGTTTGGAAGCTATAGAACAGGGCTACAAGGTCCGACTATACCGATCCGGGGGATACTTCGGAAACAGGAGGTCCAAAACTCAGGAAACACTTGGTGATTATGGTTTCAAGCACCCATCACATCACCATGTGCAAGGACGTTACCAAGAATGGTCGGAATATACCTGGAATGACGACTCCGATGATAAGGTGTGAAATTGAACACCCCTGAAATATTGAATTTTGCGACCTTTCAGTTGGATACAACTCATAAAACCAGCGAATAAGGTTACATAGAGTACAAGTCTACTCCCAGGACTGAGTGCTAGGCTGTTGGACGCGTTTAACCACCAGTTTCATCACCACTTTTACCATACTGGTCATGGAGATACTCCTACAAGCTGTACGCTCTGTGCAGTGAGTTTGACGATTTCTGTGGACGCTAGGCCATTATCAAATACATGGGACGTTGGAAGGACATTATATGCAGCTATAGAACTGAGGGATAAGTCATCTGTGGCTCGTTGAAGTCATTTTGATGATAGTTACCATATTGGGAATCTAGTGGTTGAACTTAGTGACTTCCGGGTAGTTCCGGAACTTATTAATACCTAGATCGAACATGAAGGATGTTGGGAAAAGCCTAGAACAGGTCTAGAACCACTTGTTCGCACTTGGCAAAGTCTAGATGGCTGCAGAAACAGGCTGTGCTTGGAAACAATTAAAAGGCTGTACATTTCCCTTGGGGAAAATGGTTGTTTCCTCAGAAATTACATCGGAGGGTTACCAAGACCAATCCATATGACTCATGGGCGCTGTTTTGTCGGTCTCACACGGAGTTTTAACCCCAGAAAAGCGGTTTTCTTCTCACATACTCTATACCCTTTTAGACAAGTTACATGTATTTAAGCTGGCATGTAAATTAGGTACAGACAGTGAATCCCACCCCCACTTGTTGGCACCAGCTATTGAGTGTAGTGATCTGGAATCGCCTTGTGCTTGAGCCAGTTCAGAACGACTTGGAATCCACTTGTGTTTGAGCCAGTCTTGGTAAGACTTGGAATCACCTTGTGTTGAGCCAGTCTTCTTGTAACTTGGAATTGCCTTGTGCTTGAGCCGATCCTCCTCTTCCTACCTTGACAAAAGTCCAACAGTGGTTCTTGTGGTTAGTAATGAGGGTATTCTCATTGGATATCCTTGGACAATATCAATAAATTGGTTTTGCTGTTCTACTTGCACTATAAGTGTTGTCAATTGGATAAGGCTGTCTGAGGAATCTATACTTGTTGAGACTGAGGGTTGATACGCCTAACCCATTGCCCCGAACACACATAACAAAGCATTTTGAGTGGTTGGTGGTTCAGATTGCATATATTGGAGCTTGACTTTGTCTTGCTCTTGTATTTGATTTCACTGCTACACTTAGGTGCAGCGTTTCACCGACCTCAACAACCGATGAGACACTTTGTAGTCTTATAAATACTCCGGAAACATGGGAAATAGGACAGATAAATGGACTCTTTTATATATTTTCTTTATTGTCAGAGTCATATCATCTTTTGTATAAGTAGTCAAAGTAGAGGAGGAGAGAGCAGCGAAGTTTCCCCTGGGAAACCTTCACGTTATTCGAGTTTTGCAAGTCCTAGATACTTGTAAAGGGCGAGTCTCGTGCAACTAGGAAGGAATAGAAGTTTGGAAGTTGCGGTTGAATTGAATCTGGTTTTGAACTCGGAAACATTGTGTGATTGAATTGGAAAGATATTGGGATTGGGAAGAACATTGACTGGGCTGGAGAAACTGGATATTGGGACCGGGATACTGGCTTTGGATTGACTGAAAAGACTCTGGGACTTGGGATTTGACTGGACTGGTTTGGAAACAACAAAACACACGCTATGCACTTTTGGCAACAACTTTATCGACGAGGATCTTCTGGATACGCAAGAAACTCCAGCTTGGTTATCATATATCGCATCAAGGAAGCGGCCTTGGCCAACCTCGGCCAATCTTTGGCTCGGCCTAGTCATTCGAGGTTGGTTGACCTCAGTTTTGATTTAATGCCGATCCCACTGGTTGAACATTTAAAGTTTTTCAGTGAAAATACTGTTGAAAAACTTCATTTGTTTTTCACACATTTTTTCACTCAAAAAGTAAGTGAAAAAATTTGAAACATTTTCAGCACTTTTTGATTGCAAAGGTGAAATTTTTGAAATAAAATGGCAAACTTCTGAAAAACTTGTAAATTTTCCACAAACTTTTTCAGTGAAAAAAGTGTGCAAAATAAAGGAGGTTTTCCACCAATATTTTCAGTGAAAAAATTGAAATGCTCAACCAGTGTCCTCTGGCACTTCCCTTGCTACTGCATCGCATTTTTGACGGTTCTCTTGTTTGATCTTGTCTGATCTTGTACGGCACCGTACAAGCCCAAAAAGAACGCAAGTCCGCAAGACCACCGGCCATGTCTAAGATTCCACAAGACCCCCCAAAAAAGACTTTTTGGGACCTATCCATTTGGTTCTAGGGATCATTTCTGCCATTTTATTTTTTTGATACAAGACAAAAAGGTCGAAAGTTTGCAAGAGTTTTACCATCTTGCTGATCTGGTTGTTGGAGAAGGCCCAACGCTGTGGACGGGACTTCTGCAATTTCCGCTGCAGATGTCAAACCCAATTTGGCATTTTGATGGCGCAGGATCAAGAGGTGTGATCGCGGCCTTTATCGGCACAGATGCTGAATCCCAACTCAAAGTCCCCGAGTGTAGAATATAGTGAAATTGATTAGACACCTCTCCTGTGTACCTCTCGTGTGGCCTGACAGCATGCAAAAATACTTTTTTCAGCATAGAGCTCAATCATAGTTTTCTCGCATGTATTTTACAGCTGTTTGCACAATTGATGACAGTCTGGCTAAAAATAAACAAAACAAAACATTTTGATCTGCTGACTTACCAAGCTCAGATCTCAGTGAGTTCCCAATGAATTCAGTTGATTAGACATGCATTAGAAAGCGATTAACAAGAGCTTTTGGAGAATATCATATTTATTGAACATCCTAGAAAATTTGGACTCATGAAATTTTGTGTCCAGTGTTTGCAACCACAACTTCAACGGCCCGCAATTCAATAAAGTTTCATTCAATATTCTTGATTCTGGGCCTATTTTAAACGTGCTAATCAGGCATACACTTCCATTGCAGAACAAAATGATTTGGCCTTTAGTTGTTGGTTTTTCCAAATGAAACGGAACCTGGCCCCACGGGCAGTGGAACAGAAGGTGATTCAGAATTTCTCGGTATTCTCATGATTTTCTTCCTTGTGGTGTCCGAACGCATCCGGAATCAACTGAATCGGTTCAGAATTGATGGTTCTGCAGCCTAAATAAGGTGCGGTACAGAACAGATAGCAATATTTGTCAGAATTTGAAATCTAGAGTTTTTACCCATTGAAATGGATACCACCGGAAAGCCCTGGTTACACACTTTCGAACGGTACCCCTACCGAGAGGATCCATCAAGAATCGAGCGAGATCCGAGGATGGCAATCAAGCGGATCAAAGGTTATTCTTTGTTTATTTCTCGGGCCGACAGTGACTGTCATCAATTTTGCAAAGAGCTGTAAAGCTTATTCTCATATGTGTGAGATTATCTAGCGCGGGGGAGACTTCCGTGGACCCACTCAGGCTCGCTGTTGGGCTGTGTGGTGCTGCCGCTTGCCGCGGGCCGAGAAAAAATTAAAGTACCAAAGAAAAAAAAAATTGCATGCGGGGGTCGAACCCAGCCCATGGGCGCCCGGTATCAGAGCAGGACTACATAGTTGCCACTCTACAAGACTGACAATGGCAAGGATGCAGTTGAAGGTGTGTAGATACGGCGCGCGCCGCACATCAAGGA
Organism: Mycena capillaripes; assembly: GCA_029204075.1. Taxonomy (NCBI): domain Eukaryota; kingdom Fungi; phylum Basidiomycota; class Agaricomycetes; order Agaricales; family Mycenaceae; genus Mycena; species Mycena capillaripes. Next base: position 3,626,528 of record JARHKZ010000001.1, read on the forward strand.
GCGGAGCTTACATTTGCCGAAATTTGCCGCCATCAAATTACCCGATTTAGGTTTGACACCTGCGGCGGGTGGCGGACGGGTACTGCCCTTGATCGATCCGGTGGCTTTGTACTTGTTTGTTCTCAAATGCAAATCAAAGGGAGACTGATTGGCGGTATTGAGGCGACGTGGATGCTCATTTGGGCTATCCATGGGACAGTCGAGGTCGGGATGATGAGTGTAGAGAGAAAGGACGAGAATGCCAGCACATTTTTGCCCCAGGCCTAGTGATGACGTCGAGGGCACACAAGGCGCAAGGGCCAGCAAAATAACCCTTTGTTGTGACTCGGGCGGCGAACTAAAATTGGCAACACTCCCACGCTAGTGAGCACCAAGGTGAGCGCCGCCGCACAGACCTTGCTTGGGAAGCCTAAGTATATTCAGAGAGTGCTAATCATGTGAACATTCGGAAAGATACGCGACCAATGGGTCACATGAACCGTGAAACAATTATGAGGTGCGAGAAACCTTGTCAAGCAAGGTAACCCTCACATGGCTTTGGGAAGGCCAGCTGACGGTGTGGCAGGGGCAGAGGGCCGACATGTGGAATTGCTTCGCGTGTTCGGTTTCTCGGCATCTGTGCTGACAGGGAGTATGACAGGAACTATTTTCATTTTTATGCATTCCAAATTTTCCATGCTTACCTTAATTTGCAGCCCATATTTCGCTCTAACCATACCTTCAGAATCCTTTGCATTTTATTCAGGTTCCACTCTGAGCTTGCAAGAAGCTCCAAACGAAGTTCTTATTGTTGGGACGGTTTCGGCATCTTCCATTCATGCTGTATGTCATTTTTATTACCTTTCGTTGACGTTCGTTCGGGCGGTGCGCCACCTTGTGGCTCACGGATCGTAGGTCTCGCACTCGAGGGTGTCTTACGGGGGACACCGGGCTGTTGGCGGGCAGTACCTTCACTCGAGTTGCACATAGACTGAGACATTGCTTCTGAAGCATACCGTGAGTTATAGGCTGGTTAATCGCTCGGACGCGCGGCTTTTGCCTTGACATGGGCTTTACATACATTTTGTACATAACAGCAGCCCCAATGGTCCAAGAGAACGGACGCATTGGGTGGGATTTCATTAAATACCCTGTCTAGACACGGAAAAAGGGGACTCGTCTTTTGCATCTTACGACCAGCTCTCAACCTCGTGAGAGGACTTGCGCATCGTACTATCGTCTTCTTATCGTCTTACATCGCTCTCTCGGAGTGCGCGGTGCACTCAACTATCGCGCCCCATCAAAACATCGCTTCTTGACACCACCACGGTCATCTGACCGTGTATCGGCTCCTCTCGTCTCCTCGCCTCGGCACTAAAAACCCCACCAGTGTGTTATACACCCTCTGCTCTTTCTTCTTTTATCCTTTCACCCCTACCCCATTTTATCGATACATTTTGTACTTACCAGTCGGCACATTTCCTATCTTTTTCCTTTATTTCCGAACCTGCCCCCGGGTACAAAACCCTACTTCAACGGCGCCAGGGATGCTGGGGCGCTGGGCCAGAGATCAGGGGCTCGGCCAACCTCAACCGACCCCGGCCAACTTCCCCTCGACCAACCCGGTCGAGCCCCTCGGCCAACCTCGGCCAACCTCAGCCGACCTCGATCAAGTCGGCTGAGGGGCCATCAAAATGTACTGATCATCTCCCCGCCGGCCGCTACCGTGTCCAGCGCCTCCCAATCCTCCAGCTCCTGTTCGGCATCGGGAGTACGACACGCAGCATCGCCAGAGCGCGCGGCAAGTTCCCCGTCGCCCACGTGGCCTTAGTCGTCGCGCCCATCCTCTGCGCCGACGCCGCCTCCCACTCTGAAGCTTGGTCTGCCGCGCACCGACCGCGAACACGACGGGCACCATCCCCCACGTGCGCAGTAGCTGTGCCCCCATCGCCCCATACATACCCTCCCAGCTTCGCTAAGTCCATCCTCAGCGCCTATAGTGAAAACCATAACTCTTTTGAAATAATTTCATTATGTGATTACATCAAAGATACCGGTCTGCCGATTTTCAGCGCAATTCCAACGCGCCTAGTCCCGAGTAATCCGATCAAAACTGAGGCCGTGGCGACTGTTCTGGTTCTAGCTAAAACCTGCTAAAACCATCCCAAAGAAACCCCCCGCCTGTGCCTTATGTACCACAAATTGTTGTAAATAATTCCGAATCGCCGTTAGAATCGCCTAATTAAAAGTTACTCTGACCGTCACTGTTGATGAGATGAAACAAGCGAGGTACGAGCTTCATTTGTTGGAGTGTCTGTCTACGAGAGACTACACTCTTGACTTTTACCATCAACTCCCACCTTGGATCCTGGGGCTTCGCGCATTCCGGGAATCAAAACAAATAGCTATTTACTGCACACAATTACAGACGAATTATACAACCTCTCTGGCGACAATTCATGTCAACAGCTGGCCCAGCGTCGAACGAAGGAGAACCTTGGGCTTCCTCAACATCACTGCGTGTCTGCCGTTATGCCCCCCTTTGCGCAGGCCCAAGCTGGTCGTACACACGACGGTCTCAGTTTTGAACTGTCCAACCCCTTCTTCAGGCCACATATCTTCCATCGTCTTGAAATCGAACGGGGTATCCGGATCAACGAGCACGGCCTCGAGGTCTTCGGAAACTATGTTTGCGCCAATGTTCCTATTCAATTCGACGACCAATCGAGCCGCAGCTTCGATTCTGTCCCCGAATTGATCCTCTATTGTTGTCCGGCTAATGGGCGGCTTCGTCAGGATGACGAGGTCTGCGATTTGCTGGAGCAAGGAGGCCCGAAGATCGGTGAGCGAGGCGCGTTTTATTAGTTGCTTGCGGGTCATTGCGCGCCATCTTGACGCATCCTTGGAATCCTCTGTAATACTGTAAAAATCGACTTATCTGCTGCGATCCATGGATCTCACTTACCGGAGCACCAGATTTCCCCATACAACTCGGCGAAAAATTTGTTCGCCCCATCGTGATGTCTCTCCAAAGTCCAGCAGCCCAGTAAAATATGATTCCAGGTCGACATGGCGGTTTGTAATGCGATCTGGACCAGAATTGCCGGCGTAGCGCGAGCGTCGCCAGTCACCAATACCTTCGCGAGTTCGTCTCCGAGGATACGACTCATGGGACTACGCAGCTCAGAACCAACTGCTTCGCGCGCTATTGCGTTAATGTTCGTCGGCTTTCCGCGGGCATCGCAATCGGCCAGCCCAGCGGCGATTTGAAAGATTTCGCCGTCCAAATCGTCCATCATACCACGAACATCCGCGGTCGAAGCTGCATCCGCCGTAGTGCCAAAGGCCCGCCTTTGGTATCCGAACCCTTCCTGCTCCTCTCGAAATCGAAGGGCCGCAAGTTCCTCTTTACACTGCCGATTTTGGTCAATCAGCTGGAACATCTGGGCACGGATTCGCCGCATCTCCTCCTTGAGCTCCAGGTTTTCCATTTCCATCAGTTTCGTTTGATTCGTCGTTTCTTCCCGGCTCCATCTAGTTCCTCCTTTGTGCCCTTGGCACCTCGAAATTTCCTCGTTTTGGCGGCTCCTCTGCAAGAATCCCGGTGCTCTGTTTGTGATGGGCCCCCGCACAGTGACCGTTCCGCGGGCGGCAGTTCTTTCGGGCTCGGATTCATCGACCGCTATTATACCACGCGCGATCTCCGCTAACGATGTGTCCCTCGTATGCAGCTCATCCGGGCCCACAGGTGCGCTCCCACGCGGCGATTGATGACTCTCATCTGAACCCATTCCTCGATATCTCCTCGGCGGCTCGACATTATGGTGGGTTTCTGCGCCTTTAGGGGTAGATGTGGGGGCGTCAGAGCCTCCTGCAAGAGCCTTGTGCGAGGGATGGAACATGGAGAATGCAGCGCCTATCTAAAAAAAACTTCTTCCTCGCGTTGGCCTCATTGTCCTTATCGATGGGAGTTGTTTTTATGCGTGTGCTTTCAAATAAATGCCTCACTCCTCTCGCCTTGATACTTCCACCATGCACCCCAGGACAGTGTTTGCTGGCCCGGTTCGGAAATTTGTTCTGGGCATCGACATTGGAACAACTTATGCTGGAATGTCCTATTGGTATGCGCCCCTACGTCTTTTTTTCTCCACCATTGCGATCTTAGGGTAACATTTCAGCCTCCTCGAGCCTGGTAGGGTTCCAGAGATCTTACCGGTTACACGGTAATTCTCAGTTCTGGTCCTGGACTGACTCTGAGTAGAACCAATGATTTCTGTAGATTCCCCGCCCAAGATCACGTCGGTTCCGATTCCAAGGTACCCTCCGTGATTTACTACGATCAATCCGGGATGGCAAAGGCTTGCGGCATGGAAGCATTGCACGAAAGTGTTGTGGAACAGGCGGAAGAAGCCGGCTGGGAAAAGGCTGAATGGTAAATATTCTGTCGTCCAGTTCTCACAGAAGTTGGAACTATGCTCTTATTAGGTTTAAACTGCACCTCCGCCCCACAACAGACACATTAAGTCCCGCAAACTGCGTCCCGGCCCTTCCTGCAAAGAAACGTGCTCTCGATGTTTTCGCTGATTTTTTGCGATACCTCTTCCAATGTGCTAGAACATATATCGTGGATCATTATGATAACGGAAGTGCATTGTGGATTGGCGTCGAAGATAGCATGGAGTTTGTCCTCACGCACCCCAACGGCTGGGAGGGAGAACAGCAAGCGAAGATGCGTACTGCTGCCATCATAGCCGGACTAATTCCAAACACTCGCAGTGGCTCGGAAAGGGTCCATTTCGTCACCGAGGGTGAGGCTAGCCTGCATTTTTGTATCATGAACGGACTCGCGACGGACGCTTTGCGGGTGAGTCGCCTACCTCGTCGTTGGATCAAATTTTTAGTATCGGCGTCAGCTCGGCAAGGGAGTAGTTATCATTGATGCGGGCGGTGGTACAGTCGATATTAGCGCATATCGCAAGGTTACGACAGCCAAAGACGAGTCGTTTGAGGAAATCGCACGCCCGAAATGTCAACCACGTTTCCGTTTACCTGAAAATTGCGCGTTTAACGTCAGGGAAATCACAGGTCTTTTTGAGGGCTCTATCTTCGTTAGCAACCGTGCCTATAACCACCTGAGAGGTACGGAGTCTCTCATCGCTCCTTCACATCGACTAACATGTTTCCTCAGCGAAATTGCAAGGCTCGAAGTACGCCGACGACGTCGACCACATTCGTGAATGCTTCGACAAGACGGCCAAGCTGAGATTTCGAAACACAGACAAATGGTCATACATCAAATTCGGGCGGCATAGTGACAAGGATGAGGCATTGAATATATCCAGCGGTCAGATTAAGCTATCAAGGTACGAACTATGTCTTTATTTTATTATTGTGGACTTTGTATACTCAGCTCGTTCCGCTTAGCGACGTTGTCGCGGGGTTCTACAAACCATCGCTGGATGGGATCTTGCTCGCTGTAACGAAACAATGCAGCACATCCTCGGTTGCGATATCGGTAAATACTCGTGCGCTATAGAGTTTTCGTCCTTAACCTCAACATTCAGTCCGTTCTGCTTGTCGGCGGTTTTGCGGCCAGCGAATGGTTGTACCCGGAGCTCAAAAAACATCTGACCTCGCAGCAATTAGAGGTATCTCGCCCTGACGCTCATGTGTTCGTGTCTTCTCATCGGATTATCTGGACACTGATATTTGGTGCAGAAACAAGGCTGTCGCCGACGGTGCAGTCTCTTTCTATTTGGATCATTACGTGTCCACAAGAATTTCCAAGCACACTTACGGAATAAAATGTGTCACTCATTACAAATTCAACAATGCGGAGCATCGCGCTCGTTCAAAGACGTCTTACAAGAATGCTGCGGGAGATCTCATGGTGCCTAAAAATTTTTCCCCCATTCTGACGAAGGTATGTCACCTCGAATTCCTTCGTTGCAAAATTAAATGGTCACCCGAAGGATACCCGCGTATTAGCGACCAGAGAGTTTCGGAAGAGCTATGTGTTGACCAAACGTGATCCACTTCGAATGCAGTCGGTGGATGTCAAGATACTTTGTTACCGAGGCCAGAATGAAGACCCCAGATGGACAGATATTGAATCTGGTGAGACCTTTCCCGCGTTCGGAGGAGCGAAATATTAAAGAAACTAGAACAATATTCTGTTCTTTGCACAGTACATGCGGATACGTCTAAGATCACTCTCAATCCACAGCAGGGCCAGTCCGGAACCTACTACCGCCTCGATATCGAGATGATTTTGTCCTTTGGGCTGACCGAACTCAAAGCACAGATTGCCTGGGTCGAGAACGTGAGCACACATCTCTTCATCTGTTGTACCAACTTCAATAAATCATCTCCACGTAGGGCGCCGAGAAAAGGTAGATTTATAAGTTGTTCATGCCGATGATGAGGCCTAAGTTTACTCGCAGAGGACCGGCGGAACTTGTATACTGATGTTGTGTCGCGCCTCAAGTTGAACTTCAGAAGTTGGCTCCCTGGTTGTATGTTTTGTGTACAAAGTTGCGAATCGAAAAAATGCTACTATCAGCCACCAGGTAGTCGGCCACCCCTAGGTAGTCGGCCACCCGTGAATATTTCGTGAATGAGTTGGGCATTATAGCTCTTTGACCTCGAGGGATCAAGTACAACCTTGGGAGACCATATGTACCGATTTTTTATGGCGGTCAAAATGCACTTTTAATATTCCGACACTTTCTTTGACATTTTTCGACTTTCCGACACTTTTATTGTCAAATATCTGAATTTCCGACACTTTTAGACCGTCCATAAGAGTGTCGGAAAAAGGTCAGTTTTGCGACACTTTTATTGACTGAATCTGACCTCCGACACTTTTATTGAACAGTCGAGAGTCGAGACTTCCGACACTTTTATTGGGGTCAAAAGATTTTATCCTCGGATATAAGTCCTAGGTAGTGTATGAGATGGTTCTGACTTGAGAAATCTATGGAGACTGCATGGAAGCATAGATATGGTGTTGTAAAGGACAATCAGTATTGGACTCGCTTGGCTCCTGCCAATCAAGCACCGGATCAAGCGGAGAGCGAGGAGCGAAGATCCGAGTGATGAGATTTTCGGGGGCTAGTAGGAAATTTGAAAGGTGGCTAGCTGCGACGTTGGCCAATGTGTTATCTGTGCAATTGAATCAAAACCAGTTTGATTCTAGTTCTTGGCTGGTTCATTAAATGAACTCTCAGCGCGATAAGTGTGGGAAAGCTGTTGGCGTCTGATCCGGTTGATTGGCAGGAATAAGTGAGTTCAATATTGAGTGCTCTTTACGAGGCTGTATGTATACTTCCACGGCCTCTACATAGCTTTCTCCAGCCAGAACCGTCCTGCACACTACCCAGGACCTATATCCGAGGATAAAATTTTTTGGCCGCAATAAAAGTGTCGGAAGTCAGATTCAGTCAATAAAAGTGTCGCAAAACTGACCTTTTTCCGAAACTTTCATTCACGGTCTCAAACCCAATAAAAGTGTCGGAAAAGCGGATATGCCCACTAACTTTAGTTAGTGGGTCCTATAGCGCCCTATTTTGACAGCTCCGCCAAATTTTTAATGTTTAGATAAGCATCAATCAAATCGGCCGAAAACCCGACGGCAATTGCTCCGATGTTGAGATTTGTTCTTAAGAAATTGTTGAACCCTTGAAATTATGTTTGATCTTGTTCATACCGTGAAGCCTTCGGTGCAGACTCATAGCAAGATATGTGGAGCCCAGCTAACTTATTTGACCATGTGGTGGATGTACTGTCCACTTATGTTCAGCGCTGGTCATGACAGGCTCAATCATGGAAACAGCGCCCAAACGTTGATCCGGCCACGTAACCTTGCTGCTGCGATGACGGCAACGGCCGTCAATTCGACGGGTTATTCTTCGGGCACGGGCCGTGGTTCAATGGCCCGTTGAGTGGTTTGAAAGAATCCTAATGGATGGCACGGTCAACGGGACGGCTGTGACGGGCCAACAGGCAAGTTCAGATTTTGCTTCTGTTGTTTCAAGTCCAAAACGAGGATTGTACTGGGAGATACATACTCATTTTGGAGGTAAGCGGTAAAGTTTGGTCTACTGACCTGAATCGTGTCAGTAGAGGCCAACAACGAGTACAGCATTCGGAAAACTCATCTAATCAGGCTTCCTAATTTCCCTCCATATCAGAGAACCTGAAGTTCAAAAAAGTTAAATAAGTTGAGGTGAGTTCAAACCCTGGCATCACTCTCGGAATTTGCAGTGATACGGGAACATTGGCTGAATTTAAACTCTTCTTGAAGGGGATCGGTAATGAGTGCATTTAGAGTGTTTCCTGGAGAAATCAAACGCACCTTGCAGCACAACGGCCGTCGGGACGCTGAGCCGTGCCGGCCCCGTGCCATCGGCAAGAGGCAAAAATCTCTGACTGAATGGGCGCCTACCGTCAAAGACTCTCATGCCCGATCGCCCTGCAGCTTGTGCAATGCTGACACAGTTCAGTGCCCCAAATTTCCTCGAAAGTCTTTGTGTTCAAGTGTGATGTTCAGTTTGCTTCCATGCATCACTGTTCTTGTGTGACTCACCGACTATTTCCTTGCATAAGCACTACAACACATTCAATACATGCCATGTGTCAAACACAATTCGACTATATCTCCACTTGTGTGCCTGTACCTTGATTGCATGCTGAGCTGAATAACATACTTCACGGAGCTTACTCGTGCCTTTCAGCACTTGATGAACTTTTCAACCTTTGTTCTGTATGCGAATCAACGCCACATCTTACATTCTAACTATCATGCTCAGCTTTCAGAATCTGACATTGTATGATCTGTGCCAAAAGATATGTGTCGCTATCCATGCTTAATGTACTTTGTTCCTATTTCCCTCATTAAGCTGTCTATGAAATTTTTGGCTGCATACATAGCACGGACTTTGTATTAGAGAGTCATCATCGCCTCATGCCCTTCTCCACATGCATATTGAGTTGTCAGTAGTTGCCAACTTTGGTCCTGGGTTAAGTCTCTGGGTTTGCTGCTTTAGCGATTGATACCGTTAGTGGGCTTTGCCGCGACAGCGTGCTACAGAGATTATTGAACAATAAAAGTGTCGGAAAGTCGAAGAATGTCAAAAAAAAGTGTCGGAATATTAAAAGTGCACTTTGACCGCCATAATTTTCGGGCCAAAGTGATGTCTGGATCAAAAGTTACGTGAAGTCGGATCGGAATCCGAAGGGTGAGAACCATCATTTCTTAACTGATCCCTTCGGCCGACGCTCGCCATGGCTCTTTCTTCACGAATTCTGCGCCGTTTCACGACTTCTCAGGCTCGTTATGATGCCCTGATGCAGGAAATCAATTTGTGATATTGTGTGAAAGATATGGAAACAGTATAGCTGTGCGGGACCCCGAAGAAGACTTTGCTGCTCTTGTGACCCACTCCAGTAACCTACCCGCATATTCCAGGACCCATTCACACTACTGGTCTGGTATCCCGCCTGGGCCTTCTTTATTAATTGTACTCCATCCTCCCATGTCCATCCATTTTTAACTATTTAGGGTCGCTCTCGGTCTTCACCTTTACCCCAAACCAGCCAATTTCAGTGTAGCAGGAGTTCGAGATTTTTGCAGAAGTTGTGAGTGTCTAGAGATTGAAGTTTTGTGCCAGATATGCTTAAACACATTCTATTAGTCCAACCGTTGCTTAAATTTAGCTCATAGCTCCCCTATCTCTAACTAGGCACTCGGTTTGTTGACACCTGCCATCTTGGCAGACTATCCACCTTTCAAAATATATATTCATACCTTTCCTGTAGCTTATATGTACACACTAACCATCTCAAATCCTTGGTTTAGACCTGACCTTCCAATCTGGACACAATTTGCCGCCAGTCCCTGCTTCAGCGGCTCATTCAGTGAGGTGGCCGACTACCCTGTTTATCCCCTTTCGGAACATGCCGGCAGAAAGAAATTCACTGCAGCACTGGGACGTCATCTAAGGTTACCTCAAACGAATTGTAGGATGTGTACCTTCGATTTGGCATACACAAGCCCGGGAAATCCTCTGAATCCATTTGACAATTACTGATAAAAGCTTAAGGTGGCCGACTACCTGGTGGCTGATAGTAATTCGAGCTGGATATATTTACTTTAACTGAAGGACCTGTTAGCTGAAGTCCGCGAGACGGACGGAGGGCAGTGTCTAAATTCGCTAACTCTTGATGCTCAGCATAGCAGCAATCTACCGCAATCTAGGGTTCAAGGGTTCACCCCACCCGCCCATTTCATTTCAAGTCGCCCTAGTTCGAAGTCGCTTAGTGCAAGTCTAGGGCTCACCGACCGGCGTCGGGGATGTGCTCATCGTTCGTTTAAAACGTATCGTTCACCACAAGTTGACCCCAAGTAAATTTTCGTTAATTCTATCAAAATGCAGTTCTTCTTCTCCTATCTCGCTCTCACCCTCGCTTTCTCCGTCGACGCTCAGGCTGTAATGGTTCCCGAATTCACAGGACGCCCTGATGGTATCCGCGCCAATGACATCCAAAAGCGCTGCACCTACCGCAAGGACGGCGACGAAACTATCTGCGGTGGAGCAGACTGATTAAGAGTCAAGACCCGGTGCACGTGAATTGACTGAATCTCTGTCTGTCTTGCTTACCCCAAATTTTGCGAGCCTTATTCGTGTCGGGCGTCGATGCATCGCCCTCTGTTAAATCGTTCCATAGTTCGAAAATATACTTCGTTGTCTTTTCAAACTGACGACAATTGTGTCCCAACGCAAGATAGAAATTCATGCACATGAAGGTCGGATATGAATGGGCCTGAGAATTGGAGAACAGTGTGACTATTACTCATCAACGCCTTCAGCCCTGCGGCTCTCATGAGCGCTACAGGGGATTGCTGCCTTGCCGTGGCCCAAGGTGCGTCCTTCTTTCCTTTTTTCACTTCCTCTGCCCACGCTTTTACTAATGCCGCGTTAATATTTTGTCCGCTCCCGCTTGTCCGTTCGCCGCGTCACGCACACCCTCCCCCACGCCGACTCGCGCCACCCGCTTCTGCTCTCCGTCGCAACTACTACTAAGTCGCCTTGCCACCGCCGAGAACCCCTCCTCTGTCTTGAACATACCTTTCCTGGCCTCCAGCAAGCGAGGGCCGCGGATTGCAGCTTTCGTCGAAAGGAACCTCCCAGAGACCAGTCGGAGATCCTCACCTTCAGGCCAAAAAAAATCAATGGTGGTTCATGAAAAGCACACAGATGTCGAGTTTGATTCCTGAATATCGAGTAGATCGAGAAGCAGGTCGATCGCACAATGGACCTCCGCAAGCACTATGAAGGCATCCCCGCATGATTTTCAACCTAGCTTAGGATGAAATACGTCGAATAACCTGCAAACGGTTGATGGTAGGTTGATTTTATTCAACCTATTTTTTAGGTTGAAATTTATCCTTCGGATCTCATCCTATTCCCTACTGATATAATGTCGGGTGGTTCTCTCCGCTAAATTAACCTACGTCGATTTCAACCTATCATAGATTGAATATCTTGTTACCCATCAAAATCTGCACATTTCGTTTGGAACTGGCATAAATAAGTCTCCCGCAACCATAAAAGACAGGCATCCCCAAGGGTTTGATGCGAATACATTCAACAGGCATCAATGTACGTGGAAAGATGTGGAACAAGGACGCCATCAAACCGGCCCTAATTTGCACGTGAACTGAAAGATGGTTGGACATCAACAACTATCAACAACACGACTCTTGTCCTTCCCCTCCACCTCGCCTCCGCCTGCCTGGCTGCCTTGTCATCGTCTCGGTTCTCTGCAATGATCTATGGCATACCCATACATCACAGTGCTCTGGTCCCCGACTACTTGAGTTGCGCACGTCATATGACGGGTCGAGATGTGGGGAAAGAGGCTCAGCGAGAAGCTCCGTGTTTTTGGTGTGTCACCATCCTCTCCTCTTCGATGACTGCTAATTCGTCTCTACCTTTCTTTGCTGCCTTTATCTTCCCCATCTCTTGAGTGCTTGGCATCCACACAGGACTCGCCGAGTTAGAGATAATAGTCGGACTTGGGGCCCATTGAACGGTCACTACTACGTCCCTCTTGCCCATCTTCGTCTGCCATATTCTGTGGCATATATTGCAGCAGTTACCTTTACTTGAAATGTTTTGCAGGAGAAGAACAAAGATGTTTTCAATAGATTCCACAAGACAATGTGCGGATTACGGCCGCAGCTACGATGAGGGCTGAGCACTCCAACTCAACAGCGAGGATGTGAACCCTGAGCAGAGAGAAAATGTTTCTGAGAAAATAATGTGATGGCTCACCCGAGATGTCCGACGAGATGACTGAACCGAAGTTGAGCCTCTCGTTGAACAATGGAAATTGATGCCTATAATTCACCTCGTTAGGAGAAGGAGTCTATCTCACATATCGAGTCAAAATTGCCTGCCCGTCTTTCGGGTTAGCCGATGCTCTTGCCTCGTAGGGGCGGGGTCCAAAAGGGGCGGGGGTCGAAATTTATTTTGAGCGGAAACATGGATCGCACCCAAATAAACTGATTGGCATAACGGATTGTTTGTAGCGCGGAGGACGTCAAAAAACATATTTTTAAAGTGTGGAGGTCGATATTTCCCAAAAATATTTTGCGTGGGAATAAAAGTGCACTTGGACCGCCATACTGTAGCGATTGTTGAATGCGATGCAATTTACAGCTCTTTGCGGAAGTAATGGCACTCATCAAATTTTGATGAATAAGAACAAATTTGATGTGCCGGATTGCGGAGCTCGTTTCTCAATCATTCCTCAACCGTTTACCATAATTTTAGGTGCGTTGGAAAGCGGTTGAGCAGTTGCAGCATGTCTGACCCGCAGGCGATTACAATCATCACATAACTTGGAGCTCAAAATTATTTGTGATTGCTTCCCATCCAATGGCGTCGTAGTTACGGAAATTTTGCATCAACCAATTGTATATGTTGGTGAAGGATGCGCACATTTGCATGCACTCAACGCTACTGGAGTGGTATTTTAATCAGTGGAGATGTAGCAGAACGACGGACACCGAAAATATGACCTAGTGACTACAGTGAGCGTGGAGGGATTGCGGTGATACTCCTATCACATACCATGCCATTGATGGAAGGCTGCCGTATTGTGGAGGCAGTCAACACTAGAGAGGTCGGCCAGACAGAACTAAGAGGAGCCAAGAATGACAGAACAATAGTGTGGTCATTCAAGAGCAGCCACTAGGAAAGGTACATGGTGGTCAAGACCAAGAAGAGAAGATACTGTAAGTAATCTACGTCACAATCAATGTGCGATCAGATATGTAACAGAACAGATGTAACACAAGATATAAATCAGAATGTAAGATAAGGACTCAACAACGGCAATACGAAAGGTAGGATATTGAAGAGTGGTATAGGTGATCATTGAGGAGGGATATAGGCGAGTCAATGATAAGGAATATCTGAAGGTCAAATGAGGATCAGTCAATAGACGATGAGATCGAGACCATGATGATTAATCAATGGTAGTGGCGAAGATACAATGCAGGATTGCAAGGAGCAATGAGGACTGAGGCACTGGTGTGCTAAACCAAGGCTGAAGGGAGACAGTGTCGATACAATGAGGACTGCATAGTTGGTAGTGGTGTAGTGCAGATAGCACAGAACAGTAGCAGTACAATGCAGACAGCAAAGGCTGAACCAATCCTGGAAGGGAGAGGTTGGACGGTGCAGAGAAAAGTAGTAAGGTTGGAGCAGCAGCCTTACAATTGAACAACTACGGATCCTAGTTGGGAGAGGCTGGGCAAAGCTTCAACGTGAAATTGAATAGAAGACTTACAGAAAGCATTGGAACAGCCCCATGCTGTGCAGTCTGTTCCCCGCATTAGAGCTCCACAATGAAAAGGCCGGAAAATGATCCCCAATTGTTCATTTGGGGGTTGTACTTGGGTTTTCCTCACCTCAAGAGACCTATTAGCATCGGTAAGAGTCAGATGGAAGGTCTGTCGTTGTCGTATGCAGCGCTTAACGAGTTGGCATAGAACATTCTCCAGATCACAAATATCGGCGTAGCTCTGCCAATCGTAGTCTTTGGGCTCATTGCGGTGTTCACGGGGATGTTGCTTTGTCTCTTCCATTTCTTCTCTGTTGAACAGCAGTTCGATCTGGAATTACTGCGCCTGAAGTGCTGACACCTGATTGTATTCCAGTCTCTCTGCGTCAAAAGACTGGGACACAGGATCAATTGGATTCATCAAGCAACCAACCCATTTTTAGTGTCTCAGCTGAGAAACCTGAGATTACCTGCTTCGCGTTCGTGATATCTTCCTTTAGCCACTCTCAAAAACTCGCACGGTCTGCCTCGCACTGTCTGCCGCTAGCAGTTTTTCTGCGGCGCTCGAGCAGTACCGCCAGGCAGTTACAATGCGCGGCGATGAGGGCCAAAGTATGATCCGTATCGGTTCAACGTCCCTTACTTTGTTCGGGCTTGAGTCTAGTTCAGCTCAGCTGAGCACCAACTGCTCTGGTAGCTGTCAGATATTTTAGTTGTAGTCCTTGTAGCTCCATTGGATACATTTAGCAATTTTGGCATTCAGAAATATTGCAAGTATTGCATTTATATCGAGATTTTATACAATTATGGCTCTATAACATCTTTCTTTAGGTATATATGTTGTCCATCCCAAAATATCAGGTCATTGGGACATGTCCTGGACATGCAAGATGCTATCTGGCATGAAAATGGTCCAAAAGCACAAATTACCTAATATATAATATTTTTATGAATCGCTTTCTGTCACTAATTGCATGAATTATCCCGACAGAACTACTTAGATTTCCTCCAAATCGGTGTAGAGCTGGTTGACCTATTAACAATTCTTCAAAAATATCCCAAAACAAGAAAATTTTGACCGCACCCTCGGTACTGCAACTGGCTGTAATACCAGCTGAGCATAAAAGACCGAGTCAGAAAAGGCTGAGCCTCAAGCATGATAGGAATCTTTTCCAGAATCCACGTGATCCAATACTTTTTCCGAGTCAGTGTAGAGTAGACTGGGATACAACACGGCTTTACATATGGACTCACCATTTCTGAACGGGCAAGTCGCGGAAGGGAGCCCAAACTGAACCTTGAGTATTGTTGACCAGAAGGGGCTCGATGGAGGAAAACCTTGCGTGCATTGACATGGGAATAAATTTGCGAGTAACAGTACACTTTCAGAACTTAATATCTTGTGAGGAATTGAAGACAGATCGTTGAAGACTGAAGTGTGGCTCGCGCTTGACGTCTTTGAAAGCTCCTTTGAAGGCAGCGATAGATAGAGGATTCCCGGCCGATCGAGAGGGAGGGCAAAGGGAACACCCACAATGCATGTGTCCGGGTGTGTTGCCAATCCAGAGAGAAATCCTGGGAGGGGAGACGAGAACGGGTGGAGGAAGGATTGCGTGAATTTCGTTGTCATGATACCACCATCTTTGTTGGGCGCCGGCGCTCTGATGATTGTTGATCTGCCACCGCTTATGAACTCTGCTCACGAGTCGCCAACTAGTCGCCGGCGCTCGCCGGCGTCGAGTGAAGAATTCTTCACCGGCGTCGACTAGCTTCTGTTGCATGGGTGCGCGTTGTGCCAGACAAATTGGTCGCTACCAAATTAGTTCTTCCACTTTGGCGGTGCACCAGTCGGATGAGCAATGTGCTCCAGCAGCAATCCAGCAGCAACGGCGAGACCCGGAAACTGCCGCTGAGGTAGGCGTCTGCACACACATGTCGGAAATTTGGCCGAAGGTTTCTCAATAGTCATGACGACCGACTAATCAAAAACTCCTTGAGGAAGGGGACCACGAGAAATTAACATAAATAGAAACACTTCCAACACGAAGCCTCTACGTCACTCGACACAAAACACCCTCACTTTGGCGGGCAAACGGAGATAAAACCGAGTTTAAAAATAAAATTTTAAAACTCGGAAAAAGGGTGATGTCCAGCCTGCGACCGAACCGGTCTCGTCCTGGTATGTCTATCGAACTCGCCAACGTCGGCCTCTCAGTGTCAGCCCCTCAAGATCTACCGCATTCAGCCCATCCTTGTCCCGGCCCAAGGGAGTCCCATCCTGGGCGTCGACTCTCTCTGTCACAGTCTCTCTGAATCGGGTAAGAAGCCACAAGGCTCACGGAGAAGAGATCGCCGTTCCAGTGGACGAACAGTACAAGTTTCTGAATTGGGCTGAACGCGTTGGGACGGCGGAGAGAGCCGCGCAGCGCAGCGCTGCGGAATGGACCTGTTGATGCTCGTGGACACAAAAAGGCCACTGAGCGTTCGACTCGTCGCGTTGAGCGTCAATGGGAGGTTCAGGAGCATATAGAATGTGTCGAAAAGCCGTTCGAAGGCGAGAGAACGGCGGGGTGGGTGAACGTGAGTGATTTGGCGCTGCACGAGGGCGGCGAGGTGAGCGGTGTGCATCCAGTGGCTACAGGAGGAGAACTGGATGGGGACGCCGCGCGAGGACTGGTGTCGGGTTTGTCGGGGGTGTTTGTCGAGGGTTGGGGTCTGCAGGCGATGCCTTCACGTGGCCGCGATGAGACGGTACCCTTCGAGTCCATCGAAGAAGACGAGAACGGGCCAGAAGATTTCGGGCGCCGGGGCGGCTAATATAGGGCACTCAAGATCTAGCAGTGGGGTTAAAGCGCGGGAGGGCGAGATGTGCTGCAGAATCATCGTTCGGCCCGAAAGATCTGGGTTGGTCATTGCGTTTCGCCGGCGTGTGATGAGAGCTCCGTGCTTTATGGCTTCACTGCTGGGGGCGCAGCTGTCAGGTTTAATCGCCATCAGATATTCCAACCAGTTCGATACAGAAAAGTAGGTCTCACGCGCCCGGCCGTCATCTCAAAGGCGGTTTCTCTTCTGATCGTCTTTCCTTCTCCGATGGCAGCATCTGGAATCTCCTTCCCTTCCCAAGGACTATTTTGGTGGATGTAATTATTCTTAACAGTTTGCACATGGCTGACGAAAAGATGCCCCAGACTCAAGGCTTTGGTGCGTGACAAATCAACCGCAAATATTCATATATGGACTGTATCGTGTGTAGGTTGCATTTATCTGGTACGCTACCTCCCCCGCGCAGAGAACTATTTTGCCTCGAACATCGAATTTATGATTTATGAACACAGGGTCTGCGAAGTCGGGCACGCGGTGGGCATCGGACACACGCTATACAAATACACGATACTGGACTATGGCCACCCGGAGCGCCTCTCTGGCCCGTTCCCTCCTTCGTTGGCCGTGATTGTCTTCCTTTCAGGCATCATCTCAGCTTGCGGCAAGTTCCTGTATTTCAGTTACATGACCCCCACTCATGCGTAACCCCAGTGGAAGCATTCTTTGCGTTCCGCATCTACGTGCTGTCTAAGAAGCCATACATCCCCACCGTTGTCTTGGCGCTAGCACTAGTGCGCCTCCTGGGGTGCACCGTGATCTTCGTAATGGCGTTGCGCGCTCCGTCAGTCCAGAGCTACGAGGTGCACTGGGGATGGCTCTCCACCACCATGTGGAGCATCGGTGCTGCGAACGACCTTATGACTACCACGACGCTAGTGAGCCTCCTGTATAAGCAACGCGTCTATGCGCAGAAGAGGTCTGTAAATTTCTACCAAGTCAAGCGTAGCGTGACATTAAACTTGTGCTCCAGAACCGCGGCGCTTATGGATAAACTAATTCTGTGGACTATAGGTCTGTCGAAAGTCTTTGTAAATTGAATTCCCCCTCATGACTTTCGGGTGGGATAGAGACCGGGATGTTGACAAGGTTGGGCCGCTTCATGGCATATCATGGCCGATGTTGAATCTCTTCCAGCGTATCGGGAATTCTAACACTCGCTTGCGTAGGTACCTTCCTCATGCATCTCACCCTATATTTGACCCTTTCCCCGTCGCTTACAGTTTCTTTCAATGAAGCAGAACTGTGCGTCCTGGCACGTCAAAGCCAATGGAATTCCGTACTGAATATTGACCCGCCAGTTATCTGGGTCGCCATGTTTATTGTCCTTTCGCGATGTGAGCACTTTCATTCCCATTAGAGCCAACCCCCATGCATGATGCACGTCCGAATCTCAGTTTATTCGAACTCTCTCCTGGCAAGGTGATCTCCTTATCACCCTCTTTATAAAATTACGTGTGTCTGTCTGTCTGTCCGAAGCCTTTTCAATCTCCGATGACTTCTTTGTCACCCTTTAGAACTCCGATGACTTCATTTGATGACAGCTCAACGCGTCTGTAGCTCAACGCTTCTGTATGCCTGGATGATCCGTTGTGGGTGTTCAGATGCCGAGGCTTCGGCTCACTTCCCACCGCTCCGCATAATCACCATCCATCGCTTCTAATTCAATTATGCTCACAAATCTCCGTGGATTCCCCGATGTATATCCAGTCAACTCAACTACTAGCAGAAGTGGACCCTCTTTACAAAATTATCTGTGCCTTTTTAATTTCCGCCCGGCCCAGACGTTCCAATTAAACTTTCTAGGTGTTAAACCGGCGCCAATGATTTAACCAACTGCTTGGTTGCATGCGCGCGCCTATAACATTTTACACAATGCCAACCATCAGCCCACGGAGTATCTGGCAAAAATGAATTACCGGAACTGTGTGGGCTGTTGGCCAAATCACTTCAATTATATTTTTGCAGTGACATGAATCCATGTGGTTTTCGATGGTTTGGTCGGTACTTTATTTGCATTAGGGTCTCTAAAGAAAACATCATTTTTTCCTTCAGTTCAACTCAAATTTTCTCAGTTACAAAGATGTTATCCAAATCAGCAAGTGGGAGACGGCGCGAAGCGCCGTCGACCGCTTGTACCTTACTAGGGAAAACCTTGGCTAATCCTCGTCCGCATACTCAGCCTGAACTCCCGAGCGACGCTCCGCGCAATGCACGAGGTCACTCTCACCTCTCTGCCGACGGTGCGTTGTGCTTCGTTTCCGGCATCAGCCTTCGAACAAGACTTATGGAGATGTGACAGGCCCGGATTGGATTGCCCATCGATGGCGTGCGCGTGGAGACGACTCGGAGCAAAGCGATATACGATATCCCTTACGAGGCTGAATGTTCTCGGAGTTGACAGTGCGAGCGTGAATTGACCTAGGGTCTGAGAGAGAGTCCCCTCAAATGTATTTAAATTTGAAGATCGTTGAGGTCTAATTATTACCTAGTGACTTGGTTCCTTGTCCATGGTTGCTTCCGCTGCCAGCCTAAAATGACGTTGAATCAAGGACCCAAAGTGAGAAGTGGCCTGACTCAAGGAGATAAAAAGGATATAAATGAGATAAAGCCGCTGACGGAGAGAGCGAAACTAGGGAAAGCTAGAGCTCCACGCTCTGAAACAAATGATTACTGGTAGATCAGATGCCGAGTGTTGGCTGCTCACTCACAAAATTTGGGCGTAAGAATGGGCTTGAAAACACGGAGCTACGTCGAATTTTTGTTTGAAGGTCGAAAGAAAACAACAGCCCAACCGGCAGTACATAGTATAAATGTATCAATGTGCAGGAATCAGGGCTCTCGACGAAACATTTGCGCAAGAGGCCAGCGAGAACAGGTCCATTCGGGGTCCATTCAACGCTGGAGTACCCTCGAAGTCGGCAGTGATGCTAAAGATTTCGAACGTTCCGTCCAGAGCCATTGGCGCGCTCCACATGGTGTACGCAGTATCGGGAGCCCCTGCCTCGGATCCGGAGGGGCGCGGGACGTCAATTTCCTGGACGATCGGGCGGCCAGTGTCATCGAGAGCCTCCGCAACGACGTATACTTGCTTCGGGGTGACGCCTTTGCGCACCTGTGTTTGCGGCGTCGGCATCAGCCCATATAAACATATCCATAACCGCAACACCACACGCACCGCAACGTCCAACTGTCCCGTGATGCCGTCGTTGCCCAAGTCCATGCACGACGAAGCAGACAGAACCACGCTATCCTGCAGCGCGAATCCAAGCCCCCCTTGGTCCTCCAATGTGTCGTCTACGACAAAGCGCATGGTGGTAATGCCGGCGGTGGCGTTGAGCGCCAGAGGCGGGTTGCCCTCGTTGGGGCCGAAGCCATAGAACGCGCCAGTGTGGCGCCCGCCGCTGTTGGAGAAACTCCCCGCAGCGGGCATTGTGATATTATTCGTGCCGCCGAAGTGGTCGTCCCAGAGCATACGAACCGTGTGATTTTCATCTCCGGTCAAGTTCCAGAACTGTACAAAAGAAAAGAAAAGATCCAAGTTAGTCCATCTGTCCAAATAAAGGAGAGAATATGACTGGATGCATTAGTACGTACCCGGACGCTACCAGACAATTGTAGCGTTTCTCCAGCGAGGATGAACTTGGTAACGCTGGGCTTGACGTGCAGAGGATGGATGACCTCAGTGAGCTGAACACCGCTAGGCACCGTATCAATCATACGCGCGAACAACTCTGCACACGTCGATGCAAAGAGGTCCGGCGAGTCCGAGAATCTGCGCCCCAGTCAGCGTCCGACAATAATGCGCTTCATACTTTGAACAAGAATGCCGACAACGCACGAGTGCATGGTAACGTTCCCGTCGCTGCCGAAAATTCGCTTGTCGGAATTCGTCGTATCGTTAGAGCCAACAACCAGTGGGTTCTGTGTCGAGCCTGAAATATACTCGATTGCGCTGCCAGTGAGGGTTAATGGCATGATAAGGAACATGGAGCAGACGCACACGTTGTTATCGAACAGCACGGAGGAGGAGTCGAAGTGCACGACGGATTCAGTGCTGTTTGGATCGGTCAACTCTGGCACAATATCGGGGAACGGATCGTGTTGGACACCGCCAAATGTGTGTCTGGCACAAGTGAGTGAGCTGCGGCGCTGTGACAGTGAAATGTGTGTACTCACCCGCATGCCACCAGTCCAATCATTTCGGTCTGCGTGAACCCCTGGCGGGCAAAGGACGCAATGTGGGAGTCCAGGTCGTCCTGTGGTTGAGGAACGCCAGGGGGACTGGGCTCCAGCGCGTCCACGCGTCCGCCACGGAATGCAATTTCTGGGCCCCCGCTGGATTGCAACCCAGCGTCAGCACGCTGGTCACGGGCGGTAGATCAAACTAAATGGGACCCACCAATTCTCGACGGCGATGACTAACCCGATGGCGAGCATGTCGGCGACTACAAGCCAACGCCGACAACAATCAATATTAGCGTCGATCAAATATGCGGACGCACCGGAAACGTAACGGTTGGCCTGGTCGCCGACGACATTTACAGTAAGTTGAAGGCCGTCTCCGGAATTCTGTAAGACCATGGCGCGTTAGCAGTGGTCAGCGCACGCAGGAGAAACGCACCTCAGGTCGCGCCAGCTCTTCCGCAAAACGGATCGAGCCGTCCATGCCCCCGGTGCCGTCGGTGGCGTTGTGCGTCGCCATGTCGTGATACGCCTGTACAAAATTAAGCTCAGCTGAAGTTCGCGCCGGAGGTGCGCGTCTCACCGTGCGAATCCAGTCAGCGGCGTCGGACCTTCCGGTGTGACCTGGGGAGCCCCCGCGGAGGAAAAAATCGCAGGGCTGGACGAAGGGTGCTAGCGCCTGTTCGAAGCGCATTTCTTCCAGCGCATCGAGCTGGGGTGAAGGCCAGATGTATGCTCTTGTACTAGTAGCCGCAAGGCAGGCAAAAAGGGCAAGTCTGAGCATTTTTTATTGCGAAGAAGCCCCCAGACCCCTTTTCAAGCCCATCGAATGCGGAATGCGGCGACCGCTGGCCGTAGATGGATTTCCCTAGTCTTGTCGCTTTGGTTTCGGGAGTGATCCCATCGTTACGTTGCTGATGTACCGTTCTGGTCGGTCAACTGGGACAGGACGTGCTGAGGTTCTTTCCGACGGAATAGGCCAGAAAAAACCCTAAAATAAAAAATCGAAAGAAGACTTACTCACATTTCTTTTATACTCGGAATGGGCCACACGATAAATACCCTACGAATTTTGCGAGGCACTTTTTTGTCCCACGTTCTGCCAGAAGACTGCTGCGGCAGGCTGCGGCCCTGTCCACATGTCAATTCGGTTGGCTGGGATCAGCGACATCGATGAGATGATGAGATACGCATCATCGAGAAAAGAAGCATTCGGATCGCAAGCTTACGGCATTACCAAACTTGAACAGGTTTGAGTTGAATAGAGCTGGTTGGCAACAGCCCAAAATGAAAATGGGTTAAAACTAAGCGAGAGTTGAGCAAAGGACTTGCGTCTGTACCTGGCTTTGGGGATTCGCCCCAGGATTGGATGTGTTGAACGTAATAAACGAGCAAGAAAGTGAGAAACCCTACACACCGGCGATTTGAGCATATTGGATGCCTCTGACGACACTGGACAGAGCGCTCAACGAAACAGATCAATAAAAAAAAAAAGCATCCCTACTCCAATTAGATTCGGACGCCGGGAGTCGAACCCGGACTGCAGATACGAAGCCGAGAAATTGATCCACTGCATATTGATCGTGAGCGTGCACTTGTGCACCACGTCCGAGTTACTTTGCTACACATGGGGATAGAAAGGTGAGTCTCTCTCTGCGCGTAATACAGGAGTGCAATGAGGCAGTTTTACCTACATAATTATGATAGGTTTGAAGAGATCATATCACCCGAGGCTCCCGGCGTAATGGAATGAAGTATGTGAATTATGTTAGAAAAGAGACGTAGCTCAGGACTCCAGGGGAAAAAATCGTTGATTCGCACGGATTCCGAACACCGGGAGTCGAACCCAGGCCTCCCGCTTCATATTTTTACCCCAAGAATGGCAAATGTGAGCGGGCGTGTACCGTGCACCATGTCCGAGTTTCTAAGGTTGGCGTGTAGGGCACCGAGATTCAGTTATTAGGAGTACTGTGAAGAACTTTGGTCTCCCGTGCAGGCGAGCGATAAGATGAGGCGAAGGCCTCTGAGTAATTA
This sequence comes from Mycena capillaripes, assembly GCA_029204075.1. Taxonomy (NCBI): domain Eukaryota; kingdom Fungi; phylum Basidiomycota; class Agaricomycetes; order Agaricales; family Mycenaceae; genus Mycena; species Mycena capillaripes. The sequence goes on from JARHKZ010000001.1 coordinate 3,649,460, forward strand.
GCGAAATAAAGAGCAGAAAAGGTTACTGGTTACTGGATGCGTTCTCTGGGGTGTTCGGGCATGGTGTTCGTTCAGAAAAGGGGCCGAGAGAGAGTACTGATTCGGACGCCAGGAATCAAACCCGGTCTTACCGCATGAAGTTACCCCTGTGTTCAAGCTACGAATAGTGGGCGTGGGCCGTACATCACGTCCGAGTTTTACCTCTTGCCACGGATTCAATAAGAAGGTTTGGAAATATGATCAGTGGAAGCACGGTTCATGCAGTCCGAGGTACCCTCCTTTTTCTGAGTGCTTACAGGAATACGAGGATGTGATCAACTATTTTCTGGCACTCATTAAAGGGAAGGAAAAAGCGGACTCGTCATCGAATTTCGAACGCTGGGAATCGAACCCGGTCTTCCTGCCTGCATGGGATATGTAGATACACACACCATACACTGCTAGCAGGTAACCTCGTCCAGGCTACTCTCGAGGTGGCGAGGCGTGACACACGGAGAGGAGTCAGTTTTGCCGAAATTGGAAGAGATTATTTTACTCGACTGGCTGGCGCAAAGAAATGACGCCGAATAAGTTACTTACAGGATGGTCAAGAGAAAACACGTACCTGGGGACTTGAAAAAAATTCCGAGCGATTGGAACTATTTCGGACACCGGGAGTCAAACCCAGGCCTCCTGCTTTGTATTGTTCGTTCGAATGCAGCAATCTGAGCAGGCGTGCACCGTGCACCATGTCCGAGTTTCTGAGGATGGTGGGTAGTGAGTGGGAGAATTGAGGGATTCTCGGTGTCCTGCACAGACGGAGGTGGAGCGAGCAAAGGTCTCTGAGTATGAGTAATTATAATTACCGAAATAAAGACCAGAGAAAGGTCGTTGGATGCGTGCTCTGTGGTGCCGGGGTATTGTGCTCTGTCGGAAAAAAAAAAGCATACAATCTTCAACTCGGATTCAGACGCCGGGAATCGAACCCGGTCTTTGCCACATGAAGCTATCCCGATGCTCAGACTACGAATAGTGGGCGTGCACCGTGCACCACGTCCGAGTTACACCTCTCACCGGAGTTTGGGGTTGATAAGACCGGTTTTTTTTGGCACGGATTTAGTGAGAAGCCTTTGAAAATATGGTCAGTGGGACGCGGATCGTGGGGCGCTGGTTGCACGGGTGATATCGCCCGAGGCTCCTGGCGTAAAGACCTTGATAACGAATTATGTGAATTATGACAGAAAGATCAAAGTAGGAAAAAAGACGTACCTTAGGACTCCCACCACCGAAAAAAATTGCTTCGACATTCAGGTTTTATTTCGAACACCGGGTGTCGAACCCAGGCCTCCCGCTTCGTACGTCTGGCGTACGATGTAACAATAGCGGGCGTGCACCGTGCACCATATCCGAGTTTCCGAGGTTGGACATGTGAGTAGGAAATTTCGCAGACCTGACGGGAGGTGGAGTGAGGCGAACGTCTCCGAGTAATCAGCGCAATAAAGAGCAGAGCCACTGCGGTGTTCGGGTAACTTATGGCGTTCTTTCTAAAAAAAAAGACTATTCGAGGTGGCGCACATTCGGACGCCGGGAATCGAACCCGGTCTTTGCCACATTAAGGTGTCCCAATGGTCAAGCTACCAATAGTGGGTGTGCACTGCACCACGTCCGAGCTACACCTCTTACCGGAGTTTGGGGTTGATAAGACCGGTTTTTGGCACGGATTCAGTGAGAAGCCTTTGAAATGATGATCGGTGGGACGCGGATCATGGAGGGTTGGTTGCACGGCCAAGGCTCCCAGCGTAAAAAGATCTTGATAACGAATAAGTTGGATGAATTATGTATGACAGAAAGATTAGAAAAAGGACGTACCTTAGGACTCCCACCACCACCGAAAAAAAAAATGCGTCGACATTCAGGTTTTATTTCGAACACCGGGAGTCGAACCCAGGCCTCCCGCTTCGTACATTTTGCGCACATTCTAACAATCGCGGGCGGGCACCGCGCACCATGTCCGAGTCCGAGTTTCTGAGGTTGGTCTGTAGTGGGACATATGAGTAGGGAATTTCTTGGTGTCCTGCGCAGACGGAGGTGGAACGAGGCGAAGGTCTCTGAGTCCGAGTAATTATAATTACCGAAATAAAGACCAGAGAAAGTTTGTTGCATGCGTGCTCTGTGATGTTGGGGTCTTGTGCTCTTCCGAGAAAAAGAGTGGAAATGGCTGTGCGAATTCGGACGCCGGGAATCGAACCCGGTCTTCCCGCATGAGGTTAAATCATTACCACGCAACCAATGGTGGGCGTGCGCCGTACACCACGTCCGAGTTATACCTCTTGTCTGAGTTTGGGCGTAACAAAACTAGTTTTTGGCACGGGAGCTTTGAAAATATGGTCGGTTCACGGAGCGTTGGTTGCACGGGAGTTGCTCGTGAGAGTGAAGAGAAGATCTGGGAAAAAGGGATTCCTGTAAAAGACTTGGATGAAAAAATGCATTTGAATCTTCCATGGGCAGGACGCAGATCATTCGCCTTCGCAGAATAGCAGGTCCGAAATCACTGTATTGTTCGTTCACCGAAATACATGGGTAAGGTAGTATGGCCCAGATTGAACTTGAAAGTTGGAAAGACTAGCTACTTTTCATAGGCCCGCGTCGAGTACGGTTACTCATCCCCGTCAAATCATCGTGAGCAACGAGTTTCATTTCCGGAGGACCGGTGGTTCGACTCCACACGGGGGCATTATCGTTTTGTGTCTTCAGTTTTTTTTTCTTTGCTTCCGTCAAGAGTCTGGCCAGCATCAGAGTCTACTCTCAGGCGAGAAGCAAGAGAGCTGGAGAGAGAAATTAGAGAAAAATCAGAAGAGATGAAGCAAGCGGCATTTATTATTTGAAGCCATTTGAAGAGCACAGAAAAGACGAAAGTCGAGCACAAGCCCGGCCAGTTTGATCCCATCAGCAACGCTTGTAGTTGCGCTTGTTTGCCCACAGCCTCCTGCGTTCTACTCCCACCACCGACGTCATGCATAGTACTCCACTGGCAAGCTGCACGTATAAAAGGGGCGGCTCTTCAGCAGGATGGGGCTAACACTAAGTACCCTGCTTGGACTCGTCAAAACTCTGCCAATTTCTTTGGCTATTTGACTGCGAAAACCACTTCCCGTCTCAATTCTCTGCTTTACCTCTGCAAGTGCGCGTTACAATTAGTCAAGGATGACCACAATACACACCTCGACACCCAATATGGTCCCGACTATTCCCTCGGGCACGCTCCCGCAGACACCCGCGAACGAGTGGGCGGATGGGATGAACGACCTTATCAGCGGGCATGTTACACGCACGCCCGTTGGCACGCCTGGCCCTGCCGTGCCCGGCGCATTCCCCAGCCACCTTGAGCCCGATCCTGTACCCAACTCCACAGGTACTGCGAATGACGCATCTATGGGCGCGCATGAGTCGCTCTTCGCGACCGCGCAGTCCTTCTTACCCACCCTTGCCACTGCGAAGGCGTACCTGCCCCAAGGAGTAGCTGCGTACCTGCGTGCGTCTCTTGCATCCCTCACTGCTTGCAATTCGTGCTCATTTCTCTCTTTAGCTTCATCAGAAACGCTGACCACACCCGCCTCCGAATCCTCTCTCCCCCCATTACCGCCCTCGTCCTCGTCGCTCTCCTCGACGTCGACTCTCCCGCGACAAGACAGCTCTGCAGGCACATACTTCCCCTCCACAGACCCCGACCCGAGCCGCACCGCCACAGGCGACTCCGCCGCACTCAGCACGAGGGCTCACACCGGGCACTCCTCCTCCGCCATCCCCCCTCCTTCTCCCTCCGCAATCCCCCCACGTCCCGCATCGGGTCTGATACCCGCCCACCCCGGTGTCGCGCGCGACTCGCAGTCTGCGTTCACGCACGACAGCGGCCCGCAGGTGCAGTCCCCCCTCCCACAAGAGCTTGCGGACGCGGACTCAGGGAGCAGCCCCCGCCCGCGCGCCACCTCGGGCCTCCTCCCCTCGCACCCCGCCGCACCAGGCGCCGCACAAATGCACGCCCAGCGCACACACGCGCTCCAGGGTCCCGTCCTCACGCCCACGCCCACGCCCACCCCTGCCGACCTATCCACGCCCTCCCTCGTCCACACCGCGTCCACGGGCGGCGACAGCGGGTACGCCGCCTCCACCGAGACGGAGCTCGCGACGCCCGGCTCGGGGCCGCTGCTGTCGCCGCCCGTCGCGGCGCCGGAGATGGTGCCCTCGTATGCGCAGCAGCCTGCTTACGGCGCTGCTGCTGCTGCACCAGGCGCCGGGCTCCAAGGCTCCTCTGCGCTGAACTCGTCGAGGGTGGTGGATAACGTGCCGACGGGCGACTTCGATGCGCCTTCGGGAGAGGGCGAGGGGGACGCTCCGATGTCGGGCGTGCAAGGCTCCACTGCGCTGAACTCGTCCCAGCTGGCGGATAACGTGCCGAGGGGGGACCTCAACGCCCCGCCTAAAGAAACAGAGGGGGACGCGCCGACGTTGGGTGTGCAGGGCTCCGCTGCCCTCAACTCCTCCCAAATGGCGGACAACGTCCCCACGAGCGACCTCTCGGATGTCAGTGGGCAGGGCTCCTCCGACGGCGATGGCGTCGTGGGTGGAGGGGAAGACCAGGACGCCGATGCAGAGGAGGGCGACGCGCACGCGAAGGGGAAGGGGAAGGGGAAGAAACCGAAGCTGTTGCAGCGGCTGAAGGAGAAGATGCATGTCGGCCATGGGTCTGCGTAGGCTAGCCGGCTGTGTTGGGACTAGTGCTTTGTATCGGTCGATGTAATACGGTTTTTGTATGGTATTTCTGCGTTAATGTACAAGTACTACTGGATCAAAAAAAAAAGCAGTGGCAGGGCTTGACTTGGTATTCGGATGCTGGGAGTCGAACCCAAGGCGGCCCGCCTCAATGACAAACTCGCAACAAGCCATTGCGAGCGGGTGTGCACCGTGCACCACATCCGATTTATTGGTCAGTGTGGGTAGCTTGACTTCATGGTACGATTTGTTTGGGGGCAGAATCTTCGGAGGTAAAAAAGCAGCAAAAAAAGATTTCTTCGCATCAACATGATTCGGATGCTGGGAATCGAACCCAGGCTTCCCGCTGCAGCACATTCGAATATTTTGCTATTGCGAGCGGGTGTGCGCCGTGCGCCACATCCGAGTTATTTCTCATTGTGGGTGCCTTGAGTTCATGTTAGAGTTTTTGGGCAGAGGATGAGGAGGGCAAAAAAAATAAAAAATAAAACAGTAAAAAGGCTTTATGGTTTAATTGATGTATACGGTTACAGTATTTGGATGCTGGGAGTCGAACCCAGTGCTGTGCAGGATTCACATGCGTACTGTATTGCAAGCAGGTGTACACCATGCACCACATCCGATTTATTTCTCGAACATGACTTATGGGAGATGTGCCAACAGGCCCGGTTTGGATTACCCATCGACGGCGTGCACGTGGAGACGACTCGGAACAAAGCGATATATGATATCTCTTATGAAGCTGAATGTTCTCGGAGCCCGACGGAGTCACAGAGCGAGCGTGAATTGGCCTAGGGTGTCTGAGAGATCCCCTCTTAAATGGATTCAGAGATCAAGTTGTCGCGAATGTTGAGCTTCACCTTTTTGGAGGACGAAGACGAAACACAGCAAAGCCTTTGATCTCCTTCGCCCCATTTCCTGATAGCTTTACTGTTCAACTGGAGGTCCCGGGCCGGACACAGACGCGGTCATGTGATGAGTTTGAGTGAGTTTGGAAGCCGAAAAGGACAGGTTCTTCAAGTTTATGTCAAAGTTCGAAAGCGGTGAAAGTAACTTATGTATCTAGCAGTCATTTGGTCATCACATTGGCGTATTCCACACCTTTAATCCATACCTTCTCAATGTTCCGTGTCACCGAGATATTCGCGATAGGATCCCCAGAGATCAACAGTAGGTCCGCCCGCATCCCCGGAGCCACCAGCCCCCGGTCGAATAGTAGATTGTGCCGTGCAGCTAAACTCATCACCAGTCTGCCCAGAGACGGCAAAATCTTCGTGCAAGCACGTTGCCGTAGGCAGACTGGTACAACTCGGGCTGTGCGAAAGGGCTGAGCGCGGAGTTTGAAATATTTTTCTTTTTAACTCAAGTCTTTCAATTTACCTGCTTTATGAAAGGTGTAAAGGGGTGATTGATTCCAGGGATTATAATCTTTACTTCTGCTGGTTCAGACTTTTTTTCAGCCCCCTGGGGGGCAAGCACCAAATGACCACTTTTATACGGGAATTGATGGCTCTGCTCAGCCACTGTGATGCCGGTGATCGGCACCACTCAAAATTTCAAACTCAGGCTCAGCCCTTTCGCACAGCCCGAGTTGTACCAGTCTGCCTACGGCAACGTGCTTGCACGAAAATTTTGCCGTCTCTGGGCAGACTGGTAACGAGTCTACCGTGCAGCCAAGACCACACGAAGTGCCTCAACAGTGGAAAGACCTGCCTGTACGAGCAGCTCGAGCTCTGTGTGGAGGCTACTTCCGTACGCTAATGCGAATGGGCCCACGCCGTTATTTGAGTCTGTACCCGCAAGAATGGGGACTCCCGCAGCATGGAGGAGCGCAGCGTTTGCCTTTGCCATAGCGAATCCCGGAGCACCGTCGGGCTTCCCACCTGTGGCCAATTGTTGGAAGATTGAGAGAGTGGGTACAGAGACAATGCTCTGGGCGAGGAAGCGAGTAATCAGCGAAGACACTGCGTTCCGACTCCCCGTACCACTCACCTAACTCTACCAATCCTACATGTACTTACATGTGGCGAGGTTTGTCTACATGTGGCTACCTATGTGTACGCAGGTATGTACACTCACCTTCGGCTATCTAATCCTAGGTCCACTTACGTGCTTCTACGTCGCGTAGACACAGCCTTGGCTACCTTCGGCTACGTGCGGCTACGTAGGTCTACATACGTGCCCCGTCGGCAAGGGAGGTTTGACGTGGTCCGACAACGGCCGATCACCTACTTGTGCCGACATCAGTCAACTGCTGTGGCCGACCCTGATCGGCTGTTGTCAGCCCATGCCGACCCACGCTGTCGATGGCACCACGGAACACAGCGTCTACATGCGTCTACGGCATGAACTGATGTAGACTAACGTAGACCGAGGTAGGAATAGTTTGTCTACATGGCCCATCGTCTACGGGGGTAGACACACCCTCTGTCTACGAGGGGTCGGAACGCAGTGAGAGTTGAGGGGCAGATCCGCCGGGACGTGGTGGGACTGGTCCACCCCTGCGGCTAAAACCCGATCCACGGCGGCATAGTCGGCTGCATGACCTACAATACGCAGGCCATGGGCGTGGGCCAAGACGACCAAGGCATCCATCGTCGCCTGGCTTAGAATGGGCAAGCCGAGGTCTTTGGCGACGAGTTTTATGAAGGCGGCCCCAGCAGCGTACTGCTTGGCAACGAACCGGGGCGCGTCAGATGGGGAGGTTATGGTTTCGTTTGGACGTAGACCCAACATCATCGCGTGCGTGCTATTGGGTACATTGGCGCTCAGGCCGGAAAAGCGCACATCGGGAAGACCGCTGTGATTTGTTAACGAGTCGCAGACGGGATAGCAGCAATAGCGGTGGTAATCCCATAGGAAGCAAAAGCCTCCAGGTGATCCACGAATTGCGGGTGAGTGTGAGCGTCGATGAGACCGCTAAGCAACACACCGCCGTTTCCATTGACTACCGTGGCTCCTGGGGCATCGGATACGATAACCCCCCGTTGATGAATACGGTGCCGAGGGGCAGGAGTTTTTCGCTGTCGAAGACACGGACATTTGTAATAGCTGTCTTCACCGGCGTCGAGCTATGTAGCACCATTTACTAGGATTGGTAAATACAGGCATCAGTTCAAGACAGATACCACTGTACCTTGCCGGGCGTTATTTGAACGCGCGATTTGAAACCCCTCATCGTAACTCCGTACCGGTACGGAGTGTTCTGCATGAGGCCCGGGACAAGAGTACGCTGGAAGAGCCAGGAGAGCGACTGTAAACAGGGCGAGTACGTTGAACATGGTGGAGGTAAGTACTTACAGTGTTTCGTCCTGGGAGTTTATATAGTCCGCCAGTTGCTAGCCGATATTCATGGGCGAGATACTGGGACCGGAAGACATCCGCGCGGAGGGTTTACCGACGAGTCAGCTGGGTTTACGCTGTTAAGGATAACATCCGGTGGTAGACGTGAGAGAACACGGATGATTTCATTGGATCTCTTCTACATTTTCTCATCATAGCTCGGCACAGCGTGAGAAAAGATTAAGCTCGACAAGAGCCTTGACAAGAGCAAATGATACGGAGTATTATGGACGTTATTCGGGATTTTGGAGAGAATAGGGCCAGTCAGAGTAGGCGATTAAGGCGCGATTATGGACGACGATTCAAGAACGATTATGAATTAATTAAAGCGTGGGATAATCGCCAGAATCGTGAGTCGTTGAGAATCGTCGAATCGCCTCTCACTGGGGGCAAAAGACGACGCACTCGGAAATCGACTGCTTCCAACGCATTCAGTCAACATTTGGGCAGATTATGAAAGAAAGGTGCCAATCAGCTTTATGGCACCTTTGTTTCTGAGGGGTGACTCACGGAAAAACAAAGGTGCCATAAAGGTGATTGGCACCTTTGTTCCTCGGGATTCCTGCATGCCAACTGAATGCGTTGGAAGCACTCAATGTCCCAGTGCGTCGTCCTTTGCCCCCGGTGTCTGGAGGCGATTTTACGACGACGATTCACGATTATAGCAGCGATTCCGGACTTGATGGTCAATCCTTACTTACCGCAGATTTATCTAGAATCACATCAAAATCCGGGGCGGTCAGAATTGGTGGATTAAGCTGCAATTATGCATGATTATGGTGTTTTAAAAATTCCATAATCATCGCAGAATCGTGGCCATAATCGTTCGTGAATCGCCTACTCTGACCCTAATACAACTGTTAAAGATAGGACAGGGTAAGACTGAGAAAGATATTCTTAGGACGGCAGAACAGCGTGTGGCGTAAGCAGTTACAGCTAATCTCGGTACCTGAGGTGCGAATGAAAAAAATTCCATTTTGGGAATTTTTTGATCCCTGGGACCGATTCACTAATATCTCAACAAGTTGACATCAGATTGACTTGAAACATAGCTAGTTCTTTCATAATAATTCCACTGCAATTTGTGATAGGATTAAATTTCCCAAAATATATATTCTTTAGCAACCTAGCTCAAACAGTGGGTTTTGCTTTGAGCACGTCCCAGTCGAGCTAAACTTTTTGCTAGGAGGATTTATGTACAGTTCAAAACATCTCATAGGATTGGAAGTGTCAATTTATACCATGGGATCCTGCAATTGTACTCGGACACAGCTGCATTGGGAAATATTGAGTCAAGACAAACTCATGAATAAATTGACATTTCCAATCCTATGAGACATTTTGAACCGTACATAAGTCCTCCTAGCAAAAAATTTAGCTCGATTGGGAGCCATCTGGACCTGGTAGGATGTGCTCAAAGCAAAACCCACTGCTTGAGCTAGGTTGCTAAAGAATATATCCTGTTTTCTCACACAGCCAGTTGTAGTCTGCCATGACACGAGTTATGCAAACAATAAGTCGATTCTGAAAAATGAAGGTGATTAGTCCACATGTACAACCAACATTAGACAGCTTGCGCAAAAGCCGCACGAGCCGTGTGCGGCTTTTTTGCATTGCGCAGAGCCGCACGGAAACCTTTAATTTGATGGGCGTAGCATATGTTTATGAGTGGGATTAGTATCATTTTGCCCTACAGTAGCCGTCTGCAGGCATATGACATGTTGTCGGGTACAGATATGACATCATTGATATCATAGAACCCAAGTGGCGAGGTGGAGTGGATGTCGAAGCAGTATTGATGCAGTCAAATTCTGGCTTTCCCATGCCTGGGCCACCATGATGTCCACAGAATACACAGATTCTGGTCATTACAGGCCAGTTTCAACTCCGAAATGGTACTTGTTAACGTAATAATTCATATAACCTCTGCAGCTCTGCGCAATGCAAAAAAGCCGCACGCGGCTCGTGTGGCTTTTGCGCAAGCTGTCTATTATCTGGGAAGAGCTCCTGCTTTAATCATTCATGCGAAACTTACCATGCATCTAAACACTCTTAAGACACAGATTCCGAGCTCGATAAGGGGATGTGAGGTTGCAAAGTGGCCCAGCAACTGCTTGTGCTATATAAGCTGGAGGATTGGCCCTGCTAGAGCATCTGTTTGCTCTAAAGCAGTCTTCTTGCCAATAATTCTATTGCAAACTTAGCTTACCTTTGCATCTAATCTCACCCTTCCATGTAATCCCCAACAAAAATTATTAAGACAGAGTGAATGGGATAAAAAGTCATTTGATGACCTTTATATAGGAGTCTCAGCATTGAACTTCAACTTATTAGGAAATGTTTTCAACATGAGTTTGCTATGTCAAAACAAAAAGTCGTCCTCGTTTGGGATGTAAGCATTGCAAAATAACAAGTTTAAAAATGAATTTCTAAGACTTGTAATGGTTCCTTCCTTAATATGTATCAGACCACTGTATTCTTTGAACGCCTACATGAACATTATTTGAGTCACTGACAACAGACTCACTATTAGCTGATTTTCTTTAATTGGTTCTTACTTATAGTTGATGGCGTAGTGAGCGGCAGTAATCCCGGGCACGGTCACATGCAGAGTACCATGCAGAGTGCGGGGATCCATCCGGATGGGGTTTGGCTCGGCGGGAGGAACATCGGAGGATAGCGGAGGTCCGACTGGAGGTTGGATCGGAGGATCGGGTGTCCGAAACGGGGGTTCCCCTGACAATAGTGACTGACAAGTCACGGGGTTTGAACTACATTAGTTTGATGGTTTAAACTATGGTTCAAACCATGGTTTAAACTGTACAGCTAGGGGCCAGCTCCATAGGAAAAATAGTCATGGTTTAACTGGTTTAAACTGAGGGGCATTGTAGGACACGATGCGGTTTAAACTGGAACCCAGCTGTTGCTGCATCACATACAGTATTATTGAGTTTATTGCTGTTCCTCCAGAAGTACAGTGGAGGTCAGACTTGGAGTGATCATACTTTCATGTATGAGGTCCTTGAGGTGTTCTACACTGTCCCTGTGTTTCGATTAAATGCTTGAGGCACTCCTGGATTGAGGTGACTGATTTCCGCTTTTTTGTGTTTGATTTAGTTCTACCACGGCAACCCACCAGTCAACCATGAGCTTGGCTATGAAAATGCAGAAGGGCCCAGGGACGAGGGTGTATTTCGAACTTTGTACACCGGGACAATTCCTGGAAACCGGCGTTCCTGAGCGGGACTGGCCGTGTAATTCTACCTACCTACCTACCAAGTGACAGCATGCAGCCACAGGTAATTGCTGTTTTCAGACAGTTTCCCACGGTTGACCCCGTAACACGGATGTTGATCACTATAGCACGGACTCAGCTGGCTATGGTGTTCAATTTCCGAATATACTCCCGCTGCTTGAGGTTTCTGGATCAACTCTCTTACTCCGAGTCAGATTTACTCCACTTGGAAACAGGATTCATTCCAAATTGGTCCAAATCATGTATCCACAAAAGGCAGAACTTTCCTTCAAAAGACTACACACGGGCTGTATAAGCAGCGCAATCTATCTTCCATTTCTATCTGCTGCACTTTTGATGCAGTCCCTGAAGGGAAGAATGTAGTGTTAGTTGAGACTTTTCATGAGCAACCTGAGAGATCCAACCTGCTATCCCCCCCCAAGAAAACAGGAAATTGATGCTACTTCTACTGCATACTAATTTGACAGTGAGAGTCACCTTCAGAAACTTGCACAAAGAGCGAGCATATCCTTCTCGACAACCACTGCGTTGGCGAAGTTGAAGCTCACACCACATACAGTGAATAACAATATTCCACAGAGCATTGAACAGGAATGATTTGAGTCAAGGTTTTTTGACCTTCGTTGCCTGTAGATCCCCACTTTCTAGGGCCCTCAACGTCAAGAGACTGATGAATGCGGGCAGATAAGATCCTCCTGGGTAATGACCTGAAGAGCTTGAGGGGCCATGACCACATTATCCATACGACTGAATCCCCTACATTTATCAAGATTTTGTTCATTGTAAGGTTGGAAATTCAAGTCGAAATAATAGACAGCTATTCTGACCATGTGTTAGCAAGAGCTGTGAAACTTCCAGTTAAAATCTGATGCAGCAAATGAGCTCCCCAATCAGACCCGTCAACTAAGTGTCACAGTCAAGACTAAATCACGTCCAATATCAAAGATAAAGGATTGGGGAGTGCAATGTGTATAGTTCAAAAGTGGATGGAATAAAAGGTTAACTACTACAAATGACTAGCTACTGGTTTTATAGTGTTTATTGACCCGTGTGAACTAAAATATAAATATACTACAATAACCCGTAACCATGTGTCGTAAATGCATTGTCCATGACTTCTGTCCAAAGTTATTAATTATGCATGTGTTCCTCATGTGAATCGTCCCTCATCCATGTGTTCTTACAAAGTGACCAGTAACCTCATGTATGAGGTGTGTTTGTCCGGAATGTTCTGGAATGTTCTAAGGATATCAATAAGCACTCAGATTAGATAGGCACATGATTAGATAAGGTGTTGGAACAATTAGATACTGTTGAATCGGGACAGGACATTTCTGCCGTTCTGGCGACCTGACCGATATAAAATGAATATACTCGAAACTGAATGCTGTATACTTACCATGTCCTTGACACGGTCCAAGCCAGTATCCACGGTATCGTGAACCTGTTTGGACCACATTTTGGCGGTGGTGTGGAATCCTCTGTTTGGAAGCCATTCAGGCCAATATTTCACTCACAATTCCTCCCAGCTTGGACTTTACATTTGATAAACGTGTTGAGGATACTCACAAAGAGGTATTGTGTCTACGAGAAACGCAGCTGGGGTTGAGTTCATATATAGTTGCTGCTCCGTCCTGTATCACGGAACGGTGGTTGTTGGATGGCAAAGCCACCTGTGGCAGTGGACATACCACAACCACGGAGCAGAGGGCCGATGTTGTAAGGGCAACCACGAAGGCCCGAGGTACTCAGGGACTGACGTGGGGGATCCAAAGGTTAATTGACGGTTGCTAAATATACAGAGAAGCATATCTGACGTGGGGGATCCAAAGAGAAGAAACTCTGAGGATTCCCACGTCAGCCGTGGGTATAAGTAAGCTACTAGCTAAGACCATGTGACCGGAGTGATCGGCAGATGTCCCGGGCTCGGTCACATGCGAGGTGCCATCGGGGGTCCCCCTGGCAGGTCACGTGCCGGCTTCCGGTACCGGTTCCGGTAGACCGGTGACCGGGAGAGCGACCGGAAGGACCGGAAGGGCGTTGGATGGGGGTCGGGACGGGGGTTCCCCTGACATCACCCCCCCCTTGGAATGCGGCGCCCCGACGCATAGACCGGATGCGAAGGGAGGGATCCCGGAAGGGCAGGGAGTCGAAGGCGGCGACGGCAATGGTGCGTGGTTTGGCTGGGTATTTCCGGTAGAACTCGGCGACAGCTTCCGGGGCGAAGAGGTCGGAGTGTTTGACCCATTGATTGTGCGAGTCGTCGTACCCTTTGAAGCGCACCATGAAGTAGAGTGACTTCCAGCGCACCTTTGCATCAAGGATCTCTTCGACTTCCCATTCCGGAGCATCACCGGGTGCGTCCGGCAGGACCGGAGCCGGCTCGTTGTAGCCGGGCCGTCCCTCGAAAGGGTCGTCTTCCGTGAGTTCCAACTTCGCGACCGGAAAGACCGGGTGGAGCCGGGAGAGCCGGGGCGGGAGTTCCAGCTTGTACACACCGCGACCGACGACTTTGATGACCTTGAAGGGGCCAAGCCGTCGGTGCGAGAGACCGGGGGACGGCCGGGTCATCTACATGTTCGACGCGTCGAGCCAGACCCGGTCGCCTACCTTGATCTCCGGCGCAGGGGTGCGCCGGCGGTCGTAGTACCGCTTGTACTCCTCCTTGGCCTTGACCAGCACGGATCGGGCTTCAGAAACGCCAGAGGCGATCCGGTCGCGGAATTTGTTTACCGACTCCAGCTTCGAACGCAGCCCGTTTGGCTCAAACCCCATCCAGGGGAGCCGGCCGGTGTCGGTCATGAACGGGACTTGCTGCATGGAAGAGTGGATGTGGTTGTTGTAGGCGAATTCAGCGGCCGGCAAGAGGTCGTCCCAGTCATCCTGCATGTAGTTGGTGAAGATGTGGATAAACTGTTCCATCTCTTGATTGACGCGCTCGGTCTGGCCATCAGTCTGCGGGTGGTATACCGTGGAGGTCGCGGGCTTGACGCCGATAAGGCGCCAGAGCTCGGTGGTGAACTCTGCAATAAATTGCGGACCCCGGTCAGAGATGTACTTTTCCGGCGCACCATGGAGCTTCCAGACGTTCCGGTAGTTCAACCGGGCGGCGCCGACCACATCGATCTGGGTGTGACACTTCATGAAGTGGGCGCGCTTACCAAGGACATCGACCACGACCATGATCGCATCGTACCCGTGGGCCTCCGGGAGCTTGACGACGAAGTCGACCGAGACCGTGCTCCAGCGATCTTCGGGAACCTCGGTCGGGTGCAGCTCCCCGACCGGAAGCTTCCGGAGTGCCTTGGTCCGGCAGCACAGATCGCAGGTGGCGACGTACCGGCCGACGTGACGGGACAGCTGGGGCCACCAGTAGTTCCGAGAGACAAGCTCCAATGTCTTGAAGCGGCCGGCGTGACCAGCGACCCGGGTGTCGTGGTGCTGCTCCAAGATCCGGCGGCAAAGGTCCTTGTCCCGGGGGACAACAATCTTGCCGCGGAAGTAGAGCAGGCCGGCGTCGACGTGCCACTCGTCCGACCGGGTAGACCGGGACCGGCGGCCCGGAACCTTGAGGAGCTCGCGAGCCGCAAGGGCGACGGGATCCTCGAGGTCTGGTTCGTGCGAGAGTGCGTCACGGATGTCCCGGAGAATCAGGACTTCCAGACCGGCGACGACGACACCTTCCAAGGCGCGGACGTGGAACAGGTCGGGGCGTAGGAGCATGACATCCTCGTTATCCCGACCGGAACCGTGGTCCGGTCGCTGGGAAAGCGCGTCCGGTCGACCCATCGCGCGGCCGGGCTTGTGATGCAGGGTGAAGTCGAACTGGGACAGGTACAGGGACCACCGTGCCTGCCGCCGGTTCAAGTTCTGCGGCTTCCGGAAGTACTCCAGGTTCTTGTGATCGGTCCAGATCTCAACCGGGTGCTGCGAGCCTTCGAGGAAGTGTCGCCACTCCTCGAGGGCTCGGACGATTGCAAGCATCTCCTTGTTGTGGATCTCGTAATTGTGCTGGACCAAACTCAAGCTCTTGGAGAAGAAGGCGACCGGATGCCACTTCCGGTCCGCGCCTGGCTGAGAGAGAACGGCACCGGATGCGAAGTCCGAGCTGTCTGCTTCCACCCGGTAAGGTTGCGACTCGTCCAGGAGGATCAGGACCGGGTCAGTGGTCACCGCATCCTTGAGGTTCCGGAACGCGGCGGCCTCCTTCTCGGTCTGGAGCCACACCAAGCCCTTCTTCGTGAGGTCGAAGAGCGGCCGGGCGACGTCGGAGAACCCCCCGGATGAACCGGCGGTAGAAGTTCGTGAAGCCGAGGAACTGCTGCACGTCCTTCTTGTTCTCCGGCACCGGCCAAGCGGCGACGCCGGCGACCTTGACCGGATCCATCTTGACGTGGTCGTGCGAGATGATCACCCCGAGGTACTCAATCGATGATTTCTCGAACTCGCACTTCTCCGGTCGCAAGTAGAGCTTATGCTCCCGGAGCCGCCGGAGAACCTCCCGGACGATTTCTCGATGCCGGGCGAGGTCCGAGTGTGCGATGAGAATATCGTCAAGGTATACCATGACGTCGCCGGACAAGATGAGATCTTGGAAGATGTCGTTCATCATTGTCTGGAAGGTCGCGGGGGAGTTGGTCAGGCCGAAGTACATCACCAGCGGCTCGAAGAGTTCCCGGTTTGTCCGGAACGCGGCCTTCCACTCGTCGCCTTCCCGGATGCGGACATTGTTGAAGCCCCACCGAACGTCGAGTTTCGTGAAGTACCGGGCTCCCTTCAAACGATTAATAAGGTCGTTGGTGAGAGGGAGGGGGTACCGGTTCTTCATGGTCATCGCGTTAAGCGCCCGGTAGTCCTGTACGAACCGGAGCGCTCCGTCCTTCTTCTTGACGAAGAAGACCGGGGATGCCATCGGGGATTTCGAAGGCCGGATCCGGCCGGTCGTCAACCCCTCCTCGATAAACGCGTCGAGCTCGCGTTGCTCAAGGGGGAGATGGGGTAGACCTTGCAGTTGGCCGGTTTCGAATCCGGAACGAGTTCGATGGCGTGGTCCCACAACCGGCGCTCCGGAAGCGAGTCGAACGACTCTCGATTGAAGACATCTTCGAATTCTCGGGCCCACTCGGGAATTTCTTCTGTACTGGGCGCGGAGTTCTTAGCATGCGCTTCGGCCAGCCGCTGCGAGACGGTACCGGTCGCTCGGATGTCCTCCGGAGGGGAGAACCGGGTGTAGAAAACCCGATCACCTTCCTCAACGGAGTCATCCTCATCGTCCGAATCTTCCCGTCGTTCGGTCCGAGTTCCGGTAGGTCCTCATCGAACTCTTCGTCATCGTCCTCGCCGGAGCGTTCGTCCGTGTCGACGACACATATCCGGGGAACCGGGCCGGACCGGAGCTGCCGGAGGATCCGAGCGGAGACCTTGGCAAGCTTCCGGTCGGCGCGCGCCTCGGCGACACAGGTAGCACAGCACCCAGTAGGGCAGCGGCTCATTTAACCTCGCGGTTGGCCCAATCGATTTCCGGGTTGTGCTTCCGGAGCCAGGAGTAGCCCAGGATGAGCTTCTCCTTCCCGAGGCGGGTGACAGCGAACTGAGCACGCTCACTATGGCCCTTGTAGCGAAGGACCACATCTGCGACATCCCGAATGAAGCTGGCCTCGTTGGGAGAGCCGTCCACATTGTAGACCGGGATGGGCTGCGAGAGCCGGCGGACCGGAATCTTGTGCTCGGCAGCATACTCCGTGTCGATAAACTCGGAAGTAGCCCCGCAGTCCACCAAGCCGCTAAGCGAAAGCTTCACAGCGTCGGTGGTGGATTCGATCTCGAGAGGAAGCCGGAGGGAGTTACTGCTCTCCGAGGTGGCGGCAAGGGTAAAGTGTTTCGGGAGGCGGCGCTCCCAGGCAGTTTTCTTTTGGGGGCGCGGCGTCCGCGGGAGAGGTGGCCGGGGTTCCGGCTCGACCGGAGGGACCGGAACGACTGGAACGACCGGAGTCTCGATCGGTCTAGGGGGTGCGTCTATCGGTTCGGTGGATGCAAGAGATATATTGTCACACTCGTTACATAGGACAGCGAAACGATTAGGGGACGCGACAGAGGGTGCACCGCTCACTCTGCGCGGGGGGAGAAAATCCTCCGGCTCGGCGGCAGCGGCATGTTCCGCAGCGGCCTCCGTCAATGCCAGACGCGTGACGAGCTCATCGAGCAAGTCGTTCCCGAGTTGCCGGATCACCTCGTCCAAGACGTCAATTGACCGGACATCGACCGGCGCGGTACAGTCCCGGGCGAAGTGGTTCGGGTCCCCGCAGCGGAAGCAACCGCAGCGTGGGGTGCTACGGGCGTGCGTCCGGTCGACGTCCATCGGGACCACGGGTGGAAGTGCGGGGGCAGCAGCCGCTCTGTGTTGCGGCGCGGTAATACGCGCCGGAACGGAAGCGACCGCGACCGGAAGGGTTCCCGAGCGTACGGCTGGTTGGTGACGACCGGAACCGGTCGTCTTGCGGGAGGCTTCGTGTGCGCGGAGCAGCGACTCGTACTGCCGGTAGGCCCGGAGGCGCCAGGCGGGGTAGTCTCGCAGGTCCGGAGGGTCGCTCGACCCGGTGATAGCAAGATTAATCGCCGGATTAAGACCGGTCCGGTACTTCGTGACCTTGATAATCGAGTCTTCGAAGCCGGCGAGGTCGACCAGGTCTTCGAAGTCGTCGGTGTACCGGAAGACGTCCCGCGCGCCATGTGATACGACCGGGACTCAAGGGTGCGGAGCGCATGGTCCTGTTCGTTCTCCTTGACGAACCGGAGCCGGAACTCCGTGACGAACGCGTCCCAGGTCAAGAAGGGGAACGGGGCTTTGGCTGCGTACCGCTCGGCCCATTTCGACGCAGAGTCCTTGGCCATGAAGGACATGGCGAACCGGACCGCTTTCTCCTCGGAGGGGGCGCCGTCCCCGAGGAACGCTTCCGGCAGCAACCGGATGTACGACCGGACGGCGTGGAGGAACGCCCGGCCTTGTTTCCGGTCGCCGTCAAAGACGAATGGGGGGTTCGGCCGGAGGGCCGATTTTAAGCCGGGAACGGCTGGGGGGAATAATCCTGTACCCAGGTCCGGAGCCGGACCGGCAAGGGACGGGGCAGGTGAAGCGGCCCGGGAGGGGTCGATTTTTCGTGCAAGGCTCTCGAGAATACCTTCGAGCCTGTCCATGCGGGCGGAGACGACCTCGGCGGCTGCTTGCGCAGCGGCGGCAGCGGTACTCGCAGCGTCCATGGAGGGCTCTACAGGCAAGGAGGAGGGGGCAAGATTCAGGGTAGGGGAGGCTGGGACGCTATCAGAGGAGTCCGAGCCGTTCACACCAAAGCCTGCAATCTTGACCGGTTAATCCCTTAGAGAGTTTCTTCTGCTGTAAGGGCAACCACGAAGGCCCGAGGTACTCAGGGACTGACGTGGGGGATCCAAAGGTTAATTGACGGTAGCTAAATATACAGAGAAGCATACCTGACGTGGGGGATCCAAAGAGAAGAAACTCTGAGGATTCCCACGTCAGCCGTGGGTATAAGTAAGCTACTAGCTAAGACCATGTGACCGGAGTGATCGGCAGATGTCCCGGGCTCGGTCACATGCGAGGTGCCATCGGGGGTCCCCCTGGCAGGTCACGTGCCGGCTTCCGGTACCGGTTCCGGTAGACCGGTGACCGGGAGAGCGACCGGAAGGACCGGAAGGGCGTTGGATGGGGGTTGGGACGGGGGTTCCCCTGACAGATGTGCGGAATTGCTTCGCATGTTCGGTTTCCCGGCATCCACGCTGAGAGGGAGTTTGACAGGATCTTTCATCATTCTTCTGCATTCTCAATATACTTTATTTTACAGGCACTGTTTTGCTCTAAAAATATTCTCAGAATCCCAGGCATTTTATTCAGATTCCACTCTGAGCTCGCAAGAAGCTCCAAACGAAGTTCTTCTTGTTGGGACGGTTTCGGCATCTTCTGTATGTCTTTTTGTTACCTTTTGTTGACATTCATTTAGGTGGTGTGCCATCTTGTCGCTCACGGATCGTAGGTCTCGCTCTCAGGGGTGTCTCGCAGGGGACACCGGGCTGTTGGCAGACAGTACCTTCACTCGATTTGCACATAGACTGAGACATTGCTTTTGAAGCATACCGTGAGTTTATGGGGTGGTACTTAAATCGCTCGGATCCACAGCTTTTGCCTTGACATGGGCCTTACCTACCTTTTTTACATGATGGTAGCCCAGATGGTCCAAGAGAACGCACCTATTGGGTGAGACTTCGTTACACAATTATGTACCTTGTCTAGACATAGGGAAGGGACTTGTCTTTTGCCTCAAGACCACCTCTCAACTTTGTGAGAGGACTTGTGCATTGTACCATCCTCTTCTCATCATCTTGCATCGCTCTCACAGAGTGAGTGGTGCACTCAACTATCACGTGTCATAAAATCTTGCTTCTTGAGAAGGAACGTGTCCAGGCTCCTCTCGTCTCCTTGCCTTGGCACTAAAAACCCCAACAATGTGCTACTTATACGCCGTCATCACATTCTTCTTTAATCCATTCATTTATACTCTTTTTATTGCTACATGTTATACCTACTAGTCGGCACATTTTCCATCTCTTCCCTTTGTTTCCGAACCTGCCACCAGGTACATATCTCTAGTTCACCGTTCTGTGGTATATGACAGAGCA
This sequence comes from Mycena capillaripes, assembly GCA_029204075.1. Classification (NCBI taxonomy): domain Eukaryota; kingdom Fungi; phylum Basidiomycota; class Agaricomycetes; order Agaricales; family Mycenaceae; genus Mycena; species Mycena capillaripes. The sequence continues at coordinate 3,669,495 of JARHKZ010000001.1, forward strand.
GCAAATATAGTAGGTGCTGTGGAAGCAGAAGGCGCAGTCAATGTGTTTATTCTAGAACCTGTCTTTAAAGGTTGCACGAGGCTGTCACGCCGGGGCTTAACTCATTCACTGCTGACAGGCTGTGGCCGATGGATTTTTGGACCGCAAACAGGAGGTCCAAACATGTCTTGCTGTTTGAGAATATTTTTCCCACACCGTGGAAAAGTAACCCAACAAGACTTTTTTTGTGGGTACAGTAGGATGGTTCATAATGCATAAGCTCATAATGCATACCTGCCAAAAATTCTCATAATGCATCAGATTTCGGATCCACTAAAATGCATTTTACCACTGTAGAAACAAGGTCATAATGCATAAATGGTCATAATGCATAGACTTGGGGCAAATCCTGCTCAATTTGGCAGGGAACCGACCTTATGCATTATGAGCCATCCTACTGTATGTTCAGTAGCAAAACAAGTGGGAGGCATGGTCCATTTTAAGGCGTCAAATATTGAGCCCAAAGAGTTTCGTTTTTAACCTTATTTCGAGGAACAAACACGGTTCATTTTGGGGACCGAAACAGAGGTGAACAAAGGAACATCCTTTGTTCTCGCTGTTTAGTCCTAAGTTGACTCCTGTTCTTGCCTCAAAAAGGATATCAAAAAGGCCTTCATTCATCTTCCAAGTTTTGAATGTCAAAAAGACAAAACGGCACATTTGGCTGCTCAAAATTGAACAAAAGTTTTGTATTTTCCGGGCATGTTTCAAACGGTCCAGAAAATATGGCTAAATTGCAAGACATGTTTGCATCCAATTTTTCGTCGACAAAAATGCACGAGCCTGCAGTGTATCGGGCACCTGATTTATCCATGCACTTCGGTCGAATTTGAACTCCAATAACATATTGCGACCTCCGCGTGAAAGGAACACAAAGAATAATTAAGCACAAAAAGGAGCCTTGACTCATGTGTGGCCCATAATCCAAGACGTTAATCTGTCCCAAATGGCCGCATGTTCAGGACGAAACTCAAACAAAGAAAGAAACAGCTGGGGGCGATATACAAGTAACTGATGTGCGCATAATTTGTACAATGACTCAAATCCTCCCGTATCACCGAAAGACGATATGAACACCGATTAAGCCGCAGAGAAAAAGGCAGGTGAAGATCTATGCAATTATAAGCTCTACCGATCATCTCAGGGAGCAAAACAGTGACTTACGATGTATGTCTTATGATCATACTCCCTGGAAGTGCCCCGAAGAATGCGGTGTGCTATATAGAGCATAGAAAGTCCGAACCAATATGCATGATAGCCACTGGTGAACTCGACTGCCCAAAAGATCGGCGGCGTTACCGAAAAAATCACCGCCATGACGCGGCGGGAGTCGCGTTCCCCCAACGCAAGGGGTAGTGTGTGCCTGCCCATCGCTCGGTCACCCTCGACGTCGCGAAAGTCCTGCACGTTGCACAAGATACCGCTGAAGCCGCTCAGCATTAGCATCCATTGCCACTCTGTAGAGCTGCTTGGGGCCAACAGCTCCCACATGGGCTGCAGGAGAGCGATTACTCCGAGGGAGATGAATACCAGATTCCTTGTAAACCAGTGCTTGTCGAAACCGCCGAAGTTGTGCGCGATGGTGAGTAGAACCCAAAGGAGAGACCACTGTGCTACGTCCCATGCTGCACCAACGACTAAGAACGCGACGGTAGTGGCATACCAACGGAAGTATGCCTCTCGGAGAGATATGCGGCCAGATGGAAGGGGGCGACTGGGCTTGTTAATCCTGTCTTCCGTGACGCCGTATATCTGGTTCGATAGATTGAAAGAATAGATGTAGAGAGCGAGGTATATGAGTGCCCGCCCGATACCCAAGGCGATAAATGAAGGTGAGACGGGGAAGGGGAGGCGACGAAAAACCGCAATGGTGTACATCATTCCGGGAATGAGAGTTGAAGACCAGTCTCTCCATGTGAAAGCCCAGAACACATTGAGTTCATTCAATATTGTGACCTGGACCACAGAAAGACTCGAAAGCGCTCTGTCATCACTCTGGAGTGTCTCGCAAGGCTCTTCAAATAGTCAGTGATCATGAATATGGGAATGCTAAAAATGATCTTGTGACCTACTGGGGTGTTTTGGCACTTGCGCCATGGTGAGCTTGAGTGCACTCCAGGAGGCACACACAATATAAAGCAGTTAGTGATGTTCAGGGCCCAGCTCGGTCTGAAAGCCCGGGCTTGGGCTGGCTCGGGCTTCAAGTTCTGCGAGCTTCCCATCGGAAACCGCTCATTTCTTGGTGCCGGGTTCGCGCTACCTCTGGGGCGGAGGCTGATAACTCATCCCGGTGCTTGAGCCAACTGGAGCCGTTGCACGGCGTCTTCGCGAGCTTCCCGTTGGAAACCGCTCATTTCTTGGTGCCGGGTTCGCGCTACCTCTGGGGCTGAGGCCGGTAACTCATCATGGTGCCTGAGCCAACTAGAGCCGTTGTACGGCGTCTTCGTGATCTCCCCGTTGGAAACCACTCATTTCTCGGTGCCGGGTTCGCGCTACCACTGGGGGCTCATGGCTTAGGGCATGAGGTGTAAAGCTCGAGGCATCAATTCCGACGTACCGCACTCCCAACCTATTGACTCCAGGCTACTTGCTCAGTTGAGCTACAGAGTCTAAGTCCCTTGGTTCTTGGTGGGTCACAAGTTTGATCCAACTCGTACATTTCGCCACAATGGCCCACAAAGGGCAACACAGCACCGGTGCTGTTCTCATGATGCAGAGTCGAAAGTCTGATGCCCATCGACCCCTGTCATGTTGGATATTTCTTTGACTTGAGCCCGTGGCCACCGGTCATCTCCGTGCGGCCTTGAGCCCATGGCCATCGTTCATCTGGCCGTATTATCTGCGACTGCCTTCCCGGCCACACTAGGTATGCATACAAGGCGTTGTGACGCTGAAACCAGAGATTTGGCCCCTGTGGGATGGAGCCCGACCTGCAAGGACACTATGTCAAAATTTGAGCCGAAGTGATGCGGTGATCAAAAACTATGGGAGGTTTTTTATCGAGATGCCGGTGTGTGAACATCATTTCTTATCTCCGAACGGCCCTCGCGCTCGTCTTTTGCCATTTTCTCCACCAATTCTGCACTGATGTACAGTTTTTGGGGGTCACTTTCATCCCTTAATTCGGGGGAATGAATTAGCTGCATACTATACCCGAAGGAAATTCTCTCTCGCCTCGTGGATCTGTCAAGAACATCTCTACCTGATCACAAGTGGTCCAATCCAGCCACCTCTGTAGTGAACAACCCCTTTTGCGACGGACTTAGGAGTCAGTCTGTGTATTCTCGAAATCTCACCCAGAATTCTTACACACTGACTCGGATTTTATGTATCCGGCTTCTCCTTCATGACCGGCCACTACCCCAAACCACGAGATTTCAATCGCATGTAAAGATGGAATTTCTTGGAGGCGTTATGAGTATGCAGGAGACGTCTTTTGGTAATATTTGTGTCCTAATACATCCTGTGGAGTCTCCTGCCTCTTCATCCGGGTCCTCAATACATTCTATGTTTTTCAGGGCAAGCAATTCACTCCACACCACCCTTTCACCCATTCAACTTGGCTTTAAAGGGAAATTATTATAGTCCTCATATACCTCAGATGTACCGGGTGATCGTATATAATCATGTATTCATATCCCTTGGATTATTTGGACTGCACCGGGGTGAAGAGAATGAGTGGAAAGGAACGAAATAGCTGGGTGGGCTACTAACCCGTTTATTGCCCCTTTGGGATACCGCCGAAAAGAAAATTCGGTGAGCTGTGGAATCGTCATGGAAATTTGCGGTAAATATCTAGAATCACTCCTTGGATGCATGCCGTTGGCTCAGAGCCCATACATCTACACCCGTACCTACAGGCCTACAAGAGTGGGGTCGAGGTCAAACATCCTAAGGTGGCCGAGTACCCAGTCGCGGATAATACCTCATTTCCTCAAGAGGGACAGAAATATTGTAGGAACATGTTATCCTTTGATGTTCAGAATATCTGACAAAGAGATGGAAATCCGGTAAAGGTTTACGAAGCGCATGTGCGGGGGAAAATACGTCTGGAATGTTCCGATAATTGACTGAACGTGGCGTTTCGATATCTCCGAGATGCCCGAGAGACCTGAACAAGGCTTCGGGTCCCGAAGACGGTACGCAAACACAATAAATTACGCTGTGACTCTCATGGAGTGTTAAAGGTCAAATTCAAAAGGCGTAAGATTTTCTCTCGGATATCCGGAATTTTCTAGCCTATGACTATCTTGTGACTATCTATCCGTACAAAAACTCATCCAGGATTAGCGACATCCGCGCTGAGCCGTGGCTTCACCACCGTCACTTCCCGCGCTCTATGTGATCCTGGTGGCTGGGAACTCTAACTTCACTTCCCTGTAACTGGGGAACACTTCAGTTCCGCGGAGGATCTAGATCTTGTCTAGATCAGGTGCGCAACGTACGTGGTTACGAAATCGCAGGACATCACGAACGGAGAGTCTGTCAATTATCTCCTGGTCGGCGCGTGAATGGGTGCTAGCTATTGTCCGACGGCGGGAATGCGATTATAATGGTGGTGGTGGTGGGGGGAGGTGATGGTAGGAGGAAGAAAAAAACTTCACAGCAGCACAGTTTCTCTGGCAATCAGGTACGCGAGTCTAAATTGGGAAGTGTCGGGCTTGGTGCAAAGGGCGACACTCGGGAGCATCAAACGCAGCATTGTGTCGCGTTTTCTCATCTATGCTGCTCTTCCTAGCCATTGTGTGCGTTAAATCTCGTACATTCTCGTCTGAAGCCCTGGGCCCGGGCCCAAGCCCGGGCTTTTTCATAGCCAAAAATTATTATTATTATTATAGATTGTGCACAAATTGTGCATGTATATTATGTAGAAGGTATGGTAGGAAGAAGTTTGTAATTGTGCGAATTGTCAGGCTGTGTAGTGGTGGTGGATGCAAGGGAAGTAAGCCCATCATGACAGTAATGGCCGAAGCACGGCTGATCAGTAGTCGGTCCGCAGTTGTGACTTTCAACGCGCAGGCGATCCACGACTTGTCTAACGGTCCTGCGCGGGGTAATTTAGCCCGAAAGTGGAAAGGTTTAAACGATTTAGTCTAACTTATTTATGGTCCTGTAAACTATCTAAATATATACATCTAGGCCTGGGCTGAGCCCTGAATATCACTAGGTGTGCACCGTGCACCACATCCGATTTGTGCTCTAGTGTGGGTAGCTCGACTTTATTCAGCTGTTGAGGCGACCAATGGCAGGCAACGTGCGAATTCAAAGCACTGAAAAAGGGAAGTAGAGAGAGAGAGAAATTACTTACTTCTTACACGCCATTTGGATGCTGGGAGTCAAACCCAGGCTTCCCGCTGCAATATTAGAGTAGCAGTTTATTGCGAGTAGGTGTGCACCGTGCACCACATCCAATTTATAGTGTAGGTAGCTCGACCATATGTTAAGATTTTTGGGCGATGATCGAATTATTGTTGCCGCAACTCCTGACTCCACTCTCCAAGTCGACTTGAGTCGAGTCGTGAGCAAGACTCCACTTGACTCCGGAGTCAGCAGAGGTCGACTCGCCTTGACTTCGAGTCACTTGAGTCGATGGAAATGGAATGCATATTTTGTCAATGGGTTGGCCTTGTAGACCTACATCATGATGTAAGAAAACAAATATAAAGGTAAGCAGGTTACACCAGGGGCAAGGACCCAACGCATTCGAAACTGAATGCGGCAGACGCATTCCATCCCCATTTGGCGTGACAGCTTACAGCGTGGGTCAAAGGCGGTTTGTAGGGACAAAGGGTACATAAAGGAAAGACAAAGAAAAGACAAAGGTTTCCTGGGACTAGTGTTGCCGCGGCTCAAGCCGTCACATCCAGTCACAGCTCACCATTTGTGCTTCCATCTGAGTATAATGATACATTGTACCCAAGTCAGTATTTAGAGATGTTTGGGGGAAGCATAGGAACGATTTAAGATACTTAATGTGGCATGACATGCCTTGCTGGTTTTTGCAAGGGGCGAATACCGAACGGCTCGGATCACGGCTTGAGCCGTGAGCCGCGGCCAAAAAGGCTCGATCTTTTGCCTCATAGCGCACCATAAATTATAGATACAACATATGTTACTTGGGAACAAATGAAGCAAACAGTATTTGCAAGATGTCGCACAACATGGATATCCGCCAAAACGTTGCAGGAGCACAGTGGAAGCCGAGCCATCGTCGAAGCCGGTCTGTCACGCGAGCCGAGCCGCGGCAACACTACCTGGGACGCCTCTGGCGCTCCCAGAACCCCCCGGGGCAGCCCAGAAAACCTTTGTCCTTCCTTTGTGTCACAGTGTGCCCTTTGTGCCTGCAAACCAGCTTTGTGTGAGCTGTCACACCGTGACACCAAATGTGTCCGCCGCATTTGAAATCAAATGTGCTGCTCTTTGCCCCCGGTGTTACTGTGGGGAGCTATCAAGACAGTTTTGTGTGCTAGAGGCTCCCATCACCGGCATGATGTTCAATGCTATAGCAGTAGAATTTAATAGATTGTATTTATGCATATCTACTGCTTTGACTAGTCAACTGTAAGTGATCTCTCTTATCTGGATTTGTTGAAAATCCACATGAGTGTTGAGCCAAGAACAACTTTGTTTATCAAGGCACTTCAGGCAGGGTACATTTGACTAAAAGGTATTTTTATGCCGGTATTCAACTCTTTTCACACTAATCACTCTCCATTATGGATCTTACATGTGCTCTCTGTTCTCTGTTATTGTGATTTTGGAGCTTATTGGAATCTTGGGATACCAGAGGGAAAACCAGAAGTCTTCAAAAAAACAACTGAGATAACTTTAAGACCCTTGTTGGGAGTCATATTGCAGAGAAAGTTAGCCATTGAGTATACATGAAGGTGGTGGTAAGAGGTAAAGTAAGTTGGTGTCTGTGGGTCCAGCTTGGTTCGGGATTCGAACTTAGTATGGTCAGAGTCTGGCCTTCCCTTGATATGTACCTCTGAAACGATCCACTGTGATCAATTAATTGCCTGCCAGATGGATAATGGATGTATCCTTGATAAGACCATGTAGCAAATCCCCAATCTTGCTAGATGGTTGTGAATAATGTTGCTGCGACTTCCAACTTGGCGCCGCCAAGTCGACTTCCGAAGTTGATTTAAGTCGAGTCACTTGATGACTTCGCTGCGACCTCCAAGTCAGCCCAAGTCGACTTGGATCGACTTGAGTGACTTGAGTCGGGAAATTTTTAGGACAAGTTTCTCTTCATTACTGGATGTGATTGGGACAGTTTTCATTTTTTTTTTTTTGCAAACTGAATGTCACAAGTGTGTGACAAACAGTGACATAGTTTGCGTTTAGAGCCGGTTGCAAACTCCGATTAAATCTAGAAAAATATAAGAAAAAATATCCAATAACATATATAAGGGTTCTAATGTGTCTGACCCGAAGAATAACCACAGGGGCCTCGTGTAAATCTGAATTAAACAGTGTCTCACGATTTCCTGAATAATTTTGCTTGAGATCCATTTGTCCACAGCAGCCACAGTGTTTCCACGCCATGGGCAGCCATTTACAAAAATTGTCTCGACCTGACAGACTTGAGTCAACTCAAAGTCACTCCAAGTGACTTCACTCGGTCAAGTCAAGTCAAACTCGAATTGAAGTCGACTTGCCAAGTCGTGACTCAACTTTTGGAGTTGCGGCAACATTAGGTGTGAAACACCTTTAGTTATTGGTCCTCTAACCCAGAAGAACGCAAAGCCTAGACGGCTCTTTGTGTAATCAGACTCAAGAACCCTTCATACACACGTTAAGCCCATAGCTAACTGCTCGAATCTCGCAATAGCTCTTGTTGAGTGAGGCCTAGTACACAGGCAACTTATAGCTAATGCATTGCAAATGTCCGTAAAATTGGAATTTTTTACGGGTGTTCAAATGTCAGGCTTATCAATGTAACCAATTCCAGTCTCTCACGTAGCTGTTCCTCACATATCCACAAAAGTTCCCAAGTCAAAAGTGAAAGTCCCATTCTGTTCCTTGCCCAGCATACACACACGCTCCAGGGTCCCATCCTCACTCCTACTCCCACTCCTGCTAACCTATCCACCCTCTCCCTCATTCACACCACATCCACAGGCAGCGAAAGCGGGTACGCCGCCTCGACAGAGACGGAGCTCACGACACTTGGCTTGGGCCCTCTACTGTCACTGCCCATCGCAGCGGAAATGCCTTTGTATGCACAGCAGCCTGCTTACGGTGCTGCTGCTGCATCAGGTGTCGGGGTCCAAGGCTCCGCTGCGCTGAATTCGTCGAGGGTGGTGAATAACGTGCCTACGGGCGACTTCAATGTGCCTGTGCCTGCACCAGGGCATGAGGGCAAGGGGGACGCTCTGATGTCGGGTGTGCAAGGCTCCACTGGGCTGAATTCGTCCCGGTTGGTGGATAACATGCCGACAGGGGACTTCGAGGCACCTGTGCCTGCACCAGAGCACGAGGGTGAGGGGGACGCGCCGATGTTGGACGTGCAAGGCTCCGCTGTGCTGAACTCCTCCCAATTGGTGGATACCGTCCCCACGAGTGACTTGTCGGATTTCAGTGGGCTGGGCTCCTCCGACGGCGTCGTGGGTGGAGGGGAAGACCAGGACGCCGACGCCAAGGAGGGTGATGCACACACGAAGGAGGAGGAGAAGAAGAAGGGGAAGGGGAAGAAGCCGAAGCTGTTGCAGCATCTGAAGGAATGGATGCATGTTGACGGGGGTGGCCGTGTCTCTGCGTAGGCTAGCTGGCTGTGTTGGGACTAGACGTGCTTTGTACTTTGTATCTGTCGATGTAATACGGTTTTGTGTGGTATTTCTGTGTTAATGTACAAGTACTGGACTGGATCAAAAAAAGCAGTAACAGGGCTTGCCTTATTATTCGGATATGGGGATTCGAACCCAGGCGACCTGCCTCAATACATACACCTGCCAAACGGATATTGCGAGCGGGTGCACACCGTGCACCATATCCGATTTATTTTTCACTGTGGGTAGCTTGACTTCATTGTAAGATCTTGGAGCAAAAACCTCGGAGGTAAAAAAGCAGCAAAAAAGACTGTTCATCCATATGAAGCGGATGCTGGGAGTCGAACCCAGGCGACTCACCTCAATAATATGGCGGCACCACATCCGATTTATTCTCAGTGCGGCACCTCGACTTCATAGTAGGATTTTGGGGCAGAACCTTCCGCACTTGCCCAGTGAACGAGACTTATTGTGCATAGTATTTAGCCTTTTCCAAGTTCCAAGTACAGTCGTGAGATTAATTTACTGCAAGAGGCATTTGGGCACTGAGGAAGAAATAGAATAAAAAAAGTTGTAGCAACAATTCTAGGCCATTCGGATGCTGGGAGTCGAACCCAGGCTTCCCACTGCGAACCGCTAGACATACTTTCCTCCTACTGACAGCAGGCGTGCACCGTGCACTACATCCGATTTATGCTTCAGTCTGCGTACCTGGACTTCAAGGATAGAAATTTTGGGTGGATGATCCAACTACGAGGGAAGAAGGGTTGAAAACATGACCTAATGCATATAGAAAATATTCAATTGTGAATGTATTCAGCTCTTGATGAGGCGCACAGTGGCGGGCAATATTGTGCGAGGAACTGAAAAAAGGGACATAGAGAGAGAAAAATTTACCACTTTCTTACACACAGTTCGGATACTGGGAGTGGAACCCAGGCTTCCCACTGTGAATGGAGATACTAATATCTACTGAGAGTAGGCGCACTGTGTACCATATCCGATTTGGTTCTTCGTGTGGCACCTTGGCTTGATGGTAGGACTTTTGGTAGCTGATGAGAGGCACTGGGAAAATGTAACTAAACCTCACCCGTTGCAGCGAACCATATTGAGCTTTAGGGGAGACTAATTGCAGACGGGAAAAAAAAAGATTTAGCGAAATAGCGAAAGAAAAATCACCGCCTCTTATTGACAACTTATTCACCATTGGGATGCTAAGGAGGATCCTGAGCGAAGAGGTCGAATCCGTTGGGACCAATTTCTCAAGTAGACTCGGGTAGAATCCCTACGTCCAAATGACAAACACGTAGAATTGCTTGGAAGTAACGGCAGAACACCGTCAACATAGCTCGGGGTTATCGTACCATTCCAGAGGCATCTTTTAAAATACCAAAGATATTTAAGATTAGACAGCTTGCGCAAAAGCCGCACGAGCCGCACGCGGCTTTTTTGCATTGCGCAATGCCGCACGGCAAATTTTAAATATGAGAGGTCCCAATGAATTGTTTCAACATAAGCTTACCTGAGGCGAAGGAGAGACGCTGTGGGGAGAGGGAGCATCTTCTTCATTGCCTCTGCTGCGTGGGAGGCGTGATAGTGTGGGAAAAGGAAGTGGAGCTTGAGTGATGCCTTCGTGATGCGTGAAAAATACGGCCTCCCACTGTTGCACATTCAATAAATAGCACTCTTGGCAGTGGAGTATGGGATTTAATGGGCATTGAATGGTATTTACTAAGACAAAAATTAAGAATGGCAAAGAAAAAACCCGCAGCTTTGCGCAATGCACAAAAGCCGTGTGCGGCTCATGCGGCTTTTGCGCAAGCTGTCAATTATTTCACAGAAGCTAAACACTTCATTTTCTTGTCCCGAAAGAATCGGCCCAACACAGAGCGCACACAAGTCCTGTCATTCTGAGTAATACACTCATCACTCGCAAAGTCACTGGCGGCCACCAGTGGCCACCAATGGCTATTGGCGGCCGTTGTTGGACAGTGTGTGACAATGAGATAACTGTGACACACTGATTGACACCGGAAATCATCGGCCCACATTATTACTTTGCTCACTGAAATCCAGTGGTTTCTGTTGTGTACTGCTGAACATTGATGGCTTGTACCCTCCGCAATCTTCCATAAAATTTTACTTGCATATGAATTACTGGCAGTAATATCAAGATGAACCTGTGGTCAAGTGCGAGTATAGTCATTTTTTACTGTATTACGAATACAGTACGGCTACGGTACGGTACAAGTGCTCTGACTCGCTCCCCTCAACTTGAGGAAAGGAACACGGTCACATGGTTACATTCAGGAAAGAACGCGACTTTGTTCGGACGTAAATATAGTACGATGTCAGCACTGTGCAGTGTGACTCTAGGCATTGTTTTTGCATTCTCCATACATTTTCTAATCACAGCACATACATTTACTCACCCAGAAGATTCCGTAGAGCAACATAATTCAGGGAAATTGACTAGCTCTTCCAGATCCACAGTGAGTTCCAATGAATCCCACTGGATTTCATTATACTCCTCAACTACTGGTTCTGGGGGCTTCCACTGGTTGTGAAGGCAGACACATTCCATCGAACTGCGTTGAGAACCGGCGTCGGATGGTGGAAAACACTGGAGTTCGGTGGTTTTCAGGACGGAGGCTCCATTGGTATCCACTGGATCTCAGTGGGCGAAAGCTCCATGTGTGCGGCCATTGAAGTCCACCGATTCCCAATGAGTTGACAGTGGAGTACAGCGATCACCAATGCCGACCGTTGCCGATCAGCCGTTTGACAGCTCCGCGTGTATTACTGGTCATTCTTGCCAATGTTGATGCGGATCGGCTGCCCTCGGCAACTTGTCAACACACAACTCACCTTCCCCTTCCATGGAAGGGGGAGATACTTGTTTTCCAACTTTTGCAAGGTAACATTCTGAGGAATCTATCTTGCTAACTAGGAGCCAGGGCCACACTTCACCTCCTGCAAAACCGGATATTAGTATACTCGACGTAACTTGTCCCGACTCTGACCGTGGCAGGATCTAAGTTCTACAAGTCCTCCCAACAAATTCCGCGCTTTGAAAAACAGCTATGTAGCAGGCCGACTCCAACCGTGGAAGGTTGAACCAGCCGCGATCAAGTCACGATATCGGCGGCATGTGGATCGGAATGGTCCGGATCAAGGTCCGGATGGATTCTACACGAATTCGGGTGTGGCGGCAAGAGTCTAGCCGAAATCAGTTTTCTACGCGATCCTCTGGAGATGCCCATGTCCCAGCCGATTCAATCTTCTGTCCTGAGAGGTACGGCTGTCATACCGCACACATATTCTCACCGCAGTATGATTGCGAAGCCCTTGTCTCCGCCTGTAAGCTAGACCAACTTCAAGAGCACGGTCTTCTTCTCATTATTTCACAGATTCAAAATTAATCGCGAACCGTGCCAGAAAATCGATCGAACCGCCCGCACTTTTTTTTTATCTTTCTTTCTTTTGATATATGTCCGGCCCCGAGTCCCCGGATCTGTTGACCATATGAACCGGTGCCAAAATTGGTGTCCTTCCTGATCCTTCCGTCGTTCAGGTAAGTATAATTGCAATTTGCAGACGATCGGGATACTTAATCTCCAGTCGTTGGGGCTACTTGTCGCGAGAGCGTCAGTCTGATCAATAAGCCCTCACTTTGCCTGATCACTTGTTTGAACACCATGTTTGTATTCGCGTTCCAAATGGCATCTCATGCTCTGACGACTTTTGCGCATGCAGATATGGGATGGGTATCAAGCCAGCCAGCCTGCCAATTTATCTAGATTCCATCCGGGCGTCGTCAAGTGCTATTGTTTTTTGTATCTACATCTGATTCAGCTCAAGGATATCTATTGCTTGCCCTGCGGCCCAGCGTTTACTGTACTTATATCATGCTGTGCGTTCCATTTCACCTTACTACAGGTCGAGCTTCCAAAGCAGATCATGAAGACATGGCCCTGCTCGCAATGACCAGGACAATATATCTCAATCGGCACTAGTATCCTGAAGTGTGTCAGACAAATTCAATAAAAGGACTGTAGCGCAGAACTCTGGATTTAAACCTGAAGGAGGGCCATGACGCCAACCATCGACAGCACATTCGAAAATGTCGTCAAGACCCTGCCCGAAGCTCCATTTCCCCTAGACGCCGAGGGAGCCGAATCAGTTACCGTCCAGACCGGGACGACAATTCCCGACAACGTGACGATGGCTTGCGTAGTTTCCTTCGGTAAGGTGACCCTGTTCACGCATGTACCCCGCCCATCGGCCCCAAAGCCACAGCTCTGGACGATCGTGTTGCCGGGATAGCCCACGGGAACAGCGGTTTCAATGTAGCCGGACGCGTTCTCGACAAACGTAACTGCAGAAATAAAACAATCCCACCCACACCGTCAGCGGATCCAAATCAGCATTCACGGGTGTGATCGGTGCACCAGTCTCGGTCACACCGGATGAAGCAAAATATTAAGATAGGTCAATATGTTTGCTAAGAGTATATAATTCAGTAGAAGAATCAAAGTTTGTAGATAGTTGATCTATTGATTTGGTGAAACCACCACAGAAGTAGCTGCAATCGGGGGCTTTTTCAAAAGTTATATGTTTATTTATTGTCAGCGAGTTATGAAAGGACTGCTGAAAGATGGAATTTCAGGAGCCATTTCCAGAAGTTATATGTTTATTTATTGTCAGCGAGTTATGAAAGGACTGCTGAAAAATGGAATTTCAGGAGCCATTTCCAGTGGGAAGAAAGAGGTTCTTTTGAATAGACTTTCCTAAATTCCTTTGTTCAAACAAAGGAATTTATGAAAGGGCTACTGAATGACCCTATTTCTTCTCACAAGAAACAGCTGCTGAAAGTTCATGTTTCAGTGGTCCTTTCATAACTTGCTGACAATGGATAAATTTACGGGTTTTTAAAACAGCTGTTGAATGTGGGAATTTCCGTGGCAATTTCATACCAAATGAATAGATCAACTATCTACAAACTTTGATTCTTCTACTGGATTATACACTCTTAGATAACATATTGACCTATCTTAATATTTTGCTTTATCCGGTGTGGGTAGTCAGGGCACTGATTTCGGTGATAGTAGTGTCCGTGAAGAAGTCTACTTCGGAGGTTACGACGGCGACCACGACGTAGGTCGTGCCGCCGATGGAATCGGTACCACCCACTGAAATGGAGTCGCTGACTGCCGCCGAGACCGTTTCAGAGATATCTGAGGCTGAGGTGATGTCATATAGGATCACGTTCTGTGCATATGCCGCTACAAGGAGAATGCGCGTTCGGATTGAATGGAAAGTATAGGGCGATGGACTTACAATGCATCACTGGCGGGATAAGGGCCAAGTGGAAGAGTAGCATCATTATAACACAGGGGAATTCAAGTTCAAGGCGGAAAGAAGAAATTTCAGGGACGGTATATAACTCGTCCATAGATGTGACGAAAGAATGACGAGCCTGGGGATACACACACCAGGCATACTATGATTCCCTCCCGCTCTAATATAATCCTGAAATACCATTGACACAGCTGAGATCCCGGAACAAAACCTCATCCTGGCAGGGCTGTCGGAGGTTCACAGGGTGAGTTAGTCTTGGTTAGTCTCGATGCGTAGCCGATACATCACTCAGGGCACGTTATAAGAATATTCAAAAGATGTGGGTCAGAGAAGGTCAGAGACTGTAGATGACCGCGAAATGCCATCAATTTGAGACTCCTTTCGCTGTAGGGGTGTCGGGTCCATTCGCGGGTCTGAACCCGAGGGTCTGCCGGGTCCGGGTCGAGATTTTGAAACCCGCCGCATTAACCCGCGGGTGCTCGGCCGCTTTGGTCGACACTCGGCCGAAGCCTTTCCCGGCATTGTGCGGCCGGCTAAACAGGGTGCCGTGCCATATGGAGGCTGGGATTTCCACATGCCACAGATGCGAAGCGTTGATCTGATACTCCATGGAGCATCAGATTAGGTTTCCGTTAATGTACAACAAGTACCTGCGTACGATCCATGTATAACTAGTACTGGACTGGAACAAAAGAAGAAAAGAAAAGAAAAGAAAAAAGGCAGTAAAAAGGGCACATCACGCCATTGCGAGCGGGTGTGCACCATGCACCACATCTCATTTATTATTCTCCAGTAGGTCGAGTTCACGGTAGGATTTGGATTTTGGGGCAGAAACTTCAGTGGAAGAGCAGGGGAAGAGTTGAGGAAAAAGGTGTGAGGCTGTAGGGAACCAAGCGCAACTACGGTACTGTATATCAGGTATATAAGATATCTAAAATTTATGGAGATTCGGTATTCTGGGTACCTCGCCTTTACGGATGGGATTTTTGGGCCGATGATCGCCGGTAAATATCAACGAATATCCAATAAGGGCACTCGGGAAACATGATAATCTCACCAAATGCAACCAACCAGGTGCGCATAATTAGCCCATAGTGCGATTAGGATGCGCGAAGCGGAAAAGAAGAATAGAGCAAAAAAAAACCTTTGCTATCATACTGGGCAAGTCGGATGCTGAAAGTCGGACCCAGGTCTCCCGCTTCAGCGCTAGCGTCAACCCCACTACTGTCGGCGAGTGTGTACCGTGCACCACATTCGAGTTAGTCTCACGTGTGGACGCGAGGTATGTCGGTGATTTAAGGCACATTTGAGGATTTCAACCAATGCACGCAAGAATCTCCATAGACTCGAAAGTATGAAGCATTTCACTTCATGCGTCATCCTACCCCTTCCGTGCTAATGAAGAAATAAAAGGCAATTTTAGACCCGGCATCATCCACTTGCTCATCCCATCACGGTGCGGCAACTGGTGGGCCCAACTAAGCAGGAAAAATTGGGCATTTCAGTTAATCTGCGGGGTGTGTTGATTCATGGACCTACCCGGATTGAAACTGGTGTTGAAGTCAAGTTTCATCAGCCAACACAATAATCGAGTAACAGTTGAGGACTCACGTTCCGCAGGCCCCGACAAGCCCAACACTAACATCGAAGCTTTGCATTTTGAAGGCGCCGAGGTCGACGGAGCTCTTGAGAACACAGAACGGGGTGATACCGGTACCGCTGTTGCCGTATGGGACGTATGAATAGGCGACACAGGTGGCACCTTCAGACCAGGGGGTTTAATTGTCAGGCGCATGCATGAGAGAGAATATTCAGACACCAGACACTCACTAGAGCGACAGGACTCTAGGCATGATATTTCGGTGCCATTAAGGATTGTCTGCAAGGCTCCATTGTCCATGTCCCAACCGGGATAGACGGCGAAGATGGTGCCTGCGTCGGGAGATGGCTGAACACCAACGTCAGCACTGGTGGTGAGAACGAGGAAGACAGCGAGTATAGCGAGGCGAGAAAGGGAGCGCATGGTGATGCGGTCTTGGCAAAGTGCCTCGATTTATGTCTTTGGGGCTAAGGTCCGCACAACCTACTTTTAAAAATAAAGTATACCATGTGCCCAAGAATCGAAGTTGCTTCGGCCGCAATGCCGTCGCTCATGACCAAGCGCCTCTCGTAGGTCGTCTGGGAGCAATGTACGTGTGAGAAACTGTTCAAGATTGGTTCAGAACAAGCATACTTCGGATCACCGCGCCAGTCCTGAGCAGTTCTCGTCGGGCTTCAAAAAATCACTTCCGCTGCAACAAGCAGACATAACTTCGCGGCAAATTTATACAGCTATCGAAGTGTACTTCGTGCAAACTGAATAACACACCATAGGAACGGTCAGATTGTAGGCATATCTACGAACCTTCAACGCTGGGCGTCGCCCGTCAATAGTTCCGAGCACTACATTAACGCCTTCCGCGGCCCTAATTTCGGCGTCCTCCGTCCCTGTGAAGACGTTGTTCGGGCCGCCAGACGCTGCGGCGGACACAAGATGCATGCTGTTGGAGGGATCAAATGACTGGGTTACGTGATCTCCCTCGTAGCGCGCTATTGTCCGCAAAACTATGCAGAGCGACGCGATGGCTACGATTGTGGCAGGAATCAACGTCCAGAATTTCTGAGTAGAGGCGTGTTGCCAGCCCACAATCTGGCTGTGGAGGACCGTCGGTACGAATGCTCATGTTGGAGGGCACTCCGTCGGGAAAGGTTCCATTTTTGGAGGAGAGACAGGCTCGGAAGACCTGGGTTCACGGTCAAAAAATAATGGGAGAGTGGATTATATATTATTCTTACGGATCCACTGTAGTCTTCAACACCATGCATATAGTTTTCCTGTGCGATCATGAGCGCGAGATACTTTTGTCGTAGATAACTCACCGTTAAGGACAATATGGTCTCATTCAGAACATCCAATTCTCGAAGTACAATCCTTAGTTGATTTTCCATAATATTAGTAGTGGCGGCCTGGGCAAAGCCTACCATGTTCCATATTGTAGTGGCTGCGGATAAATCAGCAGGTCCCGCGATGTCTGGGGCCGCTCCATTGAGCAAGGTCACGGTGCCGATGATGCTCGAAAATGAGTTCGAGTCCGAATAATCCACTCGGACGTTGGTTATCTTTGGCAAAAATTGGTACACAGTTGTCCTCATGAAACCGTACAGGCCTGATCCCACAAAAACCAAGGCTACCGTAATGTTAGACGTGTCGTGAGTGAGATTGACCGCCTACTGTAGCTGTTCCCGGATCCATCGCACCCAATCATTGACACGTAGTCTGGCTCTCTGGTTGGGTCCGCGAGTACGTACGCGCTGTGGAAGTTTATTTTACTAAGAGAGAAAAGTATAAGTATCATACTTTGATCAGCGTAGTTCTATGACCTGTTATCTATGTGCCCTGCGTATGTTCGATCCCATGCCATTCTGATATTTAGACGTACCATACCGTGCAATGTCCGTCGTTTAGCATCTGAATATAATTTTTGTTGTGTCATATCTGCATCCATCTGAGCAATTGAACAGCTGGCACCTTAGGTAGTTGCTCGCGAATGTAGTGAAACTTGGGCTAAATTAACCCTAATTTATTTCCAACGTCACTAGAAAGGAAATGAAGGTAAGAAGGATAATTCGGTCAGATTTCCCCAAAGTTTGGGGCAATTGGGCCGAATTAGGAAAGTAGGTGTTTCCTGATGCACTACATTTGGAAGATGCGTCAACTCACTTTGTGAGCCGTTTGGCACTGTGCAGTTGGAACTAATCACGATGGAGGTGATGTTGCCCTCCTGTCTGCCGCTGCACCAGTCTCTGATGGTGTCCGTCGTCAGAATTAAAGACGGTGTGGTGTCGGTTGTGAGACTCCGAAATTCGGAGCTCACATCAGCAGTAAATCCTTGTTCCTCAAATATAATTAATGCTTCCTTGTGGTTAAATGCTGGCGCTCACCTTGCTGGGTCATACTGTAGCTCGAAGGCAGACCATTCGCAAGGTCTACGGTTGTTGTGACGATGGCAGGGATAGATTTAATGGTCGCAGGAGTTATCGTCACGTCTGGGAACTACGACCTCGCGTTGACGTAGTGTACATAGGGTAAACGGCAAGACACCGGCTGTGGATTGATAAGTAGTTGGTCTTCAACGATACAAGAATGACTATCGCACCAGTGGAAATATTTAAAGTCTGATCAATCAGCATAAACGCCGCCGGGATGTTCAGATGGCTCTTCACCGACGCATATCCACTTTCTGTCTGGCCCACGAGGAATGCAACGAGGGCGCCTGGCCGGACCTCTGTGAGCATACATACTTCACGGATGGGTTATCGCTTACTACTGTTTCAAATGCACGGATCAAGTACGCCGCTGTTTGCAGTTGTCGAAGATTGCGGCTCGAAAGGTCAAGCTCGTGGCCGCTCAACGCGGCCCCACTTATTATCACCGCAGGTGTTATCAAATCGGCCCATCTGCATAAATTGGTGTCAGAGACAACGAGCAAAGTGTCATAGTTACACATACCCAGCCATCTGGAGACCGGTTAGGACGACCACAGCGATGGACAGTCCATTTCCATTTCCTGAGGTCGAGAATCGCCGATCGCGAGGATATCTTTACGGCCGAACCAAATGTGGCCAAGGACATTCCTTCCGTATGCAGACGGAGCGTAATCTATTCTCGAACAGCCATGAGAACAAACTGGAATTTGCTGAGTCTCGGAGGAACAGTTTTGGGTAAGTACTAGTATGGTGAACTCACTACGATCAACAGAATGTAAAGACAGTGGATAGAGCGTTGAATGTTCATCTGATCACACGGGCGTCGGCCGTGAACGAACTGGCCTCCATAGAGAGCCAAGAAATGAACCCCCGTGACTGGACGACTGCAACGAAACCCCATGCCGCGATCTGCAACGTTAACTGACCACAAAATAAGTATGGCGGGCCATCCGACGAGATTTGATAGGAACGGCCCGAGTTTTGTGCTACTTAAAGCGTCAGAATACAAGCGGTATATGGGAGGCTCAGCCGCAGGCACCTGCGGAGATGCAAACGCCTTTCATGGCCAATCGCATTGTTATCATCGACCTCGAAAGTGGAAGGGGCGCGGTACATAAATGGAACGGATTGTTCGGGGTGGTTGGAGGACATCTTGATGGAAAATGACGGAGGCAGAACTTATGTGGCGGTCGGTCGATAACGACATAGCCGACAGGCGCTGGATTCTGTTTCTTGTTTGACGGGAAGCATTTGGGGTATCATCTGACAACTGTGAGGCGCCCTGAGATTTATGTGAAGACGACAAGTTATGTAGACGATTCTACCAGTAATTTCCAGCGCCCCCAGGGTTTATTCGGATTATAAGATAGCTAGGTCCTTGGTGGCAGGATGGCCCAGCAACGCCGGAGGGAAATCCTTGGCAAACAAGGGTATCGGTCTCCACGGCGCTTTTTAAGGCGCCTACTTCGATGTTGGCTATTTTTGCAAGGGGGAGACGAGTAACAGAAGCCACTAGGATGATTGTTGGGACCGCATAGCAGTAAGGTTTTTGTGTTGGCTGCAGATTTGAATACGCCTGAGAAGCCGGCAGTGAAAACTCGCTGCGCTCATGAAGATAAAGCGTGGTCCACGGTGAGCGGTGAGTGCATCATATTCTGCTCCTGTGTGAAAGTACAAACAAAATTTCTGCAAAACTCTCGGAGAACGTGATCCAGACATATCACTGGCTACCCTGAGCACCAACAAACACGTAGCAGAGGAGTCAGATGCTACGTGAGGAGCGTCACATATTTAGTGCCGAAGAAGCAGCGTCTACCCAGAGTAGCGCGTGGCGTGAGATGGCGGAATCAACCATGCGCGCAGTAGGCAAGACACAGCAGTTCTGGAGTGACCTTCTGCCCCGATCGAATTCGGAGTGTGTTTCCCGTTGATTTCACGGCACTTTTGAAGTGTTCGACCAAACGGGGGTGGAAATGAATCGCATAGGCGGCGTTCCGTCCGTCGCAAAGGGATGGGTCATGCATTCGAGGTGATGATTTTGAGTCCCTGCCAAGCCTGGATGCAATCAACCCAAAGTATTCAAAAGTTTGAACCCTCAGATGGATGGAGGTCGCGTCTCATCAGTAGTTAGACGAGGGCGCTGCAAGGAACACAACTCAAAAAGTGTGAGAACCGGAGGGAAGAACTGCGGAACGAAAGCGCTAGAAGCGTAGATGACAGGGATGTTGATATAGAGTTTCATTAACGAGAGCATAAGAGCTTGTATCTACTTTGCAAAGTGAATATTTCGATGACGCGCGGGCTGAATAGGCGACCATTTGAGCCTCGACGGTGAACAAAGGAAGATTGAAACGTTGATGCTACTGGCGTCTCCCGAAGCGCTTCATCCGTGGAGGGAATTTCAGAAAAGATCCTCGTCTGCTTGCCGAAAACGATTGAAGCGGCACTCGAGGGCGGAGAAGTGGGAACTCGCCATACGCCGGATGCCCTAAGTTTAGTGAGGGAGAAAGGAAATCACGACCAGTTGCCCGTGGCTGTCACTTGGAAAGAGGATCTAGTTCTAAGATTGAAATCCTTCTGCGATTCCAGCTCATATTAGACAAGTCGGTCTGCTTCCGCAAAATTCAGTTTTTTTTCTGAAAGTACCATTTGGGATTTGGACGGCTTGGAGGTTGGAGATTGGTTGGAGATACCCCGGAAAGCTCCGCCGATGACCCTTGGCCAAAAAGTGGCTTTTCGAGGCCCAGACGTCTTGGCCGAGTGGTTTTTGAGGCCAGATTCAAGGAATTTTCCGGATCAGAGTCCTTTGCAGGAGTTTTGGAGTTCAAATTTGGTCCGAAAGTTAAAAACTTTTTGAGAGCCGAAACGCGCGATTTCCTTGTCCGAACGCAAGCTGTTTGAGGCCAAGAATCATGCAGTCTTTTCCGGATCTAAGCTTCAGCCCGGTCCTGCCAGTGAGGGTGGACAAGGCGTCCAAGGGTCGGCCTAGTCTCTCGCACATCGACACTTCAACATTGAAACTCGTACCTCGTTTGTTGAAGTCTGTTAGTTACCACGGGGTCCGATTGGGTCAGGATCTTATTACATAATCACATTTCGATAAAAAACACTCGGTGAAAATAGAACTCCCTGTATTCATTCAAAATTAACCTAGAATAGATTGCCTTGCCTATGAATCTGCTGTGGCAGGTCTTGGAGATTTTTTGAGTACCAGTTGCGGTCAAGAACAATTTTTCTTTCGGGCTGCTGACAAATGGCAACAAATGTCGCACGGCTCTGAAGTGCCGTTTTACTTACATTTTCAAGCATTCTGAGGAAGCAGGATGCTTTGAGACGTGTATAAAAGCCCTCATGAGGTTAAAGTAGGCGAAGAGATGCCTTTTTAACAAACCTTGACGTGCGGTGGATTTCAAACTCCGACAATTATGTAATTACACTCTGACCCCGATCGGACCCCCACGGTAACAACCTGTCTCGGTAACCCAGCCGTTCGTGTGGGGAATCTCCGTGATTGACATCGGAGTTTCAAAATGTAGTGCAGGATTCCCACACGAACGTCTGGGGTACTTGGTATGGTGACACCCCCCGTCGAGTCACACTATCCGCATGGCCGCGTCAGCCGCGCAGCCAAATGTCACGCTTTGTGACTCGATGGGGGCTGTTGCTATGCCAAGTACCCCAGACGTTCTGGTGACAGTTCTGCACTACATTTTCAATCTCCGCTGTCAATGACGGGCCGGAGGTCCGAACTGTCACCAAGAACGGCTGGGTGACCGAGACAGGGTAACAACAGGACTAGGGTCGGCCATTTTGGTGTGATGTTAGATCACGCCACGTGATAATCGTATGTCACGCATCTAGACCCACCTCGACCAGTCTCGACCAGGATTCAAAATTCTGCAAGGGCGCTAGCAAGGCGCTAGGTCGATACGGATTCCGAACCTGTGACTGAAAATATTACGCTGGAGCCCTCACTGTGGCTCTCGGAGTCCTGGTCTCCGACTACTGCAGTGCGTTGTCTTGGTGTCGTCCTCAATTTAGTAACCCCGCTCGGGCCCGCATTTTGGTCTTCCCGAAACTGCCCATAGTAGTTCCAATGGAGTTTCATGCCAGTGCCAGTGTCAATTCCGTGCCGCATTGACTTTGTCGATGTCGGCATAGAGCGTGGCATAGGAGCGGCATGTTGCGGACTTGCTTCCAGGGGACGTAGTCGGTGAGCGGATATTCTTGTTTGCATAGAGCTTTTACGCATCCTTCCCCTCATCAGGTTTGTCCGTGTGTCGGTGTCCGTGGCCTCCGTCTTGCGCGGCCGTTTCCGGCTCTTGGCTCTCCGCCATCCCCGCCGAGACTGCGCGTCCCGAAGGTTGCCCCGATATTTAACTCCCTGCGCACGCTCATTGACTGACCTCATGCGTATCTATGATTTTTCTACTCCTCGTCGCTCTTCTCTTGACGGTGGCATTCTCATGGATTCGGCATTGCTCGTCGTCCCTCCCGCTTCCCCCAGGCCCGCGGGGCCGACTATTCTCCGGAATCCAGGCGCAGCTTCCTAAATTAGAACCCTGGAAAACGTACGCCGCCTGGGGCGCGCTTTACCGTGGTGCGTTCCCGATGCATCAGTATGTGTATTTTTAACATCATGCAGGCTCGATTCTGTGTTTTCGAGTTTACACCCGACTCACGTTCGTGCTCAATGACCACACCGCGGTAGACGAGCTGCTGGCACGCCGTGCGGCGACATCTTCGGGGCGCCCGGTGTCTTGGATGTTTCAGGTAATTTGTGGACGCGCGCGTGCTGTGTTCAACATTTCAGGCCTGCACCCGCGCCACAAAATATATCGCCGCCTTCTTCAGGGGGGCCTAAGCGCACAGGCTGTAAAAGACTGTTCCAACATTCTGGAGGACGAGACGGACATTTTAGTTCGTGGGCTCAGGGAGACTCCAGCTCAATTTGAACATCATATACGACGGTATACGGGTTGGCTTCCTTTTTTTTGATTTTTATGACACTTTTCTTTATGTTAGGAATGCGACGGCCGTGATAATGAAGGTCAGAGTGTGTTTAGCTTCTCTATATAAAATCTGAACTGTTCCAGGTGGCATTTGGATATTCAGTCTTGGACGAAAACGACCCCTTTATTTCGTTCGTTTTAGCGTCGCTTTATCACATCGGGCTGAGAAGGTATTGCAGCATTGCGGACCAATCATCGAAGATATCTGGATGGGCGATGTCACCTGGACGTTGGTTTGTGGATTACTTCCCCATCCGTGCGCCGTCCGTCCATTCTTCGCTCGGAAATTAATCGACTCGTTTATTTCTGAAGTTCGATTCATTCCGGCCTGGTTTCCTTTCGCGCACTTTAAGCGCCAGGGGGCCGAGTGGTGCAAAATTCTCGACTCTGTTTCCGAGGTTCCACATAATTGGGTTAAAGAACAGATTGTGGGTGAATGTCTTTGGTCCTGGGGTCAGTTTTGAGCGTTAATCGCCCTGACGGTAAGGCATCGGGGATGAATATTCCTTCCTTTACCTCTCAACTTTTGCGACCTGGAATGAGCGAGGAGGAAGAGGATATCGTAAAATGGTGTGCTGGCGCACTCTACGCCGGAGCAGCGGATACTGTGAGTCCAATTCCCTCATCCCGCGGTCGGCTGAAAAGACCCATGTATTTTTTCAGACGGTGTCTGCCACTGTATCTTTCATCATGCTGATGGCACTGCATCCGTCAGTACAAGAACGAGTTCAACACGAGATCGACTCCGTCCTAGGTCGAGTCCCGCGAGTGGCAGATGTTTATCGACTCCCGTACCTTCTTGCGGTGTTGAAGGAAGTCATGCGTTACGCCCCCGTGGCAAATCTAGGTACGAATCAGGCTGAATCCGACCCAGGGATTTCACCTGTGAACACCTGCTCAGCCCTACCGCATCAAGTTACTCAGGACGAGTCGTATGATGGGTACCGTATTCCCGCAGGATCAGCTGTTGTTCCTAATGTCTGGGCGATATTGCATGATCCCGAACTCTACCCAGACCCTTTTACATTTGATCCCGAGCGGTTTGTGCAAAGTTCCGGTTCGACTTCGCGGGCCAGTGCGCGCCTGGGGCAGCCGGATCCAAATGCTTACGTCTGGGGATTTGGTCGTCGTAGATGCCCTGGTATAGGTTGCCCTCATCATAGCACGGGAACATTGATTCACACTATCTTGCTGTAGGCATTCAATTCGCGGAGCCCGCGTTGTTGCTAAGCATGGCATGCATCCTGTGCAACTTCGTCATCCGCCCCGAGTCCCCAACGGTCGGTGAAGTGGAGTTCACAACGGGCATTACAAGGTGCGCTTTTCGAAATAATCATTTGCGTTGAACTGGCTCAGTGCGGGCGTACAGTCATATTAAACCCTTTGGGGTTCAGTTTACGATGAGGCAGCCGGAGGTGTAAAAACGACTGAGCTTTGACTGTACCTAGTAGATTAGAACTGAGGTTAATAACTGAACCCCGAAATTTGCAGTGCCGCATCATCAAGATGAAAATCCGGCCTTCTTTTGGGTGACCACTGTAATATTTATTGCGTTAGGAACTTACACGCAGTTTCAACGGTGGACACTTAATCACATTCAGTATAGAGAATAAGGACTATGAACTGCCCTGATTTTCAACTATCGTATTCCACGCACAATGATTTTTCAAAAGTGTTTATCCCACCCTCCAGATTATTCCGCAGATCCCACCAAACGTCACGATCTCGGCCTTTCACTTGTATCTTCCGAAGACCTGGTGCGAATTCGACTCCTAGTCTCTCAGCTAGTGCTTCCAGCAGTTCGGCCATTCGGCCCACAATGTGTTTACTTCTGGGAGATATCTCGGTGCCATTGGAGTCGGCACAGATGCCACAATCGTTTGGAATCGTGTCTCTGGCATTAGCTGCGGCCTGAAGAAGTGATTCGCAAAGTCGCGAAGAGAAGATGGCCATGAGAGCCGAGGGAAGTCCTTGGGTGCTATAATATGTGACCTCTTGCTGGTTCCAACGATTCTCGAAATATAGGGCCGTCGATACTGTACAGCGGACCAACTGCAGGAATTGTTCCGGTGTGGTTGTCGTCCTGAAGTTGTAGATATCCCACGCCTTGGACAGCGCCGTGAGTGCAAAAGCTAAACACTCTTCGCTCTCACATGTGAATTGATGATCCTCGTTGAGTTTCGGAAGCCAAACGTTGCGAATGACCGAAGTCAGTGCCTTGATCCGCCCCAGAAATACGTCGTCAGAATATATCGCCATCCAGGTGGGAAGTTCTGTGATTGGCAGTAATGCTTTCCACTCGGCGCTGAGGGAAAGATTCGTCATCATTTTGATATACGGCCGCACAACGCATAAGAAATCCGAGGAGGGGAATGACCGTTTGCATCTGTACACGACACAACCAAGTCGAGCCAGCATCGATGAACGATACATGATAGGCCGTAGATCTGGATCCGAGAACCAGCTTTGTCCTTGTTTCAGAACAAGGAAAGCTGTGAATGCGAGATCCGTGGATGCGGATAATGCTTGAAGGATTATATGCAGGGATTTGACTGAGGGACTCGTGGGTAGAATGCCACTGCATGCCAATATTTTTAGCAGTCCGCCGATTTCATTCGCTGTTTTGCTGTCCCAATGCTCGCAGTCCTGTCCCTGGGCAGTGTTGTTTTCCCATGATCGTTGAACATGTTCCAGGGCCATATATATCCAATCCACGTCCGCCGCTTTATCTTCAGTGGATGTAGTAAGTATAGAAGGCGTAGCCAAAGAGTGTATTTCTTGAAGGTCAGTGGCGTTGTCCACTCTGAGGAGTCTAGCCGCTGAGACCACCACGTCGAGCCATCCCTCTACTCGCGGAAATGTGTTGCAAAATCGTGATATCTCTTCCACGAGGGCAATATCATGATAAAAACTTGTCCTCGTTGGGCCCACCAATTTGTTTGTCAACTCGGCGGTCGTATCGATAATCCTCAGGATCACAGAAGTATCCACGACTAATAGAGAGTCGAGGAATGCATTGAATAGCTGGGTCATCAGAACTCCCCTGAAATCGCTATTAAATTGGGCTCAGTAATACATTCCTTGGCTGAAGGCTAAGTTCCACATACGTCTTGTCCATCTGGACCATGAGCCGAGCATCAGTCGGGGCGAAAAGCGAGTTGAGGCAACATAGATAATTCGCGAAACTTGGGAGATCCAGGCATGGTATGCTATCTTGAATGTGATCAAGGAGATGCTCCACTTTGGCCTGAAGTGAAATCGATTTCAGAGACGGAATAATGTGCAATGCCCACTTGATGCTCTGGGAGGAAGTTTCCCGGCTATTCATCAAGTGAGGCCACTCCTTGAGAATATGGAGGACATTTTCCAGCTCGGCGTCATCGGTGTCAAATTCCGTTTCGATGTATATGTCCAACAGGAGACGGTGCTGGATTGGGGACTCGAGATGGATGCTCGCAGCCCGAGCAACAAGTCTGAGAGAGCAATAGAGCCTCCCGCAAGCGATTGCGAGTTGAGACATGCCGTCCCGCACTTTGGTTGTGGGGCCAACACGTCGGAAATCAAAGCATGAATGCACAATTTCAGCCAGACGAGTCATGACTGTTTCGGTGGAGCTGAGATCGAGATCAAGAGACCACTGAAGGTCGACAGCCATTTCAGCTGCAGTGCTGATTATGAAGGGGTCGGTCGAGGTACTCAAAACCCAGAGCACAGCGGGGACCTCGGGGGATGCCGCAGTAAAATCCATGTTGGTATATGGATCGATTAAGTTGGGCAGGGAGAGGGTGGAAGGGAAGATAGTCGACGTAAAGCTGGGAAGGAGATGGATCCCGGTGTTCCTAAAGCGAGAACATGATGGCCCCAAATCCCTGAATATGCATTGCAGTTTGATAAAGATAGGTTGAAATCCTTCTATACAGGGTGAAATTACTTGGAGGAGGAGCGGTGCGAGTGGCGTTTGAAAAGGGCAATCAGGGAAGAGAGCGGCCGACAGCAGCAGGAAAAGGTACGAAGCGACACCGGACGATGTCAACACCATGACGATGATCGCAATTAAGTGGTTGACAGTCCACAGATAAATGGACAGAGATGTCGAAAATAGCAGTAACGCGAGCTGCAAAAGTAGGGGGAACATCTGGAGGAGCGCATCAAACTTCCATTTGACCAAACCATCGAGTTTACGTTGGCGCTCGAGCCCCCGCTCCTCGATGGTACCTCTACTGCCGGCCGCCTGATAATACATAATCCATTGCTTGCCAAGGACTGCGAGCAAGGCAGCCAAGAGTGTCGTAAACAAGCTGATATAAAGCATGCTTTGAACGACGACGATGATTTTCGGAGGATTCGGAACCGTGAGCTGTGGTTGTATCTGAATAATAAACGCGGAGCCAACGGCCGAAAAAAGACCGGCCTAGAGTAAATGAGAATCGATTTTTGTGCCGGAAAATACGCAACGCACAAATATAAGCGCAGTATCAAGATCCGTTCCATATCTCTCCTCGAACTCTTTGTCGTGCTCATCGGCGAGTTTTAGGTAGGAATTCCAAAATGTTGTTTTCTTGTCCGTGGCAGGTGCTTGTGGCTTGAGCGCTTCCACAGCTCGGTAAAGCCTCCGGTATCGTTGAGCTTGACATCACACTGACTAGGCGTAAACATACCTCTCTCCTTGGTCCTCCTGCTTCCTGATAAGGTCGTTAAAACACATTTGAAGCACAGCGATCAACCTGAAGCTTTTTAGAGCGGTCTAGCCACAAATTGATTTAAATCTTACCTGTCGTTATCCGACAGAATTGTCGAGTCAGAGTCGCTCGACGTTGTCGACATGATTTGGGAAGAGAAACCGCACGGCCTAATTGCTTTCCGTTCCGTTTTTACGCCTCGTTCTGGAGGAAAGAGAGGAGAACAAGGGATAGAAAACTGCGGCGGGTTTTGGCCGGCCGCCACATCATCCATTTTTAAGAACGGCCCTTGGCGCCTACGATGACTTGGGGGCTGTTCATTCGGTCACATCGCGGAACAACAGAAAGAATTCCCGTCAAGTTCCCATCTTCAAATTTATTTATAAGCCCCTCAGATGATTTGTGCTACCCAAACATCGCCGATGCCAAAGGGTCCAGGTAAAACTGGGAAGAGTCAATCGTCCTCAGGGATGCAATCATTTCAGCCGTGTAATATTTCTCCATATTATGCCAGATTGATCAGAATGAAGCTCGAGATAACAGAAAAAAACAGAGGATAGTGTTGGATATGTAGCTGGCGGTATTGGTGTTGTGGCGGTAATGTGGCACCCGAATTCAGGGCTGTTAAATCACAAGACTTGTCCGATCAATGTCCGATTGGGATTGCGTTCCATTCCACAGCTTGCAGCTCTTGCGCAGAAAGACCGGAAATAGTGACGCAGTGGGAAGAAAGGTGCCTATGGGCAGTGTTTGGCTGTGGGTGAGATGAGCAAATGACTCAGTGAGAGATTACTGTACTATTTCGACCAAATGTTCAGGTGGCGGGTGACGGAGGGTCGTGAACTGAACACTTTTGGTATGGGTGACGGTGACTGTCAGATTTTGGGGCCCAAATAGGCCCAAAAATGCGAAAATTTCTGGTCCGGCATTCGCCGGACTACCATTTATGGTAATTTTCTCATGATTGCCGAGGAATGAACACCTTATCCAGTGAACATCTTAGGTGACGGTGACAACCCCGTGAACATTTGGTCGAAATAGTACAGTAGTGTGAGAGATGACAAGAGGTGAGCGATAGTAAAGTTCCTGACGCAGACAGCTGCCAAAGTCGGGAACACGTGAAATGGGGGGGGGGGTAAGTCATCGTTTTCACTGAGGAAAGAGAGTATCGGACCGAGTCCAAAACTTTGCGACGTCATCATGTTTTCGTGCCGAAGCGTGCCGATCGAAATCGCAAAATGAATGTAAAATGCAATGTGTTCGTTGCTATAAGAAATAAGATACTCTGAGTATGTAGAGTGATGTATTATATGTGAAAATGGGGGTCTTGCAATTTTTCAGCGTTATCGGGCCAGATTTAAAGTCATAGGGAGAAGTTCAGGATTGAGACCACTGAAAGTCGGTCGGAGATGTCGGACTTCCCGGGTCGTCAAAGAGGTCTGTGTCTGAAATCGTGAATGATCGCTCACCTCTTGATGACTCGGAGTCTCCAAGTCGGAGACTTTCGAGAGCATCAATGAATCGGGCCGGATGGCAGCAAGATGGCAGTGCAATTTGCGTTTTCCCTCCTCTCGTACGTGGACCATCTAAATCGCGCTCGCATCGGAGCCTCCGAGATTTACGGTGCGCGATCCGTATTCTGCTGAACGAGAAGGAACCAGTCGCGGAACGCCTCTGCTCCTACAAATACCCGGTCTTGACGTTACCGAATGAACTCGTCTCCGAGATCTTTCATTTCCTCCCAATCTACCCCAATTGCCCACCACTTACGAGAAAACGTGCGCCAATTATTCTAACACAGAGCTATCGCAAATGGACAGCCATAGCCATGAGGAAATAAAGTGGGCATGGTGAAGGCCTGGTTGGGCAGATTCGGCTGCTATCCGCTCTCCATTCGCTCAGAGGACATTGCCTGTGACGACGACAAAATGCCGGAAACTTTAGCTGCTCACGATGTGCGATGAGAGCATGTCAGCCTTGAACTTGACCCAACCGGCTCCCACTACCCTCGACGCCCCGTACCCCTGCTTCGCCAGCTGGAGCTCCATATTTCCGTTCTTGACACCCATTCCATCTCCCTGCCATTTACTGAGGCAACTCGGTTAACTATCGCCATTCTTTGATATTTTTTATATTCCACTTCCCTGTTACTGCGGTCTGGATTAACGTCCTTAATCCTGGTCGTGAAACGCCCATCGGGTGCGCATCAGTGTTGGCTCAAACTACCAACCTTGTGTACTGCGAGTCTGATCCTTGCAAGCGATCATATACCTGTGGTCGCCATATCAGAGATATACCAAGGCGCTCTCGGCTTGCTCATGTTTGAACTAAATTGAATCTGGTTGGACTTGAACCCAAAGCCAATGAACGTGAAACCGAACAATAAAATAATACTTTCCTCTCCTTCTATCTTCGTGTGGAAGGCAAATGCGTGGACACATCTGAGTTCCTATCCTTTTTCTCTGAAGTGCAAGAGTTTCGGGGATGTATCCTTTCTTGAGCCCTCTCCAGCGGGCTTCTCGGGGTTGTTTTTGCGGATTCGTCGCACGTGCCCCGCGTGTGGCAAGAAGAGGGCAAGCCTCGGATGAAACACCATACGGGTAAATGAACCGCTAAAAGAAAAGCGGTGAATCCAAGATGAATCATTGAAAAGGCAAGACCGATTGATTGGTTTATTCAGACGCTGAGATCAAACCCAGGCTTCCCACAGAATTGATTTATGTTGTATTCCTTACAGAAATGATGGGCGTCTACCGTGCACCAAGTGCGGATTGTGCTGCAGGTCGTGACTAAGGATGGACACGGGTCGCGGGTACACCCGCGGGTTTGTACCCGCGGGTATGGGCGGGTACGGGTACGGGTCGCGATTTCAGACCCGTGCTCAACCCGCAGACCCGACCCGTGTACCCGCGGGTCTGTGAACTCCAAAATGCTTTTATTTCCTGCACAAAGTAGGCAGAAATCCGACCTTCACAGGATGTTGCTCGTAGTCTCGCAAAAGGCTTTCATCAGAAATAAGTTAGTATAGGTTTTGTAAGGCAGTATGAGCCTATAAGATCTAGGGGGGCTACATATCGCAGAATGGTTATCGGAACCTATAACTCAGTCTGGTCAACCCTGTTGCCAAAAACCATCACGCCAATTCTTTCCGACCTTGTACAACTCCATTGTGTCTGTCGTGAAGAGACAAAGAAAGCGTTCATTGAAAATCCGAACCACATACAGTAGATAACAATATAATTGCTTATTCTTATGACCTACTTATGAGGCTTTGGTTGTTGTAAGTTGTGAAAGTGTGGACGTACCTTCGGTCTACCTTTTACCACACTGTACTTGACAATAAGACGTCATTTATGTTGGAAATGTCGCGGGTATACCCGACGGGTTTGGAGACCCGCGGGTGCATCGAGGACCCGCGGGTACCCGCACGGGTTTTAGACCCGACCCGTATACGGGTACGGTTTTTGCGGGTACGGGTACGGGTACGGGTACGGGTACGGGTAGGCCTGAAGGTACCCGCGGGTATACCCATGTCCATCCTTAGTCGTGACTGTGAATAGGTGACCGATTTATTTGCTCGATATATCAATGTCGCGGATGAAACTAAGTTACCATCATGGACAAGATTGAGCTAGAGGAGTTCAAGCCCGTCTCCACTGTTTATCTACTCATAATCATCCTTTCTCGTTCAAGCCCAGTACATTGCATGCTCATTAAATCATCTAGCTCAACCAAGGGTTTAAGCCGAGATCCCGGGGGGAAGCCACTACCTTGGGGAGGTACGTCCTCGAACTCATGCTCCTCAGCCATTTCAGCACCGCGATATTTTGGATGCGGTGCACGCTCACTGTCACTACCCCTGTGGTTTAGGTTGAAGTGGAAGGACTGGGTTCGACTCCCGGCGTCTAAATGGCCGTGAAACATTTCTTTTATGACTTTTTCTGTTTGGCCACTGTCCATATTGGACTACTATCAGCCACCAGGTAGTCGGCCACCTTAAGCTTTTATCAGTAATTGTCAAATGCATTCAGAGGATTTCCCGGGCTTGTGTATGCCAAATCGAAGGTACACATCCTACAATTCGTTTGAGGTAACCCAGCCGAATTTAGGTGACGTCCCAGTGCTGCAGTGAATTTCTTTCTGCCGGCATGTCCCGAAAGGGGATAAACAGGGTAGTCGGCCACCTCACTGAATGAGCCGCTGAAGAAGGGACTGGCGACAAATTGTGTCCAGATTGGAAGGTCAGGTCTAAACCAAGGATTTGAGATGGTTAGTGTGTACATATAAGCTACAGGAAAGGTATGAATATATATTTTGAAAGGTGGATAGTCTGCCAAGATGGCAGGTGTCAACAAACCGAGTGCCTAGTTAGAGATAGGGGAGGTATGAGCTAAATTTAAGCAACGGTTGAACTAATAGAATGTGTTTAAGCATATCTGGCACAAAACTTCAATCTCTAGACACTCACAACTTCGGCAAAAATCTCGAACTCCTGCTACACTGAAATTGGCTGGTTTGGGGTAATGGTGAAGACCGAGAGCGAGCCTAAATAGTCAAAAAACGGATGGACATCCGAGAATGGAGTATGATTAATAAAGAAGGCCCAGGCGAGATACCAGACCCGTAGTGTGAATGGGTCCTGGAATATGCGGGTAGGTTACTGGAGTGGGTCACAAGAGCAGCAAAGTCTTCTTCGGGGTCCCACACAGCCATACTGTTTCCATATCTTTCACACAATATTACAGATTGATTTCCTGTATTAGGGCATGATAACGAGCCTGAGAAGTCGTGAAACGGTGCAGAATTCGTGAAGAAAGAGCCATGGCGAGCGTCGGCCGAAGGGATCAGTTAAGAAATGATGGTTCTCACCCTTCGGATTCCGATCCGACTTCACGTAACTTTTGATCCAGACATCACTTTGGCGGTACATATGGTCTCCCAAGGTTGTACTTGATCCCTCGAGGTCAAAGGGCTATAATGCCCAACTCATTCACGAAATATTCACGGGTGGCCGACTACCTAGGGGTGACTGACTACCTAATGGCTGATAGTATGTTGCTTCGGAACCATAAACGTGCGACCGCGAGGGAATGAGGTAGGCCCTCGGCCATTTACAATGCACTCCCAGCCAAATACTTTGATTCAGATGTTTAGCTATTTAATTTCGGGGTTTCATGTACCATCGGTCCTGGAAAGGTGTTGTGAATTTTTGTTCTGAGATCTGGAACACATCGGTACCAGGAATACCTCCTCGAAACTCTCGCGCCTAACCAAGTTGAACAGAGGGACAGGGAGAACCTCGGATGTGCGGCACGGCGCTTACCCAGTCTTCCTGACCAAGCCACTGGCTTGGTCAGCTTGGCTGGCAGAAGAAATGGAGGTGAGTTCCGGCGTCCGTTGGGCGTCCGAATAGTTGATGGGCTGAGGGATTTCGCTTTTTTGAACGTTCAACCAAAGGAAAACCAATTAACGGACCTGCCTTCCTCCGTTGTCGGTAACACTATTTTCTGACGAGGATGGGTTTCAGACAGGAAAAGCTTATACCAGTTTCTTCCGCCACGTTCTCCATCAATTCGCCGAGCCAAAAAATCTTCTACTTATCCCTCTGTAGTACAGCAGAATATATTTAGCTGTGGTTTGCAGCGCGCACCCGCGCTAAATAGTGCTATGAAAACAGCAATATTCAGAAATCTCAATCAGAATGAAGCCGCCGGCCTAAGAATTTTTAATTCATGACCACCCGTCCTCAAACTCTCTCACCTGTCGACACGGCCAACAGGATAATTCGGACATGGTGTACGGTATGCGCCTTTGTGCTTTTTGGTTGCATGCCGCTGAGATACATATTTTAAACATCCAGAAACTGAGAAGAAAAATGCTAAGCCCACGGAAGTGGCACAGAATTATTCAAGGAAAATTGGTCGTATCTTGCGTGAGAAAACGGCGGCTCCGAAACTCCCGAGGAATCAGTCCGATCGTCCGATCGTTTGTCCTCAACGCCTCCAACTTTTCTTTAACACTTTCCCCGGTGGCATCATGTTTCAGAGCGTCAATGAACACCGTTAGGAAGCCAGAGGATCCAGTTCGAGGTGCGTACGAATGGGTGCCAGATGACGTGGAGAGGGAGTCATTACCCACCACACGTCACGGTGCTGCGCCCGCCGCTGCCGAGTTACCGCGCTCAAAGTTGTCGAGGCGCATCAAGACAGGGGCGACCGACATCGTCACAGACACAGGGATCGAGGCCAGGACCCCGCGCGCGACTCGGACAAACCACGCCGACGCCACCGTACACGCACTCCCCACCGACACCCCATGCCCGTGCACCGCGCCGCCGCGGGAGGCGTCTACATCCAACAGCCTGGAACCCCCCAAGCGTAGGCGTTCTATGGCGCGGCTGGACCCGGGCCATGCAATACTGCGCTCCAGGGCCGGGTTACTTCTCCGCCCCGCCTTACTCTCACCACCACCGCCGCCGCAGCCACCGCAATAACAACGACAGTTCAGCCGCTTGCGCTCGTCCTCGCAGGCGCAGATGCCCCTACCAGCAGGGGCCGCCACAACCGACGTGCACATGCAGCTACTCCTTCGCCTCCTTCACGTCGGGCATCTGCGACCCGCAGACCGCTCCTGGCGCTTATGGGTCGGAGCAGGAGGCGTATTCCATGCTATACCCGTAACCGCCGGGATATGGGAACGGGCCGCCCGGGCACGCGAATCCCGATACTCGCACACCCGGCGCTGCTTAACCAGCCCCGGATGATGAGCCCCACAAATATTTTTTGGAGTGTTCGCCTTGCAGCTCTGTTACCCGCCACCATCCAACTACGGCCCAGCTTCGTCTGTTACGCGCACCTCATCGCTATCCCCCGTGATACGGCACCTCACCCCTCGGCATCGTACATAAACCTATAATTGCCTAACCACCTGCATACATTGGGCAATTACGTGTATCTTGGATTTTGACTCCACCCGATTGAGTCTGCGCCGTGTGTGCGTTGGAGGGGAGTGAACCATGTAAATGTGTGAGCGTCGATTTTTCGATCGTCATGAGCTCTTCAATATCAGATACTCGTATTTATGTGAGTACTCACATTGAGGAAGGTATCTCGGACGTGGTGTACAGCGCACACCCATTGTTTCTGTATGATTATGTTTGAGGTTCTGTGGGAAGTCTGGGTTCAACTCCCAGCGTCCGAATAGCCGCTGTAGCGTGCCACTTTTTGCGGCCGTTTTTTTCAGACGCAGAATTCAGTGAACTTTCCCGTTGGCTCCTTCGTCTGAATCAGAATCACTCGGCGCATTCGGTACGGATGCCAGTACGTTTCGAGTTCAAGTTGGAAGAGTTTCATTGCAGTTTGATCGATCAATATGCAAGCTCAAATCTCATCTGTCTCCTCACACGAGCTGCAAGGCAATTCGAGCGTAGTGTACGGCGCACCACCATCATTTCTCACCTAGATACACGTGGATTCAATGGCGTGCCAAGGCTTGGTTTCAACTCCCAGCGTCCGAATTACCGATTCAAGTCGGCTTTTTTGTTTTTGGACACTAGCTTCCTTTTAGGTTATGTTCTAGATTTTCCCCCGCTCTCGCTTGACTGAGCCCCCGTTCTCGATGTAGATACTTCAAGTTCAAATTCAGTAAGTGTGTTTGGCGCGAGGTCGATCATAGAAATGAAATCAATATCCATATTTCATCCAGCTATCCAGAAGCCCACAGAAAAGAATAACTCGGACGTGGTGCACGGTGCACGCCACTACTTGTAGGCAAATATCCATTAAATTGTGTGGAAAGCCTGGGTTCGACTCCCAGCGTCCGAATAAGCGGCCAGTACTTGTATGCTTTTATTTTTTATTTATTGTCCATTTGCTTGCTTTTTTTCGGAACGCTGACGTCGCTTGATTTTTTAATCTTTATCCAGGGATTGTCTGAATTCGTATCATTTGCTAGCGCTGCGGATGGGTTTCAAGTCCAAGTCAGTGTCCACGACGTTGATTCAAAGCCCACCCATTCACTTACAGACTGGGATGATTGGATGTGGTGCATGATGCACACCCGTACCCAGTGATCCGGCAAAAGACCGGCGGCTGGGTTCGACTCCCAGCGTCCGAATGCACCATTGGCTTCTCGCCTTTTCACTTATTGCTTTTGGTATTTTGACTTAACACTCTCTCACTCATTTACTGACACGACCTGCGGGATACCTCGGACGTGGTGCATGGTGCACACCCGCTCTTTATAGTTCGATAAAATTGAGGAACTGCATCTGAGGCGGGAGGCCTGGGTTCGACTCCCAGCATCCGAATTTGCCAAATGCTTCTTACATTTTCTTTTTTGGGTATCCGAGTTCAGCTTGCAAAAAGGGAGTGTGTTTGTCGAGGACCAATCAGCCTGGAACTCTTGCTGGCCTATCTATTCACGCGACCTGCAAGATAAGTCGGACGTGGGGCACGGTGCGCACCCGCTGTTTATAACAGTGGTGGAGCAGTTGTTTCTGTGGGAAATCTGTGTTCGACTTCCGGCGTCCGAATGAGTGGGAAAAGAATTATTTTCTATTCGCAGGCGCCCTTCAAAATTCACTCACCTATCCACTCACACGACCTGCAGCATAACTCGGACGCGGTGCACGGAATGAGATTCGCTCTGGCAAGCGTTTTTAAGGCACAAAACGTTTATGGACCTTCTCGTCTTCTTTCTTCTTCTGGGTCTCGATCAAGTCATTTTGAATTTTATATCCGCACGCTCAGGAGGGCTGGTTCGAATTTAATGTGCAATTTAAAGTGAATGGCCCTGACTCCTCAGAACTTACTCACCCACCCACGCACACCAAGATAAGTTGGACGTGGCGTGCGGTGCACACCCACTCTCCTTTCCGTGTCAGTCAGGGATTATGTGGGAAGCCTGGGTTCGACTCCCGGCGTCCGGAATGGAACGTGGAGTTACTGAGTTTCCTTTTGGTTCGCTGCTCAAAGACTCACTCGGCTATCCACTTACAAGACTTGAGGGATAACGCCCACGATTTCTTCTATGATATCATGAGCCGTAAGAGTGGGAAGCTCGGTTCGACTCTCAGGTTCGACTCCCAGGGTCCGGATGGACCCTTTGGGTGCTTTTTTTTTTTTTCGCCTGATCGATTTTGATTCAGTGGACGTCAAGTTCGCCTCTTTCTCCTTCCCTTGTCTTAATCATGATTTCCTAGCTAAGACAGAAACATGAAAAAATGCGCGTGAAAATGTCAAAATCGTACGCCAGGCGTTGAGCCCAATTTTTCCACCTCACTGGTCACTTTCACTGGATGAGAAAGAGGCTGCGCCGTGCACCACGTCCAACTTGATCTGGCTATTGTGAGCGAGGCAAGGTATAGGAGTTTCGAGGACGTCGTGCCCTTCCTTCGAGGCTTATTTGTTGAATCCAAGAAATGCTCAAATTGGAACTGAGCTAACCGAAGCGATATTATCAAGGCCTCGCCTTTAGTATGGTTTCCAGAATAAAAATACTCAACATGCCACCTCCCGACCAGGCAGAGACAACAGAAAAATAGAAATAATTTGCTGGAAACCATGCGGATGCCGGGAGTCGAACCCGGTTCTCCCATCTCACTTGTATTCCGATTCATCATTAGCAAGAATGAGTGTGCACCGTGCATCACGTCCGAGTTCATATCCCACCTTTAAACTTGGTGAGACGAAAGAGTTTTGAGAACATACCTCTCTCC
Source organism: Mycena capillaripes (assembly GCA_029204075.1). Classification (NCBI taxonomy): domain Eukaryota; kingdom Fungi; phylum Basidiomycota; class Agaricomycetes; order Agaricales; family Mycenaceae; genus Mycena; species Mycena capillaripes. The sequence continues at coordinate 3,707,104 of JARHKZ010000001.1, forward strand.
TACGGCGATCTTCGGGCTGAACTCTTGATTGAACCGCCTGACTTGATCGACATCAACTTGTAATGTACTAGGCTGACAAGAGACCCGATGATCATAGTCTCTGGTGGACAGACGCTCTATATGATCCAGCTCGTACCTCGCTATATACGAAGATCATAAGAAGCTCGTAGGTAAGTATTCTACACCCCGACAAGAACGAAATAAACACCCCCAAAGAAATCAGTGGACGAAACGCCAGAATTTAGACGCCGGGAGTCGAACCCGGTCCTCCCGCTGCCTCTTTTATTCATAATTAGAATAGGCGTGCACCGTGCACCACGTCCGAGTTCATATCGCACCTTTAAACTTGGCGCGCTAAAAGAGTTTTGAGGACATGCCTCTACCCAACGGCTTCTTCGGCGATCTCGGGGCTGAATTCTTGGTTGACTTGATCAATGTGCAATGCTCTAGGCTGAAATAAGAGGCCATCGTGCAAAAAAAAAAACGCGCACATGGCCCCGAGTTTGGACGCCGGGAGTCGATGCCGGTCCTCCCACCTCACATTCAATTTGGAAACTTGTAAGAAGAGTGGTGATGCACCGTGCACCACGTCTGAGTTCCTATCCCTGTTCAACTTCAAGTTGGTGAGGTACAAAAGTTGGGAGGCCGCCTCGCTTGCTCAGAGTGTCCGAATGAAAAATATCGAAACAATAACGGAACACGAACTTGAGCAGATGAGATCAAAGCGCTAACACACCGCAAGGGGGACAAGAGAAATCAAGAGAAAACGAATACTGGTCTAATCTCAACCCACTCGGACTCCGGGAGTCGCACCCAGTCCCGCCATCGACGTTTGCACGTGGATTAGATAGTAAGTGCGGGTCTGCACCGCGCCGAGTTTCCATTACTCTCTTCAACCCAGCGAGGTACGAGAGTTCGAGGACGTCGTACCGTTACCCAAGCCTTTCTGGCTGTGAGGAAGTTGAACTGGTTGATCCCTCCACAAAAACTGAATATAACATCGACAATGCAACTGAGGCCTACACAGGATCGATATCAGGAAAAAGACGCCAACGACGGAACGAATTAAAACATTTCCCCACCAATAGGTAATTAGGACGCCGGGAGTCTAACCCGGGGCTCCCTCCTCACATTCCTGTTGCCAACCCACAGGAAGAGTGGGCGTGCGCCATGCACCACGTTCGAGTTCCTATCCCACTCTTGAACTTGCTGAGGTACGAGATTTGCGAGGTCGCCTCGCTTGCTTAGAGTGTCCGAATTAGAATATCAAACCAGAACAGAACACGAAGCTGGGCAGATCAGACCGCTGAAAACGGCAACGGAAGAAAAGAAAAGAAACAATGACATGCAAAAAAAACTGACTGGACAACATCAAATTCAGACAACGGGAGTCGAACCCGGGGCTCTACGTCACATACTTCTACCCCACGGCGCCGGCCTCCTTCGGCCATCTCGGAATTGAGTGCAGTCTTGATTGCGCTTGAACCGCTTGACTGGGTCAACATGCGATGTACTAAGCTGAAAAAAACACGGGGGTCATGAAAAGCTCATAAGTAAGTATGATTCAGTATTCGACATACCGATAAGAAGGCTAAGCATGTAAAAAAACCCGAGGGAGGACATTGAATTCGGACGTCGGGAGTCGAACCCGGGCTCCCACCTCATTCGTCCCTCCTTGATCAGAAAGAGTAGGGGTGCACCGTTCACTACGTCCGAGGTTTTATTATCCCTACCGTAAAAGTCGTTGAGGTGAAAGAGTTTTAGGACATACCTCTTTTCTTCAGCGATCTCGGAATTGAATTTCTCTTGGAGTTGATCTGCTTGATTTTATTTGATCAACGTGCACTGAAATGAAAACGATGGTCATGACCTCTGAGCAGAAGCTCATAAGTATCATTGACTAGAAAATTTAAACAGCTAAAAAAGAGAAACCCAAAGAAAACAAAAAAAAACATGGAAACAAAATGTATCGACAACATCGAATTCAGAGACCGGGAGTCGAATCCGGCGCTCTCACATTTTTCATGGAATAGTCGCAGTGGGCATGCGCCGTGCACCACGTCCAAGTTCATATTCCTCTTTTCAATTTGGTCAGGTACGAGAGTTTTGAGGACATACTTCTACGCAGCGGCTTCCTTCGGCGATTTCGGGGCCGAACTACTCTTGATCAACGTGCAACATATTGGGCTGAAATGACAAATGATGATCACGAGAAGCTTATAAGTATGAGAGAGTGGACAAAAAGCTAAGAGAGATACATGACTTGGGATTGGGCCTCCTCGAGGCGGGTGCTGAACCTTTAGGTTCAAGTTTCATCTGTCAATTTGAAGCAATTTGAAGACCTTGAAACAATTTTGTTGGATAGGCGCTTAGATAAACTTAAAGCCTGTGATATGCAATCCCGGACCGGGTTACTTCGGCCAAAAATTGACAGAAGTCCCAATTTGGCTATGGAGCGTCGGTTCAAATAAATTCGAAAAGATGGGGGCTTCCACCTGGGCCACTGTAGAGCATGATCCCCACTATGTGACTGTCTAAACTGTTGCACTGATTTGTTTTCTAGAGCTCACGGCCATTGTACTATCAGTCACCGAGTACTGGGCCACCTTAGCATTGTTTACCTTGGTACTACCCATGACGCGTGATGGTTCAAGTATATGGGCTCTCAACTAAAGTACGCACCCTGGAAATAATTTAAGATATTTTCCACGAATTTACGCTATGGTTTCATGGCATACTGAATTCTTCTTTCGGCGGTATCCCAAAATGGAAAAAACGGCCTAGTGGGACACCCAGCCTCCTCGTTGGTGTGCACTCCTCCTGTTCACCCCAGTGTGTCCCGAATCGTTCAATGTACAGTCTCAGTATTCTGCCCACTTAGACTATAGATTCTGAGGTGTATATGGACCGTAACTATTTACCTTTCACCACATGTCAGATGGAATGGGTGAGAAACTACTGCTGCTGTAAATCACAGACAGCAACAACACCCCAAAATAGGGTCAGAATGTGTTGATAAGAGATAATAGACCACACCTAATCACAAAACATATCCCCAACATACCCGTAACCCCTCAGAAAAAATCCATTTATATGTGCCAGTGAAATTCGGTACCACCCCGAACATCAAGTCCCATGATTAAAGAGCAAACCGGTGTGGGAGGACACCTAACAATCTGTATCAAATCCAGCTATGAAGTTCCAGATCTGGAGCAGATGCAGGTGGATTGCTATAGAGGTGGCCAGATTGCGCTGCTCGCCGAAAGCAGGTTGTGATGTTGTTGCTGAGCCCAGGGACGTAAGAATGGTATTTCGGGATATCACCGAAATCATTCTAATGAACCAGGGGATTCAAACGAGCTCGGAATCTTGGAAATTGGCCAAGAATTGGCGGAGAAATAAGCAAAAGACGGGCTCGGACTGCGTCCCGGCTGGAAGGCGGTTCGGGGATGTGCCCATGCCGGCATCTTGATAGAAAACCCGCCACAGTTTGATAAGCGCCCGAATGTCAACGGATACCGTCCCGAACATAAAGCAGAAATGACTAATGACAGAAAATCGAACGCAGAGAATGTCCTTGGTTCTAAGGGATGAAATGGGCTTGCTCCGCGGGATTCAGGTCGGTAAGAAGTTGAAAAACATATCCTTACACTTTGATTTATTTTTAGGTCTTTCCCTGATTTCTTTCAATTTTATTCTTGCGATGACCAATGTTGCTTGACTAAATCTTTGTTTGTACATATAGCAAAAGCTACCGAAATCCAAGTTCCCCTGGGTAGCCAAACCTAAAGGTTCAGCAATCATACATGCAAAAAAAGAAGAAAAAACAACAACAGAAACCTACCGAATTCGGACGCCGGGAGTCGAACCCGGGGCTCCCACCTCAGTTGCATGTTCTTGCTCCGGAAGAGTGAGCATGCACCCTGCACCACGTCCGATTGCTCGTGACAATAGAACAATTCGTAGTTGGTTGTTCAAATCCTTCTGCGGCAGCAGAGCCAAAGCGAGCTTTCAATCGGGTCATGATTAGGATTCCATCTATGGCTTTGGTCCTGGGTCTCGTTGGATACTTTCCCGAAGCAGGCTTGGTGAGTCTTAAGACAACCAACAGAGCCAATATGACTTCACAGTGGTCCGAAACACTGATTATAATGCCACAGTAGGGGATCAAGGTTCTTATAGCTATATAGTAAGCCAGGAGCGGATGTGAGGCCATCAACCCCCCGAGCGGAGGTTCAAGCCTCACCTCGGTCTCCTTGTATTGTAGAAAGCTCAATAGTGCTCGCTCCTACCTAAGTACCTTGTCTCATACGCGACTTTCATACTGCCCGAAATCGATCACTTGGAATGATGGCGACTATTCTGGAATCTGTGAACTGAGCAAATTGGAAAAAGGGTGTAGTGACTATTTTCAAATGATGGTAATGTATTTCTCTGTCTCCCTCTCCCAGAACAGTGCTTCATTCAGAAGCATTTTCTTTCTGGATATTTCATGTAAAATTACATGTCTTTCAACCGTGTTTTGTCAAGCTACATCTTTTTCACAAATTTAACCGTGTTGTGTGACTTTTATCTATCGTACAGTATATGTACCATATATTATCAGTGACTGCCTAGTCGGCCAGAGTAGCTAGTCGGCCACTTGCGTAATATAAGGTGTTGCGATGTATTATTTTGAGATTTGGTGCCTGTAGGATGGACTACGAGTTATAAGGATATCGTACATCAAATATGAAGGCCAGCCGATACGGCGATCGGAAACTGTGGGAGATTCTCTGTCAAGATTGTGGCATGTGAACATCATTTCTTATCTCCGAACGACCTGCACTAAGATGGCCCTTATGAGTCAGAACGGACGGTTTTGCAAGGTGGCCGACTAGGCCGTTTTTTCCAAATTAGGATACCGCCAGAAAAGAAATTCGGTAGGCCATGAAGTCGCCGCGTAAATTCGCGAAAAATATCTCAACTCACTCCCAGGATGTATACCCTTGTTCTGGAGTCCATAAACATGTAATTAGGTGGATTAATGTGCGTGCACGGGGTCAAAAATGCTAAGGTGGCCGAGTGGGCAGTTTCCGATAATAGGTGACACATTCGAAGCGACCGAGGTCGAGTTGAACGGGCAGAGTTCATCGAGTTCGCGCGGGGGGGGGGGGGGGGGGGGCTCACCGAGTCAAACCCCCGGACTCAATCACTGACAACCGCCCCCACATAGGTCACCGGCGCTCGCGCCTGGTGCAAAATCGGACAGCACTGCGACTATCCCGACGTCAACCTCTCGCAGCTCACGCAAGCAAAGTTCCTCAACGGGCTGCTTGTTAATGAACATGTCAAGTGTGTTTTTTCCCCATCCCCAGAACTCTCATCCTTGAACGATCTACAATTTCAGACTGCAAGGCGTGCCGAGGAGGCCCGGGAATCAAGCCGGGAGCGGCCGTCATCGAACCATCACCGGCGCAATGTCGGCGCGCGCGGTCGCAGGTAAAGCCGTGCCCGCCGACACAGGTTTTCAACCTCAAACGCCGCGTTGCGTGGAATTGCCTCCAAAGCATCACTTGCATTTGATTTCAGCGCGGAGTTTAACGATATCTTTTCGCGCTAGAGTTTCTCATCTCTGACCAAACCACTTCTCCATTTACCGAGCCGCCTCTTTACTTGCCGATGCTGCCGCGTGGTTCCTGGTGCTATACCCGCTCAAACTGCTATGGCATCGGCGCGAGTGAGCGCGAAATGAACGACAGGTGTTTGAGAAGTGCTATTGACTGTGGCTCTTGTCAAAATGCTCCGAAATGGGGCCGGCAGTAACCAATAGAGAGCTCAACCGTGTGCCACTTTTTAGTTTAGTGGCTGAGATACTTAAAGAACCATATGATTGGAAGCTATATGTGAACTTCTATTCATCAATTTCGTCACTCCTTGCTGGTCTACTCGCGATCTGCATCTTCAAGCCCTCCACGGATAAAATTATACGTGCAGTTCGAACTGCACGTGTCAGCACTGTGAGCTATCGTCGGAAAAAACTCCTCCGCAGTGGCGGATCACATACGTTACTTGCACAATTCGAGTCAGAGAAAAAGTGATTCTAGGTCTGACTCTCCGGTCGGGCCGTTCATTTCACATTTCATAACGCCAGAAACGAAGCTACTGTAGTGGCGCAGCTGTTTCATGCGTCGTTCCTCGGCGGATCAGTTCTAGCTACTGTCCGCCAGTCACATGCCCGTCCTCACTCATCCACCACTGGCGTACAGATTTCACACAATTCTTCTCATCGAATCCCATTGCATCCCTGTTCTACTTTGACTATTCAACACGCGAGGTACGAGCGCCGTTTGTTGAAGTGGCTGTCTGGGTGAGACTAACGCAGGCCAAATTCTGACGAGGGTTGGGGAAGGTGATCATGGGCCGCCATCCCCGTTGCAGAAAGGCAGACTCCGGTCATTCAACTCGCGTCCGACGTCCAACTCACGTCCGACGTCCAACTAGCGTCCGACGTACAATTTGTCTCATCGAAGAGGCTTTGTTGAACATATGTATCTATCCTTTTCAAACTTTTCGGCACGATTGCAACGCGCTGATGTTCCTCATCTCTCGATGGCAGGAGCTTTAAGTCCGGTGAGTACTGGAGGCAGGATACGACGCAGGCACCCTATAGGCCTACCAATTGGCGTACTCCGTATTCCTCGAACCTCTTAGCTCACCCATCTCATATTCTTCCGGTCTGCTGCGCACCCGCCACCGGATTCCAACCTTGAGACCGCCCGGCGAGCATCAGTCGTAAGTCCTGCGGCGGTCATAGCATCCAGGGGGCGATTCCCACTTTCGTCGCCGCACATGCTCGGCTAAAATTACCTCCCGTCGGTCTATGGATGGTAGAAATTCTGCATGTGTTCATGTTCAATGTCCTCAAGCTAGGTCCCTCCTCTGCTCTACTTCGACATGCATTTCTCTAAGGCCTTCACTGCTCTGGTTACTACGCTCATCTCAACCGCTGTTCACGCGTCCCCAGCCGATCCCGGGACGTCCATCGCGAAACGCACTCCCGGAAATATCTATGTCTGCAACGAGTTGAATTGGATGGGCTGGGGCTCCACACCGTGCACAGTCGTTTCGGCGGCCAACACCTGCTTTACGCTTGATGCCAGTTGGGCGTACGAGATCGGCAGTATTGGGCCCGACGCTGGCGCCACCTGCTACGGTAAATAATACTGCTTTCTCATCCTCGCGGCCGCATCTCATGTATATGTCCTTCCATAACAGGTTATTCGTCCGTCCCTTTCCCCTTTACATTTCCTATGTGTTCCGTGAATATTAAGATCGGAGTATAGGAACACCGACTGCACTGGTACCGATTGGAGCTTCACCTACCCCGGTGATGCCACTGGTGGTTGGGCGACCTCTAGTCATTGGGAGAACGAGGTTAGTTGGTGTATTGATTGTGGCAAGCGCGTGTTTACATTCCATTAGATTGGTAGCTTCTGCTGTGACTCCACGGGCAGTGGCTGCAGCGGTGGGGGTGGGTCGCCGCCCCCCACCTGCCCCGGCACGTATAGCGGAGATGGCATGTTTTGAAATGGGTACAACTCCAGCCTGTGCTTATGACGAAAACCCTCGCAGGAACCTATTACTATCCCGGCGGCGGAACCGGCGCATGCGGCAGCACCCTCCAGAACTCTGACATGATCGTCGCCTTGTCCTTTGCCGACTATGCCGGCGGCGCCAACTGTGGGAGGGACATCATCGTTTGCTGTCAGCGCCCCCTCTTCTATTCTGCGGTGACTGTTGCCGACGCTTTTCTTGTCTGTTTAGATGGGGGCAATAGCGTCCAAGTCACAGTGAAGGACGCGTGCGCAGGCTGTGTCGGGGATAGCATCGATTTGTCCTCGGGAGCGATGTCCCTGCTTGACCCGAACTACCTTAGTGCGTAACCCATTGCATTCTCACCCACGCACCTCACCATTTCATTTCTGTGCAGTCGATGGAAGGATCCAAGTTACCTGGTCCTGGGCCTAGGATCAATGAGTCCAGCCTAAATGTAGTTGTCTGACGGCTCCAAACCTCTTCTCTTCAGATTTCCCGCTCTTACTTCCTTTCCTTTGTCTGTTGTCCCGAGATTATGTTGCCCGTTTTTTTTTTCGGTACCCGAGATAAAAATGTACAAGTTTGAATCTGGAAATGTTACTTACTAATACTGTAAAACAGCTAGCAAAGAAACAAAAACAAAAACAAAAAGAATAAACATGGAAGCAAAATGTTTCGACAACATCGAATTCAGATGCCAGGAGTCCAACCCGGGGCTCCCACCTCGCCCACATTTTTCACGGAATAGTCGCAGTGGGCGTGCACCGTGCACCACGTCTGAGCTCCTATTCCTCTGTTCAATTTGGTAAGGTACGAGAGTTTTGAGGACATGCTTCTACCCAGCGGCTTCCTTCGGCGATTTCGGGGCTGAACTACTCTTGATCAACGTGCAACATATTGGGCTGAAATGAAAAATGATGATCACGAGAAGCTTATAAATATGAAAGAGTGGACAAAAAGCTAAGAAAGACACATGCAAAAAAAAAAAACCCATCAGAAAGCTACCGAATTCGGACGCCGGGAGTCGAACCCGGGGCTCCCACCTCACTTGGAGTTCGGTTCGTTATCACCAAGAGTGGGCGTGCACCGTGCACCGCGTCCGAGTTCCTATCCCTGCTGTCAACTTGGTGAGGTGGAAGAGTTTTGAGGACATACCTCTCTCTTCCCAACAGCGCCGCGATCGGAATCTTGGTTGAACTGCTTTACTCGGTCAACATTAAATCAGAAATCATCGTGGCCAGAAGCCCACAAGTACGATTGAGTAGATCGACAAACAGCTAAGAAAGAAAGAAAGAAACATGCAAAAAAATGAGTGTACACACCGAATTCGGACGCAGAGAGTCGAACCCAGTCCTCCCGCCTCAGTTGCATGTTGTTGCTCGGGAAGAGTGAGCATGCACCGTACACCAAGTCCGATTACTCTCTCACCTTTAATCTTGGTGGGATACAAGATTGGTGGGGCCGTATCGCATCGTGAATAAAAATATCGAAACAAAAACAGAACACGAACCTGAGCAGCTGCAGAACACACGACACGACAATGGGGAAGAGAAAAGAAAAAGAACAAAAAGAAGCGGTCTATGACGAAGAACTCGGAAGAACTCGGACGCCGGGAGTCAGTTTTTTTGTCCGACGCGGAGTGAAAGTGGGTGTGCACCGTACACCACATCCGATTAACCTCTTGCCTTCAAGTCCTCCGCTGTCTGTTTGTCGTTGAGCACAAACAGCCCAGAAAGAAAGAAGCATGCATAAAAAAACAAGAAGGTGCGCACTGAATTCGAACGCCAGGAGTCGAACCCGGTCCTCTCACCGCGTTCTCTACGCAGATTGCCAAGAAAGAAGGAACGCGTGAAAAAAAAAAATCAATGAACGAGCACAGGATTCAGACGCCGGGAGTCGAACCCGTTCCTCCCACCTCAAGTAGCCACTTTCCTTGCCACTTTTAGGAAGGGGTGCACCGTGCACCACGTCCGATTATTTTCACTCCTTCAAGTTCCCCACTATCTGTCTGTCTTTGAGGTACAAACAGCTGAGACGGAAATATGCAGAAAAAAAACGGAGATGAGCTCTGAACTCGGACGCCGGGAGTCGAACCCGGTCCTCCCACCGCATTTGCTACGCAGATTGCTTAGGGAGTGTGGGCCTGCACCGTGCACCACGTCCGAGTTCATATTCCGCTGTTCAACTCCGCGAGGTGAAAGAGTTTCGAGGACATCGACCCAACGGCGCCAGCTTCCTTTGCCGATCTCGGAGCTGAACTCTTGGTTGACTTGATTAACGTTTCAATGTCCTAGGCATAAGCATAATTGAGTAGACAACCCGCTAATAAAGAAAGAATGAGACATGCAAACATAAAGTAAAAAACCGTCTAGGCAAAGGCCAATTCGCACGCCGGGAGTCGAACCCGGTCCTCCCACCGACTTTTCTATGCAGATTGCATACCCTCAGGAAGTGTGGGGGTGCACCGTGCACCACGTCCGATTTATTTCACTCCTTCAAGTCCTCCACTATCTGTCTGTCTTTTGAGTACAAACAGCTGAGACGGAAATATGCAGAAAAAAAACAGAGATGAGCTCTGAACTCGGACGCCGGGAGTCGAACCCGGTCTTCCCAGCTCAATTTCTCGATCCTGGTCCAATCAGGGTGGGTGTGCACCGTGCACCACGTCCGATTAATCTCCCTCCTTTCCTCGCATCTTTACTTGTGGGTGGGCGGCAATTGGAACGCAGCGGGAGAAGAAGATTATCAGGACCGAACCATGGCAGTACTCCTACTCCATGGGCGTCAAGTCAATTTCCAAGGTAGCGGCGGAACGTACTCACTCACCGTCGTTGCCTCGGCCCTTATTTCATTAAATTCCTCGCCCTGCGTTCCGAATCCCAATCCCTGGACGCAGCGAGATCAATATCGAGCACAAGACCAGGATACAGTGAGTACGAATCACTGCGGTGGCTGCTGCGGTGATAAGGGGCTATGATACGCGCCCGCCCGCGGCCGCTTGAGGGTCTTCTTTTCTCCACCGGAGTCGGAGTCGGACCGGACCTGAATGTGGGGAAGACGGTGACATGAGGATGCGGGGTGCGATGACGACGGCGGTGACGTTGAGGTGTGTTGTGCGTCGAGTCAAGGGGGGACTTTGAGTCAACGGAGGAACAGCAGAAGAGCAACAGCAAGAGTAGAAGAGCAAGGATTGTATTTGAGGGAGTGGAGTGACTCCAACTTTGCTTGTAGATCGATGCGGTGCAGGATCCACGGAGACTATGATAGAATGCCGAAATGAATGAACGGATCTAGGAGACATCAGGACCGAGAATAACTCCTGTCATAGGCTAAGCGCACGATGCCGTGGTGATGGGAGTGATTCATTTTGTTTTTGACGTGGTGGATATAGATGTGATAGATAGATAGATGGGAATGGAGGGAGTCGGTGTGTGTGTGTAGACGGAGAGAAAATAACTTAACTGCTTCGCAGATGAGGGAAAGGAAGGAACGCCAACAGACGAGTATCGATGGACATGCATATGTATCACCGCGAGAAGTGTGGAGGTGCGCGGAATGCGAGGCGCCCGGAGCAATGTCGATGGCGACATTTCCGCAGTCTGAGTTGATGTACGGCAGGCAGGGACGTACAAGGCGCGGCAGGGACGCGGACGCGGACTAGACGCGAATGTGGACAGGACCACTATCTAGCAGGATCCGATATGAATGTGAGCCTCGTGCGCCACGCGAGGGTGCAGAGGGGAACGTGGGGGTGGCGAGGCGAGTCAACTAGACGAGGGACGGATACAAATGATTCAAGTTGGAGAGTGAGGGAGTAAGAGGTCAGGGAAGCGGGTAGAGGCGAGAAAGGGTAGACGGCGAACTAGAGAGGCGCTGCGGTCAAGACGGTAATACGAATAAAGACACGCTCGGTGATTGTCACGGAGATAAGATCGGAGGCAAGACATAGGTTTTTCCCCTGCAACTGGACTAGTGTGGCGTCGTAGTAACTGAATACAACCTAATCAGACAAGGGCAAATGTAATGCAAGCGATGCAAAAGGACAGAAGATGAACGAATCAAAAACGGCATAAGACCGAGAGAGGAAATTGCTGCCGCGGATCGCATGATGGCCACGTGGCACGTGGCGTCACTTAAAAAAATTTGCGTCCACAATCAGCATGTCCCTTTCTCCGTCTACCCTCACCAGCCCGTCTTCGAGCGTTCGCTCTGCTACTCTCAGCTGAATTGCTGCACCGACGACCCGCCGATTGCGATTGGATACGATTTCAGCAGAGCACGCACGCGCGCTGACTCAGGCATACTTGAAGGGGCTTGAGAAGCCGTCCTGAAGAGGGAGGAGGAAAACGCGAATCGCGAAGTGAAAACATGACGGAATACGATTACAGCCCAGACGCGTACGAACGCTTTCAGAAACAGCAGCAGCGAGTCGGGCTCTGGAGCGAGACTGTGGGGCGGGTGACCCCGGCGGACCCGTTCACACCCGCCACACCGGCTGTCTCTGCAGCCGATCTACCGCGGAAATCGTCGAGGCGGAGGACACGGTCAAGCGAGGAGCGCGATAGGGACGACGGCGACAGAGACAGGGATCGAGACAGAGTCCGCGCGCGCTCGTCCACGCGCGACTCGGACAAGTCACGCCGACGCCAGCGCACACCACCACCGCCCCTCCCCACCGCTGCCTCGCCGCTCGAGCATTCGCGCAGCGGCGGCCCTCGCCCGCGCACCGCGCCCCCGCGGGGCGACGTCTACGGAGCCCAACAGCCGTTCTACGGCGCCCCTGGGCCCGGGCCCATGCCCATGCAATACTACCCTCCAGGGCCAGGCTACTTCTCCGCGCCCCCTTACCCCCAACCTCCTCCGCCACCCCCGCAAGCACCGCAACCACAGCGCCAGCACAGCCGCTCGCGTTCGTCCTCGCAGGCGCAGATGCCCCCACCGCCGATGCAGCAGCAGGGCATGCCGCCGCAGCCGACGCGCACGCGCAGCTACTCGTACGCGCCGCCGCCACAGATGCAGCAGCCGTTAAGATCGTACACCGCTCCTGGCGCTCCTGGATCGGGGCAGAAGGGGTATGTCTACCACCCAATCCCCGTCTCCGCGCCGCCGCCGCCGCCGGGCTATCCGAATCCGAACGCGGGATATGGGAACGGGTACGCGAGTCCCGGTGAACCGATACTCGCACACCCCGCGCTGTTTAACCAGCCGCGGATGGTGAGCCCGACGAAGGAGAGGGAGATGCCGTTTATTAAGCGGTTGTTCAAGTTTGGAAATGGGAGGGAGGGGAGGGAGAGTAGGAGTATTAGTCGGGAGAGGCGATGATTTTCTCTTACGCGCTACGTCCGCCACTTAGCCATTCTAGTCCCTGCGCCACCCACCTTACACCCTCCTCCGCGCCACCCCCCTCGCACCTCATCTCATCGTACATAGACACCCGTATAATTCCCCAACTACCTAAAATATTGGACACCTCGCGTGTATATACCTAACACTTGTATCTTTGTACTTTGTCTCTTGTTCTGCGAGTTTCCTATATATAGAGTCATGAAATTGTACTTGTAACAGCCGTGAACTGTTTTTGGTGTGAACCTCGCAGGTGAGCCAGTCACTGTGTGTCTTTCCGCGGACGCATAATCTCTAAGCGCCATGCACGAGACTTTATCTCCGAGCGCTATGCACGAGACGTTAGCCCCACTGGCATGATCCTCGTATTCTTGTCAGCACTCGCATGGAGGAGGATACCTCGGACGTGGTGCACGGTACACGCCCGCTCACAATTCGCTAGCAAAGGAAAATCTGGGTGCGGGTAACCTGGGTTCGACTCCCAGCGTCCGAATGGTGAAGTGTCTGTGCAATCTACCTTTTTGTTTTTGTTTCATTGCTCGGTTTGAAACTCACTCACCTATCCACCCGCGCAACCTGCAAGATAACTCGGATGTGGTGCACGGTGCACGCCCACTGTTCCTAGACGTTTCTCATTCTGACTGTTATATGGGGAGCCTGGGTTCGACTCCCAGCGTCCGGATGTTGACGTTCAGATGGTCCACCTTTTTATTTCTCGGACTCTTTGTTTGACCACTCACTCACTCGTATAACCGCCCACGCAACCTGCAGAATAAGTCGGATGTGGTGCACGACGCACGCCCACTGCTTCTACCTCGTTTGCGTCGGTTATGTGGGGAGCCTGGGTTCGATTCCCAGCGTCCAAATGGCGAAAGTTGCTTCAGATTTACCTTTTTATTATCTTTGATGTCTTATTTCACCGCTCGAAACTCACTCACCTATTCACTTACGCAACCTGCAAGCTAATTCGGACGTGGTCCAAGGTGTACGCTCACAATTTCTGGAGTATTTGTGATAGAATTATGTGGAAAGCCTGGGTTCGACTCCCAGCGTTCAAATGTGTTCGAATTCCAGGCATGTACCTTTTTAGTTCTTTGATTTTTGTTTCACTCCTCAATTTGAAACTCAGTCACCTAGGTATTCACTCCCAGAGGCTGCAGAACAACTCGGACGTGGTGCACGGTGCACGCCCACTATTTCTAGCTCTTCAATGATCAGGTTACGTGGGGAGCCTAGGTTCGACTCCCAGCGTCCGAATGTGCTCGAGGTGTGTACCTTTTTAGCTGTTTGATTTCTTTGTTTCATTCCTCGGTTTGAAACTCATTCACCTGGGCATCCACTCACAGAACCTGCAGAACAACTCGGATGTGGTGCACGGTGCACGCCCGGCCAATCCGTTCTCACAGAACCTCCTGCAGGATAAATTAGATGTGGCATACGGTGGACACCCACTGTTTCTATTGATGTCCCTTCGGAAAGTTAGGTGGGAAGCCTGGGCTCGTCTCCGAGCGTCCAAATGGAGGGTTATGTCATCAACTTCTTTTTGATTCAACAGATCTCCTCGTCCTCCGGGCTGTTCTCAATCGTTTTCATTTCGAGCGGTCAGATTCGCAGCGGATACTATCAGTTGGGTTTTAATTCAACATCTCAAGTCTGTTCATTACAGAAATCGAGATCCAGCTCAGATCTCATCTCATCTAGCTACCTAAGGCAGGATAACTCCGGCGTGGTGCATAGTGCACACCCGCTGCTTCTTGAAGGTTTTCCACTACGTTAACTTATGTGGGAAGTCTGGGTTCAACTCCCAGTGTCTGAATGGCGTCTAAATTCGTTAACTTCTTTTTCATTTCCCAGATCTCCGCTAAGTCGTTTTGAATCGTGTTAATTTCTAGCAGGCGGCGGATACTATCAGTGGGGTTTCCAAAATTCCGTTCAATGAAAGATGGAGATTCATATCTGGAATTAATTGATTTGAACCTCCGAACTCAACGCAAACGACGAACTTGTCAAGTGCTGACAAATTCCCGACGTTTCGGGCTACTTGGACACTCTCCGATGTTCCGACGGCCACGGTCCCCTCGAGAGAATCCACCCACCCTCATCTTTTGGCCTTGGGCCCGTACGCACTCCGAGTGCTCCCCCGCGACCGACTGCCTTCCTCCTCTACTTCGCGAATGCTCCCCTGTCGACTTATGTCTGCCTGGCAGCTAGAGCTAACAATTTATAGGTTCCTTGACCCCGTACTCAATTTTTTGTCTCCGTGTTCACTGCAAGATACCAACTCGCGTCTTCCGGCTTCTGGCTTGGTTGTGTGATTCGCATTTCTCATCACCATCTCGTGGATAAAGTTGTGCCGCCCGGGAGTTTGCGACTGCTGGTATTCCTGATGAAACTCTGGTGCCTTCGATACCATGGCTGGACAACCTCCCCAAGAGTCCCAGCGACTTGAATTCTACATCCTCGCCGGCTTCTGGTTGCGGTACCGTTCCTTCCGCTAGCTATAACTACTTACATCGCAACAGGCAAGATCCTCGTTCAAATCTGCGCTCTGGCCCAAGTGAAGATCACTGTAACGCAGCGTTTTAAACTCCGCGGATCCTCGTGCCCACTCGCTCACTCCCAGTGTCCGAATAACACGACAGCTCCCAAATTTTTCAATACTGTGCGGGTCGTGTGAGTGTCTGTCGACTGCTCAATGATCAACGCAATCTCCGAAAGCCACCCCAATGCAAACGGAATCAGATCCTCGTATTTCTGTGAGCACTCACTTGCAGCAGGGTACCTCGGACGTGAAGTATGGAGCGCACCCACTGTTTCTGCCTTTATTAACTACATCACGGTTCCGTGGGAAATCTGGGTTCGACGCTTATTGTCTGAATAGCAGCTATCCGAATATACCACCGACGTGGCAGGTTCATGTTTCTGGACTCCGAGTAAGTCTCAAGTTCAGGGTTTGATTTACTGTACGCGCCAGAGATATTGCCCAGATAACTAAATAACATGAGCCGTACTCAGGATAGTATCGCCCATCGCCCAATCTTGGAAACTCAAAAACACGATCCAGAGGACGGTTGCAATGGAAAGGCAAAAAAAACCCCTTAGCTTGCCACTGGTTCGGTTCGACTCCCGGTGTCCGGAATGCCTGTCTTCCTGCCTCGCCACCCTTCTCCGAGAGTAGCCCGGACGTGGTGCATTGGGCACATCTTCTAGCAGTGCATGGTGTCGTATCTCATGCAGAAAGACCGGGTTCGATTCCCGGGGCTCGAAATTCTCCGCGTGTCCGTTTTCTCCTTCCTTTCAAGGAATGCGACAGAACAGATATGTATTCGACAACGTACACCTGCTCTTTGCTTTTGACTCACATCCAGTTCACCTCATCCCACCGTTTCCTCTCGCCCCGCCTCAGTCTACGCAAGACTCTCACTTCTTTCACTGTTCACATAGATGTCACATGGTGCAAGGTGCGAAAGAGAACAGTAGGGTGGGAGAACTAGACTCGACTCCCAGCATCGGAGATTGTCTTCAAGTTGTAAATTCTGTTTTATGTTGGTCGTTTTGCTCCTTTGCCGGCTTTCTTTTGTTGACGCTGTTTCTGTGTAGTCCCTTGATTGCAATTTGAGTCGAGTCGCTGGTTCAATAAAAATCTATTACCAAGATCCCAGTGTGGGAAAAAAAAACGGGTACCTCGTACCTTACGCAGTCAGATCATTGCACCCTGATAGTTCAACCAAGAATTCAGCTGTAAGATGCCCTAGGCAGGCTTATACCGAATTGAAAATAGGATAAGAGCTCGGATGTGGTGCAAGCTCTCCACTCTTTCTGAAGAAATACAGATGGGAGGACCAGGTTCGACTCCCGGCGTCCGAATTCAATCTTGTCGAGGCTTTTTTTTTTGCTTGTTTCGGTCTTCGCTGTTTGTCTACTTACAGCAGATGTCAGTACCGCGCGGGTCGGAAACTTTCTGTTTTCGGATGTGTTCAAAGAATTGTTTGTAACTCAATCAATTCTCCACCAATTCAGATGAAACGTAGATGAATCTGTGAAGCTAATCATGCACAATTAATAATCAAAATAATGCATGAAATTAGTATGTGTGTAATAATCAATGGTTTTGTGCTGTTTTTGTGCCAAATGCCATCTAGCATGCTTAGAACATGTCCCAGTGACCTAATATTTTGAGAGGGACAAAATGTATACCTAAGAAAACATATGATAGAGCCAGGAGTATGTATAATTTCATTATAGTCTCTCTATCTCCGTTGTATATATATGGCTGGTTTGACATTCAGAGATATTGTATGGATTACATTTATGTAGTGGTTCCATATAAATCTGGCTCTATCACTTTTCTCCTCAGGTATACATAGTGTCCCTCTAAAAGTATTAGGTCACTGGAACATGTTCTGGGTATGCTAGATAGCATTGGGTGCAAAAAAGGCCCCAAAACACAGATTCCTCAATACACCATATTTTCATACTTCTGCACAGAGCTCATGATCATCGTTTCTCATTTGATCCCAGTCCTTCCACGCTGATCAAGACAACTAGCTCAACCAAGGTTTAAGCCCGAGATCGCCGAAAAAGCAGTAACACAATTGAGCACTGCAATGTTCAATTGTATGTCGTGCACAGAGCATGCTCAATTTCATTATTTGAGGCCTATGCTTCGGGTTGAAGTGAGAAGAATGAGCTCGACTCCCGGCGCCTAAATGGTCTAGAAGGGAATGAGGTAGGCCCTCGGCCATTTACGACCAAAGGGCGAAAAAAGAGTCGTATAGTACCTCGTCAGTTCGTGAGATGTGCAAGTTCGTCACTTGATCGAGGATCGTCGTCACTTGATGGCAAATGTTCGTCAGATCAGAGGTAAGCGAGAGAAAGCCCGTCGGATGTGTGCCCGTGCTCCAAAAGCACTGAAAGTTTGTCAGATATCCATGAAAGTTCGTCGGATGTCACAATTCAGCCACCCATTCCGTAATTAATTCAATTTGGTGCCTGGTGATGCGCTTGTCGATTCTTGTCCTCTCCCATCATCATCTCTGCCCGCCCCCGCTCTAAACGCTCGTACGGTAATCATCCAATCGCTGACCACCAACTGATAGTCACATATGTCTACAGGCGGCAATGGATGGGTCCCAGTATCCCCCCAACTTTTGGGATGGCAACGAAGGGCAGCGGCAGTACATTTCTTTCTGCTTTGAGCTCAGCAATCTCACCAGCTGGCAGAGTACATCCCCTTGTCGATTCGGCTTCAGTCTCTGATAACCCGCATTTGTTCACTTTTCCCGGTATGCTGTTGCTCCGTGCGGCCCGTGTGGTACTTACGCTGTTCCGCTTTCAGCCGATTACGCTGATATCCCGCCGTGTTCTTTGCCCAACCGGCACTGCCTTTGGATCTGCCTCTTAATGCGCCAAAACCTGTCGAATATTCTTACTCTGATGACAATCATTGTTTAGATTTATCTTCCTTTTGTCCCGAGTTATTGGCTGTCGGTTTACGCACCAGCCGAGCAGATCCACTTGTGGGATGAGCACGCAGTACAGCCGCGGTGGGAGGATTGTAGTTTCAGGCGAGATCCTCGGTTTCACCTGATAACTTTATGCTAATGTTCTGCCAACTTTATTCCTAGTTTTCAACCAAGCTTGGCATGCACCCCGTCCACTGGTTCTAGTGCAGGAGGTTCAAATATTCCTGCTACTTTCAACCGTGTAACCGTGTTAACCTCCAATTCCAGCATCGATCTCTTTTGAGGAAAGATGATGAGATGGATGTGGTACGCCAGGTTCGCTCACAGTACGACTTTGCCAGAGGTAGGAATATTTAGCTCGGAAACGGGCAAGGAACAGTCCCAGGATCGAGGGTGAGGTAAGCGGTTGGTCGCGCAGGCGCTTAATAAAATGGTCGCAGAACACAGCGGAGGGATGCAGACGTCTCGCGACGAAGAGGAAAGGGAGTAGGACGCGTGGACAAATTGGGACTTGCTGGAATGAGTTGGCGAAAGAGGCCCGTTGGAATGTCACTCACCTCAGGCATCAGTATTCCCAGTGATTTTTCCGCCTGCTGCCTGCGCGTTCTGTATATGCTCTACATCTCAATTAAAGTGGCTTATGTGCCAGCAAACATCCGGGACAAGTACAGAAAGTTCATGAACCTGGACCACAAGTTCAAAATTCTCCCACTCACTTTCATCTAGCGTTTGAAGCAAGTTGGAAGTTGATGCACAGATTTCAGAATTTGGGTTCGTACGAATCACATATACGGCCGTATTATACCCGTACCGTACCGTATTGCCCTTCAATCACTTTTGCAGTTGTACGTATGGCAAATCGAGTCCGCACTCCCGTATTTTGCCACATACCGTATACGGTACGTACGGCAGTGTGATTTCCTGCTTCCATCAAGACAATCCAATGCCTCAGAATGCAAGTTTATCTTCGGACTTAGAACAATCTAGAAGGGAGTCTGAGATTCAACAGACCAAGGTGTAGCCTTCGAGCGACCCTCATCACATCGATGGCAAATACAGAACAACGACAATGCAGGTTGCGTGTGTTTCTTCCGGCAGCCCCGAAAGTCGACTTTACTGCTCACAAAAAATGCCCAAGATGAGTCGCGAAACCGATGAATCAGCAGTCCACCTCGGGTGTGATGTTGACAAAGCTCGGTGCCGAGTAATAAAAGATGTGTTTTACCAAGGGAGGCTCACAAGCGTTCAAAACATCCTAGCCTGTAGGTTGAACTAGGCTCACCATGCCGCCCGCACACGTGATCAGATGTTGAACGGGATTGCGCCACCGCCTGGCGGCCGCTTACCGGACCATCCGACGAAATTGCTTTTTGAAGGCACCCGATTCGACATACGACGAGCTTCCCATACGAACCGACGAGCTTACACACGATCTGACGATCACCCACATCCGACGAAGTGACGAAGTATTTGGGGGCTCGCGAAAAAATTAGCGGACCTGCTGACGAAGACGGATTTCACACGGAAGTAGCTTAGCTCAGCTTCATCCACGACGTTGTCCATGAGTTTGCAGAGCAGAAAATCCTCTACTTAACACCCCGTACAACACAGCGGAATACATTCAGTTGTGGTGTGCGGCACACACCCGTGCTAGATAGTGCTACGAAAAAGAGTAGGAAACCCCAACTCATAAATTCGAATCGTAGAATGAAGCCGCCAGCAGAAGATTTTTTTAATTCACGGCCACAGCCCGTCCCCAAAGCAGTCCAACCTGTCCACACTTGGTACACATGACCCAGGACAATTCGAACATGGTGTGCGGTACACGACTCCAACCTCTCTGAATTTTCTTCAAAGCTCAAGGCTTTCCCAAGCAGAATCATGCGTCAAAGCGTCATTGAGCATCGCCGCGAGGCCAGACAGAATCCAGACTGAGAATGGCATACGGTTATAGTCCTGGTGCGCAGTCTTCAATTTCAAATGGAGCGAAAATGTCGGCTGAGGGGAATCACTGTTCACACCCACCAGACCTGTTGCACCCACCGCTGGCGTGTTAGACGAAGACAGAGACAGGGATCGAGAGACCGAGACCGTGCGCTCGCCCCCACGCGCGACTCGGACAAGCCACGCGACGTCACCACACCCGCACGCCTCCAGAGTCCACTGCCTCTCCACCGCCGCCGCCCCGCTCGAGCGCTCGTGCAGTGGCGGCCCATCACGCCCGCGCACCGCGCCGCCGCGTGGAGACGTCTACAGCGTGCAACTGTCGCCGGGGCAGGCGTTCTACGGCGCCGCCGGACCCGGGCCCATGCCCGTGCAATACCACCCTCCAGGGCTCGGTTTACTTCTCCGCCCCACCGTACCCTCAGCCGCCACCGGCACCCCCGCCACAGCAATAACGACAGCACAGCCCCTCGCGTTCGTCCTCGCTCGTACGCGCCGCCGCCGCAGATGCAAGGGGAGGGAGAATTGGATTGTTAGCCGGGAGAGGCGGTGATTTTCGCCTACGCGTTGCCTACGCGCTACGTCCGCCACCTAGCCATTCTATTGCCCGCGCCACCCAACCACCTTACCCCCTCATCCGCGTCACCCTCCTCCGCGCCACCCCTTCATCCTTCTCGCAGCTCATCTCATCGTACATAGACACCCGTATAATTCCCTACCTACCTAAAATATCGGACACCTCGCGTGTATATACCTGACACTTGTATCTCTGTACCTTGTCTCTTGTTCTGCGAGTTTCGTATATATAGAGTCATGAAACTGTAGTTGTACCGCCTATGAACTGCTAGGGTGTGAACCTCGGAGGTGAGTCAGTCACTGTGTGTCTTTCCGCGAAATGTCGCAGCGCATAATCTCTAAGCGCTATGCACGAGACATTAGCCCCACTTTCATGATCCTCGTATTCTTGTCAGCACTCACATGGAGGAGGATACCTCGGACGTGGTGCACGGTACACGCCCGCTCAAAGTCCGCCCCAATCCAGTATCTGGGTGCAGGTAACCTGGGTTCGATTCCCAGCGTCCGAATTCCGACGAATTTGTGAAGCACCTTTTTATTTCTTTGATTTTGGTCTCACCACTCGATTTGAAACTCGCTTACCTATCCACCCACGCAACCTGCAAGAGAACTCGGACGTGGTGCACGGTGCACGCCCACTGTTGCTATACGTTTCTCATTCTGACTGTTATATGGGGAGCCTGGGTTCGACTCCCAGCGTCCGGATGTTGACGTTCAGATGGTCCACCTTTTTATTTCTCGGACTCTTTGTTTGACCACTCACTCACTCGTATAACCATCCACGAAACCTGCAGAATAAGTCGGATGTGGTGCATGATGCACGACCACTGCTTCTACCTCGTTGGCGTCGGTTATGAGGGGAGCCTGGGCTCGATTCCCAGCGTCCAAATGGCGAAAGTTGCTTCAGATTTACCTTTTTATTTTCCTTGATTTTGTTTCACGGCTCGGCTCTCACTTACCTGACGGACATCACCCTGCAGGAGAACTCGGATGTGGTCTACGGTGCATGCCCACTCCTTCTATGATTCCGTCCAGAGCGTTATGTGGGAAGCCTGCGTTCTACTCCCAGCGTCAGCGTCCGAATGGAACATTCCTTCGTCAACTTCTTTTTAATTCAGCAGATCTTTTCGTTCTGCGGGACTGTTCTGAATCGTTTTCACTTCTAGTGGGCACATTAATATTTGCTGTGGCCCGAGATACCGGTGGGGTTTCAATTCGAATTTCAAGTGTGTTTGCTCATTACAGAAATCAAGATCCAGTTCAGATGTCATCTAGCTATTGATGAGCTGGCTCTGTGCCCAGGCATAAAAACACCATTAACTGGTTGAATTTGGCAATTTCAGTATATTTCTTGGAAATGGTTGAAACATGGAATCACGGGCACGTGGCTGATGGGAACAGCGCGCACTGGTCTGTGGCGTGTCGAGAAGTGAACCCGTTGGAAGGAAACGGGAACACGTTCCTTCTGAACAACAGTTTCTATGTGAACAGTAGCTGTTTGCGATTGGCTGTGCAGCCCAATAGTCTGGTGTTTACCGCGGGCCTGTGTATGCAGTGCTCCGTTATTACATAATCTTAGTTAAGCTTTTTCCGAGTCGCGTCTCTTTCCATGAGAAACACAACTTTCTGCTTAATTTGAAGACTCATGAGGGTTTATTATCTATTACTAACTATCTATTGATTTAGCTTCTTGAAAAAAGCCCTTGAAAATATGCTGTGGAGGTCACGACTTTTGTGTGCAACGGCTCGGCTCAGAAACATCAAATTGTTAAAGTTAACCTTGCGATAGCCTACAAAAGATGTGTTGAATAGTCCAGCTCGGCCATCGGGTATCTGATTAGTAATATTAGTAATACAGACAGTTTAAGTAGATACACGTAGAATATTCTAGATACATATTCTGTAGTATATAAGCCTGCAGTATATTCCTGCTAGAGCATCTGTTTGCTCTAAAGCAGTCTTCTAACCATCAGTGCTATTGCAAACCTACTCTACCTCTACCTCTAATATCGCCCTCCCCTCTTTTACTCCAACAAGATGATAAATCACCCAGAGCCTCTTTGCAGTGGAAATACGAATGCGAGGTACCTAAGGCTGCGGGGCAGTAAAATACTTTGTTTTTAAAATGAGTGTTGCGGTCGGGTTCGAACCATCGCCTACTAGACTTATGTAAGATCACGTAATAAGGGAGCACTTATAAAAAGCTCGATGTAAGCTCAATAGAAGAAGAATAATACCCCACCTTTCACCCCCTCTTAGTTCAGTTTCTCTGGTTTGTTTTGGCAAACACGTCAAAAGTCAAGCCCTGGCTCCAGCACCCTGCCCAATTATGGATCGTCGCGTGCCTTACACAGCCCGGCCCGTGGCAGGAGCGTCCTGGTTCTCATTGGCAAGACTAGTGGTCGTGCTGCAGGGTCTCGTGCCCCTATTCTGGTTTATTGGATGGTTTTCATTGGACGAGATGGATTGGGTTTTGGCTAGATTTGGGTTCGAGTTGACTGGAAAGAGAGCCGATGGAGGTGGATTTGGAACATGTACGACATACTTGGCGGCGTGCTGGTCGCGCCGCCTTATCATCATTTATCCTTTTCCTGCACCCTTATCGCGTTAATCGTCTGGATTGCAACATGCGTATACTTCGCATGGAGCCCCGACCTCGCGTGCGCTGGATTATTGGTTGTATATGGTGTTGGTTGGATTGCCATTTTCACCCATGCTTCCTACCTCCGCGCTTCACTATCTAAAGGACAGGATAACTCGGACATGGTGCGTGGTGCACGCCCACTGTTTCTAAAATGGCCCTGCCATGGTTATGTGGGAAGCCTGGGTTCGACTCCCAGCATCCGAATACTGCTGAAATTGCACCTGCTTTTTTGTTTCGCCGCTCGAAACTCACTCGCCTAAGTATCCACTTGGAACCTGCAGGATAACTCGGATGTGATGTACGGTGCACACCCACTGTTTCTAACTTACCCAATTCCGGTCCAGAAGTTCGACTGCCAGCGTCCGAATGCACCTTCAGATGCACCTTTTTATGTCTTCGTTTTTTTGTGTCACAGCTCGAAACTTACTCAACTCTCCACTCAGAGCCTGCAGGATGATGTGGTGCACGGTGCATGCCCACTGTTTCTACCACTAGTAGTACTAGCCCCCGGATGAAATCATGTAGACAACCTGGGTTCGACTCCCAGCGTCCGAATGGTTGGGTGGATTGGTAATCACTTCTTTTTGATTCCGCAGATCTTCGGGTCGTCCTTAGAGCCCGTTCTGAACCTCTTTCATTTCTATCGGACACATTCGCAGTGGACACTATCAGTGGGTTTCAATTCAAATCTTGTGTGTGTTCATCACAGAAATCAAATTTGATCCAGCTCGGATCTCATCTCATTTAGCTACCTAACAGTGATATCAGTGATGGCCCTTAATCCTCACTGCTAATAGCAATCCTTAGTGGCTTAATCCTAAGTACTAATAGCTATGCATCATAAGGCCTATAATTAACAGAGGATATTAATCCCAGATTATCTACTGTAGTACAGCCAGGATTAACTCTGGTTACCCGCGCGATGAAGGATTCTGTAGGATTTTTGAACCCAGGATTATCATGACTACGCGGAGTGAGAATGAGCCATGGGATTATGTGGGATTACGGGATCCAGAATTATTCTTGGAGTGGGATTATTACACAATTAAGAACAAGAATTATGTGAGGGATAGGATTATTCACACCTAGTGGCTGCTAGAATAACTCTACCTGAGCTGGGAAGAGGATTGCGAAGCAACAGGATTTATAGGATTGTTGTATGATCGTGCAAGTCAGAAGGAAGATTGCCGGCACCGTTGGGCTAAGGTACATCAGCATTCGGATTTGGCAAGCGAAAAAACGAAGAATAGAGTGGAACGAAGAGAAGGAAGAGGAACTACGAGGCTCACGATAGGATACGAGCTTTCGAGTTGCAGCTTACGGCTGTACGTCGGGTGGAGGATCACGCTGTTAAAGCCGGCGTGAGCAGCAAAAATTGGGAAGATCGGCGTGCACCCTCATTGTACCTCTCCACCTTGTCCGTCGCGATTTGGCTGTCTGCTCACCGTTTTCGGAGTCTGTATCTGCGCTGTGTCAGCGGGCGTCGAATAAAATAAAGGTCCATTAGTAGAACAGCACTCATGTGGGTGGGCGGTGCGTACGAGCCAGTGGATGGTGTCGATGATATTCTTATGCGTCGGCTACGAACGAGGGTACGGGCTATTTTCCGTTGCACAAAAATGTCTTCTGTCTTGTGCCCAGCGCGTCCTGTGCTCCAAAGTGATTAATTTTGATTCTTTCTTAAAACTGGAAAGACGCATGAGCATGTTCTTGAAACCCTGAAATCCCATCCTGCAGACGGTTCAAGAAACCTGGTGTACCATTTAGTGAAGAAAGCTTGCGGTGCTGTACAAAGTGCAGGACATGCGAGGAAAGTTGAAGTATTGTGAGTGAGGCTATGAGAATTATCAAAAAACAGCGGTTTGTCTCACCAGGACTGGAAGGGTGGCTTTAAGTGCCCACTGGCTTATAAGTGTCTCTTAAATTCAAGGATGTAGGTCAAATTTTCACCATTTTTAATGCTTTGAGGGACTCACAAATCACTCGTGTGCGGCATGCCACTCTGAGCCACTCAGATGCCACCCCTGAGCTATGTCCGACACGAAGTCATGGGTCTGTAAGATTTAAATTGAGCCTAGGTGTATTTTTGAATATTCAGTGGCTACTGGGCACACATATAGCCTGAGGTGTAGTTTGCAGCGCAAAGATCGTGGCGGTTTGAGACAAGCCACACTGGCCACGTGACTGCATCTTTGTGAGCGATCATTTTGATCTTAACACAGACCTCTTTGACAACCCCCCCAAATCGGGATGTCCGCCATCAACAATCAACTTTTGGGCTGCTAAATACTCAACTTCTTGCTGCGACTCGGTACTCGCTCGGATGGTGCAGAAAATTTGCGAGACCCCCCATTTTCACATATAATATCTCTCTGTATGTACTCATCATATTTTATTTCTTATAGCAACGAACACGCAGCCTATTTTAAAGGCAAACGGTCCAGAAAAAAGCTCACAATTGCTGTCTGGTGGAAAATGGTCAAAAACAGAAGAAAAAAAAGCTTCGCCCTAGGTTCTACAAACAGCAGTACACTAAGTGGACAAAGAAATGACACATACCTTTTCTGCAGTTCCCAAGACACCAGTCCATAGTTTTCCCCAAACTCAAGTATAAGGTGCTTTAGTAAGTCGAGCCTGACCTATCCCTACTATTGATTGCATCAAGTGATGTTGATGCGCTATCATAATGGCCCAAAGAAGAAATCTCGCATTTTTCAACTCAGAGAGTGATTTGTTTTGAGTACATTCTG
Organism: Mycena capillaripes; assembly: GCA_029204075.1. NCBI lineage: Eukaryota > Fungi > Basidiomycota > Agaricomycetes > Agaricales > Mycenaceae > Mycena > Mycena capillaripes. Next base: position 3,733,404 of record JARHKZ010000001.1, read on the forward strand.
AATCAGCCAGATCATAGTCCAAGATGTAAGTATTGAGTTGCAAAGTTGAATCGTACGAAAATATGCAGGCAATAAAGAGCTACAGTGCCGAGAAAACCGTGATTTTGGCACTTTTTGGCTGTTTTGCGCCAAAATGCCCATTTTGTAGGCGCCATACCTCGTTATTGCCTGTATATTTTTCCATGATTCAAACTGTAGGAGTGCACTTAGATGCTCAATTTGGGTGACTCAGAATGTCCTGAAAAAAATCACTGCTGTGGTTGAAAAATTGTGGATTTCACATTTTCAACCATCACGATCACCCATCAGTATAATTTGATCGCATCAATGGCTCCAAATATCGGCATCGATTTCCTCACCACCCGCATACTTGAGTTTGGCCAGAATTCTGGACTGGTGCCCCGGGAATCAAGAAAAAGGTATGTGTCATTTCTTTTGTCCACTTAGTGTAAACCATCCCTCCTACAGTACATCTGGAAAACACCCCCTCTCTAGGTAGTGCGAGATAGGCTTCAGTAGCTGAGTAGAGTTATAGTCACTCCCCCTTCTATCACGCTCCACGTAGTTAGTTCTTGCCTACCGTAGAGTTTATAGAGCGGTAGATATGTAGGGCTGTAGGCCTGCATAGGGCCCATAGACTCGGGCTGACCTTAAGTCGCCGGTGACGTCTTTGATCTTTTCCGTTTGGGGCACACCGACGAAAATTGAGAATAAATGAAATATATTCGGTGAAATCTACGCGACGGTCGACTGCTGGGTAAACATGGCACCCATGGAGAACATGTCGCGACCCCCTCTTCCTCTGCCTCTTCAGGCTTGTGCTAAATGGTCTTAAAAGCGGAACACAATCAAAATTTTGCTACAAAAATGATAATGCTCGAAACGTACCTGGCGACGCGGAGCAGACGTTCCTGGAGGTCGGTGGCCGCATTAGTCGAGTCGCGCCCCTCCTCCACCCCCTTTTCGCAGTGGCCATGCCACTTCTTGAGGCCTGCGAGCGTCGCCTCGTATGTCTTGAAGTAGTTTTTGTGCGAGAATTTCTTGGCTTCTTTTTGTGTTTGCCGGCGTCCCGTAGACCATTCCTCGATAGCGCAAAGGACCTGGGTCTAGGGATTCAGCTAGGAAAGATGAGCCATAAATATCACTTACCGCGACAACCAGCAGGGCAATGGTAACAAATGGCACCTCCCCCTTCCCTTCGAAATAAGAGGCGCGGTTCTTCTCACCATCGCCGAAAAAGTAGGCGGTGAAGACCCGCTGGAAGATTTGGTGGCCGAACATCGTCTCGGGGGTGATTTTTTCGGGATTCTACAGGCCATTAATATGAAGTATCGCCACTGAAGCAAGGACTCACTGTGTAAATAAATGTCTCCAGCAGGCCGTTAACATTGTGCCTATTCTTCTCAAGCTGGGCATTGATATTTGCTTGCGTCAGGTTATCCAGACTTGAGATGTCCACGAGCTTATAGGCGCCAGGGACGAATTCGCGGGCCGTAGCCTTTAGTCCCGATCGGAACTGAGGGACTCGGGACCTGATCTAAGAAGCCGATTAGAGGCGCTGAGGAAGAACGGGTGAACGATGGGACTCACCAAGGCAATGTCGGCCTTTGTGGGCTTGGCATTTTCGAGGTCCAATTCGAATGCTGCGTCGGTGAAGACCGTGAGTAGGAGCTCGGTGAATTTGTCACTGTGTGCCCGGGCAGTGCGCCCGCGGCCCACTGAAACCGGGAATGGCATATGAAGGGCAAGCTCGATCTTGAGGTAATTGAAGGCGAGGTCGCAGATGTTCTGATGGTCCTCGGCAAGGACTGCGATGCTGCGCGACTTCTTCTTTATCTTCTTCGGCGGCAACGGCGACTCCTATTCAAGAATAAATTCAGTAGCATATGTGGTGAGGCTGCACTCAACTAACCTCTCCATCATCGTCCTCCTCTTCTGATGAGTCTTCATCGGCGGCTCTCTTACGTCTCCGAGCCCACGGATAGGAGGGCTCGATGGTCCGCATGTTAATCTAGGTCTATGGTGTCACCAGCGTCAAGATAATAATGTGATCCGCACCTCTAGTGAGCTAACCGGGCCCAACTGCTCGTCACGGTCTACAGGGCCATCATCGGGTTTGTCGCCCCAGCCGTCGCTGGGCTGTTGACCCCAGCTGTCATCTTCTTCCTCGTCCAAGTGGATATTCTTTTCGGGTATGCCTACAGCATCGTCTGGCTCTTGTAGATAAGGACAGACAGAGGACATTACATACCACCGTGATCGTTGTCGAAGCTCTGGAGTTGCAGCACTACTGGGGATATTTTGGTGAATGTGTGTAGTAAAGGAGTATAAGTCTCGCGCACATTCGTCATTCTGACTTGGCGCCCCAGCTCCTATACATTTGATCAATCCTGCTAACAAAAATGTAAATGATAATTACCTGCGACACCTTCACTAACTAAATGCAATGCGACGTCAGCTCCCCAAAGTTGACAGCAGACGTTTTGATGGCATACATGAGTTAAGGAGAATTGCCTTGTCCCTCTCCGATAACGATGCGAACCATTGGGTGCCGCCGTCTTGTGACAGTACTTGCGTAGATGGTGGCGTAGGAAAGTACAGCGCAGAGGAACTTGGCAGCTGGTTTAGCGACGGGTATGCTGGGGCCGCATTTAAGGAGACAGGCTGCAATGGGGTCCGCTGCAGTGTTGGGACTTCGCTTGGGCCAAAACGGGGTAGTGGAGCTGTTGGGCGAGGTGTCTGGGGAGCGGGACGTGGACCCGATGCTGCGGGCTGAGGGGCGAAGACAAGGTTCTGTGAAGGATGCTGAGGGTTGGCCTGCTGGGCCCTGTGTCGATCCCGAGTTTGAGCGCGTTTCATGCCCGCCTCTTGGTTCTTCTTGCGTATTTGATCTAAACTGGCAGTAAGCGCGAAATCTGTAGGTCACAAAACGACTTGCCGTGTTCTAGCCGCCCAGCGGTGAAGGTGGGATCTCGTAACCCTCGCCCATGAGGGGGTGTGGGATTGTTGTCCTTGAAGCGAGCGTCACTGTAGTCGATACAAGACATGGTGGAAGAGAGATAAGGAGGATCAACAAACATTCAAGTCACGTTTGAGCTCTCTACATTTGAAATCTTTGTTGATGGTGATGCGGAATAATATACGCCTTGCAACATACAGCCATGCCCACCTGCAGTTTTTGCGACAAGACATTTGGAAGCTGGGAGAATGTAGGCCGCCATAAAAAAAAACGCACCGGAATGTCGCAGAAAAGTCGACCAGAGCTTAGAGCTCACACTGCGGAGACTCCGCGAAGAACGACGCGCCAAAGACCGCGCCAGACATGCACGTTGAAACGGAATCAGAACCCCGCCGCCGCCTTCCCCTTCTGTGGCAATGGACATCGACCCCGACCCCGAGCCCATCAGCAAGGACTACGGCGAGTCTGCACCATTTGTACCTCAAGAAACACATAGCAGCGGCGATGCCGATGCAGACGCAGTCATGCCAGACTCGGCCGGTGCACCTCCTGCAGAGGATTCAAGCGCTGGCGGGCGGAAATATTGGCGGAAAGAGTGCCCTGGCCATGGCGGCGCGACCTATCCCGAGAAAGGCAAGACAAAATTCGAAGAGATTCGGGACGAAGAAATTTTGAAAGGGGCCGAAGTCTTGGGGCCGTTCAGGGACGAGGCAGAGTGGGAGCTGGCGAAATGGCTCATTAAGCACGTTGGCCATACGGCTGCTGATGAATTCTTGAAGTTGTCCATTGTGAGCATTTAATATCGAGTACAGTATTCATTGCGCTCTTACCGTTTATATCCAGATTATGGAACAAGCCCAACCGTCGTACAAGGGCAAGAACGAGTTCTTTGACAAGATCAATGACCTACCAGGCGGCGTTAAGTGGCAGTGTAAAGAGATGGATGTGAAGGGAGATTTACCAGACCTTGATAAAGACCCAACGGGGGCAACAATGCGCGGCGAGACAGTGGAGCTGTGGTGGAGAGACCCAGTCGAGTGCGTTTGGGAATTAATTGGAAATCCCATGTTTCGTGATGCGATGCGGTTTGCGCCCGAGGAGCTGTATGCTGATGCAGAGGGGAATGTTAGAATTTTTGAAGAGATGTGGACAGGTGACTGGTGGAAAGAGTTGCAGGTGAGAAAGCCGCACCCACAATAGTAACGTAACGAACTCACGAAAAATGATTCAGAAGCGGCTTCCTCCCGGCGCGACAATTGCGCCTCTCATATTCTCCTCCGACAAAACCTTACTGTCCAATTTTCGTGGCGATAATTCAGCGTGGCCGGTTTATCTCACCATTGGCAATATCGGGAAGGAAACTCGCCGTCAAGTCTCCGCGCATGCGACAGTACTCATCGGTTACTTGCCTATCCCCAAATTTGACTGCTTCGATAAAAACACACGGTCTCTCGCCAAATATCGGTTATTCCACCAATGCATGACGGTCCTCACGGCTTCGGTAGCCGAGGCTGGGAAGACGGGCACAAAGATGGTGTGTGCCGACAACTTTGTACGCAACGTCTGGCCCATCTTTGCCGCGTACGTGGCCGACTACCCAGAGCAATGCTTGGTGGGGTGCTGCAAAGAGAATAGATGTCCGATGTGCACCGTCAGCCCGGACGAGCACGGTGACCACCAGCCGCACCATAAACGCGACCAAACAGAGACTCTCTTCCTCATGGTGCGCCAGCAGGACGGAGAGAAGGACACTGCGTTTGAGAAAGAAGGTATCCACGCGGTTTACCCACCTTTTTGGATGAATCTGCCGCATTCGGATATCTTCCAAGCTTTCACGCCAGATCTTTTACACCAGGTTCATAAGGGTATCTTCAACCTCGTCAAGTGGTGCACTGAGATCATTGGCAAGCTGGAGGTTGATGAACGCTTTCGCCAGATGCCCGATCATCCCGGCCTTCGTCACTTCAAAAACGGGATTTCATCCATCTCTCAGTGGACGGGGACGGAGCACAAGGAGATGGAGAAGGTGTTCCTTGGGCTTGTCGCTGCCGGCGCTGATGCTGAAATGGTCAAGGCGGTACGCGCATTGATGGACTTCGCGTATCTGGATTCCCTTCAGTCGCACACGTCTACAACATTGTTGGCACTTCGGAAGGCCCTCGACGACTTTCACGCACACAAAGCAATATTCATTGAGCTCGGAGGTCGCAAGGAGCACTTCAATATCCCGAAGTTCCACTCGCTCGACCACCACAAGCCCTCCATTTGCCTTTTCAGAACAAATGACGGATTCAATACTGAATCCCCGGAACGCCTTCATATCGACTACGCAAAAAATGCATATCGCGCAAGCAACCGAAAGGACTACATTATCCAGATGACTTTGTGGCTTCAGCGCCAAGAGTCCGTCGCCCGCTTCAGCGCCTTTCGGCAATGGTACAAATCAACTCAGACTCCCACTCCCACACCTGCTTCCGCCCAACTCCCGACTACTATTCCCCTCCCATCTGTCGCTTCCGAAGACGCCGACACCCTCGTCCATCGGACTTATTCAATTTCCAAACGGCCTCCCGCAGCAACGCGACGTGTAGTTGCGACACACATTATCTCCAAGGATGGCCACGACGCTATTCGATTTCTTCCTGCCTTAACCCAGTTCCTTCGGGCGAAACTCAACTCACCATATACCCCGTTCGAATTCGATGTTTTCCCCACCTGGAAGCGATTGAAATTCACGCTGCCAAATATACCCGAGGTCGGCCGGCGCCATTCAACTAATCTTGTCTGGGCGACGGCTCCCGTTATCCCGCCTGGTCATGCTCGTTATCGAGCCACGGAACCTGCATACCACGATTTCGCCCTTGTGAAGACCGGGGAAGCAAATGCACTTACCGATGGCACAGCTCTCCATGGTGCGGGTTTTCTAGACCGTTTTTTTTTTTTGGCGGTCAATCTAATTTGCGTTGTAGGTCTTCGCATTGCGCAAGTGCGCGTTATCTTCCAGCTTCCCACCCACTACCCAGCAAAATCCTCCCAGCCCCTCGCATACATCGAGTGGCTCACCCCGTTGCGAGCACCTAACACGGTTGACAGCTACTATCACGTTAGTCGCTCCACCCGCAAGATCTCGGGCAAGGACGGCCCCTACGCAGAAATTATCTCAGTCGACCGCATCATCCGCAATGCGATGCTTATACCCCACACATTCGAGCAGGACTCAAAATTTCGTGTTAATTCTCACATAGATGGACATTCCTTTTGTCTGTTTAAATTAGGCCTTCGAGACACACTTCCTGTATGAGTATTCCTTGTTCCTTTAATTGGATTTGGCTTCGACACAATTTACGCATCTTATTTCCGTATTTGGTTACATTCAGAAGGTCGTGTCGAAGGGGTATTTTGCAAAAATAGTTATGGGACATAGTGTAGCTAAAGCAATGGGGAGAAGATATCCCCGTTGTATTCTACTGAGGCACCCGCTCCCAACGAGCGCAACTCTCGATGTTTGCGCCACAAACGGCGCATAGTCCTTGCAAGGCGTTGTAGTTTCTGAAAATCTGCTGCGCTTCACTGCGGGCATGTTTGCACCTGCGTTGTAGTTCTGCCATCTGTAATGAGGAATAGGTTGACCCAGCCGAAGCAAGAGTTAGATTGTGACGTACAAAGGTGACACGCCGAACAAGTTTCTTTGGCACTGGGCGCGAGGCGGCATGCTGCATGTCGGCGGGGATGGCACATCGTTTCTACATGCTGGAATGGGTTAAAGTACAATGTAAGTGTGCAGATACACGCACAATTGGAGATGCACGCCACACGAGGCGAGTGCGACGGGCAAGTGGGATAGAAGGGGTGTCCGCTTCATAGCAAGCCATTAACTTCGGAGTGTGCAGGAGTATAGGCTTTTAAAGGGATGTCGAATGGGGCCAAGGGAGTGGCTGAAATGAATAAACAAATAACTCACCTGCGTTGGCAGTAAGTCCTCTAAGCCATCCTCAAATGGTTGCGAGGAGGCTACAATGTCATCCAAGTCTATAGCGCCAGTGTTGTTGTTTGAGACGGAGGAGGTATCAGTGTCAGAGAAACTAGTCTCCGTTGAGTCCCAACTGTCCTCGACATCTTTGTGAAGCTGGGAGGTCGCGAAAAAGCCCATTTGAAGAGGAGTCGTGCAAGTCAGAAACAAGGTGGCCATCCTCAAATGGTTGCGAGGAGGCTACAATGTCATCCAAGTCTATAGCGCCAGTGTTGTTGTTTGAGACGGAGGAGGTATCAGTGTCAGAGAAACTAGTCTCCGTTGAGTCCCAACTGTCCTCGACATCTTTGTGAAGCTGGGAGGTCGCGAAAAAGCCCATTTGAAGAGGAGTCGTGCAAGTCAGAAACAAGGTGGGCGACCGCCCGGCAGAAGCAGATGGGACACATTTGGCGCCAAGTCCAGAACACTACGCAGCTTTTGGTAGACAGCAGAGGTCGTAATAGGCAGGAGAGGTCGTGGTAGGCGGGAGAAGTCTATGGTAGATGTCGCAAGTCTATGGAGCTCTATAGCGTGACATCGGATCTATCGGGATCTACCCAGAACACTGCCACTCTATCACTCGGGCCGACGGTCTATCACAGAAAATTGTGTTTCCAGATGTACACCACCTACATATGTCTACAGTTACAGCTCATTTATTTGTTCCTATTTACAGCAGTTTGCGGTACATAAGGACTCACCCATATGCCCATGCTGCAGACAAGCAGACGAGACAGTAGTGCACTATCTTATGCACTGCTCTGCCCATCTAGATGCCCGCCGAGAGCTTTTCCACGACAGCGGGCCCCAAGCACGTGTGGTCACAAAATTACTCAGGTCCCCAAAGCTCCTCCCACACCTCTTCCGCTTCCTCAGTCGCACTGGCCGTTTCCACACCGTGCACAGCGACCTCCCACCACCCCGGGAACCAGAACGACCCACCCGAAACGAAGTCTTTAAACTCCTTATGAGCCTCAGAATGCCCCTAGAATTCCCTCGCATCGCTGACCTGTTTAACATGTGACAACACCTGCCCCGCGTTGCCCAGCACTACCTCTCTCGCCCGCTGTCTGCTCAAATGTCCCACCCAGCAGACACAGCTCCCCTGCCTGCACAGCCCCCATCTACCCGGTTCCTTCTCCGTACACTCTCTTGGCTCCTTTGATTTTACCTTACTCATCAACGCCCACCTTCGTCGGGGGCCTACACCCTCCTGCAATTTATGCTTTCTGACCACTTACTTTACTCAACAGGTCTGCTAGCCATCGTTTAATGTGCCTTATGCGCGCTCATCCGGATCCACATCTTGGCACATAATTTTGCAGCCACATACTTATAGATGGACTTTCAGTACTTAAAAGTGTAGAAGTATGCCCAACATGCCCTACGGGGCGATGGGCAAATAACATGGATTAAAAATAAAAATAAAAAAAGGTGCAGGCCTCTTTTTTTCTTTTTGGACAATTTTGGCTAGAACAGTCACCACAGCCTGAATTTTGATCGGATTTCCTCGGAAGTAGGGGCGTTGGAGTCGCGCTGAAAATCTGCAGAGGATGGAGTAGGACCCCTGATAGTACCATGGGAGGCCAGGTCCCAAAAATCTCGAATCAGCCAATTTTTGTCCGGACAGGTTTCGCGACAACTTGGGGCATTTTTGTCCGGACAGGACCTAGCCGAGGTCACCAAAAATGGTAATTTTGCGTTCCCACGACGTAGAAATGCCCCAAATTTTTCTACTGCTCCGTTTTCCGTGCTGATATGCGTTGATTTAGCATTTTCAAGCTCGTTTTGCACGAAAGACGCCGTTCTGGCCAAAATTTTGCCCAAGCCCGCCTCAAAAATGGCTGAAATTTCGGAAAATTTGTCCGGACAGGACCTGGCTTTTCCGCCGCCAACCCCCAATTTTTGTCCGGCCAGGACCTGGGTTTCGAGGCCAAAATCTCAATTTTTTGTCCGGCCGCGGCCCAGGCCTCCCAGGGTACTATCAGGGGTCCTGATGGAGTCCCAGCTTTTTTTGATGTAATTACATAATGGAATTTTTTCAAAAGATTTATGGTTCTCACCAGAACAGCTGTAGCACACTGAATACTGGGCCAAGTAACCTAGTTCTTGGATATGTTGTGTGTCGTAACTACCGCCAAGGGATGGTTCATTCCTCCCGGCAATATTACCACTTATACTCATTTAACACACACTTAACCGAGGATAGTTTGTGTACCATCATAAGCAGAGCTCACTATGCAGATTTGGTCCAACAGCCTTGCATTCCCCTAGCAATAGCCTGGATGCACAACATATCCAAGAATTAGGTTATTTGGCCCAGTATTCAGTGGGTGACTTCCCGTAAGGTAAATTTATTCCAGCCGAATTTTTGGGGGTGCCAGTGATGAGATCACTCCGTACGATATTCAAGCTGTTATGGTTCCTGCAAGCAAAATATTATAATTTAATGCAATGATGGAGAAATAACCGACCTTCTCCTGCTCTTTCTCCTGCCTGTGGACGTGCCCGGCTGCCCACTGTTGTCCTCTGCAATGAGCTGGACATGCCGGGGCTGCTGTGGGAGATTTTTGGCAGGACATGCTGACCTCAACAGCACATGGAAATAAATTTCAAAGCAGTCAAAATGGTGATTGAAATGGGTTTTGGTGGAGGCTGGAGGACTCTGAGATCTTTTCGGGCCTTATGATCGTGTTCTAGGCATTGGGAGATGTTTGAGATATGTCCCGAAGTCAGCCGAAATGCCGGAAGTGACGATCAATCAATGTCGTCCCAAAAGGTTTTATTCAGGCATCCAAAATCCTGGAGGGGGGGGATCTTATTCTATTCGAGTGATGGAGAATAAAATGTTAAAATGTGTCCGTTTTGGGATGTCCAAAGTGATGGGGTCCCGACAGCTGTCTCGGAATCCCTCCGAAATATTCCTCCAGCATAAGTTTATGTTAAGGGAAGTCACCCAGTGTGCTACAGCTGTTCTAGTGAAAACCATAAATTTTTTGAAAGAATTCCATTATGTAATTACATCAACAAAGCCGGTACTCTATCCCCTGGGGATTTTCAGTGCGACTCCAACACGCCTACTCCCCAGGAAATCCGATCAAAAGTGAGGCTGTGACGACTGTTCTAGCCAAAACTATCAAAAAAAAAAAAAAAAAAAAAAAAAAGAGGCCCGCGCCTTATGTACCGCAAACTGCTGTAATGGTTGTTTTCCCCAGCAAATGAATCAAATGACAACTTTCAGAAAAAGGGTGGGAGGTCGAAATTTATTTTGCTCAGGAACATGGATCGCGCCCCAAATAAACTGATTGGCAAACCGGCCCGTTTTTAGCGGGGAGGACGTCAGGATATATTTTTAAAGCGCGTAGATTGATATCTCCGAAAATATTTTGCACAGAAATAAAAGTGCATTTGGACTGCCATAAAAAAGTGCAAGTGCTTCGGAAGGATACCACCTGCGTACTAAACGGTTTCCTGGTGAATAATTCGATCACATCCGAAGTACAAATACATTTGAATCCATTTTCACCGACCTTCTCGCTGTCCTCATTCGTCCAGTACAAGAATCTGCATCGACACCTCGCAAAATGAACACGTTGGCGCACAGACTAACGTTGCAACCGAAACTAGTTGTACTCAAGCTTTCCTTTCTGGCCCATAGATTCGCATTCTGGTGCCAGTATTGTGGTCGTGCAGGCTGAGCTGTGGACGATTGGATGTTCTGGTATTATCTCCCAATGAACTTGGACAGTAGTTTCTGAGTAACATCCAACTTAATTTCGCACTGTGATGTGAGTTAACACGGCAGTGTCACGGGCAAGTCTCTCCTAACTCCATTACCAGTAATAATTATCTGTGTGAATGTAACTACAATCCACGTTGGAGGTGGGTACCATGATCCAATTATTTTTTTCAATTCCACGCAATGAAGTTTAGACGTGTGACCACTAAATATTGTACCCAAACAACGGACAGACTGGCTCGGTACACGGTGGATCATTGTGGTGCGGCACATGGGAAAGGCACTTCAACAGTAATCCTATTGTTACTTTGAATAATGAAAGACTGGTGCGATGTTGAAACTCACTTCCAACCGTGAGAAAAGCTTTCTGCTGCACTTAGGCTCCAATGATTGCATCTCGAGTATCAAGACAGCAATAGAGAATGAGGTGAGTAATAACTCGAGTTTAAAAGTTCGGCGTCAACGCGCTGCAGCAGTTTCAGGTGGCCAGAGGTCTGTAGTGATACCTTGGGGACTAATGAAATCCTTATTTCAAAGGGTCTGTATTGGAGGAACTCATGATTTGAAGACATATCTTGAAGTACCAGGCTGCTGCGTCAAGGTAAAAGGACTTGGAGGACAATGTTGGAGGATGTTTCACCGCAGGCAGTGATGCTCACCGTTGGCGCGGACCTCCAGATAAAAACTGTCGGTTTGAGCTCAATTTTCATGTCCATATTCCCAGGTGATAATTGCTCCCGGCTCAGAGAAGCAGATATTACTGAAGCACGGTGAGCATCTCGGTGCAGATGCAAAAGGCGGTATGGTTGTAGTATGTCCCTATTCAATCTGCATGATATTCACCTTCAAGCCGGAGTTCTGCTATCGTGTTAAGACTCAGATTAGAGGGCAACACACCTTTTATTGAGCTGACCAACTTGTTCACATGCAACTGAACATCTTCCAATTCAACTATCGGAAAGCAGGGACTGACATAGTGCATTATTGACGCAGCGCTTTCTGCGCACTTAATCAGCAACACAGCAAGCTGATATGAAGCGGCGGGGGAAGATATGGAGACAACACCAACAGGGATCGAAACTCAGTCAACTCAAGCAAAGTGTGGAAACCATCTGTGAATTCCATATTCAATCCTTTTGAAGAGTCAGATGCATTACGGGTAGCCCTTATTAAAAGTTAGACGACCGAAACGACTAGAATTTATGTTTCAATATTTATTTCACTGTATGAAAGTCAACTATACCCCAAAATGATGAAAATTCCTTAGAAATGGGCTGTGGACCCCCATTATTATCCAATCATCTTGTATTCTTGTCAAAAACTCGAAAGGGATCATGAGGGCATTTATATAGGGTGCTCTGGATGAGGAGTAACGATCAACTCTCGATCCCGTCCAATAACACAGAATAGATATCATAAAAACTGTTCTCCAATGCCAGATCCGCCGCCGTCCTACCCTCCTTATCCCTCACATCGGCCTTCAGCCCCGAGAAGGCCAACATGTACTTTACTGCCTCTAACCTGCCCCCCTCCGCCGCGAGATGCAGAGGTGTCCTGCCATCCATATCGACCAGCTTCTCAGCGGGCACGAAATTCGAGTCGTAGTAGGAGTCCCACCTCTCATCGGGCCACTTGGACACCGACACGTTGGGCAGGTACAAGTGGTCGCGGCGGTCCTGCCGTTGTGCAGCGTCTCCGACCGTCAGCCGGACGTCGTCGTCTGCTGTCCCCTGCTGATTGCGACGATCGTGCGTGTTCCATACGGCGGCCAGCGCGCGCCACTCGTTCATCTCCCGGCAAAAAACTCGCCGGGGCTGGAAGAGCGCTTTCAGGATAGCCAAGCTCCCATTCGCGGCCGCGAGGTGGAGCGCCGTCTTGCCAGCCCCGTCCGCTGCACCGAGGGCGTACCTGGAGTGCAGCCCCTGCCCCCACCCACCGACGCGGTAGAGGATATTCCCGACCAGAACGGTGTTCCCCACCTCGCAGGCCGTCATCAGCGGTGTTCGCCCCCAGCCGTCCACGGCCCAGAGGTCGGCGCCGTGATCGGCCAGGGCTTGGAAGATCTCCTCCTCCTCAAGGCTCTGCTTTATGGCATTCTTCTGGCCCAAAGCGACAAAGCCTGAGGCCGCCTGCCCCCGCACACCATGGTAGCGCGCGCCGTCGGCATCTCCCGCGAGATCGAGGGCGGTCTGCGCAATGGTGTACTCTTCCGGCTGCCTCCGCGTGAGGTGCTGGAGCGGCGTCAGCCCCTTTGTGTCTTGCAAGTTCGGATCGGCGCCGTGCGCGAGGAGCAGGAACACAAAGTGCCGGCTGCGATTCCGTACAGCGTGGTGAAGAGGAGACTCCCCGCCTTCTCCCTTGACGTTGACATCCAAGATTCCGCGGCCGAGGAGGGCGGCTATGTCCTCTTGGAATTCATCATCATCGCATAGCAGGTGAAGCAAGGTGTTGCGACCAGCTCGTACCAAGGCAGGGTTAGCTCCTTTCCTCAGGAGGTAAAAAACGGGGAACTGGTTGCCGCTCCATCTACCCATGCTTTTGCGCGAAGCCACTTGTACAGCAGCATCCAGCTGCTCTTGTCGCTCTTCCACAGGTATCTGTTCAAGCAGTAGATCCAGAATCTTTTCGCTCCAGTTGATTGGGTTCCATCGGCGTACAGCGGTGAGAAAAGCAGGCGACGACTGCGTTCCTGCATCGTAGACCACGGCGCCTCGTTCTATGAGACACTGGACAAGGCGGTCCTTGAACACAGCGGAATGCGTCAGTTCCAGTACCGCCTGCAGGATAGTCTTGCCGTCGCGCCCAGTGTCGTTAGGGTCGACTCCATGATTCAGGAAAAATAGAAATGCCTCGTAGTTCCACGTGCATAGGATGGGACGAGAGCCGTCTCGTCCACAATTGTTGACCTCCGCGCCAAACTGATACAGCAGATTGAGGACGTCGGTAGATCCATTCATGGATGCCGCAGCGTGAAAGGGAGTTAACCCTTTGAACTCCCAATTTGGAGACAGTCCCGCCTCAAGCAGGATTCGCAACACTTCCAAATCGGGCTTTGTGGTATCGACTGCATTATATAGGGCAGGCGATGTGGCCTGAACATTTCCTTCCGTGCTGGCGCTGTGAAGTTGTGCCTCTTTCCACAGGTTCACCATCTTCTGAAAAACACTTCTCGAGCATGAGAACTTGACCAAGTCAGAAAGGGCATCGCATCCACTCTTATCGACGAGCAAGGGGTTAGCGCCGCCATCTCGCAAGACATTCATCATCCTGTGACAGTGTGCCCAGCTGTCGTCGGCTTTTATATGGCCGTCGTTCACCTCTGAGCTGGCGAGTTCCCGAAACTTCGTCGACCGCGCAAGCTGCGCAAAAGTGCTGATACTCTTTGGCTTATTCCAATGAAACCATTTGTATTGATTCGTAATATGTCTGCCTTTGAAAATTTGGGCAGGCAGTACGTCCAAATCTGCGTGCGGGAAGGTATGTTGAATCGCCTCTGCCTTTGCTGGCCATTTCATAGCACTGGAGGACGGCCAGTGGTCAACAAGCACGCCTTCTTCGAGGAGATACTCGGTGAGGTTTGCCCAGCACTTGTTTATGGCGACATCGAGAAGGTTGCGGGCCACCTCAGATCTCTTGTATGGCGGTGAAGCTAAGAGTCCTTTTCGAAGGAGCTTCAAAACTATGGCTTCTGTGACCGAGTCCGAATCGAGGATCGACTGGAGGGTTTTCTCGGCCGGGGATCTCCAAACCGGATCCGCAAGATGGATTTCTCCGGTCCAACGTTCCTGACCCGAAGTCCTCTGCCGCACCCAAAGACGATGAAATCCTGCTTTTTTGAGCAGAGTCAACCCAGCCGTGATTGTCGCGTCGACGAAGAAGCAAAGCGGGATGGCCACTGCAACATCTCGAACCAAGCTCGGCGCAGGCACGGGAAGAGTAGGCGCTGGCAAGACGCGGCGAATGAAGAAGCCGACAATTTGGTGGGAAAGAGCCATGTCCACAAGCGCAGTACAGTACGTCAAGGGAGTTAACCATCGCTGTCGCAGTTTTCCGCTCGAAACGGCACTGACAATCGAGTGCTGTTGTATGAACCACAGATAGTAGCTCCCATAGAGACAGGCCGTTCGCAGCGATCCCGGCGGGAAGACAATGACGGCGAGCCGGCGCACCCCATAAGTCGCAAAGGACATTTTTGCAAACCAGTTTACGCCTATCAACCGCATAGTTTTCCAAACGCGAGCCAGAGCTGGCGGAGCCCTCTGGTCGCTCTCGTGCTGCTCTCTCATGCAGGCTATTGGGCCGCCGTGCAGAATCAGGTCAAGAATGTCGTCGTTGCCATTGTGAACGGCGATGGAGAGCGCTGTGTGATCACCAAACAACCCAGCGTTCGGATCGGCCCCTCGCGCGAGAAGATTTTCGACATCAGTCCTGCGGTTCTCTGCTACTGCTTGTAGCAGCTCGTCTTCAAGGCGAAGCGGCATGACTGAGGCTGAAAAAGAGTTCAAAACAGACAGAGCAGTAGACGAACGGCTTCTCACTTTCGATCTAAATTGTCGAGAACTTGAAGGTAGTAGCAGTAGGTGGGTAAAGATACTCTGTGCAAACAAACTGTCTAAAATATCACTGCGTTCAGGGCTGTGTCTGCGCAGCTTTGCAGACATCAACGGATCCGTGTGGACCAGTGTATACCGTCCGTCCGCATCATGCGTATCCCATAAAATATCACTGCATTCGGGGCTGTGTCTGCGCAGCCTTGCAGACATCAACGCTGTGTGGACAGGTGTCGACCGTGGGATACGCACGATGCGGACGGACGGTCGACACAGACATAAACGCAGTGTATGAAACGGATAATTCTATTTGGCGCCCCCAGGTGCCAACTTATCAGGGAAAACCTCCCTCAGCATTTTGTCGCATTTGTGCTCAAAATTTTTTGTCCATATAATTTTCGGAATTTTCAGGAATTTTGATCATCATTCACGGAAACTTTACACATCTTTCATGTTTGTGCTCAATCTGTTCAACAGCAGATATTTTTTGACACATTTCACCAAAACCTGGAAGAGACATTCTTGGGAGATTAGCCAAAGATTAGCTGCATCCTCCCGAGTCCCGATTCCTGTAGCCAAAGTGGGGGATTGGATATTTCATGGCTACTGGCAACAACTACAACACCATTAGGATCATGCCAGGAACTAAAGAATACTCAAGTGTCGACCTTCTAGGAAGAGTCAACTTCCTATGCTGTCCTTATTGTAAGTTATTGTACTATTTCGACCATTTGTTCAGGTGACGGGTGACAGAGGGTTGTGAAATGAACGAATTTGGTGCTGGTGACGGTGACACTGAGGTTTTGGCGCCCAATTAGGCTCAAAAATGCGAAAAAAAAAACGCTCCGGCATTCGCCGGACTAC
Source organism: Mycena capillaripes (assembly GCA_029204075.1). Lineage (NCBI taxonomy): Eukaryota > Fungi > Basidiomycota > Agaricomycetes > Agaricales > Mycenaceae > Mycena > Mycena capillaripes. The sequence continues at coordinate 3,749,525 of JARHKZ010000001.1, forward strand.
CCTTTATGGGAATGTTGAGGTGATTGCCGAGGAATGAAGACCTTATCCAGTGAACTTTCGAGGTGATGGGTGACATGGCGTGAACAAATGGTCGAAATAGTACAGTACATCGCGCCAAGGCGTAGCGATGCCTACCCTAAACTTGGTATGGGTTACCCATGGGGGAATGGGCGCGAGCGGTAATTACTGCCGTACTCCTTCCTACTTCCTGTCCATCCGTACTCCTCCCTGCTTCCTGTCTATCTTTTTTCTCTTCCCCGACGCTCATTGTATCTGCTCCCCGCTCTTTACATCCTCCTCACCACTTTACTTCTGGTCGTCACTAGTCTTTCAAGGCAGACATGGCCTCTCCTCCACTCAAAATAGGTTCCCCCTTTCCCACATACATTCCGAACCGCAGCAGGTACGCTGTACTTGGCAGTAACCACACGTCAGCAATTTGACGTATACGGCACTTACGTGCGCATGAGATTGGTTGGTTTTGATGCCGTCACAATAAAAGCAAATACTGTACCATTTCGACCGAAGGTTCAGGTGACGGGTGACAGAGGGCCGTGAACTGAACAATTTTGGCCTAGGTGACGGTGACGGAACGATTTTGCGTCCTGAAAAGGCTAAAAAACAGCATGGGAATTCTGCGTGATTGCCGAGAAATGAACATCAAGTTCAGTGAGGTGACGGTGACATGGCGTGAACCTTCGGTCGAAATGGTACAGTAGGTGAATGAGCTAACCCTCGCGCCAATGCGAAGCTGCTTTCGTTATGACGGCTGCCAAGCCGCAGAAGATGGAGATATGAGCTTCAAGATAGACTCTTCCCTCGAGTTGCGAGGGGCAAAGACACAGAGAATATTTATCCTAGACGCATCGGCTACATACACACATCCTACACTACACTCCGCTTCCTAATGAAATTCGGGTCTGTAGATATCTTCGAAATCTAGCTTTAACCAGCACTTCTAGATGAGGTGAGCACGAAGAACGGAGCGCTACATTTGTCAGCACCCCCTTACATACAGGCTCGCTGACCTCAACACATCCATGGGCAAGATATTCTCCAGCTCACGGCCCGGGTTCTTGAAATACGCTATACACCTAACCGACCCTCGCACGGCCGCAACTAGGACGTAGTGGAGCAACGGCTCCCAGTCCTGCCGGAACTGCTGCTCCTGGCTCGCCGGAAGCAGCGGCGGGCCGTTGAAATGCTGAATGATCTGATCTCGCTCCTGGGCTGACAGGACTCTGCTCGGCATGGACAGGTCAAAGAAGTGTTCGACACCGCTCTGGGTCTCGCGATCGTGGATGAAGGTCAGCGCGCGCACGGCGACTGCGATGTCCTGGCTGGCGGCCGGGTCCGCGGCGAATGCCACGGTCCAGACGTCCATCAGCAGGTTGCGCACACGGTCCATCGAGCGCCAGAAAATGCGGCCCCGCCGGTCCCGGTACTGCACGCCGTCGTCTAGGTACACGGGCAGGAACGTGTTCTGTTCGCTGTAGTCTGCCACGAGGCCGAGCGCGGCTACCCACCCGCCGCGTGCCTCGTCGCCTGGCCGCACCACGCTCATGTTTTGTGGATCGTCTACGAGGGGCGGGTAGCTACCCGTTAGCAGGCGGTTGACGTAGTCTTTCGTGAGCGTCCGCTCTAGATTCCCCTCGAGGTGAACAACCGCGAGGCCCGGCTTCACGGTCTGCGTGTCCAGGAGGATGCTGTCGCCGATGCGTATCGTCCGCGACGGCCGCTGGTGCTTGTGGCTGTTGTGGTAGAGTGAGGCGTCCTTCTTGACAGCGAGGAAGACGAAGGCAAGGACGACCTCAAGGTCGACGTGGAGGAACTCCTTCGATACGGGAAGCGCCTTCGGCTTGTCGACAACGTGTCCATGCCCATGCCCGAGCGAGGCGGCGGCCCAGTGGTTGACGACGGCGATGAGGGTGCCCTCCCAGCACCGCGGCCCCTTGTCGTGTGGTAGTCGGCAATGGCACTGGGCGGGCCAGACGGAGGTGCAGACATGCAGCGGACCGACGGCGAGGTCCTCCCACAGTCGGCGCTGGCAATGTCCCTCCGAGGGGCGGATGGTCGTGCGGGCGCCGCGCGACATAGACGTGAGCATGCTCCAGCCCTGCTCGGTGAGGACCAGGGCAGCTAGTCCAATGGGCACAGCTACCACAGCGGTGTAGGCCGATAAGCTCGACAGTAAGTAGTCGGACGCCATTGCGGAGGGAGTGGCTTCACCACGAACCTGACAAGCTAGCTATCCACCTCTGCATTTTGTGTTCTTATCACCACTCATCGTCCGCCTTCCGACCTCCAAAAGAGGATATATTAACCGTTCTTTAACGAAATCTTACGAAACCTGTGCTATTTCTCCATATGTCCATCCTCCTTTTGTGCTCTCTGCTCTTCCTCTTGCCTTAACTCCTTTGATCCTCAACATTCTGTGCTGTCCAACACAGCCTTTTCATTTTCAGGAGAACAGCTGACCCGCACGCAGCTTTTTCTTGACAGGACGCAGTGGATCGCAGTCGGTGCTGCCCACGGCGCAGCATGATTATGATCATGCGGCTGGGAGGCCACGTATCCTCCCGGCAGATTCTTCACATATAAAAATGGGGTCAATGGTAGACCGCCGCCCACTTCAGTCGTACTCAAATTATGCGATGTTTGGTCTAATTTCTGAATCTCTTGTACCGCTGCAGCTGGGGACACACCGCTACTTGGCGTCAACTTGAAACTATTACCGCAACGCCGGGTCTTCTCCACGTTGGGTCGCGGGTGATCGATGTCCAAATACTGAATCTTTCTGTTTAATTCTGGTTCTCCCGGTCTGCACAAATCCTTCAATGGACTCATCACGGCAATGATTTTCAGGTCTCCTCATTGAGTCGTAGACCACCAGATTCTGGCTTCTCTAATGCTCTTTCTGGCCTATTTGTTTCCCTCTGTGCCCACGGTACTGGCAAGCCAGCCCTTGCACAAATCCTCTCAAATTCATCATCTATGAGCACAGCTCTCTCTCTCCCCCGTGATTATCTGATGTCTGTCTGTATTCCTATCTTGCTGTGGCTCTCACTGGTGTTACTGGCAATATTTATTCATTTGAACTATGTTCGCTATCTGTGCCTACTACTACCAAACTTCAATGTCAATCTCTCTTTCTCAATGGGATGGGATGGTCTGATCCCCACTGCCTCTCTTCTCGGAATTTTTTTTGTAGCACATTTCTTGGCATACTCGGGGGCTCCTTCACCAGCACTCAGTCTTCCGACTGTCCGGTGACATAACTCATGTTGGATTGTACTTCTGTATTGTGTGCAAAAATTGCTTTTGTTATTTTTCACTTCATCTTCGTTGCCAGAGCAAAGCGATGGCCTGGCTTGTCTATCGTTTCTTTAACGAAATGACCGGCTTTTGTTTGTAGGGCTTTGGTTCTATCTCCATATGTCTTGATCATTACAGCTTTTGACGCGCTGCCTGAACCAATCACACCGCCGGTTCCTCAATTTAGTGGGCATTTAAATTAGCTACGCTTCCTAAAGTATCTTAATACAAATAAACAAGACCTCCCGTCGCTTCGCTCCGGCGTCAGTGACGAATGCGGTGGGCGGAAAGGCAACCAACCAGCGCTCAATTGGGGGTCATCTGGACCTGGTAGGATGTGCTCAAACCAAAACCCACTGTTTGAGCTGGATTACTAAAAAAAGTATATTTTGGGAAATTTGATCCTATCACAAATTGCGGCGGAATTATTCCAAGAGAACTAGCTATGTTTCAAGTTGATCCGATGTGAACTCATTGAGATATGAGCAAATCGGTCGCAGGGATCAAAAAAAAATCTCAAAACGGAAAAATTCCGTTCGCGCCTTAGGTACCGATAATGGCTGTAACATGATTCGGATAACGGCCGTCATCTAAGACGCATGTCCAGGATGTAGCGTAGTCCGCGGAGAGAAAGCGGAAGCAGGGCTTTAGCTACTGGCCCTGAGCCGCGGCGGTACGGAATCCACTGGGATGTCAGTTGAGACCGCCGTGATGGATATGACTTGACAATATTGGGCAGCGGAGCAACGGCAAGAGCATTGCTGCCAGAACGCCCCAGTAAGCATAAGGCGTAGACAGTGCGTTGGTCTGATTAGACCCAAAGCAAGGTAGTAGGCTTCCGAGCTCCGAGTTCTCTGATGATTTGTGCGAGTGGCAGAGAGAAGAGGAAGGACGACTCATTTGGGTCCGCCGAGTCTGTCCGAGTTTGGGAGAAGACGATGGTGGTTGAGCAGCGGGCGAAAACGGAGAGGCACTGAATGGGAAGTCTGTCAATGTACTTAAGAGCAGCCCGAGCAAAGCCCATGGCAAGAAAAAGAGGGAATGGTAGGGTGGGCCAAAATAATCTGAGGCGTAGAAATGCTCGAAAGACTTTTGAGGATGCTTTGTGTGTGGCAGGAGACAAAGACGAGATGTGGCTGTGTCGATTAGATCGTATCTAATCTACACAAGTCGAGTAATATTTCGTGTTCGGCACTGCTGACCTCTTGGAGTTCGAAAGCTAAGAGCAAAGTTGTCCAAATTAGTTCTCCCCTTGAAATCTCAGGATCCTATCCAGTGACCCGCCCGGGCTAATAACTCGGATGCCGTGCACGGCGCACACCCCCACAATATGAAATACTTATCGACCGGTGGAGGCGGGAGTCCTGGGTTCGACTCCCAGCGTTCGAGTACTACTGTGCCACTGATTTTTTCTTGCTCCGACTCACAAAAAATCATGATTGACTAAGTACTACGATTACAGTATATAATACATAACCCTCGATACATCCAAGTACACATCGAGCTGAACAAGGTTGTTCAAATAAGATCTCTTTGAAATTTCATCCTACCCACTGACCCACTCTGGAGAATAAGTAATTCGGATGTGGTGCACGGCGCACACCCACAATATTGCAAAGAGGTCTCCTGTTGAGGCGGGAGTCCTGGGTTCGACTCCCAACATCTGGATACCACTTCCGCGATGTTTTTTTTTTTTTTTTTTTCATCTCGGGCGACTGATGAATGTGAGTTCGGAACTCGGTACATTGTCATCGAGCTGAGCAAAGTTGTCCAAATTAGATCTCCCCTTGAAATCTCACCAGTCTATTTAGTGACCATCCCGGATAATAACTCGGATGTGGTGCACAGCGCACACCCCACAATATTGAATAGCGTCTTCTCTTGTTGAGGCGGGAGTCCTGGGTTCGACTCCCAGCATCCGAGTACATATCCTTTTCAGTATTTTTTTGCATCCCGCGCGATCACTCCGACTCACAAAGGTTCCCTCCAAGTAAAGCAATTCACCAAGAAGATTTAATACAATTAACAATAATACAGGTGTATGTACACATTAACACTCCGTAGACGTTGCGCACCTACGCCGACCCACCCCCGCCCCCACCGACATGCATCTTTTCCTTCAAGCGCTGTATTAGCTTCGGCTTCTTCTTGCCGTCGTTATCCCCTCCCTCCTGCTCTTCTTCCGCGTCTTCGTCCGCATCTCCATCCGCATCTCCCTCCGCATCCGCATCTGCATCCTGCGAGACACCGCCCGTCGGCGCGTCAAAATCCCCAGTCGGCACGTTATCCGCTACCCGGGAGGAATTCAGCGCAGCGGAGCCTTGTACGCCAAACGTGGGATCGTCTCCCTCCGCTTCCCGCGTAGGCGCAGGATTGGGGGCAGAATCCACCTCCGGCACCCCCGACGAGTTCGGCGCCTGCACCCCGACGCCTGCAGCAGCGCCATACGCAGGCTGCTGTGCGTACTGCGGCAGCCCAGGTGTCGAGATCGGCGAGAACGCAGCCTCCACCTCTCCCGGCGTGGCGACGTTGCTCCCCGGCTCCGTCGAGGCGGCGTACCCGCTGTCGCCGCCGGTGGAGGGGACGAGCGAGGGGGTGGATGCGCTAGCGTCGCCGGGAGTGGGAGGGACGGCGTGCGGCGTGGGGTGCGTGCCCTGCAGCGCATGCGTAGGGATGGCGTGCACCATGCCCGCTCCATCGCCACCTCCACCTGGCGCTGCGGCGGGGTGCGATGGTAGGAGGGCCGAGGCCGCGCGAGGGCGGATCGTCTCTGTCTCCTGCTCGTGCTCCTGCGCGAGCGACTTGTAGAGCGGGGAGCCCTGAGGAGGGGGTTTCGACGAGTCGGCGGAGAGCGCGAGGTCGGTGCTCGCTGATGGGGTGAGCGCCGCGGGGCTTTGCACGAGCGGGGAGGAGCGGTTTTGCGTGGGAGGAGAGGGGAAGCGACTGATGGTGGAGGTGATTGAGGAGGCGGAGTAACCGCGTGCGACGCCGGGGTGTGCGGGGATTAGACCCGATGTGGGGCGTGGGACGCTCGGTGTGGAGCCGGAGTCGGAGCTGGAGGGAGGGGGGATCGCAGAGGTGGAGTGGCCGGTGTGTGCGGTCGTGCTGAGCGCGGCGGAATCGTCAATTGTGCCCGAATCCTGCCGCGGCAGCGTCGAAGGCGAGGAGAGTGACGGGGCCGAGGGCGGTAATGGGGGAAGGGAGGATTCGGACGCGGGTGTGGTTAACGTTTCTGATGAAGCTAAAGAAAGGACAAAATAAAAGATATTAGGAGGGAAAAGACGCACGCAAGTACGCTGCGACGCCCTGCGGCAGATACGCCTTTGCGGTAGCAATGGTGGGTAGGAAGGACTGCGCGCTCGCGAGGAGGGAGTCTTGCGGCTCTTCCCCGTTCACAGATGCGCCATTAGTATTCTCCGACAAGTTGGGTACAGGGTCGGGCTCAAGGTGGCTGGGGAATCCGCCGGGTACGGCAGGGCCAGGCGTACCTACTACCAACGGGCGTGTGTAACTCTGTTTGGATGAAGAGGCGATGACCTGCCTCGGCCGAAGCTCCCGGATCATCCTACGAGGTGTGGCAAAGGTGTGGCACAGGTCGCCTGCTTCCAGACCTGTAGTCGCTTGTCCTCTTGCTTTCCTCCCGTACCGACAATCACATCTGGACTCATCAAGGGACGTGGTAGCGGAACCGTACGTTCCTCATCTCTCCTCTCTCGTCTCTACTTTGCTTCTTCACCCGATTTGTCACCAACGTTTCCCATTCGATTTCTTACAGTCCTCGACGTATTCTTCCTCCCAGGCCAATCTGCTCATCGGACCCCTCAGATCGCGCGAATCGGCATGCCCATTCCGCTTTCCCATGCGCAGCCGCCGGTGGGTTTGTTTATTCTTACCCCCTCACCTCCCCTTTGTGCTGTGAAAGTGCTTTCAATATCTTGTATGTGTTGGACCTTTGTTCACCTGTGAATGTCATGTATTTAACGCACTTGGAAGCCAAGTGTGCCAATTTTTGCTCGCAGTGATGGTTATAACTGGTAATGCTGATATTCGCATCGCAGTCCAGGCCTGCATCACAGTGGGAGAATATACGCCCTGGCCCATGGTTTGACCTCCATCGAGTAAGCTCAATGATATCATTTGCTCGGCCTGCCTCATGCCTATAGAACTTCCTATTCCTCGTAATAGAGGTGGTGGGATTAGATGATGAGTAGGTTTGCTCTCCGTTTGAATATAGAACCTGATTTGACTTCTAGGCCGGCACGCGAAATTGCCCAGTTATCGCAACAGTGGGCGGAATGGGACCTTTTAACCAGTCTTGCGAATTATCGCTCAGTCGTCAAATCCTTATTCGGATATTTAACGGTGAGCCCACTTCAGCCTTCTAACCTTTTCGATAATGTAGCGTACCAGGACTCGCCGAATGTACGACGTGTCTTGGCAACACACGGCTCTCATCAACTATCTTTGGATATTTCTTCCGTTGTCTGGAAGATGAACTCCTTATTATCCGACTCTGTGACATACAAACACTTTTTGAATTCCCGGGGCTCTGTTGCGCAAGAACTTTTGGATCTTCTCCAGGATGTACGTCATCGTTGCCCACATAAAGTGCATTAACCCAACCCAACTAGCTTCTGGATTTATCCTATGAAACGAGCTCCAGGCCGTTACTCTCCAAAGCCCTTTTAAGACTTTCTAGTCAATCCGGACTTCATCCTACCTGTTTCACTCTCGCTGGAGTGGAGAAGGTGGGTCCGCAGGTGGCCGGTGGTGGGTTTGGTGATATCTGGAAAGGCTTGGTCGATGGGCAAACTGTGGCCGTCAAAAGTATGAGGCAATTTCGGGACGACGACGTGAAGGCTTCACTGAAGGTTTGTTTTCGCCTGTAGATGCATCCTCAGTATCACTAACTTCTTTTCCAGAAGCTTGGCCGTGAAGCCCTCATTTGGCGTCAGCTCTCGCATCCCAATTTGCTCCCTTTCTTCGGTCTGTACATGCTTAGCAATAGGTTGTGTCTCATCTCACCGTGGATGGACGATGGAGACCTAAAACATTTTCTGCACGATGCTCCTTTGGGCACAGATCGTCTATCCCTGGTATGTATTGCCGCCAATCTACATGCTCAACGGATCACTTGAACGTGCATTAGATTGCGGATGTGGGCATGGGACTCGAGTATCTTCACAGCAAACATGTTGTGCATGGAGACCTCAAAGCGGTATGCAAAATTTCCGCGACTAATGTACACCAATTCATGGGTTCGAATTCCAGGCAAATATTCTTGTTACCCCGTCAGGGAGAGCCTGTATCACGGATTTCGGGCTATCCACCATCACGGATGAATTGTCGCTGCAACTAACGTTTTCAAGCCAGAGCATTCGGGCAGGCACCGTACGATATCAAGCACCTGAGTTGTTGTTGTCGAAAAGTTCCAACCACTTTGGATCGGATGTTTATGCTTTTGCTTGTGTATGTTACGAGGTCTGTTGAAGTCTTGGTCACGTTTTGCCGAACTGAATGGCACCTCGACATAGATTTTAACAGGGAAAGTGCCATTCTTTGAAGTGTCCAACGACGCGACCGTCATTTTCAAGGTGATTGAAGGAACCCGTCCTTCGAGACTAGACACGATCTCGCCGGAGGATCTTTGGCTCTTGCTCGAAGCCTGCTGGCACCAGCAGACCGACAGGCGGCCCAGCCCAACCCAGATACTACAACGACTGACTAGACGGCCCATTGGAGCGAAAATAAAACAATCAGCCCCGGACTGGGATGAAAGTTACAGCGCTAGATTTCGCCGTTCTATTCAAGAGTGGCCTCTGCGCCTATCAATTGCTGAAATCAAGCAGAGAATCCCGAAAATCACGGTGGCTGTAGCTCCTGCAGGTCATTTTACCTCAATCGCGCGTGGGGCGCTTGACCGGCGCAGCGACTACGTCGACCAGTCGCAGGAAGTGGTCTCAGGCCTTTACCAGCGCCTGCCAATCCGCGATATTTTCCGGCACATACGCCGCCCACCATCCGCCGTTGCTTCATCTGCTCTCGAGCGGCAAGAGCGGCCACGCGGCGGGACGCTAACGTCTACCTTGTCGGCGGGCGACCGACCGCGAATACCGTCCGAGTACGCACCCACGTACTGGTCGGACATATCCGTCGGCACGTCTGGGCTGAAAAACCTCGGCAATACGGGCTACATGAACGCCCCGATCCAGTGCCTGAGCGCCACGCTACCATTTGCACAATTCTTCGCAAGTGAGTTGTCCGAGACGCGCACCGGATTATTCGTATACTGAGCTAAAATATCTGCGATTTAGATGGTCGTTGGAAGAATGCGGTGAACACGTTAAACCCGTTGGGTTCCAGAGGTCTTCTCTCGGGCTCATTCGCGAAGCTTGTGCATACGATGTGGAGTAGCGATTTGCCGTACTTGATACCAATCGACTTCCGGGTGCGCGCACAGTTCTCATCTTCTCTCTTCTCAACTGGGTACTTACTCCTAGGTGTGCAGAAAGCCGTATGCCACCTGAACAGCCAATACAGCGGCTCGAACCAGCACGATTCGCAGGAGTTCCTTAGCTTCCTGCTCGACGGGATCCACGAGGACCTGAACCGGCTGCTGGTGAAATCGACGTTTACGCGTACGCCGGAGCAGGAGGCGGAGCTGGAGCGCCTCGGCCCGCAGATCGCTAGCGAGCAGGAGTGGCGGTTATGGAAGACGCGGAATGACAGTATCATTGTGGATTTCTTTCAGGGACAGTTCCGGAATCGGCTGGAGTGTCTTACCTGCCATATCGTACGTCTTGACCGCTCTCGAGTCTTCGCTTCGTGGTGCTGATACGTCGCTTTTAAGACCTCGACAACTTATAATGTGTTCTCGATCCTTCAGCTGCCCATCCCGGAAGGGAGGAGCTCGAAGGTGCCGCTCGAGAACTGCATAGACGCCGTCTTCAACAAGGAGACGTTGGATAAGGACGATGCTTGGTCTGTCTTGACTTTATCCCGCCACAGATCACATACTCATACAAATCTCAGGGATTGCCCGAAGTGCAAGATGAAGCGGCGGGCATCGAAGGAGCTGTCCCTCGCTCGCCTTCCGCCGATTCTCGTCATCCATCTCAAGCGATTTGAAATCCACGGCCGCTTCTCCGACAAGATCAAAACCTTTGTGGATTATCCGCTCAAGGCCTTGGACCTCACGAACTTTATGCCGCCGCCTCTGCCCCCTGGCGCGGACAAGAACCAGCTGAATATAATGTCGCCCGACGACCCCCGGTCACAGCTCCCGCCGTACAGGTACAACTTGTACGGAGTCACGAACCACAGCGGAAATCTCACGAGCGGACACTGTACGTTTTTGCGGAATGATTATCATATGGTTCTTTGCTGATGCCCTGCCGTCGTAGACACCGCATACATTTCGGATCGTGATGGGTGGAAGTCGTGCGATGACAGTAGTATTCAACCGGTGGACGAGAACCAAGTCGTCGTGTGTTTCCCTTCATTTATTGGGGCCTCTGGTACAAACTGAGCGGCCCATAGAACCAGCGTGCGTATGTTCTGTTCTACAAGAGAATGAAAAACCCGGCCTAGAGGAACGAGTACGCCCCCCTGTCTGTACGCCAATTTTGAGGAACAAGCTCTTCCGGAAGCTTAGATTGCAAGGATATTTTATTCATTTCGACCCCTTTCGCTGAATCTATTGTTGCTGTGCACTATCATCTGTATTTTACGCACCTACTGCTCGCATCATAATATATGGGCGTGTACAGAGCACATCCACTGTTTCTGCTGTTACGAGCTGGATTCACGGTTCTGTGGGATCTGGATTCAACCCCGGCATCCAGAAAGAACGTGAGCCCGGAAGTATACAGGTTGTATAAACATTTGATAGATCATGTACTGTACAATTACATTCAATTCGGCAGGGGGTGTGACGCGTGACATTTTGAACATATTCGTCAGTTCGTCAACCCCGGGGAGTGACCGTGACACACGTAAAATTTCGTCAGTATGGAGATTTCAGATAAAATTCAACACACATGATAACTCAACTTTAGGTGGGCCTAGGAAGCGAGCATTCAAAGGCTGAACCAGATCTTTGATAAAGAACAAAAACTTGCAATTCTTTTCACATATTTCACCCCTGGACAGCAGAATTCTGCATTTCATGACAGAAATCCATGGAAATGGGCACAAACTACACCAGAAGGCAGCTGTGGCAAAGAAAAATTAAGAGATGTGGCCCATGAAGAAAATTTTGAAAATACCGTGACACCCGGACATATTCGTCAACCGCCGCCGTGACCCGTGACACCGACCAAAGTTCGGCGCCGTCAACCCCCTCCGTGACGCGTGACTGCCGAATTGAATGTAATTCTACAGTATACCTCGTATACTTTCGGATACTCCCGGTATACCGGCCATATATCTGGAATTGCTTACCTGATATATGGCTGGACGTATATCCGGTATACTTTCGAACGTGGATCATCTTGGGTTTGTCCTCATTGCCATTGCAAGGCAAGCACAAATATGAGGGACGTGACCATCATATCACGGTGCATTTTTTTTCCCCGCCTCCCTACTAGACGCGATGCGTCTCCTCCCTTAACCCCTATGGGCACATTCAATGAGATCTATGCCAGTCTTTCCGCGGTTTCTGAGCTGTGTGACTCCATCGGCATGGAAAAAGGGATGTAATTCATCTGAATGGCCTCCCGTCTCAAAGACAAGATCACATCTGTGCAGCCTCCTTCGCATGACGCCTCAGAGCCACCTTCCGACATACCCGACGGCATACGCAGTTTCCTGGGGGCTGCCGTTGATCTTCCGCTGGACTATGTTGATGGTTATTGGAAGGCCTTCAGTGACCTTGTTTGGACCTATGAGGACGGCAAAACCGAAGGCGCCGACGCTGAAGTATTTACAAAGCATGGTCTAGGTAATCTCCTAGGGCCCTTTCATTTGTCACAGTAAGAAGTACCAACTCTAATATCATTTTGAAGCATCGCGCATGCTGTTGCCACCGTTCTATTACTGCACTACGCCGGGGTGCACAAGCACCACTCTTCTCCGCGACAAATATGGTCCATCAAAGGTTGTTCTGTACACACTCTCTGATGGTGCCTGTGCAACCTTTGCGTCCAATCTATCCTGTTCTAGTAAGGCTTTTTCTAAAAGAAAAGGTATCATAGTTCATTGAATTTTTGAAGCATGCAAATCTCGGTATTACCCAAACTACGTTGTTCAGAACGTAGCTCGGACCTATTATAGCAAGATCCCAGACGAGATACAGGTTGTAGAGCATCAATACATTGAAAGATCCGTCCTCAACCTGTTCACTGCCCTAATGCTCATATCATGGACGTCTTCCACCAACGGTGCCCGCATTTACAACGAGTCACTCTCCCAGTCTTCTAATTTCCCGGATCATCCGGACTGGATGGACACCAGCTGTAGACTTCGTCCTGAACATATATGGGATGGATTCATCATTCTCTCTCTGCTCGAAGATCATGAGGCGCGATCCGCGACGCTGCGCGTTTCCCGCACAGGAGATCAACATCACCGCCGGTTTACAGTGGCGGGTCAACGGTAGCTTTCATCGCAGGGGGAAGGGGTCTGACCCAGAGGGGACAAGTCCGTATGGTTCGGGGGACGGCGGTGGGACCCATCTCCAAAGCTTACACTTTTTACACTGAAGAAAGCCAGAAAGGGCGGAAGTATAGATGAGCGAGACGTACAGATTGAAAGAATAGGTCTTTCTGCTTAGGGTTTTTTTCGCCTCGACAGCGTACCCGGTTGGGAATTAGCTCGCCGCATCCTGTGGTTGGACAGTATAAATATACTGAAACCATTGGGCGGTGGTGAAGCTTGGGCGGGTGTTTGGGGCGGGAGCACTGGTGGTGGGAGGAGGGAAGAGGCGACGCAAACAACGCGTAAACAGAGCAGGGGCCGATGTTTATTTGGCATGATTTATGAGCAGCGCAAAATATACGAAAGTCTAAGAGGTATACAAAAAATATGTACTTTGTTTGGGTATACAGAAAATACCCGGACTATACAAGGTATACCAAAGTCTCCCAAATCTCCTAAAACTATGGTATACTTTCGTATACTTCCGGATTCACGTATGTTCTCCCGGCATCTGAATAGCATCATCCGAATGTATCATCGACATGGCGGGTTCATCTTTTGGATTCCAAGCAAGTTTCAAGTCCGGGGGATTTATTGCACACACCAGGGATAAACCCGGTACTTAATGCACTATATATGAGCCATACTCAGTATATCTCCCATCGCTCACCATTGGAAACTTGAAATACGATTCAGACGAGATTGTTTGAGAAAGGCTAATAACACACCCCAACATACCACTCGGTCTCAAAATCGGCCCTGCTTTGAGTCCCCAGCCGTCGAATTCTGTCCGTCTCCCGGTACACCCAGGTCGTCGGATACTTGTTAAATGAGAGAGTGGGTATGGATGGAAGGGCTGTGCGGTACGCGCTCTTAGATATAGAGCGCTTGTCTGTGATGCACAGCGTGCAGCCTGATCTAGTATAATTACGTTAGGCTGTCGAGTGGATCCGGTCCAAGGAAAAATTCTGGAGCTTGAAGTCCGCAAATAGCAGGGGTAACAAAGCTGGAGAGAAATCTTTAATCCGGTGGATCTTCCAAAGTCTTCTGCATGGTGCACCACAGCCAGGCTTTCGAGGCGAGTATATCGGCAGGAGGTTGATACGCATCAGCTTGCGCTGCGTACGCAAACAGGTACGGATACGGACCCGACTTGCGAAACAACCCATACACAATACGGAGTGGACATCAATCCCGTTCTTTCCCACGATTGCACATTTCCCTTTTACGTTCTCCGCCTTTCTCACGTACATTCCCCGTATCTCTCACAGATTCTTCATATTTGCCCTTTATGTTCTCCACTTTTCTCACGTATCTTCCCCATATCTCTCAGGGACACACGGCTAGGATTCCGAGCTTGTCTTTGCTGACGCTTTGTATCTTGGTCGTCTCGTATCTACTTACTATAGAAACCCCACCTTTGTATCTTGTACAGCAGAGAGCCGCACCCCTGCACACCTAAAAAGGCAATATTTCCAGCTTGTTAAATGTGAGGTTTAAAGTTGTACTTCTGGTGCCACTTTCAGATTGTGGGAAAGATCCTGTTACAGACGGACAGTCAACGTGAGATAATGTCAAAATTTAATAGAACTTTTCCACTTAGCTGGAAACAAAGACATTTTGTTGGAAGGGAAAAGTTGGCGGATTGTAAAACTTTCAACCGTGATGAATGTGACATTAAAAGACATATTTTAAGTGCTCCATTCAACTATCAATTAATGAAAGACTTCTAACAAAAAAATGACTGTCTGAAAGATCACCTTTCAACCTTACTTTCACCGTAACTGAAAGAAAGAAATTCACACTGGGAGAAAGGAGCGGTTAAAGATTGCCTTTCTGCTATGAGTCCCTGAAATTTCCTCTTTCAACTTGGATGAAAGGAAAGGAGAAAGGGAATCTTTTCTTTCTTTCTGAATATTTGTCATTCAAGTGCACTGAAAGAAAGGCCGAAAGTTTATCTTTCAGATGGCCTTTCTTTCTTTGCTAAATATCTTCTATTCTACCGCAACTGAATGGAATGCTAAAGTACTCCTTTCATCTCTGCATTCACCTCCGTTGAAAATGTAACATTCCGCCGGATTTTCCCTTTCAGCTGAAAGTCTTTGTTTTTGGCTGATCTGAAATGCTTGATTAAATCATGACATTCAAATCGCCGGAAAGTGTGGTGCAAAGATCAACTTTCCAACAATCTGAAAGTGTTTCCCATAGTAGAAAATTAAACCCCGTATTTAACAAGCTGGAGAGTTTGCATTTTTAGGTGTGCTGGCAACACATCTCAACTCCTCCTTGGATCTGTATCACCTTCTGCAGCCCATCTGCACTCATCCTAGTATTAATATTGCCCTCGATCACTGTCTTTCCCATTGTTGGAGTAAAAGCGGGGAGAGCGAGATTAGAATGAGATTTAATGTAAGATTGCAACAGCACTGTTGATTAGAAGGCTGCTTTAGAGCAATCAGATGCTCTAGCAGGATAATACTACAGGCTTATATACTACAAAAATGGTAACTAGAACATTCTACATGTATCTACAACTGTCTGTATTACTAAGAGTCTTATCAATCAATTGCCCGAAGGCCGAGCTGCATTATTAATCCCAACACCCATCCAGCAGCCAAGCACCAGTTCAGCATCATTAGTTCAGCATCATCCAGTCCAGTAGTATCTCATAGCCACCAGTTTACATATAGTTCCGTCACCTGTACCTGATTGGATTTGAGACGACTTGGACCACCTCGCACACCTTGTCTCTTCTCCGCACCCAGAGTCGGAGTCGGCGTATCAAGGTACATGAGGTTGGTGGCTTGAACCAGCACCGATGTGCATTCCGATGGGTCTTTTGCGATCAAATTTAGCGATATTAACTGAGACCACGGCAAGAGGAAAGCGGAATATGGGAACTTCCTCCCAAAGAATGGCGGTAGTTAACTGAGGTGCCTCGGTCAATGTCATGGAAATGGAGTGAGAGTTATAGGCAGAGATGTGGAGTTCCAGTTCGTGAAGGAGGGGTAGGGGGTCATCAAGGATGGGCAGCGGGAACCGAATTGGTTCGAGTTTAAGGGTGACATGTTCCCACCGTGTACGATAAGCAACTATCACCTCGAGCATCTCGTCATCGTAACAGGCCCAGTCCTCCGATCGAATTGAAGCGGACAACAGCCAGATCTGCCCAACCAGGCCTTCGCCATGTCCATTTTATTCTGCTCCAACGATACTGCCCTCCGGAGGGCCGGCACGGTATTGGAGTAAGTGAGATCATAGCCTCGGGCATCCCTCGGGCATGACCTCGGGCATCGGGCAAGCCGCCAGTGCAAACCTGTGCTCTATGGAGCATTGTAGAACACATGAGAATATTCGGTATGATTATGACTCGTTCCCGCAGTATATAAGTAGCTAGTATCTGTACTATGGAGAACAACATCTTGTCTTTTCCCCTCATCATCTCTGTGTGATTTACCGTAAGATTAAGTCTAAGTACACGCTCACCCCGTGTCAGGTAAGCTTTCAAGTCACCGCGCCAATACACGGCCAGAGCTATGGCTCTCTATTTTCCACAAATTTGGGTTAGAAGGATTGGCGAACGGTGTCCCGTAACTGGTGGCAATTGGAGTAGATTGGGAGGAAATGAATGAAGATTACGGAGACGAGTTTGTCGGAAAAATCTTTTTTGCCATATCAGGTCTGAGACCATCTGATGACCAAATATGGGCATATATTGCCCGGCGGCGGCAATATTAGGTCTTATATGATGAGCTCAGAACACATAATATACAAACTAGTTACCCGCTCGTAAAAACATGGCCCCGTCGATCACGTCGTTGAGAAGCATCAAAGGATGGCTTGCTAGCCTCGAAAACGGGGATCATATTGCACCATCCACACACATACTCGACCACATTTGCAGCTCGGGGCACGGAAGTGAGCGGAGGGAGACCGTATTAGTAGACGGGACAAAATGCGCGGAAGATTCAAGTTGACAGTGGGGCGGTGCTATGACATCACGCGTTGTTTGGCTCCACATTGACACTGTAACTCGAACCACCACCATGTCTGCTTTGCGCAAAAGAACCCGCATCTAGGACTCTGATGACGAATCACAATCTGAGAAGGAGTCTGCTTCACCCACGCGCTCCCCGAGTCCCGAGCTGCGGGATGATCTTCCTGCCGGCGAGTTGTATCAAGTAAGATTTTTGGTGCCCCAAACTGTTTCACACCTAATACATCCAGGCCGCGCGATTGCAGCAGAAGAAGGCCAATGACGCTAGGAAGGAACTTCGGGTCGCGCAGCGTCAACTTGCGGATATCACCAATCAGGACGACACAGCACCTAAACGTGGGAGGAAGAAGCGCAAGATCGTTTATGGTGGGAGCGATGACGAGACAAAGGAGGTAAAGAATCTCGCCCACAAATTCACCCTGATGAAGCTGCTATGGATCCCGGACCTCCAAAAGACCGTGAACACAAAGGTTGATGACCAGTATAACCCCCTGGAACGTTTTGAGAATGCGGCATCCAAGGTGCAGGGAGAGCTGGCGGATCTATTGGAAACGTTGCCGGAGAAGTTTCACGGGGAGGTAATGCGTTCAGAGTGGTTTATTAAGGAGGTGCGTCACCAGTTTTTTTTGGCTTCACCTTCTGTAATTGAAGATCTCCAGTTTCACACTGCTATGGGTACGCAGCGCAGTAACGCTGCCGGCCGGCTTCGTCGCGAGTGTGGACCCGAAATCTTTGATTGCACCACCGCCGATCTGTCGACTTCGGAGGCTCGCCGGGACAAGTTTCGCGACCAGATCGGTTACGTCGAAGATGCAGAGGGCAAACCGCATTACGAGGCGCTCAACGTCGACCTCCTTCACAAGGATTACAATGGATCGTACAATATCAAAACAGTATTTCGCAGCCCGGCGCTTCATTTAGTACGTTGAACTAATTTTTATATGCTGGCGTTGACGTGTTCTAGGCTTTTGCCGGTCTCACACGCGGACCCAAAGCGGTTACAGCAATGAAAACCGCCAATAAACCCATCCAGGCGACGGGGAAATGTGTCTCCCAACTTTGGCACCTTGATCACGGTACTCCGGGCTGCATCGCTGCAACTGGTATTCTCGTATGTTCCTTTTCTGCCTCTGACCACTTTTGCTAATATTTTCCAGGTTCGATGGGCAGCTTCCGCCGACATCGAGCTTACCCCACGTGGCGCCGAGACTGGCATCAATTGGCAGGGCGACCTCGAGAAGTACATTGAGTACTGTAGAGTTTCGATCAATTCGAATGGGGGTGTGACCTGTGACCACGACTTTCGAACCTGAGTTTTCGAAAATGGGTCGAGAGACGTGTGACACCCTCAAAAATTTCGAAAATTCACCCAAAGTCGGTGGGTTTGTTTATCAAACCATGCTACTTGGTCAATGTAGGACACTCTGCCAAGAGAATTAGCCAAAAAGAGACGCGATGAAAAATAGAAAAATACACTTTTTTGGTCAATTCTATCGACCCCAGCGCAATTATTAACCCTCCCAACAGCCTGAAGATCCCAGATGAGCCAAAAAATGCCCTGATTACCCCTCCAATAAACGTGCCACGCGCGCGAAAATTCGATTTTGGGGCGGTTTTGCGAATTTTGTGACTTTTCCGACACATTCGAAAATACCTTCGGTGACCCGTGACAGATTCGAATATTTTCTGAAATTTTCGGGCCTGTGACGCGTGACATCCGAATTGAATGAAACTCTACAGTACCTTCAAAATGGCCTTGACAAGCGCAAGACCTCTGTTCTCAAGATCTTCCGTGAGTGGGATGATATCTTCTTTCCCGACACAGATTCCAGCCTTGTGGCAACCAATGGGGGCGAGGATGGGCAGCTTCCGCCGACATCGAGCTTACCCCACGTGGCGCCGAGACTGGCATCAATTGGCAGGGCGACCTCGAGAAGTACATTGAGTACCTTCAAAATGGCCTTGACAAGCGCAAGACCTCTGTTCTCAAGATCTTCCGTGAGTGGGATGATATCTTCTTTCCCGACACAGACTCCAGCCTTGTGGCAACCAATGGGGGCGAGGGTCACACCGAGAAACATGTGCAAGATGTGATGGATTTGTTGAATGCGGATGACGAGGAGGTGCCTGAAACTGATTAAACAGCATTACATGTACCTATAGTCCAATACACGTGTGCGGCACATATCCAAGTCGTTTTGAGTTGTTAGCAAGTTTGAGTGATGTGCCGAAAGGGTGCTATGTAGTGTATCAAACAACCTAAAAGTGTATGTCCAGTTTAGTCTAGTGGTTATCGCCTTAGTTTTATTCGTAATCATGACCTCGCGCGTTCAAATCTCACAGTTCTCACTTCTTACAATTCCCAGAATCGTTACTGACTTCCTTAGCTTCGACTACTGACTGGGCCGTAGAAAGATAACAAAAAAAGGTAGTTCCTCATGGGCAAAAAAGGTGCAATAAATTTTATTTTTCTCTTCCTCGCCGGTTGACCTTATCAGGTCTGATATTGGGTCATAGTGCAGATATTGAGCCCTCAGACCAATATTGCCCACAAGGTCTGATATAGTCTGATATAGCAAAATGGTACACTTTCAAAAAAATATGGACCCATTTACTCTGACGGCCTTATAGCGCAAAATATGACCATATATTCTCAGATATTTTATCAAAGATTTTTCCGACATTCGTTCGGTAAGGTGAAGACCGGGTATTTGCAGGAACAGAGCCATTCCGTGAATGTTTCCTTTTCTGCCAGGAGCACACGGATCGCGCGCCGTAAATTTAGGATTTCGGACTCTATGGCTGCGATGCGAGCCTGAGCACGATCTTGCTCGAAGTGGTCATCCTGCTCGGGCTGAGATCCAAGCGTCGCGGGCTGGAAACAGGCGCTACTTCACATTCATGAACCAAGTTGCCGTCCGTTTGGATGGTCCACGTACCGATTATTTTGCGTCGAGAAATTAGAATAGAGAAAGAGAAAATGCAAATGGCACTGCCCCCCGGTCCGATCAATAGACTTTGCAATTGACGCCCCAGTCCATGAGGTCGTCTGAGACGCGTGCCTTCAAGACGAGCGTCTCCTACGAAGTCACCCGGCTTCACGATTAAGCAAAGTGGCTCGAATTACATCTCCCCTTAAAATGTTATCCAATGCGGTGACCCGCCCTGGAGAATAACTCGGATGTGGTGCACGGCGCACACCCCCACAATATGTTGAAGGAAGGTCTTGTTGAGGCGGGAGTCCTGGGTTCGACTCCCAGCATCCGAGTACATCGAGGTCTATGCATTTTTTTGCATCCCGCGCGATCACTCCGACTCACAAAAGTTCCCTCCAAGCAAAGCAATTCATCAAGAAGATTTTTACTACAATTACAGGAATACATTTATGTATATATTAACACTCCGTAGACGTTGCGCACCTACGCCGACCCACCCCCGCCCCCACCGACATGCATCTTCTCCTTCAAGCGCTGCATGAGCTTCGGCTTCTTCTTCCCGTCGGTATGCCCTCCCTCCTGTTCTTCCCCTCCCTCCTCTTCGTCCGCATCTCCATCCGCATCTCCCTCCGCATCCGCATCTGCATCCTGCGAGACACCGCCCGTCGGCGCGTTATCCGCTAACCGGGAGGAATGCAGCGCAGGGGAGCCCTGCTCTTTCACGCGCGGGGCGTCTCCCTCCCCCTCCCGCGCAGGCGCAAGAGGATCGGAATCCCCAGTCGGCACCCTCGACGAGTTCGGCGCCGCGCCTCCTTGCACCCCGGCGCCTGGTGCACCAGCATCGTACATAGTCTGCTGTGCATACGAAGGCAGCCCCGGCGTCGAAATGGACGAGAACGCAGCCTCCCCCTCTCCCTCTCCCGGCGTGGCAACGGTGCTCCCCGGCTCTGTCGAGGCGGCGTACCCGCTGTCGCCGCCGGTGGAGGGCACGAGCGAGGGGGTGGATGTGTTAGCCTCGCCGGGAGTGGGAGGGACGGCGTGCGGCGTGGGGTGCGCGCCCTGATACGCATGCGTAGGGATGGCGTGCACGGTGTTCCGTTCTTCGCCACCTCCACCGGGCATGGCGGCGGGGTGTGATGGTAGGAGGCCCGAGGTCGCGCGTGGACGGGTCGTCTCCGTCTCCGTCTCCTGCTCCTGCGGGAGTGACTTGTAGAGCGGGGAGCCTTGAGGAGGGGGCTTCGACGAGTCGGCGGAGAGCGCGAGGTCGGTGCTCGCTGATGGGGTGAGCGCCGCGGGGCTTTGCACGAGCGGGGAGGAGCCGTTTTCCGTGGGAGGGGAGGGGAAGCGACTAATGGTGGAGGTGATTGAGGAGGCGGAGTAACCGCGTGCGACGCCGGGGTGTGCGGGTAGTAGACCCGATGTGGGGCGTGGGACGCTCGGTGAGGAGGAGGCGGAGGGAGGGTGGATGGCGGAGGAGGAGTGCCCGGTGTGTGCGGTGGTGCTGAGCGCGGCGGAGTCGTCGATTGGGCCGCGATCCGGAGAAGGGTCGTGGGTGTCTGCGCTGGCAAGCGACGCTTCCTCGTCGTGCCCGGAATCGACGGTGGTACTGGTGGCGGAATCCTGTCGCGGCAGGGACGGCGAGGAGAGGGACGAGGACGAGGGCGTTAAAGGGGGGAGAGAGGATTCGGAAGCGGGTGTGGTTAATGTTTCTGATGAAGCTGAAGAAACGGCGGGAAAAAAAGAGATAAGTATCAAGGGCAGGCATCTCTAGAAGGCAAGAGACGCACGCAAGTACGCAGCGACGCCTTGCGGGAGGTACGCCTTTGCGGTAGCCATGGTGGGTAGGAAAGCCTGTGCGCTCGCGAGGAGGGAGTCTAGCGGCTCTTCCCCGTTCACAGATGCGCCATTCGTATTCTCCGACGAGTTGGGTACAGGATCGGGCTCAAGGTGGCTGGGGAAGCCGCCGGGTACGGCAGGGCCAGGCGTACCAACGGGCGTGCGTGTAACGTGCCCGCTGAGGAGGTCGGTCATCCCTTCAGCCCACTCGCTCGCGGGTGTCTGCGGGAGCGTGCCCGAGGGAATAGTCGGGACCATGTTGGGTGGGGAAGTGTGTATTGTGGTCATTCTTGATTATTTCTAACACGTAATTCCAGAGATAAAGCAAAGAATTGAGACGAGTTCAGGACAAAGAGGCCGTCCAATATCCAAAATTTGCGCTCGGTTTTCGCGGTCAAATATCCAAGGAAATCGGCAGAGTATTGACGAGTTCCAAACAGGGTATTATTCAGCCCCATCCCGCTGAAGAACCCAGCCTTTTATACGCGCGGCTTGCCTGTGGAGTACGCTGCATGACGTCTGTGGAGAGAGAACGGAGGCCGAAGGCTGTGGGCAAACAAGCGCAACCAGACCTTGCTGATGGGATCAAATCGGCTTGTCCTCGACTTTCATCCCAAGCACTCTCGTCTCTCTGTGTGCGCGCGTCCTCCTCGACTGGTTCAGTTATCAGTCCCGGGCCTGGCTCACTTCATTTGATTTGTCGTGATCTTTCTCGAGTTTTCTTCTCTTAAACCGTCGGACTTCTCTTATGGACCGGATTTTGAGCCTGAATCTATGCCAGCCACGTACGGATCTATTCTCTTTGTACAGGGATCCGCGCGTGATACGACCTCTTCAAGATTCACGCAAGTGAATTTCCTTGTCCCTCACCAGAATGCTCCCAAAGACTCGCCTTCCTAGCTCGTCGCTCATATAGGAACGCAACTCGGACGAGGTGCACGGTGCACGCCCGCTGGAATTATCGGTGAACGGCCTTGAATCTTGATGCAGGAAGACTGGGCTCGATTCCCGGCGTCCAAAATTGAGCCAGACAAAAGTGGCCTCTTTTTTTTTTTTTTTTTGAAGGAGGGCGACTTGCGAGCCTACGGCGTACATATTCAACAACCCCCTCCTATCTTTTGTTTTGTCTTGGTAATTGCCCAGATCAGACACTTTCGCGTAAAATCCGCCGATTTCTTCACCAACACCACATGCACTTCTCCCCATTACACAATAACTTCAGAAACTCGGACATGGTGTACGGTGCATGCCCGCTCAATTTGGTCCGAACACCTTGCATTATGATGCGGGAAGCCTGGGTTCGACTCCCGGTGTCCGGAATGTTGTAGTCGTTGACATCATACGTTTTTGTTAGTACGTCTTTTCCTTTTTTATTATCATCATACTAACGTGACCTTTCGGCGGGGAGCCTCGTATATGATCTCTTCAAAATTTATATAACTGAACCCGACTCATCGCCTACCGCTCGGAGCCCTCTGGCGCCAAAAACTCACCTTCCTAGCTCTCCACCCATGTGGCAGAATAAATCGGACGTGGTGCACGGCGCACACCTGCTAGTAGTCATCTTGTTCTAAACTTCTGATATAATGCAGGAAGATCGGGTTCGATTCCCGACGTTCGATTATACTGATGTTTTCTCCCTTTTTGAAACATGCATCCGACATCCTCTGTTCTTTTGTTTTCCTAATCACCTAGACTCGGAGACTTTCGCCCTCGCTTCTTCTCACCTCCGTCTGAACAGAACAGAACACCGAAATTTGCCCACTTCTCCCACTGCACAACAGCCTCGGGAAGTCGGACATGGTGCACGGTGCACGCCCGCTCAGAGTATTTAGCCCCTCTGGCTCAAAGCGGGAGGCCTGGGTTCGACTCCCCGTGTCCGGAATGCCGCAATCGCTCGGGAATTTTTTTATAGAGTCCCCAGGTACGTGTTTTCTTTTTCACCATCCTCATTCTAACTTAAGTAACTGATTGGACGTTGATCCTTTACGCGGGCCGGTCGAGTGAAATAATCTCTTCGAATTTCGGTAAAACTGTCTCCTCTCCGTCTGTATCACGCCGAAAGACTCGCCTTCCTACCTCGCCACTCTTTTGCGAGAGTAGCTCGGACGTGGTGCATGGGGCACACCTGCTAGCAGTGCACCGTGTGTTTGTCTCTATACATCCATGCAGGAAGACCGGGTTCGATTCCCGGGGTTCGAAATTCTTTGTGTGTGTCGGTCTTTTTTTCCTTTCAAGGACGGAGTGCTACAGAATAGTTACGCATTCGACAACGCACTCTGCTCTTTGCTTTTAATAATCACTCAGAATCAGCTCATCTAATCCCATCGCTCCGCCGCAAGATTCTGAAATTGCCCACTTCTCCCACTTCCCGACAAGCTCAGAAACTCGGACATGGTGCACGGTGCACGCCCCTTTGACATTCGCTCTAGGTTCGAAAATTGACGAAGGGGAGGCCTGGGTTCGATTCCCGGTGTCCGGAATGACATCGAGGACTTGTGTTTCTTTTTTCTTAGTCTCCAAAGTAGGCTTCGTCTTTTCCTTTGGCATCATGATAGAAACCTTTGCACCTCGGAAATGATATCTTTGAATCTTTCGAGAAATTTACCTCCTCCCTCACCCTGATTCGCCCCAAGGACTCGCTTTCCTAGCTGGAAAGTAACTCGGACGTGGTGCACGGCACACACCTGCAGATATTTGTGGCTCAAAGTATGATGAGGGAGGGCTGGGGTCGATTCCAGTATCTGAGATAATCTGAATTCGAACGTCTTCTTTGCTCTTCTCAGATATATATACTGTACGTCCTTCCGTTTTCTTTTTTATTCTTCGAAATCAAACACCTTTGCGGGGACGTCTCTTCTAGACGGACGATATAATTTGGCTCGCGTCGGCCCGGTCTTGAATTCCGGATCTGGGATGTACGCCGATATCGGCAGGCTCTGACTATCATTCAGATTTGCTGGAGTTGGATTCATCCTTGGCGAAAAAAGTGCAGGTTGCGGAACTCACAAGATCATGCGAAAAAATGGCAGATTTGTCATCTCACATTCGAACGTCGGGAGTCGAACCCGAGCCTCCCACCTGTAACCACCGGCGTCCAGAGCGAGGGAAAGCGGGTGTGCACCATACACCACGTCCGATTTTCTATGTTTATTACCACGAGAAGTATGTAGGTATAATACTTACATTCGGTAAGGAGGGAGCGACTTACATGATAATATGCGAGGTGCGATATAGGGACCGCCCGGCATTCCCTCGATCTGTTCGGCATGTTCAGCTGACTTATCTGTCGATGCACCCGCACCAGTAACCATGTTTTCGCATTTCCCCGCACCGTTTATTCGGTTTCATAAACGCATGATTCGTGACAGCCTCACCCATCAATTAGCTCATGGAGGTATGATTAATTTTTTTTATTAAAACATGATTAGCATAGAGGGCGTCAAAATCGTAAGTACTGTGTGCTAAGTATTAATTCCGCTCGAAGTTATACAGATTCATGCAAAGAACCGCCAACTATCTCCGCCCTCTTGGTTTTCCCTGAATGTCACACCATCCCGGACATGTTCGATGCCGTGCCACACGCACAATGTGCCTGACCTTTCGAGAATATATCAGAGTCTGCAGTTGCGCCAAACACAAGCCCCATCCTCGCAGGAGGTCCCGGACACTCCCTCGATTCTGGTGCAGTCCTGGCCATGATCTTTCCGGTTTTCACAGAATGTACACCCTCCGCCTGTGCGCAGTTCTCGGTCAGCTTGACTCAAAACCGAGGGAAAGACAGACGAACAACTTTGAAAATCGCTGGCCGTGTCGATGCATTCCAAGACATTCGGACTCGACTGGTCCCCTCGTTTTTCACTGCGTGGACACGCGGTGGTATCACTCGGGCATTGAATTCCATGGCCACTGGTACTGGTAGGCAGCGCTGAGGCAACGTCCGCGCGACGCGTAACGAGGCGACTTCTTCTGCCCAATGTCGGCCCAAAGATTGTTGCAAAAAGCAGAAGAGTCAAAAAGCCAAGACGCATGACGGGAAACTCTTGGATGAGCTGGGAATTCCTGGGCCTTTTATCCACCAATTTTGAGACAAATTGAAAGCACGCCAAGACACCCCTTTGCTCGCGATGTTGCCATCATATGTCTGAAATCGGGGAGAAGTCCACAGTCTTGGTATATGAGCACTCGCCACAGCGCAGGTCTAACACCTTCGACCAGATAGGACTAATAGTCCAGCAACGGAGAAAGCGATCCAAAAACCGGAATCATATTTTCGAAATTCCTGCGCGACCTCGGTCCAAGTCAACGAAGGACACGGACACATAGTATGTGAAGAATTTTGAACGCTCCGAGTCCTGCCGCCTGATGGTGATAGCTCTGTGGATTGCTCTGCGCTGGACGCTCCAGGCCAATTCTACCCGATTGAGATATATTTAGCTGTCAACTTCTCAGGTTTCTTGGCACGCCGTTCGTTCAAATGAGTCTTTATGGATATTTCGGGGATTCTGTGGCGCGTTACTCTTCATGAGCCGTCACATACATTTCGTAGCAACATATGTTGGTATATACTCGTTTTAAGCTTTGACATTGATCATCGTTGGTTGTGTTCAATTTGCATTTCGTAGACCTCGCTCAAGCTCCGTTCTGCACACACATACAAAGATAAATTCCTTGTAGTAGAACTCGCATTAAAGGCGGGGCTCAGACCTTTAATCTTGGGCGATGCTGAAATCACTGCGTTCCGCTAACACCTAGACTCAGTTTGTCCATCTGATCGGGGGTCTGCGTAGGCGACTACTATGCTGACCTATGAAAACCTCGTCTAGTCGCCTACCCTGACCTATGGTGACGTAGGCTGGTGTTTATAAGTTAGCATAGTCGACTACACAGACCCCCGATCAGCTCGACAAACTGAGTCTAGGCCTTAGCGGAACGTAGTGAAAGTTTCCGGCATGCATTTAATTATATGTAAAGACAACAGCCCTCCTTTTGAACGGAGATACACTCGTGTCTTGGTGGCTCGGAGGGTATGCATTATTTCTTGGGGCCGCCATTTGAGTTTCGTATTGCAGCCAGCCGGATGAATCGGGAGGTAACTATACCGCTGCTGCGACTGCTCCCGCGCCGGCGGCCCGAGACGGCGACGGAGGACCGAGACAGCAACTAAATGGGAATGATCCAAACACCACCACACCCCCTTCCTTCACACCACCATGTCGCGCCAGTTGTAATTAATATAACAAATGTAGCCCGCTGTTGCGGCAGAGCCCACTAACAGCGCCCCCAGAACTGCAATAAAAACATTGTCTTAAATCCTTCACACCACCATGTCGCGCCAGTTGTAATTTTGAGCCGGTGACACTGCGCTTTCTGTGTGGTCCGGATATAACTATTTCTTTGCCTCTCGTACAAAGCTCTTGCTTTGGCTTGTTTTCCGCCCTTATTCAAGTTGCTAATCGGCAAGATGCATCCGATTTCAACAAGTTTGAAAGCCTGGGAGTTTCAGGAGCCACATCGATATTATCTCGCCCTTTCTACGTGACATGGCTCTTCCTCGGTTTATGATAGGCTCACCCGCTCTTGGATTGTCACCGGGTACGTCCTCGTCACTCAATCCGGAGAATCATATTCTCAAACCACACATCTCCCGTGGCAATTTCCTTTTTCACGACAGAAATGTTCCCAAGCGTGGGCAATTGAAAATCGGCCCTGCTTCTTCCGAGAGAATTACCGTCCGGATAAGTGCTTGTAGACCTATATATATGCTCATCATTCTGTTATCATGGTTAAAATAGCATGATCCATGCGTTGACAAGATCTAAATGTCTTTCGATGACGAAGAATTATTGCACAAGATGCATCCAGCGCCTATCGTGACCATTTCCTGGATAGAGTTATAAACCGAGACAGAATCTCGTTCTCGACCTTTCCTCGTGTAGCGATGATGGCCCTTCGCAAGTTCCTGGGTGTGCTTTCGATTTGTGCAGTCTCTGCAGGCCGCATGGTAGTCCACGAGAGTCGTGTGGCCGCTCCCGATGGGTTCGTCAGCCATGGTGCAGCCCCTGCGAACGATATGCTCACCCTTCGCGTGGCCTTGGCGTCCAACAATATTGCGGGTCTGGAGGAAAAACTCATGTCTTTGTCTACGCCTGGAAGCCCGGAGTTTCGACAGTGGTTGTCGATGGACCAGGTTCGTTGTTTTTACCTGTCGCAATCCGTAACATCACTCACAATAATTCGAAGGTCAAAGCCTTCGTGCAGCCTTCGACAGAAACAGTCGCAACCTTTGCTGGCTTTGCGTCTTCGAACGGCCTGAAACCCACCGTGATCTCGCCTAACGGGGATTGGGTTTCTATTACTCTCCCGGTCTCTCAGGCAAACGAGCTATTTGCTGCAAAGTTTGAAGTTTTCTCGCACCCATCTCTGACCGAGAAGATCATGCGCACCTTGTCGGTTTCACTGCCGGCTGAGCTGGTTGGCCATGTTGATGTCGTCCATCCCACTACAGAATTTGTGGATTCTAATCCTCGCCTGGCACCTTTTACAAGCTTCAGTCTCGATAAGCGTGCCCCCTCTGCATCTTGCGACACCAGTGTTGCTTCTGGTGTCATTACTCCGACTTGCTTGCAAGAACTTTACGGAATCCCCACGACACCGGCGACCGAAACGAGCAACACTCTGCTCGTTACTGGCTACGTCGGGCAGTTTGCGCAGACTGCGGACCTTTCGGTTCGTGATTCCAAGTTGACACATGCAACCCACTCAACTACTCATCACAGGATTTCCTTAAACTTTTGCGACCTGACATACCTTCGAATACCACATTCACCCTAGTGACGACGGATGGTGGAACGAACCCGCAGAACGCGAACGACGCTGGCGTAGAAGCAGACCTCGACATCCAGTATACGACGGGTATCCCTTTTTTCCCCCTTGGGCCTTAGTTTGGGGTACTGACGCCGATGTAGGTACCGCGACGAAGGTCCCTGTGACTTTTCTATCGGTCGGGGGAAATAACTTCGCCACAGCTTTGCTCGACACTACTACGTTTCTCGACGGAATTAAAAATCCGCCCTCAGTCATGACAACCTCCTATGGCTCAACGGAGTCCTCTTTCGGAAGCACCATGGCCACGTCATTATTCACTTCCACTCATCCGGTATTGATTTTGATCATTCTCTATTTACAGCAAAGTTTGCAACGGCTACATGGCGCTGGGTTCGCGAGGCATATCCGTGGTGTTTGCTTCTGGGGATGTCAGGCGAGAATTGTTTAACTCTGTTGCAACTCTGACATCTGTTTTAGGGTGGTGTGCGCGGAAACCACGACACAACCAGTGTATGCAACAACAACGTCTTCATGCCTGTGTTCCCTGCAGCATGGTGCGGTCAACGGTCAATATCTAATATCCGTTCTTATATGAGTATATGTAGTCCATTCGTGACATCTGTAGGATCTACGCAAGGCTTTGGACCTGAGAAAGCCATCAATTTTACTGGTGCGTACATATCTGCTCGCTCATCCCGTTGCTGGCTAATCATATAATCGAGGTGGCGGGTTTTCTAATGTGTTTAGCACGCCTTCGTATCAGAGCGCAGCGGTGGCAAGTTTCTTGGAGACAGTTCCCTCTAATTTCAGAGGCACATTCAACAAGACCGGTCGTGGCTATCCCGATGTCTCTCTTCAGGGCTGGAACTTCGACATTTTCTCGGCCGGCGAGGAGGGGCTCGTGGGAGGAACTAGCGCCTCGTCACCAACGTTTGCTGGGATCATTGCCCTCATTAATGACCGTCTCGTGGCAGCGGGAAAGCCCGTGCTGGGATTCCTGAACCCATTTTTATATACATCGAGCGCGTTCACCGATATCACTATCGGCCACAACTCGGGCTTTGTCTGCCCAGCGTCTTCCGTAAGTGTTCAAAGTATAAGGAAGATACCCTTGTTAAGTTCTCATTAGGTTGCCTTCGATGCAGTCGAAGGATGGGATGCACTCAGTAAGTGTCCCTGAAGAATCCTGTCGTACTTGACCGACATTTCCTTTAGCTGGTTTGGGCACACCTATATTCCCCGATTTGCTTGCCGCTGCCATGGCATAGTATTTATTCGGTCACGTTAGATAAAGTTTATGATCTCGGCGTTGTTGCTCAATATCTGACTGGAACAAGTCTTTGTTGGATCGATAACGCGCCACCTCCAGCGTACACAACCGCAAAGCAGTCGTACTTGGCTTGACTCTGGCATATGATGTCTTTCTCGGAGTCCCATTGGTTCCTTTTAGTTAGATGCTGCCCAAAATTTCAAGTTGAAATCCTGCACACTTGGTAACTATGTTCCCCCGGAACGTTGGGACTAGAGAAATAAGTCGGAGCCAAGGAATCAATGTTGTGCCTAGAATGGAAAGACGGATCACGGACCATCAGCCGGTGCTAGGCTTTGTTCTTCCTTACGCGACCAGTAACGTCACGCTCCACTTTCTTCCGTTCGACAAAACCGTACTGGAGGGCCACGAATGGTTCTCACCCGTAGAGCTTACAAGTCTATCATCAGATGGCTTCCCAATGAAATCCTCGCAGAAGTCATACGCTATTCGGCCTCGGATTCGTACCGAGACTTGCTCGCGCTGTGCCGCACGTCGCGTTTGATCAACGGCCTCGCGATCTCCATCCTTTACAGAAATATCTGCCTCACCACGCTTTCAGCGACACAGAAACTTTTTGCGACTCTCAGAAAACACGCTGCCGCAAGTCCCAGAGCGCATTTGGTACGACGATTGAAGATAGCGAGTGGCGAGAACGACGACGATTTGTAAGTTTTCTTGGAGCAATTCTAGAGAGTAGTGCTTGACATAGAGTATTGCAGACAGCTGTCTGATGACCTCATCGATGACCTTGCTGCTGTCTTCCCGAGTTTTCGACATCTTCGGTCTCTCGAGCTCCTCGTTCATGCACCGTTGGATGCCCTGCTAAGCGACTTGCACTTTCCGGAACTCGTTCTTCTTAGATCGAGCGTGGCGCCGTCATTTTCTGCGGCCCTGCGGTCGTTCATCAATCGGCATCCGACCCTTACATCTCTCGAGCTCTTCCGAAGCAGGGGCAACCTCCCTATGCATGGAACCCTTATGCCTGATTTGGGCACATTAACCCTGCCGTACCTCACGAACTACTCCGGCCCCGGTTGCTTTGCTTCGGGCCTCATCGTGGAAACCAAATCCCTCCAAACGCTCACTGTTACTTGGTATACGGATGATCCCAGCCTGGCACCTGCGCTGGCGGCATTGGGGGCCTGTACGAGTCCCACAACTGCGACTTCGGCTCTCGGCACCTTCTGCGACAGCGTCTCTGAGCTTGAGATGCTTCGATGTATCGTCCAGAGCATGCCCCATGTCGCTGTCGTACAGTTGTACAGAATTATCACCGCCGCAGACCGTTTTTCTCAAGTCAGTAAAATACGCGCACAGAGCGAGGCTCCATCGTTCGTTTCTTTCTGATGGCTCTTCGTGTAGGACGCTGTCCGCGAAATCGCGGCCATCCTTCGGCGCTTCAGCGCGCTGTACGTGCTGAAGTTCCTCGATTCTGGGGCCGACCCCGACCATGCCCAGTGGCTGTCGACCGATCGGCGCATTGTGAAGTCCTGGGGCAAGGCATCACCCACCCTTTTCATGATAGAACTGCGTACGTCACGGTTGCATTTGTAATCGTTTATGGCTGCTCATTTATCGTTGCAGACGGACGTGTCTGGAAACGCACGGATAATATCTGGGTAGTCCAATTACTCTAGAAGCCACAATTCGTAAAGGGTACGAGGAAGTCAAGGACGTTGGCACGAATTCAATTCGGCGAGGTGATTGGAAAATAAAATCGAGATTCTAGTGCCTTAGAGTGTACTGCTCTTCCGCTCGTACATGACTCCGTCTACAGATATTTCATCTGGCGCTCCGGCATTGAGATTCTCAGAATCTATCCTCTTAGATCTCAATTTTTTGCGGTCGTGCATACCTCGAAACTTGAATCCCGCAAAGTCAACAGCCCTATGCGCGGCGATAATGCGCCCTCACCAGCCCCTTTTGTTTCTCATGCTCTGACTATTGTGAGACAAGGCGCTCAAAAACATTTGCATCACTAGCCCGACTGGCTCCAATCAGCGACGTCATACCCGCTCTTGCTCTCTAACCTCCATGGCCACATCTCGGGTGTCAGAGCGATGTACGCAAGCCTGAGCAGTTTCCCATTTGAACTGACATTCAATCTCCCAGTCTCTGCAAACGATGCGGATATGATGATTTCGTCTTCCGACGGCATGCTTTTCAAGGTTCATCGCAAGAATTTGGAAGTACACTCCGCCATATTCGCCAATGCGGAGAATGCTACCCGGCCGGAGAATGGCGACGATATAGTCCATCTTACAGAGAGCTCCGATGCGCTCGACCTCCTGTTCCAGTTCATGTATCCTCAGCCGCCTCCGGATGTGCGAACGCTGGAATTCAAGATATTCGCCAGTTTGGCTGAGGCCGCCGAGAAATATGTGGTTTACGCTGCGCTTGGGTGGTGCCGCACGAGAATGAAGTACGTTCTGTCCGAATTCTTCATATCCATTTAATATGAAATAGGGATTGGGTCATTGCACATCCCTTGGGGGTACTCCTTTACGCGGTGAGACATGGCCATGTCGATCTTGCGAACGAATCGGCCCGGCAGAGCATGGGTTGTCAAGTCTCTTATGCACTCGAAATGCTCCCAACGGATACTTTCAAAACATGGGTCAGATTTGGACAAATAATTCAGGTCCGGCAGGCTGATAGCTCACAGACACTCTTCTACGATCGGTGGCACAAGAAGTATGCTGAACTTCTCCACCTAGCAAGCGGGTACCCCGGATATAATCAACTTGCGCTTGACTGTTTTGCTAATCCCAGGCGATTCTACACCTACCATGAAGAACTGCAAAGGCTCGCGGTCACAAACGCCCATTTTCAGGCTAGATTCGATCTCACGACAATAATGGAAATCGAATTCTTCACCAAGGCTGGAGATGCGGAGTGATTATGCTCGGAATGGGTGAGCACCAATAGGATTCAACGAGCCTTTCACCTTTCACCTATGTATCGTTCTCGAGGAGATGTATCATAATGTGTGATCAGCTTGTGTTCCCGAGCATGTACATACCCTACATCAACGTATTCTCTTGCTCTTCGCTACTCAGAATCCACAACTCTCCCAACTCAGTGAAGTTAATTCAAATCAACGTCAAATCGTTGCCAGTGACCCCGGGAGGCTCGGGCCGGCAAGCTTCAAGCTCATCGTCAGGGGAGTCACCTTCTGTCAACTGTCAAGCGCCGGGAGTCAGAACGATTCGTATAACAGCACTATAAGAGCCTTAAAAGGTTCGCACCTCCCCCACTCCCATTCCTGACCCATGGCGACTACAGTACCAGAGGCGAGGGTCGCACTGACCGAAGAGGTGAGCTGTTCATTGGACCTATACCTGGCGTTGAGTTCACCAGACCGCAATACGACAAAGACGGTGCAAGCGTACGCAAAAATACTTGAAAGTGCGATCGCCCACGACTTTCACTCTGCATTCGTCCCAGACTCAATAACCGAGCTACCCCGACGCCGGCATACTACGCCGTCTCCCGCATCCTCTATTGCAGCTCTCGTCTTCCCTCAGTACCCACAGATCAAGGCCGATATTCAGTATGAAATCGCTCTGTCTCAGGCACGGCGCTTAGTCCGCCAGCGTAAGGAGCTCGCAATTCTTCAGCAAATTTCATTCAGGAAGGATGCTGCGGTTTCTGAGACCCAAGTCTGTAAATTTCTCGCGCTGGGGTACGAAGTATTGATGTGGTTGTCCTTAGGGAGAGTGGCTCGGGCAGGAAGAGGACCCAGTCTCTCTGGAGGGACCCAGTGCGCTGCCTATGCCGGTCGAAATTGGGACGGACGACGACTTCAAGGTGAGGACTTCTCTGTTTTCAAGCCGTCGAATTACTGTAACGAATTGTTCCTGGCCAGGATGTCTTCCAATTCCTCCACCGAAATCTTGATCCCAAACACGTTCTATCCCCCGAGAATGAAGAGATTCGCGACCAGCTGACCTCCACGCTTGGTTTACGACCCGGGAGGGAGCTCAAGTGGAACACACCCATGGTTGAGTTCAAGCGTGGCGTTGTTTACAATGACGGGCGTCTCGACCTCTGCAAAATGGTCGTCGGACCGACCCATATCGAGAAGCTTCTTGATGCGCTTGAGAAGAATACTGTGGTCACCCAGTTTCTTCTCGGGAACAATATTATCAGCGCCACGGGCGCGCGTCGCATTGCAAAGTTCATCGAGGATCACCCTGACCGCATCGAGACGTGGTACATCGCCGGGAACCACATCCGTGCCCCTGGTTTCCAGTTGCTCGTCGATGCAATGATCAAGAGTCCCCGGATTACCAACGTCTGGCTGAAGCGGAATCCGCTGACACCAGATTCCATTGACAACCTCGTACGCCTCATGACGCAAACCCCGCATTTGCGCACGCTGGACTTGGAGAATACAGAGCTCGGGAACGACGGCGTAGCCAAAACGATGGCCGAGATCAGAGGAAAAGATCTCCCCCTCCGTCATCTCTATCTCAATGCCAACGGCATCGGGGAGAAAGCCGCTATCGCGATTGCTGGATACTTGGCGCATCCTGTCTGCAAACTCGAGTCACTCTACCTCGGTTCAAATCCCATTGGAGATGCCGGCGCCCTTCCACTGGCGGACGCTCTGAAATCCAACCAAAGCCTCTTCCGTCTCAGCATGGCTTCAACTGGATTAACATCCACCGGCATTTCCGCCCTCTGCACAGCGCTATCCGCCCACCCACGCATCATGTCGGTCGACTGGTCGGCCTCAATGACCACGCGTATCCATGGGCAGCGCTTTAACCACCTGGCGGACCCCGCGATTCCCCACCTGGTATCGCTAATGCAGCACCACACCATGCGCCGGCTCGACCTTGACCGCACCTCGCTCTCCGCCATGGGCTTGGAGGAGGTCAGGTCTGCCGTCGCGGGCTCGAACCTCTGCGATTTCCACGTGTGGGTGAGACAGATGCCGGACGTTGCACCGAGCATTCCGCTTGCGTCACGGCGTGCGATGGAGGCGAACGTGAAGAAGTTTTATCCCGAAGAAAAGAGCTATGACAGCTTTCTGAATGGGCTCAATGCGCGGTTGCTTTACAGCCCCGCGGATGTGCGGCTCATTGACAGCGTGTACCGCACGCGGGACAAGCGCGAAGCCAAGCCCGTGGAGCAATTCTGGAAGGAAGGCGATCCGGTGTGGCAGTTGGTGACTAGTGATGTCTGAATTTTTCGGAATGTTAGCATTCACACTGTATACTCGTGTCATTCCATTCACTGAAATTAATCTATACGGCCTCACTTTCAACTGTAACATCCTTTCTTAAATTAAGCTTCGATTCATCCAAACGGCGGGTGTTACGCTCTGAGTGGCTTCTTCAACGGCCTTTGACTCATTCGATTTGAATGGTGCTGGGGTCTGTTGGATTAATTTACTGCCTCGCGTCCGTGTGCTCTTCCGAGTCCAGCTCCCACTGACATGTTGCAACTATTTTTATATAATGCCCACGTCCCTACCCGCCTAGTGCATCTCATGCTGACAGCTCTTTGTTCTGCTACTTTTCACCGACTCTCATGGCACCATTGCGGACCTCGGACGCGCTGTACCAGTCCGAAACAGTACTCCTATGCAACTTTGTCGGAAAAATCCTGAATGCCTTTAGACGTCTTGCAATATGTTGCAAGGCGTCTCAAGCCGATTTGGTAAGGTGTGGTTTGCAACACATAGGTTAGGTTCTTGAGACGCCTTGAGAGCCGGGCTGTGGATCTCAAGGTGTCTCAAGGTACCAGGGAGCCAAATGGCCTTACAACACGTCTCAAGGCGCCTAAAGCCACTACTCAAATTAAAGAAACAGCTCGCCACTGCCCCACCGTTATCCCATACATTCAAATCACTCCAATGAAACAAAGAATATTGTATTCACATATTTATGAATACATGGGCATAGGTAATGAAGGGATGAGGAAGGAGGGGATGGGCAGTTATCGAAGGAGTCCTAAAATAATCAGTATTTGCGTGGATAGGGCGAAGTTGGTATGAGACGCACGTGTAATGAACCCCACGCCGAGTCTAGCACGATGGCAGCAATGCTGGTGACAAGGGGAAGGAGAATTCAGGATGGCAAGGGAATAAAGTAGCATGTTGGCGTACCTCGAGATATGACATGACGGCCTGTGGAAAGAGTGCGCATCAGTGAGTGTTGGGGAATTAAAGCCACGTACCACTGGTAGCAGAACAGTCGGGTTGACCTATACAGACGGGATCAGACAGGGACTGGCCAGAATGCACCTCTGCGCTGCGAGGGATAGTGGTGGGAGGGAAGAAAGAGAGGTGGAGTCACAGAGTCATGTCGAAGTGGTTGATATAGTGCTGTGCCAAAAGTGACATCACCGCGCTCCACTCGCTCCGCAACTCAGCAATACCTCCGCAATGACCGTACACCCGATGCTATGACGCACGTCTTCAACTCCGAACTCGGAGGAGTCCTCAGAATTGTCCGCGACCTACTCTGTCTTACGTACCGTACACCCAAGTTTTGGTGCGCATACATGTATTATGTCGTAGACGGTATGTATTGACAAAGATATCTACCTATGTATGAATAACATCCATTAATGAGGCTCTCAGAGTCAGAAAATGGATATTTAAGGCATCTGAACTCCGCCGTACACTGCCTGAGCCTGGGTGCCTTGGGTCACCTTGAGACTATTTCGAACTCGCCCCCTGCCTTGAGACGCATTGAAACGCCTTGAGACGCCTTGAAATGGTTGGCTGAGTGGCTTGGAACCATTGGCAAGCCGTCTCAAGGTCTGAAGCGGCATCAAGCCGTTGCAAGCAATTCGGCATTTTTCCGACATTGAAATGTAATCTTTCTAGTTTGCGCCCTGGATTCTAATATTACATCATATCCTCGGACGGCGTCCTCTTCAAGCTTCATCGCAAGAATCTCGAGGTCCACTCAGACGTATTCGCGAACGCGGCGAAAACGACTGTCGCTGAAAACGATGGCGACAAGCATGTCCAGCTTTCAGAGAGCGCTGCTGTTGCGCGCACTCAGTCTCCTGTGGCAGTACATGGACCGTCAGCCACAGCCCAATATGCAGTTCCCAATTTTGCAAGATTAACAGAGACAGCAGAGAATTTTTGTGGTATTGCTCGGTGAGCCCGCGCGCGTTCGGGAATCCGAAGATATTGAGGCGGCAACGAACTCCTGCGTCCGATCCACTCGGATGTCTGAACTATGAAAACCCTCGATGGATTCGCGAACTTTGAGGAATAATTCTTCGTCTGCCGCTCTGTGCTGGAGCCATGGGGTTGGCGAATAGCGCCGTGCCGACGGCACGGCACGGCTTTGACTGTCTCAGGACTTGCCTTGGAAAGCGGCCATCACAGGTGTCGCGACGCTGACGGCTGGTGGGAAGGGCAGGAAATTCAACCAGTTCCTTATCGATCGCCTATAAACTGCGCAAGGATCAGGAATGTGAAGGTGCGTGAAATAAAACAAATGGTCACGTTCGGCGCTTGGCATTGTGAACAGACATGGACTACATAACCTCGTCATGATGCTCGGAGAACCACCCGCTCATTTACATTCATCGCCGACACTTGTCCCATCATCGGGGATTCTGGACACTATGTCCTGTGCTGCCGTGACGGTCGCATTCACGTTCGGGCTGTTAAAGATGCTATGATTAAAATTCCAGAGGCATTGAAAAACGATAGCACTTACTCCGTGATGAACTTCAGCGCGTTGCTCAGTGTGTTCACCGCATCATCAATTTGATTGAGGGAAGCGGAGGGAGCGGCCTGTCCGCTGTTAACAGCGTTAAGGATGTCAATAATTGCGTTGCCCATGCTGATAACCCCAACTCCTGCCACCGTTGCTGCGCTCACAGCTGCGAGGTCGCTGAAATTATGCGTCAGACGGACCCTCTGAATCATACCACACCCAGTACTTACGTCGAATTGAGTTTGGAGGCAATCTGGACCAGCAACTTTTCAGTACTGGTGACGTCGAAGATGGTCTGGAGAAGCGCAGCATTGCAGGCGGGGCTGCTTCCGTTCTGGATTCCGTTCTGGCTTGCATTCTGGTTGCTGGACTGGTTGCTGGACTGGTTGCTGCTCTGGATTCTGCTCTGGATTCCGAGTATGGATCCGCTCTGGTATCGTTTCGTAGGCGCTAGTGACGGGAGTTTAATAATTCGCTTCAAACGGGATCGAGGCACTTACCCGCCATTACGCATGCTGCTACAATGCAAAGGACTGGAAGAATGCGAACCATTTGTAAAGTAAAAGGTGGGAGTGAACGGAAAAGGTGGATCGTGGTCGAAGGAAAGGAAGTAGGTAGGTAGACACCAGGTCAAAGAAGGCGAAGAAAAGAAGAGAATGAAGTTTGTTGGAATCGAAGGTCAGAAGCAACGTGTCAGCCCGCCAGAGCCACGTAGGCGGACGACGTGGAATGCGCGTGTCGCTGACGCGTCCAGAGCACTGCCATAGAACTGAGACGCGTTGGGACGCGTAGCAACGCGTAGCAACGCGCCACCCATTGTTCTACGAGCCAAGAAGTTTGAACTCCGCATTATTATGGTATTTATTGTTCGAGTATCTATTGTTCTCCAGAGAGGTATAAATACCGGCATGTATTCTCGTTGAATAGACTACCTTTTCCCCCTTCATTTTACAACAGGTTATGGGCCCCGCCCTAATCTAGTTTAACTGAAGTTGATCGCCATTTTCTCTCACCAGAACTATGTCAACTACCAACATCGCCGACTATACGCCATCATCGTTGTTCCGGATCGAACAATTGAACGATGTGAACTGGAACCCGTGGAAGCGCCGTGTCACCGCTATTTTTCGCGAGCGCGCGCTCTTGAAGATCGTTGAGGGCACCACATCAAAACCAGTCGCCGCCGACCCCGAGAAACCAACGACGAATGAGCGGAAGGAAATGGAGCGATGGGAGGAGTTAGACGGGAAGGCACAGACACAGATCGAGCTCACCTTGAGCGACTCGCAGATGGTGCACATCGCGGGTGCCAAGACAGCAGCCGAGATGTGGTCGCAGCTGAAGCAGGTGAAAGAGAGGAGAGGGAAGATGGGAATTTTATCGCACCGACGCCGTCTGTACCGTACAAATGCAGATGACGCGACGGATATTGCAGTTCATGTTACGGAGTTGAGGCGGATTCAGGAGGAGCTCGCAATCCTCGGCAGCGTAGTCACGGATGAGGACTTTCTGCTGCTGATAATCAGCTCGCTCCCTGAGTCTTGGGACAACTTCACATCGGCGTACCTGGGCGCATCGAGCAACGCTCCAACCATCTCGTCGCACGAGTTCATTTCCTTGGTCTTGGAGGAGAACCGCCGCAGACTTGAGAAAAATGGTGATGGAAGCGCTGCGATGTATGGACGAGCAAAGAAGGGCGATGGAGGAAGGAGAATGGATAGAGTGGAGTGCTTCAATTGCCAAAAGAAGGGTCACATCGCCGCCGATTGCTGGTCAAAAGGTGGAGGGAAGGAAGGAGAAGGTCCAAGCAGTGGAAAGGGAGAGCAACGGATTAATTGGGCAGACGACGTTGAGGAAGAATTCTTCACGTATTAATACACCACCCAATCCAATTTCTCCCCTTTATTTTTGACTGGACAACTCCTGGACCTCGAGATGATAACGGCAGATGGACCTGACGAGGGAATTGAAAAGTGGAAACACACCACTGCAGGCTCCGGGACGCGAAACACATTTTACTCGACGTCCCATCAGCACCGACTTGCGCGCACAATAGATTGTGTGTCGGAGCGATTCTCGAGTAAAAGCTATGGGGAGCAAGACTGGACGTCTGTACCCGCCAGCCACGCGAGCCCGGATGCAAGTGCAAAGGGAGGTGCGTGAGGGCGCGCACGCCGCCACGGAAGGCGAGCAACCAACGAGACGTGAGATCACGCTCGGGAACCCCAAAGCACACGCGCATCGAGCGGAGCAGCCGAGGAAATCTATAGGACGAGATGCTCGAGCTTGCCCGTACAATGTGCGGTGGCACAAACAAAATTAACTGGCCATTCTCTGGGAGTCAACCGTCGAGTTCACGGTGAATATCCGAAACCGCGCGCCGACGCGCACTCCAGGGAATGAGCGGTTGGAGGCACGGACACGAAAAAGCTCAATGGAATGTACCTTTTGGAGCTCAGGTGCGAGGAATGGGCAAAACGTGAGCCGATGCAAGAAGCTGTCTAAGCTAGGAAGAGATCACGAGAGGGTGGGGAAGTTTAAATTCATGGGATTCGGAAACGTACAGACAACATCGTACAAGTGCCGAGCACCTAACCCCTGGTCGATCTGCAGCTCGAGGGGGAGTTGGGAATGCCGAGCCAGCAATCTCCCACAGAATACGCTGCACACCCGACTCCGTGGAGAACCAGAAGACGGCGCCAAGTGAGGGGGAGCCACCAGCGCAGAGATAGTCGAAGCAGGTGGTGCCGACCGCTGAGTTGCGAACGCAAGCGCAGACCAAGTCGCAGCAGCCACCGCTCCAGACATCCTCGCAGCAACCGAGCACACCTCCACTGGCAACCTCACCATCACAACTTCCACCAGCACGGGAACCAGACCAAACCAGACGTTCATCGCGTAGCAATTCCGCGTCCAGAACCCGAGGGCCAAGTACTTTTGGAGGCCGAGACGACGGAAGGGACGTGGTGGGAGAGTCTGCACTTGAAGCCGCCAGCGCATCACGCACGTACAACGAAACGTTGAAGACTTGACGTCGAGCGAGCAGCTGAAATGGAAGGAGGTGATGAGAGAGGAAGAGGTTTTGAAACAGAAGGGAACGTACGAGCTCGTGGAGCTACCGCGGGATCGCGGGGCCCTAGAGATCTTTGCTCCCTTGTCCATCTTGAATCGCTGCGCGCCACACTCGCTATTGTCGCCCTTGAGAATCTCGATGATATCTCGAACCGTAACGGCGAACCCAAAGACGAGACTTATGCGTGGTAGCCACAAGCATTCAGAGACGAGACAAGACATATGTGGAGGTCGTTGAATATTCCATGATCAACGGGTCGCAACAGCCGGGTCACTCGCGAAAGGAATCGCCGGCGCACCAAGACAGCCGCCGATCATTTCTTGAACGTGACGGCGAGCAAACTAAGGACGCTGTATTGGTGGATGCGCTCATTTTGTCGACGTTGCAGCAGGAGACAGAGACTCGGATGAAAGTTCTTTGCAAGCCGTGAGATCATCACGATCGCGTTGATCGCAGCCGGAACGATCACCCGAACGAACAAACCTAGAGAGAAACCCAAGCAAGACAAAGTTCACGCGCACGTTGGGCTCTTGCCGGTCTGAGGGGGAGTGTTGGAATCGAAGGTCAGAAGCAACGTGTCAGCCCGCCAGAGCCACGTAGGCGGACGACGTGGAATGCGCGTGTCGCTGACGCGTCCAGAGCACTGCCATAGAACTGAGACGCGTTGGGACGCGTAGCAACGCGTAGCAACGCGCCACCCATTGTTCTACGAGCCAAGAAGTTTGAACTCCGCATTATTATGGTATTTATTGTTCGAGTATCTATTGTTCTCCAGAGAGGTATAAATACCGGCATGTATTCTCGTTGAATAGACTACCTTTTCCCCCTTCATTTTACAACAAAGTTCAGAGAAGTTTTCCACTCCTCTTTATACGTGGAGGACTGGGAACCTTGATATTGCACTGCCCACGAGGTTTTTGTCTGCGGCGCCCGTCCGTACCACTGGGCTGATCCGCAAGGTGTCGTCGATCTTACTCACGGAGCACACATATACCGCTACTGCTCGTACGGTGATTCACGAATGTGATAGGTCGAGGGCGATTGAATTCAGTTGCGAATCGAAACCATCGATGCCCGTAAGTAGTCAATCAGGGTCAATCGCGGAACTAATTCGTCGTTTATGATTTTGATACTCGGTAAGTGGCAAAAAAAGCAGTCAGCGGTGTTACTTACAACTTTGCTTCATCCAGAGATGCCGCATTTTGCGGCGCGCTCATTTGCAAGCGCGGGCGCGCCGCTCCGTGATCCGCGAGTCGTACTCGTGGACGCGCTCGAGCGGATGTATCGAATAGCCACGGAATGAGATTTGGATCCGATACAGTGAGACGAAATTCTGATGGCGACCAATTAACGGTGAAGTTTGTTTTGAGTGTCTTTGATAGCTTGTGACTGGATTTTTCTTTTGCTGTTCAAGTCCGCTTGGCCGAAGCCAGAAAGTATGTAAAACACGGAATATTATCGAAGGGCCCGCATTATATCACGGTGCAGCCATGGCTTAGACGAAGCGGAGTTGCCAAAATTCGGAAAAGATGGCAAATGCCGTTAGTATGCCATTATGTCGCTAGTAGCATAAAAGGCCTTGGCCGATATGCTGCTGCGAGATGGACAACAGTGGCGCTAAGTTAATTAGCCGGAATGACTTGAGCTTGAGGCGGAGGTTGGCCGGAGGACATGTGTGGTACTCCTTCGCAACAGTGCGGCAGCCTACAGGAACAACCAAGTGCATAAAAACGGTTGCATACGGATTCGGAACCAGCGCCGCGATGCCGCGGCAACTGAGAAGCGGGTGTTTATGGCTGCGACCTGACGAAAAGGATTAGGTGTAAGCGAGGAGAGGTGAATTAATCGCGGGCGATGTCGATTTTGCACTGCCATGGGCGCCGCTTTTCGAGTTTTGCCGTCAGCGTCTTTTTGTCATCTTTCCATTCTCTCAACTTAACTTTACGCATGGGCAACTCCTTCCATAGATTTGTCTGAATCTCGACTCGAACCTCGTGCTGGCGACTATGGATTAGTTCGATTTCTTTTGGACCCACTTCGCGTTTCAGCGGCTCTACGGCTGGATACTTCAAGTTGGCTGGATGTGCAGCCACAGCGGTTCAAAGCTTTTGGCTCCGCCCGCTGGAAAGTGGACGGTGGCTCTGTGGGAACAGCGCAAGTGGACCCTTGCACCCTTGAGACTGTCTCCCAAGCTGACTTTCAGTCTGGTCCAGCTGGAACTTCGTGTTTGTGCAGGACGGGAAACTAAGTTCGTCAGGTCTTGTCATCAAATACCATTCTGTGTCGCCTCAAGTTCGAGAGCGCCTCCCCCAAATAGTAGACTCTCCTGTCAATTCTCTCTCCACCCGCACACTTGTATAAGTACAAGCATACCGCTCGACGATCTCCACAACCATGTCTGGCTCCTTCGTCTACTGCCCCCACTCCGAGTGTTCCTCCGGCCCCGCGGAGCGAACGTTAATGTCCCTCCAAGTTTTGAGTTGTTGGTAACTCAAGCTACATTGCTGGCGCAACGATGCCGACTTGGGTGCCTGTCTCTTTAAATGGAGTTTCTGAGTCGTGCTAAATGGAGCAGATCCAGAACAAGGACTCGGAACGAACGAATGGGGTTCGAGATGCAGGTGCGTTCACGTAAATTGAGGAAGTCGGGAGCGAGGAACGTTCCACTGGCTTGCGAGTTGTGGGGTGCAGGCATCCGGGCTGCCAGGAAAACGTTGAGCAAGAGAACAAGGACGGCAGAGACGGAGAGCGCGATAATAGGCGCGGGGAATGCCGTCGCAATTGATGGTCTCCAAGTGCCGGCTCCGACACTGTCGGCGACAGCAATCGCGCTCAGAGTCACAAACAAGTCACAAACCATGTCTCATCCTACCACCATGTTGACAGCCGACGAGTTTATGGCGCGAGTGGGCAGCTTGCCCTACTTGAAACGCCATAGCTTCGCTACAAAACTTGCCCTCGAGAACGACCCACAGCTCCCCAAGCTCATCGAACAACTCCTCGCAACAACGGCACTTCCCTCCAGAATCCCCTATCCCGCAGTTCCGGACGATGCTGACACCCCAAAATTCATCGACCTGCAGTTTTCGCAGACAACTGCTTCAAAATCCTTTGTCCAGCGCGAGCTGGCGTTGACCATGGCTATTGCAGTCGGGCGACCTGCTCTTCCTATTCTCATGGAAGCTCTGATTCACCCTTCTACTGCAGGCAAGACAAAAGTCGTCGACGCTTGCGTCAAGTACGCCTCAGATCAACAACTACTCGACGTTTACGGTCGATGCGTCCCTGCTGTCCAAGCCTCTTTGAAAGAGAGCTTAAGCAAAGCCGACCGCCGAGAACTGCTGGCCAGTCTCGGCGTTCCGCCTCCCCCTGCTCCAGCCATTGTTGAGCCCGAGTTGACTGTGCTGGAGCGCACTTTGACCAGTTGCTCCGAATATCAAAGAGAAGACGCTTGGAATACGCTTGGAATAAGACTACGTTAGTGGCTCATATAATCCTCGTTCATGACACTTACTCTAGCAACAGACTTGGTAGCGTTTGGCCCCATCATCATTTGCACAACTCCCAGTACATCAGCGAGGATTCGCCGCTCAATCTAGTGGAAAAACTCTTCGAGCTCCTCGAGGCCTTTCCTCCCACCAGATCCGGCTTCACGTCCACGTACAAGTTACCCACCGCTATAAGCAGCCGGTTTCTCTCCTTTCTCAAGACGGACCTCCCGCGCAGCTTGGCCTTGGTGACCAGACTTTGTCAATGGGTCGACTCTGACGGAAAACACCACGTTTCCTTTCCCGAGTCCTTTGCGAAGGGCCGATCCTCCCTGCACTTTTGGCATAGTCTCGATCTCCAGACGCAGCGCACTCATGTGGAACCGTTTTTTGCCAATC
This sequence comes from Mycena capillaripes, assembly GCA_029204075.1. Classification (NCBI taxonomy): domain Eukaryota; kingdom Fungi; phylum Basidiomycota; class Agaricomycetes; order Agaricales; family Mycenaceae; genus Mycena; species Mycena capillaripes. The sequence continues at coordinate 3,794,042 of JARHKZ010000001.1, forward strand.
TTCTCGAGTCAAATAACGGCGCCCTGCTTAAATCCGGTCAACTCGGCGGCCTTAATCTGCTTGGCGAGCTCAGGTGGCCGCTGGTATACTCCATCACGATGAAAGCCACTGCACTTTTGAAAGATTGTAAGGTCGCGAACGAGCGCCAGAACGCCATCGCCTTCATTCTCGGCGCCATCAAAACGCTCCACGGCCGCCTCGTACCCCTCGCGACGATCGATTCGACTTCCAAGAGAAATGATCAGAGCGCTATCGAGAAGGGGGCTTCTGAGCTCATCGCCCATACCATCAAGCACTTCCTCGCGTCTCTCACCGCCACCGAAAAATCGGATGAAGAGATCGTGTCAAAGCTGCAGTCGATGTTCCTCCAGAATTCGCTTCGCACAATAGACCACTACCACACTCTAGCTAAGGTGAGACAATTTCCGAGCCTTTTCGACGACTCGTAGCTTATGTATCCGTAGGTACTCTTCGAGAGCGTGCGAGGTGTCTTTTCGATGCAGCACGTTTCTGCCGGATTGCTGCAGGGCATCGCGCCCGAGTTTTTGGACGCTCTGACGCCCAAGACTCGCACTGTGTACACCATCCCGGACTATGGCGTCACCCAGCCCTACTCCAATCTGCCGTCGGGCGATAATGATAGTAAGTTTGCTTAACAGCGGGTTTGCGATCGCAACTGACAACCAATTGCACAGGCATTTTCCAGGTCGTTCTTAGTCTTTGGTCGCCGAGAGAGCACCTCCCCTTCTACACGAATTATGTCTGCCCGTATCTTTCGACATCCCAGAAAAACCACGTCTGGGCGATGCTCAATGACCCCGAGTACTTCGCGGGTAGTCTCGGAAACGCGGACTACTCGCGGCATATTGCACTATCCGCTCTTAAATCCTTCCCTCCGTCTCCCTCAGCCCGTCATGCCGTAATACAGCGAGCACTGTTGTCAGACGGCACCGACCAGATAATCCTGCAGCTATACGCGCTTTGCGACATTTCTGATCCCGCCGCGCGTGTCGCCTTGACGAAGATGACATACACGCGTCTGTTCGAGGAGCGGCTCGAGGTTTATAGAATCTTGATCAACGTGACGCAGGCTTCCAACAGCGTCCAGGAATTCATTACCACCATGAAATTCTTTGTTCCTAGGATCAGGAACGAGATTCCGCCAGATGCGGGGCAGCTGCCCTACCTTTTCTCTGTGCCTAGCATCATCGACCTGTTGCGACGTGCGACGGACGAAGAGGCAGCGGAGATTGCCTCCGTCTATGTCGCTTGGGAGAATCAGGTCAACGAGGCAGTTTCGCCGGTATGCGACGTGTATCTGTTAAATCCCTCTCGACTAATATTATATTCAAGATTCCCGCTATCTCGTCGCACATCCTCAGTATCGTCAATCACTGTCTTTCGATCTTTGCCGCAAACCCGTCTGGTGTCTTTTTCCAGATGGCGCTCCAGATCCTGTGGGCGCGATGCCTGAACGACCACGGGCTCTCGAAGGCTAAAGTCGAGTTTGTCACCCGCTCGGCGCACCACACGGCTGATACGCGTAACGAAGCGGACGAGCTCGCATTCCGCACGTTCTTGGCGACAGTCAAAAAGGACGCCGACTACGGCTTTTGGCGCATCCAAGATGAGGTCGCGTATGTCGACTTCATGTATCGACAGAACCAGAAGATCTACGAGCCTCAGATCTTTGACGAGGCGAATTCGACGTACCCCACGTTCATACAGGCGATGCTCGGTTGTTTGGGGACGCGGTGGTCCAAGGTCCCGCGCATCTGCGACTACGTCGAGCAGCAGATGGACATCATTCGCGGCGCCAAGGGGACGAGCGATTCGCCGTCGGAGTGGGACAAGAATCCTGTCTACGACGCCGTGGAGTTCATTTCGGGGCTCCGGCGTCTGTACCACGGCACGACGGACGAAATTCCTTTGCCATGGTGGACGGAGTTCCGAGACCTTCGTCTGCTATCTAGTTCTGCCAGAGAGGAGATAAATCTCCGGTTGAGCGAGTGCAGGGACGAGAATGGCGCCATGGATTCGGCGAAATTGGATGCGCTCGTCGAGCTTTTGCTCCGTACCCACGACACCGCCGTATACGTCGCTTTCGTTTCTGAGCATCTCATCAACGTTCGGCAAGACCTCCTTCTCGATCGCTTCATCACAACCGGGAAGTACGGCGTCTTCAACACAGCACCGGACGATTATGTAGAGGGCGATAAAATCGAGCCAGCAAGCTGGGACTTCGAGTCGGCTGTTCGTTTCTCCCCTCACCAGTGCGAGGTTTTTGCAGAGATGTTCTTGAGCGTCATTCGCTCGAACGAGTTCCCTCTTCATACTCGGGTCCGAGCAACCGAGCAGTTCACCAAATTGCCAACCACGACCATCCACGAGCTTGCTGCGCTGCTAACTGAGGACGACCTCAACCCTCGGATCTCGGAAGCCATCCTCATGTTCCTGCCGCGCCTGGACGAACCCGCAGCGGGGATCCAGTTCCTGTTGGCGCCGGCTATTCTCGCGGGTGAGCTGGCTAGAACCGCTGTGCATTCGGTGAAGCGGTCACTGGAGCACGTTCCATTGGCCAGCGTGCCGGCGTTCTTGGAGCCTCCGACAGCGAAGCCGTTGAAGATTGGGGTGTTCAAGGAGCTCGTTCGGATCATTACGACGTACATCGAGCTTCCGGAGATGCAGGACTTGGTCAAGCGGCTTTGGGATCGACCGCTGCATCAGGATGGTGAGCAAGCATCTTCGTCATTATTGCCACGTTTTACGAGCTGACGCCACTTTCAGTTCGTATCGCTCTATTACAGTCGATACTACCTGCACTGGACTCTCCTCACCAAGATCTCGCCTGGTATATCATCGAAAAAGCCACCGCTTCGCTGAGTACTCTTCAGGCGGACGAGTAAGTTGTTCATTGTTCCGAATCAAGACGAGTGCTAACATTCCTCTAGCACCCTCTTTGTCTTGCTCGCAGTCATCCCTGAGGTTTCCACTGCTTGTATAGACGATGTCATGCGTAGGTATCTTCCTCGGTCGCCCGTTTTGGCGGACATGGCGACGGTCACTATCCCAAAGGCCCACTGCGAACGCTACGTCGAGACCGTGCTCTGGCCATTGACCCAAATTCGCCTCAACACGGATCTGGCTGAGTCGATCAAGGCCGACAAGAAAAAATCGGCAGAACTCGCAGAACGCATTCCCCTCATCCGCTCATCCTCCTACATCGCATGTTTCGACTCATTCGTGGGTACGAACAACGCTGTTTCATTTGCAGAACGGGCGGCAAAGGATTCTCGGGAGCTTGTGGATGTCGGTCTGGAGAGTTATAAGCCTGGCAACAACTTTGGCTCACTTCCAGAGGAACAGCTGTTCCTCTACTTGACCGAGTGCATCGGCCGCTGTGTCGCTCAGGACCAGAAGTGCTGGAGATTCCTCCTCGAGACAATCGGCTTCCTCGCTTCCCGGGTCGCTCACTTTCAGCTCAGCCCGACGCCGCAAGGTCACCGGAGCGTCAAGCAGCTCCAAGCTCTCCGTCTCGCCGACAACTTTCTCTTCCATGGCTCTGAATTCCTTTGCCTGAAAGTGACGCACGATCGGATGGAGTTACTGGAGCCTCTCGCTAAGCACGGCGTCGAGGACTTCTTCGCCACCACGTTTTACCAGCGCCGTTTCAACCTCTTCCGCAAATATGTCGCTAGAGTTTCGAAGAACGGCACTGGCGAGGATATTCTACCAGAGGCCCGCGCTCTTCTCGCAGAGAATATCAAGCTTTCCCATAGCTGCCACCACCCCTTCGAGAAGGCTATCGCCAACCTGGTGGATCTTCTCGGCGTCATCCCCTCGGCATCGATCCGCGTATTTCGCAGAGAGATTCTTGCTGGTGATCACGGCGTAGCCGAGGCTCCCTGGGTTAATTCCATCCAGCTTAAGACGCTGGAAAAGACTTATAGCTGCACGCCGAGCTACGCGAAGGAGCTAGGCGCATTCCATGCCCACGTTGCGACCCAACAGCCCGCATTCTATCAGCAGAGCTACGCATCCTTCGAGTCTCTTATTCAAAAAGTTCTAAAAGACTCGTTGATCAAAGATTCACAGCTTGGCTCGCGCGAGGCCTTCCGACTTCTCGTCGAACCGGTCATCGAAAAACGCCAACGCCAGAGCAACAGCGAGGAAGAGGGGGACATGATCGTCAACCTGTTCAAAGGCTACCCTTACCACTTCTTCACCTCGGCTCCGGAATGCGCGCAGAGCCTCATTCAAGACGCCCTGATGCGTGCGCGTCCCGGGAAATCCGATTTGCTTGCACGAGCAAGGGAGATGGTGGCACTCTTGATCAGGCACGTAACTTGGACCGGACACGATTCGGCCTCGTTCCCAGCTGCGTTCTTCCTCGAAACCATCTACTCCGGCGATTTCTTGTCATTAGCGCTGGATCAGTCCACCCACTCCGGGGACGCCACCTTGTCGTTCCCTTATTTCTTTGGCAGTGATGACCCTAGCGGCGGCGACATCGAGGACAGAAGCGCGAAATCGACGGTGGCCGCAGTCCAAGCCCTGTACGACAGCTGGAAGGCTCACCACGCGTCTTCGTTCACCCAAAAGACTGGTGACAAAACGTCCACCTATTCCTCCTCGACTGCACTCCTTGTCGTATTGGACACTTATAATACCTCGCCCAAGCTCATTCTCGCGAACCCCGGCCTGTTCTTCTCCTGCTTGTGCCTCTCCCTCAGTGACGCAGATCTCTACTCCTATTCTGCCAAACTCTTCTCGTCACTGCGCGAAGTTTTGACTCCCCTCGAGGCCCACAAAAAACACGCGAAATGGGTGCCGCCTGCGGAGCTGACGCTGTCGTTTGCACACAAGATGCTGGTGGAGCTTCCCACTGAGGTTTCGGATGCCGTTGTGGGGGCCTTCAACGTCGGTGTAACCGAGAGCAAGCACGGAGCGGTTAGCCTGTTGATTTGGTGGACGGAGACGTTCTTCTCCAGCTCCGTTCGCTACACAGAGCTGGTGGATGCAGAGGGACGTGAGCGGTTGCTCAGTCTTTATGAAGAGCTGCGGGTGTTGGCCATTGGAGACGGAGATGCTGTCGTACGGGTAACCGCGCTCGAGAAACTGCGCAAGGCTAGCGATTTGTAGGGATTCCGGCCCGTTGATAAGTAGACAGAAGTATGTAAGTCTAAGCATGACGCCCACGTTGTGATTTAAAGCAAGCTTCCATTATCAAACCTTGTTCGACCTCTCATCCCTGCGCACTCAGCCCAAGTTGAACTGTGTGGAACAATGCGGGGATCAAAAACTTTTACATGCGGAAAAGGCCTCTTGCATCTCCTTACCTGATACGACGGTACTTTTCCCAAAAATGTAAAATTTTGTGTAAAAGTCTCACTTTTGGGGCAACTTTTACCCTCGCGAACAGGCGGTATTTTCCGAAATGGAAAAGGAGGAACAAAGGAAAGGTCCTTAAAGGTCCTTTGTCCCTCCTTTGTCTCTCAATTTTCCGACATGGAAAAGCACTCATTTTACAGCAAGGAAAAATACTGCAAAATTGAAACTTTTACTCAAAATTTTACATTTTTGGGAAAATTCCCGTCCTATTAGTTAACGAGATTCGAAAGGCTTTTTCCGTAGGTAAAAGTTTCTGATCCCCGCAGTGGAATCGTCCACTGCGTCCAAACCGCCGCCGACATTGCATTCAAAAAGCCTCGCGATGCCCCCAACAAAATAGCAAAATGCAAGCCTAGTGGCAGACTGTCCGCGCCCACTTCCTCCTACTCGTTGACTATGACGTAGGAACTACCCAGGGTCAGGCTATGACCTGTGTACATACCTCCGATTTCTCTCTCTCTCTCTTTTTTCTTGAACTTTGAATTCAAGCCCCAAGTCCCTTCAAATTACCCACGGAACAGAGAGAGGAAAGCCTGGTGGCGGACGGTCCGCACCCACTCCCTCTAGAAACTTTCCAATTACCTTAGGTGGGAGACCCCCGTTCAACTCGGGCGCAGGCTATAAACGAGGTTGAGCCCCCTTTTATTTCCACTCATTTTCTAGACAACCCACCAGTGCTCACAGCTTTCATAATATTTTTCAACAGCTTTTCATCTCCGGTTGGTGCGCTCTCAACAACAGTTGAACTGCCGTCTCTTTTTCTATGTCTTGAGTCGAAACTCTCACACAAATCAGCCCACAAGACAACACAAGGAAAGCCTGGTGACGAACGACTCTCTATTTCGGGCTTCTTGTGAACAATACAAGGTGGGAGGGGAGACCCCATTCGCGAAAATAAAAGGCATACCGCTTTCTCACCGCATAGCTTTTCGCTCAACTCACTGTTCTGTTTCTTCTTGTAGCCGTCATTCTCAGAATCCTGTTGTATGTCTATGTCCTCACCCTCTTTTCAAACCCTGGAACTTGCCTGGAACTGAACGGTCAGAGACAATGGTCGTCCCTTAATTCGTAGAGCGGACGGTCCGCACTCGCTTCTCATTATATAACTCATAGCGAGTTATAAGATATGGGTGGGATCCCCCGTTCGACTCAGGACCCGGCTGTTTTCCAGTCGGTCTCCATGCCCTCTTTTTTTTTCTTTCTCTTTTTCTCATTACTCTGAATCCAAGGCTCAAACGTCCACTTATACTTGAAGCGCATAACAGGCAGCGCAAAGGCCTGGTAGCGGAAGGGCCGCCTCCATAATTATCATCCACACCATGCCGAGTTACCGCGCTTGTGGGGTTCCCCGATCGACTGGGGATCAGGTCATATTTCCTGTGCCATGGTTTCTTTTTTCTGATTATTTTACCTTTCTGTCTTTATTCCCTTTTAGCGTTGAGCTCGCCCGAAGCGCCTTCGCCGCGGCTAACGTCGACCTGGGACCTCCACTGCCCCACCTCGTTCGTGACGAGGCTCTCTCCTCGGGCGAGGACCGGCCCTGAAGAGGCAAGATTCGACCTGAAACAGTGTAAAGGATTATTGAAAGCGCGCTATCAAGCCAAGTATGAGAAAGATAGGGCTCGGGCTTCGGCAGTTGCAAAAGTCCGCAAGACCAAAGTGTTCTGAATCTCATTGTTCGACGGTAGATTGACTCCAGACGCATTGAAGCAGCTGGACATATTTCATCGTGGATCGGCTGATTTTGGCTGAATCCAGAAGGCTGACACAAATTCTCAAACTCCAGTCGAAGCATCCCACTGCACACTCAATGCAAGGATTTATTTCTTCATTACATCGATACAAGCACACACCCCTATGTACGTGCATGTTTAGTTTTTCTTTCTTTTTTGTTCATTGAATTGTCAGTACAAGAGTTGAGAATACTTACTTGTCTTGAAGGCCAATGCTCCGCATGGCAATACGAGTCCTTTTCATGATCCTTAAACTCCCGAATGATCCGCATATTTCCAAAGCTAATTGGCTTGTAGTTATATTATGTACTGTATGTTTAGCACATTAGAGCGATCGGTAGGATAACAGTAGTAGGCGCACAAGTACACCAAGAAGACCAAAAAAATTGTGTGGGTTTACACGATTTTGATTCGAGTGATATCCGAGAAAACATGTTGATTCCCGAACTTCTGAACGGCTGCATTTGCAATAAATGCTATTTATTCGACTGCTAATACATGCCTGTAGCTCCCGGTCAGCCCATTCAACCATGCTGAGGCTCTGGAAAAATGTGTTCAACTTAGATGGCTATGCAGCATTGAGGAACACTCACCAGACATGAATCCTGACAAAGCAGAGACGACATCGCAAATACTTGGTGTACCAAGAGTTGCGTTGAAGCCTTGTCTGCGGGTAGATTTTCAAAAGTCATCGGGTCAGCACTGCAAAGCTCGGAAAATGAAGAAGACATGCAAACAAAAACCGTGGCTAATTGGCGAGAGAAGCTTGCACAGCGGAAATCTGTCCGCTACATAAGTAAAATAAAAGTCTTGCAATTGACTGCTGCACTGTTTGGACACTATAATTGAAGAGAGAGGAGAATTACAAGAGGTCAGCATCCATTTCTTTGGCACACGGCGTACCTAGAGAAATATTCCTACTATGAGCTTGCATTGGTTGGAGCCACCAAGTTGGCAGCGTGCATGAGAAAGAGGGCGCACCTGAGGTTGATTTTCCGTTGGCCCAGGGTACAAATTGATAGCAAAGTAGGCTGGCACTAGAAGATATGTAACCAAGCAGCATCAAGCAAACTATAGACTTACTCTGGTCTAGAAGGATATACTAGCTGTACAGAAGCCCAGTTGGAGGTTTATCTGAGTCAGCACAGATAAATTGAGAAATGAGGGCCCTTCACTGAGTAAAAAGGTGGTTGCATCGTGAGCTAGAAGCAAATGGGGACAGAAATTCAACATATGGACTGGATCAGTAAATAAAGCCTTTGAACAGAGTGACTCATGCACTATCTGGATGAGTAACATTTTTGCGAGGTGGAATTACTATAGACTTCAATGTCAGCACAATTCTCATGGGCAGACGTGACAGACTTACCAGGGCAATTATCCCTCTTTGTGGCACTCCGGAGCCCAGAGGAACACTGTGGTTAATGTTGCCGCGACTCAAGTCGACTCGGATCACAATTTGTGACATAGAACCACGCAGCCACCGGAAACCCCCGATAGTATATAGGGGCTAAGTAGAGTCGACCTAGGTGCATAACATATCCAAAGAGCTTGGCAATCCAGGTTCTGGTTGTAGAGAAATATGCTAATTATTGCCATCCAAGTCGATGACTCAAGTCGTCGACTTGGAAAGCAATAAATCGTGCATTACTCAACAACTGTCCAATGGGTGCCAAAGTGCTACAAGTATGTAATGTACCTACTATGACTCTACTTGCATACCATGTACTACATACACTAAGTGGCGGGTGCATTGTGTTATTTGAGTTAAGTCGATTCTGATCGACTCGAGTCACGGCAACATTAATTGTGGTGAGGTGAGGAAACATCCTGCTTACCGAATCGACGTTCTATACATGCCGGGTGATGCAAGTGGGAATCAATATTGATGCACAGATAGTAGACAAACACGACACACTGTTCTCGTTGAGGCAGATCAGCATGCTAGTGGGTATGAGCATTGATTTAGCCTGTATCAGAAATTTCTTACTTGATTGCATAAACCCAGTGTTCTCTCCCCAGAATGGCATTGAAGAACACTTGTGACCGGACATTTTCAATGTGGTGTAGTGTCAACTTGAATAAGTGATGAGGATGCAGTTAGTGCTGATTTAAAAGGAAGGCATGACACAGAGCTGGAACTACCGATCCAGTCTCTGAGACTGTAAGAAGGATCTGCATTTGCCATTCGCGTTCTTTGAAAGCTTTCCCTGCAGCCAGTCTGCTGCATCTTGCATAAAAACACAATGATCAAGATCAGGAAAATGGAGGATGAGGAGCTCGGTGATTTGCACTGATCCTGGGGAAACATTGGGACCTAGAACCATAGCAGGGTTCCTCAAAAAAGAATCTTGAACACAACAAAAGGGCTGAATGAGACAGTGCAAATTTACATGCTCTTAGTGGTAGTAGCTGTATTTGACCATTGGAGCATACAGTCCGGACTGAAATACCTCAAAACAAGGGTAAATTATACAGAGGTTGTCATTTGACGGTTTGAAAACGTTTTGAGGGCCGCAGACAGGCAGGATGACGACTGGAGTATGCGATGATGGGAAGACGGCAAGAGCAATGCCGTTACATGCTCATGTCAACTTCGCCTATAAACACACCACATGTTGTGTTTGTATGTTGTGCTGGGGCCCGCTGGGGTCCATGTGCAGCCCAAAAGCAACAAAAAAGGGTAGACTTGATGCTTTCCGAGCTCATAAAAGTCAACAGTATTTTGGGTTTGAGATGTGACCTCAAAAAAGTGTTGGAGCCAGTCCACAAACCAAAAACACCACACTGCTGCAGTAATTTTTCTGGGGCCACCAGCAAGAGAATAGCATAAATCAGAGGGAATGTGGCACATTGTGTTGGCACTTTCCTGCCAGATTGTCCAAACCTCTTCTGGAATTTTATAGTCTTTCTGGCCAGGGCCAAGACCTTTGGATTTATCAGTCCACAGTTTGAAGAGACTGGGGATGATTTTTGAAGACAAGATGCATCAAATTCCACGTGTAAAAGCAGGCAGGGTCCATTGAACAGACTCAATGCAACACCAGAAAACCTTTGATGCCATAGAATTTCGTGAGTCGCTCTTTGTTACCGAGAACAGCATCCACAGTCCCAGCCAGTATTTCCTTGACTCAGAGATGAAGTAGATTTTGGTCAAAAAGAGCTATGTAGCCAGAGGAATTTGGAACAAGCAAAATCACAAAAAAGACCGATAGGATTTGAACCATGACGGTGTACAACCCCAAAAATCAGGGGAACAAATGGGAATTGACGTGCTGTCTGGCCGAATTCGTCCAAAGTGGATGAGCAAGCTTGTAATGTGGCCTCTCGAGGATGGTGTTGGGGATAAACGAAGGTGAGAGAAAGCGTTGAGAAAGCGGATGCCGAGATGTGATTGGGTCCGAAAGTGGCAAATACTGCTGCAGGCATCAAATTGATGGAACTGCCACCAATGCCAGTGCCCAGCACCAAATTCTGCCGTTTTATTCATGAGAGCTGAGATGTATTGTTTTTGTGCCCAAAAGACACATGAAGCGAAGTACACTAAACAATAAAGCAGATAAAGCTGACAAGCGGCAGGGCACCAAATTTCAGGTTGCTCAGTTACGAAATAAATTTCTGCGCACGGCCCAAAGCTCGCTCGGTCGACGCTCGCACGTCGACCAGCTCGCATTGGGCCGCATTAGTTTTAAATTTAGCAGATGCAATACTCCCACAGGGGCCTAACACCATGACTTAGTGCAAGGTGCAGAGAGACTGAGAAAGTTATTAAGGATAATGAATGGTGAACAAGGTAAAAATTACAGCCCTTTGCGGAACTTAGGGCGCAGCGTGTTTTTTTTTTTTTGGGTCCGTTTTCAGCAAAATCCTCGGTGTGAGCTCAAATCTCAGCCGATTTTCTTGAAAATATAACCAATCGATTTGCATGGCGAATCCGGAGGGCATCTCGGGCCGGTATTTTTGATGGCATCACCTAAGCTACTATATATGGAAATTTCGGTGTTTTCATGCATAACTGCTGTAGCACTGGAGATATGGCCCTGGGAAACTTAGCCTTTTGTTTTGAAACACTAATGACCATTTCAGAGGGCATCTGGAAGCCAGAATTTGTTTGTGACCACCCCATGGCATAAACAATGCGCTTCAATTATATGATGGATTTGAATACCCCTTTTGATTCACAGGAGGGCTTAGAAACGAATTCCCTCCGGATTCGCCATGCAAATCGATTGGTTATATTTTCAAGAAAATCGGCTGAGATTTGAGCTCACACCGAGGATTTTGCTGAAAACGGACCCAAAAAAAAAAAACACGCTGCGCCCTAAGTTCCGCAAAGGGCTGTAATGGACATCACTACTTAAGAGAACCGGCCTACTTCAATTGCATCAAAGTAAGTTTGGATCAAGCCGCCTTCTGAACTCACATGACATTCACATGCTTTGCAGGGAATTTTCAGAAGGGGCTTGTACCAAGATGTGAAAAAAAGGGCAATGTGTTCTATGTGTTCTCCCGCCCCAGAGACTTCACCGATTCCTTTGATGTAAGCTGATGGTTTATAGATTGGAAGTGCTGAAATCATTTGGCATACTCAGAATTTTGATAGGAATTCTGGTTGCCCTAGGAAACTATGCAAAAGGTGTGCTTTGTTACAAATGATAAGAAATCAAATCTTGTCTAATTGAACGGCCTCTTGGCCTAAAAAAAAAAATCTGAATCGGCAGTTCAATTCTATTAGCGTTTTAAATGATGAAACATCTTTATCCCAGGTCATAAATCTCAAGATGAGCTCTGTAGGCCGAGGACAAAATAGAAAGGTGTTTTTGATGTAATCAGTCAGTTATAGACGACAAGTTTCCTTCGTTCCCAAACTTTTCCAGTAGCCTTTATGGCTGAAGGTAGTCTAGGGACACATATTATCGAGCTCTAGATATTTTACTGGTCCCTGTATGAAGTGTTCGTCGGTTGGGAAGGCTTGAGTCACAAATGTCACTCGCTGTGACCAACGTCACACAAGACCAGAAATTATTATCCCTGCGTGAACAACGCAGCTCTGGGCATATAAATTGCTGAAGGACCTGTTGTAAATCTGGTTTTTTGTTTCATAGAGCCCATAAAATTTAGATAATTGTGACATAAATGGAATAATCTGGTGTAAATCTGAAATATATCAAGCAGGTCAAAGATCGGGTGCAGCAGTGTACTAATATTTCGCAACACCAGGTACATAGGCTTCTACAGGGACATCCAATGAACAAACTATCAAGCGGAATTGTGACAATCCGAGTTAAAATGGCTGAGGAAAGTCCGGTTGAACACATCATCCATTGTTGGCAGTTTTAACAAGCCTCTCCGAGAATCACCGGCTCGCCGGTGCGGAGACAGGCTGAACCTAGCTTCAAAGCAAGCTTTCGATAAAGACAGCCACCGTGACTTCAACCTCACCTCCGAGGCTCCGACCACTCGAGATATCAGGAAGGATAGCAACGATCAACAAAAAATCATGATCAACATTTCCTAATGGAAATCGTGTTAACAACGGTGCGCAAAATTTTGATGAAATCCTGGGTAGAGAATGATGAAAAGAACGAGACCTTAATAAATTAAGGACTCGTAAAGTAGATGAGACGGGATGAGGGACTGAAGGATGAGAGTGAGAGATGAGGGAGGGTATTGCAGTGAATAAAAGGGAGAAGGAAGAGGCAAAGAGGATAGTGACGCGCACGCGCTCCCGCTGATACCAGAAACCGTTCCTCTTAGACGCCCATAGACGCCCACTCGGATCAATGATCGCTTTGGTCGTTACCTCTGAACCAAACAAAACGGCATTTGCCTTCTTCTCTTCCTCCATCTCACTCGCCCCGTACCCCCGACTCGCGCGTACCTCGCGGCTCCTGGCCCTCGAATCGCCTCGCGCTCCAGATACCCCCGAACCCCTCTCTGTAATTCCGTCTTTTCCGCTCTTCCCGATGACCCCGTTACCTCCCGTCTCGCTTTTCAATTCATTTCTACATCGCCTCGTTCTCCTCTTTTCCTCCTGGTTCCTGCTGAGTAGTATTCCTATTTACTTCTACTCCACTTAATCCTTTCTACTTTCTGTATAAATACCTAGCTCTCTTTGCAATAAAAAACACTTTTCTCCCCGAATAATCGTTCGACGTTTTAAGCCTTACTCGCCATCGTCCACGCCTACGTCTACGCTTCCGCCTCCGTCCTCCGTCCTCCGTCCTCCGTCCTCCGTCCTCTTCTACGCTTCCGTCATCGTCTCCGTCTCTCTTCACGCCGCGTCGTCTTCTCGTCAGCCGCCGGTGACCAGACTTATTGGAACACTCGCAATTTTATCTCTTCCTTCCTCCCTTGTGCAGCTTACCTATTTTAGGGTTTGCTCGCACTTGGACGGTCGGCAACCGTGTCAATAGATAGGACGTGGATAGATGGGATGGGATGAGATAAATACCAGTGCGGGGAATCGTGTATGTATGGAGCGCAAATAAGTACAGAAGGCGCTCGGCGAGATGCGGGAGCACGATACGAATCAGCGCCTCCGTCAGCGCCGAGGGACCCCGAGTTCCACCTCGTCCTCGCCTAGCGCCTAGCAATTACCGGCGTTGCAAGTCCGCACTCGCCCAACTTGAGTCCGAGACCTTGCTTCCAGCATTACGCCAGACGATATCATACCCGCATTCAACGTGTGATCTTGGGTTTTCAACGATACTGGCCATGATTTGGTTCGCTTGAGCTCTGTGGTAAGTACTAGCTATGAGGTGGGACCTCCCCGTTCGACTCGGGGTCAGGCTATAGACCAGGTGAGCATTGTCTTTCTATTAAACCCCAAAAATAAGTAAACTAACAAATATGAGACTTGAGAATAGACGAAAGTAAAGCGGGGAAAAGAGGAAAAAAAAAAAAAAAGAGAGTAGATGTAGGTGGGGTCGGGAGGGGTCGCCCGCTTCGGGCTAGGGAGTCGAGTCGAAGACGATGACGGAGGGAGGCGAAAGGATGGCGAATGCCGAAAGAGGAATATCGCCTCCTTCTCATATCATGCGCGCGGGACGGGCGTCCCCGATGCGTCCTCGTCTTCCTCGTCGACGACATCAGTGGCACCCGCGAAGATCGTATCCCCTCGTCGTCCTCGTCTTCGTCCACCCACGCATCATCATCAAGCATTCCCGCGGCCGCACATGCGAGTGGTGGGAGAGGCACCACGATCGGCGTTATTATCTTCGACGAGGCACAGGCGGAAGGGAAGAACACGCCCTTCAGGCGAGGGATAAGCGCACGTGTGCAGGTGAAGGAGATGAGGCCGGGGCGGGAGGGGATATACCGAGGCGCTGGGGTCGACGACGGTGACAGGGAGACCTCGCCGGCACCGGGGGCGCTCGCGCTCGCCAGGAGTCGTACAGCGTCAGCATCGCGGGAATGAAGCCGTAGTACCTGTGCGGCGGCCAGGAAAGGAGACGAACGCATGACCGCGGATGGTATCGTCCTTTCCGAACGAGGCGAGGTGCGCGTTGGTGCGGAATGCGAAGGCGGCGGGCGTGGGCGTGGGTGAGGGGCGTCGGACCTACACGGATTGCTTGTACTTGGGGCGGGTACGCTACATGGTGTAGGTGGGGCAGCGGCGGCGAGGAGGCGGGGTACGAAGACTTCGCAATCATTCATCGTGTCAGTATAAGCGATGAATTTGGCAATTGAGAATGTGCGCACATTATACCGTCGACGGACAGAGCGCATCCCGTCGAGATCGCTCCAGTCGAACTTGACAGAGTGGAAAGAGTGGAAGAGCGAAAGGCGTAGTTCCTGTGTGCGCGTTCGTCGTCGTTGTCTCAGGAGCAAACGAAAGACGGTGGGAAGGGAAGAAAGACCTTGGCGAACTTAAGCGCCTCTGCATCCTCGAGGTGCTGCGCTGCTTGCATCGGGTCGAGGCTGTGCAGCCTGCGCTACATTGCGTAGATGTGGTGGCGAGACGTGTGGCAAGCGGGGCCGGACGGTGGGCGCGCGCGAAATCACACGCGCTACCGCACGACGCACCTGAAATACACCCACTTCACTCCTCCACCGGCTTTTTCAGCAGTGAACGACGTAGGCTTGCTTCCAGGAAAATGAGGAAAAGAGAAGGAGGATGCAGTACGGCTTTCAAAACGAGGCCGGGCTAGATGGGCTTGAGCTGTGTGCTTTGGTGATGGCACCGTGGCAAGACGGAGGCGTCGACGAATGAGGAGGAAGAGCTACGTTAAGAGTGCGATTCATCTTAAGTATGATGGAAAAGGCTTCAAAGCACGGCTGGGAGAGAACAAGGCGAAACGCAGGGACAGGCGTACGGGTGCAGCACGGAGAAAGAGACGCGCGGGCTGGGCGAGGCGGTGGTGCAGGACGCGAGCGAATCAGCAAAAAGGTGTGGACTAGACTGCGGCGGAGAGGGTGACCAGGCCACTGGCAGGATTGGGAAAGCCGCTTTCGAGGCATAGCGGGGCGGGCATCCAGGCGGGGACAGCGTCGATGTGTGCGATGCCGGCGGCGACGGACGATGGTGCCACGCAGTGCCAAACAAACGCGTCGCGGCGTCGGGCCGAAGGTGCGGTTGGGCGGGAAGGTGGGCGCGTAGATTGCAAAGGCGGCAGAAAGGCCAACCAGCTCGAAAGCGTGAAAAAAGATAGACTGGCTCCGATATGTTCGGTTGCCGTGGGTGAATATGATTGGCACATGATATTATTTATGGCAACATTGATATAATGACAGGAGCGCACGGAGCTTCCGGGAAGCACTCATGTTGATCTTACTGGGTTTTCGACAGACTCGAGACAGTATGAATTAACACATAATTGCACATCAAAGTTTGGGACATTGATAACTGAGTCTGCTCAACCTCAGCTCTCCATCCCGTCCCCCTGCCATCCCTTGTTGTTACAGACTTACAGTTCACAGGCATTGGGAGTACTACACTATTTTAGTTCATTCTCAAGGCCGATCTCAGGCGACTCACAAAGGCATTCAACACCGTACAGGTGTATGGCACGACACACACCGTACTTCCCGTCCAAGTTTGGCCTCCGCATTGGCCTACAAGCAAGAATCAGTTGGTGTACGTCAAGGCAGGCAAATGATCATAGAACTGACCCCAATGCTGCACCGGTGGAGGCGGGGGAGGCGGAGGAGGCAGGGGGACTGGCGGCCCGATTCCGAACCACGCAATGTCTTCGTCTTCGTGGACGGGAACGGGATCCGCTTCATCGGCGATAATTTCTACCAAATATCGAAGGGGTCAGAGTTGACACCGGATGTGTGAATGGAGAATATGAGATACAAACCCTGGAAGGAGGCACCGTAGATCAGCTTTGTGTATGTTGGGTAGTTCCCCCACTGAGGAGCCTCGTACAAGGTGTCCACTCCAAGCATGGTGCTCATCTCTAAGACCGCGCGGAAGGCATATTCGGTCCAGAAGGAGGTTTCGTTGCTATACCACACCTGGACCGGTGGGTAGGCCCCAGTATAACCAGGGTACATCGCCCGCACGATTCCAGCCCAATAGTCTTCATCCTTTGGGTCATCGTCAACTGTACAGTACGAACCAAGGGCGGCGGACGTATTGACGAAGCAGCCCGCGGCGGCCCCAGAGTAGATGGTTGCTGCGCTCCAAAGTTCGGGGTAGGTCGCGCTGAGGACGCTGGTCATCGTTCCTATGTTTATGTTCTTCCCAGTCAGTATCAGAACAAGAATCAGAATGAGACAGTACCTCCCGAAGCTGTTCCGGTCACGAAGACGCGCGTAGGGTCGGCGCCGTAGGTCGAAATCGCATAGTCGACCATGCTCGCGATGCCCTGGCTGTCGCCGCCCCCGTCATGACTGAGTGTAGCCGGAGAGGTGACATCCCAACACGTGTCGGCGTTGGACGAGCTGGGGTAGATAACGATAAAGCCGTAGGTATCAGCGAGTTGAGCGTAGGTAGTGGTGGAGAAGTATGTCTCCGCCGTGCCGTCGCAATCGTGAATGGCGACAACCACGGCGGGGTTGGCCGTAATATTCGTCGGCTTGTACACGAACATTCCGACGTTGGTCGGGTTAGTGCCGAATTCGGTGACCTGCTGCAGCGTCGAGTTCAACCCAAAAACGAGCCCCGACCAGAGAAATAGAATGAATGCAAGCAGGGCCCGTGAAAAGTGAGCCATCACGGAGGCGACGATTCTTCCAAGGTGAAATGATGGTGCCCCGCCTTTTAGTCTTCGCTTCGAATGAATCGAACCTCGGCAAATATGTGGGAGAAATGATCCCATGCGCGAGTCGATGCATATACTTATGTGGTCACTGAACTGAGCCGTTTTGGCTCGGAACAAACTCGGAAGCAGTCGCGGATCTAGACTGTTTGATCATTGAATTACTTTTTGTGGTTCCATTGTTCAACAACTACATCTCCGCGCTCTAGTTGAACTTTCGCAGTCCAATCCACCCTCAGCAACACTTGTGTTTTCAATCCAAAAACGCTCTCATAAATCGAACCAGCCCTTGGTGCAACACACTCTTTTTACAGCTGTGAAAATGAATGATGCAATATTATCTTTCAATCAAACATTTGTTTTGCCATAAGGATGAACAAAGAAAATTACATATCGGACATGAATCATGTTCCTCATCTTAAACATATCCTCTCCACAACTCTCCGGAAGCTTGACCGGTGCGTAGATAGGCGAGCCGTGCCATGTGGTCTTATTCCCGAACAAGCCTTTCATCAATTTGCTTGAGGTTGTTGCTCTGCTGAGATCGTTCAAACAGTGGACGGGCTTCTTTCCATAGAACTGCTGCACGAGTCATGTCTCCCCGCTCCCAAGCTATATCTCCCAGACGAAGCAGACAGTTTGCCCTACTTTGATGGACGTCCATACATGTGAATGCTTCCAAGGCAACGGTAAAGAGACTTTCTGCGGTTGAATCATCTCCGTTGAAAAGAAATGTGTCCCCTAGGAAGCAGATTGCTTTGTACTGTGCCAACTTCAATTTCACCTTCTGTGCAAGTGCCAGATATACGGTGCAGCAAGTAGAGGCCCAGTAAAAGTTGGCTGGGCCCCATCTGCCGATGTCAGCCATCCTCTCCAAGCAGTAAGATGAAACTTGAGTATGACCAGTCCAGGACCAGTGCAGACATTTCTGGAAAAGGATTTTTGCAGCCAAAGTGTCGCCTCCTCTGAGTTTAAGGTCGGCTAGACTCATTTCATAGTAAATAGTTCCAGTGAAAAACTCAATTCCACTGAAGATTGCCTTTCCTGACTCCAGACTTTGGAGCACATCATGCTCACATACACCAGTCATTATGTCTATGACCCCGACGTTCATCAGGGCAATACCTAGGTC
The DNA here is from genome assembly GCA_029204075.1 of Mycena capillaripes. Classification (NCBI taxonomy): domain Eukaryota; kingdom Fungi; phylum Basidiomycota; class Agaricomycetes; order Agaricales; family Mycenaceae; genus Mycena; species Mycena capillaripes. The sequence continues at coordinate 3,812,506 of JARHKZ010000001.1, forward strand.
CGCAGTGATCTGCTCGACAGCCATATGAGCAATTTCAGTGTTATAGATGTGTTTGGCTTCAATGTATTCCGATTTTTCTGTAAGCGTAACCGCTTGGGTCATTGTGAGCTGAGAATCCAAGCCACCTCGGGACATTCCACAAAGGCTGAGATAGTCCTTTGCTGTCTGCAGTAGGAGAAGACTCTGATTGAAATTACCGAGGGCATTACAGCATATAGCTTTTACCCGTAGTGCATTTGCCTGCTGGTAGTAATTTCCACACATTTTTGCAAGTATATGTGAGTCATTTGCAAGCACTTGTCCAGTGACGTACTCGCCCATTCTCCACTTCAGTAGGGCGGAATTGATCAATATGGCGGCCTGCTCTTTGATATCACTAGCATCTTTGGCAAATGCGAGGGCTCTTTCAAGGCATTTTATCCCCTGGGAGCACTTACTTGTGTGCCAGGAATAGTAGTATCCCAGTGCACGATAAAAAGGACCTATTGAGTGGAAACATTAGAAGGGATGAACACACGGCAAACAAAGCCTGAACACACCTCCTAGGGTCGGATCATTGGCATCTTGCAAATGTGAGATGGCCTCAGATGCTAGGAGTTCTGGATCCTCAATGGAGTGGTACGTAGAGGAATTAAACACCTCAGTGATAAATTGAGCCTTCAGCCTGTGATTACTGGGCTGAAGCAAACTTGGAAGGGTTTCCGTCAGCACATGCCAGCCATGTCCTGTCAGGCGGCTGAAGGCATTCAGCGAAATTGTGCATTTTATAGCCTCTGCCAGATCTGGATTTTGTGGAATCAATCCATGGTGTAGGATATGCTGCATATTCCCGAGATTGAGAGAAATTTCAATCATCATGTCAGCTACCTGGTAAGATCCACAATATTTGCGGTATATGTTCAGAAGATTCTGAAAGTGATCCTGAATGGGCTGAATGAGGGATGTCGCTGGTGGGTGGAAATGTTGCATGTACTCGCGGATAGGCACCAGTGATTTCAACTGCTTCTTGTCATCAAGGTATGCCAAGGATGTACCTAGCAATGTTGCCCTGCATGCCATAATATTTGGGATGGGAAGGGTGCATTGATCAAGCACAACACCTGAGAGCCCATCTGGAAGAATGGAGAGAAGACTCAACAAATTGATGGCCCCAGGCTGTGACAAAACACGGGGACTTGAAAGCGAAAGAGCAATTGATGCCTCCAGGTTAGATCGCCGATCCTTGCCCTCAGATAAGAGTGATGTCTTCTCTGTCCCCCATCGAGCCAGGATATGAGCACACCCTTCATAGTAAGCCAAATGAGCTATGAGATTCACTGCAAGTGGCATGTTACTAGTCAGCTGCAAAAGCTGATCAATTTCTTTTGGTTCGTGAAAGTTGTCTGCAATCTCAGCAAAGATTTGTCTGGCAGCCTCATCTGATAATGGTCCCAAAGGTTGGAGGAATGGGCGAGTCCAACGGACTCCGGCAGGACGTTCAGCCCCTCGCATTGTAACCTACAAGTTTGAATCAGTATTCAGCGACAGTGTTCCTATTGCCTACTTGCTATGAGTGCCAGATGAGGGACATCAGTGAGGTGGGAAATTAGATCTTCAACACCACTGCGAGATTGAAGTGGCTCCCATGTTGTTTCCAGATTGTCGAGAATTAGAAGACATGTGTTTTTCTCTGCAAGAGAGCGAAGCACAGACTTTGTGAGGTTTTTCCCCGACTTTAATCCTAGATGTGCTCCAATAAAACCAGCTATTTCTGTACTGGTCGAGGCCGATTCACATGAAATAAAGAAACGATATTCGTATTTTTCTTTCACAGCTGAGTGCTGCAAAGCAGCTCTTGCAAGGCTAGTTTTGCCCATACCACCGGCACCAAGGATAACAATTTTGGCATATTCATAGTGAAGCATCCGGCCAATAATTTCGAGCTCTGGTTCCCGGCCATGGAAAATCTGTGGTTGGGCCGGTAAAATCGAAAATGACTTGGAGCTTTGGTCCAATAATTATTAGTCCAGTTTATCCAGTCCTGCTTGTTAACGGATACCTTGTTCGAGAGCCGTTGGGTTCGTGGTAAATCTAATTTGAACCAAAATTATATAAATCAATGTCCGTATGCAGCAAAGCAGGACATACCGATGAGGCACAGTCTGAGATTGTGGCATCCGAAAGATTCGAGATTACTTCAAGTAGCTCCGCATGTGTATGTTCGGTTTTCTTCTGGATCTCACCAAGATTACTGAGAAGGGTTACCCCGGATTGTACCTACTGATAGTTTGAGTTTCCGGACTTCTGGTCAATTCCGGAGCCCAACCTTGAAGATCTCTAGGGCTTCCTGTAGTCCAGCCTTGCAATCTTTCAGCAAGGTTTTCATTTCAATCTGGCGAAAGAGGTGTTTGATCATGCTACTATCTTGTGCTTCCACAAATGTGTGAACTTTGTGGAGAGTTCTTAGGAGCATACCCGCTGAGTAAGATGCGTAGAAGAAAGACATTATGCACACATACTCGATAAATTTTCCAACATGCTCCAATGTCGCTGGCGGAAGGCTTCCAGCCGTCGTCGATCGGATATGTAAATTGATGATAGCGTATATGACTCCATGGATACTTTCCGCCAACTGAAAGCACTCCTCTCTGTGTTTCTTCACATTCTATGATTTGGAGTCAGATTTAAAACACTCTTTGCCGCAATTTCTTACTTGGAGTGCCGTAATTAAAGATACAGTTGTGTTTGAGATCACCTGCACGAAGGGAGTCCCGAATCCGTCATGAAGTTCGTCCAGGAGCGGGATCACCGCCTTCAAAGCGGACATAATGTTGTCGGATAGCATTTCCGTACCTGTGGACTGTCCAAGTCGGGGCAACTCTTGATGAAGTGATAAATATGCCCTGCACGACACTAACCCTATATATACCCCTGAGTGACCTACCTCTTTTAGGTTTAATTTGCGTGTGTCACAAAAGAAGTAGTGCCGAAAAGAGACTCGACTGAATTCGTTTGACGGTTCCATCCGGCGTCTGATTCGGAGAGCCGGCCGTCAATTTGTGGAACATATTGCGGCAAAAAAAAGGAACGCCCCCAGAAGCGGGTTAAATGATACCGACAGGAAGATCATCAGTGGTAAGCTAAAGATCCTGTGATAATATTTGCTCCAGAGGGCACTGATAACACTTAGCCGTTGACGTTTTCATTAGTTCAATTACGGTTTAAGCTACCGCGTACCTGGGCAATCAGCGGCACACTCCCACGACGTCGTGTGTTGTGTATCTAGGATCTTCTTCAAGAACTCCTGCAAGTTGCAACGGCCGACTTAGAGTGCATCCCCTGAAGACCCCAAGAAGACGGCGGGAATTGACAAGGGAGAGTCAACTTTCGAAAAATAGATATCCACTCGGAAGGTTTTTTAAGCCTATCATCTGCGACTGCCTATCCGACCAAATTAGCTAGTCGGCCACTTGCCCAAATATAAAGAGATTATGATGATAAACCCGGTGTCTGATCACTTGTACAGTGGATGCTGCATGTCAAGTTTCGACCCGAATTGACCCGGCAATCGAGATCGCTGGACGGTTTCGATCAAGATGCCGGTGTGTGAACGTCATTTCTTGTCTCCGAACGGCCTCCGCGCTCGTTTCTTCCTTGTTTCTCCACCAATTCCTGGCCGATTTTCAAGGTTCCAGCTTGGCTCTGATCCCTTGATTCAGGGGAAAAGGCTCACACCAGGGGCAAAGACCAAGGCATTCAATTTCGAATGTGGCAGACACATTTGTCATCTCAGAGTGACCACTCACATAAAACTGGTTTACATGCACAAAGGGCACACAAAGGAGGGATAAAGGAAGCACAAAGGTTTCCTGGAACACCCTGAGGCGCAGAATAGACAGTGCAACGAAAGCCTGGTAGCGGAAGCGCCGCCCGCACAATTATTATCTACACCATGCCGAGTTACCTCGGTTGTGGGATTCCCCGGTTGACTCGGGATCAGGTTATAGGGTCTGTTGCGTCGTTCTTTTTCTGATTATTTTAACTGTCTGTCTCTCGTTCTCCTTAGCGTTGAACTCGCCCACCGTCTAGCTTGCCACGGTAATTTTTTTCCGATTTAGGTTTAACTTGCATTAGGCCAAAGGCAGCCGCTGTCCATGTAAGTTACATTTCCAACGCAAAAAGTTCGTACGAATCAACCCACAAAAGACCGGAATAAAGGCCTGACAGTGCACGGTCTGCGCCCACATTCAATAACGTAGTTGTATTGCTGTCCGGGAGACCCCCCGTTCGACTCGGGGCCAGGTTATAGCAATTTGCAGCTGGTTCTTTTTGATTCTTCGTTCTACTCAGGCTGAATTTCTCCGGCAGTATTCAAGCTTACTGTAGTGTGCACTCTCATTCCATGTTGAGTTGCCTTCGACCCCTTCCAGACCATACGATTCAAAACCAATCACACAAATAAACCTCAAGAACAGTGCAAAGAAAGCCTAGTAATAGAAGGTCTACGCCCAATCTCTCTTGATTATGCACAGTGAGCGATATTCCATTGCAACGTCCACCTTCACTTTCCCACCTTTTCCGCTCAAAACAGGCTTCTAATCTCACTCGCTCCCTCCACAGTTTCAGCAACCTTTTTTAAAAACCTCTCATCTATGCCTTCCCAGCTAACGCTCAAGTTGAACTGGGGTACACTACATTTTGACGGCCCCTCGGCCGACTTGATCCAGGTCGGCTGAGGTTTGCCGAGCCCCGTCGGCCGAGGGGCCGTCAAAATGTAGTGGTATTATAAGCCACCGCGGTCGGCAAGATCGAGGGTCCAATTTCAACCGTCCCATGGTGCTGCATGGATTACCCCACGAAACAAGCGAGAACAATTTGTGCAGAGTGCAAGGAAAAACCTCGTAGCGTACACTTCCGCGCTCACATTCAGTTCGTGGGTGGACTGTCACATAGTTGTGTGAGGGACCCTCGTTCGACTTGGGGCCGAGCTTTGCGCCACTTTTGTGCCACTATTTTTTTTTCTGCTCCAAATCCCCCTCCATTCAACACCTTTAAATCTCTCAACCACCTCCTTCAAGAATCCTAATGCATTCTTCAAGGGGGGGGACTTTATGGATCTGCTGATCAACAATTGGACTTGCATCTCCTCGCTCAACTATCTCGGTCTTGGCTGTTCGCAGAAATTGATTTTTCAACGCGCATAAAGCAACCCATGCAAAACAGGAATGGAAGCCTGATAGCGCGCCCCTTTGACTCGGAGTTAACGCCCGCCTATCAGGTGGGATCCTCGGTTCGACTCGGGGTCAGCCTATACTTGAGTATACTATTGCTTTTTTATTTTATTTGGCTCCTCTGTCGCTCACCTTGGCGCTTGATTCTGGCCGAAATCTTCAAAAAACTCTTGAAACCGTTCTCAGTTAAAGTCGAAGTTCAATCCAGATCCCCAGTCGAACTTTGACTGGGCATATCTCACTGCAAAAATTCTCCCATAAACTTGAATCCCCTTCACAAAAGAGCTCAAAGAAAGCGGACGGTTCCGCACCTACTCTTCTTCATACCTCCGATTGCAGTGTCAACCAATGAGGTGGGAGCTCCCCGTTCGACTCGGGGTCAGGCTATAGACCAGGCGTTTACGCTTTCATTTTCCTGCTCTGAATTTAAGCATCGCATAAATCCCCCAACAAATCTGAGAACGGAACGGCCTGGTAGCAGACGGTTCCGCACCCACAATCAATAACCCTTCCTTCCAATGTTATTGTTGTGAGATCCCCGTTCGACTCGGGCCCAGGCCATGAACTGTTAATTCACAACATCTTTTTACCCCCTCCGGCCAACTCGCCCACGATGGTGACAAGTAGGATTGGGAGACAGCTGGAGGCACTGGCGCAGACGATGGTGACAGGGAGGAAGGCGGGGAGGAAACCGACCTCGCCAGCCCCGTGGGCGCTCGCGCTCGCCTGGAGTTGTACAATGTCGGCGTCGCAGGATGACGCCGTACGAGCATTCCCGCGGATGTTGTCGTCGTTGGCGACCGAGGCAAGGCGCGCGTTGGTGCAAACTGCGAAAGCAGCGGGCGTGGGCGTGGCTAAGAGGAGTTGGACCAACACGGGAAGCGGGCAGGCGGGGTGTGCTTGCGCTTGTGCTTGGAGCGAGTACGCTACGTGGTTTAGGTGGGCGGCGATGGCGGGGAAGCGGGGCACGACGACTGTGTAATCGTTCATCGCGTCAGTACAAAGAAATTTGGGATATAAGTTGATACGCACATTATACCGCCGACGGGCGGAGCGCATCCGATCGATCGCTCCACTCAAGAAGAGTGAGAGGAGTTGCTCCTGTACGCGCGCTAGTCGTCGTCGGAGAAGCAAAAGAAAGACTGTGGCACGACGGATCTCGGTGAACTTGAGCGCCTCTACATCCTCGAGGCACTGCTCATTCTCGAGCAGCGTTTGTCCGTGTTCAGGTCATTCCAGCCATCTCGCGACAGAGATGTGCAGCCGCCGAGGAGCACAAGACATACTAGTCTATTGAGGGTCGAGGCGGCATTAGCAAGAGGCAAGAGGAATTGATCCGGGTACTACACAGCCACTCCTCTCTCTTCCTTCTCACCACAACAACGAGCGCGTCGTGCCGTGGCCGCATGCACTGCAGCTCTCCCACCGGGTCTCTACGCCGAAATACAAAGAGTCTCTGCAGCCGGCTCGTGGTCTTTTTTAAAAAACCTCACCGACTCGCCGCCGACCACTCTTGCAATTAGGACTTTGTGCGCGTTATGGCCGGGGGAGTGTTCAACTTCCCTTTTTTACTCCTCTTACCCTCTATCTGGCGCCTGCTTTTCATAAGCCTACCAATGCTGATTGGACTCTTTGCCCTGCTGACTTCAAGCTACTTGGTATGGAATTTCACTTGGAATGGCCGGTTCTCAGCTCAAGAGAGTTCTCGGCTTCGTGCTGTTGTCCCGGAAATGCGCATATATTTTCTGTGATGCCAGTTGCATCCTCCACGACTCCGAGACTAGGATATTCGGCCCGCAATTGCTTTGTCAAGACGCAGATACCTCACCGCGACGCACGTTCGTATCTGCCATGTTTGACGAGCTCCAAGCTTCAATGGCGACTTGCTTACATCATTTCGACTCGATCTCGATCCTGTCTCACAATTCACTCGCACAAAGATTTCGAGATCTCTTGGTAATTCCCTAACAGAGCTCTAGATTTCTCGGTTAATCGGTTTTCTCTGTGAGGTACGGGCCCATCGTTTTCGTCTGCGTGAAAATTCAATTTCATTTATTCAAACCCTCCAGCTCCCACCGGCACAACGGTATTATCATTCTGCAAGACTAGGACCCCACATTTCTTGAGTATCTCAACCATGGATGATCTTTTGTTCCGTTTGCTTTGGAAGGAGCTGATATTCCGTTCACCTGACTTAATTCCTTCGGGCATTGGCTCCGTAATCCTCGGCGAGGTCCGTCCTAGGTACGGGCTTCATTTCTGTCCAAGAGAGGCCAGGTCCGTCCTGCTTTAATTCCGTCAATCCACATTCACCTTGAAGTTCCCGCCACCACAGAATTCACGGTTGATTATCCCTTTGAAATCGCATTCATCCATCCAACCTCTGAGCCGAGGTATGTTTCCTTCTTCAAATTCTCGCATCTTGCAGGCTCTCAATCAACTGGCATCTTTACACGATGTCCTGTCCTCGTATAAAATATTGAGAGCTGGAATCCGAACTGCGGTGCCCTCTCCTCAATGCCTCCAGATTACGATGCTTTCTCTTCGTCCTATTCGGAAATCAAAAACCCGTCCGTTTTCAATCTCCACTTCGACAACACGGCTCCATCAACAACTCGCGTTTACTACTAAACTGTATCCGCTGGCGCGAACAAAACGCGCACGGCTGTGAGCCCCGCTACTCTAGCGAATCTGAATGAAAGAATCCTGATTCCGTTTCGTTTCCTTCCACATGACCTTTGGAATCTCATGCGTCGTATATGTGTCGAGCGGTCCGCAGATCTATGGAACACACGTCTTCTTTTGTGCTCACCAATTTTTTTAAATTTCCGCTCCAAATCCGCCTCCATTCACCACCTTTGAATCTCTCAGCCACCTCCTTCAATAATCCTAATGTATTTTTCACGGTGGGGTGTTTGGCTCTGCTGATCCACTGGACTTCCATCCTGGTCGCTCAACTCTCTGGGTCTTGGCTGTTCGCAGAAATTGTCGCATGAATCAACCCGCCAGATAGGGCAGGGTCCGCGCCCACTTTCTCGTTGTCAACCCGGCAACTTTGGGGTGGGATCCCCTTCGACTCGAGATCAGGCTATGTATGGTCAGGCCAGAATATATTTTTTCCAACTTGGCGTTTGATTCTGGCCGAAATCGTCAGAACTGTTCAAACTCTGTTCTTTCCGTTCTCTGTTCAAGTTGAATCCGGATCCACACTCGAAGCTTGGGATAACTCACTGCAGAAATATTCGCATAACCTTCCTCAGGGAACAGCTCGAAGATAGCCGAATGCGGACCGTTCCGCGCGCCGACTCTCTTACACCGGGGGCAAATAGTGACGCATTTGTTTTGACATGCGGCGGACGCATTCAGTCCGCATTTGTTGTCACGGTACAATTGCTCTTTGTGACCAGAAAGCCAGGCTTTGTGCTGGCTTTGTGTGCATGCTGGGTTCCCTTGGACTGGGTGAACAAAGCATGCACAAAGACTGCACAAAGGCTGGCTTTGTGGTGAAAGAGACCTATTGTGACTCATCACAACAAATGCAAACCAGATGCGTCCGCCGCATATCAAATCAAATGCGTCAATCTTTGCCCCCGGTGTTATTAATCATTCATCACTACACATGGCACCATGAGGTGGGAGCCCGTTCGACTCTGCTTCCATCCTTGGTGGGCATCTTGGTTGTTTCTGCATCTCAGTTTTTTGCTGCTATTTCATCACACCGCTAATGAAGACGGTGCACGACTTAAACATCGTAGGAGATTTCCGAGTTTGAGCACCGTGGGGGCATTTCGGAAATTTCCACGTGACAGACACGAGTCGCGACTCGTGTCCCGCGCAAGTTGCACGCCTAAGTGTCGGGGTGAGAACAAAGCAGAGGCTTGGCGGACTCGTTGTTCCAGACGGGGATGGACGTTCGACGTGATAGATCGTGTCGGCATCGAGAAAGCCGAAAGTTCAAACTTCAGGTGCATGCTGGCCCTTGTGATGATATAACCAGCGAGGTACGAGCTAGATTCGGTTATAGCGTCCGTCTTAGAGAAACTAATTACAGCCCTGTCTGCATGGATGATGTAAGTTCTTCTCTTATCGTTGTGACTCGGCGTGGCCGCCATTCATAGGGATCCATGACAGGCATCAAAACGTTGTGCCTTAACAGCAGTAATGTTTGGTAAGACGTCGCGAGTGTTGCCGCTCTTAAGCAAGAAGAGCAACGTGGGGCTTCTGCTTTCGTTCCCCATCATCATGTCCGCCAGTCGCCCTGGTGCAACGGTTCCCAGCTCCTCTCAGCATGTGGGGTCAGGTTCCGCATCGTCCACCAAGTCAGACTCGGACTGGCTTGCGACCTCACTCCTGACAGCACGGACAGTCACTGCGGCAGCGGAATGTATTCCCTTCCCCTACGTCAAGGGCGTCTTTGGAACATGCGTGGTCGTTCTGGAGACAGTCGAGGTTTGGATATTCGGTGGTTGCTCTCCGTGCTCGCAGCCTACCTGACTTTTGACTACGCCAGAAAGTGCAGAGAAATCGTGAAGATCTGAAGGAGCTTTGTCAAGATACGGTGGAAATCATCACTATTGTTCGAAACGAAATTGCGTGTCATGGTGCTACGGCGGCTGTGAGGTTCAAGGAGCAGTGTGAGCAGCTTGAAAGGTGAGTTGTTTCGTTTCGCATATAATTTGGTATTCATGTGATGTCGTGAGGGTGTTGCAGGATGTCCTTAACACAGTCAAGCAACTACAAACGCAACCTCGAGGCTTCCGAGCTCATGTCAAAGAAGTTATTAAGTTGCGCAGTATTGCAGACCAGATCACCGGATATCGAAACAGAATTCAGACACTGCGGTCCAATTTTATTGTATGTCTGCCCATTCAAGTTTATGCGGGTTGTTTTCCGATACAGATCACAGCTTCTCGCATCCATTGAAACAAATTTCAAAGTGGACAAGATACATGAGGTCCTTTCGAATGCAATGTTACCAAGTATTTATTTTCGTACTCAATATCCATTTATCCTCATGTATGCTGCAGGAGTCCCCGATGCCCAAGTTGTTCACAGCACTACTGATTGTCATCCTCCATCCAGGATGTTTCATGGCAGACAGCTCATCTTGGGTGAAATACATAGATACTTCACTCAGAGGTCTGGAGAACAACATGTTTTCCTCCTCTATGGATTAGGTGGTGCCGGGAAGACACAGATTGCATTGAAGTTCATCCAAGAATCCTCTGCACAGTGAGTTTGAACCATGAACTATTATTATTGCACTGATTCCTGGTGCTAGCTTCTCCGACATTTTTCTCATTGACACCAGTAAAACAGATACCATTAATGCAGGTCTCAGTAATATAGCAATGACAAGAAGGGTTGGAGACAGTCCACAGGAGGGTCTACGATGGCTCAGCACCACACATACAGAGTGGTTGCTATTCTTTGATAATGCTGATAACCCCAACATCAATCTCAACAAGTTCTTCCCAAAGTGCACTCACGGAAACATTCTTATAACATCTCGAAATCCTGGGCTTCGTGTCCATGCAGGGTCAAATCAGCTGGTCTCAGATATGGAGGACACAGATGCTGTAGAACTATTGCTCAAAAGTGCTCAGCAGGATATGACTTCCATGAACAAAGAAATTGCTGCTAAGATCGTGAAGGTGGGTCTCATCGCAATCTGTATGTCATTGAAATCTGACTCTTTGTAGGTGTTATGTTATCTGCCCCTGGCAATCATTCAAGCTGCTGCATTCATCGCAAAATCCGATGATCTGGACAGTTATTTGGAATTCTATGCACAGAACCAAGCACGATTCCTCAATGAAAAACCAGCTCAGTCTCATGATGACTATGCCTGGACTGTTTATACAACATGGCAGATCAGCTTTGACCAGCTCAGTGACACTGCCAAAGAATTCTTGCGACTCTGTTCCCTCCTTCATCACAATATGATTTCCGAGAAGATGTTTAGCGGTGCTTCTACCTATACATGCAATCCCTATGGCCCATCTCCAGATGAGATTGCTCGGCCACGCAAATTTCTTTCACATTTTTTGAAAAGTACTGGGGTCTGGGACTCTCTCCGCTTTCAGGATGTCACAAATGAGATTGGGGGATATTCCTTGCTCAACTTTGACCGGGGAAAGAAGCTGTTCTCAATGCATCCACTTGTGCATACTTGGTGCCGAAATCAACTCCTAGATCAAGAGTCATATCTTTATTGCATGGTTGCTATTATGGGCATGTCATTTAGGGGAATACCAGATGCAGAAAAGACACTTTCTAGCGTACAATGGCTACCTCATATTCAGGCACTGCTTCATGGAGACACATATCTGAAACCAGACTTTATGGAAGAATATGGAAATATCTATCACCATGCAGGGATACCAAAGGAGGCAGTGAAGCTTCGAATTCTGGTATTAAAGCAACGAAGGCAGGTTCTAGGTGAAGAGCATCCAGATACCCTGGTTGCCATGAAGGACCTTGCAGTGACATACTACAACCTTGATCAATTGAAGGAGGCTGAAGAGCTCAACATGTTGGTGCTTGCCAAGCAAAGCGAGCTTCTTGGCAAAGATCATCCTGAAACACTGCATATCATAAACAATCTAGGGCTCATCTACTCCCATATAGGCCAACTAAAGAAGGCAGAAGAATTCAGGGAGCTAGTTCTCACTGGGTTGAGGAAGCATCTCGGTGATGATCATCTGGACACACTGCAGGCTATGAACAATGTAGCAATGCTGTACTACCAGCTGGGTCGATTGAATGAAGCCAAAGAACTTGCACTGGTGGTGCTTGAGAAGAGAAGGAAGGTCTTGGGGAAAGAGCATCTGCATGTCCTGAATGCCATGGTGAATCTTGCAAACATATACCGTCTTCTGGGCCAGCTGAAGGATGCAGAAGAGCTGGAAGTGTCAGTGCTTTCAAACCGCAAGACACTTCTGGGTGAAGAGCATCCAGATACACTGAGTGCAATGCACAATCTGTCTTTAACATACACCCACCTTGGGCAAATGGAGGAGGCCAAAGAGATCGCAGTGGTGGTCCTTGAGAAAAGGATGAAGTGGTTTGGAGAAGACCACCTGGTCGTATTGGCTTCCATGACTACCCTTGCAAAAATACAACGTCTTCTGGGCCAATTGGCAGAGGCTGAAAAGCTTGAAGTGTTGGTACTCACCAAGCAGAACAAGTGTCATGGTCAGGAGCATCCAGACACACTGAGTGCCATGCAGAGTCTTTCAATGACATACTATCAACTTGGCCGCATTAAGGAGGCAAGAGAGCTTGCAATGGTCGTGGTTGAGAAACGAGCAAAGTTCATGGGGGAGGGGCATCCAGACCTCTTGGAGAGCATGAATACTCTTGCCAAGATATATTGTCTTCTAGGCCAATTGAAGGAGGCAGAGAATCTTCAAGTGTTAGTGCTTGCCAGGCGGAGGAAGCTTCTCGGTGAAGAGCACACAGACACGGTATATGCCATGAGTAATCTGGCTTTGACCTATACAAACCTTGGCCGATTCACAGAGGCAGAAGAGCTCGGTGTAGTAGTCCTAGAGAAGCGGAGGAAGCTCATGGGTGAGGGACATCCACACACACTCATTGCAATGCAAAACCTCGCAATTACATATGCTGAGCTTGGGCGATTGAGGGAGGCTGAAAGTCTTCAAGTTGTGGTGGTGGAGAAGTACAGAAATACTTTGGGTGTTGATCATCCTGACCTGCTGGATGCGATGGATCTTCTTGCAAAGATCTATGGCCCTCTCGGCCAAGGGAAGGATGCAGAAGAGCTGCAGATGGTAGTGCTAGAGAAACGTAGGAAATTTCTCGGAGACAAGCATCGAAAAACCTTGACCTCCATGCAGGATCTGGCCAATACATTCTCTGGTCTTGGAAAATTTAAGGAGGCTGAGCACCTTCAATTATTTGTGCTAGAGCAGCGAAGGAAGCTCCTTGGTGACGACCATCTAGGCACACTGCAAGCAATGAATAATCTGGCAGGCACATACTCCAGCATGGGTCGGTTGAAGGAAGCAGAAGATCTCCAAGTCGTAGTGCTAGAGAAGTACAGGAATATTGGAGGGAACGATCACCCAAACCTGCCGGTTGTCATGGATACTCTTGCAACTATATACCGTCTTCTGGGCAAACTCAAAGAAGCAGAGGAATTGGGACTAGTAGTACTGGAGAAGCGGAAGCAGGTTCTGGGTGAGGAGAATCCAGAAACTCTGGATGCCATGAACAATCTGGCCTTGATATATGCAGACTTAGGGCGATTGAAGGAGGCAGAGGACTTTCAACTGCTGGTCTTAGAGAAGCGAAAGAACATTCTGGGTGAAAAGCATCCACAGACCTTAGACGCAATAAACAATCTAGCATTGACGTCCAAGAAGCTGGAAGAATCACAGAAACAAGCCTGAGGACACCCCCTGAACAAAATCAACTGATTTTCATAGCTCCCAATGTATCATTGTACCGTAATCAGAGTTAACCTAGTTGAATGATTTGTGTCTCATACGGTATAAATATATTTTTGTCCGCTTCTTCGCAGATCTATCTAAAGGTTGTCACCAACCGATTTATTTACTCATCTTCTCAGTTATACCTGTTCGGCTGTCGCCATTGATTGACTGTATGTATTTCCTATGCATCCATCCGTTCGCCCGAAAGACAAACCTCCATCGTGCTCCCGCAAAACACCAATGTAAGGCTGCTGCTCCAACCTTACTACTTTTCTCTGCACTGTCCATCCTCTCCCTTCCAGGACTGGTCCAGCCTTTGCTGTCTGCATTATTCCCTTCAGCCCTGATTTAGCACACCAGCGCCTCAGTCCTCATTGCTCCTTGCAATCCTGCATTGTACCTTCACCGCTACCATTGACTGATCATCATTGGCCTCAATCTCATTGTCTTTTGACTTATCCTCATTGGACCTTCAGATATTCCTTATCATTGACTCGCCTATATCCCTCCTCAATGATCACCTATACCACTCTTTGATATCCTACCTTTTGTATTGCCGTTGTTGAGTTCTTATCTTACATTCTGATTTATATCTTATGTTACATCTGTTCTGTTACATATCTGATCGCACATTGATTGTGACGTAGATTACTTACAGTATCTTCTCTTCTTGGTCTTGACCACCATGTACCTTCGCTAGTGGTTGCTCTTGAATGACCACACTATTGTTCTGTCATTCTGGGCTCCTCTTAGTTATGTCTGGCCGACCGCTCTAGTGTTGACTGCCTCCACAATACGGCAGCCTTCCAACCAAACATTGAATGTGACTCCGCTGTACAACGGCGTGGACCTGTATGTCTTACATGCTGTACCTGCGTCATCTTTGAACCGTTGTTTGAAAGAAGTTTATCCGAACGTACTCGGGTAATGTCAGCGGGGTAGTGATACGCCGCGACGAGGAACGAGGGTGGGGTACGATGATCTCACGGAGAGGCCCAATTCAGGACAATCGGATGTCAGGGGAAGGATTGCAAAGTGCGGCACCCATTAAAACGCGCTGATAAATATTGTGTTGAAAAAAGTCGACGAGAACAGAAAAAAAAAATCAGCGTCGAGCAATGCTCTACGTGTCCGAATTAGAACCACATCCTATACCCGCAACGTGGCAGAATAATTTCCCTAAGTGCATAGAACTGCGGCATCAACGCTGTATGAAACCATGAGCGGGCTTCAATTTGGTCGGGCTGCTGCGAGAATCATGACCGACCGAGTGGCTGGATCGCGCTCAAACGAGACGGGACGAGATTTCGGACAGAGTATGCTAGTGCGGCCAAGGTTTGCGAGGGATATAAACGGATTGGATGTGTGCCGTGGCGCGGCTCGACAACACAGAACTCAAGGTATTTAGTAACAGGACCACAAGTTGTTTTCGGTGCCAGAGTGAGACTGAGACGCGAAAGCCGAAGTGGACCTGAATGCGTCGTCAATATAATTATTTTTTGAAGGTGAGTGAAAGAGGGAGCGGAAGAGGAAGTGAGATGAGACAGAGGGGAGGCAAGCAGCACGAGGGCAAACACTCCCTCTTAATCGCATCGTTAACGCCGATGAGGTGGGATCGCCCGTTCGATTCGGGGCTCGGCTATATGTTGAGACCAGGATTGCTCTTTTTTCAGTGTTCTATTTTGCCCATGTGAATTTTGCTACTAAATTGCATTTTCTGGCAGCTCAAAATACTCACATAAACCACACCTCCACTCACAGAAAGAGCCGTGTCAACGTTAGAAAATGGCCTAGTAGCGGACGGCTCCGCACCCACTCTCGTGCTACTGTTCCAAATAGCCTGAAGGTGGGAACCCCGCTCGACTCAGGCCCGAGCTATAGATAACTACGATGATGCTTCTCTCTCTCTCTTTTTTTTTTTTTTGGCTCGGACTCAGATTTCAACCACAGCCAAATCCACTCATATGTTAAACCCCCAAAAAGAGGGCGTAAGGAGTACCCTGGCGGCGGACGGTTCCCCACCCACAATTAATAGCCGTCCCACGATATCAGCTGTGGGATTCCCCGTTCGACTCGGGGCTCGGGATCAGGCTATGGTCCGTCCCGTATATTTTGTCTTTCTTTTTCCCGCTCTAAATTTACCACATAAATCCCCAACGTACCAGAGAATGGAGGCTCCTCTTTCACTCCGACGTTCGACAAGTTCCACTTTGCATTGAACCTTCAGTCCTGCGAAGGCGTTTGGAGGCAGAAAGCGCGATGGACATCTCAGGGCCTGCAATTCAGTTGGACGCACCGCAATTTCATTGGCATCTTCAAGGATGAGTCATTCAAGGTAAGTAATTATACAGATGCAGGAAAACTTCACCTCTTAGTAAGTCCCCTTGCATAATTCACAGAACTTGACCAGCCGGATAGGCGTGGCATGGACTCCATTAATAGTTCCCGACACGCACCACAAAGCCGCTGGATAAACTCATGTCAGGTTATATGAGGTTACTTCGCCCTCTTCAAATGACGAAGACTGACTAAGAATCGGAAGAATTCCTAGTGTTTTCTGCACTTTGAACACTTGTTCGACGCCGTTGCTCAGGCTCAATGACAACTTAGTGTGAGTAGTATCCCATGATCATCTCAGTTTGGGGCGTATGGGCGATATACTGTGTAAAAACTAACCTCTTTTTTACATCTTTTTTACATGATTTCATGGTCGGTTTCACCACAACTTGGGGTCTGGAGTGCAACTTTTCCCTTCCTGCAACTTGATCATTTTTGTCTGCAACTTGACTACCTGCAACTTACGGACTCCTCCAATCTCTCTGCCTGCAACCCACAGCTCGTTGTAATGACTGCCTGCAACCCTAAAGTGCCGCCAACTCGGTGGCAATACACCCCAATTGTTGCGAATTTAAGGCAACACTCTCTGGATGAACATTGTCATCGTGGAATCTTCACAAAATTCGAACTGCCTATCACCATCTACCAACTGAGTCGCAAAAAAGCAATAAATCGAGGTTATTGGACCGGAGACCTCGGGGACGTCATTTCCACGGCAATGCATCCAAATTACGGCGACGACCCCAACCAGCAGTCCCCCCCTACAGACGAACTGCAGAGCGATCCTGCCCATCTTGACCGCACCGAATATCCTGAGACAGGAGCCGAACCAGACACCGGTCTTTATTAACGACGATGACGAGATATCTGAAGGACGTGACATTCTGGAGGGCCTTGGAGGACAATGAAAATTGGGGGATTGACATACTGTCGTGCCGTTGTGATGATGACGGCACACTCGACGGGCGATATGAGTATGAATAGACGTGTTCGTCCATCATGATTTCCATACATCATAGGAAGATAACGCTAATAACATTGGCAAAGAGCATTGCCCGAAGGAGCATCATCAAGGCCAAAAATTGTGAGCTGGTCTCTGAAAGTACATCAACCCATGAACCGACATATCACATTCGGACAGTAATGACCTGTACCATCGGTGAGAATAAAACAAATAGGTGATGGAGAGGAGATGCACATTGTTGACCTTTCTGAAGAAGTTCAATATTAACGTGCAACATTAACAAAAATATGATGAGGTTCAGAGATCTTGAGCAGCAACAAATGCTGCAACGCTGCGTAGAAGGTGATGAGAACGACAAAGGAAGCTCTGTTTTTACGGGGGTTCAATGAAATTAGCGAGGAGGTATAAAGATGAATCAGGTTGTTGAGAAATTAATACTTAAACCAAGGCGAGAAAGGGACGACATAGCCACCGGACAGTTCCGTCAACTGCAGTCACACCGATCAATTCAATTTCAATCCCCGCTGGCCGGTGGGAGACTTTGACCTGTTTGAGCCAATTGCAGGTAGGTCACTGATGGGAAAAAGATGCCAGATTCCAAGTGTTCATCAACATTGTGGGTAGCCACAGTTGCTGGCAGAAGTGAAGAAGTTGCATGCATTTGTGTCCAGTTGCATGCGAATTCTGCCAAGTTGCATTTTTTTTTTCAAAGTTGCATGCAATGCGACCGCTTGCAGGAGAAAATGCAGCACATTGAAAATGTGTGCAATGGGGGATGTAGGATTCAATGTTCCCTCCCAAATTTCTTGCAGGCAAATCCTCGAAGTTGTAGCTGAAATTGCCAAAAAAACACAAGGTTGTGAGGAACTAGTTTTTACCCAGTATATGTGCCATAGGGGCGCAAATCTTCTTCTGCGGCATTCCAACAAAATGCCAATAACTCGTGCCGGCATCTTCGGCCATCCACATACGCCGATACCGGGACGACGGACTTGCAACTCCTTAGCTTAAGGATCAATCGCGCAGATCCGGCATGGGCACAGATTATTACAGTGGCAAATCATGTCTCTTGACGGTTGAAAGGCCATTTCACGGCATAGTATATATCGTTGGCATTCACGCAGATTCAATTCATTTTTGTTTTTCCTCTACGGTGCAATTTACCGGAGCGAAGCGGCGGTACATCTTGTTTTGTAAAGAGGGTGATTGCCCTTCTTTGTACGTATCCTCCCTTTGGCATAAAATTGTCATGGGAGCTCCGAGGTTATAATCCACTATCTTTTTGACACTCATCCCTGTGGGTCAAGTATCCGGACAGGTTTCTTTCGCTCCTTCATTCGATTCCACTTTGCACCGAAGTGGCAACCATCCACTGACAAATGAACTTGCTGTTTCATCGGTCGATGTCTCTGGGGAGGTGGCTTGGGACTACTCAGTCAACATGCGCCGAATCATATTTCATGACCGAGTCACGCAAATACCGAAACTTCCCGGGGCATAGATTCAAAAATTTAGCTACGTCGGCCAATCACATACGAGCTTGGCGCTCTTGGGGATGCTTCCGAACGTCGTCACCTGTTCTTCCTGCCTCGGCCTCTCCAATATCTCGCCCGCCATAACGTGGTCATCACTGTCCTCCGAGATGAAATTCCTGGGCTTCGAGTTGGACATGAACCAGTATCTCGGGCGGTAGGCACAACATCAGATTTGGATCTGAGTTGTAAAAAAGGACACAACACTGAGCGGGGAGGGAAGAATTCTGTTGCTACCTTCAATTTGGGCTGTATGAATTGAACCCGAGAAACTGAAATCAACCATTCTTCCATTCACTCGACTTAAGAATAACGCGAACCTGCAGCATGTTCCAGTTGACAGAAACAATGTATGTTCCTCCAAGGAAGACCGAAACTTTGACGTGTAGCAGGGGTCCCAGTCAGAGGCTGCGTCAGTTGGTATCGCGCATATAGGAGGATCGCGGAGTCGGGAAACTATCTGTTTGGCGGACGGACGTGCCTCTGGGTCTGCTTTCCAGCATTCCTCCATCAGATCCCATACATTGTCGGGGATACTGAGAGATCGTGTTGGTCGTTGGCCTTGCATGACTTGAAACATGACTGCACCATCATTGTTCAAATCGCAAAATGGAAGGTCTCCAGTGAAAATCTAGATGACATGTCTACTCAGCTTGTTGAAGAAAAGAGGCCTCGAACAGACCTCGTAACAGATGCATGAAAACGCATAAACATCCGAGGCAAAGCTGATGCGACCTCCATCAAAAAGTTCCGGGGCATACCATCTCATTGTGCCTCCGCGTTTGCCACTACACGTGGACAGGAGGACTTTGGAGTCTGCTACTGATGCCAACCCGAAGTCCGCTAGCACCGCTCGTCCAGACCGAGTAACAAGGACATTTATCTGTATGCTTTTTAGAGGCAAGGTTGAAACATCAAATCAAGCAAACGCCCATACGGCTTTTAAATCTCCGTGCACAAGCTTCAAGCTGTGAAGATGTGCTAACCCTAGACCAGTGTCAAGAGCCTGTGGAAGAAATATCCCCAAATTTATCGCACGAAGTTAAGGCGGAAGCGCCCTTGTTACTCACCAAAGTCAACCGATTGACACCCACAGAGTTATTTTTGAGGTAGCGGGTAATATCCCCATTCTCCATCCACGGGGATATAAGACACAATCGAGACTTGGTATCTTCTAGATAATAGAGCCCGAAAAACGGAAGTAAATTAGGATGAGACAGTTGGCGCCAAATCAGAGCCTCATGGTAGAACCCCTGCAGTCTCGATGAGTTGCAATCTTTTTCTATGCATGTGTAGCTTCCCTTCAAAAGTGCTGCGACATCGGCCTCTTGGAAGACTCGCATTACTTTGACACACACTGTTTCGTCTCGAATCAGGCCTTTCCAAACATCGCTGAAACCGCCTGCTGCGACTGGGTGAGGGCCATCAAGCTGCAGACGGTCCGAGAGCGCAAAACACTTGGGAATCCGGCCAGATGAAACTGAAAGTTTGCGAAGAGCTTTCAATATCACTAGACGAATACGATAATCTAGGAGCGGGTAGTCCAAAAGCTGTTGCAGAATAAGTACGACATAGATGTTTTTCAATGAACATACTCGCATCTTGAAGAAGGTCAAGAAGCTGTTGCGCTTGGTCGTTCTGAGCTTTCAAGAAATCTTGACGGGCGATAGGATCAGCCAGGATATCAGCAACTTGAGCGCAGATACAGTGAAGATCGGTTTGCATCATGTCATCAATCAAAGACTTTGGGAGCTCCTGTTCCTGAGAGAGACCGAGGTGATTCTATTTCTGCCGTTCTCTTGGAGGGGAAATAAATACCTCGATCGATTTCAAGAAATTACACGTGATAGAAAGGACCGCGCGAAAATTGATCAAGCACGTCGTAGTATCCCAAGTCTTCCAGATGTTTATGCATGCCCGAAATTCATCCAATCGGCTGTCCGGCAGATATATTAATAGGAAAGCATAAACTAGAAAGAATTCCAAAAGTCTTACTTGTCGTTCTCGGATTTCCTCGAAAGCCATGCAAATGCGGAGGACATCAAGTTCTAAATAACGTGAATAATTGATATGAGACAATCCGCAGAGGAACTGACCAGAGGTAAGGCTCGCCCACCGATCAAATCTGCGTCAGTCATCTTCTTCGTCATCGGAGGAAGCTGGAACCGCAACGACACCTCCGCCGGACCCTGCAGACTCCCCTTCCACTCGGAATAAGGTCGAAACACATGCCCCGAGGCGCTCATCTCGAGCCGTAGGCACAACATCGCCAACTCGAGCATCTGCGTGTCCGGTGCAGGAACAGTAGGCGCGCCTCTGAAGAGATCCGCGACACCGATAACCATGATCATGATGCTCCCGTCGGCGCCGCAACTGATAGCGAGATCGCGCAGCTTCTGGGCAGCGACCATCGGCTCCGTTCGCTGGGCGATGTCCACGGCGGTCTGGTACGAAACGTAGTCCCACAGGCCACGGTTGGCGATGATGACGAACTCGTCGAGCTCAGTCAGATCATATGTGACGATATAAGGGCAAGCGTTGACAATGGGCATGAGGTAATAGAAACCGAAGGAGCGCGAGATATCAATTTCGTTGTTGACCAGGCCTGGAGGCGAGATCCACCCCTCAGCGGCACGGATGCGGGCAGTCTCGGCACAATCGTAGGGATCATGCTTCCTCGACCTCAGAACCGCGCTCCCCCCGTTCGAGACGACCGCCAACGCATTACCCACATTCGCGACGTACATCTTCTTGTCCGATATGTACACCACGATGCCCGACGCACCACTGCGAACCATCGAAGGGTCGGTGATGACAGGATTCGTACCTGTGCTCGTCTTCGACATTTTTCGCGTGGAGCTAATGAGCGTACCGTGGAACTCCTGGTTCAACTTGAGGAAGGAGCGGCGGAGCGCATCTGGAATGCCTTCGGGGCGCTCAGGGTCGAGGGAGTTGATCTGCGAGATGAAAACGCGGACAAAGTTCTCCTGCAAGTACTTGGCGAGGTGATTGGAAGTAGTCGGTGCGGGAAATTGCTTAGGAGGATCCGCACGGCCGAACATGGCGAATACTGCGTTCTTCGTGCCGCCGAACTCGTGCACGAGATCCAGCATGTTGAGGAGCTCGTTCCTCCCGAGCGTATCCGCGATGCCGTACGACATGCCACTGGCGACCGAGAACGACGTGCGCACCCGGCGATCGTCGTTCTCGTCGGGAATATCGGCCGTATTGGTGCTCGTCGTCGTGATCGTGACATCCATGAGGCCCAGCACGCGAAGCTGCGTAAGCTCCGAGAATCCTGCGAGGGACTCCCGGTTCGCAGTCGACATGCTCCGGCACTGCCCAGGCGTAGAGACATCCGACTTGATCTGGAGTCGCTTATTGCCTGACAAGTTAAGATACCGTAGGTTCTTGTTAAAGTTCCTACGCGAAAATGAGTCGATGATAGTTCACGAGGACAGGTAACCCACCAATTCCAATCAAACTCCCAATTGTTGATATCGTACTTGAGCTGATTGTTCCCAATGTCGAGGATCATCAGGCTCTTGACTTTTCCGAGCTCCTGCGGCAGCCTCTGCAGCCGATTCCCGTTCAAAAACAGTGTAGACAGCCGCGTGAGTTTAAGGAGGTCTTCGCTGGGGAAATCTGTCAGCTCGTTTCCACTCAGGTACACCTCCTCCAGCTTGGTCAGATGGCGGAAGAAATTGAGTGGCATGTTCTGGATGTCGTTGAACGACAGGTTGAGCACGCGCAGCTCCTTGAGGATCATGAGCGGATATAGAATCTCGTCCGTAAACAAGTTCTGGCCGAGGTAGAGCAGCTCGAGCGAATACGCGAGGGGTGGGATATCGGATATGGTGGAGGCAGAAGGGGGAGGGTCGTGCCACAGCACCAGCTGGTTCGACGTGACATTGAGCCGGGACAATGAGGCGCAATTCCATAGCGAAGCCGGCAGCTCACTGAGACTGTTGCTATGCACGTCTAGCGTCTCGAGCTTCTGCAGCTTCCCGATGTTCTGCGGGAGCGTACTGAGCGAGTTTTCCGCGCACGACAACGTCTCGAGCCACTTGAGGTCGCCGAGCGAGTCTGGGATGGCCTGAAAGCAGTTGTTGTCAAGCTTTAGCGTCCGCAAGGACGTGAGTAGCGAGAGGGTGTATTCATCCAGAACAGAAAGCTTCGCGTTCGAAATGTCCAGCGATGTTAGCGCAATGGGGCTCCGGCCAACCGGCTCCCGCACGAGCGTGAGCTGCGTTATTTCGTTGTGTGAAGCATCAAACTCCGTCAAGCAAGGCCCCACCGACAGCACGAGGGTGTGCAGCGCGTTGTGGTCGGCCCTCAGCGTCTTGATCTGCGGCAGCATGCACGCCACCGTCAGGTCCGAGATCTGGTTTCTCCGGCAGTCGAGCTCGTCCAGCCGCCCTAACCTACTCAATTCGTCCGGCAGCCGCGAGACCCGGTTGCCGACGATGACGAGCCGCTCGAGGTTTTTCAGCTCGCCGATGTCCTCGGGGAGCTCCGAGATCATGTTGAACGAGATGTCGAGGTCGCGCAGGTTGAGCAGCTGGCTCACCCCCGCGGGGAACGTACGGAACTTATTGTTTGAAATATTCAGCGCTATGAGCTGCCGCAGGCGCCGGAAACTCCACGGCAGCATTTCGAGGCGGTTGTTCTGCACGTGCAGCGTGGTCAGCCCGGGGATGTCGTCGAAGTACGCTTCGTCAAGGGTGACGATGCGGTTGCAAGATAGATCGAGGCAGGTGAGGGTGGTGCTATGCCGCAGGCTACGGGGAATCTGCTTTATCGCCATGTGGGATAGCCGCAGCTCGTGGAGGGTGGTACATGACTGGATGAAATCGAGCGGGATTTCAATCATGGGGTTGCGGGACAGCCAAAGAGACACGATGGAATCAGCATGCTGGTATAGGGCCACTGGGATGGTGCGAAGACTGCGGCCGGTGAGGTCGACGCAGCCGAAATTGTCGAATTTTATGTCTTCCTCCTGAGCAGGCGGTCAGTATCTCGTAAAGATAAAGAAGAACAGGTACGCGCAGCAGGGCCGAGAAACCAACTCTTGTACACAAATTTGAGCAAAAACGACAAGCCCGCGCTACCAAGCAAATCCTGCCCATCAGTTTCGTTGTACCCCGCATGCTCCAACCGCCGTCGCACGATATCCGCTGGCCGCTCCGTTTGAGCCAAAATCCGCTCTACAAAGACGGAATCAGTATACCGCCTCACACCTCCACACACTCGCAAAAGAGGAAGGTAACTCACCCCGCCCGTGCTCCTTCAAATATAGTTGATGCATCTCACGCTCCTCTCCAGCCGGCAGCTTCTCGTCCAGCTTTGGCGTGAGCGCCGCGACGGTTGCGTTTGCCGACACCGACAGGACGTGGTACGTGTTGTCTGCCTTGTATATCCGTATCTGGATCTTTTGCTGTGCTGCCATTCGCTTCGCCCCTGTGCGATTCGCGTGGGCCGCCGCCCCCTCCCTAGGACCTAGCTGCGAAACGCTGGCTCCGTTCCCTCCTATGCCGCAGTCCAAGCTCGACTCCGCTTTGCCGACGGGGTCTTTTCCGTCCTCCACCACAACGCTCCAGCTCTCCGGCGCGGTGAAGCCGCTGGGCGGCGAGCTCGCGTCGTTCGAAAGCATGGCGGGGTCGATGATACCGTCCATTTCGGAAAGGTCAGTGTCGAGCACGAATTCCTGCTCTCCTGGATCTGGCGGCTTGATGGAGGGCAACGGCTGCATCTCGTCTTGCTGGCTGCTCTCCTTCTGGCGTGAGCCCGCGCGGATGTTTTTATTGGACTTTTTCAGGCGGAGGGAGTTAAACATCCACGACTTGCTTTTGCGGAGCTCTGGCGAGGGGGAGAACATCGAAGCTGAATTCTCGAACTTTTCGTCTCGGCGAAGCTGAGGTCAGTGAAGGGCGGGACTCGTGGTAGAAGAGGCCTGGTGAGCTTTCCGGCGTAGTGTGGGCGGCGTGAAATGTCGTGTTGGCTGTGGGTTAAGAGATTGGCGCCTATTGGCGCTCAGCATAAGAATAGCACGGCGTTGAATCAAGTAGGGTCTAGTATTGAAGCGAAGATATGTAAATAAATGTTCCTGGAGCGGGAAGACGGCCAAGCGGAGGAAATGTCAACTCGGGGGACCTCGTCAAGAGCTTCCAACCAGGCCCCCGGCGGTCACTATTAGGTCGGTCCGCGAGTTGGGCAGATCTACTCTATGAGATTTGGGCCTTGCCAAGGGCATTGCATTTGCGGGGATGTGGATCTGACATAAGTATCACTGATTGTGGAGGGTACCTGGCTACGGGCAGTGCAGTGATGTGATGTGACCCACGTGTCCGCGCACATCAATCTTTCCGGCGCTGTTGACAATGATTGTGCAAAGGATTGTTGGAGAGAAATTTGCTATTGGTCCGGGGCATTTTCCGGACCAATAGAAAAATTCTCTCCAACAATCTAACAAAATTCCCTCTAACAATCAGCGCACCTTTCCAACTTTTTTTTCCTTTTAGGTGCTGAGTCAAGAGGTGGGCGGATCATTGATCTGACATACAGGTCATCACACGTAACCCCCCAATATCTCCGAAATCCATTTCAAAAGTCACATGATCCGGGTCCCTCCACAGTACCTGGCAAGCATTTAGTCACTGGATGCAAATCATGCCCTCAAGACTGTTTTCTTAACCACTTTCAACTGCCTGTCGGATTTATGGCTCGATTTGGCTCGCTCGCGTGCCATCACTTGTATGCCAGATAAGGATCACCAGGGGTAAGGGTATACCTCTGGAGGTATGGTATAAGGTACAAAAGAGGTAGAGGTTGCAAGATCTATACCTTTGGCAAACCTCTACCCAACCTCCCAGGGTAGAGAGGTCCAGAGGGGTATAGGTCTGAAGGGTGTACACTGCAATTTCAGACATCTTTGAGTATAAAACTTGGGTGGAAATTGACCTGAAAGATAGGAAACAGAGTCTTATTGTCATATATCAATTTCTCGACTGCATTCCATGTGTATTTGTGCTTCGGTAATTGTTAACCAAGTTTTTATTTTCCTTGGAATGTAACCTTAGCTCATGAAATGTTTTGAAAGAGGTATAGAATGGGCTTACTCCAAGGATCAACTAACATCTTAACCCCTGTGGCCTGTTTTAGACCATTTTATATGGTAAACCTCTCACAGAGGTATGGAGTAGAGGTATAAAGGTCATACCTCTCAAAACCTCTGGCAAGGTAGGGCACACCTCCCCCAGGGGTAGGGGTTTCAGAGGTAGAGGTAGAGGTTAGCCAAATTGTACCTTACCTTTACCCCTGGTGAACCTTAATGCCAGATCAGTGACCCGACCCTTGCCCTGAGTCCGACTTACTTTCACACGGGTGAGAAAACAGATCATATGACATAAGATAATTTCTACAGCAATTCACTGAATCACTGAAGCCTTGAAACAACGGTAAATCACTCGGTAAATCACTCGGTAAATCACTCGGTATTATACAATTTTTCACAGGTCAATGATACATACCGGTGATAAGCAGGATATTGAACCACCCGTGAAATTGCTTGTCTTTGCGATTTTCATACTTACAATATCCTGTATATCGTGTTTCTACGGTATCGACTGGCTTTCCATAAGAGGCCAGTATCACCTGAGTGACGGGATGATGTTCCTGAGTAGTCAGGAGTGTCTCTGGCAAGTGCTCGCTCCGAAACATGTAGGAGACGGTGTAGCCCAACTAAACATATCAGTTGTATCACTGGTTTCCGCTGTTTCTGCTGTTTCTCAACATCAGATCAAGTGGTTTCCGATGTATCGAGCGTTTCGGTGTGGTTCATTGATGAAAGCATGCCAAGCATAGTTGCAGGTGACATCGGAACTACCGTTCTGGCTGTTCCTAGTCAGCGGCTATGTCGGACATGAGTTCACGGGTATAATAACTGCCGAGTCTTGTGATCGTCGATCTCAGAACCATAGCAGATACCAATGGGGATAGTCAACTCTAATTCCTGTCGGTCTCTTTTCATGGTTTCCTCAAAGTGGGGTATCTTTCGAAAGCTATAGACAAGGGCTACAAGGTCCGACTATACCGATTCAAGGGATACTTCAGGAACGGAAGTTCCACAACTCAAGAAACACTTGGCAGTCACGGTTTCAAGTGCCCATCACGACACCATGTGCAAGATATTACCAAGAAACGGTCGGAATATACCCGGAATGACGACTTTGACCTCACCGACCAATGGGACGCTTTGTAGTCTTTATAATACTCCGGAAGCACGGGAAATAGGACGGATAAACGGACACTTTACACATTTCTTTTATTGTCATAGTCATATCATGTTTGTATAAATAGTCAGAGTAGTTTCGGTAGAAGGCAGCGAGTAGTTTCCCCACTAGCAGGTAGCAATACCTGTGCCCAAAGGAAACGACTCCCGGTCTTTCGAGTTTCACAAGTCCTAGATACTTGTGAAGGGCGAAATATTGTATAGCCTGGAAGGAATACCTGTTTGGAGTTTGTGATTGAATTGGATATCTGGTTTTTGGACTTGTGACTCGTTTGATCGAGACTGGCAGAAGTGATTTTGGATTTGGATATTGGATTTGGACATTGGGAACGACGACTGGCGGAAGTGAAACAAGGGAAACAACGACTGGCGGAAGTGATTCTCGGATTATTGGATTGGGATACTGGATTGGACTTGGACTGCGACTTGGAATCGACACAACACGCGCTACACACTTTTGGAACAACACTATCATCGCGGATCTTCGGGATACGCATTGGAAACTCGGGAAACATCACTGTTTCTTGTGTTTCTCAACTTGGTTACTATAAAATCGTATTTTCATCGGTCGAAACAGTTGTATCTTTTGGATCCTCTGTTTCGTCTGTATCGGAAACACTGTGTTTTTTACAACAATTATATTGAACAATCAACTTTCCCCAGCAACCTTTTAAAGGCTCTGAAACTAGGGACTGACACTTGTCGGCTACCTTGGAAGTAATTGAAACAGCTATCATACATCGTCTCTGGTGTTGGTTGTGGATAGACTCGATCTATCTCGTCCAATATTGGTCTTGTTGTTTTGGTTTTGGTTGTTTCTTGTGTTTCCACACTAGGTTCCAAGCACGCACATCACCGGTCAATGATACAACTTTTTTCTCCAGCTGCACAGGACAGCCAGTACTCAAACCTAATCTCCACTGTAGAATAAATGTATAAACTACAGTCCGAACCCAATTTGAGTCAACAGAGGCTTTGGAAACGGAGGAATGAAGGAGACAAAGCCATTGTTTGGCACTGATTTCGGACATACAGGTCAATGATACAACATCTTTTATTCTGTTTGCCCACTAAAAATGTCAGAAAAAATCCTACATTTTGGGAGAACACTCTAGGGATATATTAATGATTATTGGCCTACTCAAGCTTCCCAAAAGTGTGACACGGAGAGCATGCAACCGAGATTCATTTTGTTTGTATCATTGACCCGTGAAAAACTATACGGTTGCCAATCAGGGTCAAGGTCTATTTGACGTGGTGGAATCAAAAATCTGTGGGACTGGCAATGGCTCCCGCTAGGTCGGTCCGGATAGGAATCTGAGCGCAAAAATGGATAGGTTGTCCAACTGGCAACAACCATTGGAGCCATATGATGGCTGATTTGGCGTGCAAATGGGTGGCTGGTGGCTCAAATGGCTGAATACCTGAACTCATTGCCGAACCTTTAGGTTTGGCTACCCTGAGGAACTTGGGTTTTGTTCTGATTTTTGCTACATGTACAAACAGAGTTAGTCATGCAACATTAGTCATTGCGCAAAAAAAATTGGAAGGGACTTGGAAAGACAGTTACTTTTAAGCGCAGCTGACTGTCTTACTGAGTCCTTGCCATTGCTGCTTTCAGCTGGTTGCCCCAGCCCATCTCGGGTGCAAAAATCCTCTCACTTGATTTTGGTTGTTAGTCATTTCTGCTTTATGTTCGGGCCAGCATCCGAAAGCAGGAGAATATTCTGGAACACTGCTCCGAAATCACCGCTTGACTGATCTTGCCAGCGCACGCAATCCTTTCTTCTTTTTTTTTGGCCATATTTGCAAAGCAGCTTTATCTACAATTATTTGTCACCACACATATAATGTTCCACACTCAATCGCCCGTATCTCATTCAAATCTTTGTGCAACCCCAGAGTGTTTAGTATGGATTGAACGAGAAAAACCCCCCGCATCGACCTATCTAGTTTTTTCGGCGATCCAAACATATCATACTAAACAAACAGTGAGTATATGGCCTAAAAAAGTAGATAAGCAGATGCGGGGTTTTTTTCTGGTTCGAACGGTGCCAGAAACATCGCAATATGGGAAGGTTTGCCTGAGCTATGAGAGATACAGTCTCGCTCAAGTCTGCTCAAGTGCGCTCCACATGTGTGTGGTGACGTCGCGATTCTCACGAGTTATGCAAATAATTGTAAGCGTCTTTGGTCCTATCCAACCCAATTGTTTTGGATCATAGAATTCACTCTTCAATTTGTGCCTATGGCATATGGTAGAAATAGCTACTGTAAGTATCTGCAGTTTTTGCAATGGTATGTAAATGCCAAGGGTGATTCTTTGTAATTGAAAAGCATGCAATCTGTTGAAATTTGTGTGTGTTGAAGAAGTCGATAAAGCCAGGCTGCCAGAGGACGTTGTGGCAGGAGGCAAGCAGGAGGTGTGTGTTGGCGCACCGCGTCACAGCTTGCTCCGGCTTGATCCATTGATCATTTTGTTTGCCTCCGACACTCTTGAGCTTCAACCTAAAGGTTCGGCGCCGCCTCGAAGAGGCCCAATCCTCAGTCATTTTCTGGTGAATTAACCAATTTGGAAATACTGGGGACTATATGCAGGCTGGCGAGCCCTTCCACACTTACGGTTAGCTGATGGGAGGCAAAAATATGTACATTTTGATTGAACTGGTGTTCTGGGATCAGGCTATAGTCCGTCGCGTATATTTTGTCTTTCTTTTTCCCGCTCTAAATTTACTGTAAGCATTCACATAAATCCCCAATGTACCAGAGAATGGAGGCTCCTCTTTCAGTCCGACGTTCGACAAGTTCCACTCTGCATTGAACCTTCAGTCCTTTTACTTTTACTTTTCGAGCTCTCACTGGCAGCCATTTGATCACGAAATTGTGAATTTTCAGTTCAAAAAAAATACTTGCGTAAACCCCTCAACAAACCAGAGAACGGAAAGGCCTGGTAGCGGACGGTTCCGCACCCACTCCTCTTCACTCCTCGAATGGCAAACCAATGAGGTGGGATCCCCCGTTCGACTCGGGATCAAGCTATGGACCAGCTGATAGTCTTCCTTTTTCCTGCTCTGAATTTAAGTAAGCATCGTATAACCCCTCAACAAACCAGAGAGCGGAAAGACCTGGTAGTAGACGGTTTCTGCACTCGCAATCAATAGTCCGGATACTGATCGCGAGTTGTCATTGTGAGATTCCCCCGTTCGACTCGGGCCTAGGTCGTACAATGGTCGGGCGTCGGCCTTTTTATTTTTCTCTTTCGTCCTCTTCCCGTCTTCACCTTCATTCCATTTCAATAATTCCAATTTATTCCACTCACTACGCTACATCCCTTCCTTCCTTCGCAATACATATGTATCCTATCCAGATCCGTAATTACACCCAGAAATAATAGACTATTATAGCTAACTATGAGACACGATCGATAACAAGTAGCGAGAGAAAAGATAGATAGACAATGGATGGGAAATAAAAAGAGAGGTGGGTTTTTTGTAGTCATGAAAGGTCATTACTTGGTTCTGTGCGCTGTACTCCGGCGCGAGTGGAGTCGGGAGCGGGTGGAGTCTAGAGAGCGGTGAGTGAGGGGAGGGAACGCCTACGGATCACTGCTTCCTCTTCACGCCCACTTGCTCCGCGAGGCCACCATACGCATGCGGCGCATATTCAAATGGCGTCGGCGTCGGCTCGCTCCCGCGTTGGAGTCGCCGGCTCCTCCTCATCATATGTGGGAGGTAACCCCCAAGCGCGGGGTACGGGCGTCGCGAGTCCGTCGTCATCATCTTCCTCACCGGCACACTCATCAGCGATGAAGGTCGCATTGTCATCCTCATCCTCATCCTGGTCGACCCATGCCTCCTCATCCTCATCCCCTCCCGCATATCCTCCTCCGCAAGCGAGCGCCAGCGGTGGAAGCGGCACCACGATTGGCCTCACCGCCGACACCGCGGAGGGCGAGAAGAGCCTCTTGACGGGCGAGCGGCGCTTCCCGCAGGGCGAAGATTTTGACGCTTTATGGAGGGGTACGAAGGAAGGGAGCGTCTTCACGGCAGCGCTGGGGAGGAGGGTGAGGAGTGTGAGCGGGAGACGGATGGGGGCGCTTGGGCTGGCGGCGGGGCAGGTGCTGACGGGGAAGACACGGACCTTGTCAGGCCCGGGGGCGATCGTGCGAGGGTGGAGTCATATGGCGTCGGGCTCGAGCCGCAATACCTTTACGACGAGCCGGGGAAGGAGATGAGGCCGCGGATGGTGTCGTTCTTGTCGAATGAGGCGAGGCGGGGGTTGGTAAGGACTGCAAAGGCGGCTGGCGTGGGCGCAGATGAGGGGAGTGGGACCGACACGGGTGTGCTTGGGGCGAGTACGGGTAGGTGGCCAGACAGAGATATGTGGCACGCGGGTATGCGGCTGGACGGTGGGCAAGCGCGGCGCCGGTGGCGGGGACGCGGGGATCGCGGCGACTGAAGGAATGGATGAAATGACGCGAGGTCATTCCATTCAGACTTGACGGAGCGGAACGAGTGAACCGTGAAAGAGAGTTTCTCAATGTCCACGACAAATCTACTCCTTGCATTTGCAAACGCACACTTGACAATAGCTTGATTCAAAACTTATAGCCGAAAGAGCAGCTGCAGAGTCTCCTCTTTGAAGCTTTCAGTTTTGACAATCGTTCCCGACGCTGGATTCTGTCGTTCGGAGACGGGGGGAGTTGAGCATCGTCCGACGCGATCGGCAGGCCACTGCCAATTAGACCTAAACATGCGGGCATTCGGACCGGTGGCTGTGCATGTGCGCCGCCTTGTTTTCTTCGTCAACTTCTTCCTCTGCTCCCGAACAAACATCGCAACGCGCGTCGCTCTTTTACTACAGATCTTTGTGCGGCTCTTTATCAATGTGGCTCATCTATGCGGCCAAGTTGGGGCAGACTCAGCTCTTGAACGGACGCTGGACAGTAGATCCTCACCCCGCCAACTCTTGTTCATCAAGCCACTAATGGCGTCCGCTGTACGCCTCCCCAACGAATCCTTCGCTCGGCACCCGTACACTCTTGAACCGCGGAATCCCTTTGCGCAGCGCGACTCTCACTCATGCGAATACGCTCTAATCCTGGAGTTATTCCTGGGTGGCCTATGCTGCACATTACTACTCCCGACGTCTCGGGAACGACTACGATCAGCATGGTGTTCTAGTAGATGTGGTGGCGTGTCTACGTCCATAAGTACCCGCTCAAACAACGTGCTTCTCACGCCCACAGTCTAAGCCCACAGCTCTTCTCTCTTTACCCCGCCACTTCAATTCCCATGGCACCATCGATTTTATACTGTCTGCTGCTTGAGATTCGCAACCGCTTGCCCTCTAGTCCCGTGCTCAACTATTTTTGACAACGCCGTTTAATATCCACTTCCATAAGTACTCGCCCAAACAACGTGCCTCTGACGCCCCCAGCAGCTCTTCCCTCTTCCCTCTGCCACTTCAATTCGCATGGCACCGTTACAAACATCGGGGCGTTGTACGTGGTCCGACACAGTGTCCCTTCTCAAGTTGACATGTAATCTTTCCAGTTTGTGCCCCCGACGCTGATATCACGATCTTATCGTCGGACGGCGTCCTCTTCAAGCTTCATCGCAAGAATCTCGAGGTCCACTCAGACATATTCGCCAACGCGGCGAATGCGACTGATGCTGAAAACGATGGCGACAAGCATGTCGAGCTTTCAGAAAGCGCTGCTGTGCTCGATCTCTTGTTCCAGTACATGTACCGTCAGCCGCAGCCTAATCTGCAGCTCGTGGAGTTCCCAATTTTCGCAGGATTGGCGGAGGCAGTAGAGAAATATGTGGTGTACTCTGCATTACCTGCGACAATGGGTAAAATGAAGTGCGTCTCTTCCTCAAATCCTATGGATCAGCTTTGAACTCAATCCAGGGAGTATGTCTCGAAACATCCTCTTCACGTTCTCGATTATGCGGCAAAGCATGACCACAAGGAGCTCGCCAACGAGGCAGCGCGCCTAAGCATTGGTCTTCCCATGTCCCAGGCCATGGCGGCCTTGGCCACAGATACCTTCATTAAATGGGTTTGAATCATCTCACTGTCTGTCCGCCCAAGCTTAGTCATTTTCCAGACATATTTCTACGACCAATGGCATGAAAATGCAAGGAAGACCATTCGCTACATCTTGATTGTCTCAAACGCTACCTTGAACGATAGTTCTCCGGCAGTCATGTGCGCTGGTGATCCCACTTTGTGGTACAAATACCGGAATGACTTGAATCTCGTCGACCGACGGCCCCGCCACGTGCTTGCGCAATTTGATACCCCGAAGGCAGACTTGAACTTCTTGGACACTGAGTTCATGCCCATGAAGTGATCAGTGCGCCCATGTCGCCCACGTCGAGAAATATTTAACTACTTGTCAATCGGTATCAGCGTCCGAATTCGAAACATCCACATTTTATTGTTAGAAGATGTGTGTCCTTTCAATCGTTCAGAATCGGAAAGGAGCAACGACGTGGGTCCCGAGAGAACCGCCCACGTTCATATATCACTTCATCGGAC
Source organism: Mycena capillaripes (assembly GCA_029204075.1). NCBI lineage: Eukaryota > Fungi > Basidiomycota > Agaricomycetes > Agaricales > Mycenaceae > Mycena > Mycena capillaripes. Next base: position 3,845,847 of record JARHKZ010000001.1, read on the forward strand.
TATGCCTAGTGTGCGGCTTTGTCTCCGTTTCGACCTCGTATATTTATAAGTACCGTTCGCGGCCGAAAACTTGCTTTACAGGAAAAACCAATTTAGGTTACGATTCAGTTGAGATGACGAATAAAAAAGATTCGTGAGCATCGATTGTCTGAGGAACGAGGACTCTGGCTTGGGCTATTGATCGGTATAATTCGATTTCGATTTTCAATTGGTTCGCAGCCTTCATCTAGTCTCTCATAGACAGATGCTACAACAATGTGGTGCTCGTACCTCGCATGTTGTAGCCTTCATCTTGTAGTTTCAGACAACACCTCGCATTCGCGTGAAGAAAATTAAATAAAGGAAATTATCATCATTCCAAGGGGATCCTGAGGGAGGCAGCGCACATGCTCCAGATCGAACGGATAATGATAGCCTCTTTTTATTTTTTCCTCTTGCGTTCCGCGCCCTTTGCGGTCGTTTTATTTCCCAAGCCTCCATTTGATCACGGCAAATTACATTTTCAGCTCAAAAAATATTCGCATTAACCAAATTTCCACTCACACAAAGCAGTGTTAACGTCAGAAAAAGGCCTTTTAGCGCACGGTTCCGCACCCACTCCACTCCTCCAATGGCCAACCAATGAGGTGGCCACGTGGGATCCCCCGTTCGACTCGGGGTCAGGCTATGACCAGGCGAGTCTCGTCTTTCTTTTTTCCCTGCGCACGTAGCTTCCTCGGTCGTCCGTTTTGACGGACATGGCAACAATCACTATTCCGAAACCCCGCTGATAACGCGATGTCGACACCGTGCTCTTGCCATTGACCCAAATTCGGAGTCCATTGAGGCCGAGAAGAAAAAGTCGGCAGACCTTGTAGAACGCATTCTCCTCATCCGTGGATCCGAACGAACGCTGTTTCATTTGCAGGATGATTCGACTCAAACCCAGGCTATAAACGAACGGGGTTGAACCTCTTTTTATTTCCGCTCATTTTCTAGCCAACTTATCAGTGCTCACACAGCCTTCAGGATCATAACATATTTCAACAGCTTCTCATCTCCGGCTGGTGCGTTCTCAGCACCAGTCGAACTGCCACCATTTCTCTATCTCTTGATTCGAAACACTCACAAAACAACCCACAAAACAACACAAAGAAAGCCTGGTGGCGGACGGTCTGCACCCCCCACCAAGACTCAGGAGAAAATTCTTGTCTCCCTCAACGCGGGACATGGTGTTGCGTCGTGCACTACAGAGACTTACTTAATGCTTCCTTATCGCTCATTTCTTCTTATAAAACACGACAATCATTTGGCTGGAATATTCTGTGAGCCATGAAATCTGCTGATGCTGCTGGAGATAGGTTCCAGATTCATCGCACAGCATGGCAGAGGGCCGCGAAAGTCCCTAATAATGATGTTGGTATGTGAGATGTAATATAGGGCAATTCTGGAACTTGAGCCAAAAAAAGTTTTGCGAACCTGAAAAGTTTTCCCAAATTCGATTTTGCAACATCCGGAACAAGATAGCACCCAAGTTGTTAGGCTGATTTTTGAATAAAAGTTGGTTGTGTTCTAAATTGAACCCAAATCATGACCTCTGAGATTCGCGGCGCCTGTGCTGCCGGATTTACACCGATCGCTCTTATTCCAGAAGATCACCAAAGTACTATCGGACTTTGCGAAGTCGTGACAGATTTATTTCCAGAAACTACTTGAAGTGTTCGCCACACGGCTCGAATTTCCTTTAGTGCAGACACACGACCTAGAAATTATCCGGCGCCGGCCCATCGATACCCGTGCAGTTCATCGAGGTCTCTATGACTGTCTGCTTTAGATTTTTGATCAACAAGAGGTCCGCGCTAGAAAGTATTTCACCTCAGTCACGTCAAACGAAGAAAGCAAGCGGGAACACGGCGTACTGCGAGGTGACATCATCTGCGTCGTCGTCGTCATCGCCGCCGGGCAGCTCGATATCGAGGTTCTCCAGCAGGTCGTCCATCTCGGCAGAATCCTACATCCCGTTCCACTCTAATCAGCCCTGACCAAAATCAATCGAATCGAACACAGCGCACCCAAACAACCAATATCGCCTGCGTGCTGTTCTTCGCGTACTTCGTCAGCGTATTGCCTACACAGGCGTCGGATGCATCATCGCCTGTCCCGCAGTGGCTGTCCGGCACGAGCCCCAGGGACGCGGCGAGCGGCGCGGCGGTGTCGTTCGCGGGCATGCACGCGCCGGTCTTGTTGTTCGGCTTGCAAACGATGATGAGGCCCAGGTTCAAATCGGCAAAGATCTTGTATGTGGAAAAATTACACATGAAAGGTCAGCGCGTTCCAGTTAGTGGTGGTTGAGATGCAGAGGACAAACCGGAGGGATGCAGTCCTGCGCCCTCTGCAACCCGATGGGAGTCAGGCCCGGTCGATCCAAGGACGGAGTCTCCGCGTTGGTGATAATGTAGAGCGTATTATTTATCGAAACGGCGAGAGCCGGCGAGAGGAAGGCGAGAGTGGATAGTAGGGCGGTAATAAGCATTTTGATTTGGGGGATGGAAGTGGAGGTGGCGGAGAAGGTTCAATCGTGTGCGCGGTTTTTAAGGAGCTGCAGAGTCTGAAGGCGGGGCCCCTTGTGGAATATCTTGGCACATCCAGGCTCTTTCCTGCGCCCGAAGGGCTTCTACTGCCTCAGCCCGCCGGTCACCGCCTTTCTTGGAGCATTACCACATGCACAGCTGCGCTGATTTGGTGCCGAGCAGGATTCGATGTTTCACCCTGGACTGTTTCGTGGAGTTATCTCTAAAGTCCACTTTTACAACCCAATTTTAGAACCGTTTGAGGTGTCGGTTTGGGTATTTGCGTCCCATTCCATTCTATCGCCGCGCATCACGCACTGTTCTCACAACTCCGCAAAGGGAAATGATAGTCGGAGAGCCGCAGCGCAGTCGTAAGTAATATCTACCGATTGAAAAGCGATTGATTGTGGCTAGTATCCAGCATTGCCTTGGCTCAAGACATATAAATGGAATTTGATTAAAATCTTTAAATGAGTGGCAGACGCCGCAAGTAAGCGGGAAAAGGACACTGCGATAGTCTCCCCTGGACAGACGCTTCAACAATTTTGAGTTCGTACCTCGCTTGTTGAAATTGTGAGAAGCATCCAGTCCCCGTATGCGTTTTGAACCTGAATGAGACCTCTTCTGCCTCATGAGTAGAGATTCAACAAGGGGGTTACGAAGGTACGCTTCCGTTGCCAGGTTGATCTGCCACCTCTCCTCTAGTTCAGAGTCGGTGTACTTGACCGGGAATCGGTCTCTACTCTTCGAAAGATAACTCCGCCAACGCTCAATGGCGTCAAGAGATGGATCACGAAATGTCTGAGGAGTCGTGAGCAATTGCTCTGTCATGGGAAGACGATGGCGGGTTGTCTTGGGACTCACTTCTAGCCACTGAATAACGTCGTGAAAATCAATTGGACAGAGAAGACTAGACTTTAAATAGTCGTTAAATATGTTCCAAGGCGGGACAAATTCCCGGACTTCAGTCAGAAGCTCCGGGCTCGAATGTGGAGAAGATCTAACGTGCCGACCCCCATTCCGGAAATAGAACTGCGCCTCTTGGCGAAAGAATTCCGAAATGAGTTCTGTGAGATATAAAAACTCCGCAATCGGCAGCACTTGTAGTAGCATGGATACTTACCAAAAACTCAAAGGGTAAGTTGCCACGGCCGATTCGGTGAATTAAGCCAATGAATCCCCGAGCCAAGTCTTTGGACGTGAGGGCTCCAGAGTCTACTACGCAGCAAAGTGTGGATAAGATTATGAGCATTGTGGAAACTTTTCGATAACTCCCGTTGACGATTGGGCGCAATGCACAGATGGCGTCTCGCATATCGTCCCACGACAAATCCAACAAATGCGGACATGGACCAATCCACATGAAAAGGGTGTTTGGAAGCTCTTTTTGGCGTCAAGTAGTCGTCTGGCCTGCAAGATGCGAAGCATTTGAGGATGCTGAGACAAAATTTGGTGGCAAACTCCATATAATCCGGGCTCGGCTATTGTTTCGGGAGAAGGACTTGGGCGATGGCGACAAGATTTCACGGTCAGTCACCACAGGATGCAGAATTCTACCATCCTCTCTTGTCTCCTGGTGCACGAAACCTCAGTATAGCACAGGAAACGGTAATCTTTCCACCGCTGAATTAAATCTTCAGGTGGAGGGTGAATGGCCTGCTCGTTGACGTGTTTGTGCATGTCAGGAATCATCGAGGAGATGGGAGAAACACACCTTCAGCCAATCTAAAAAATCCTCTGTTTGTTTGAGAAATTCCGCGGTAATGGAATGCCACCATAGAAAATCAGGACTGAAAAGTCGAATGAGCGGTACTAGCCCCGCGGCAGGTGGAAGCGAGGTGATGTATTTGCACCACTGCCTTCTCAGACCCTCTTCCCTGGACGAGAAAGCACCCAATTAACAATTTGAAAGAGGTTTTCGGAAACTGATAGCACCTACCAAGTGACAAAAGGCCCAATATGCTTGCGATTGTCTTATGAAATACTCTCAGAATCGAGGAAGCCAACCTCGTGTGGTGGTGTGACCCAAAAAATCGAGGAATGACACATGATGCACATGAATCACACTAGGGACAGTCAGAGTAGATGCTTCAGTGGTGCTTAAGCTGATGCTTCACGAGTGCTTCAGGATTTATCAAAACGTGGGAAAAGCGTCGAAATGTTGAAGCACATTCGAAGCGTCGAAGCGCCTCCAGAGGCGCTTCGACATGCTTCAGATGTGCTTCAGCATGTCGCTTCAGAGCTGATGCTCATCAGCAATAAATCATTGTACCTGAAGTACATCTGAAGTACCTCTGAAGCGCAATTCAAAATGGGACGGTCAGAGCCACAAGTGCTTATGCCACGCTTATGCTCGAAAAATAATTCCTTAAGCACTTTTGAAGCACATGGCTGAAGCACCGTCGAAAGCCTCTACTCTGACTGTCCCTACTGTCTTGGGATATTTTTAGGACAGAGTGCAGGCCACGGAGGGTTAATAAGACATCTCCATCCTTTAAATCCAGAAGTTGGTCGATTCCGAGGGACGCAATCGGAGGTTTGCGACTTCACATAGGATATCACAAAGTTTGGTGCAAGATTGTGCCGGTACCTCGAAAAGAATTTGGATATATAGCTGGTCGAGAGTTTCGAATGGTGAATCGAAATTGTTGAGAGCAAAGTTTTGGATCACTTCCAGTCTCTCAGTGACGGAAATTTTTGTCATCAACAAACTTGATCACCGTAGCCGGGTGGATGAAATGGCCCGATGACTTCTCCACCAAGGTTTCCAGAACATCGATCGGGGGCCAAGGTGTCGGTATATCCCCCATAGAATTGGGATGTTCACGATGGATGCAGGGAAGCTCATCCCTCCGGACATAATCAAATGACTGCTCCATATTGAGATGAAAAAATAGCCCATAGAAGGAAGGGTCCTCGAATTTTTCTCGGATGTGCGATTCTGGTCGACTGGAAATCATAAATTTGAACCGCAGTACTTCCAGTTGAGCACTGTGTTGTTCGCACTCATCTAGACCGTCGATGAGACGATCAGCTCGTGGAGTTGGTCATCCATGTGTCTTGCAACGACAGATGGATCATCTTTAATCGCCCTTGAAATGAAGGGTTCGAGCTTGCGAATATGAATCGCAAGCTAATAGGCAAGGGTTGCGAACAGAAATTTGGTGTTTCCTCGAGTCCTATGCCCGCGCTTGAGAAAGAAGCTGCCTCCGAAATATCCTTCAGCTTTTAACCGCTGAATTAGCCCCTGCATAATTGCGGATTTCCCAGCTCCGGCAGGTCCATGCAGCCAATGAATCCGGTGGGTTGGGTGGTTTCTTCGGTCGCCCATCCATACAGGCCGTCGAGGATTTCTGTACATGTTTCTGGATGACATCTGGGCTGTGGAAAGCTCTCTACTGAGTTGTACAGCGCTTCTAGAGCAACTGCGCGATGCAGAACGACAATGCTGGGATTACCATGGTGGTGGTTTTGATTGACACTCTCCATCAGGAAAATGCAAAGTTGCCGGATAGCTCCACATAGTCCCACATAGTTGATATAGCGGCCATAGCAAAAGGCCCACTCTGAGAGAAAGGTGGGGGGTGGGTGTTGAAATTCATAGCCCGTCATAGCCCACCATAGCACAGGTATTGTCTATCATAGTGGCCATAACCATACCGCTCATAGCAGCTCATAGTCATAGTTGATAAAATAATAGTATTAAAAAGATGGCACTGCACAATCTATTACTCAAACAACCTTTTAGTTCATTAGATTTCGGATTGACCTTATTTCCTATAACTGACTGTAGTGGATGTATTATTGTATTGACTTGATTTGTGACGAATGTATTGGAACGTGTTGTCTACAGGGTTCGAACGCGCGACCTTCTGGTTTTGGCAAAATATAAAGTAAGGTGATATAACAAGTACACTATATAAAAGGATGTTTCTGATCACTACATGAGGTAGGTGGAAGGGTCCAGCCATAATAAGCAACTCAAAAGACTTGTGTCTGAAAAAGTATTTCGCGTTTTGCGGGCTAACGAAGCTATCGATTGTAAAATTGCCTTAGACACTTCTTGTAGAGCTCAATGAGCTCTACAACTTTGGTGTGGTGTATATTTTTGGATGGATGTATAAGGTTTTTGAAAAAGCAACATTTTAAATAGATCTCCATAGTACGCAAAAAGATGGATTGGTATTCATAGACAACGATAGTGGAGACCAAATTCTATAGACCATCATAGCTTGTCATAGTATGATATAGTGCCTTAAGTCACTCTCATAGCTCGTCATAGACTATCATAGCCCCACATAGCTGCCTATCTGTCTATGACGCAACTTTGCGTTTTCCTGATGTCCGCAGTTATGAAAGTTCCGCCAAGTATGGGTCGTTTGGGGATTGGGGGATAATATGAGTGAGAGATATGCAGAGACGCTGGATGGGATTCGCGTTGCAATGAATCGAGTGCGTCATCCGAGATATCGGGAATGGAGGGCTGAAGTTCGGGAACGGAGCTGGGTTCTGTAGGTGAATCCGACAAAAGGGACGCAGACTTGGACGCAGAGGGTTGTGAATGGGAATGCGGTAAGCTCTGTCGGGAAGAAAATGACTGCAGGTGATCTCCAGAATCAGACAATCTTTCTGTTAAAGGACGTGGGCGAGAAGCAAGATCTGCGCACTATGAGCCCAGGAAATTATCGATACAAGGGCGAGCCCACCATAGGGTAAGTGGCCCGTTCGCAAAGTATTTTGGTGGTTTCTCAGGACTCCTGACAACTCACGGCCGGAGCCTTCACCCCATCCCTGCTCATCCTCCTCCCCTTCCACAGAAGTCGAGCCTTCGTGAGCCGACGGACCACCACTGTACAAAGTATGCTGACTCGTCAGGTGCTGGTGGTTCTGTAGATTCACGCCGCCAGAAATGTTGTAGAATGTTCCGCCTTCAAAATAAAAACCAGCGCTGTTACTGAACATTGACGGTGGTTTATATGGAATAGCAGACGACGAGCACGCGGGACGTCGGGGGGAATATATGGACACCTGTATCGTGGCAGTGCAAAACCGCAGCTGCAAAGGCTGTTGTCAACCGCACATCAACATGTGGATGCCAGAAACGCTGTAGAACACTCTGCCGTTAAATCAGAAACCAGAATAGAAATTTTTGGCTCGTGTATTATGTCTGTGGACGGAGCAAAAGAATCAAATTTTCAAGTTGCAGAAAAAGGGAGAAAGAGAGAATTCAAAGGGAGATCTGATGTGCTAACAGCAATTTTATTTCAAGGATTTTGGAGTATCAAACTCACTCCAAGTTGCACTACAGCACGATTTACAATCTTGATTAATTGTCCATATTCAGTAATTCGCACGAATTCAAGGGGTATCGCGCTCGGGGATACCTCTCAAAGCGACTCGACATAAGCACAGCGAATGGAATTCAAGATATTTATAACTTTCTCGTAACAGGCTCGACGCGCGCGCGTCCTTCTTCGACTGTTCTTTCCCACTCTCCTGTGCCCTCCTTTCTTCCATGCTGGACTGCTGGAATCCAAACAAAAAGCCGGAGGCTTACAAGACCAACCAAACCTGTGGCACAAAATTACAGTGTTGTTCAAACTAGTGCCACAATCCTCCAGTCCTGGCAAACCGCAATACACGATCTTGCAGTTCGTGATTTTTGAACCTGAGAAACATGTGCATACAGTTTGACCAGTTAAAACACTTGCCGTGCTCCATGTCAAGCTTTTACCGTGTCCATTCTCTCGGATGATGATAAAAAACCCCCGGTTTGAGCTCTTCACTTCCCTTCGTATTCATCCTATTGACTACACTCCGTCTGCAACTGGTTTAGAATATGAATTAGATTGAACAATGAACACAAAAATTAGGCTGCGCTGATGAAATAATTTAAATAAGCACCGTATCATAGTTGTGCGCTTAAGAAACATCAGGTGGAAAAAATGGCAGTTATTAGGCAGTAGCATGCAATAAACATTCACAAAAGCAACTCCATGCCAATCAGTGTTGCGGTGACCCCGGGTCATGACCCCTGGTCAAGAGGCAAGAGTCAGCTACCCTCAAGTTGACCAGACCTGACCCCGGGGTCACCCAGGGGGTCAGGTCATTGGACCGATTTTTTTGATTTGCAGTAAGTAGAATACAGACCTGTACACTAAAACTAAGCATCGTCGACCACGATTTCGTCCGGCCCCCCTTTTCCGGGGCTATCCTCCTCAAACTCCTCCATTATGTTGTTTAAATCTGGTGTTCCATCCACCTGGTAGGACAGCAACGACCCGCCCCACGTCGAAACAGTGCTTATCGAATTTTCGGTAAAGATCTTGTTGAGCTCGTAGAGCTCCGTGGTGCCAAAATGGAGTCCAATGGCTGGCCGACGGATGACCAGCGCAATTTCGGGCTCGGGGGTGTCATCTTCGCCTGCGTCGCCGTCATTTGGAAGCTCATTGAGATGACGTGTGAGTTCCGCAACAGTCCCGTTAGCAGGCTCATCCTCGACGTCTGGAATGAGGTTGTCTGCGCCTGATTTAACGTCGGCCCGGAGCTGGATAAATGGAATGTGGCGGCGCTTCCGCTGCTTTGAGGAAGGGAAAGTCTCGAGGATGTGGCGTTGGATGATGAGGGACTTGTGCGCACGCTCTGGGTTGAGGAGATTACGTGTTTTGTCGCTGTATGTTCGGCCGAGGACACTGAATGCTCGCTCGTTGCCCCCCGAGTTGGCTACCATCGCAAGGATGCGTTGGGCCATCAGTGCGAGCTCGCCCTTAACCCCGCGCCAGACTGAGTTCATGAGAGCGAGTGAGTCCTGTTTTCAAAGTCAAAGAAAGCTTATCAATGCGGAACGTAAAAACATACCTCGTTCTTGAACATATGTTTAAACTCATCAAGCGCCATCTTCTCGCTTGAATACCGTCCCACGCCGTCGTAGTAATCGAGGTATTGCTCGAAAAGTGTGGAAGGAACAGCCGAGTCTTCTCCAACTTTAAATATCCGGGTATACACACGCTTCACAACATGGTACAGCCCGATGCGGCTCAGAGAGTGGATTTCGTCGTTGAAGAAGAATGCGCGGAGAAATGGATTGAAGAAGACCGCCAGAATGTAGAAATCTTGATCGTGTTTTAATGCCCTCCAGCGCTTGAAGAGGCTCGCGCAAATAACGGTATTATGAGCAGCACAGTCAAAGGTTTTGTTATCGGTCGAGTACCGGTGATGCAAGATGGCGAGAGTGACGAGGACAAGGTCAAGGCGAGTGTTGGCTCCTTGAGTGACATTTGACGCCACAGCGAGCGGTGTAAGATACCGTGATAATCTGCCGAACTGGTGAGCGCACCAATCAGGGAAGTAAACCGAGAACAAACCGATGTACACCTGTCCAAAAGGGACCCATCTTCCCCGAGTCGATTATCGCTATAACCTCGGCAGCTTTTTCCCGTGCCTCTTCGTCATCCCCGCCCGCGCTCTCTAATTCTTCTAAACGGTGGTTTATCAAATCCAAAAGAGCACCTTGTAGCTCAACAAGACGTCGCACGGACATCGCGTGAGTACCCCATCGTGTGATACCTGCGCGTACAAATCGCTTCAGCCGCTCCCACTTCTGCCCGGGTGGCCGTTTCTCGTTGACAATCTGCTGCTCCTCAAGGAGCACGAGAAGAGCACGCTTATGAGATGAAAACCAATTAATGATCTTGAGGTAGTTGGCGAGTATTTCTGTCACTCCCGAGCAGCCGATATATTCTTTGACAACGAGATTAATCTAAAGCCCTGTTAGTTTGGGAGCAATCCGAGCCACTTGTAGTACATACCTGATGAGCCCAGCAAGGAATTGTGAGTATCCACGGCATGAGATTCAGTAAAAGCGGGCGTAAACCCCGTGAATCGCCGCCCGAGTCGCAGCAAAATGCGACAAGGATGACGCCCAGCACTGTAGTGAGATACACGATGTCTGCCATGACATGGGTGAGCAGATTTGCGGACGTCTTTCTCTCCTTTGTTGTGATGTGAATCTGAACTGGAATCTCCTGAAAATAAAATGAGCATGCACTGCAAGTCGCAAGCTGAACTATTTAAAACTCACCTTTCCTTTAACATTGCAGGAAACCTGCTGAACCGCGTCGTGCTTGGTGCTCCAGCCATCAACAGAACCCGTCGCAAGCTCGCCCTTCATCTCGGAAATTCGACCGGCTTCGATGGAGCGCACCTCTGAGTCCAAAATGCGCCCAGAGAGTGCATCACGCCCAGGGACGTGCGCCCCGGGCACCCACTTCTCGAAAAAGTGGTGCACAAACGGATGCTCGACGGAATTAAATGATGCATTGAGGGAGGTCCAGAATTTGAGGATATCTGTTTCAAAATCTTCCTGGTGATTTTTTTTGAAGCGCTTGGCCCCGGCCACCAACTCGAACTTCGCCTGTCGTTTATTATTGTTATTGACGACAGCCTGGGACGTGGAGGCCGTTGTCGGTGTCATGCCGTTATCGGAACTGACTCGTCCCTCTCCGCGGCGTCGAGCTTCTGTTTCCATTTGGCATCAACGGACTCGCACTCCCGAATGTGCCTGCTGAGATATATTATTTTGCCGCAGAAGGGCTTCACGGCATCTTTCGCTAAGCAGAACTAAGGAAACAGGTCAAATATAAACCGTGGGGACGTACCAAGCTCATGGAGTTTGCTAGCCGGTAACGCGTCTCGAGGCTGTACCACCCCGCGACGGACTTTTTCAGCCTGCTCTTCCATCAGCTTCGCTTCCGCCAGCGCGACCTCTCCGCGGCATCGAGCTTCTTTGTGATGCTTGTCGTTCTTGTAGAGTTTCCCCTTCAAAAAAGCCCCCCAACGCCAGTCCTCCACTCCGGACTTCTTCTTGGATGCCATAACTTGGGCCGCGTCGCGATGCGCTGCGAATGGACGTATATGAAAAAAGATTGATTGGCTGATGGGGCACGTGCTACTAGCTAATTAGGCGCTTGACCCGACCTGACCTCCCCGAGCCGAGGTTGACTGACCTGACCCGACCACTGACCCAGAGGTCAGGTCAAGTACCTGACCTGACCTTCGCAACACTGATGCCAATGAAATCCTAAAAATTTTCGGGAGACGATGGCGATTTGAAAGCGGGGTTTCTGTGTACACCGGGATACTTCCTGGAAACCGGCGTTCATGAGTTGGACCGTGCCGTGTAATGCTACCTACCGGCTCGGTTACGGTGTTAGTTGGATCAATTTCCCATATAAGGGTGAAACCGAATCCGGTTTCACCCTTATATGGGTGAAACCGAATGGGGTTTCATCCCCTTTCGACCAACCGAATGGGGGATGATACACGTGAACTTCTAATTACATAAGTTTTTAATTCAGGGCTCAAGTACGGTTTTGCCTCGTTCTCACTCAGTTTTGAATATTTTTATTAGCTCTAAGTTGGTGACTGATCATGATCACAATTGTTACAGTATATAAGTGACTTAAATTTATTCAAAAAGCTCCTTTCAGTCAATTTCACATACAAAAGAAATGTTGTCTATTTAATTTGGATTGCCCTTCAGCCTGATAAACTCCAAGTACCGCCGCCACAAGGAAGCTCTGGTTGTACTGCACTTCTTCCCTCACAGTTTGATTGGTTGCAGTCCCTGCAAGAATTTTTGCAGAGGGTTTTTCGAATACTCCCTTTGCAGATGTCTTGACTACATTTGAGGCATGCACGCTTTGCTCTCTTCGCTGGTCCATCAGCGATAAACATGTCAGCTGTCCCCTCTCTTCTCTTCTTTGATCTAGTCTCCTCCGGAGCTGAGAAGGAAGTAAATGGAGTGACATTTGACATAGCTGTAGCCTGGTCTGCCTGGACTCTGAAGTCTTGACCTGAAAAATTGCTGCTGGAGATAGAGTTTGTGTTATCCACAAAGTTATCTGCAAATGTGGCTAGGCTTTTCATTTGAGCCTCTGTGGGCCAAGAGAGCTGGGAAATATCTTGCTCAGAATATGTGGGAGCATAATTTGACAACTCTGGAACGAAAGTGTCATCTTCAGTTGTTGGTGACTGATGGACATCGAATGTGGACTGCACTGGGTATTGAGGCTCAAAGAAAATACTGGCCTCTGGTTGACCTGTTGGCCAAGGTCCAGCCAAATTAAGCCCAGTAGCTGAGAGGCCGATTGCCGGCACTTCTGAGATATGATTTGGCACCGGAACTATAATATCATTTCCAGTTGTTTGTGTTTGAGAGATACGGAATGTGGAATGGTGTTGTGGTTGAATTATGGGAAGCTGCACAGGCAGAGGTTGAGCTGTTGCCAAACGTCCAGTCAAGGTGGGTGTATTTTTTTGAAGTGGAATTGCAGCTGGAGAATAGGCTTCTGAAACACGATCATTACTGCGCAATCTTTGCTGTAGTTGTTTGACCTCAGGCAATATCTGGGCAATTGAACTTTTTTCATTTGCATAGCGTAACCATTTGCGATGATATGACTGAAGATGGCTTTCGAGCTGTTTCATCAAGTAAGAAGGACAGCAAGGTCTAATTGTACTAAACACACCTTATAAAAAATTGTCTTGCCATCTGCTTTACTATTCCATTCTCGAGCCCCCTCTTTAAAATCTGGTAGCCGGTTGGAAACATTGAAGGGAGGGAATTCTTGCATCATTTTGGTGAAAAGGGCCTTCTCTTCGTTTGAATGTATAGCTATAACTGCATACTTAGCTCCCTGTTGTGCTGCAAGATATACATGCTTGTACACTGAATCAGCAGATGGATTGTGACAAAGAATTCCTGCTGCATCTCTGGTCTTCTCTGGAAGAGGCAAGATCCCAACTCTTTCATTTCCTTGTATGTAGAGATCACCATTAATCCAGCCCCGAAGGACTGGTGCATTTGGGACTAAATATCGAGCTGATTCCAGTGAAAGTTGCAGACAATTCAAAATTTCAACATTATAATGTCCTTGATACATTTTCCCACTGCGATTGAGAGTTCCAACAACAAGGTTGTGAACAAATACATAGTCCCGTATACGAGCAGCTGCATGTCGAATTGATGTCCCAGACTTTGGCATTCGGTCTTTTAGATTTTTATGTATAGAGCCTTCTGCATTGTTGGTCCCGCGAGGACAGCGATATATAGGAAGATTTGTTTTGGCTTCAATATACATTTGATAATACAGCTGAACACCAGGAGGATCTGACAATAGTCCTAGCTGGATGGCTTTGAGCACATTTTTTGCATCGTGCCAAGCTTGTGCATTGAACAAAGGCAGTGTGGTTTTCGAATCTTTCTGATGTCCAAACAGCTCGTAAACTGCACGGACAGCACTGTGCAGTTTGTCTGGGGGTGGAACAGTCCTTCTGCAATGGCGCCAAAGCCATCGGGCATTTCGTCTTATTTGTTCATCCCATGATGAGCCCTGGCGCCTCAGGTAGGCTTCAATGCGAGCTTTGTCTTCCTCATTTGGAATCAAGATAGCATCCCGCAAGGCAATGCCAAACAACCTGCGCATTCCATGCTCTTTGGAGACTCTGACACGGGCCATTGCATGCCATATATCCATGATGACACGACTTCGAATCTCTAAGGACCACGTAGAAAATTCAGGATCATTGAGGTGGTCTATGGATTTCTCTGATGCAGTTAGATCTTCATCATTGGCATTAAAGACATTTGAATCAAGCTCCGAAGGTGGACCATCTATTTCATTCACCCAACTTGCGGCAATATCAGCAACTTCAGCAGACCCATGATTGAAAAAATCTAGCAGTGCTTTCATCTCGGCTTCTGGAATAGTTGGAAGGCAAGTTTGTTCTGCTATCTCAACTTGGACAGCTGGTGGAATTCCTTGGACTGGGTTTTGCAATGACTCTGGGATACGAGTGAAAACCTTATTGCGTGCATATACAATATCAAATGGAACAGGCCCAAATGATTCAAGTGCCTTTTTGTTGTGTAGAGGCACAAGGGCACCAGGCACAATTACTTCAGAGACTGTTATTCGAACTCGGGTTTTTGTGACAGGTGAACCACCTGCTGGAAACCCGGTGGTTATCTCTGAAATGCTTCCATGTGCAATCAACTGGTCATCAGTATTATGTATGGACACCAAGGTTCCAGGGAGATCAGTCTGAGATATTCGCCCAGGCAGTGGGGTCTTCACAAGGCGATCATAGATATACAAAGAAGCTAAGGCATCCAAGGCAGCATATTTCTTTTGAGCATCACTTAATGGGTTCTTGTCCCAATTTGTGCTAATCCTGACTTTGTTTTTATCTCTGTCTACCACTTCCTTGTCCAGTTTTTTGCCCAGGATGCGAGCACAAAGATCTGCCAGCCCCATTCGTGCATCAGAAATAACTCGAGCCTCCTTGGCCAGTTTTGCTATATCTACTGCTCCTTGAAATGAACCAGATGCTGATTTTGTCTCTTTCTCTAGACGAAATAAATCTTGCTTAACAGCACGTCCAACCTTAAGAATTTGGGCTGTAGAGAGAAAGGCAACCAATGCCTGCGGAAGTTTGCCATTGAAATGCCCAATTTGGAATATATTGACCCAGTTTTTATATGCAATTTGGATGATCGCTGTGGGATGACTGGCTCTTGACATACTGTCAACATTCCACTCTGCATCAAATCCAATGATAAGTTTGTCTTCTGGATTTTCAGTATTCAAATCATGCATGATCTTTGCAATCTCGCTTTCAATAAGTGCGGCATCTCGACTGACCCGGATATCCACATTGTCAGGTAAATCAAAGGTTCCCATCCCAGGGTATTTTTCAACAGGGACAACATCTTTGGTAAGAGATGGGAAGATACCCTCCAAGAATGGTTTATCAGCAGAAGGATTGTCTGTGAATATAACTTCTGGTTGGGACAGTCCATAGAGGTCAAGGTTCTTTTGGACCTTCTGCAACTCAGATTCAAATTCTGCATGTGAACTTGTAGCCACAAAAGCGAGTAGCCGAGCCTCCCCATGTTCATTAGTCAGAGTTATTGTTGCGGAGAATACTGATTCCCCATTGATCTTCATGATCTGCTTGGTTGTCTTATAATGGTGATCCATTGCTCCAGTACGCAAACTCTTCATAGCAGCTTGTTGATCCATTGCTGGGCCATGCTCCTCTATGTATGTGTTGTACATCATGTTAAGCCAAGAACTACTGGGAACAAATCCGCTGTATCCAGCTGGGTCATCGAAGCTGCTGAACTCTGTAAAAACTGGCTCCCTCTCTGTTTTTTCTGGATAAGCTTTTGCCCAGGCCTGCACTCCGTCCAGGTATTGTGCATGTAATTTGTCAAAATGCAGTCTATGTAGAACCTGAAGACTGTTGGAGAACTGTTTAGATCCTAATCCATATTGGAAGATTGTCCGCATCATTTCAAATACAGGCTTGGACATTGCACCCCGATGGCTCAGATAGGCAGGGAACTCATCAAGAAGCTGGGCTGGAAGAGTCTTCATGATCCTGGGGTCCCAGCTATTGAAGGTCACAGTGCTCTTTTGAGTCTTTGATTTGCAATGGGTACAGTGATACCGCCGTCCCACCATATAGAAACAATTATGCATATCAACAACTCGACGGGGCCGTGTGTATCCATGATAATTGAGTTTAGCACCGCAGTTTGGGCATTTAATATCCACAAAGTAAGCAGGATCCCAGTAAAACATCTGTGCATTGTACATTGCCTCTGCTGTAGGCTTCAATACATTCCCTTTAGACTGGAGAACTCCCCCAAGGAGAAATATATTGGCCTTCTGTGGCACCCAGAATGACTCGTGAACTTGGTATTGTTTGTCAGACTTGAGCTTAAATCGTTCATATGCGTCTTTGACAAAGGGCGGCAGAGGAGCTCGTGTTTGCCTAGATTCCTCATTATCACTGTCATTAGAGGGCTCAGAGGTGTGACGGAGAGCAGACGGCTAGTTCCGGCACACAGGATTCGGGTGGTCAAACCGAGGAAATGACTGGGATAGATGTACGATTGACCGGCCCACTACGCTAGGTACAGTCAACTACTTATACTATGGTACGGAAGAAAGAGTAGGCGTAAAGGAGTGACATGAACTGACATAAATGATAGGAGCGTCCGCACGGAAACGGGAGCGATCAATGAGCAATGAGTCAGTAAACTAAGGAACAGGAAAAGAAAAATGGGGACGGCACCGGGAGTAGCGCGTGACGTACACATCCGTTACATCCGCCCTCCAGGTCGACAATACGTGGCGACCTCAGCACTCTAACCACTCACTTCAGAGTCGAAGAAGTCGTCCAAGTAGAAATCTGGCGTGTCGTAGACAGAAGTCTGCAGCACATGGCCACCGTCAGGCCAGACATCATTGTGCAAGTGAGACACCCAGTCAGAAGATATTAGTGTATCACCTGCAGAAGTAAGCCCAGTTCGGTGAAACGAGGCATGGACAGTGCCTTCATGCTCAACTTGCAAGACGTGCAAACAAGGATTGTGAAAGTCGGAAGCAAAATCTGCTGACAGCGGATCAGAACGATCGTCAGGGGGCTGTGCACCGGGCTTGTCTTCGACGACCATCTCAGAGTCTGACGAGGGGCTTACGCTGTCCTCTTCCTCAGAACCTTCTGTGCTGGCCTGCGATTCAACAACAAGACTTGAAAATTTGGTGCCCTCCTTCGGGGCCCTTGGAGTTCCGGACCCAAAGTTCACGCTACCTTGTGGAATGACATCGGCCATTGAGTCACGACGCTCGGTATTCAGCATGTTCGTCGCACTTTGGCTGTGCTTCAACATGCCCTCCGAACCATCCTCATCTTCTACGGTCCGCGCGGAAGCTTCAAACCACGCGAATAAATCAAACGAGGAATCAAGAAGGCGCTGTTTCGGCAACGATGCGGCCATATTCCAGCCGCAGTCCAAGACGTAAAGAGTTCCTTTGTTCTGCTCCGTGACTCTGAAGCGACCAGACGCGGAATACGTCTCGCTTAGCAGCTGTTCAATGCGCACGCAGTCGAAAAATTCGTGTCCAAGAAAATCTGCATCAAAAGTTTCCAAGGGCTCCCCGCCCTCCTCGACTTCGAATACGAGGTCGCAAAAACGAACTGAACCCACGTAGAAAGTTTCCAAGACTTCTGTGCTTTCCAACAAGGCATCCCTCGAAGCTGATGAGGTAGCTATGTTCGCTGCGTGTGTGCTGATTCCAGGGGGCTGATTCTTCTTTTTAGAAGACATCATATGGCTGTTGGGGCAGTTTCGAGCCAAGTGACCCGGCTCTTCGCATTTGAAGCACAATCCTTTGGCAAGTAATTCATTTCTACGCTGCGCTGATCTTTCCTTCTCACCAGAGGAGCTAGATTCGGCTGTTGGCACTTCAACAGAAGACGTCTGGATAAAAGTGTTAACAGAATGAGAGTTCTCGCGCCCTCCAGCACCTTGCCCTAGGCCGCGATGCGCACGACGCGACTGGTGAGTCTCATTGCGCCTGTGGGAGCTATCCTCTGACAGGGACTGCTGCTGCGCAAGCGCCGCGGCCGCAGCTGCGGCTTGGTTCTTGGCGTCGATTTTTACCAAGATCTCTGCTGCTTCTGCACCCTTCACGACCTCGTCCCAAGTTGCAACCTCAGGATCCAGATCTTTCCGATACAACTCCGTCTGGATGTTGAAATTGAAGCTATTGAAGAGTTTCACGACTTTTTCCTGACCGTCGTCAATCCCAATGGTATTATAAATTTGCGACCATTCGGCAATATGAGCAGCGACTGATTTGTCGTTTTGGAAGCAGCGGTTCAATCTCTTCCGCTGCGTGTTGCGGAAGTCGACGGGGAAGCAGAACTCAAAGAGTTCAATGAAGAACCGCTGTAAGTCCCATTCACCTTCGTCTGGAACGACAACTTGGTTATAGAAATCCAAGGCTTTACCATCCAGATAGTATGAAATGAAGAAAACCTGGTCCTTCGCCGGTACGCGACCCATTTTCACATAGGTCGTTCCCTCTCTGACGAGACGGTAGAGCAAATTCGCATTGGGTTCGCCGTTGTACCGCGACGGCGGTATCGGCTTAAGCAGCATCTTCTCGTGCTTATGCTCCCACCCGCGCTTGCGCTTGGAGGACATGCGGCGGCGCCTGGGCATGTTCCGTTCTGAGTCGCTAGACTCCTCGTCGCTTGACGAGCTGGAGTTGCCAGAACTGGAACTCGAGCTCGATGAGCTACTCAATGAGTCGGACGGTGACGGTTCACGTCCAGTGCCTTGCATGGCTCTCGCAAGGAAACTTCCGGCTGCAAGTCGGCCGGGCGTTACACCTCGAGTCTTCGGCGTGGTGCGGGATTGTGAGTCCCGCATCAGCTTCGTGATATTCTGTCGAGCCGTACCTTTCACCTTGTTCTTAGGTGAGTCGGCTTCGGCACCTTGTCTCGCTTCAAGCTCACTGATCCTCTTCTTAAGGTCAGCAATTGTTTCTTTGCTCGTCTGGCCAGACTTCTCCTCGCGATCCTTTGTAGGCGTGCGATCTGAGACAACGGTGCGTGATTTCGATTTTCTAGGTTCAGATCTCCGAACCTCGGGCAACTCCGTAGTGCTTGCCTCCGCTCTCGCGGCTTTCGACTTCGTCTTAGAAGACCTGTTCACCGATTTTGGGATCATTGGCGCCAACCATGGCGCCCCAGAATCCGACCTCAGTGCGGGCAAAGACGTGGTGTCCACCAGGAAATCCGTCGGAGGTGGCGCAACGTGTTCATCCTTAACAATGCGGTTGATTTCCGCAAAGTTTGCGAGCGCATCTTGCTGTGCCTTCAGGTCAGTCTCGGAAAAATGCGCGAGAGAACTGATATTGCCCCAGTTGCCGGGATCAATACCTTTCCCTTTCTTCCGGGAAGTACCTTCGCCACGGGCAGCGAGAGGATCGAACGAGATGAGATCCTCATCTTCGACCTCCTCCACCCACGCCGAACGCGACGTGCGGTGAGGAGCACTGGCAGCGATTGCGGCCTCGTAGTCATCGACAACGACGTCAGGGGTGCTGCGACTGGTCGCGCTTCCCTTAGCGATAACAACAGATTCACTGTCAGAGCTCTGATACGGGACCTCAGATCCTTGGCGAGTAGCCTTCCGTTCCGCAGTCGCGAGGACCTGCGCAGCAATGGACTGGTGGCGGCGAGCCAGCGCGACGAGCTCGTCGCGGCTCATGTTCTCAGTCGCTTGGTCGACGGTGGACTCAGATTCTGTTTCAGTTCCAGACGCTTCGCCGGCAGCAAAATTATTACTACGCGAAGAAGAACTATGTTCACGGTGGGTACGTGATGTTCTACGGGTGACCGGAGTCCACCTGCCATCGTCGAGATCCTGCTGAGGACCCGACACATGGAAGTTCTCGCTGCGCACGCGCAGCGGGTCTCCAGCACCTCGAGAGGCACTGGGATATTCCTCGCCCGAAGGCTCGGATCTGCATGATGCCTGGGGCAACAGTGGCTTACTCCACGCCCCGAAAGGGACGATGGAGCCTCGGGATTTGCGGTCCCCGGCGACCACGGAGCGCTCTTCACCAGAGCCAGGCGAGGACAGGGGTGAGGAAGCTCGGGCAGGGTTGTACAGCGACGGCGGCGAGGCGTAGACACCAGCGCGAGTCGCAGCACGGGTATGAGGACGAGATGTGTCCATAGCGTAGTAAACAAGGCGATTGTTGACGAAGCGGTAGACTGGGGTGATCAGACCAGGGGAAACCAGCAGAGCGTCGACAAAGTATCTTTGCAGTCAAAAAGATGTGACGGAGAGCAGACGGCTAGTTCCGGCACACAGGATTCGGGTGGTCAAACCGAGGAAATGACTGGGATAGATGTACGATTGACCGGCCCACTACGCTAGGTACAGTCAACTACTTATACTATGGTACGGAAGAAAGAGTAGGCGTAAAGGAGTGACATGAACTGACATAAATGATAGGAGCGTCCGCACGGAAACGGGAGCGATCAATGAGCAATGAGTCAGTAAACTAAGGAACAGGAAAAGAAAAATGGGGACGGCACCGGGAGTAGCGCGTGACGTACACATCCGTTACAAGAGGGTTCATCCTCAATTCCTTGGCCTTCACCCATAAGTTGAAATGGATCCTCTATGTCAGCATCATCAGGCTCCAATCTCTGGTTTGGATCCGCCTCTGGAATGACATATTCTATCCTTGGGCCTGTAGGAGGAGCTAGAACTGAAGAAGGTACAGATTTCTGAGCAGAAGCATCTGTGGATGGTACAAGACCCCAGTCGGAAAGAACTCCTTGACGTATTGGGCCTGTAGCTGGAGTCTGTAAGGAAACCTGTATACGTGGCACTGTGGAAGGTGCATCTATCAGCCCCTAGAAAATTGTGAATCAAATCAAGTAGGCAAGATATATGTATTGGTCACTTACACGAGGGCCATCATATGGTCTGTGTCTTGTGGGATCTGCAGGCCGACCTACACTTCGGTTGGACTGTTCAGGTTTTTTCTGTTTTTCTGGATTGGGCGGACGGCCTCTACGTGATTGGAGAGTTTCTGTGTAAGTGGGTGAGCCCAACCGATGTAGTCGACCCCCCCCAAAAAAATCTACCAGTCTCATTGTCAACAAATGTTATTGCAAATGTATTGGCACTGTTTGAGCTCGAATCTGTACTGTATGTCAATTGGACATCACATAATTAATCAAGTGCTTCACTGCTAATTGGAGGATGATAAGTAACTGTAAAATGGTTGTTAACTTGGAGACCAAGGAGGAATAAAAGGTGACAAACCAAACTGATGTGTTTGAGGTGTTTCAAGATGTGAGTCTGAAGGCAGCCCAAGGATTTCTCCTAAGTTTGGCCTTGAATTAGCACAAGTTTCTGAAGCAAAGAATGAAATTCACCTTGGCTTGAGGTCTCTGACTGGGTCCTGATAAGGTCAGGCAAAGGCCGATATGGGCTCGGACTAGCAGGTGCTGATGGAGGCTGTGTCACTTGAGAAGGGGACTTGTAAAGCTCTGAAGCTGGGCTATTGAGCCCCTCAAAGTAATCCGGAGAACCGGGTGATTGTGCCATGGTGGTTACTGAAGAAAAGTGCTCTGTTATCACTCATTTATCGTGATGATCAGAGATTGATGGTTATCACTCATTGTTTGGCTACCACATGAAAGCCAAATACAGTGAGCGTGGGGTGTGCAGACATTGTAGAGTAATTCTAAACTCTCCTCTTTTCTTTCTCTTTCTCTTTCCTTTTTGGGCGCATTTTTTGTAATTCTTTTGGGAACCAACAAACACCGTAACCGAGCCTACCTACCTACCTACAAGAGGTCTCAGATCGGGCGGATCTGCACACTAGTGATGGAACGTAAACCCTCCCCCCCCAAATATCAATAAACAGCACGGCAACGCGAATCGCGCCTGTATGCACCCAAAGCATGTCGGTGAGGTGTCGGGAAAGCATTTCAGGCTCTCTTTTGAAATTTCCGGCTTGAATAGCATTATTTTGGGCAGAAAAACCTTGCAGAATGAGGGTCTCCCGGATTTGCGTCCCAATTTGGAAGGAAACACAAGTCGCGTTCAGAGGTTTAAAGAAAATTGGCGCAACAGAGCAGATACATTATAGAATATGTAGACACTGTATTGAGCCCTTCTGACTCATGACCGACGTGCTTTGGGTGCATACAGGCGCGATTCGCGTTGCCGTGCTGTTTATTGATATTTGGGGGGAGGGGGGGGGTTTACGTTCCATCACTAGTGTGCAGATCCGCCCGATCTGAGACCTCTTGCCTACCTACCTACCTGAGGAGATGTAACCACCGCCACCAGCCGAAAGATATCCCTTGGCTGTGTTATGGCTGTACATTCATTGGGACATTCTTGATCTGCGGCTCAGCTCCTTCTAAGCCGCGCGCCGTCGCCGGCCCACGTCGACTATGGCACGCTTCTCCTACGTCGCCCGCGAGGCCTGCAACAAGCTCCAAGCTTCCGCATTTCCTTTAGTCTCCCGCGACCAGCGACCGCTCCAAATCGTTGTCCGTGGATCACCCGCCGTTGACCCGCCGAGCTCTTCGCCACTCTTTCTCCGCCTCAATACATCCAACTCCAGCTCCACCTCGTCCGCCTCCGGCAGGTTAGATGTCGTCCTCCCCGCCGTGCGTCTATGCGACTGCGTGCCCGCGTACGCGGTCAGAGCCCCATTTCTCCGCGTCTACGCCGCCCTCGTTTACGCCCGGCTCGCGTAACGGCCATAGCTGGCCCTTCGTTCCACCTCGGTGCCTAGAGCAGTGTGCTCACTGCACGACTCAGTGGGGGTTGGCACAAACATGTCCGACTTGTCAATCGCCTCTCCAATCGGCGTCTCCTTCTCCCAGACCGCCTCGACGCATTCGCAGGCGGGAGTCATGCAACTCAAAGCGCGGGTAGTGGGAGATATGCGAGCTACAATAACTCGTATACGAGGCGTACGTCCTTTCCTCCTCCCTCCCCGTCTCTATCCCACCTTCGTCTCCCTCCTCCCTCCCTTTTCTCCTGCCTCTCGCTTCGCTCGCTGACGCTTTCATATTTGACTTGATAGCGAGTAGGTCGATCTCGAAGCAAGAATGGTGGTACCAAGGGCTGGTCGTCGGACGGCGGTGGGGATGCATGCAGAGCTCGTTGGTGCCGGCGTTGAGGCGAGTTGGGGGTGAGTGGATTTTTTATTTTATTTGGACGATTTTTTTTCTCTTCATGGCGGCTTCATCTTCGATGTATTGCGTCCTGTTCCGTCACTCGGAGTGTATGCAACGCAACGAACGCGCGAGCATCACCGATGCTGGGATGCCCTCGCACATGTGCGCTGTCTCGATGAATGTCGATTCGACGGGGGCGGCTGGTTCTTTTCCTCGCATCTTGCGGGTGAAACCTTGCCATTTCAGGGTTTGCGGATGCCGCGACTACCGTCCGCCCCGTCTCGTCCCCTACTTCATCCTCTTTTCTCACCGCCTGTGGCTGTGCACCGACTGCCCATTTTTCATGTTCGTCTGCGACAAAGGGCGGGACTAGGGCTTATCCGCGTCGGGAGGTGGGGCTTGAATGATCTGCGCACGCGTGGCCGTGGTGGTTTTGACGAGCGGGGTGTTCTGGGAGATGCTGAATTTTGGCGGTGGGGCCGCAAGGAGCGACTTTGTGTTCTCGAGATCGGGCAGAGTGGGCTTGGCGCTTTCGGGAGGACGTGTGTGGAGGATGGGGGCATTACCAGCCGCGGTGGCTTGGTCGTCCCAGGAGCTGCTGAATTTTGGTGGACGGAGGAGTGCACCGGTGACTTGGGGCTTAGACCTTGAAGACGGGGGCGGCTTAAGCTTGTCCATTGCGGGAGGGAGTCCACGGAGGGAGTGCGAATACTACTCGCACCCGCGGGCGTTTGATGCTCGCGGGGCTTTTTGAGGGTTTCTGATTTTGCGGAAGAGCCGGCCACTTGCCGGACTACGTGACGTTTGTTCTCGACAGTCGGTCCCACGACGGCTTGGTGCACACGCCGGTAGGACCATTGGTGGTCTGAATCGTCAGCCACGGCGGCTGTGAGCAGATCCTCGCGCGTGGAGGATCTCTCACCCCGGAGCTCTTATACCCGCCGGGCGGCTTGACGAGCCCTGCTTCGGGCACGGCCCACACGCGCTAGCGCCATTGATTAAGGACGAACTTGTCCTCGTCCGCTCCTCGCGCGCGCGAAAGCACCTCGGACTCGCGGAATGACGAGCTCGCGACGGGGGCAGCTGGGCGGGGGCGATTTCTCGCGCGGACGAGACGTCTATCGCGCAGGCGCACTCGGCGTCCGAGATACGAACGTTCACTGAGGAGGTGTGTATTTTTTCTCTCTATTCCTATTCGGGCTCGTACTGACCTCATACCAGTTACCTCTACGCCCTTCGCTATCACAGACGAGCTGCCACCGTGGCCTGGCGCAGATGACGACGAGATGGTTCTGGAGAGCATCTCGGACCCGGAGGTGGTGGAGGAGGGATGACGGCGATCGAATGCCTCGCACGGCGCCTCTACCTGGTCGCACGTCGCAGCCTCGACGTTCTCCTACACACATCAACGCCCTAACTCCACCCACTCCGCATTGACGAACAGCAGCGGCGTCCACGGCGAGGAGGTCGATATCGGGGATTATTGGAGGCGAATGAGTGATTACAATGCACACAAGTAAATAGAAATCGCAATCTTGACTATGTAGCGTGTGTTATGTCTTCAAAGGCGAGCAGTGCGAATGAAATTCGTTTAAGCAGAAATTGTGCCGAGTAGATAATGGTCTTGAAAGGTGGAAGGTAGCAATTAAGTGCGCATGAACAAACCTCCCAGGTCTCTCAATTGGAGAAAGGACTGCCGACGCGATGCATAGATATCTACACATACTCATAGGTAGACTAAAAAGTACTAAATGGAGGTGTTGTAAGAGACAAAGGGAATATAAAGAATCAAGATGTATAGGTAATTTCCCAGCATTCACGCAGACCCTTCTCCGTGCTCGGCGGCGCTTTTGCTGCGCGAGGACTCGACAAAGGCGGCGCTGGCGATGGGGAACGGCCATGGCGCGCGCTGCAGACGCGGGCAGGTGGTGCAGGGAAGCACAGGAAGTGCGTGCTTCAAGCGGAGGGCGGTACTTGGTATACTGCTGAAAAGGGTCGCGTGCGCGGGGAGGCGAAGAAGGCGGCGTGCGCGGGGAGGAACGGCAGCGTCGTGTGCTACGCGTGCAGCTAGTGGCGCAGAGAGGGGCTAGGGTGCGGGCCCGGACGGTGTCGAGCGTGTGGAGGGCGTACAGCGTCGCGCACGCTGTAGCGCACACGTAACGGCTTCCAAGTCGTGGCGCGGATCGCGCGCGCTGGATCGTGCTTGCGCGCAGCAAGCGGCGATGCTAATCGGGGCGCATGTCGTCCTACGCTCCAGCGTGGTCGGCGTCGACAGTGGGGAGGAGCGATGAGCGACGCAAGATATGCGCGGGAGGGGAATAGGCGGTGGCGGAAGATCGTCGGGGTTGCGTGCTGAGGTCGTCTTGGTGGTTAAGATGGGAATGAGTGTGCGCGCACAACGGCTGTGTAGAAAAGAGGCGCCTGTTGCACAGGTCAACGAATGGAGGAGGGATAAAAGGGGATTAAATATACCCATTGTGCGAGCGTGTGGCGTGTAGCGAGACGTGTCGTAGCTACGCCCAAGGTACGCCACCGTGCACTGAGAAGGAGCCGGTATGAGCGGCGTGGATCGAGGTAGGTATGCCCTCGTGTATTCCGTTCTGGACGACGCCAAAAAGAAGATGGAATACCTACAAGGCCATCAGCAAAGTCGATGGGAGTAAAAGACCACGTACAAGGCTCGCAATGTGGGTTCGCAGCGCCTGTAGGCAATCCCAAGCCGTACACGCACGGAGACGAGGATTCTCGTCTACGCAGAACGGGTGCGGTGAGTCGTCCGCGGAGAGCGCGAGAAGGGCGCTGCAGCACCTCGAAGCGACGCTGCGGAAGGGACGCGCACGGCGGGTGCCTGGGGGACTAGAACGGGGAGAAGCACACGAAATCAGCATGCAAGATGGTTACACGCGCTAAGAACCGACGCACCTCAAATACACCCACTTCGCTCCTCCACCCGCCTCCTCGGCAGGGCACGACGAGGACCTGCTTCCAGGCAAATTACAAGCCCGGGGGACTGGAACGGGGAGAAGCACGCAGGGTCAGCGCGCAAGAAGATTACACGAACGCGCGACGCACCTCAAATACACCCATTTCGCTCCTCCACCCGCTTTCTCAGCAATGCACGACGAGGGCCTGCTTCCAGGCAAATTACAAGCCAAGTCCGCGGCCTTTGGATTCGCAAAAAGGAGAATCCAGTGAGTAACATATGCAAAATACAAGGAGAGGTACGCGCACCTCGAATCATAAAGATCTTCCAATACGGCTTTCCAAACGAGGCTGGGCTCGATGGCTTGAGGTGTGCTTCGGTGAGGGTGCCGTGGCAGAACGGAGGCGTCGACAAATGAAGAGAAACGACTCTACGTCAAGAGCGCGAGTCGTCTTCAGTATGGCGGCAAGGGCTTCAACGGGCGGCTGGGAGAAAAGAAGGCGAGATGCAGGAGACAGGCGGACGGGTGCGTAGCACAGAGAAAGAGACGCTTGAGTGGTGAAGGACGCGACCGAATCGGCAAGAAGGCGCGGACCAGACTTGACCAGCCGAGAACTATGCGGAGGAGAGGGTGACCAGAGGACTAGTGGGAAAGCCGCTTTGTAGGCATAGCGAGGTGGGCGTCCAGGCAGGGTCTGGTGCCGAGGATGTGAGTCGTGGCAGTCTTGATCGCCGCGGGGCCGAAAGCTGGCGCGTAGATTGAGAAGACGGCGGCGTCGGGGAGGCGGGATTATCGGGCGGACTCCGTCAGGAGCGGTGGGGTGTGCGATTGAGGAAACCTGGCCAGAGAGGCCGAAAATGCCCCACTTTGCGAGGTACAATATCTTGCGGTGGAAAGGTGGTATGAGGGAGGTTGACCGGGGCGTGGTAGGTAGCATTACGCAGCAGGGCGCAGAATGAATACCCAGAGCCCTGGTTTACGGCAGAACATTCGGAAACCGACGTTATACTATGAGTGCTGCAGAATTTACTATGTGTGTGTACTCTCTGCGTCCGTTCTAGCTAGCTAGAGCCATTGATATTCGCAAATGAAAAAAAAATTGAGCCATTTGCCCGAAGGTTGGCGCCCTATAATTAGGGAGCTTGTGCAAAAGCGGCATGCAGCTTTTTACAAGTAGCACCTGGTAGTAAAATTCTGACACCCCAATGCTATTAAATATATAGTCATAATGGCCTTTAGAGGGAGAAACAAAAAAAAGCTGCATGCCGCTTTGGAACAAGCCCTCTATTAGGAAACGATGTATGCGGCCGTATGCGGCCCGGCTGTAGCTGTCAGTGAGCTGTCAGTCAGCCCTTGTTCTTTCACCTCCACATCTACTGCATACACAAGATCCATTGCTACTTGGAGTCTACCAATTGACACTGGCCCAATAATGTCTCACCAGGCTAGCGAATTCCACACAGTTAATCAGAACATTTATGGTGCCTTTCAAAATTGATAAGTTGATGTTATCGCTTATTCTTTCCCAGGCGGCGTAGGGGGCAGTGGTGGAGTGGGTGGCAAACAGGGTGGTGACGGGGGCGCTGGGGAGGCTCCCAGGATAACCTATGGTAGTATCCAGACTCAGCAATTCATTGTCAATAATCAGTATGTTGATTCAACCTCCCCAATGACTGTTTCTCATCAGCAAATTTGACAGAGGCAATACCAGAGGAATTCTAGCAAGTCTCAAATGTGTAGCAGCACGCTATAATGCTGTCAACACACCAGGCAAATGCCTGGATGGTACACGAGTTGATATAATCAGGGATCTTGTTACATGCTTGACCAGCACTCCTGAAATCCGCCTGGTCATGCTCAGTGGGGTTGCAGGATCGGGCAAATCTACAATTGCAAAGACAGTTGCATCTGTCTTAGCCGAAGAGAAGAAGACTCTTGCAGCATCTTTTTTCTTTTCACAGGACTACACAGATCGCAAGGAGATAACTCACCTTGCTACAACACTTGCTATGCAGCTTGCAGATTATAGTCCTGGCTTTCGGGCTCATCTCATCAAGTTACTAGAGGAAGATTCTACTGGCATTTGCGAGGCAGAACCACGCCTGCAGTTCCAGAAGCTGGTCGTAGAAATTCTTGGGAAGCTACCTCCCTGTTCAAAACCATGGGTCATCTGCCTGGATGCTCTGGATGAATGTGGAAAAGACCGTGGCCAGATTTTCTTGCGGTGGCTATCAGACAGCATGACTCAGATCCCAGCTCATATCCGGTTCTTTCTGACTGGACGCCCTGATGTTCCTGCCTATCTGAAATTCGATAAACTTCTTCCTCTGATGCATAGGGTTGTCCTTGATGAAATTGAACCCATTATAGTTCAGCAGGATATCCACCACTATGTTGAGCAATCACTTAATGGGGCCAACTGGATCCCACATCATCCCTGGAAAATTCAGAGTCAGCAGGCAGAAGACATAACAACCTGTGCAAATGGACTCTTTGTTTTTGCTGCTACAGCTGTTCGTTATGTTCTTGCAGGACTGCCATATGTACCCCCCCAAGAATCTGTTGATTACCTCCTGGATGGTGAAGCTCTCACTGACCTGCATGATCTATACCTCCGGATCATGAATTATGCCATCCCATTAGCCATACCAGGAAACCGGCGTACTCAAAGTTACCACAATCGAGCCATGAAAATTCTGAGTACAATTTTGCACCTCTTGCAACCTTTGGATTACCAGAGTCTGGCAGCCTTGCTTGAACTGGATAAAACAGTTGTTCTGGCAACACTGCTCCCTCTGAGTGCTGTAATCCATGTTTCTGATACTCCAGAGGCAGCAATCAGAATAATACATCTCTCATTCAGAGAGTTTATGACATCTTATGTTCAAGTGACTCGACCTGAAATTCTCTGTGGCACAGATGATCAGCAGCAAGCCCTGGTGACTGCGCTCATGAAAGTGTTGGACAAACAACTGAAATTCAATATCTGTGATCTACCAACTTCATACTTGCGAAACATTGACATGCCAGATTTCCAAAGGCGACTTGACAACTACATCCCATTGCATCTGCGATATGCTGCTCAATTTTGGATGGATCATTTAGTGAAGACAGCCTATAATTCATGCAGTGGCCAAAGAGCGCAGAACGTGCTGTTCAAAAAGTTTCTGTTTTGGCTGGAGGTGTTAAGTTTACTTGGGATTGTAGGATATGGACAACAGGCTCTGGCTAAATTGATGAGTTGGGTAAATGAGGTATGTGAGCAATGATTTTGTGAGATGTTATGAGGACTGAAGATCATTAGAGTGCATCCCTTATTGAATTTGTGACTGATGCCAGAAGATTTGTTTCCTGCTTTTGGGATGCCATCAATCAAAGTGCTCCCCACATTTATCTGTCAGCACTGGCCTTGGCACCAGAGGACTCAAAAATCTCTGAGAGATTCTCACATGAATTCCCACAATTAGTAGCAATTAAACGAGGGGAGATGAAACAGTGGCCAGGTACAATTGCTGTACTCGAGGGGCACACTGATTATGTGTACTCAGTGGCATTCTCACCTGATGGCAAGAAAATTGTGTCTGGCTCTTGCGACAAGACAGTGCACATTTGGGATGCAGATACTGGAGCTGCACTCAGAGAGCCATTGGAGGGACACACTGATTATGTGCGCTCAGTGGCATTCTCACCAGATGGCAAGAGAATTGTGTCTGGCTCTGATGACAAGACTGTGCGCATTTGGGATGCAGAGACTGGAGCTGCACTCAGAGAGCCACTGGAGGGACACACTAAATCTGTATACTCAGTGGCATTCTCACCTGATGGCAAGAAAATTCTGTCTGGCTCTGAGGACAAGACTGTGCACATTTGGGATGCAGAGACTGGAGCTGCACTCAGAGAGCCACTGGAGGGACACACTGATTCTGTATACTCAGTGGCATTCTCACCTGATGGCAAGAGAATTGTGTCTGGCTCTGAGGACAAGACTGTGCGCATTTGGGATGCAGAGACTGGAGCTGCACTTAGAGAGCCACTGGAGGGACACACCTATTCTGTGTACTCAGTGGCATTCTCACCTGATGGCAAGAAAATTGTGTCTGGCTCTCACGACAAGACTGTGTGCATTTGGGATGCACAGACTGGAGCTGCACGCAGAGAGCCACTGGAGGGACACACCTATTCTGTGCTCTCAGTGGCATTCTCACCAGATAGCAAGAGAATTGTGTCTGGCTCTCACGACAAGACTGTGCGCATTTGGGATGCAGATACTGGAGCTGCACTCAGAGAGCCACTGGAGGGACACACCAATTCTGTGTACTCAGTGGCATTCTCACCTGATGGCAAGAAAATTGTGTCTGGCTCTGATGACAAGACTGTGCGCATTTGGGATGCAGAGACTGGAGCTGCACTCAGAGAGCCACTGGAGGGACACGCCAATTCTGTGTACTCAGTGGCATTCTCACCTGATGGCAAGAGAATTGTGTCTGGCTCTGAGGACAAGACTGTGCGCATTTGGGATACAGAGACTGGAGCTGCACTCAGAGAGCCACTGGAGGGACACACTGATTATGTGTGGTCAGTGGCATTCTCACCTGATGGCAAGAGAATTGTGTCTGGCTCTGAGGACAAGACTGTGCACATTTGGGATGCAGAGACTGGAGCTGCACTCAGAGAGCCACTGGAGGGACACACTGATTCTGTATACTCAGTGGCATTCTCACCTGATGGCAAGAGAATTGTGTCTGGCTCTGAGGACAAGACTGTGCGCATTTGGGATGCAGAGACTGGAGCTGCACTCAGAGAGCCACTGGAGGGACACACTGATTCTGTGTACTCAGTGGCATTCTCACCAGATGGCAAGAGAATTGTGTCTGGCTCTGAGGACAATACTGTGCGCATTTGGGATGCAGAGACTGGAGCTACACTTAGAGAGCCACTGGAGGGACACACCTATTCTGTGCTCTCAGTGGCATTCTCACCAGATAGCAAGAGAATTGTGTCTGGCTCTGACGACAAGACTGTGCGCATTTGGGATGCAGAGACTGGAGCTGCACTTAGAGAGCCACTGGAGGGACACACCAATTCTGTGTACTCAGTGGCATTCTCACCTGATGGCAAGAAAATTGTGTCTGGCTCTGACGACAAGATTGTGCGCATTTGGGATGCAGAGACTGGAGCTGCACTCAGAGAGCCACTAGAGGGACACACCAATTCTGTGTGGTCAGTGGCATTCTCACCTCATGGCAAGATAATTGTGTCTGGCTCTGAGGACAAGACTGTGCGCATTTGGGATGCAGAGACTGGAGCTGCACTCAGAGAGCCACTGGAGGGACACACCAATTCTGTGTACTCAGTGGCATTCTCACCTGATGGCAAGAGAATTGTGTCTGGCTCTGAGGACAAGACTGTGCGCATTTGGGATGCAGAGACTGGAGCTGCACTCAGAGAGCCACTGGAGGGACACACCAATTCTGTGTGGTCAGTGGCATTCTCACCTGATGGCAAGAGAATTGTGTCTGGCTCTGAGGACAATACTGTGCGCATTTGGGATGCAGAGACTGGAGCTGCCCTTAGAGAGCCACTGGAGGGACACACCAATTCTGTGTACTCAGTGGCATTCTCACCTGATGGCAAGAGAATTGTGTCTAGCTCTGAGGACAAGACTGTGCACATTTGGGATGCAGAGACTGGAGCTGCACTCAGAGAGCCACTGGAGGGACACACTGATTCTGTGTGGTCAGTGGCATTCTCACCTGATGGCAAGAGAATTGTGTCTGGCTCTGACGAGACTGTGCGCATTTGGGATGCAAAGACTGGAGCTGCACTCAGAGAGCCACTGGAGGGACACACCAATTCTGTGTGGTCAGTGGCATTCTCACCTGATGGCAAGAGAATTGTGTCTGGCTCTGAGGACAAGACTGTGCGCATTTGGGATACAGAGACTGGAGCTGCACTCAGGGAGCCACTGGAGGGACACACCAATTCTGTGTGGTCAGTGGCATTCTCACCTGATGGCAAGATAATTGTGTCTGGCTCTGAGGACAACACTGTGCGCATTTGGGATGCAGAGACTGGAGCTGCACTCAGAGAGCCACTGGAGGGACACACCAATTCTGTGTACTCAGTGGCATTCTCACCTGATGGCAAGAGAATTATGTCTGGCTCTGACGACAAGACTGTGCGCATTTGGGATGCAGAGACTGCAGCTGCACTCAGGGAGCCACTAGAGGGGCACACCCATTTGGTCAACTTAATTGCCTCCTCTCCTGGCAGGTCTATTCTCTCTGACTCTGAGGATCGCACAATTTTTCCTGTTGACAGTGTTGCCAATAGCATACCTCTGCAATGTTCGAGCTCTGCCAGTGGCTGGAGCTTGCTCCATGTGAGTCTCTCTTCTATACATATCTCTAACATAAGCTCATTCTCTATTCCAGTCACTTAACCTGAAGTCCTCTTCTGCACCATCGCATTGGCAAATCCACAATGGTTGGGTCTCCTGCTTCCCCCTAGAACTCCTTTTTTGGCTTCCTGTACCCTTGAGGGTTGGACTCTGGTCTCCACATAATACCCTTGTTATTGGCCAACAACAGACCTTGCTCTCATATGACAAGTTTGTATGTGGTGCAGACTGGGCCGAGTGTTATGCCCTGGTAGAAAATTCTTGATAAATAATTAACAGTTTGAATGATGTATCTTAGCTGATTCCTTTCCCCTTATTCTCAATTCTTTGTCTTATACCCTGGAACCAGTTTTTTCTGCCGCTCAGGTGAGTGCCTTCATACCTCTTCTCTTTCCCCCAAAATATTCATTTCTGCCTCATCTACTCCCCAATCATTACCCTCACACCAACCCTTACTCCAGAATGCCTCCCTTCTTGATGCTACTCCTTGTTGTTCAACCCATGCCCTGAATTCCTACACTGGGGGCAGGTGCCATGGGCGTGGGTTCATGGTGTAGGACCAGCACTTGCCACGGCAGTCGCTTCACGTGGATGTGAACAAAGAGAGTGTAAATATAGCATTGGGCCAGTGATAGCCTGACATCTCAGAGATCTCCATGGCAGCAAAATTAACAGAACTTGGATGGCAGATTTATTCCAAACGCGCACATTCTGCCGTAGTACATTCACACAACTCCACACATTTCCTGAGAATGTCCCATGCTTGCTTGCAAACGTGGCACCACCAGTTTGGATTAAGTTGGCATATCCATCAGGTTATTCCTGTGCTGGTGCTTGGAAGTGCGGGCAGCAACTTGTTTCATTCAGGTTTGTTGAAGGTCATTAAAAGTAGCATTGTTTTTTTTGTCCAATGCAAAGTTGGTGGAAGTAAATATTTCCTATTCTAACCAGCTGTAACCAGCTTGTAATCATTTCAGACGACATAATCAAGGAAAATAAGGTAGATATGCATACCTTGCTTCCTGTGCTTTTGCAGGGTCGACCTGAGACATTCCTGTGGTCTGCATATCATTTGAGGGCACTTCATATTATCATATAGTATGGTTGTATAGTATTTCTGTTGTTCCCTCTACACAACACAATCCCAGGCCAGTTGAGCCTGGTCACAAGATAGCGAGTCATTGGAAGACCCTCTGGATTTGTAGCCCATACAGATGTAAAGAGAGGAATAAAAAACAAGGACATTGAGCAAAGAGGGAGGCAAGAAACCTGCTACAATAATGTGGCAATTAAATGGCAACTCGGAAGATCCCGTCGATCCGCTTAACAAGGCCGAGAAAGCATTTAACAGCAGAATAAAGAAAGAATGTTGGTTTGAGACCTCAGCCATGGCAAATGCTATGGCAAGTGTCAGTCCTCTGCCCATCAATTGCCATGAAACCACGCCCATGGGCCTTGCCCCCAGTGCTAATATTGTACTATCAATACCCTGTGAGTAGTTATCTCATCTCTGTCTCCCTCCTTCCCTCCCCTTTCTCCGGGCTTTTGCTTTATATTTGATTTTATCGCGAATAGGTCGATCTCGAAGCAAGAATGGTGGCACCAAGGGCTGCTCACCCGACGGGGGGCGGGGATGTATGCAGAGCTCGTTGGTGCTGGCGTTGAGGCGAGTTGGGAGGTGAGTGAATTGCTTCTTCCTTGGACAATTTTTTCTCTCTCTCTTTGTTGCGGCTTCATTGTCGGCGTATTGCGTCCTGTTCCATCACTCAGAGTGTGCGCGATGCAATGACACGCGCAGGCATGACCGATGCTGGGATCGGCCCTCGCACTTGTGCGCTGTCTCGATGAATGTCGATTCGACGCGTGGCGGCTGGTTCTTTTCCCCGCATCTTGCGGGTAAGATCCTGCACCCGTGGTGGTGATCCCAATGCAAATGTCCCCGAGCCACGTCAGTGTCACTTTTGCAAAATTATCCGACATTGGTCTACCATAAGAAACCCTCTCAAAGCAGTTCTGAGCGGCTCTGCGGCATCACTCGCCAAGCGCGGGCAGCTGTTGGGCTCCCCGGCATCGCTCGTTCGCATCACGGCAGCGCCGCCTGCGCTGGGGCTTCAATATAAGTGAGACGCAACGTCCTTTTGCAACGTGTCCCGACTGCCAATCGCTGGCCCGGGTTTTCCCGAAAACAGCTGAATGTCCCAAAAAAGCAGAAAACAGCCATCAATTAAGAAATAGGGGTCCTCCAAATACCCCTCGCGCGCCGCCGCTCCATTCAATTACGCCTGGCCCGTTTTGCAGGCCTGCTCTCCACTGCCGGCATGTCCCTCCTATTTCCAATTACTATCAGCATTCATTTATAGCGTGTGAAGCCCGTTCACGTCACCTTGTGTCTGCCAGCAAACCTTCCACAACCCACTTCACATCCTTCACCGCTGCGAGCCAGCTCTCCGACGGTATTTCTTCATGTCCTCGCCACCACGCCAGCGTCAATAATACGATCAGCATTCCGTTTGCGCCGGGGTGCACCAAAACACCCCACTCGCCCGTACTTCCTGGCGTCGGCCGACCTTTTTCGTCTCTTTTGCGCCACGCTGGCGTGAGCGCACCTCACCAATCCCACCACTCAGTGGAGAATTTCTCAACCGATACACCCAGCGGTGGTGGCTTATCTACCCGCCGGCTGTATTTTGTCCATACTTGTACAGCTTCCGGTCGTCCTGGCTTGGGTAGCGCCTTACTCTGGGTGAATGGTGAGTTAGGTGACATTCCAGGGATATTACTCTAACGGCTTACCGATGTCTTGAAGCCATAGGCACGTTCCAGCTCTGTCCATTTGCTCACCGCTTTGTGCCACCCCTCCCCACCGGCACATCCCGCTAGGATCAAATGTCCATCTTGCATCCACCTCGTCCAGCCTTGGCGTTTAATGTGCAACTCCAACTCCTTCCTGCTTTCGCCCTTCAGCTCTTCCTCGCCTCCCTTTGCGCTCCCCACATCCTCTTTGTCTTCTCCTGCCTCGGGATCCATTTCCATCTCCAGCTCTTACGCCATCAATTCCCTGTCGCCCTCAGGCACGTCGCCCAGCCCACCGCCTGCACCATTTCCTGCACTCGCCACTGCCGCTCTACTCCCGCCCTCGGCTATGACAGTTGTCTTTGCAAGGCCCACACTCCCCGCAGTCGTAGTGCCTGCCACCGCGCCCAACGCAGTCTTGTACAGTGCGCAAGGCTTCGGCCGCTGCACGGGAATCTCCCCGCCCGATGCCGCGCCTTCTGCGTTGGTTGTCATCTTGTCAAGCGGGCGCGACCCCGGCGGCTGCACGTGAATCTCCCTGCCCGATTCCATGCCTTCTCTGTCAGTCGCTGTCTTGTCGAGCGGGCGCAACCCCGGCGGCTCAATAGGAATCTCCCCGCCCGACGTCGCGCCTTCCGCGTCGGTCGCTGTCTTGGCGAGCAGACGCGACCCCAGCGGCTCGATGGGAATCTCCCCGCCCGACGTCGTGCCTTCCGCATCGGTCGCTGTCTTGGTGAGCGGGCGCAACCCCAGCGGCTCGATGGGAATCTCCCTGCCCTGCTGACCCTCGTCCTCGCCGGCATCCCACATGTCGTCCTCGTCCACGTCATGCATCACAATGTCCCCTTCAGCATTCACCTCTGGGAGCATCAACGGCGCGATGTCCTTGTTCGCCAACCTGCCCGACTTACGCCTTGGGGCGATGACCGCCGGCGCCTTGGGGTTCGCAGTCGGCTTCATGGCCTTCGCAATTGCATGCACATCCTCCTGCAGGCTGTGTGCCAATTCGCAATTGCGCGCGATGTTATTTTCCCGCTCAAACTCCGACTTGCTGAGCAGACGCAGCTCTGCCTGTGGAGCGGGGACGCGAAGATGGAGGGAGAAGACAAGCAACTAGAGTTAAGCCGAGCTACATTACGCGAGAACAGCTAAAATGACTACGTAAGAAGTCCATAAAGAATGTAGTAAAAATAGAAATAAAGGAATGTATGAGCGCAAGATGAGCGCGTACCAACTCAGATTCCAACACTGCCATCCGCCCGCACCCCTCCTGTGTTGGAAGCGCAGTAACGGCGCTCAATAGCCACGCGTTCATCTCCCGGTCGGATTGCAGAACCGGGGTATACGGCCACTCTGCCTCCGGGGGGGCGGCGTTGCATCTGGTGAGGGGTCTCGAGACGAATATTGGGAGGAGCCACTTCGGCTGCGCAACGATGGCGGTGTCTCATCCACTGTGCCGCTCCTTGCCCTTTTCTTCCCTTTCCTATCTTTGGCTCGACCCCGCTCTTCCTCGACGGCTGCTCTACCTCCAGCCCCGTCGACGACCGAGCCCACATCCTACGACCTCTCGCAACTCCTCTTTCTTTCCTGTGCTAGTTTGATCGTCGTTATTGATTGTCAAGAGCGTCGCTGAATCTATCTCCCCACGTCAATATCTGCTCCCTCACACTCAATTTCGCACTTACGTTCATTAGTTTCCAGTAGAAAACTCATGAATTGATGCATAACCTTCTTCTTGA
Source organism: Mycena capillaripes (assembly GCA_029204075.1). Classification (NCBI taxonomy): domain Eukaryota; kingdom Fungi; phylum Basidiomycota; class Agaricomycetes; order Agaricales; family Mycenaceae; genus Mycena; species Mycena capillaripes. Next base: position 3,882,838 of record JARHKZ010000001.1, read on the forward strand.
ACTGCTCCGGCTGCCACTCATCGAATTTGAGTCCTTGTCGCCCTACTCCCGGCACCCAGCTCCGTCCCGAATGTAACGTCGTTAATGAGTACTTGACGGAGTCCGGCGGCGGTCCAGCACCCGCAAGTAAGGTGACGTGGTACCCAGTCAGCTTCGCCACGCCATCGAAAAAGGGCTGCACCACCTGCGCCAGGCTCCTCCGGCATCTATCGCATCTCTTCAGTACAGAACTTGTCCAGTCTCGTTGGTGGTTACTCTATCTGTGCCTCCGGGTCCGGCACGTCAGGATTGGCAATTAAATCCACCTGTTTCCGGTGCCTCTCGACCGCTGCTTCATGTATTGCGTCCAGCTTCCTCCCCACCTCTATCTGGACCGATTCCGGTTCCTCCTCCAACAGTTCCTTCGCGCACTTACAACGGAAATCAAGCTCGAACTTCTTCTCAAGCTTGGCGCTCTCCCACTTTCCCTTGAAGCGGGCGTCAACCTTGGGCGAGAATTCCTTTTGCTGCATATAGAACTTGTGAATCACCTGTTTCCTGGGAGCCACCAGCAGGCGCTGAAAGCCCTTTAACCACTCCCCATATGGATTCTTCTCACTCTGGTTCGCAACTGTCTTCCTATGTGAAAACCACGACTTAATTTGCTGCACAGACATCAATCAGCGGACTCGAATATGAGGTATGAAGAAATCTTACCCCGGCCACAATATTCTGAACCTCGTCCTTCAAGGCTGGATCTACCCCGTCTGTCGATGCCCACTGCACTGCGGGGCCGGCGTCGGGTGTAGAAGAAGCCACAGGCATGTCATCGTTGCGTGTTGTCGCTGCTGCAGACGCGCCTTCATCGGTGTTGGGGGGAGTCACCACGCCCTCCGTGCCTCCAGAATGCATTGGCGACTCGGCCCTGGCCAGAGCATGCCCGTGCGCGGCTTGATTGGCAGCAGCCCTCTGCCGATGTTTTCCGTTGCGCAAGGCGCCCACTGGGTCGGTCGCGTCGAGGTCCTTGTACCAAGGGAATTTTTCCCACCACTGGTTCATCACCCCAGCGAGGAAAGTGGCTATCTGCCCCCTCCCCTGCGCCGCCAGATACGCGCCCTCTCTCTCTTGCAGGAAACTGAGTTGCTCGCCAGGGAAATTTCCTGGGTTTCCTCGTTTGCGGGGCTCCAGGACTTCTCCATTCCTCTCGGCTTCGCGCCTCTTGCGTCTGTCCCCGGCTTTTTTGGCTTTCTGTGTGGGGGTCGACATAATATCTGAATTCGATATGTTTGTTTCACCCGTCAATTCCAAACACTGCCAGCTATCATCTGCACCATGCCCTGCTCTTGCCTATCCTCTTCCCGCAACCGCCCCAAGCGCGCAGCGCGGGCGCATTGCGCTCCTCGCAACAAACTCTGTGAGTAGTATGTTGAAGCGGTGTTTTCCTTGTCTAACACGTCTCCAGGTTGCGAGCATCATTGCCGCTATCCCACTCCTGTTATCTTCGGTCTTGATCCCCCCTTCAATCGGGCCCTCAATCGGCAGATCCTCAGGATCATTTGCACGCCCAGGACGAGCTCTACTGGGCGCAGCGCACCTTCGACCTGCAAAATCTGGGTGAATGGGAAGACCCAGCCGTTGCTATGGGGTGTGAGGGTGGGGGATTGGGGATGAGTGGGGGATGGGGGATGGGTGGCGGATGGGGGGGCAACGGCTGGGAGCTGGCCCGTCGGGCGACGCAGGATGACGAACCCGGATGGCCGCATGTGGCTGATAGTGACTGGGACTCGATGGGCTGGCCCGCCACATGGCCGTAGCACATTTTAGTCGACCTTCAATGCATGCTTTTCGGCCTCCCTCCCCTGCCCGAACTCGATTGCGACCTCAATTTCCGCCGTCTCCCAATCATTAAGTCCCACTAAATTAATACTTGTTTGCCTAAGACATCTTTTGGCCAAAAAAGGAAACACAGGACGACAGTGTATTCAAAATAAAACGAAGTACGCCATAGGGAACGTAATGGCGACAGCTATTATGGAGCAGGGCGACAGTGGGAATTGAGCTTACGAAAATGTCCAGCCATAGATGTAAATCACTGGCCACGGAAATGTGCGCCCTTCTGCCTCCACTCTTCACCGTGAGCAACACGCAAATCCAGCTCATCCTCAAGATCGTCTGTCGTACGCGTGACGTCGGACTCGTCGGAGCTGTGGGTGCTCTCGCCCTCCCGGTAGTACGCAAGCTCCTCCAAGATCTCCCGCCGCCGTAACTCCGTCTCCTGCTGTTCATGCGCACGACTCTCTTCCAGAGTCCATGCACGGCGACGGCGCCCCTCATCAGATGAAGGGTCGGGTGTTTCGCGCTCGGCAAAGGCCAGCGCACGCGTGAAGCCCGGCGCTGTCGAGAACTCAGCCTTTTGGCCGTCCCTCTGAAGGCAATGGAACCTGTCCCACGCGTCGCCAGCGTCACTGAACACCCAGCCCCGAGTAGGTGAGCGAACAGCATAAACCTTGAGTCCGGGGGCGGGGACGGAGCCTGGGATGAATGGCGTGGGGGTCGGGGACAGGCTGCACCTGGAGAGGTGGATGGCACCACTTGATGCTCGGGGTGTATCGCCGCTGAAGATCTTGACCTTGCGTTTGCCAGTTGGGGCAGGCTGATTGGGAGCCGGGGAAGTAGTCCACAGACGCGCAGGTAGGGTGGGAGTGCGTGGACTCGACGGATTCTGCTGCTGCGAGGCGACGAGGGGGGCCAGAGCCAGATTGGGAGGGTGCGCGTGTTCACCGCGATTGCAAGCAGCATGCCACGCAGCCCGCAACTGGTCGCGCTCGCGAGCGGAGTACCTTTTGACGAAGGTAGCCCCCAGGCCCTGCGAGTTCCCCCCGGCAGAATTCCTGTCAAGCAATCTTAACGCCTGCGCCATTGGCTGTCTCATAGAAATAAGACTCACCAACTGGGGTACATCCCCGCCCTCTCCTTGTCTTCGCCCGTCACCAGATAGAGCTTCTGGGAAGCGTTCGGCGTCGCGGGCTGCCCAGGGTCCGAGAAGTAGGGCGGCTCACAGCGATACACGACGGGAGTAGCCATATATGCAAGAGAATCTCCTTTGTTCCTGTTTATCGAAGACCTCCCAAACGCACGGGCCTCCCCAACTACTAGGTGCGTCTGAAAAAAAATTCATTCGCATTTTTCCAGGCGTCGTTCGATCCCGCATAAAACAGAAATATATATAATTCTCCTACGACAAGACAGATAGATATCATCCAGCTGAAAAAAAAAACCTGATAGCATGAAGTTTTCAGTACGCATTTCCATTCAAGCTGAGCTACAAGACCTATTTTGGGGACGGCACAGGAGCACCAGTTTTCGCTTTAATCTTTCTGAGGCGAAGGTCAATACCCCCTGCTCATACGAGAAACAAAAAAGGAAGAAAAAGGTATGCACTCCTTTGCAGACTTCCTGAGTTCCACCTTGTGGTGTGCCTTGTTGCGCGACTACGCAAAACGTGGTAGAAGCTCCGCATCACCGTCATGTTTGTGGCAAGTGGAAATGGTGGGTGCATGTTTAGGGGGATCCCAACGAATCCGCCTTTTTGAGGGGCCTGCGGCAGCCGGAGTGCCTGGGTTGACGGCGGGGGATTCGGGTGCTCGTACCAGCGTCCCGTCGGGAGTGCCGCGAGAAAAAAAACAGTGTTGCGGCTGGATGTGACGGTGATGATGTCGGGGTGAGGGAAAAAATCAATGTTGACATCCCTTGTGGGGTCCGGAGCGCCGGCGCCTTGGTGCGCCAGGCGTCGAGCGCGATTTTGACGCATTGTCTGCCAATACTCCCCGGAGTGGAGGATTTCATAGCGCGGCGGCATGGGAGATGGAGAATTGTACGAGAGGATAAAACAGGACAAAACAAGTCCCGTCTCAGCCTCCCATCTCAGCCGCCATGTCGACAAGCGGTAGGCCCAGAAGCTCTCATTCTGTCGTTGGCTCAAACCCTATCTAGAAACCTCGGTGGATCTTCAGAAAAGCGAAAGATGTGACCTCCAGCTTCATTACGTGTGCGTTCGCCCTTTCTCCTTTTTCGCTTTCCGACATTTACCTTCCCGTTTAGCTTCCCACGTTGTGGGCTAGATAGCGGTAGCTCTAGCCGCCCCGCCAACGCCGCCCAAGAAGATGAAGACGAAGACGACGAAATCCCCGAGTTAGAGGGTTGCGACGACGAGGACCCCTCCTGCCCCTCCTGCCCCATGGTTATGCTGCTGCCGGCCAAGTGGGCCACCGCGGAGTTGAAAGCGAAGCTGTGAACTACATTTATCTACATTTATGTTCCATAGACATAGAATTTACATTGCTGGCCAGCTTTCGAAGTTCCCGATCAGGCAAATTATGATCTCGCGCACTCACCACAGATTTGACCTCCGCATCGAACGTCGACTGGGCGGTGCCTTTTTTATCGTACAAACACGATTTTTGGTGCACTAGTAGAATGGGTAGTTAGTATGCCTTCTGCAAAAGAACAGAGCCCAAAGATGTTAATAGCGGCCATACCTTTCAATGCCACGAAGGGTGTTTTGAGGCCAAAATGGGAAACCAAATGTCAAATAGCGCAGGACTGAGGTGGAATCTGGCCTAATAAATTGGAGGGTCAGAACACACTGGGGTGAAGGTACGATCCCACAAAAAACCGCTTTAAAGGAGGGAGGTAGGAGTTTTGAGTAATCGAGATATTGGTCGCATTTGGGAAGGTACATGCATTCTTCAAACTTTTTGAGTCCGAAAACTTTTGTTCCAAACAAAATCTGGAAAATTATGGATTAAATATAGATATATATATAAACCTCGGCCAAAAAGTACCAAGGCGCCAGGAGCTGTAGGAGAGGCGTAGGAAATGAAAAACATTGGTGCAACCCAATTTGGTCGACTGCGGCAAATTCCGTGCGAGCGCTAAACAGGCGCCAAATGTGATGTGTCATGCTGTGCATGACCTTTGCGCCACTGTCGTCCTCGCTGTCTCGCCTTTGCCTCCACCATGGCACCAAAGAAATCTCGCAATCCGCCGGCCGAACCTCTCATGCACAGTATATACTGTGATCGCTACCTGCGGAAGTGTGTCTTCTGTTCTTTCAAGTATCTTGTATGTCCCAATTTTCCAGGAATCGCGAGGAATGCAATCGTAAGACGCGAGAGAGGATGGCCCGCCTTCGAGCTTCTGATGTGATGGTCGCCCCCAAGGTCCTGGCGGCCAGACTCGAAGCTCGTCGTGCGGCCGCCAAGAAGTACCGTGAAAAGTATGTGTACAGTTATTCTGCTCTTACTTAGGTGCTCATGTGTGATAGAAACCAACGTACTCCGCATCAAAGCCCGTGAGGCTCGGGCACGCGCAGCAAACGAACGCCAGGCGGCTAAGTGGGTCTGAGTAGTTCTTATTTGTCGATGTTAATCTCTCCTTGCAGAGACCGCGAGGCGCTCACCGAGCGCAGGGAGGCGGCGCGCAAGTGCACGGTGGAGTGCTGGTAGCCCCCATGTAGCCTCTCCTTACAGATGTCTCGCCATGCCGATTCCCTAGACCCTGAGGGAGGTTGGGCCAATGCCAGCCGCATTCTCCCCTTGACAACATCCCGCGAGATGGTGCCTGGACCCCGACAAGACATCCTCGACGACCACCACTCTCAGTGGGATTGGCGCATGTTCCTGTTCCATCCTCCCACATTTGGGCTGACATTACACAGGTGCTCTCGCTGACCACAGCCGCCACAGCCGCCTGGCCGGAGGCGAGCTCTCGACCTCGAATCGGTGTGCCATGTCGCTTTGTTATTTTACTGGCCAACTGACAAACATCGTCTCCCAGCACTTTTTCTATGTCGCCACCGGCGGAGCTACAGCGCGGGGAAACGGGTTTAAACTTAGACTACGTATTCGCGCATCTGTAAGTCTCTCGTCCTTGCCCCGAGGCCAATATTGACTTTTTTTTAGCATGAGGGACTCGGCTGTGCCAAGCCCAATAGTCTACGATCATGCCGCACAGTGGCGGCTGAGAGACAATGAGACACTGCGAGCCTGGGGCGTGCGGAAGTGAGTTCTCTCTCTATTGGGGAGATGCGGCTGCTGATACGACATTGAGTAGTGGCGAGAGCAGGCACTCTAGACAGTGGCATGTAGATGCAGCCATACAACGGGTTGCAATGCTCCTCCTGACGATGTATTTGATCGCCCATTTGAGGTGAGTTTGGAACTCTAGCGCGACCGTGGGCTCAATTCTCCCCAAGTGCACAGCAGGACCAGGATTTCATCATCATTGTCACGCATATATGGCCACTGGTCTCAACGGAAGGGAGTTGGCGGTTTGGGTTGGAAGGTGCAATCATATGGTAGATAGTAATGTTGCCGCGACTTCGAGCTTGAAGTCACCAAGTCGACTTTTCTAAGCCGATTTAAGTCGAGTCGAGTCCAGTCACTCGCGTGACTCGGCTTGACTTCCAAGTCATAGAGGTTGACTTGAAGCGACTTGAAGTGACTTCGAGTCGGGTTTTTCATCTCAAATTCCAGAATAGTTGTGTGGGCGTAATAGGATGATTTCTCACTATGCTGAGTGCCTTGAACATTGATCTGCATGGTTGCGAGTTGTACTAATGGACCAGCGAGGCAATTGACGTCCAGAAATGAAAGTTGAGTGTGATCTACAATAATCTGTTCTCATTGTAGTCCCAATGGCCAATAATTATGGTGCCAGAAGAATCTCACCGTGTGACTTAAACCTGTTAACAGGCAGAATAACTTTGTCTGATGCAAAGCCGAGCAGATCCAGGTGAATGGTAAATGGAGATCCATGTACATCTCTATTTCACTTCTGACAGATGGTAGGTAGACATTCAACGAACATGCCTACAATCCAGATGAACTGCCAGAACTGATCTGGTAATGTATGATTTGCTATATATAAGCCTTGAGTGATAATTGGGAAATGGGATCAAACCGACCAACTAGTGCTGATGAATCATGAACGATGTTCAACTGAAGGTAAAATGGAGTTCCATGGACCATGACCGAGTACCATACCCAACAAACCCAATTTGCCTCCTGTCCATCACCGCATGGCGGTTTGATGCTACGAAGTCTGTTCATCGAAGAAGCAGGATTATGCGGGACACCGAAGAGGAAATAAGAAATGTATCACATGTATTTCATGCATGTATGAAGAGATTTCTACTGCGAATCATGGGCGTGTGGGATACAGAAATCTAAATGAAAGATATATGAAGAATGTTTGGTTCGAAATGATCAGCTGCTCACGCACTAGCTGATATGAGCCTTTCAGTCACCCCTTGCAGCCGAGTTCCAGAACTCCATACCTTGATGGACAGAGACTGATCCTGAGTGCCTCTCTACGCATATGCACATCTTTTAGAATGTGAGATCCTCCACCATCTGCACATAGTGAACACTCGGATTTCAGTGCCCTTACTTTGATACAGGAACCTCGAATATTAGATCAACAATTGACAGTGAATTGATTGCTGATACATGAAATTATAATGAACAGATGGTCAGTTTACAGCTCTTTGCGGTACAACAGGCGCGAGCCGTTTTTTTTTTTTCCATTTTGGGTCACTTTTGATCGTTTTCCACTAGGACAGTCGCCCTGCTCTCAGTTTTTGCCCGTTCGCCTTGGTTATAGGCTCAATCGATTCGCCTGAAAAATCCGCAGCGAAATGGCTCCTCAGATTTTCAAACTGATCGCCAAGGCGCTTTTCTGGGAAGGGAAATCAATTTTCTACGGCCACTTTTGAGCGTTTTCCACTAGGACAGTTGCCCTACCCTCAGTATTTACCCGTTCGTCTTGGTTATAGGCTCAATCGATTCGCCTTCCAAATTCGCAGCGAACTGGCTTCTCATATTTTCAAACTAATCGCCAAGGCGTCGTTCTGGTAAGGGATATCACTTTTTTACGGCCACTTTTGATCGTTTTCTACTAGGACAGTCACTCTGCCCTCAATTTCTACCTGTTCGCCTTGATTATAGGCTCAGTCGATTCGCATTCTAATTCCGAAGCGAACTGGCTTCTCATATTTTCAAACTAATCGCCAAGGCGTCGTTCTGGTAAGGGATATCACTTTTTTACGGCCACTTTTGATCGTTTTCTACTAGGACAGTCACTCTGCCCTCAATTTATACCCGTTCGCCTTGATTATAGGCTCAGTCGATTCGCATTCTAATTCCGAAGCGAACCTTGTTCTCAGATTTTCAAACCGATTGCCTTTTTTGCGGCTACTTTTGATTGTTTCTCAATGGGATGGTTGCCCCGCCCTCAATTCTTACCCATTCGCCTTGGTCATAGGCTCAATCAATTCGCTTGTAAAATCCGCAGCAAACGGTGGTATCAGATTTCCAAAACGGGCGACACGGTGTTTTTCTGGTAAGAGAAATCACTTCTTTATGGCCACTTTTGACTGTTTACTCAGTAGGACAGCTGCCCCGCCCTCAATTCTTACCTGTTTGCCTTGGTCATTGGTTCAATCTATTTGCCTTCAAAATCCGCAGCGAATGGTCCCCTCAGAACTCTTCATTTCACACCTAAAACAATTTGCTATTTTTTCCTCCTTTGTGGGCAGCACCACATAGTGAGCATACAATAGTGTGTATTATACCAGTATAAAAATGTAGTATGTTAGTTATAGGATGCAAGTCAAACTTAAAATGAAACAATGCTTCTAACAGGCCCAGAACCAACCCTACAGCTGTCTTGAGCCAACTCCACTTGAAACTAAACACTTGTGCCAGGAAAATGTTCTTGGGGTGATGAGGAAATATGAGTTAATGATGGCCTGCCCACTTTTACGGCGAAGGGATTGAGCTCATAATCGGGGGGAAAAGCGGAAAACTGGGAGCAGGGAGCGCGTCCTACTGACTAAACACTCAAAAATGGCTATAAAAAAAGGGATTTTCCTTGCCAGAAAAACACCATGTCGCCCGTTTTGGAAATCTGATACCACCGTTTGCTGCGGATTTTACAAGCGAATTGATTGAGCTTATGACCAAGGCGAATGGGTAAGAGTTGAGGGTGGGGCAACCATCCCATTGAGAAACAATTAAAAGTAGCCGCAAAAAAGGCAATCGGTTTGAAAATCTGAGAACAAGGTTCGCTTCGGAATTAGAATGCGAATCGACTGAGCCTATAATCAAGGCGAACGGGTATAAATTGAGGGCAGAGTGACTGTCCTAGTAGAAAACGATCAAAAGTGGCCGTAAAAAAGTGATATCCCTTACCAGAACGACGCCTTGGCGATTAGTTTGAAAATATGAGAAGCCAGTTCGCTTCGGAATTAGAATGCGAATCGACTGAGCCTATAATCAAGGCGAACAGGTAGAAATTGAGGGCAGAGTGACTGTCCTAGTAGAAAACGATCAAAAGTGGCCGTAAAAAAGTGATATCCCTTACCAGAACGACGCCTTGGCGATTAGTTTGAAAATATGAGAAGCCAGTTCGCTGCGAATTTGGACGGCGAATCGATTGAGCCTATAACCAAGACGAACGGGTAAATACTGAGGGCAGGGCAACTGTCCTAGTGGAAAACGCTCAAAAGTGGCCGTAGAAAATTGATTTCCCTTCCCAGAAAAGCGCCTTGGCGATCAGTTTGAAAATCTGAGGAGCCATTTCGCTGCAGATCTTTCAGGCGAATCGATTGAGCCTATAACCAAGGCGAACGGGCAAAAACTGAGAGCAGGGCGGCTGTCCTAGTGGCAAACGATCAAAAGTGACCCAAAATGGAAAAAAAACGGCTCGCGCCTGTTGTACCGCAAAGAGCTGTAAACTACAATTCCTGTCCTCGAACATTGCATCGCTCAGAAAAGTCAACACCCAGTTAGTTCTACTCATTTTTAACATTGTTTTAATGTATAAAAATGCAGCTTTGAGCACGGTACATCTTCACCCCCATGCCTCCCCGTTCAAAACAACCTCAAGAACTTCCTCAGGCTGCCGGTGACCCCGCCGCATCTCCAGCTCAGACTCGGACGTCTCAGCGATCCACCCGGTCCTCAAAATCTTTACCTGACAGCACAATGCCTCCAGTTGTGCCGAATCAGGCTCCAGCGCCATCCACAAGACACTCTTCCAATGCTGCGCCATCTGTGGATTGAAAAGAATTGGGATTCTGGGGATACCAAGGCAGCTCGGGAGATTATCATTGCAAAGATTGGCTATCATTGTGTCAGATGCTGGAAGCAAACTGACCGAATATGGTTGGAACATTATCGTAAAGTGTCTCAGGATCACGACTCCAATGCAAGCATCCCTGCGGGCTCAGGGTCTCTCTTGCGGCAACCATCACGAACTCGAGCCTCCTCAGGACCTTCTTTGAACCTCACACTGCAGAATCGCTATCGGAAGCCACAGAAAGTGCTTGATTTTTCGGCCTACACCGATGTTACTGCAAGTGAAGGAACATGGTCAGTAGAAGAAGAAATGCAGAACTATCTCAGGAGCCCTATTCCACCTTGGAAGTCGACCGATATGCTGGGATACTGGGATGTATGGTTTAATATCATCCGACACTTGCGCATTGTTGACCGCTTTTTAGAACCACGGCTGGACACAGTGGCCGACAATTTTCCTTCTATCTGCTGACTACTGTCCCATTCAGGCCACATCGGTCCCATCGGAACGAGTTTTTTCATCGTCTGCGGAAACAGATACCAAACGTCGGAATCACATTAGTCCTACCCTGATGGAGGCGCTACAAATGCTGAAATTTTCATACAAAAAGTCCCGCTTGTACTTCATGGCTGACGGGCAGGCACCGGCATTGGGAGACGATGAAGAAGATTGGCTTCGCTCTCTAGCAACGGCGTCGGAAACGGATCGAGATGTTGTTTGAAGGGGCCATTTAGTTACTTGTGAAGATGTGGAAACTGAATATCCTGTGATGCCCGAGGATCACCTGGAGTAAATAGCTATGCGCGTCCATTTACAAACTGGACATGTCTTATACCCGTCAAATGCTATTTGTTACGACATGAAAAGCGAGGTCTGCCTGGCATACATCCTATAAAGCTTTAAAAATAAGTACCAAAAGTCGACTTGAGTTGACTTGAATGACTCGACTTGACTTAAACCGAAAAAGTTGAGTCGAAGTCAAGTCAAAATGCGACTTGTCGTGACTTTCCAAGTCGAAACTCGACTTTTCAAGTCGCGGCAACATTAGTAGATAGTGATATAATAATGCTTGAATTATCGCTGTGCACTCTGGCCGGCTGTGGCATGGGGATGTAGCGGTGAAAAAAAAAAAAAAAAAAACTCGAATGATCACAAAAAGAACTAATAGCGAGGATTGAACCGTCGTAAGGCTACAATGAGGAAGTGCATTAACCAAGTAGGCTACACATGCGACATAAATGCGTGCAATAGGAGCAGTCATATTGTTTCCCTCTCCTTGCCATACGCTTAATGTTTTTTTTGACTTGGCTTGATGCGTTTCACGATGTCGAATCGATAGCCGACGGTACTGGCCCAACGCCCTCCAATGGCAAGCTCCAGCAACGCCAAAGCGGGTCCCTCCAAGAGCCACAAACAGCGGGCCCAAACGGAGATCCTCGAATGGACCCTGGATGATGTTCTGGATCGCCCGACCTTCACCTCCCAGCACGTTTTGCAGGACACGGCAGACGTATGAGAAAACACACACAGTGGAATTGCCGTTGCCCTTGAAGAAGCAGAGGCGCGCTGCTCCCACATTCCACGATGTTGGGGACGACTTTGAATATGTCTCCGAGGACTTGTCACTGCCCGAACCAGTGACGGCTCCGAACCGAGCTGTCAAAGCGCATGCAAAAAGATACTTATCATCGGTGGGTTCTCTGCGCGGGTGCTCGTGAGACGTTCATATTTATGTCGACTTAATAGGACGCGCTGCTGGCCCAGTGGGTCCCCCTCTGCGACGAATATTTGGCTGAATTGCTCCGTTTGGAGGGCAGAGGATCTGTCACCCATGACTTCTGCCCTGCATGTCCCAAGAAACCTGCTGCTAATCCTAGCTACCGCTGCATGGACTGTCTATTCCCCGATCTTGTATGCGAGTCTTGTTGTTTGACAAACCACGAAGACCGGCCTTTGGACCGAATTGAGGTATGTACCTTTGCTCGCTATTCAGGTGACTAACAAAGTGCCGGTGAGATAGCGTTGGACAGGAACATTCTTCGAGCGTGTTAGTCTCAAGGAGATGGGCCTACGCGTGCAGCTTGGTCACTCAGGTTACCAGAAATGCGGCGCGCCCTTCCCTGGTCACGACAAGTTCATGGTTCTCCACTCAAATGGACTCCATGAAGTGGCTGTGGATTTCTGCCGCTGTGCCAACCGCTTTGCTGCGGGAGAGCATCGGCAGCAGCTGCTACGGATGTCGTGGTACCCAGCGACTCATGCCGAGCCGCAAACAGCCGCGACGTTTCGTGTCTTGGAGATGTTTCATATAATGATGCTACAGGGCAAAGTGACGACGTATGATTTCTATTTCGGTCTGGAAAAGATGACGGATAATACAGGTATGAAGAAACTAAAGGTGCGCTGTTTTTATTTTATTTTAATTATTGGTTGGGACTAATGAGATTGGTAGAACCGGTACAAGTTGTTTATGCGAAATGGAGGCACATGGAGATGCTGAAGCAGGGAGCGCGTGGGAATGACGGAGTAAGGAAGGTGGCGGAGACACATCCCGGGGAGCTGGGAGTGACGTGCCCCGCATGTCCCTGGCCCGGGGTAAATCTCCCGGAAGGGTGGGAGAAGGCAGAAGGAGCGCAAAGGTAAGCTTGAGCTATACTAAGGTATTAAAGGCTGAAACGGATCCTGACAGATTCCTCTATATCTTATTCTTGGCGATTGATGCGTGCTTTTGCCTCAAACGCCGTCTGGTGTCCAGCGTGCTCAAGGACCCGGTGTTGGGAAGCGGGTGGGCTTACTTTACAGAAGATGCGCCGTACAGGAAGTATTTGCTCACTGTGACCAACCAGAAAGAGGTAAGCGCGTGAAACAAGTCTATCCTGGGAGAGCGTGGACTGATGCTCAATGCAGATGAGTACGTTGTGATGTCGACTCTACCTTCGAAGGATAAATCACCTGATTATATTAGACGAAGAAAACCGATCAGAGGGTGTTCGTCCTCAGGGGGAAATAATGACTTGTGGAGTTGCCCTCTCGAGCGGAAAAGTTGCCTGGTTATTAAAGATGGACTCAACGAGTTGTTGAGTCGCGAATTTCGCTAGACTACGGTTTAAAACGACGTCCGGCCTTCCAACGAGTGCTAGCAAGGTTCCATTCTACACTCCTGCCGAGCAAGGACGGCTTTCCAGATGCGATGCGAAGAGCCTTCGCTATGCAACGTGTGGGTTATTTGATTTGTATTTTTAAGAAAGCGCTCCTTCCAATGTTCTCCGCCTGTCTTTCTTCAAGGAGCTCGAGCGCCGAACTGAGTTTTTAGCGAGAATAAGTTTCCCGCTCCTTTCTTTCCTCTGAACTGCGTCTCTCAATAACCTCTACAGAGTATTTTCTCTGCCCCGTCCTTCAACAAATGTCCGTGCCACAAATATAAAACAGGTGCACGCTGCCGCTAAGGCTGCTGGCTGTTTGAGTGGTGCTGGTCGAGCGGGAAAATACTGCTCCGCTCCTGTTGGTGCGGAGGAGGCGTAAACGTTTGCCGATTCGAAAAGGTCGAGTCGAGGTGGCTGATTGTGTTGACTTCCGTACAGCGAGCGGATTAAACCAAGCTCACGTGAATCAATTAGCACGAGCGGACTTGGTGACCTTTCTTCCCCCGAACTTTAAGAAGATTCTTAGGGGCGGGTTGTTCCCGTGAAGACGAGGGGAACTTTAGATGGGGGAAAAGTAGATGATTTCTTCGCATTACAGGTCTTCCTTTTATACTATTCTGCGTCGGTCCCGCTTTTCCCCCTCGCTCCCGCTTCTGATTCACTCCCCAGTCCTTCCCCGCCTCCCAGCGCTGTTAAAACTTCTCGTTTTCCCCCTTTTCCCGCTCAACCCTGAGTCATCCTGTTTCTCCGCTCCTCCTTGAGTCATTTTCGTTCCTCATCTTTTTCCCATCTATTCTTTTCCGCTCGTTCTTGAGTCACCTCGCATTTCTCCGCTCCTTCTCGAGTCATTGCGTTTCCCGCCTTGCTCCTTTTATTCTCTTCCGCTTGTTCCTGAATCACCTCGCATTTCTCCGCTCCTTTTCGAGTCATTGCGTTTCCCGCCTTGCTCCGTTTATTCTCTTCCGCTTGTTCTTGAATCACCCCGCATTTCTCCGCTCCTTTTCTAGTCATTGCGTTTCCCGCCTTAAGCTTTTTATTTCTTTTCATTTTACTCCTTTTATTTCTTCTCCGCTCGATCTCGTTTTTCTTCAACCCCAAGCTTTCTTCTCCGCTTGAGTTTCCCGCCCGCTCGTGTGTTGTGGTGCCGTGGCTTGGTGCCATGGCATGCTTCGTGCCGAGGCCATAAGCAAGCCCCAATGGTGTAAGGTGTACCAACCCTTTAGAGAATATCTCGTAAGGTCACTCGTTCGAACCGAGGTTGGGGCATGGGATTCCCGGAAAGTCATTGCTAAATGACTTTCCCAGGTCCCCATTTTAATGCTTTTTATCTTTCCTCCTTCTCCTATCTCTCGGGTTCCTCCTCCCTTCGTTCCCAGTTCAGTTTCTTTTGCCAAGCACCGTTTCTCCGCTTGTGTAACTGATGGCTGTCTTGACCGTCTCGCGCCTTTTCAAACGTTCCGTTCGAGCCTATCCCGGTTTGTTCTCCGATCATTATTTGCTCGTTCCTGAGCCGTTGCGAAGTGACGGCTCACATCTCCTCTCTACTTTTGAATGCCGATCGTCCCTGGTCGGCTCTTCTTATAAACCTTCTTCCTCAAAATTCCAGCATCATCCTTGTTCGTTCACTATGGATGTTCACGCCATTACTCGATTCCATCGATCTGTGGTTCAATTTCCTCGCGACCATTTCTCCGTTCCTCCCGGCGGGTTACGCGCTTTTCTGGAACATGATCTCCGCTCCAAGGTGTTTTTGGTTGGATTAGGCGTTTTCGAGGATCGTTGGGCTACGCGTACTTGTCCGTCCTTAACAGAGGAAGAGTGTCACAATATTCGCACTTGTATGCGTATTGTTGTGGACCATGTTGTGAGTAATAACTCTTTCCCGCTTATACACCTTGTTTCCTTATACGTGCCTCTCCAGTATTATGCCGCGCGGCTCTGCCAAAATGAACTCTGCTCGCTGTTTTCTAGGTTTAATACCCCGTCTGAGGCCGCGTGGATGTTCTATCTCATTTTGGCGCTGCTTTTCTCGGTTGGGTTCGAAGGAGATGATGGCCCAACCGAGCGGGGCATCGATCCTATGCAGATGGCACTCTCGCAGACGGAATTCCTCCTCCGCAAGTCTAGCGAATCGTTTGCTCTCCAACGCAGCGTCGATGGATCCGGCCACCTGGAAATTCTTCACTATGACCCTCATCGTACGGTCGAAAAGTTCTTCGATGCCCGCCGACCTCCTTCGTCTTTCGAGCGCATTCCTCTTGCCACGCCGCCTCCTATTTCGTTTAACCCAGCGGCCCATGCTGAACAGTGGACCGAGGCTGAGCGCGTCATCGAGGCTTGTTTGATTGCGCTCTCTCGCATGGAGAACTCCGTTCATGTTGAGACAGACGACAACGGAGCTGTGGTCCGTGTCTCCCTGTAATGCGAAGAAATCATCTACCTTTCCCCCATCTAAAGTTCCCCTCGTCTTCACGGGAACAACCCGGCCCTAAGAATCTTCTTAAAAGTTTTGGGGAAGAAAGGTCACCAAGTCCGCTCGTGCTAATTGATTCACGTGAGCTTGGTTTAATCCGCTCGCTGTACGGAAGTCAACACAATCAGCCACCTCGACTCGACCTTTTCGAATCGGTAAACGTTTACGCCTCCTCCGCACCAACAGGAGCGGAGCAGTATTTTCCCGCTCGACCAGCACCACTCAAACAGCCAGCAGCCTTAGCGGCAGCGTGCACCTGTTTTATATTCGCGGCACGGACATTTGTTGAAGGACGGGGCGGAGAAAATACTCTGTAGAGGTTATTGAGAGACGCAGTTCAGAGGAAAGAAAGGAGCGGGAAACTTATTCTCGCTAAAAACTCAGTTCGGCGCTCGAGCTCCTTGAAGAAAGACAGGCGGAGAACATTGGAAGGAGCGCTTTCTTAAAAATACAAATCAAATAACCCACACGTTGCATAGCGAAGGCTCTTCGCATCGCATCTGGAAAGCCGTCCTTGCTCGGCAGGAGTGTAGAATGGAACCTTGCTAGCACTCGTTGGAAGGCCGGACGTCGTTTTAAACCGTAGTCTAGCGAAATTCGCGACTCAACAACTCGTTGAGTCCATCTTTAATAACCAGGCAACTTTTCCGCTCGAGAGGGCAACTCCACAAGTCATTATTTCCCCCTGAGGACGAACACCCTCTGATCGGTTTTCTTCGTCTAATATAATCAGGTGATTTACCCTTCGAAGGTAGAGTCGACATCACAACTGGAGCCCACCGCGAGGGGGAGATTCACAGCTGGAGACCCGCTTTCAGCTTAAAAGGAAAGCTGGTCTCGTACCAGAACCACCGACCGTACCCAGACGAAGGAAGCAGACACCGTCGAGGAATTTACAGCAGGAGATCCTACTCTCTGAAAACGAGCCAGGAAATAGTTTCGACGGTCCACCCGCGTTTACCGACAGAATATCCGACTCTGAGTTATCAGATTTGACGGAACTCCCAGACGACGAAGTTTCTCCGCCCGTTACGCCGCGTACCGAGACACCACCATCACTACCCACCTCAACAACTTTATCTTCCGGATCATCGTTAAATCTTACGCCGCCTTCCGCCTCGGAATCACCGTCGCAACCCTCGTCGTTGACCCTTACCTCAGAATCATCAATCAGTCTCGCCTCTCCGCCCGCCACCAGAACCATGCCTCCTAAAGCATTGCCTATGCGGGGGAGCAAGACCGCTCCCACATTCGACGGAAAACCTGCTCATCTGGACCGATACTTCAGGGATGTTAAAGATACAGGGGACAATACCGATCGTACGAGTGACACAGAGTTAATGGACATGGCGCTCCGCTACCTCGACATTGACGATGAACAATTATGGAAGAGGAAAAAGACGGGGACCATGACGTTTGATGAATTCAAGATGGAGATTAGGAAATTGTATCCAGGATCGGACGGGGAGAAGCTCTATACATGGGCGGATTTGCGCGAGGTTGTGCGAAAGGGGCAGGAAAAGCCGCCTTCAAACAAAGACGAGTTCGGGGAGTACCAGAGGAACTTCCAGCGGATATCTGACTTCTTGAAATCGAAGAACAAGATTTCCGACCGAGAGCGGGACAAACAGTTCATGAAGGGAATATGTTCTGATTTCCGCTTTCGGGTTCTTCAACGATTGCAGATTGTGATGCCCGATCAGCCAAGCGATACCCCGTACGCGATTGGCGACGTAATAAAAGCAGCAGAATGGGCGATAGACGGGACGCCAGGACAGTTCTACCAAGACACGGAGGAGGACACAACCATAATTAAGAAAGAGATGGTTGATCTTACGGCTTCAATGCGCGAGATGAGAACGGTCTTGTCTAACCTCACGCGTCGAACGGAGACACAGTTCCAACGTCCCAGCGAGGCCCCGTACCGCCAAGGAGCGGCATATCAAAACCAAGCGGAGAGACCGCGGTGGAATACGGAAGCTCAGAAAAATCCGCTTCCGCCTCAAGGGCAAGCGTTTCGAGAAGCACAGAACTCAGAAGCAGGGAACCGCGGCCCAGGCGGCGCCTTCGAAGAAGGGAAGTGCGGTTTTTGCTCAGAGGACGGGCATTTCATGAGGGCCTGTCCAACGATCGAGGAGTATATTAAGAAAGGTATGTGCAAACGAAACCAGTTTAACAGGATAGTGCTGCCAAATGGAATGTACATTCCCCGGGCCATTACGGGGAAGAACTTTATCGAGCAAATTGAGAACTGGCACAAGCAACAGCCGGCGCAGACCACAGCAAGCGCGAATCTCTACGAACGCGATCGCCCGCCTCACATGCTGTACATGGCAAGTGCCGTCGACGAAGAAGAGGAAGATGAGGATGAGGTACCTGGAATTATGGCCTATCAGGAGGCTGGGGACGCATCGCTAGCAGATCTCTCGGTTAAAGAAATCGAAGCATTTCTTGAAACGAGGAAGAAAGCGGAGAAGGCAAAGGGGAAGGAGAAATTTGACAGCGTCTACCTTCCGCCTAAACCCGCCTCAGCGCCGAAAAAGAAAACCACGTTGCAGAGGTTGCTGGGCCGGCAGGAAAACACCCTCAAATTCCAATTCCGCCGCCTCCGCAGCCGGGACCACCGAAACCTTTCGTGCCGAAATACAGAGCGGTGATTGAAGAATCAATCAATACGCCCGCTATGGTTGATCGTGCGTTAGACAACAAGTTCTTGATTTCCGCTCAAGAGTTCTTCGCGATTTATCCCGAAGGACAGAAATATATGAAGGACCTCTTGGTCTCGAAAAAGCTGCCGAACGTGGAAGTGGCCTATACGGATGCAGGGTTCGGACAAGCATCGACGATGCAGTATGTTCTCCGCTACGAGGAGGATAATGGGGTCCAACACGAGGAGAAACTCACCTCCTCTGAAATCGACGCGCTAAGGGTTATCGACCCGGTCATAAATGATTCTTTCCAAGTCGAAGGCATCCTTGACCAAGGATCAGAAGTCATCACCATGAACAGAGACGTCTGGCTGAAATTAGGTGTTGGGCTGGATCCGCAGAAAGTATTAAATATGCAATCCGCGAATTCACAATCGAACCCTACGGTCGGAGTAATCCAAGACCTGAAGTTCAACATTCACGGCATCGAGCTTCCGCTCCAGGTTCACGTGGTTCAAGGAGCCCCGTTCGACTTGCTGATCGGGAGACCATTTTTCCGCTTCACAAGTTGCCTTACAACGGATAACCCCGACGGGAGTCAAGAGATTACCATCACCTGCCCGAATACGGGGAAGAGGGTTACTATCCCTACTCGCAAAAAGTCGAATGGCAGTCGAAACCCGCTCCGTAAAGAATCGAACACGGGTTTTCAAGGAGCGGAGCAACGCCGTTAAGGGCGCGCTCCGCAGACTACATCCAGTCCCAGTACGACCAAGTATCAACTAAAAGCCTCCATCTACTGTATCGACTGTTGCCTAATGCACCGACTTCCGCTTGGCCGCGTTCCCTTTTTCAACAAAATACCCCTTCCCTTGAACTATCCTGGCTTGCGCCGCCCTTAATGTTATATTCAACACCAGATGGGACTAATACGAACCACTGCCGCGCGATTAACATAACAGACACGGAACAAGTCTGGGAGGTCTCGCCAAAATATTTACAGTACTGCCTACTGCAGGCCTACGAGTACGATGAAACCATTCACGCGTTTACGGTGAGAACGACAGAGGAGAAACCGAAAGCGGAGAAGGAAAAGAAGAGGAAGAAAAAGTATAAGCCAGTAGCAATGAAGGTCCATTCGGTACCGGCGTCCCTGCCGGAAGAATTTCGCATTGTCAGGAAACTACCATCTGACCCACTAGAGGGAATGCCACCCCTGAACCCCAACCCGCCAGAATTTCGGCCGGGAAAAAGGCTGACTCAAGAACGACTCGACGCAATGAACCTGAATCCTGACGGCTTCCTTTGGAAGGAGGAGGAGAAACTTGTGGTGGACGTTGTGAGGAATCATGAGATGGTGTTCGCCTGGGATGATTCGGAGCGGGGAAAGTTTAGAGAGGATTATTTCGAACCAGTAAAGTTCCCCGTTCTGGCGCATACCCCTTGGCAAGAACGTAACATCCCTATTCCACCCGGGATTCGTGACCAAGTCGTCGAAATTATCAAGAAGAAAATAGCCTCGGGAGTTTAAGAGCCCTCCTCGTCCTCTTACCGGTCGAGCTGGTTCTGTGTGCCGAAAGCGGAGAAAGGAGCCCTTCGAATCGTGCACAACCTACAACCCCTGAACGCTGTTACCATCAAGGATTCGGGTTGTCCGCCTATTCTCGAGGAGTACGCAGAATCGTTTGGCGGACGAGTGATTTATGGGATGTACGATCTCTATGTCGGCTTCGACCATCGAGTGCTGGACTTAGCCTCGAGAGACTTCACCACCTTCCAATCTCCGCTCGGTACTATGCGGTTGACGTGTTTGCCACAAGGGTATACGAACACCGTTCAAGTCCAGCAGGGGGACGTAACTTTCATCCTTAAAGAAGAAATACCTAAGGTTACTCAGCCATTCGTGGATGACATACCCGCGAAAGGCGGAGAAGACTACTATCTGGAAGACGGGGTCTACGAAACAATACCTGAGAACCCGGGGATTCGAAGATTCGTGTGGGAGCACATGGAAAACTCGAACCGGTTATTACAGCGCATGGAGCATGCTGGGGGCACTTTCAATGCGAAGAAAACTGCCATCGCCGTACCTCAGATTAAAATTGTGGGGCACATTTGCTGCTACGAGGGGCGGAAACCGGACAAATCAAAGGTTCAAGCAATCAGGGATTGGCCGGATTGTAAAAACCTGACGGAAGTGCGGGCGTTCCTGGGGACATTAGGGCTGATGCGTATCTTTATGAAGGATTTCGCCATTCACGCAAAGCCGCTCCAGTCACTCACAAGGAAAGATGTGGAGTTCGTCTTTGGAGCGGAGCAAAAATACTCCATGCAAATGCTGAAGAAGATCCTGATCGAATGCCCAGCGATTCGCCGAATAAATTACGCGTGCGGTCGCACAATCATTTTATCAGTAGATTCTTCGTACATCGCAACGGGGTTCATCCTCCTCCAGATCGGCGAGGACGGGAAAGAGTATCCCTCCCGCTTCGGCTCGATAACTTGGAACGAGCGGGAATCCCGTTACTCTCAGGCAAAAATTGAACTATACGGGCTTTTCCGCGCGCTCAGGGCCTACAAGATGTACGTTGTCGCGGCCCCCAACCTCATTGTACGAACAGATGCGAAGTATATCAAGGGCATGTTAAATAACCCCGATATTCAACCCAACGCAGCAATGAATCGCTGGATCGCGGCTATCTGCCTGTTCGACTTTAAACTAGAGCACACGCCGGGGATATCACACGCGCCAGACGGACTTTCGAGAAGACCCGCTGCGCCAGAAGACCCGATAGAAGAAGACGACGTAGAGGAATGGATCGACAGAGCGTGCGGATTTTCTATCGTAGCCGTTAATTGGCGAAATAGAGCGATTGAAAATCAACACCACGCCGCATACCACGGGAACCTCTCCCCGTACGGAATTGAGAGCCCTCCAGAGCCCGACAGAGAGGATGTATTAGTCCTCTCCGCAACGGCAGTGCCAGAGCCAGTAATACCGAGAACGGAGAAAGCTAGAGAGGCGGATGAAGAAATACTGCGGGTGTTGAAGTTCTTAGGTGATCTGGAGCGCCCCGAAATCTACTCGAAAAGAGATCAGTTCAAACGCTTCTTGCGAAGAGTACGCGACTTTTTCCGCTCGGGCGAAAATTTGTGGAGAAGAGATCCTCGCAGAGAACACAAACTGTATGTGTTAGAAAAGAGACGTTATGGGATCCTGCAGCAAGTGCACGACGATCTGGGGCACAAAGCGATCTTCATAACAAGGAAAAGGTTGAGGGATCGATTCTGGTGGCCTATGATTGAGCAGGACTTAAATTGGTACTTGAATACGTGCCATGAATGCCAGCTCCGCGCCATCGAAAAGGTCATGTTACCTCCTACCGTGGCTTATCCGCTCCCGCTTTTCCACAAAGTATACGCCGACACGATGTTCCTTCCCCGCCAGAACGGATTTAGAACAGTTGCGCACGCGAGGTGTTCAGTCAGCGCCTGGCCAGAATGGAGAATGATGGTAAACGAGGATGCGCAGTCCCTGGGATCATTCTTATTTGAAGAAATATTGTGCCGATGGGGCGCTATAATGGAAATCGTGACGGACAACGGGAAACCATGGGTCAGAGCGGTCGATTGGCTGGCCAGGAAATTTAATATTCACCACATTCGAATCTCTGGTTACAATTCACGCGCGCAAGGAGTCATTGAGCGCCGACATCACCCCGTACGGGAAGCGCTCGTTAAGGCCTGTGAAAACGACATGAGCCAGTGGACGAAGAAGATATTTTATGTCTTTTGGGCCAAGCGGATTTCCATCAGTAAAGCAACAGGACGATCCCCGTATTGGATGGCGCACGGTGTCGAACCACTTTTTCCATTCGATATAACCGAAGCAACATATATGAGAACGGCGCTAGACAAGGAAGTGACCACGGAAGAATTAATTGCCGCCCGAGCGCTTCAGTTAATGAAGTGAGAAGAAGATCTCGAATTACTCTGCTCCCAAATATACCAAGATAGGGTTCGCTCGATTCGACAATGGGAGAAAGACAACGCGGAGAAAATTGTGGATTATGACTTTCAGCCGGGAAGACTCGTGCTGGTCAGAAATTCCAAAATTGAAAACGAGCTGTCACGTAAAAGCAAGCCTCGCTACTTCGGCCCTATGATTGTGGTGCGGAGAAATAAAGGCGGCGCGTATATCCTCGCAGAATTAGACGGCGCAGTGGCTGTAGAACCTTTCGCTGCCTTTTGGGTCATACCCTACTACGCCAGGTCCAAAGTCATCATTCCCGTCACCAAAATGATTGAAACACACAAGAAGCTTATAGAAGCCGGAATGGGACCCGTGGGGAGATAATGGCACTCGAGGATGGGAAGGCCAGTCGGAACCAATGAATTGAGAGGAGCAGAGAAGGCGCCAACTACAAAAGTAGAGAGGAGCGGAGAAAGGTGCAAGGACGCAAAAGTAGAGAGAACCGGAGAAGGCGCAGATCAGAAAGGTAGAGAGAAGCGGAGAAGACAGCAATCGCGAAAGTAGAGAGGAGCGGAGGAAAAGGAATAGACGGAGGGGAAGCAAGAACTCAAGTGAAATTAGAAGACCAGAACGAAAATACAAGCCTTCAACGAAAGAGGACCCGGGCGCGGCTCAGACATTTTAACATATGGGCCATTGAGAGCCGTTCCTAAATTCATGTAAAACCATCGGAATATATTTAATCTGTCTGTCAAGAAAGCCGCGCCCGAGTTGAAGAACCGCTTTAAGGAACTCATAACCAAATTAGGAGCAAGAAGATATACATTTCAATTTTCTGGAACTCCAGAAGCACAAAAACACAGTACAGCGAGTATAGCAAACAGCAAAGCAAGCACGACAAGTATAGCAAAGTGTATGAAAACATTACGAGGAGACGGAAGGAGGTACATCGTCAACGTCCATGTCGTTGCCCAGCCCCAGTTCTTCACCCTCCCCGCCCTCCTCGATCTCGCCCTCTTCGCGAACCGACTCCAGTCTCCCAGTCGAGACCATCTGCGTGGAGAAGTCCTGCGCGAGAGAGCGCTCGCGGCCGTTGGCACCATACACAACGTCCCTGTTGTCCGAGCGTACAGTGGACTGCTCGCGTGAAGGGACGCGCGGCTCGGTGGGTTCAGGCTTGACGAGCGAGGGGTCGGGCGCGGCAACAACGGGTGGCTGGCTCGCCAAATCCTCCATCTCGACCTCGCGAATGGGGAAGTCCTTGGTGGCCCCGGTGCTCCCTAGGCCGGCATTCCCGAAGCGCATGCTCGGTGACGCAGGAGGGAAATAGGCTGCGGCCCCGGAGCGGCTGCTACCTTCCACGAATTCCGGACGGCGAGGTGCCTTGAGACGGGCAGCCAACGATGGGCCAGCTTCCCCAAGAAAGAATTGTGCGCGAGGATCTTCGACGTGGGGGGCGGATTCCTCGGCGAGAGCAATGATGTCTCCACCAGCGACGATGGGAACTTCAGGGGTGGGGGAGTGTGGAACGAAGAAGAGCGGCTAAGAAAGATTAGAACAAGAGGAGGAAGAGAAAGGAAATAACGGACTGGGTGAATTGAATCCATCGACACTTCATCCCGCGTGATAAAACGGTATAAATCCGCGGCTCGCTCGCCCTCGAAGTCGTCGAAGCTGGGAATTTCGATCTCCCCTCGTTGTAGAGACTCGAGGTCCGCTGGCGAGAGGCCCGACGTAACCGAACGCGCGAAGGTCGGGATTTAGTCTGCAAACGCGCCAGCAAGCGCTTGCCACTGCGTGTCCGAGCGGAGTTCTGGGAATTCCACGGGGTAAGCAGGGCTGTGCAGAGGCGGAGTGGGGCCCAAATCCTGGCCAGGCGCGTAGCGCAGTGGGTCCGTCGTTTCGGCAAGCTTGAGGACGAAATCGGGCCCAGCGAGGTGAAGGTTGAGGCATCGGTAGAAGACAGTCAGGCGCTCGACATATGCGTTGCGAGCCGCGAGACGCCGCGCGCGCTCCTCGTCGCTGCACTCCTTGGGTGGGATGGCGAATTGCATTATCTTGCCAACCGCGGACTGAGGTGGAATGCGGACGAGCTTTGTGGCGTCGAGTGGCACCAGATCTTCCAGTGAATACGAGACGTCAGGGGTATATTTCATCACCGTCTCGACGAGCTGAGGACCGAGGGGGTCGAAACGAAGGGGCGGAGGGGTGAAGAGGCCGTTGTTGTCCTCCTTTTCCTTCCCCTTCTCCTCGGGCTCGGCTGGGGGTGACACGATCCGCTTGATCTTGGCCCTCTTGCGTGGCGAAGCCTTGGCGACGACGGCGGCGTCCGGGAGAGCGGCCTCGAACGTATTCCAGTATAGGAGGAAACAACCTGGAACAGGGAGGATAAAACGTCGAGTGAGGCAGAGAAAGGAGGGAAGGAAGTAGGACGTACTCGTGTCACCATGGAATTTCCCATTGCTCCCAGTACAAGCTTTACCACCGTATTTGCACCAGAGGCAGGCGACCTTCCCGCCTCTGGAGCGCGGTTCCAGGGGAGTGACACAAGGGCCGAGGCGCCTGCATCGAGTGCAACCCTGGGAACGGGGAAAGGAATCAGGAAAAGCGAGTTAAAAACCAACGAGGAGCGAACCGGGCCGGCCTGAAGTTGCCCATTGAAGAAACTCGCCCTCAAACCCTTCATTAACGTGGAGAAACTGCGAGACTTCTCATCAATATTGTCCGGGTTGAAAGGATAACCATTGTACGGGGGTCCGGGGCGCTGGGAAGCACTAGCGTCGATGGGCTGCTTGTCGGGAGGAGGAGACGGAGAACGTGCGCGTTTGCGCGAGATAGGGCTGTCGTCGTCGGTCTCGAGAGGATGATTTTCCACCGCGACGAACTTCATATGGGGCGGAATATCGTTGACATGGATCGCGTCAAGGACGAGATCCAGATGCTTGCTGCAGGAATACTGGTAGCCGAGCCCGCGGACGAACTTGTGCACCGTAGCCATCTCCTCCTTGAGACGGACGAGGTAGCGCAGCCCGCATTGGATCTGGTCGGCGCACAAGTAGACCATTTGGATGCGGGCCTATGCATCCTCGATTTCAGCCTTGACGCCGTCGAGCCGTGCACGGAGATGAGCGGGCTCTTCCACCCGCTTCCGCACTTCACTTCCGCGTCCCACGCCTTGAGACGCGTGCCGTGTTGCGTCTCCTCGCGATCAACGGCCAGCCAGAACGCTTTTTCCTGCGCCGCCTTGACGTTCGC
This sequence comes from Mycena capillaripes, assembly GCA_029204075.1. Taxonomy (NCBI): domain Eukaryota; kingdom Fungi; phylum Basidiomycota; class Agaricomycetes; order Agaricales; family Mycenaceae; genus Mycena; species Mycena capillaripes. The sequence continues at coordinate 3,908,452 of JARHKZ010000001.1, forward strand.
CTTGTAGGCGACAAGCTGGTGGATGGCGGCCGAGCGTTCGACAAGCTTCGGCTGGAACTTGGCTGTCCAGTCGCCGATTTCTTGGTTACGCTCGAGTTGTAGCGTCAAGTCAGCATCGGGGGGGAGTTGAGCGGGACATGGCGGTGGGGCGTCGGGAATCGCTGGTGCATTCGAGAAGTCAGGAGGGGGAGCCTCAGAAGGACGCACGAAGGGAGGGATCGGTGCAACGAGGGCAGGTCGCCACCCGGGAGCTTCGATCTCTGCCTGGTGCTTCATCATCAGCTCAACACGCGCCTCATCGTCTGCGACGCGTTGTTTCAGAACGTTCAAAGAAATTTCGGGCACAGGGGGTTCGGGCATGATGAGGCGAGACACGGCGAGCTTGTCGCGCATGCTCAAGTCACTCGCTGTGACGCGAGAAAATGGGGGGAAGGCGCGGGCTTTCCCTTTCCCCTTTACGGACGACTTTGGCGGAGGGGACAGTTCGTCCTCCTCATCGGTTGCCTCGTCCTCGCCTGAGTCAGGAAGGACGTCAATTTTGGGGGAAGGAACGGGCGCCTTTTTCGACTTCTTGCCCCCAGAAGATGAGGATGCAGGGGGAGCGGGAATCTTGATTTTGCCAGCAGAACTGGAGGGTTTGGGTTTGGGTGCCATTGTATGAGGTTAAGAGAGGCGGGAGGAGAAGAATAAGCGACGAGCGAGACAGACGAAAAAGCGGGAGACAGACAAGAATAGCTCGAGAAGCGGAGAAACCGAATTAGCCGACTGAATTGATGCGCCAAACTTAGCGAGACGGAATCTTTTTCGCATCAAAACACGAGCAAATTGTCGATCACCGCAGCCAATTCAGTTTCAGGTACCTGGAATGAATGGCTGATAAGAAACCGAGCAAGGGCGCCGGCATTCAAAGATGTCGCGTTAGCGACAAGAATATGCGGGACGCGTATAGTCACGGGATGGGAAAGTCATGGGCAATGGCTTCTCTGCTCGAAATATAGAATATAGGGAAGTACGGCGGCAACCGTACACGAAGAATATAGGGCGACTGGCCATCGCAAATCAAGTAACAGATACACAGAACATAAGGAATGAACACGTCGAGCGGGAATTCAATCGCAGAAGAGAATTGGGCGCAGCCGCGGCAAACTGGGGAAGCGGAATTGGGACTGATCACCCCTGAAATTCTGGTTTTCCGCTCTTCAAAACATACTAACGAGGCAAGAATTTACGAGGAATAACACACGATAAACGAGAAGGGAACTTCGGTTTTTGGGACAAGACTACTGAAGCGGGATAACTGACTACCCGAAAGGTGAAAACAAGGGAATGAAAAGGAGCAAGAAGCGTGAAAGACTAGGGAAGCGGAAAAAAGAAGGCAGCAAGAGGGAATCGATCCTATACACACGCCGTGGCATCACAAGATCTCGCTTGGACGATAAGGAGCGGCAAATCCAACTCGCCCATGCTGCCCACGTTAACCGGGGAAACTGTCCCCGAGGCTTGTGATAATGAATTCGAATTCTGCCATTTCGGCAGCGACCGGTGCGGGAATCTCGAATGGTGGCTGGCCTAAGGAGTGAACGAGCGGAGAAAACAGTCAGACCAAGATTAAAAGGGGGGGACGAGGGGAGAAGCATACCACCATCGTAGACTGGTGCAGTGAGAGAGGAGAGAGCGGAAGAATAAATGGGCAACTGCTCTGGGGAAATTGTTTGCGGTGGAAGTCGGGAATGAAGGAGGAGATCGTAGGACAAGCGGCCCTGGCGGTCATACTCGGGATATTCGCCCTTGCTTCTGCGCTGGATAACGGTGCGAGCCGAAGCTTCCAGGAGCGGTAGAAGAATGTCGGGCTGAAGGCTTTCGAAAGTCTCGTTTCCTGTGGTCCAACCAACGAACTGGCACAAAAACGCGCCGAGCTGGAGCATATGAAACGCTTTGCCGGGAATCTCGTAGTCAAGAACGGCCCAGTCGACGTGTCCTTCACGCATTCTAGAAGAGCGGAACTGGATAGTCTTCACGACGAATCGCTAAAGAGACGGAGACGAAAAATATTTTTAAGGAAACAAGATGAGCGAGAAAAAGAGACGATTAACGAACAAGGTGCCAGAGGAGTAACTGGATCCAAGAACAGAGTCTGCGGTGTTCTGCGAGAGGGTAGGATGGAAGATATTGAAGATATTGGAAGTCATGGGTCGCTGCACGCATGATCTCGTGGACGAAAGGGCGAAGGCGGAGGTGAAAGAAGCGGGGAAGCCCTTCAGGAGGGATGTAGAATTCTGCAACAAGCTCGCGCTTGGAGAGGCTGAGACGGGCAAGTACTTCGCTGGCGTCGAAGATGGTGTAAGACTCCATGGAAATCAGGGGATGGAGAGTGACTGAAAAACGCGTCTTGAGCCATATTTAACATGGATAGACGAGCGGAGAAAAGGGCTGGGCCGATGAAAACAGACAGAAGCGGAGAAAACAGGCACAAGCGACCGCTTAAACAAGGAGGGACGACATGCGGCTGAAATTTCAAGACAGAAGTACACGTGGGATGGTAACGATATCAAAATGTCTAACATTCTGGGACGGGAGCATGAGGGTGTCCGTCGCAGAAGTAACAAAGCAGGGGAGGCTCTGAGTCTTCTCCTTCTCCGTCCGAGTCTGGCTCGGAAACGGGGGTGTTGGGTCGAGTACGGACCATCCGATACTCGGGAGGACAAGCGGGGAACTTGTACGCAGCAGGGCCGAGAGCTGGATCATAGCGCAAAAAATCCGCCCCGAAGCGATGGCGCAGTCTGCCGGTCTCCTGGATTTGAAGGATCTGCGATGGTTTGGTGTGATTCCCGACCCCGTAATGGAAAGGGTCCGTGGAATCAAACGAGAAACCAGGAGCGTCGACGGGGTATCGCAAATAGGAGGATTGCGAGACCATTGCGTGCTGAAGCTTGCAGAGAATGGAGAAATACCTCCACGAAACCGACGAGGTCAATGAACTTTTCAAGCATAGCGAAGGAAAGCGTGGCGAAAGGCGGCACATAAAGAGAGGGAACTCGGGGGTGCGCGGATGCAACATCTATGTCCTTCGTTCCGAGGGAAATCTGGAAGGAGAGAAGGAACTCTGAGAAGAAAAATTCGAAACGGATTTCTCAGGAGAACGACGCACCATGTTGGTGATCATGATGGTAACCCCGGCTCGAATCTGCTTCAAGAAATCTTCAGGGAGCTCCTCTATGTTGCGCAGAAAAACGGATTCGTGGACGGCCTGAGCGAGTCCTCGCACATGGGAACCCCACATGGAGTTGAGATAGCGAACCATCCTCGGGTGACGAACGGAATAAACCACGGGGAAAAGAAGTCGATTGGGCGAAGGACGGGCAAACGGAATGAGGCTCATCGGCCTTGGAAGATCGGAGGGGCTCACAAAAGAACCTGAATGAGAGGCCTCCCTTTTTATACTACGAAAAAACTGCCAAGAAACGGAGAAGGAAGTGCGAAGCGGCGAACCCAAAAATATACGGAGCGGAGAAAAACAACAAAAGATGGATTACTCTGAAGACTCGGGGAAGATAGGGTACCAATCGTAACCGTTATCGTCTGCTAGCAAATGCTCCAGATCGCGCTGCACACGATTCGCATCCTGAACCTTCTCCCGTACCAAATACTTCTCGCCAACCCACGAATCCACCTCTTCCTGAGCACGCAGGAGTGTAATTTCTTCCACGGTCCAGGAAGGAACGCAAGGAAGATGTTCCAGACCGAATGACTGAGGAACGTCGACGGGGTCGGAAGGGCTCGAGCGGGCAGAGTGAGCTGACATCCGCATTTCTTGAACGAGGCGGAGAAGCATTGCTTGGTTCGAATCGCCAATCGCGTAGGAGCGCTTGCCCAGCAAACGATGGAATTTTCCCATAAGGCCTAGGGTCACGATAGCCTCGGGAGGAACGAAGAGAGGTTGGTGTGTAAGGCAGGAAATACGCATCCCAACGACGTGGGCAAGCCCCTGAGAAAAGGAAGGGGAGTCGTGAGCGGCGAAGAACGAGGAGAAGGGGGTTACGCACCAAGAAGCGGAGAAAGTTAGCGACTTGGGGGCTTAGAAATTCCTTGCTGGATTCGGGGACCTGACGATGATTGAGGGCACGCAAAGGAAAAGCCCTGTTTATCAGACGGGCGTAAGGTGCCGCGACCTCTACGAAGAAGCGGAGAAGTCCTTCGGGATGATGAGCGTAACGCTGAAGATCGGGGAGGTGAAGAAGGTAGCCAGATAACACAACGCGAAGAGCAGGAGGAACCTCAGAGAGTTTCGAGACGGAGCGGGGGCCACGCAGCTCGTCCATGGTAATGAAGGCGGGGAGAACTTAGACGACGAGATGCGACAACAATCTTTTAAAAGAAGGGCGCTGGGGATAAAGGAGAAACGCTGAGCGGAGAAATTTATAATTTGACAGGAGGACAATCTACACGCTAATGCTAAGCGAATCCATTTCGGGAGTAGAACGCTGCGAGCTGACGGTGTTCGAACCGACGTCGGTATCCGAACCGTCCCCCTGGACAAACGAGTGCTCGATAATCGAAACGGACTTTGGGTCGGAATGGACATTGGGAATAACAAGAAGTTCTGGGGTGCTTGGAGCGGATTCTCTTGGGACATCGGCAAGACGAGCGGACATCGCGCCGGCGGTATCAGCTGCGTGCTGAAAAACGATCGATAGATTGTTGAGATGGTGCTCCTCGAACGCCTCGATATTGTCCCCGTCAAAACCGAACTTTCGGATAAGGCGGAGCATGAAACCTTGCGAAACGGTGGTCGGGGTGGGGATCCTTTTTCCCTGGGCAACGGACATCGCGGGACCTATAGCATGGGCGACAACGTCCTGGCGAAATGTGTAAGCGGGATGAAAAACATAGGAAGGGCAACACAGCCGGGGAACTAACCAAGAGGCGAAGATACTGAGACAATTGCTGGCGGAGCCAAGGAATATCCTTGGGCTGAGGAGCTTGCGAACGGAAGCGATCTCGAACCAGCATAACGATGTCGCGAAGCGGGGAAAGGACGTTGTGGCAATAATTAATAACCTCGGGACGGCGCAAATACAAGGTCAACTCTTCATGAGTATCGAAATCGATGAAGAAGACTTCGTACTGAGACCGCGTGCTACGGAGCGGAGTTGTGCCCTGAACAACGTCTCTCGAAAGCGCAAATCTCAAGGCCATAGGGGAAGGAGGAAGGCGGGGAAAAGAACTTGGAGAGCAGCAAGGAATCGCCAACAATTTATAAGAAACCGGCTATCAGACGGACAAACGAACTACATAACAGGGAATTTAGCAAGGTTGCCCGACACAAGGAAATGACGGTATTCGATAAAGGCCTCATCGGAGGCGGAGATTGTTTGGGCCGCGACGCTGGCTTTCGAAGCTGAAACAAGGAGGCCGAGAACGCTCGAAAGCGACTCAGAAACGGAGAGATCCCCGCTCTGTCCATAATGGGCGAGAAAAGATTCGAGGAGTCTAAAAATATTGAAAGAATGCGAAGGGATAGAAGGGGCTAGGAGGCGGACAGAAGGCTCGGAATTCTTGAGCGGGATTGTTGGGAAATATGCGAGGAGCACGACGCGCTAACAAGGAAGGAACGTTAGTTGGAGTACCCCGAACGGAGAAGTGGGACTGGGAAAATACCAGCTGTTCCAAAAGACGACCAAGAGCTTTGCGAACGTCGACATGATCAATATCGGAGAGTTCAACAAAGCGAGCAGGGGCAGAAAAGGTCGGATCGACGGCCAACTGAATATAAAAGATAATGGGGTGGATATTACCCGAGAGATACGCGCCAAAGGAATACGGAATAGGCCAAGAAGACCCGAGCGCGATCTCTGCGTCGGTCATAAAGAACTGACTAGTGGTGACGTCCATGACTGAAGTTCTGGAGCGAAGAGCGAAGGTTTCGAAAGGTTCATCCATAAATATAGGGGAGGAGAAGCGGCGAACAAGAAGCGGATTTTATATAATGAGGAGCGGGAATCATGCGGACGAGTACAGGGTGGATTACTCCTACTAGCCGAAACCAGCGCTGATCACCATCCGAGGACACGCGGGCGGCGGATCATTTTCCCGCTCCTCTCGTACTCTGGGTATTCTCCACGAGTACCGACCAAGGCGCAACCAACAGCTGGAAACACGGAGAAGATGCTCTAGACTCTCCTTGAGCAAACCCCTCGCTTGATCGGTGACCAGTAAATCCAAATTCGGCAACAAGATGATCTAGAATTTGAAATCCGTTCTTCATACGATCAGAAACCGGCGGTTCAGGCGGCGGGATGTGGGCCGAGATGCGAGATTCCCATATGTCCACATGGGACGGATAAATCGGATCGCGAATGGAGATCAGGTGCTGTGGAAAATGCCGGTCGTGAGCGGAGAAGTAGAGCAAAGCGGAGGAAACTAGGCGAGCCAATAACTCGAGGAGCTTACGGATCGACGCTTGAAGTCGACGATAAGTGGACTCGGGAAGGTGGAAGGTCCCTTCGAGACGAGCGAACGATGGGTTCACCGCTTGCTGGAGAATAAAAATTGATGGGCGAACAACACGGGAAAGTATGTCGGGAATGGATAGCGGAGGGTCCCAATCTTTCTGGAGCTCCCACTCGCATTCGCTTATCTCGAAAAGAAGGAGCGAGTCGCAAGCCCTTTCAACTTCGTTAGCAATGGCGCGTCCGAGAGGGCCACCCATTAAACGCGCAAACTCCAGTGAGGGACTTGGAGGCATGTTTGGAGAGAGACCCGGATAAGGGAACCACGAAAAAGACGAGGAGAATTTATAACGAAACGGGAAGAGTACAAGAGCGGAGAAAACTACTTCTAGAGACCGATCAGAATCGGTTCTTCGGCCCCTATCATGAAAGCGGAGAATTCGGCTACAGGCTCGACCAGATTCCACAGACGGGCGATAATTAACGCTCGCGTAACCCACAAATCGTGACCAGGGGGAGGCATCATCGTCCAACCATCGATGCAGTATCGAAGAAGGATAAGCTGAAGGTCGAGAATACCCATGAGGCATTTCCCTCTGAAACCCAAGAATTGACTGCCCGCCGAGACTCCGCTCTGAATATGCTCGAAGGACGGACCTCTTCCCCCGTATACGATAAGTTCCACCTTGAACAGCAGTTGAACAAGCAAATGGGCGAGAAGCAGGGAAGGTTCACTCACCAACAGCGGAATAATGCGATTCATGCTGTCCCAAACGAGAAGTGTATCGCTCATGCTTACATCGGATGTGTTGAGCCACGGCTCTGATTCGACGGGTTTCAGGACCATCACCAGAGGAATGTTATGGGGCACAAGCGGAGTTGCCTCGGTACACTTCTCAGCGATAATGTCATATATTTCGGCCATTGAAAGGTACTCTTGGTCGAGAAGAAGAGGCGCCATAATGGGATTGGAGCGGGGAAAGTGGTGTCCGGGCTACTGGCCTTTATACGAAAAGAGAACAAGTAAAATCCGAGGAGGCGGAGAAAAATATAGTATTCAAGACCTCGGTACGCTAATGACTACGCGTCCCATTGTTCCAAATGGGAAGGAGAAATTGGCCTAACCACGCGGAGGGGGGCAGGATGTTCCAACCGAGCGAACAAAATTGCTAACACGCGAATGGGCAGCGGTGTAGAAACAGGAGATGCGGCGCGTGCCAATAACGCTGCGCTGGAAGGTGAAGTGGTGGTTGGAGAGGTCGGAGCCTGAAGGGTTTGCGGGAGCACACACCGAGGGCGCCCGTGCCTACGCCGCAAGGCAGGCAGATCTATTTGAGCGGCTTGCAACACACTTCGAGGAGATGTGGGCTGGCCTCGCAGAAATGGAGGTCGCGCCGGGTGAGGCTGAGCAGCGGGCGGAGGAATTGATGGCGCGAGGTGGGGATGATGATGAGGAGCAGGAGGACGACGACGATGCGACGGGTGATGTAGAAGGAGAGGACAGGATGGAGGGCGATGAGGAGGGATCTGTAGGAGGAGACGACGACGAGCCGGAGGGCGACGAGTAGCAAAACAAATGTTTATTTGTTTATTTCTACCAAATTAATTTACCGCGAGAGAGAATCGAAGAACTTTGTAAAGGTACACCTGGGCGCATAGATACTGTTTTGTGCACAAGTCCCATGGAACGAGATGCAGTCGAGTACCTTTGCAAAGGTACATACTGTCTCGCCCTGCCACAAGTGGCGCTGCCGTGATGGGAGCGAGCAATGCCGGGGAGCCCAACAACTGCCCAGAGTAAGCGAGCCTAAGCGAGGAATGCCGCAAAAGCCGCTCACAAACGCTTTTGGCCACTTTCCCACACCCGAGAGATGTCGGTGAACTTTGCAAAAGTGACATGGAGTCAAATCCAGTACCTTTGTATTGGGAGACTACAGCTTCAGCTGACAACCAATGAGGTGAAGGTGGGAGACCCCATTCAACTTGGGGTCAGGTAGTAATGCAGATACTTTTTTTTCATTTTTGATTGACAGTGTTTGATTTCCACCTGCAACCTTCATGCTTAGAATTTTTTTGTATGTTTCAACCTCTCCTCCATCGCGTCACCTGGAAATCATCAGTCAAACTTAATAATTTGTTACCTGATAAAGTGTGCAACTCAAAAATGCTCTAACAGATCATCAGCCCATTGCAGCCAATAATACAAGCCTGGTAGCTAGAGAATACCATGACTATTGAATATCATGAATATTTGTGGGTATCTATTTGCGAATGATAAATATTTGTATTTGTGATTTGATGTGGCTGTGCCATTCACACTGATAAGCAAGATATTGAAGCACCCGTGAAATTGCTCGTTTTTGTGATTTTCATACTTCCAATATCCTGTATATCATGTATCTATAGTATCAACTGGCTTCCCATAAGAGGCCAGTATCACCTGAGTAACAAGATGGTGTTCCTGAGTAGTCAGGAGTGTCTCTGGCAAGTGCTCACTCCAAAATATGTAGGAGAAGGTGTAGCCCAACTAAACATATAAGTTGCATCACTCGTATCTGCCATTTCCAAACATCAGATCAAGTGGTTTCCAACATATGGAGCATTCCAGGTGTGGATATTGAAGAAAGCATGCTAAGCATAGCTGCAAGTGACATCGGGACTGCTATTCTGGTTGTTTCTATTCAGCAGCTATGTCGGACATGAGTTCACAGGGTTAATAGCTGCCGAGTCTTGTGATTGGCGATCTCAGAACCATAGCAGACACTGATGGGGATAGTCAACTCTAATTCCTGTCGGTCTCTTTTCATGGTTTCTTCGAAGTGGGGTATCATTTGAAAGCTATAGACAAAGGCTACAAGGTTGACTATACTGATTCGAGGGTTACTTCAGCAACAGAAGTTCCACAATATAAAGAACACTTGGCAGTAACGATTTGAAGTGCCTATCACAACACCATGTGCAAGATATTACCAAGATATGGTTGGAATATACCTGGAATGACGACTTCAACCTCACCGACCAATGGGACACTTTGTAGTCTTTATAATACTCTGAAAACACAGAAAACAGGATGGATAAACAGACACTGTTACACATTTCTTTATTGTCATAGTCATATCATTGTTTGTATAAGTAGCCAGAGTAGTTTGGGATACAGGAGCAAAGTTTTCTGCAGGAAACCCCTCATCAAGATTTGAGTTTCACAAGTCAAAGATACTTGGGAAGGGTGAATCCTGTAAAAACACAAGGAACAGAATTGGATTTTCACTTCCGACTTGGAACTTTTGTGCAGATATGTGAGGAACAGCTACATGAGGGACTGGGCTTGGTTATGTGAGGAACAGCTACATGAGGATCTTGGACTTTGGATTTGGATATTGGATTAGATTGGACTGGACTGGACTCGGGATTTGGATTGACTACATACTTTTGGAACACACTATCGACGCGGATCTTTGGGATACACACTCAAAACCATAGAAACATCACTGTTTCTTACATTTCATAAAACTTGATTATCATACATTGCATCAACACTGTTTGAAACAGTTGTATCCTTCAGTTTTGCTCGTATTGAAAACACAGCATTTCATACAACATTCACCTTGAACAATTGACTTTCCCATCAACCTTTCAAAGGCTCTGAAACTAGGGACTGACACTCGTCGGCTACCTTGGAAGTGTATCAATTCACCTGTCTTGCATCGTTTCTGGTGTTGGTTGTGGATAGACTCAATCTATCTCGTCTAATATTAGTTTTGTTGTTTGGCTTTGGTTGTTTTGTGTGTTTCCACACTAGGTTCCGAGCTCGCACATCAACATGAATGCAAATATCAGTTTCTGGGAAAGTGGATATTTGTGAATATTTGTTGTGTCATCACCACAGAAGTAACCCACTCAGAACTAAAAGACTGGGCCTTTGCCTTCTTGCCATGCTGCAGTAAACATATATGGCATGCAATTCCCATTCTTCGGAGTTCCATCAGCACCTGATGCTCTTGAAGCATGGCTGATATCTGCAGCACTCCCTTATGAAAATGACCCAATTGGATATCATTCAAGACAGTGCAAAGCAGCCAAGATAGCACAAAGCTTGGAAGGTGGAGCATTTTCACAAATGTGTCTTGATTATTTGTCAGCACCAGGTACGTTGGCTTTGAAATTTTACCCTGATTCTGTTCTAACTCCATCTTATAGCAACTTTGGTTGATGCTGAGTGGCTCTTCTCATTCTCACAAGGAACAGTGTCAAAACTCCGCAACCAGCTGTCTGAAGGTTCAGCACATGCTGCTGTGATGGTTGATCAGTGGGCAGGTGACCCAGATCTCATTGCAGTTGAAGAGTTTGAGACACAACTTGCTGAGGGCTGGTTGTGGAAAAAGAAGAGGAAAGCTGACATTCCAGCAGATGGACAAGCAGCATTGAAAGTCATTGTGGTTGTGGACAATAGCGAGTAGTTGGTGTGTAGAATAGCACTTGAAATGCATATTATTCATGGATAATTCACAAATAAGTATTCAAAAGTTGCTGAATGCGAATAGTTGGCATTCACAAACATTCGCAAATATTGCTGACTAATCAATGAATATTCACACTGGATATTTGTATGAATGCAAATATCACTTTTAGGCTTTCGGTGAATATTCATATTTGTGAATATATATTCATGGTATTCTCTGGTCTTAAACTCTTATAACCTAGTCCATGCTCTTGGCAGCTCCATTTTTTATCATGAAATTGTGCCAGTCAATTACATTTTCAGCCCAAAAACACTCTCATAAATCCCCTCTATGGTTGGTGGATTGGCTGCGGTTGAAATCATGTCGTAAAGAGTCGCACGCAGAGCGCTGTATTGATGTTCCAATCAGTGCATCTTCATCAAACATATGAATGTGAGTACGGACCTTCCATGGAAGCATAACACTATTGAACAGCAAGTGCCAACACCGAATGGGACAGAATAGGAAGGGAAATTCATATTTTATCACATGATGCTCCAAATACAACCTTGAAGTTGAAATGAGTCACCCACAGTCTCGAACGTGTTAAGAATCTCACCATATTCTATCCATCTTACTCATCCCTCGCTGAAGTGAAAAAAAAAATGCAACTGTGAGGGTCAAGAGCAGGGGAAAAGCCACGTCATTACTCACCATATCACCACAGTGCTTCCTACATTCCAGAGGGATGTATTCTGAAGGCTTGTGGTGTTTCATTGTTTGTTTGAAATTTTGAACGGATTGAACATTACGTTATTGGCAGATAAGACAGGGAAGGAGGGAGAGAATTGGAGGTTAAAGGACAGGGCAGACATTGAATCTTGAGTTCCAAGTGTTGTCTCTTGAGCCTTGAGACTTGATTCTTGACTCTTTTAACTAAGGCTCCTCGGAAGGACTTGGGCGCTTCAAAAGTTGGTGTTTGAGGTGTTGGGGATGATGGGAGCTCTGTGAGGCATCCACAGGATGTGAGCATGAGAGGCTTGAGGCCTAGGTATTGCAGACTATCTTCTGCAACTTTTTTGTCCAGCTAATGCTCAAGTTGAACCACGGCAGTCTAAGCCACCGCGGTCGAAAAGATTGAGAGTTCAATTTCAACCGTCCAATGGTGTTGCATAATCACCCCACGAAACAATTTGTTCTCGCAGAGAGCAAGGAAAAGCCTGTAGCGGACGGTTCCGCATGTGCACCCACAAACTCTGGTACTGGTATAGACAATTGTGTGGGTTCCCTCCTCAACTCGGCCCAGGCCATGGTTGACTCGTCCGCTTTTTTTCTCTCGTTTTTGGCTTATTACGTTGAATACTATGACTATCAAGTACCCATAATGCCTAGAACAAACAGAGTAAGGAAAAGCCTGGTAGCGAACAGTTCCACACTCACACTCAATTTCGTGTAGATATGTACATAGTTATGTGAGAGACCCTCGTTTGACTCAGGGTCAAGCTATGCATCTCTTTTGTGCTCACCAATTGTTGTTTTTTCCGCTGCAAATCCCCTCTATTCAACACCTCCTTCAAATCCTAATGTATTTTTCAGGGGGAACTTTATGGCTCCACTGGTCAATAACTGGACTTCCATCTCCTTGCTCAACCATCTCAGTCTTGGCTGTGCGCAGAGATTGAATTTTCAACTCTCATAAATCAATCCACGAAAGACAGAAATGGAAGCCTGGTAGCGGACGGTCAGCACCCACTTCCTCGTAGTCAACTCCAGCCAATAAGATGGGATCCCCTGTTATTCAGGGTCAGGCCATGGTCCTCGGGGGCATATGTCGCTTTTTTCATTTGGCTCCTCTTCCAGCCTCTTCCACTCAACTTGGCGTTTGATTCTGGCCGAATCTTCAAACTCTCTTCTCTGCGTTCTCAGTTCAAGTTGAAATCCAGATCCGCATTCGAAGCTCGGTATGTCGCACTCCAAATCCTCCATAAACCCCCCTCACAAAACAGCACAAAGAAAGCCTGAGGGCAGACGGTTCCCTCTTCATCTCTCCTGTTGGCAACCAATGAGGTGGGAGCTCCCCGTTCGACTCGGGGTCAGGCTATAAGCTCAAATCCTTCTTTTTTCATTTCCCGGTCCTCTTTCACTCAACTTGGTGTTCGACTTCCACCTGTATGCGACCTTCGCTGTCCTTTTTTATCCTTTTTTATTTGAGCTTTCTGGTCATCTCATTCTTAGTACTAGCTTGCTTCTCATCACCACCACCATCCTGCCACCTGTGCAATATGCTCGCTCATCCTCCACTTTGAGCTGCCCATGCCTCCACTGCCTCAAACCTTGCCTACACCTGCCTGTGCTCTTATCCCACACCCTCAGCTTAGGTGGGACATTTTCTCTGAGTTGGGCCGTGTTGTTGCCACCAGTGACACATCCAGCTCAACTTCGACAGGGTTCTGATGTGTTTAGTGTATGTGGCTTGCATTGAGACGTCCATCACCTCACCACCCAATCCCGAATTCACCTGCATTTCATTCAGGGCTTTATTTCATAATAGAGTAACACAATGTGACTTGGTCACCAGATATAGAAGAACAATGGCACATCAAAGCAACATCAGATCGAAATTTCAACCGTGGCCAATCTGCCGACCATATCCCCTCACAAAACATGAGCAAGCCTGGTAGTGCACGGTTGCGCACCCACAATCAATATGAACACCGAGGTTTCCGAGGTTTTGTTGTGAGATCCCCCATTCGACTCAGAGCCAGGCTATACGTCGCGGTGGAGGTTTTCTTCTTTTTCATTTTCCGCTCCTCCAAGTCTTTCACTCAACTCTTCAGTCTCTTCCAAGTATCTTCGAAGTCTTTTTGTTTTGATTTTTCAAGCTCTAATCTCCCTCCTCCCTCTTGGCAGCCTCCATTCATGCCGGCATATCGCATTTTCAGCACAAAGTCACCTCAAAAAACGCACTCATAAACACCTCCTCATAAGTAACTAGAATAAGGCCTGGTCGCGTACGGTTGCACACCCACCATCAATAATGATACCGATTTTTCGTTGTGAGATCCCCTGTTCGATTCGGGCAGGCTATGGCTCAGGCTTCTGTACGCCTTAATTTTTCCTGCTCTGAGTCTGAATTTAATTATAGGATTACATAAATCCCCAACAAACCAGAGAACAGAAAGGCCTGGTAGCGGACGGTTGCGCACCCACAATCATTAATCAATGACTGTCTCTCACAATTACATCAGCTGTGGGATTCCCCGTTCGACTCAGGGCCAGGTCGTATGTGGCTTCTACGCATACCCACCTTTTGATTTTTCCTCCTCTCTCTCCCTTTCCTTCACTTCCATTTCAATTGTATTTATTCCACTCGCTACGCTACGCTACATCCCATCCTTCGCAATATATATGTATCCATATCCTAATCCTTCCGATTACACCGAGAAAATAATAGACTAAAACTAACTAACTATGAGACACGATAATAGCGAGAGAAAAGATAGATATGTAGACGATGGGAAAAAAAAAGAGAGGCGGGTGGGTTTGTAGTGGGTTGGGTCGTAAGGGGGTCGTTACTTTGTTCTGTGCACTGTACTCCGGCGCGAGTGGAGTCAAGAGTGCGTGGGTGAGGGAAGGGAACGCCCAAGGATCACCGCTTCCTCTTCCCCCCAACCTGCTCCCCATCTCTCTCCCGAAGGCCGTCATATGCGTGCGGCGCATAATCATACGGCGTCGGCATCACCTCCCTCTCATACACATCCGGCCCAGCGGTTGGCGTCGCCGGCTCCAGCTCCTCCTCCTCAGCGTAAGTGGGAGGGAACCCCCACGCGCGGGGTACGGGCGTCACGAGTCCGTCGTCTTCGTCTTCGTCCTCGCCTGCACCCTCGCCCTCGTCAGCGATGAAGGTCGCATTGTCATCCTCGTCGTCTTCGTCCTCGTCGACCCACGCGTCCTCATCCTCATCCTCGTCTCCTCCCTCTCCTTCTCCTTCTCCGCAAGCGAGCGCCAGCGGTGGGAGCGGCACCACGATCGGCTTCACCGCCGACACCGCGGAGGGCAAGAAGAGCCCCTTGACAGGCAAGCGTCTCTTCCCCGGGGTGAGGATTTCGACAGCTTAGGGAGGGATAGGCGGGGGCGACCGTCTTGTCGGCGCTGGGGAGGGGGAGGGGAGGACTTGGTGGGGGGCGAGGAGTATGAGCGGGAGACCGATGGGGGCGCTTGCGCTTGCGCCGGCGCGGATGCGGGCGCTGATGGGGAGGACACCGACCTCGCCAGCCCCGGCGGCCCTCGCGCGAGCGTGGAGTCGTAGGGCGTCGGCGTCGCGGGAATGGAGCCGTAATACTTTTACGGCGAAACGAGCATATGGGCATGGCCGCGGATGGTGTCGTCCTTGCCGAACGAGGCGAGGTGCGCGTTGGTGAGGATTGCGAAAGCGGCGGGCGTGGACGTGTGCGGGACCGACACGGTTGCACTTGTACTTGGTGTAGGTGGGGCGGCGAGATAGAGATGTGTGGCACGCAGATGTGCGGCCGGACAGCGGGCGAGCGCGGCGGCGGCGGCGGGGAAGCAGGGCATGATGACTGGGCAATCGTTAGTACCAAAAAAAATTGGGGTGCAAAAAATTGGCGGGGAATTGCCAATTGAAAATGTGCGGGAATGACGCACATTATACCGCCGACGGACAGACCGCATCCCATCGAGGTCGCTCCACTCGAAGAAGAGCGAGAGGTCTTGCTCCTGTGCGCGCGTTAGCAAAAGAAACAGAGTGGCAAAGGAACGGAAAACGGACGAACGCCTCTGCGTCCTCGAGGCACTGCTCATTCTCGAGCTCCAGCAGGCGCTGTTTGCGCTGGCCGGCACGCGATGGCATAGGGTGCGGGCAGCGCAGTGTCATCCTCTTTGTCGTCTTTCTTCTTTCCCTTACATTCTCTGCAGACCCGTGCCCGTTTCAGTTTTCCGTCTAGAGCAGGAGAAGAAGACGTGAGTATAGAGAGCGAATAGAGGCACGCGGGGCCGAACGGTGGGCGAGCGTGACGTGCTACGGGTATCCAGACGACTCGGACTTGGATGCGAGTCGGAGAGCTGTCGAATCAGTCGATCACTTCAAAAAGGACTTGATGATCTTGGCCGTAATTGACGCGTCATGGAAGCATCTTCCCAGCCCCTGCTTTGCCTCGTCATTCTGCCATCCACTGAAAAAACCAAGCAGGTCTCATTGGCACCTCACTGGCATACTGCCACTACAAGACGTGACTGCCACTGCTGCTGCACCAGAAATCGGAGTAGGGCGAAATATTTCGGAAGCTTTTCATCCTTGCTTGCATGTCCTGCGCACGTATCTTCCTCAGTCGCCCGTTTTGGTGGACATGGCGACTGTCACTATGCGGAAGGCCCACTGCGAACGCCAAGTCGCCATTGTGCTCTGGCCATTGGCCCGAATTCACCTCAACACGGATCTGGCTGAAGGCCCACAAGAAAAAGTCGGCAGAGCTCGCAGAACGCATTCCCCTCATCCGCTCATGCTATTAGACTCCTACATCGCTTCATTCGTGGGTCCGAAAAACACTGTTTCATTCATAGAACGATTCGACTCGGGCGCAGGCTATAAACGAACGGGGTTGAACTTCCTTTTATTTCCACACATTTTCTAGGCAATTCATCAGTGCTCACACAACCTTCAGAATCATAATATTTTTCAACGGCTCCTCATCTCCGACTGCCACCCCTTTTCTATGTCTTGATTCGAAACGCTCACACAAACCAACCCACAAAATAAGACAAGGAAAGCCTGGTGGCGGACGGTCCGCGCCCACTCTCTCTTTAGGAACAATAACAAGTGGGAGACCCCCATTCGACTCGGGCCTAGGCTTGATATGTTTCTGAATTTTCTATCCTTTTTATTTTTGCTCAACACACTGTTCTGTTTCTTCTTGCAGCCATCATAATCGTAATCCTGTTGTATGTCCTCACCCTCTTTTCCAATCCCTGGAACGGAACGGTCAGAGACAATGGCCGTCCTTTAATTAGTGTTTGTAACTGAAAAAGGTTCACACAAATTTACCCATGGAAGAGAGAAAGAAAGCCTGGTGGCGGAAGGTCCACACCTGCTCTTCATTCGCAATTAGGAGTTATGAGATATGGGTGGGATCCACCGTTCGATTCGGGACCAGGCTTCGATCATCCTCGGTCTCCCTGCCCTCTTTTTGCTCATTACTCTGAATTCAAGGCTCAAACGTCTAGTTATTCTTGAAGCGCAGAACAGACAGCCAAGAAAGCCTGGTAGCAGAAGGGCCGCCCCCACAATTATTATCCGAGTTAGCTCGGTTGTGGGATCCCCCGGTCGACTCGGGATCAGGTTATAGCGTCTGTTGTGTCGTTACTTTTTTCTGATTCTTCTATCTGTCTGTATGTCTGTCCGTCTTGCTTTACTTTAGCGTTGGACTCGCTCACCATCGAACTTGCCAACATGGTTCTAGTGTGTTTTTTCGATCTAGGTTCGAGTTGGATCAGGCCAAACGCAGCGGCTGTCCAGGTAAGTTGCATTTTCAACTCAAAAAACCTCGTACAAATCAACCCACGAAAGACTGGAATGAAAGCCTGGTAGCTTATGGTCCGCGCCCCCATTCAGTAGCCTCTTTGCATAATCGTTGTGTGGGAGACCCCTTGTTCGATTCGGGGCCAGGCTATAGGTAATATGGTGATGTGTCCTTTTGTATTTTTCGTTCTACTCAGGCTGAGTTTGTCTGGCAGCATTCAACCTTACTGTAGTGTTACACGATGGGTCTCATTCCATGTTGAATTGCCTTCGACTCCTTCCAGACCATACGATTCAAAAATGATCGCACAAACAAACGTCGAGAACAGCGCAAAGAAAGCCTGGTAGTATGCGGTCCACGCCCAATCCCTCTTGATTATTCCCATGTGCACAGCGGGCTATATTTCATTACAACAACATCCTGTTTCATTTTTTGCTCCTCTTCCGCGCAAGACAGGCTTTGAATCTCACTCGCCGCTTCCAAAAGTAACAGGGGGAGTGATATATCACCAGCTCTCGGGAGAGATGGGTGGTGTTATACCCAGGACTCTCGCTGAGAGATAAATGTGATATATCACTCGAGAGACGCTTCTGCTTCCGGTCACCATATTCCAATTATTTCTGCCACTGCCATCGGAAGCGAGCTCGTCGTTGACGGCGTCAAGCCTGCATGGCACTTGGGCTTGAGGCCATTGCATGCGCATGGCATAACCGAGTTGATACTTTTTCTTGCAATTTCTCTTTTGCTAAGGTGGTTACAGAAAGCCACCTGCAGATCTTCGTACTTCTCAGCCTTGCGGGACGAAGCAATAGCGACGCGTCCCTTTCACTATATCTAGTCCAGGTATAGTTGTGGGCTCAATGATTCACTTGGTCAAACAATGGTCAAAGCTTGAGAACGGCTCGCTGGGATTAGCTGTGTGGACAACGGGCGGACTCTACACCTTTTGTTCATAGATATGAACTGGAGGAATTCATGGACCTATTCCAAATCAGTTCCGTGAGAGCTCACACAATAGTGGGAAACAAGTTACTGACATATCCACAAACC
Source organism: Mycena capillaripes (assembly GCA_029204075.1). Classification (NCBI taxonomy): domain Eukaryota; kingdom Fungi; phylum Basidiomycota; class Agaricomycetes; order Agaricales; family Mycenaceae; genus Mycena; species Mycena capillaripes. Next base: position 3,926,926 of record JARHKZ010000001.1, read on the forward strand.
TGTTCATGTCTGGGATGTCGGCTGGACCGTAGCAACAAATGAGAGGACAGCTAAGACTGAGAGTGCGATCCATCTGCCTACACACACCACTGCACTCACTGTTGTGCATAATTTTCTCCCAAACTGGTTCAGCCTTAGTGAGAGTCCGAAAATCTGCGAGCTCGAAATAGGGGAGGTCAAAGCGGTTACAAGAGGCGGATTCTGACGCTGATTCCGATGTCAATTCTCGCATCGATTCTGGCACCAGAATCGGTGCAGAATCGATCAAAACCCAGAATCAGTCAGAATCGGTGTTCATCCTCCAGAGGAGGAACTCGTTCAGAATCGGCGCAGAATCACTTCGAGAATCGGTGCCCACTTCAAACCTTGGCGTATCCCTGCCCTTATCCCATTGATTCAATTATATAATATTATACTTATCTGAATGAAATACACTATATCAGACCTCGATGACCATGCCTGCAAAGGAAAAAGCCTCTTTGCACCCAAAGCTCCCGTCTATAAAACCGCAAAGGCAAGAGCTTAGCGGAAAAGAAGAAGGGGGCCAATGCCTCAAATAGAAGTAAGGATAGTGCTGATGAGGAGGCCCCTGACCCTGCAGCCTGCGTGTCAATTGCTGAGAAACTGAGCTCAGAATCAGTGACTTCAGAATTGGGGTGGTCAAAGTTGACACCGATTCTTGATCGATTCTGTCCAAAGAATCGGCCGAGAATCAAATCAGAATCGGGGTCAGAATCGGTCCCCTCCGACCGGCGCTTTGACTTCCCCTAAATATCAGCGCACTGGAGGCTCTGCACCGGTGGAAAGCGGCACAATCGGAGTTTGAATTCCGAATGTTCCCCTCGCCTGCACCACGTTTGCGACGGGAATATTAGTTACTTGCTGGCTACCTCACTTAAGGTCATATGCATGCATCAATCGCTCTTGCAATGTTGCATCACAAGCCTCACTGTCCTCACAAGCACTCTGACTGAAGCCTGGTCTACAGATGTTTAGAGATAGCATTTCTGTGGGACAGTGAAAGTAATTCTGTACTCACATGAGATGTAATTCTGCTCTCACAGGAGATGTTAATTATTCAGCAGGGTGAGACATCGACGAGATATAGCGAGACAAATCCCTGGTCAGGGCAAACACCTATTTACGATGATACTCAGTTGCAGAAATAGTGGTAGAATTTTTTTTCAGGGAACGACCAGAGTATATAACCCCTCAGACAAACACAAGATTATATTCTAATACCCTCGAAGAAGCAGTTTGGACCTACAACTGGGGAGTCAAAGGGACCACCGAGCTGATCATCATCTGTCTGACGATGAAAATTCTTCAAGGTCAGACTCAAATTCAATCATGTCTTCGTCCCATCTCCTGTTCTGTGCGGCGCCACAGACGAACCCCTCGGTCAAAAAGAAAGTCAGCCAAGAAGGAACATAAGAACTTGAAAGGTGTTATGGTCGATTAAAATTAAGACCCCTTAAGGGAAGCCCAATCTTGATGTATTCAACCACTGTGAACTGTATGACTAGTAAGGCATTAGATTCTTCATGAAACATGTGGCGATGCATCGCAAAGACTGGACTGTCAAATCAATTTATGAAGGGCTCTTCAATAACTGTTTCCCACCAGATTTCAAGCTTCAGCTCCGAAAAAGGCTCATAAGCGCGACCCAAGGAACGAGGGAAAATGAGAAATGTTGAATCTTTTTCAGTTCGTTTCCCTGACGTCACTGAACATCAGCTGAAACAAATTTCAGGTGAGGAATACACCAGAACCTGTGCTTTTATCAAAGGACTCGACCCCGAGCGAAAAGACTAGCGCACTATGCCACCCGCGAAGAAAATGTTCCAAAGGTGTTGAAACGGGTGCAGAAACAAGCAGAAACTGAAAACCAGTTGAAGAATTGGATCCAGGGTAAGAACACCAAGGGAGATCCAAGTCCAATGCCGCTACATCCCAATCGTCGTGAAGACACCAACAAATGCTGGTAACTGCTTGAAAGCTATTACCAGCAGAAGCTAGCGCAGAACGTTTCACTGTGATCGACTAAGGTGAAGCATTTGAAGTGAAGAACTGGCAAAAGCCCGAGAAATCATTTATGGTAAGCCACAAGCAATTGGAAGACTCGTAATGGGACGTACCTTCAATACTGGCGCGTTCCCGGACATGGACGAGGATGACACAATATACCCTGCTCTTGAATTGCTGCGGATACAGCTCGCATTCATTCGCGATGGACAGTGGGTCCTGGTCCATATGCATCTGGGTGTCAGGAAAATATTCTGGGTACGGAAATATGCTTTGTGATTCTGTACGCACAGCTAAAGGACCCCAAATTCGAACCCGGAGAAACACTGGATGAAGAATTGGAGGATCTAGAAGAGCCAAAAACGCCGCAGTATGAATATTAGACTTAAAATATCAGGAGACAGATTGTAAATCTGATATCACGAACCTGCAATGATTTTGATTCTTGGGGATGCCGTCCATATTTCAACACAAAACTGGTTGGCATGAACCCGACCCGAGTTGTTGTAGTATCACCAGAGCTACTGGAGATGAGGCGCCCAGAAGTGTCCACAATTGAGTTAGATATCTTCGATTAGGACTTGAACAGACGTAGCTCGTTCCGAAAGGAAGCAGTGGATTTTTGCCCAAACACGGCGGGCACTGACTTATTTCCTTTCTGTGCGGTAAATCACACGATCCCACTGAAGGATGAGACGTGCATCTAAAAATGGCTTCAGGCTTTGAGATCGGTATGGAGAGAAGAAAATTACATACATGAAGGCCGTTGATGGCTACTGGAAATAACGCTTCGCCAATGCTGATTTTGCCCAATGGTAAAAATCTAGGCAGTAGTTCAGCAGCATGACAACACTGTTAAAATCGCGTCACCCCTACGAGATATTGATGCAATTCTGAGAAATGTTGTTGTCCACCCATAACGGACGTTGCTAGGATGCCAAGAATTTTTAGAATTGTACCGGAACATGTTTCAGGGAAATTATTGAGAATCCTTGAAACGATTTCTGGTGCTCTTTCAAAGAGCTAAGTTCCATCCCACCTAACCACAAAGCACTGGAGCATCAAAAACCAGAATAATTTGTCCCAAGACAACACAGGTGGCTCGACATTCTGAACAGGTGTAATTATTCCATCAGATATGTTTCTGCAGAGACGAGAGCCCTTACGTGCTGTATGAGTACCCAAGGAGTTCGCAGCATTAGACCGTGAGATTCTGAGAAAGAGGTCCTCCAGTCAAGATGACGAGGTCGCATTCACAGCACTAGTATACACGGGATCGGCCGTCGTTTTGAGGGGCACACATCAACATTAAAGTCGAACGACTCCATGGGCCATGTGATGTATCAACAAGCTTCCGGTTTGAGCGAACATGTCGACGCCGTAACGACGCGTCCAGAGAGTGCACATCGCCGTCCAGTAAGCTCGACCGCCGCTGCAAATGGAGGCGTCCGAGGGGCCAGCCGAGCCCTACACGGATCACCCTGTCAATTCCCAGGCGTGGCTTGAGAATCTTCTGCGGCAGAATGCGGCGTGCCTCTACCACATCAACTCGGCGACGGCAAAGATTGATCCCGGGTGGGTGCCGGGTCGCCCCGGGGTAGTCAGGTTGTATAACTCTCTCATGCCTGTCGATTATTGACATAAATTTATTACCGACATCAACGACGGCTCCGTTCTACGCATCAGAATTGTCACGGATACCTGTACATATGGCACTGATATTCCGGCACTCGCCCGCGTTATAATCGTCCATCTCGGTGACTCTATCAACGATTCCTCGCCCCGGAAGTCAGAAAGCTACAAATGGGACATCCTGGCCGCGATGGCAGTCCTGCCACTGCGATTGTCTATGCACCGGCCTGGGTGCGACAGATACCAGAGTCCCAGATCACGACCAAACTGGGATTCACAGATCTGGAATGGCGCAAGCAGCTTCCGCCTGTAACTCTTCAGACGCCCAATGCGACGGTTGATTTCTGTCCCCGTGCGGTGGACCTCAAGTATAACAACGAGGAATTTGTCCTCCGCCCAGAGTGCTGTTCTTTGCATGACCCCGAGCCCCAGCAATCCCGCAACCTTTGAGCGATCGGGGAATGGGTCAAACACTTTACACGAACAGCGGGAGCAGAACAACGCACCGAAGGCGAAGACTATTCGTTCGGACGGGACTTACACGGCCCTCAACACCGTCTTGAAGCAGTCGCTTACAAGAATTCTTGTGCAATGGACGGCGAGGATGTACGTCAGGATTCGACCGACCAAAAATACGGGCGGTGGGAGTGTCTTCAACCTCCCAGAGTCATTTCTCCAGCGCATTGTGGACCGTGTGCATGTACCAGCTTGGACCGTTTGTGGGGCATCATGCACGACTGCGAGTACTTCCCGCGGCTTGGTAAAGACCTATTCAAACTGCTCAGCGGGATCCTGCCCAAATATGCGGAGATTCTCATGGCTCGCAAGGCAGCATCTGATTCCATGGACGTTGACCCACCTCCTATTGCACCCGCAGAAACTGGTGGCGCGACTCACGAGTCTTCCGACATGGATATTGACCCGCCTCCCCCACTCCGCATCATCCTCCCTCCCCAAATGATTGTTCCTTCTGCTCCTACCATGGTTCCTGCGAAGCGTGCACTGCCGGGCCCACCTGGGATGGGGTCTGTCTCGGGTGTCGGCTGTGGCTCGGCCGTAGTGGGCTCCGTGACTGAGACTCCGGCAGCTCGCGCAAGTTTCTTCTGGGCGTTGTCCCTGACAGTAATGCTGATAAGGCAGGCAAAAGTCGCCAATGCATTGACTGCAATGATCTCCTGGCTCTTTGTCATATTTCAATTCAAAACCTCGTACCACGAGAATGTTTCCACAGGTTCATCCCGCCGCCGCTCGTGTGTGAAGTCACAAAAGGGGTGAAGCAGGGTGCCAACTTCAATGAATCCAGCTGACGTATTCTCGAGCCAGCGCCGTCTCAAACGGGCCATCAAACTCGAGCGGCTCGAGTCGCTCGGGACACCCATATTTTGAAAATACACTACAAAGAGCATAATCTACGTATATTCTCGCCTCCAGCTCGAGCCGGCTCCGACTCGAGTGACTCGAGTCAACGCTCCACTCGAGCCAACGTCTCCGCTGAAGTCCGCCGTCCACTTGAGCCTGCGCCCGCCAGTCACAGAAATATATCACAGGCAGTGTTGAAGGGGCGAAAGATTCACGGAGATTATCGCGTCTGTGAGAGAACACCGGTTGGCATTGTCGTTGAATGAATGAACCATGTACAAGGACAGTGGAAACTCGTTTTCTAACTAATGATAATTGACCTACCGCAGTAGGCTGATGCTTGGTATATATCGCGAGCAGTATCCACCGTTAAACCCAACTCATTGACTCACCAATCAAGTGATACACGAATACAGGTCAGTCAGAATGAGATAGAAATGTGACTTTCGAAAGAAACGCACCTGGCAACCAAAGCCCTGTTCCGTGATCTAGTGGTCCATAAGACATGCTCAGTGTCGTCTAGCGCCGAATTCAAGGTAGAATTAGCGACCGAGTACAAGCAACAAGGGGCGCACCTAACTGACTTAACTAGCCGTGGATTCTCCAACCACGCTGTGTTCATGGCTATGCAATGCAATGATTGTTTAAACAATCAGAAGGCTGAGGTAGTGGATGTGCCTGGACGTTGCGAGCATAGTGTCGGGGTTCCAGAACGAAGTCATGGCTCAGAACCACCAGAATAACGAATGCGAAAGCAAAAGGAATGTGAACGTGACGCACCTAGCATTCCACCACATAGTTTCCCCGGCCCTCGATGTGACACAATTTCGGGCAGTGGATTGAAAACTTGAGTGGATGGAGTTGGTCGATTTGGCCTAAAGTTCGAGAGTCGAGTGGTGAGGGTTGGGTCAAAGATCATGTCTTTGCTCGTGGCATAAATCATCAAAGTGGCACGGATCAATCGATCACTGTTCGTCCTCCCCGGCTTTATTTTGATGAACACATTGTATCGAGTGCAAGTCTACACATTCCAAAATGACGATGGTACTGATTAATTAATCCGAATCGAATCTTCAAATCATCGTACTATCCAACCCCGCTCCCTCAGAGTCCCTCTACAACTCCGTAATTATCTGGACGCGTCTGAGGAAAGACGGGCGAGCCCTTCACTGCAAGTAAATTTGATCTACGAAGAACTGTTGTTGACGCCTATGTAGTTTCAGGGTGCACCACATTTTCCGGACATGTGTACTAAGATTTCGCACCCTTTTCGTTCTGAGCTCGAGAGGTCCATTCATCACAGGCTTGATTATGTAGTACACTTTCTGCGCGGGATGTATTTTGATTGACTGAAGACAGACAGGTGTCCCTCTTATTACAAGGAGCCCCGCTTAAGGATTCGGAATATCTATTAGCATCCAGTGTCTGACACCCTTTCCCAACAATTTATCTTCCGAGCTCGGTCCAGCTGATTCTCCGTGATCGCTGAAACACAATCAAAGTAAGACAGAATTTGTGCGGGCTAGAGGATTTTGCTGACAAGCCGACATTTAAAGCTCTATCATCTGGTTTATACGCCTTTGTAAACGTTGGCCCCCAAGTGAACGGAAAGATGCCGAAGTGATCGCATCAGGAAATTCATGATCCGCCAGTGACTTTGATGAATGATACAAAGAACAAAGAACCGCTCTTGTCTTCAACTCTCATGGCTTTGCACCCAAATGCTCCTTGCTTCTCACTATGTACTGATTCCTGCCACTTTCGCACTGTGTCCTACCTCTCTGCTATTGGACAGGCGCTATACTCTGTACTATCCTATAGTGCTCGACGGCTCGTATAAGACTTGCACAGGCTTGTGGGTGGCAAAGTGGCTCACGAGTGGCATTTTTTTAGTACGCGCATGAGGATTTCTCAAATGGTAAACCCGAACACTGCTTATATTTCTGGCCCATGTTCGTTCTTCCCAGAGTCCCTGAACGTGAATTCTACTAGTATTCCATACTTTTGATGTACTTATTGGTGCACGAGATACCGCTGCTCTTGATGCCGTCGCCGCTTCTTTATGGCAGAGTACTGGGGCAAACACTCTGTTACTTCATGAATCCCGCCGTGGCAAGGATACTCCAGGGTCAGATGAGGACAATTGGCATCTCAAGGCTCCTGGTTTTCCGGCGTTGTACTGTGCAAAACAGTCAGCATGGATCAGTTGTGAGTCTTCCAGCTGCTGCTTGAATAATGCTCGTTGTCTGTCGCGTGTGGCTGACCAACACCAACCTCATCGGCGCGGGATGATCCCCAGATATTTTGTTGAATTCCGGGGTGCGATCTCCTGTATCTCTCATACACACGGTGTCTGACCATCGAGACAAAATAATACAGGTTTTCTATTCCGCTGATGATGTCTTATCGACCAAACCACAATATACTCAAGCCACTGTGAGCCGTTCCTTTACACTCTTTTCAAGGATTTCGGCTAACAACCCGGACATCGATCTCAATGGTACCAATCTCACTCGAGCCTACAATTGCTTGAGTTGGCGGCTGGCTCAAGTGGTTGCGTACACCGACTCTTTTTTATTTATCAATGCGGAGTCCAGATACGAGTCGACTCGAGCGGGCGAATGATTTGGGTTGACTTAGCAGGCAGAGGGCTCGAGTCGGAGTCAGCTCGAGCAGGGCGCAAGAAGGGGCAATATATCTGTATATACTACATTTAGAAAAATAATACTGGCTCGAGCCGCTCGAGGTTGATGGCCCGTTTGAGACGGAGCTGGCTCGAGAATTCCTAAGCAGGTGACAGAACTTCATTCTTCAAGCGTGATAGAATGACTTGAAGTGCCCAATGAAAGCATTGTGGGTGTTTTTATTTGGGACTTTGGGAAGCTCGGGAAAGAGAAGCTGAGATGGGGGAAGCGCGTGTCGAGGAAGATCAAGATGTAATTTGTCGTCTGCCACAGCGTGCTTTTGGGAGCGGGGATCTTTGAAAATTCTTTGAACGATGGATATCGGGTGGGGACTAGGATCTGTTCATTTACACTGCAGAAATGCTGTGACTAAAAAAAAGACTTTCTGGTGTTTATTGTGTGCAGGGTCCAAAACTGCCGCAAAGTGGTCTCCAACCGTCTCGAAGCCAGCCGGCTGCATGCACCAAAATGCCACGAGAAGACGGTCTGCAACTGAGGTCTCCGCTGGCCATTGAAATTGCGCGCACGACCGTTCCTTGGGGATGCGCCGTGATATTGAACACATTGTCAAAAATCTTGCAAAGATCCCAGTGGTGAATCGGGCCTCGTAACTGTAAGCCGCGTTGGGTCGTGTAGGAACAGGAGCTGCCCCAGGTGTGCAGCAAAAGGCCGGGACGGTGTGTAGTACGACATTCACGCTGCAGAGACGCGTGTGTTCGCGTTATCGTGACCTGTTTGTTCCGGTGATTTGGCCGATTGAGGCCAATCACTGATTTACATCTTAAAGGTGTGTGCAACCATCACTTAATTCAAACTTCAAGGCAACTCATGTTTGCCTGTACTCGTAAACTCCAGCTTCTCTAATATACGTTATATGAACGAATATCTTCAGATTTCACGCCCGGTAGACTAGGAAAGCTGAAACGAATCTAGTACGGACGCCGGAAAACTCGCAAGAGGAGTGTTCAGAAGGGACAGCTGATGGCATCCGTGATGCCCAAGCAACCGAACAATCAGATCAATCAGAGCGCAAAGCTGTGCCCACTGCAACGGGTCCATCCTCATTAAATAGGTGACGTTCTCCAGGGCGGTGAGGCTATTGGCACATAGAAGTATTATCCCTTAAGCAGAGTGAATGAGACGTGGCTACTCAAGTACTTACACAGGGGGCAACCATTAATGCACTTGTCATAGGCGCATCCGACAGGCACTCGCTGCGGACTCGCCGCGGACTTGCTCTGTACCGGCACATCATTATGTAATACAGCCATGTTTCTGTGCATGGGTTCAATTCCCAGCAGGGCCATCCTTTTAACCTTGGACATGTTCCTAATTGCAGCACCATTGGATATGAGAAATATGCAGTGTGATAGTTATTGACCCAAAGATGATCTAACCGCAGGATCCAATTCTTATCTGGCAAAGGGATGATGTCTTAGGGGTGCTCTCAGAGATGTGTGCAAATATATAAAATGCAGAATATTCTTCGCAATTGTGCAGTGTGGGGACAGAACGGAGGGACTGAATGGAGGTGATATGTTGTTGGATTATTTGAAAGGGTACCTTGAGGGACATATAGCAAGGACACCTTCTGCAGCCACATTTTAACAGGCCATTCCTGGGCCTGCATAGGGCTTTTCACAGAATGATACGAGACAAACCAGGTCCTTGACTTGCTGACAAGGGGGAAAATTCATGGGCTTACTTGTGGTTCTAAAAACTGCAATCAGTATTCCCTGTAAATGATGGTTGGACAGTGATAAACCTTAAAATGACGACAGCTACTTGTCCAGTGCTGAGATCTAACCAATACAAACACATACCTTCTCCTACATTTATTTATTATGAACTGGAATCAAGAGCGGATTTGATTTGACTCATTATGGGTAACAGCGCTGAAATTAAGAAGATGGCCTTTCACGGGATCGAACCCATGCACACATACATGGCTGTATTACATAATGATGTGCCAGTACAGAGCAAGTGCGTAGCGAGTCCGCAGCGAGTACCTGTCGGATGCACTTATGACAAGTGCGCCTATGTTTGCCCCCTGTGTTATATTTATTTTGCAGCCCCAACAGCAATTGCGAGCTTGACCCGGAAACTGCCGCTGATGTAGATCCGAGCCATTTTGAGTCCACGCGTGGTGGGGAATTGGCCGAAGATTTCTTAACAGTAATGAAGAATGCGTAATCCAAAGCTCCTTAAGGAAGGAGACCACGAGAAATTACCATAAACAGAAATACTTCCAACACGAAGCCTCTACGTCACTCGACACAAAACACCCTCACTTTGGCGGGCAAATGGAGGTAAAACCGAGTTTAAAAATAAAATTTTAAAACTCGGAACTGTTTGTCATAGCCTTCCTTCAGGAATCAGGGCGGGCTGACATAACATACCAATTTGGCGATTTTGTTCCTGACGGCCCCCAGAATTGTACGCTGGGTGCATTTCTGCAGCGATCGGGCCACAAAGTCAGGAAGTGATAGACATTGGATATATCTACGGCATGTACACCAATGGGAAAACACCGGCTAACCAATCCGGTGCGATAGCAATTTTCGAGCCATGCGCTCACCCAGCTGCGCATTTTGTGAGCTGTGAGCTACGCTCACACATCTCTCATGCACCGCAGTCCATACATGCACTGTATACGGTGTGCCGCCGCCCATCTGCACATTCCTCGGGCGTTGTGCGCGGCTACGCTTCCATGTTCACGCACCATCGGGCCCCACTGCTCAGATTCCGCACTCTTTGCCGTTACTATGACCGGCTGGCCCCAGCAAAATCCTCGCGGCATGGGCAGACCCTATAGAGCATGCGACGAGCGTCCAGACTGCTGCCGGACCTAGCTGATCGAGGGCGCGCCGAACATGGAATTGGCGTTCGGCGGCTAGCCGTGGCGCGCAGCGGATGCACCCGCCGAGAGCTGACCGTCTCAAAAGGACTGAAAAGGGCCTGGGTTGGTGTGAATGCTTTTGCATGCGATTTCCCATCGTAGGTATTTCAGCAGGAGAGGGAAACAGGCAGAAGATATCGTGTGTAATAGACGAGGAGGGAAAGCATGACTAGATGTCGAAGCGGATTGGACAAGTCTCAGTGCTTCTGAAAGTATGCGCTGAGCCCCAGAACATTGCGGGGGAGGTGTATATCGATGGCCAGGCGAGGTGAGCAGCTTCAGAAAGGACGTTGTCGTGGTTGTGGGGAAGCGAGGATCGTTTACGTATATGGCACCGTGTGTGATAGCTGTGAACGCGATGCCGTTTCAATGCCGATTGGCCGATGATGAGAACTGCACTTTCCGCTCTTCCCTCGTCCTCCACATCATCCGGTAAACATTCTGAATCGGTGAAATTGCTAAAAACTCTAAGCCACATCTTCCTACAAAAGATTGAAATTCACGGAAAATCGTGAGTAACGTGAAGTTTGACCTATTCCGCCAGATTCACTTGTCAGTTCTCGGATTTCTGGGCATTTTATGGAAGGAAAACATGAACCCTTTCATATTTGACACTAGGATTCAAGGTTTTCAGCCCTATGAACCATTGTGGGTGAAATTACGCAAGCGGCACGATATGCCCCGTATAGAGGTGGGGGATGGTTGAAGAAATCCCACAAAAAGATCGTGGATGGGCTCTCGTCGAATGCTTAACATAGTCAGAATTTAGGGAAAACGAATCAGCTATGGGAACAGAATAAAATGTTCAGTCACATTAAGCACTGATCAACTGTGCTGAATTAGGACGTCTTCACTTGACACCGGGAAATGATTGAGTCTCAAGTTTTCAAAACACCTAAAACAAATGTGTGTAATGAACAGACCTTGTCGCAAATCAGCTCATGTAAGGAACTGGCTATATGGTGGTCAGCATCCAAAGAAACCTCAAAATCTCAGTGAGCGCACTCCGCCTGCAACAAATCCGACCCAAGAATCACATATATTACTTGTGGTAAAACGAATTTATTGCCAGTAATGGTAAGCTCCAAGTGTGGATAATTGCACCAAGAGGAAATACAATGACCATATGCATACAGGAGCAGCGGCAACTGGCCTTCGAAAACAGGGTGCATAGTATAGTAGTAGTACTAGATCGGGCCAGCATTCGCAGTACCATGCGCCAGATCCGATGCCACGCAGCGCGATCACAGAGCGGGGAAGCGGCGGGATCGCGAGGCGGGAAGCGGCGGGATCTGGTGGCGTGCTGGGCAACATGGTTCCAAAGGGTACTACAGCTGCCGCTGGCTTGCGATAAAGCACGGCATGCGCTGGAGAGTGGCCGAAAGCGAGGGCGGAAAGCGGCAGAAACGATGCTTCAAACACGACGCACAGGTGCGCGCCGCGTTTGATAGCGGCGGGAAGTTGGGGCGGGATGCGACGGGATTGACCGACGCAGCGCCCCGGGCGCGCTAGCGGTCTCAATAACACTGGGGACGACAGGTGTGGTCTTTTCGGAAGTTCTTGTCTCTAGAACGGGGTGCGGCCAGTGTTGCGGTGACCCCGGGTCATGACCCCTGGTCAAGAGGCAAGAGTCAGCTACCCTCAAGTTGACCAGACCTGACCCCGGGGTCACCCAGGGGGTCAGGTCATTGGACCGATTTTTTTGATTTGCAGTAAGTAGAATACAGACCTGTACACTAAAACTAAGCATCGTCGACCACGATTTCGTCCGGCCCCCCTTTTCCGGGGCTATCCTCCTCAAACTCCTCCATTATGTTGTTTAAATCTGGTGTTCCATCCACCTGGTAGGACAGCAACGACCCGCCCCACGTCGAAACAGTGCTTATCGAATTTTCGGTAAAGATCTTGTTGAGCTCGTAGAGCTCCGTGGTGCCAAAATGGAGTCCAATGGCTGGCCGACGGATGACCAGCGCAATTTCGGGCTCGGGGGTGTCATCTTCGCCTGCGTCGCCGTCATTTGGAAGCTCATTGAGATGACGTGTGAGTTCCGCAACAGTCCCGTTAGCAGGCTCATCCTCGACGTCTGGAATGAGGTTGTCTGCGCCTGATTTAACGTCGGCCCGGAGCTGGATAAATGGAATGTGGCGGCGCTTCCGCTGCTTTGAGGAAGGGAAAGTCTCGAGGATGTGGCGTTGGATGATGAGGGACTTGTGCGCACGCTCTGGGTTGAGGAGATTACGTGTTTTGTCGCTGTATGTTCGGCCGAGGACACTGAATGCTCGCTCGTTGCCCCCCGAGTTGGCTACCATCGCAAGGATGCGTTGGGCCATCAGTGCGAGCTCGCCCTTAACCCCGCGCCAGACTGAGTTCATGAGAGCGAGTGAGTCCTGTTTTCAAAGTCAAAGAAAGCTTATCAATGCGGAACGTAAAAACATACCTCGTTCTTGAACATATGTTTAAACTCATCAAGCGCCATCTTCTCGCTTGAATACCGTCCCACGCCGTCGTAGTAATCGAGGTATTGCTCGAAAAGTGTGGAAGGAACAGCCGAGTCTTCTCCAACTTTAAATATCCGGGTATACACACGCTTCACAACATGGTACAGCCCGATGCGGCTCAGAGAGTGGATTTCGTCGTTGAAGAAGAATGCGCGGAGAAATGGATTGAAGAAGACCGCCAGAATGTAGAAATCTTGATCGTGTTTTAATGCCCTCCAGCGCTTGAAGAGGCTCGCGCAAATAACGGTATTATGAGCAGCACAGTCAAAGGTTTTGTTATCGGTCGAGTACCGGTGATGCAAGATGGCGAGAGTGACGAGGACAAGGTCAAGGCGAGTGTTGGCTCCTTGAGTGACATTTGACGCCACAGCGAGCGGTGTAAGATACCGTGATAATCTGCCGAACTGGTGAGCGCACCAATCAGGGAAGTAAACCGAGAACAAACCGATGTACACCTGTCCAAAAGGGACCCATCTTCCCCGAGTCGATTATCGCTATAACCTCGGCAGCTTTTTCCCGTGCCTCTTCGTCATCCCCGCCCGCGCTCTCTAATTCTTCTAAACGGTGGTTTATCAAATCCAAAAGAGCACCTTGTAGCTCAACAAGACGTCGCACGGACATCGCGTGAGCACCCCATCGTGTGATACCTGCGCGTACAAATCGCTTCAGCCGCTCCCACTTCTGCCCGGGTGGCCGTTTCTCGTTGACAATCTGCTGCTCCTCAAGGAGCACGAGAAGAGCACGCTTATGAGATGAAAACCAATTAATGATCTTGAGGTAGTTGGCGAGTATTTCTGTCACTCCCGAGCAGCCGATATATTCTTTGACAACGAGATTAATCTAAAGCCCTGTTAGTTTGGGAGCAATCCGAGCCACTTGTAGTACATACCTGATGAGCCCAGCAAGGAATTGTGAGTATCCACGGCATGAGATTTAGTAAAAGCGGGCGTAAACCCCGTGAATCGCCGCCCGAGTCGCAGCAAAATGCGACAAGGATGACGCCCAGCACTGTAGTGAGATACACGATGTCTGCCATGACATGGGTGAGCAGATTTGCGGACGTCTTTCTCTCCTTTGTTGTGATGTGAATCTGAACTGGAATCTCCTGAAAATAAAATGAGCATGCACTGCAAGTCGCAAGCTGAACTATTTAAAACTCACCTTTCCTTTAACATTGCAGGAAACCTGCTGAACCGCGTCGTGCTTGGTGCTCCAGCCATCAACAGAACCCGTCGCAAGCTCGCCCTTCATCTCGGAAATTCGACCGGCTTCGATGGAGCGCACCTCTGAGTCCAAAATGCGCCCAGAGAGTGCATCACGCCCAGGGACGTGCGCCCCGGGCACCCACTTCTCGAAAAAGTGGTGCACAAACGGATGCTCGACGGAATTAAAATATGTTTTGTATTCCGGTGCCCGGATACGTAAGGGGGAGCTCGCCAATACAGAGTATTGTTTTTCACCGCTGGGCCATCGTGGGAGTCAACACGTGATTTAGCAAATAACACCAAAGACGTGGACTTCCACGTGACACGCAAATCGGATCGCCTAATAGAATCGGGGGAGCAAGCTCCCCCAATGATGCATTGAGGGAGGTCCAGAATTTGAGGATATCTGTTTCAAAATCTTCCTGGTGATTTTTTTTGAAGCGCTTGGCCCCGGCCACCAACTCGAACTTCGCCTGTCGTTTATTATTGTTATTGACGACAGCCTGGGACGTGGAGGCCGTTGTCGGTGTCATGCCGTTATCGGAACTGACTCGTCCCTCTCCGCGGCGTCGAGCTTCTGTTTCCATTTGGCATCAACGGACTCGCACTCCCGAATGTGCCTGCTGAGATATATTATTTTGCCGCAGAAGGGCTTCGCGGCATCTTTCGCTAAGCAGAACTAAGGAAACAGGTCAAATATAAACCGTGGGGACGTACCAAGCTCATGGAGTTTGCTAGCCGGTAACGCGTCTCGAGGCTGTACCACCCCGCGACGGACTTTTTCAGCCTGCTCTTCCATCAGCTTCGCTTCCGCCAGCGCGACCTCTCCGCGGCATCGAGCTTCTTTGTGATGCTTGTCGTTCTTGTAGAGTTTCCCCTTCAAAAAAGCCCCCCAACGCCAGTCCTCCACTCCGGACTTCTTCTTGGATGCCATAACTTGGGCCGCGTCGCGACGCGCTGCGAATGGACGTATATGAAAAAAGATTGATTGGCTGATGGGGCACGTGCTACTAGCTAATTAGGCGCTTGACCCGACCTGACCTCCCCGAGCCGAGGTTGACTGACCTGACCCGACCACTGACCCAAGGGTCAGGTCAAGTACCTGACCTGACCTTCGCAACACTGGGTGCGGCAGGCGCTGGGCGACAGGATGTGGCGGGAAGGTGGGCGAGATGCGGCGGGATCAGCGCAGGATAGCGGCCGCAGGACAGCCCAGAAGTAAAAGAAAAAAAAGCGGGGAGTCCACGTGCGTTAGACTATTGTACACGCTGCTGACTAGGGCGGCGGGAAGCGGGAAGCGGGATCCCGGGAGGAGAACCCGATTGAAAAGGTATGTAGTAGGCTAATTAGACCGGCGCATAAGAGGCTATAGAGAGTACCATGAGGTATTGGGACATATATAGAACGTCCTTGGTGTCTTGCATGGTCAGTAGGGCTGCACGGCTAGTGCTGGGAAGGTCCGGTTCAGAAATCGGTTCGAACCTGAACCGGACCGAACTGAACGCGGAGTTCAGGTTCAAGGTTCGAGGCGTGCTTGAACCGAACGCGGCGTTCAGGTTTGGCGTTCGGGCAGTGAGGGTCGCGTTCGAACCGAACCGAACGCTGAACCTGAAATTTGAATAATTGGTCATTCTTCGACAATTTTCAGTGATTTCTGACCTGGATTTGACCCAGACGTGTCGGCAGGAAGGGCTAGTTACCTCCACGAGCATCTCTGGCTTCTTTTTGAGAAAATCTAGGACAATGATTGATATCTTCAGGTAACATTGAGCGCGTGTCGACCTGTCAAAGAATTTTGGTAAGCATAGTGTGGTCCCCATACACCCGTGGAGGACATTAACGTGTGATACAGCCCTGGTAATATGTTCTATTCAAAGAAAAGTAGAATGTCTGGTCATCTTGGACTCGATTTTGCGTCGCCGAGAAGGCCGAGATTTGGCCAGGTTCGAACGCGTTCGAACGCAAACCGAACCTGAACGCAGGTTCAGGTTCAAGGTTCAGCGCCCGCTTAAACCGAACGCGGGGTTCAAGTTCAGCGTTCAGAGCGAAGGGCCTCGAACCTGAACCGAACCGAACCTTCCCAGCACTATGCACGGCGGGAACAGGATGAGAGCAAAGTGAGGGAATTGGAAGATAACATGCGCAAACAAACAAAGGTATGCTCTGCCGGATAATCGGCCATTTTGCAGGCGCTTGGATGTAGGCTGTTTTACTCTAGAAACACCCAGGTCACCGTTGGAGACCACGTTTAAAACGATTTCATAACTAATATTGGGTGGCGGTGGCCCCCCCGGGCCGGACGGGCAGTCTTTTGGGGAAGGGCGGGAACTGCACAGCCACGCGCCAGCAGGTAGCGAGCAGGCAGGCGCATGGGGCATGGGACATTACCCAAAAGGTAAGCGTCTCTCGTGTGATACATCACATTTGTCTCTCAACGAGAGTCCTGGGTATAACATGCCGCTTCTCTCCCGAGAGTCAAATGATATATCAAAACCCCACTATGGCCTGCCACTTCCACAATCTCAGCAACCTTTTTGTTAAACCTCTCATCTATGCCTTCCCAGCTAACGCTCAAGTTGAACTGCGGCAGTCTAAGCCACCTGTGTCAGCAAGACTGAGAGTTCAACCGTCCAACGGTGCCGCATAAACGACCCCACAAAACAAGCAAAAACAATTTGTTCTCGCAGAGAGCAAGGAAAAGCTTGGTTGCAGACGGTTCACGCAGTTCGTCGGTGAACATAGTGGTGTGTCGTTCGACTCGGGGCCAAGCTATTGGTCTCTTTTGTGCTCACCATTTTTTTTATTTCCGCTCCAAATCCCCCTCCAGTCAAAATCCTCCTTCAAATCTCTCAACCGCCTCCTTCAAAAATACATAGGAGGAATTTTATGGCTCTATTGATCAAAAACTCTCCTCGCTTAACTGACTGTTCGCAGAAATTGATTGAAAAGCCCGGTAGCCAGGTCAGTATTTCCCGCATTGCACGGCTGGCAATGATGACAGGTTCGGCTCCATTCAGGCCCTTGCTAAATTGAGTGATAAACCCCAGAAAAATACCGAACAAAAGCAACGGAGAAGCATTCGTTTGCGTGAGGACAGCCGTCCATTATGAAGCCACGGACTCCCATACCCCGACTTCAACGATTGCAATGATATTGTTTGCGCGTCCCCCATCAGCATCCAAACCATAGTGTAGAGCCACGGAACAACTCCTACACACTCCCATTTCAATGCATGACTCACGCTGACACGTTTAGTCCAAAGTAAAATACCTAATCTGTAATACATTAAATTTTCAAGCCATCTCGACGCTGCCACTCGGTTGAAATGGCGCTATAGATCGAGATAATGGCGGTCGTCGATCCATAAGCTCAATGTCTGAGGGTAGAAAGGCTCGTCAGAATATTTGGAGGAGAGCCACCCACGAGTCATACGCACCCATGGCCGCATTGCTGTCCAGCTCTGGGGCGGCAGCTCCCAGATACGGCGCGAACCGGAGATTGGTCGACAAAGTCTCGCCCTGGGTTCCTCGCCCAGACATGTGCGCCAGCGCGGGATCGCGGAGATTGAGCATGAGCCGGGATATCATGATCGAGGATGTGCTGTCGAGATGCGAGTTAGTCGGCTCGAATGTAATGCGCCGGAGGATGGACACATGGACACCCATGGACACAAATGTACTGGTGAATCCGCGGGTATAGGGCTTCATGGCATCAAATTGGCGTAGGAATAAACACGGAGCAGGAAAACATACGGTGCCGAGCTGAGAGGCATGGATCAACATGACAAGCATGGACCACAGGGTAGGTGGACTCACAATACACGTTAGAATGGTGGATAGATTTGTTATGACCATTACGCTGGGTTAGGATTAGACTTGAAGTGGTACGGCGACAGAATCGCGCACCCAAAGTATACAGGACTTGAGAACAGTATGCGTCAGAAGGGAAAGCGGGAGTCGAGATGCGCGTACCATCGCGTAGTAATACCGTGAGAAGACTCGTGCCATTTGGGCGGCGTCGGCTGAATACTTTATACAGTGTGAGGAAGAAAATCATGCAGTCGAAAACGGCAACTCCAGCCCATGCCGTGGCCAGGCTGAGCCCCCTGAGAGATTCAAAGTTAACCTCAATTCGTGAAATCCTAGTACGGACTCACTGCTCCGGAGAAATTGGGTAGTTGCATCCAAAATACAGGGGTAGGTTGGTGCTCTCGTTGACGGCTTTTCCGGAGAGGACCGACCACTAGTGGATGCGTGAGCAGGACGATGACGATCTGGAAGGCAGCGCACAATTCCGACAGCAACAGCTCCAACGGTGAAGGCAATCAGCAGGGCCAAGATGCGTTTGCTGCGCTCGTAGAGCGCATATGTCCGCAGCATGAGCATCGCTATATCCGACTGAGGATCCGTATTGTGGAAAATAGTCAGACAGGCGCACCTCCAACCATCAACTGGGTCGCGATTATGAAGTACTGGTGGTATGATTCTATGCCTAGACATCTGAGAAATATGAGATCCTTCAGATTCATCAAAAGAGGAAGCAAATCGTACATCTGGTGCAATTCAGCGTATTGTCGTGGGGCAAAGCGTTAATACTGACCTTGATTTTTTCTGGGGTGCTATTCTCACTCCAGAAAGATTCCATGACGACTGGAATATTTCCTAAGAGCGTGCCGTATCGATTCGCAAAGAACAGAACATTCGGCCATGTAAAAGGTGTTCCCCAGTATCGCGAGATTTCCCAGTCGAGGACGAGGAAGTAGTCATAAAAGAGGAGCGCTTGGGCGGATGAGGACAATGAGAAAATGAGATATGAATGGGCACCCACTGAAAGACACAAGATCGAAGTAAGCGTTTGCATTCCTGTTGTCTACAATGATCAATAACTCATTTCAACGAGATGAACACGAACAATTCCTTCTGAATCTGGACTGCGCTCATCGGGTGGTGGGTATGGATGTCGCAGCGCCAACCGACGTCAAGAGGAGCGGGCAAGAGGACACGGCACGTTAACTGAGGCTTTGGCTGATATCTTCTCATGCTCGAGAGCTAATCACCAGTTCAAGTTGCGATGGAAACTGTCATAGGCAAAACACAGCACCGGGAAGATAGTCTGCTCCAGGCGCTTGGCGAATTTGATGAGCAGGACATCGTCCACAGCCAAGGCCGGAATAAAGGCGCATGCCATGCATGGTGCGTGCCACGTCGGCTCGGTGTCGCTGTCGATCTCACCATTAACTAGACATTTACCAGGAAAACGTTATCCAGCCACAGAGGAGGATTTCCGCAGTTGAGATGGCTTGATAATAATCAGGCTTCGCAAACAACGGCGATTCCCGCCCCCTGACAGATCTGAGACATACCAGGGAAAAAACACTTGAATGCGTTCGTTGGTTCCGCTCCCCTTTTCTCTGCCACTGAGGAGATTCAAGCACCGAGATTCTGAAACGTCGCCGATAGCCCGTACGCAGGAGAATAGAAAATGGCGAAGAATATGAAAGGATTTAGGGAGGATCATGATTGCACAGTAAGTAATTTTAGATATGGCGCCTCCTTCCGCACAGTATCATCGCCGACGGACGGACCGCATCCCATCGAGGTCACTCCACTCAAACTTGACAGAGCAAGAAGAGTGGAAGAGCGAGAGGCGTTGTTCCTGTGCGCGCGTTAGTCTTTGTCACAAAAAAAGAGGGTGGCAAAGGAAAACGGACCTCAGTGAACTTGAGCGCCTCCGCGTCCTCGAGGCGCTGCTCGTTCTCGAGCAGTGTTTTTCCCTCTTCAGGTCGTACCAGCTATCTCGCGACACAGATATACAGCCGCCGGGGATACTAGTCTAGTTGAGTGTCGAGGCGTCGGCGACGATGGCAAGAGGAAAGAGAATTTGATCCGTGTACACAGCCACTCCACCCTCTTCCTTTCCACTACAACAACGAGCGCGTCGTGCCGATTTGCTTACGAGTCTAGATCCAAGTGGCCTAGCCGCATGCACTATAAATATCATCCCGAGTCTCTACGGATATCAAGAGTCTCTGCAGCCGGCTCGTCGTGGACTCGTGGTGTGCTTTTATTTAAACCCCACCGAGCCGCCGATCACTCTTGCAATTAGGTCTTTGTTGCGCGTCATGGTGGGGGGAGCAATCAACTTCCCTTTTGTACTCCTCCTACCCTCTATCTGTACTTGGTCTCTTTGCCTCGTTTCCTCATGGCTGCCTTCCTACTTGGTATGGAATTTCACTTGGAATAGCCGGTTCTCGGTTCTAGAGAGTTCTCGGCTTTCAGCTGTCGTCTCAGAAATGCGCGTATACCTTCTATCCAATTGTGATGTCGGTTGTATCTTGCATGACGCCGAGACTAGGATATTCGGGCGGTAATTGCTTTGTCAAAACACATTGACAGATACCTCACCGCGACGCACGTTCGTACCGCGCCTGTATGGCGAGCACCAAGTTTCAATGGCGACGTGCTTACATCATTCCGATTCGGCCTCGATCCTGTCTCACTCCCTCAAAGATTTGGAGATCTCTTAGTAATTCCCCAACAGAGCTCTAGATTCCTCGGTTAATCGGTTTCCTATGCAAAATATCTCCGATTGAGGTACTGGCTCATCGTGTTCTCCCGCAGGACGATTCAATTTCATGTATTCAAACCTCCAGCTCTCACCGACACGCCGGTATTATCTTTCTGTAAGACTCGGACCCCATATTTCTTGAGCATCTCAACCACGGATGATCGTCGTTGCTCCTTTTGTTTCGGAACGAGTTCGTATTCCGTTCACCTGACTTGATTCCATCCAGCATGGCTCCGCTAATCCTCGGCGAGTTCCACCCTTCGACAACCTAAGAGGTACGGGCTTCATTAGTGAAAGCGTGTGTCCAGGAGGGGCCAGGTCCGGCTCTAATTCCGTCAATCTCCATTCATTTATTATATCTTCAAAGTTCCCACCCGATCACAGAACCGTCCACTTCACGATTGATTATCCCATCGAAATCGCATTCACACAGGAGCATCTTCCAAGCCCCCTCAAAGCCCCCTTGCGACTTGGCAAGTTATTGCAGGTCATATAGTACCGTACGCTTCCAAGCCCCTTCAAACCCTCACCTCAGCTTCAAAGTCTGACCATTCAAGTTCCTGCCCCAAGGGCCAAAACACACCTCCGCCGCCGTCAAAATCACATTTCCTGCTCTAAAGCACCTCTTATACGACGAATTCCAGGCTGAATGACGACCCCTTCGGCTTCTTTAGGTCTTCTAATTTATTATTGATCCTAGCTTGTGGTCTGGAAGACAAAATCAATATCGCGGATGATCGCCGCGGATCCAGCTTGCCATTCACTGCAAACAAAAAAGCTAGTCGGGTCTCATTGTGCTGCACCCTATGGCTCTAAGCATTCGGCACTTCGCTGGCATACTTCCACCACAAGAAGCGACTGCCACTGCTGCTGCACCAGGGATCTGAGTAGCGCAAAATATTTCGGAAGTTTTTCACCCCTGCTTGTCCTGCGCGCGAATCTTCCTTGGTCGCCCGTTTCGGCGAACATGGCAAAGGTCACAATGTCGAAGGCCCGCTGCTAACGCTGCGTCGAGGCCGTGCTCTGGCCACCGACCCAAATTTGCCTCAACACGGATCTGGCTGAGCCGATCGAGGCTGATCGACAAGAAAAAGTCGGCAGAGCTTCCAGAACGCATTCCCCTCAGCCGCTGGTTCTCCTACATCGCTTGTTTTGATTCATCCATAGGTCCGAACGAACACTATTTCATTCGCAGAACGATTTGACTCGTGCCCAGGCCATGAACGAACGGGATTGAACCTTCTTCTATTTCCCCTCATTTTCTAGGCGACTCATCCGTGCTCACACAGCCTTCGGATTCATAATCTTTTCCAACAGCTCCTCAACTCCGGTTGGTGCGCTCTCAGCACCAGTTGAACTGCCACCCCTTTTTTTTCTATATCTTGATTCGAAACGCTCACACAAAACAATCCACAAGACAACACAAGGAAAGCCCGGTGGCAGACGGTCTTGTGGATTTGCCAACAAGTTATAAGATATGGGTGGGATCCCCCGTTCGACTCGGGACCAGGCTACTCTCTGCCCTTTTTTATTTTTATTTTTTTCTCATTACTCCGAATTCAAGGCTCAAACGTCCGCTATACTTGAAGCGCAGAACAAACAGCGGAAAGAAAGCCTGGTAGCGGAAGGGCCGCCCCCACAATTATTATCCACACCATGCCGAGTTAACTCAGTTGTGAGATCCCCCGGTCGACTCGGGATCAGGTTATAGGGTCTGTTGCGTTGTTTCTTTTAGCGGAAGGGCCGCCCCCACAATTATTATTCACACCATGCCGAGTTAACTCAGTTGTGAGATCCCCCGGTCGACTCGGGATCAGGTTATAGGGTCTGTTGCGTTGTTTCTTTTTCTGATTATTTTACTTTTTTGTCTTTCTTTCCCTTTAGCGTTGAACTCGCCCACCATCGCGCTCGCCAACCCAGTTCTGGTATATTTTTGGGGATCTAAGTAGGTTCAAGTTGGATTACAGTAGGCCAGACCCAGCGGCTGTCCATTTTCAACTAAAAAAACTCGTACGAATCAACCCATGAAAGACCGGAGTGAGAGCCTGGTAGCGCCCGGTCCACGCCCACATTCAATAAACGTTCCGGACAGTCGTGTGGGAGACTCCCGTTGGACTCGAGGCCAGGTTATAGCATGGTTTGCAGGTGGCGAATTTTTTATTTTTCGTTCTACTCAGGCTGAGTTTTTCCGGGAGTATTCAAGATTACTGTAGTGTTGCACGAAGTGCACTCTCTTTCCATGCTGAATTGCCCTCGACCTCTTTTAGACCGACCATACGATTCAAAAAGAAAAACACAAATCAACCTCAAGAACAGCACAAAGAAAGCCTGGTACCAGACGGTCCACGTCCGATCCCGCTTGATTCTTCCATATGTACAGATTCGACTCGGGGTTGGGCTATATTCCATTGCAATGGCAACGTCCTGGTTCATTTTTGTTCCTCTTCCACGCAAGACAGGCTTTGAATCTCACCTGCTCCATCCACAATCTCAGCAACCTTTTTGTCCAACCTCTCACCTCTGCCTTCCCAGCTAATGCCCAAGTTGAACTGTGGCAGTCTAAGCCACCAGCGTCGGCGAGATCGAGGGTTCAATTTCAACCGTCATAAATCACCCCACGAAACAAGCAAGCAAGAAAAAGTATACTGACTCGTCAGGTGCTGGTGGTTCTGTAGATCAACTGTAGATTCACGTCGCCAGAAATGTTGTAGAATGTTCCGCCTTCAAAATGGAAACCAGCGCTGTTACTGAACATCGACGCGGAATAGCAGACGACACTGAGCACTCGGGAAGTCGGGGGAAGATGTAAGGATACCTGTATCGTGGCAGTGCAAAACCGCGGCTGAAGATAGTACAAAGCTGTTGTCAATGGCTCAGAAACATGTATAGACTAACGTTGCCAGAAATGCTGTAGAACACTTTTATGGCTGTACATTCATTATTTAATTTCATAGGCTCGTGGACCAGCCGGCCCGGTGATATTTGATACCATCGTAGGACTCGACAACAACCGTCCAAGTTTTGTCTCGACCCCCGCTGCTCATTCATATCTTGCAAGCTACATATCTGTTCTCTCGTGAAGGACTTGATGGATTTTCGATTTCCTAACTACAATCCGAGGTCTATTGGATCTATCCTGGAACGACATGGGGGTGGCATTTTGTTCGTTGCGCTCACTTGCCGAGGAAGACCCTGTGGAGATTGGCAGGATACTCCTGGGCTTACCTCAATTTTACTCAAAAATTCATTCTGTTGTATCCGGAGATTTGGCTCTTGGATATCTACGTACCATTCAACAAAGTGGCAACGACATATCTTTCTGGTGCCAGTCAGTAAATACTTTGCGTTTATCCGAGAACTGTCGCAAATTATTCTTTACAGGATATTTAAGTGGGGAAAGATGTGTCAGATCTTCTCCACACTCAAGCCTGGCACTTCTGGGTGAACTTCGTGAATTCATTCCGCCCTGGGATAATGTGTCAATACAAGTGATGAGACCACAATGGCTCAAGGCGGGTGCATGCTCATCGAACATGGAATGTTAATGACCCACAAATCCTCAGACATCTCCCGATCTGGAAGTCGATTTAATTGAACGTTGGCAGGAGCATTTGGAGAAGGCCAGAGACAGAGACTGGGGCAAAGAAAGTGACAATGAACTTGAGGCTGAATGGAATAGATTCTTGAAGGAGGAGGCGGAATTGTATGTGCCGCTTAGGCCCGAAGAATGCGAAAAGGTAGCGTACTGCTGGGATTTTGTCTCGGAGACGGTGCAAGAAGCATGGAAGCGCTACAAGGACAAATTATAAGGGGATATATCGCGCAAATTTGCTGGATGGAGCGATGCTAGACACGTTGCAATAAGGATTGCTATTAGCAGTGTGAAACTCAATTTGCAAGATGAAGTGCACTGCGGGAGAAGACTACGGCGTTGATGCATGATGGCGAGTGCGCATATACACATGAACGGTAGGCGCCTACTCTTCGTGAGAAGAAAAGACATAGAGCTCTTCTGAATTCTCTTTCCCCGTTCGACTTGGGGCACCGGCCATAAGTATGACGGTCACTGCCTCTTTTTATTTTCACTCCTCTTCCAAATTTCGCGCATCACAGCGATTGAATCTCACCTAGAAGCTATCCATGTTAGTCTTTTGTTTTTGACCTCTCACGTCCACGCTCCTCAAGTTGGCACAAGTTGAACGAACGCGGCCGTCACCCGCAATTTCTGCCCAACAACTTCTCATAAATCAACTTCAGCAATGGAAAGCCTGATAGCGGACGGTTCCGCCCCCGCTTCTCTTAATCCCTTTTCCAACCAGTCAGGCAGGAGCCCCGTTCGATTCGGACCCAGGCTAAGGCTATGATTTGGATTAGAAGCTCCCGACTTGTCTTTTTCATCTTCTTTCGATTTCGAGCTCGGATTTCAACCACAACCAAAACCACTCATACTTGAAGCCCAGAAAAAAAGGCGTAAGGAAAGGCCTGGCGGTGGACGGTTCCACACCCACAATTAATAGCCTTCCCACTGCTGCCTCGTTACATCAGGTGTGGGATCTCCCGTTCGACTCGGGGCCAGGCTAGTATGCGAAGGATATCCGCTTGCTTCTATGAAGTGTTCAAATTAGTATACCATCTTTCTGCATTAAATTCGAGTGCGCTTGGATTTAGATACCCTCCATGAGCGTAAGTGTAACTGAGATTAACCGATGGCTGTTGCACTATCTAGAAATGTTTTCTGCCGCCCGGCAATAACAATCACATTGATGCCCGATCATGACCATCAATTCTCCTTGTTGACCGGACTCTAAGGTTGTCAGCAGCATCGAGATGTAAGCCAGCAGAAAATGTCAGGCAACTACCGGGGATGCAAACTAAAAAGTGTTACACAGATGTAAGTTGTCAACCAAAACCCTGTAAAATATGCTGAATTTTTGCACGCTATATCGCCCATATACATCCATTGGGCCATTCTCTTGATCCGTGCGGCCAAGCTGCTATCTTATTCTAAGCCGCGGGCCGTTTCCACTCACCGCACCGCCGCCGTCGCTGGCCCGCTGTCGCCCACATCGCCTAAGGGCCAAGGCACGCATCGCCCGTGAGGCCTCCAACGAGCTCCAAGCTCCCGCGACCAGCGACGGCTGTCTGTGGACCACCCGCCGAGCTCTTCGTCACACGCTAACTCCGCCTCAAAAATGCATCCACCTCCACCTCGTCCGCTTCTGGCACTGCGCGCCCGCGTACGGGGTCGTCTACACCGCCCTCGTCTACGCCCGGCTCGAGTAACGGCCATAGCTGGCCCTCGTACGCACCCGTCCCGCCTCGGCGCCTAGAGCGGTGCGCTCGCTACACGACTCAGCGGGTGGTTGGCGCAAACACGTCCGACTTGTCAATCGCTGCTCCAATTAGCGTCCCCCTCTCCCAAGCCGGCTCGACGCATTCGCATCATGCAAGTCATAGCGAGTAGTGCGAGGTATGCGAGCTACAATAACTCGTATGCGGGCTGTACGTCCTTCTTTCCTCCTCCTCCTCCCTCCCTTTCTCAGTTCCATCTCCGTCTCCCTCCTCCCTCCCCTTTCTCATGCCTCTCGCTTCGCTCGCTGACGTTTTTATATTTGATTTTATAGCGAATAGGTCGACCTCGAAGAAAGAATGGTGGCACCAAGGGCTAGTCGTCGCACGGGGGGCGGGATGTATGCAGCGCTCGTTGGCGGCGGCTTTGGGGCGAGTTTGGGGTGAGTAAATTCTTTCTTCCTTGGACGATTTGTTTTCTCTTCGTTGCGGCTTCATTTTCGACACATTGCGTCCTGTTCCGTCACTCGGAGTGTGCGCAACGCAACGACACGCGCGGGCATCATCGATGGTGGGATTCGTCCTCGCACTTGTGCGCTGTCTCGATGAATCGGGGGCGGCTGGTTCTTTTCCCCGCATCTTGCGGGTGAAACCCTGCCATTTCTGGGTTTGCGGATGCCGCGACTACCGTCCGCCGCGTCTCGTCGCCTTGCTTCGTCCTCTTTCCTCTCGTCCTCACCGCATGTGGCTGTGCACTGGCTGCCTATTTTTCATGTTCGTCTGCGACGAAGGGCGGGACGAGCGCTTAGCCGCTTCAGGAGGCGGGACTTGAATGATGTGCGCGCGTGTGGCCGCGGTGGTTTTGACGAACGGGGTGTTTTTAGGGGATGCTGAATTTCGGCGGTGGGGGCCGCCGCAACGAGCGACTTTGTGTTCTCGAGATTGGGCGGAGTGTGGGCTTGGCGCTTTCCGGAGGACGTGTGCGGAGGATGGGGGCATTACCAACCGCGGTGGATTGGTCATCCTAGACGCTGCTGAATTTTGGTGGACGGAGGAGTGCATCGGCGACTTGGGGCTTGAGACCTTGAAGACGGGGGCGGCTTAAGCTTATCCCTTGCGGGAGGGAGTCCATGGAGGGAGTGTGTACTCGCACCCGCGGGTGTTTGGTGCTCGCGGCGCTTTTGAGGGTTTCTGATTTTGCGGAAGAGTCGGCCACTCGCGACATTTGAGCAGTCTCGCGCGTGGAGGATCTCTCACTCCGGAGCTCTTATGCGCGCCGGGCGGCTTGATGAGCCTTGTTTCGGGCACAGCCCACACGCGCAGGCGCCATTGACGGTGTTCTCGTGTGGCCCTCCTCCGCCTCTCGCGCGCGCGCGAGCATCTCGGACTCGCGGAATGACGCGGGGCAGCAGGGCGGGGACGATTTCTCGCGCGGACAAGACATATATCGTGCAGGCGTACTCGGCGGCCGAGATAGGAACGTTCACTCAGGACAGGAGGTTTATATTTTTCTCTATTTCTATTCCTATTTGGGCTCGTACTGACTCCACTCCCAGTTACCTCTACGCCGTTCGCTATCGCAGACGAGCCGCCGCCGTGGCCTGGCGCAGACGACGACGAGATGGGTCTGGAAAGCATCTCGGATCTGGAGGTGCTGAAGGAAGGGGGGATGGAGGGATGATGGCGATCGAATGCCTCGCACGGCGTCCCTACCTGGTCGCACGTCGCAGCCTCGACGTTCTCCCACGCACACCAACGCCCGAACTCCACCCACTCCGCACTGACGAGCAGGAGCGGCGCTCGTGGCGAGGAGGTCGATATCACAAATTACTGGAAGGCGAATGAGAGTGATTCCAATTCATTGAAATTGCACATAGGTGAATAGAAATACTATGCAGCGTGTGTTTATGGCGAACGGTGTGAACGAAATTCGTTTAAGCAGAAATTGTGCCGAGTAGACGGTGGCAATTAAGTGCGTATGAACAAATTGCCAGGGTCTCAATCGGAGAAAGGACTGCCGACGCGACGATTTCATAGATATCTAGACATGCTCATAAGTAGACTGAAAAGTAATAAATGGAGGTGTTGTAAGAGTAAACGGGAAGGTAAGGAGTCAAGATGTACGTGTAATATCCCGGCATTGATCACGCAGACCCTTCCCCGTGCTCGGCGGCGCTTTTGGGCGCGAGGAGTCGACAAAAGCGGTGCTGGCGACGGGGAACGGCTATGGTGTGGAGTACAGACGCGGGGGGTGGTGCCGGGGAGCACGGTAAGTGCGTACTTGAAGCGGTGAGGGCGGTGCTTAGTACACTGCTGAAAAGGGTCGCGTGCGTGGGGAAGCGACGAAGGCGGCGTGGGGGGGGGGGGGGGGCGAGGGACGGTAGCGTCGCGTGCGGCTGGTGCTGCGGAGAGGGGCTAGGGTGCGCGGCGGGACGGTGTTGAGCGTATGGACGTCGTGCAGCGTCGCGCACGGTGTAGCACGCATATAGCGGCTTCCAAGTCGTAGCGCGGATCGCGCGCGCTGCGATCATGCCGCAGATCGTGCCCGTAAGCGGCACGCTGCTGCTAATCGGGCCACATCGTATTGCGCTCCGGGGTCGACGGTGTGGAGGAGGGGCGATAAGCGACGCAAGATATGCGCGGCTGGGAACGGCGGCGGCGGAAGATCGTCGAAGGTGCGTGCTGGTGTCGCTTGCTGGTTAAGATGGGGATGGGTGTGTGCGCACGCACGATGGCTGACGAGGATGTGTAGAAAAAGAAGCGCCTGTCGCACAGGTCAACGAATGAAGGAGAGATGGCTGAGGATTAAATATTAATGCATACCTATTATGCGAGAGTGTAGCATGACGTGTCGTCGATACGCCCAAGGTACGCCACCGTGGACTGAGAACGAGCCGGTATGAGAGAAGGCGGCGTGGATCGCGATACGTACGCTCTCGTGTATTCGCTCTGGACGACGCCAAAAAGAATATGGAATACCTACAGGGTCATCGGCAAAGATCGATGGGAGTAAAAGACCACGCACGATGCTCGCGATGTGGGTTTGCAGCGCGGGTAGGCAATCCCAAGTCGTACACGCAGGGAGACGAAGATTCTCGTCTACGCAGAACGGGTGCGGCGAGTCGTCCGCGGAGAAGGGGAACGACGCTGCGGAAGGGATGCGCACGGCGGGTGCGTCGGGGACTGGAATGAGGAGAAGCATACGAAATCAGCGCGCAAGAATATTACACGCGCTAACGCGCGACGCACCTCAAATACACCCACTTTGCTCCTCCACCTGCCTTCTCAGCAGTACACGACGAGGGCCTGCTTCCAGGAAAATGATAAGCCAAGTCCGCGGCCTCTGGATTAACAAAAAGGAGGATCCAGTGAGTAACATATGCAAAATACAAGGCGAGGTACGCGCACCTCGAATCATCAAGATCTTGCAATACGACTCTCAAACGAGGCCGGGCTCGATGGGCTTGAGGTGTGCTTCGGTGAGGGCGCCGTGGCAGAACGGAGGCGTCGACGAATGAAGAGAAACGACTTTACGCCAAGAGCGCGAGTCGTCCTCGATATGGCGGCAAGGGCTTCAACGACTGGGGGAAAAGAAGGCGAGAGAGACGGGCGGACGGGTGCGTAGAAAGAGACGCGTGGGTGGCGAAGGACGCGACTGAATCGGCAAGAAGGCGTGGACTATTTGACCAGCCGAGTACTAGGCGGACGGGTGAGGAAGCCGCTTTAGAGGCATGGCGGGACGGGTGTCCAGCCAGGATCTAGCGTCGAGGATGTGAGTCGTGGCAGTCCTGATCGCCGCGGCAGCGACGGGCGACGATGCCACGCAGTGCCAAAGAAACACGTCAGGTGGAAGGCGGGGCGCGTAGATTGAG
This sequence comes from Mycena capillaripes, assembly GCA_029204075.1. Lineage (NCBI taxonomy): Eukaryota > Fungi > Basidiomycota > Agaricomycetes > Agaricales > Mycenaceae > Mycena > Mycena capillaripes. Next base: position 3,956,956 of record JARHKZ010000001.1, read on the forward strand.
AAGGCGGCAGCGTCGGGGAATCGGAATTATGGGGCGGACTCCGTCAGGAGCGGGGCGTGCGATTGAGGGAACCCGGAGCGGCCGAAAACGCCAATTTAAAAAGTGGTATGGGAGGTTGACCGGAGCGTAGGTGGGTAGTGTTACAAACCCTGAGCCCTGGTTTACAGCCGAACACTTGAAAACCGGCATTATATCATTAATATTTGCAAATGAAAAATGGGCTGTTTTCCCGAAGTTTGGCGCCCTATAATTAGAAAACGATACATGTGGCCGCATGCTGGCTTTGTCTGCCAGTGAGCTGTCAGTCACCCCTTGTTCTTTCACCTCTACGTCTCCTGCACTGTATACGCAATCCACACTCTACTCAGTCTGTACCAATCGACATGGGCAACCACGCTAGCAAAGTTCCCACAGTGAATCAAAACATCTATGGTGGGCTACAAAATTGATAAGCCGACGTGATCCCTTATCTTTCCCAGGTGGGATAGGGGGTAAAGGTGGAATGGGCGGCAATCAGGGTGGTGGCGGGGGTGCTGGGGAGGGACCCAGAGTAACCTATGGTAATATCCAGGCCCAACAATTCATTGTGAATAATCAGTATGTCAATTGAACCTCTGCCATGCACTGTGACTCAACAGAAAATTTGCCAGAGGCAATACCAGAGGGGTTCTATCAAGTCTGAAATATGTGGCAGCACGCTATAATGCTGCCAACACACCTGGAAAATGCATGAATGGTACTCGAGTGGATATCATCAAGAACCTTATTGCACAGTTGACTAGCACTACAAGTTCAACTCGTGTGGTCATGCTCAGTGGAGCTGCAGGATCTGGCAAATCCACAATTGCAAAGACAGTTGCAACTATCTTGGCTGAGGAGAAAAAGACTCTTGCAGCATCTTTTTTCTTTTCACAGGACTACACAGATCGCAAGGAGCTAAATCACCTTGCTACAACACTTGCCGTGCAGCTTGCAGATTATAGTCCTGGCTTTCGGGCTCATCTGATCAAATTACTAGAGGAAGATTCTACTGGCATTTGTGATGCAGAACCACACCTGCAGTTCCAAAAGCTAGTTGTAGAAATTCTTGGGAAGCTACCTCCCTGTTCAAAACCATGGGTCATCTGCCTGGATGCTCTGGATGAATGTGGAAAAGACCGTGGCCAGATTTTCTTGCGGTGGCTGTCAGACAGCATGACTCAGATCCCAGCTCATATCCGGTTCTTTCTGACTGGACGCCCTGATGTTCCTGCCTATCTGAAATTCGATAAACTTCTTCCTCTGATGCATAGAGTTGTCCTTGATGAAATTGAACCCACTATAGTTCAGCATGACATTCACCTCTATGTTGAACAGTCACTAGATGGGGCCAACTGGATCCCACATCATCCCTGGAAAATTCAGAGACAGCAGGTAGAAGAAATAACAACCCGTGCAAATGGACTCTTTGTTTTTGCAGCAACAGCTGTTCGTTATGTTCTTGCAGGACTGCCACATATATCCGCCCAAGAATCTGTGGATTACCTCCTGGATGGTGAAGCTCTCACTGACCTGCATGATCTATACCTTCGGATCATGAATTATGCCATCCCATCAGCTGTACTAGGAGACCGGCGTTCTCAAGGTTACCAGGATCAAGCCATGAAAGTTTTGAGTACAATTTTGCACCTTCTGCAACCTTTGGATTGTCAGAATCTGGCAGACTTGCTTGAACTGGATCAAACAGTTGTTCTGAGAACACTGCTCCCACTGAGTGCTGTAATCCATGTTTCTGATGCTCCAGGGGCAGCAATCAGAATAATACATCTCTCATTCAGAGAGTTTATGACAACTTATGTTCAATTGACTCGACCTGAAATTCTCTGTGGCACAGATGATCAGCAGCGAGCCCTGGTGTCTGCTCTTATGAAGCTGTTGGACAAGCAACTGAAATTCAATATCTGTCATCTCCCAACTTCATACTTACGAAACATTGATATGCCAGATTTCCAATGGCGACTTGATAACTACATCCCATTGCATCTACGATATGCTGCTCAATTTTGGACAGATCACCTAGTTGAGACAGCCTATGATTCATGCAGAGGCCAAAGAGTGCAGAACTTGCTGTTCAAAGGGTTTCTGTTTTGGCTGGAGGTGTTGAGTTTACTTGGGATTGTAGGATATGGACAACAGGCTCTGGCTAAATTGATAGGTTGGGCAAACGAGGTGTGTCAGGAATGATCTTATGAGATGATATGAGGACTGAAGATGATTAGAGCACATGCCTTATTGAATTTGTGACTGATGCCAGAAGATTTGTTTCCTGCTTTTGGGATGCAATCAATCAAAGTGCTCCCCACATTTATCTGTCAGCACTAGCCTTAGCACCGAAGGACTCGAAAATCTCTGAAAGATTCTCACATGAATTCCCAAAATTAGTATCAATTAAACGAGGGAAGATGAAACAGTGGCCAGGTACAATTGCTGTACTTGAGGGGCACACCAGAAATGTGGGCTCAGTGGCATTCTCACCTGATGGCAAGAGAATTGTGTCTGGCTCTTTTGACAAGACTGTGCGCATTTGGGATGCAGAGACTGGAGCTGCACTCAGAGAGCCACTGGAGGGACACACCAATTGGGTGGGCTCAGTGGCATTCTCACCTGATGGCAAGAGAATTGTGTCTGGCTCTTTTGACAGCACTGTGCGCATTTGGGATGCAGAGACTGGAGCTGCACTCAGAGAGCCACTGGAGGGACACACCAATTCGGTGGGCTCAGTGGCATTCTCACCTGATGGCAAGAGAATTGTGTCTGGCTCTGGCGACAGCACTGTGCGCATTTGGGATGCAGAGACTGGAGCTGCACTCAGAGAGCCACTGGAGGGACACACCAATTCGGTGGGCTCAGTGGCATTCTCACCTGATGGCAAGAGAATTGTGTCTGGCTCTTTTGACAAGACTGTGCGCATTTGGGATGCAGAGACTGGAGCTGCACTCAGAGAGCCACTGGAGGGACACACCAATTGGGTGGGCTCAGTGGCATTCTCACCTGATGGCAAGAGAATTGTGTCTGGCTCTGGCGACAAGAGTGTGCGCATTTGGGATGCAGAGACTGGAGCTGCACTCAGAGAGCCACTAGAGGGACACACCGATTGGGTGGGCTCAGTGGCATTCTCACCTGATGGCAAGAGAATTGTGTCTGGCTCTGATGACAGCACTGTGCGCATTTGGGATGCAGAGACTGGAGCTGCACTCAGAGAGCCACTGGAGGGACACACCGATTCGGTGGGCTCAGTGGCATTCTCACCTGATGGCAAGAGAATTGTGTCTGGCTCTCGCGACAAGACTGTGCGCATTTGGGATGCAGAGACTGGAGCTGCACTCAGAAAGCCACTGGAGGGACACACCGAATGGGTGTGCTCAGTGGCATTCTCACCTGATGGCAAGAGAATTGTGTCTGGCTCTGGCGACAGCACTGTGCGCATTTGGGATGCAGAGACTGGAGCTGCACTCAGAGAGCCACTGGAGGGACACACCAATTGGGTGGGCTCAGTGGCATTCTCACCTGATGGCAAGAGAATTGTGTCTGGCTCTTTTGACAAGACTGTGTGCATTTGGGATGCAGAGACTGGAGCTGCACTCAGAGAGCCACTGGAGGGACACACCGATTCGGTGGGCTCAGTGGCATTCTCACCTGATGGCAAGAGAATTGTGTCTGGCTCTGGCGACAAGACTGTGCGCATTTGGGATGCAGAGACTGGAGCTGCACTCAGAGAGCCACTGGAGGGACACACCAATTGGGTGGGCTCAGTGGCATTCTCACCTGATGGCAAGAGAATTGTGTCTGGCTCTTTTGACAAGACGGTGCGCATTTGGGATGCAGAGACTGGAGCTGCACTCAGAGAGCCACTGGAGGGACACACCAATTCGGTGCGCTCAGTGGCATTCTCCCCTGATGGCAAGAGAATTGTGTCTGGCTCTGGCGACAAGACTGTGCGCATTTGGGATGCAGAGACTGGAGCTGCACTCAGAGAGCCACTGGAGGGACACACCAATTGGGTGGGCTCAGTGGCATTCTCACCTGATGGCAAGAGAATTGTGTCTGGCTCTTTTGACAAGACTGTGCGCATTTGGGATGCAGAGACTGGAGCTGCACTCAGAGAGCCACTGGAGGGACACACCAATTGGGTGGGCTCAGTGGCATTCTCACCTGATGGCAAGAGAATTGTGTCTGGCTCTGGCGACAAGACTGTGCGCATTTGGGATGCAGAGACTGGAGCTGCACTCAGAGAGCCACTGGAGGGACACACCGATTGGGTGCGCTCAGTGGCATTCTTACCTGATGGCAAGAGAATTGTGTCTGGCTCTTTTGACAAGACTGTGCGCATTTGGGATGCAGAGACTGGAGCTGCACTCAGAGAGCCACTGGAGGGACACACCAATTGGGTGGGCTCAATGGCATTCTCACCTGATGGCAAGAAAATTGTGTCTGGCTCTGATGACAGCATTGTGCGCATTTGGGATGCAGAGACTGGAGCTGCACTCAGAGAGCCACTGGAGGGACACACCAATTCGGTGGGCTCAGTGGCATTCTCACCTGATGGCAAGAGAATTGTGTCTGGCTCTGACGACAAGACTGTGCGCATTTGGGATGCAGAGACTGGAGCTGCACTCAGAGAGCCACTGGAGGGACACACCAATTTGTTCAACTCAATTGCCTTCTCTCCAGGCAGGTCTATTCCCTCTGACTCTGAGGATCGCACAATTTGTCCTGTTGACAGTGTTACTAATAGTCCGCTTCTGCAATGTTCGAGCTCTGCCAGTGGCTGGAGCTTGCTAAATGTGGGTATCTCTTCCATGTAAACCTCTAGTATCAACTCATTCTCCATTTCAGTCACTTCATCTGAAGTCCTCTTCTGTACCATTGCATTGGCAAATCCATAATGGTTGGGTCTCCTGTTTCCCCTCAGAACTCCTTCTTTGGCTTCCTATACCCTTAAGGGTTGGACTGTGGTCTCCACACAATACCCTTGTTATTGGCCAACAACAGACCTTGCTCTCATATGACAAGTTTGTATGTGGTGCAGACTGGGCAGAGTGTTATTCCTTGGTAGAAAATCATTGAAAAATAATTAAAAGTTTGAATGATGCATCTTAGTTGATTCCTTTCCTTTTATGCTCGATCCTTTGTCTTATACCCTGGAACTGGTTTCTTAAACCACTAACACTGAGGGCAAAAGGTGCCACATGTGATGAATACATGTGGTTCCCATATGTGTGTGACAATTGACAAAGGTCTTTGTTAATTTTACATTATTAGTATCCCAGCTACTAGTTACAATTTAATCAGTTTTGTGCAAACGTAAGATACAATTTTATAATGGTTATGAATAAATTTGGAGGGCGATAAGGGTTTACATAGGTTGGACAAAGATTTTGTTGATGCAAGCTGTAAATCAGCCACGGATATCATCATGCAACAGCATGAAGGACCTGCTGAAGCCCAAATGACAGGTTTTGCCCCTGTGATGAGTTAGGTTATCATGATGCTTGGTGCTGTGCATCTGCTTGTCTCATCTACTGCAAGTATTATGCTGCTACCTCTTCTGTGCTCTTTCCATGCTCTTTGCAGTGCTGCTCACAGAGATCTAGTGGCACATTAGTTGCACCACCTTTGCTGATATGCTATCACATTTGCACATTGCCTTTTTTAGCATGTGGTTATGCCTGCACATCACCTTTGTCAAGCTAATCCCCCCCCCTATCTGGACACTGCCTTTGTTGGCACACTATCATACCTCTGAGTTGCATCTCCATACATCACCTTTGTTGAGCTCCCATGCCCCCAACATATTGCCTTTGTCCACACACACAACCACACCTTTGTTGTTGTGAGGTGCTGCTTCGCGTCACCTCCCCCGCTATGGGCATAGCGGAGACACAGAGGTTTAACAGTGCTCGCAAACAGGGGCCGACACGAAAAAGAATACGGTTCCAGTGGCAAAGCTCGAGTCTCGATTCGAACGAGCGACCACGGGAAGACAATTACAAAACCCGGAAAAACTGGTCGAAGTGCCCGCTGCACCACAGAGCTTCCCGGAGCAGTCAAAAAGAGTGCCCTAACCTCGAATCCCATACAGCCCGTCGCATTGGAGCTGGATCCCTAAAAATCGGCGGCTACCTCGATTTGTCCACCGTCTCATCCCTGCCCAAAAACCTATCCCAAGGCAGAGCACTCTTAACCTCGACAGATTATACGAGACACATCTCCGGGCTACGCTGTGATCAGGACCGCGGTGCTGCTATTGGAAATTTTGTGTTATCACAATAACAACGCGTCCGTCCTCTAGGGGTTAGTTAAGGTGGGAACAGTGGGATATGCGGGCGGAGACGTCTGCCGTTGAGAGGCAGAGGATATGTGTGTGTGTGTGCTGTGTGTGCTGTGTGTCGCTGAAGCAAGCTGGGAGATCGTTAGTGAGCTCCGTGCTCGGTGTCTGCTGTTTAATGATGATGTGTGAGGGAGGGGACGATACCGAGGGCAAGTCGTTAAGGTGGACTATGTCCTGTATCCAATAACCGGTGCCTTCGTGGACACCGACGTCGTCGAGTGCTCTACTTGGCCGAGGTGCAAGCTCAGAGTAGTGAGAGGGAGTCGAACGGCGATTTAACCAGGGTTGGCTTCTTCCTTGGGCTATTCCCTACACAAAATAATCGGCGGGCGCAGCTGGTCCAATATTAGGAGAGCCCGAGTCGAAGACTTGGGATCCGACCGAAGCCAGACCTTGCGAGGATGGGGGAGCGGTAAAGTGCCTGTTTGAGGGACAAGTTAGAGAAGATGTGGTCAATCCCTGTGACGGGCTTGGATAGCACAGGTGGTGTACAGGTGGTGGGGGAGGAACTTGGTCCTGTAATTGACTGACTACTCTGCTCGTTTCCCGTCTCCTTTTATACCCCTTTTCTCCTGCTTAGTCATTATTTCCCCCGACCTTCGAAACCGACAATGCACATGGTGGTAGGCATTTTGGAAGGCTTATTGAGGGTTTGAGCTCCGCGCTCGATGGCAAAAAGAGAGGCTGGCTCCATGGTAGGCATTTGAGGGAACAGAATATGGTAGCAGTTTCCCACTGTAGGACCCACGAGTGCCGCTCGGGTGGCAACAAGCTCCTGCTGGAGAGTGCGTTAGCGCTGCTCGGCCCTGCCTTGCGCTTTGAGCTGTGGCTTGTGGTGGACGAGTCGCGCCCTCGGAGTGTGTCGTGGTGGGTGCACGGCCCCGCTGGTCGTGTAGTAATGAGGGTCGAGTCATACGTGCGGAGCCGGTTGGATCCTAGAGCGCGCTGGTCCAGTTATTTGTGGTGCGAGAGCTCGCGGTGTTGAGTGGCGAGCTAGGTGGTCGGTAATCCGAATGCGGTATTGTGGTTTCCCGATTAGGTAGTTCGAGCTTGCAGCCCGCGTTTGTGTGTGGGACGGAGGGGCCCTGAGGCGGTGGGAAGTGCGTAGCACAAACACAAGCCTCACAACGCGACCCGTTCCAGAATACAAGATATCGCTTGCATGGACCAAATTTCACAGGCAGAGCACTCGTAACCTCGACAGATTATACGAGACGCATCTCCGGGCTACGCGATCCGTTCCAAGACACAAGATATCGCTTGCATGAACCGAACTGCACAGGCGGAGCACTTGTAACCTCGACAGATTATACGAGACGCATCTCCAGGCTACGCGATCCATTCCAGAATACAAGATATCGCTTGCATGGACGAAATTTCACAGGCGGAGCACTCGTAACCTCGACAGATTATACGAGATGCATCTCCGGGCTACGCGATCCGTTCCAAGACACAAGATATTGCTTGCATGAACCGAATTTTACAGGCAGAGCACTCGTAACCTCGACAAAATATACGAGACACATCTCTGGGCTACGCAATCCATTCCAAGACACAAGATATTGCTTGCATGAACCGAATTTCACAGGCGGAGCACTCGTAACCCCGGCAGATTATACAAGATGCCTCTCCGGGCTACGCAATGTATTCAGAACGCAGCTCCTGGACTCGCGACTGGCTTCATAACGCAGGAACTCAATCGGAGAAGCACATACTTGCCACAAAATGGACGGAGGCACTCGACAGTCGCAGAGAAAGGACCTAAGGATGTTTTTACGACCTAGAACGACACAGTCAGAGCACTGTTTGGCTGCCAGAGCACACTACTTGATGGTGTACGACTCGATATTCCACCGGAGGATCAGCGCAAGGCACAGAAATGCATCGCGCATTGACCTGGGTAATGCCAGCGGTGACGGAAGAGGAAGTAGGAGCGAGGATAGGTGGAGGGAGAGAAGCGGAGCAGCAGGGGGTAGGAGATGGGAAATTCTGCGACCGAAAGGGCTGCACTTCCTCGCCACCCGAGTCCCCGAGGCCACTGTCTCTGATGTCTCTGGTCTCAGAGATCCCGGATACACACGACTGCAGCTCTATTCACGCTGTCTTGGATGACGGCAGCTCCATTCTATCAGAGCTTTCCGAGGATCTTGGCGACATCCCAGTCTTCAAAACAGAGAAGGGGCTTCTTACAGCTGGTAACAGTACCGAAGGCACGGATCAAAAAAAAAATTATGGGCTGTTTTTGATCCCCTCCAAAGAATTGCCTGTATCTCGGCCAATTCTGCACGGATTAGGTCGAAATATAGCTAGATTTCCCAGGCTAATTCAGCCGCAATTAGTGATAGAGCCAGATCCGAAATAATATAATATTTTGGCTTGCTCCCACAACACAGCTCCCTGGCCAAAATTTCCGTGTATCAGGCTCAAACCATGTCGGACATCTCTAAATTTTCTTAAGCAGCAATATACCTGCATCTGGAAAATTTTCATAGAGCAAAAAATAATTATATGTCTTGCCTAAGAGCTGCACCGTGCTTTGTGGACATTTTAAACAGCAATACATGAACTGCTTTATTTGTTCAAGTTCTCAACGAGATAGGCCGTTATTTTCGCTCTATGACAATTTTCCAAATGCATGTATGGTGCTGCTCAAGAAAACTTGGAGGTGTCCGACATGGTTTGAGCCCGGTACACGGAAATTTTGGCCAGGGAGCTGTGTTTTGGGAGCAAGCCAAAATATTATATTATTTCGGATTTGACTCTATCACTAATTGCGGCTGAATTAGCCTGGAAAATCTAGCTATATTTCGACCTAATCCGTGCAGAATTGGCCGAGATACAGGCCTTGGAGGGGATCAAAAATACCCCAAAACAGAAATTTTCGATCCGCGCCTTCGGTACTGTTACCAGCTGTAAATGGCTTGAACTTGGGCATGAGCAGATCAAGAAGCTTGTAACAAGCATGAAACCAGCAGAACAAACAGATCGGGGGCCATATTTCAAGAGCAAAATTGGGGCGGCACCAGCGGAGCGGACCATGAGATTGAAAAAGGCCCAACAAAAGAAAAATGAAGCAGCACATGGGGAGGGGTTAATAGGATGGTTTAAAAAGAGCTCCGGGGCAACAGGAGGACAACAGGTGGCTGAGAATGACACTATTGACGTCCTTCAGCAACTGGCGACAATCAATCTGCCAGTGATTTCTCCGGGTTTGGGTGATGAATCGAGGGAACACCCCTTGACTATTGAAGAGGTTGACGAGGAAGACAACAAATCTCTGTCGCCATCAGAGATGGAGGAAGAAGGGTTAGGAGAATTAGAAGAAATTTTTGCAGGACTCACAATGGATTCGCCGTCAATTCCGTCTCCATCCCAAGACCTACCCACCCCTTCCCCCCTTCCATCACCATCAGAGACTGTTTCCCATGTTGCCGGACAGTCCGGACCATAGGTTCCCCATCCGAACCGCCCATACGTTCCCGGCGGCGTGTCATTTGCACGTGGAGAGCAATTATTTGTGTATACCCCAGCCGCACAACCAGCTGGACCACCGAGTCGGCCGCCATTGAAGGAGAAGGTTGAGACGGCAATTGTAAAGCTGAATGCAATTCTTCATCCCTCTCACGGACCAAATACAAAGGGATATAAAAACATTGACATGAATATGGTTTTACGAGCCCGCCTAGAGTTGATGATCAGTTTCCTGCGCCTTTATGCCCCAGAGGGGTATACGGAGTGGGCAAAATCAGCAAACATCATCGCCAAATCAGCCGGGAAGGGTTCCTGGGTCTCACAGCGTATCCGTGAATGGGCAGTGAATTTTATCAAGGACGAGGAACACCTACCGGTGGCCGAATATGGAAAATGAACGGATCGGTGCTGGAGGACGAGAATTTGGCTCAGGAAGGGAATCGGGAAGTACATTGCTGCCCAGGACATCGTGGATTATATGGCAACAGATGAGATGAAATCACGCATGAAACTCAAAAAGGGGATATCATTGCGGACTGCCCAAAGATGGATGAAACGCATGGAATACTGTTGGACCAAAGAGCCAAAAGGAATGTATTCTGATGGCTATGAGCGGGAGGACATTGTGAATTACCGACAGAACATCTTTCTCCCACGCTGGGCAGAGTTGTCCAAATACACGAGGAAATTCACAGAGGATGGAGATGAGATTGGATCACCTGAAGCTGAGGCAGCCAAAGCGACCCGAAAGGAGAAGAATAAAAGCAAGAAGCGGGTAGCAGAGGAGCTAGACGAGGAGTGGGATGATGAAGAACTACTTGAGCGGACATTTATTGTTGCTCCGGATGGCAGAACTGTCGTGATTTGGAGGCATGATGAATGCACCTTCTACATGAATGATCACCGGAAAATCAGATGGGTCCATGCTTCCGGAACAGCCAAACCATACTCAAAAGGAGAAGGAGCTTCGATGATGGTGGCTGCATTTATGTCGGAGTACGGATGGCTTGCACAGTGGACATTCCGTTCAGGTGCGAAAAGGGATGGCTACTACATGGGCGCAGAAATTCTCGACCATGCAACAGAAGCCATGGATATTTTGGATGAAACTCGGCCTCATGAGCGTCATGTTTTTGCTTATGACAACACTACAACTCATACAGCACGAGCTCCAAATGCGCTGAGTGCCCGCCATATGGTTGTCAAGCCTCCGACATCGAAAAGCAAAAAAACCAATTTTCTTTGTGCTGTCCAAACCACGGGGGGGGGGGGGTCGAATATGTTCGGATGCGGGATGGCACGTTTCCAGATGGTTCCCCGCAGTCCCTCTATTTTCCCGAGGGTCACCCACAGGCGGGGATATTCAAGGGCATGCGGAACTTGGTCCACAAACGCATCGCCAAGGGAGCCGCACTTCCCAATCCGGACAAGCTGAATGCCGAATGCAAAGGTTTCAAATGCCCGCCAGGACGCACAGATTGCTGCTGCCGGCAAATTCTCTTCACTCAGCCCGATTTTGTCAATCAGAAGTCAATGCTTGAAGAGCATTGTGAAGCACGGGGATACAAAGTGATCTTCTTTCCGAAGTTTCACTGTGAGCTCAATTGTATTGAGCAGGGTTGGGGCTTTGCCAAGCGCATTTATCGTATGTTTCCGTCATCTTTGAAGGAGGAAGACTTGGAGCGCAATATGAATGCCACACTTGATGCTGTTCCTCTCAAATCCATGCGGAAGTAAGTTCTTTACCTTGTTTAAAAAAATCTGAAGCTGATTCAAACCAACCTGAAGGTTTGCAAGGTGTTCAGATCGCTTCATGGACGTGTATCGCAAAGGTTTAGATGGTGTTCAGGCTGTGTGGGCGAGCAAAAGGTACCGTGGTCACCGAGTATTGCCCAAGAACATCATGAAATTGTTTGATAAATACTTCAAAAAGAAGCAGTAGAGTACTGAATATATTACTATTTTTTTCTTCTCTAAATTGGGCTGAGAACGCGAAAAAAATAAAGTGATTTTTGCACCTCGACGATTTTTGCCGCATTACACGTTACGTGACCGCTCATGGGGAGTGACTGACGCCTACCTTAGCTGATGAGTGTCAGTCCCTAGTTTCAGAGCCTTTGAAAGGTTGATGGGAAAGTTGATTGTTCAAGGTGAATATTGTATGAAATGCTGTGTTTTCAATACAAGGAAAACTGAAGATCCAAAGGATACAACTGTTTCGAATGGTGTTGATACAATATATGATAATCAAGTTTTACGAAACATAAGAAATGGTGATGTTTCCATGGTTTCCAGTGTGTATCCCAAAGATCTGTGTTGATACTGTGTTCCAAAAGTGTGTGATTGATCCAAATCCCAAGTCCAGTCCAGTCTAGTCTAGTCCAATCCAATCTGATATCCCAATCCCAAAATCGAAGATCCTCATGTAACCAAGTCTAGTCCCTCACATAGCTGTTCCCCATGTATTTACACAAATGTCCAAGTCAATAACCAAAATCCAATTCCGTTCCTTGTGTTTTTACAGCATTCACCCTTCCCAAGTATCTAAGACTTGTGAAACTCAAATCTTGATGAGTGGTTTCCCACAGAAAACCTTGCTGCTGTCTCGGGGAAATATAACCTGGTGAAGCAGGTGGAAAAAAGGTGAGAAATGAATCAGTAGTGGGAGCAAGGTAGGAAATTGGTACCGAAGCAAAATAGTATAAAAAGAGAGCTGTAGCACAAGATAAGGCATCTACTTTCCTCCCATCTAAAGTTCCCCTTATCCATTCTCTACGGGAACAACCCATCCCCAAGAGTTACAAGGGGGAAGAAAGGTCATCAAGTCCGCTCGTGCCAATCAATTCACGTGAGCATGGTTATTTCCGCTCGCTACACGGAAAACAATATTATCAGCCACCTCAACTCGACCTTTTTGAATTGACAAACGGTTACGCCCCCTCCACATTGATAAGAGCGGAGCAGTATTATTCCACTTGAACAGCCAGCCAAAGCCTTAGCAGTGGCATGTAACTGTTTCATTCTCAAGGCACGAACACTTGTTAAAGGATAGGGCAGAGAATTACTCTGTGGAGGTTATTTAGAGATGCATTACAGCGGAAAGAAAGGAGCGGGAAATGCACTCTTGTTGAAAACTCCATTTGGCGCTTGGGTTCCTTAAAAAAAGACAGGCAGGGAACATTGGACAGAGTATTTTAAAAATATAAATCAAAAACCTGCACGTTGCATAGCAAAGGCTCTTCACATCGCATCTGGAAAGCTGTCCTTACTCGGTAGGAGTGTAGAGCAAGTCTTCACTAGCACTCGTAGGAAGGCTGGTCTTCATTAATATGTAGTTCAGCGAAACTTGCAGCATAATGATTCGTTGGGCATATCTTCAACGACCAGGCAACTTTTCCACTCGAGAGGGCAACTCCACAATTCATTATTCCCCCCTGAGGATGAACACTCTCTGATCAGTTTTCTTCATCTGAAATAATTCAGGTGATTCACCTTTTGAAGGCGGAGCTGATGATAAGCCATGAAAATGGCCAAGCGTGAAAACACCGAATATTTTCCATTTTAACTTCCTATAAGTTATGAAAACACTTGTATATCTATCCAGCGAGGGTTAGTGTGGAGGTCCGCGCAGCTAACTAGGAGACAGTAGCATGTAGTGAAGTGCTGATGAGGACCCTGGGTCACTAGCAGGCATTTGTGTGCCAAATAGTCACCAAAGGACTATAAGCTTTTACTTCAACTTGTTTTTTTTTTTTTTTTTTTTTTTTTTTTTTTTGGTGGAGTGGTTTGAGTGGTCAGCGAGTCGACATAAGTCGTCTCAGTGTCACCCGCTTAGTAAAGGTATCCGGGGGAAATCTAGAAACCCCGGAAATTGAAGTTCACCGCTGAGGAAATGCCTTACGCACGGAGTGTGGGACTCCTGACTAAGCCGGCGCAGCCTCCGCGATCATCCCCTACTTACCTCTCGCCTCCTACCCCATGCTGCCTCTTCGGCTGGATACGCACTAAAACCCCAGCACCTCCCGACCAATCGTCTGGGAGCTTGTCCTCTTCGTGTAGGACTCCTGTCCACGTTCGCAGGACGGTCTTGGCCGGTAGTGCTTTCTTTTCGTACTTGTACCGGTTAGTCTTTTCGCAGTCCTCTTGGATCTTACGATTTATAGCAGCTACCCATCTATTGTGGATTTCAATCTCTGTTGGATGCTCACCAATATGTTGCAGCAGCCTCTCGCATCGCAGGAGCCATATCAGACGGGCCGACTCAGACATCAAGATTCTGTACAGTCTACTGTCACCCGCTTTTGCCTTGCCATCCCCTCCTTTGAAGGCTGCTAGCCCAGCTCTTATAATCGCTCCAATGCCTGGCCATGGCCACTCTGAGTTCCTTTTCTTCCAGAGTTCTTCTGCTAGTGCCCAGACTTCGCGTTGCCCTGGGATCTCGCACTCTGATAGTATGTGTTCCATCGTTTCTGTCTTACTGCAGTGCTGGCACTCACCCCAGGCCTGTTTTTCTGGGTCTGTTGATTCTCTTTGCCAGTGCGTCCCTACCATGTAGGCGTCGTGTGTGGTCATCCACAGGAAATATTGGGCTTCCCTTGAGATGTCTTTGCTGCGTAGCGACTTCCAAATTTTGTCTTCAGTAGGTATGAATCCAAAGTTGTCTTCGCATTCGGCCTTTGCCCGTTCAATATTGGCTTTGGTCCTTTCTCTCTTTTTTTTTTTTTTTTTTTTCCCTCTCGCGTACGGCTCTATAGGCGAGTGATTGGGTCATCACAGCAAGTTTTGCACCTGTTAGTCTCAGGGATGGTGGAATGACAATGGGTATATCATCCTCGATGTCCTTTTTTGCCCCTTCGTCTGCCTTCTCGTCGGCCCCTTCATTCCGGTAGTGGCCGTTATGGCCCTTAACCCATTTTACTTTGGTTTCCCTCTTTTTCTGGCGCAGGGTCGCTATGGTGGCTTGGTGCAGTTTTTTATTTGCTACCCCGATGTATCCTTGATCCTCATGCTTTTTTCTGCTTTTTGTCACCGCGTTTATGATGTACTTTGAATCGGTTTCAATCCGCAGCTTGACGTTCTCTCCCGGCTTGCGGATCACTTCTTTAACGGCCACCATTTCGGCTGTCTGGTTCGACTGCTCGAGCGTGCTCGGCAGTCGTATGGCCTCATTTCTGCCGTCGTTGTCCTCATAGAATATGCCTGCACCTGCAGTCGCATTGTCTTGTCCATTATTGAAGCATGATCCGTCTGTTGCTACAGTCTCCTCCATCGCAAAAGTGAGGTCTGGTCTCGGGTCTGGGATGTCACTTGTCACCTCTCCCTCCGTAAATATACGGAATACATCTGCCAACTGTCCAGATATTGTCACGCTCCTGTCAAAGGTGATCCACCCATCTTCATCAGCTTCTACTTCTTCCCGAGATTCATAGTCCTCTGGTTGTGCTCGCCGGGGGTCCCATTTGAACGGGAGTTCATTAAGGAGTTCCCGGGCTCTTTTATAGCAATCATGTGGGTGCTCGCATCCCTTGTTTTCCTTCATATTCTCACAGTTATCACATCCACAGTCATTTGTAGGCTGGTGCGCATGGACTGCAAGGCCGTGGGCCATGTCTTCTGCGTCGCCAACGGTGAGAACCTCATGTTTCCCTCGGAGACATTTACTTGCTTTAGAATTATTTAGAAGTCTTATCCTGGGGTTTGCTTCGCTGTGGTACCAGATCGGCATCTGTCTGAGGATATCTCTGGAAAAAGCGAGACCTTCCGGTCGTACTTGGAATGTTTTTGCCGTATCCAAGAGACTCTTCATTTCAGGTTTAATTTTAATCTTCCTTCCACAGGCCGTTTTGTAGGACTGCAGGAATGGGTTTATGCGGACTTTGGGATCACTCTTCTCATCGTTTGGCACCTTGTGGGCAAATATCGCGTCGGCAAAATAGCCCCACAGGGCTCGGTTGGGCCCGAGGTTCAAATATTCCTTCAACCACATTATATCTATCGCCTGATTCCTTGCTTCCAGATCCAGAAGGTCACGACCTCCCTCTTCTACAGGAGCCTGAAGCGTAGCTTCTGCAACCGGACTCCTATTTTTGTCGTCTCCCCACATATATTTCCGTATTCTCTTTGTGAGCCTCTTTTCCACATTTTTTGGCATCCGCTGTACTTGTGTCAGGTACTGGGTCATTCCGCCCACTACCATTTGGACTATGTGTTTCCGGCCTTTGATGGTTGGATTGCTGTGATTCCAATTTTCCAGCGCGGCATCTATCTTTTCAAGGACAGGTGCCCACGGCTGTGCCGCATCTGCCTCATTCCCGAACCAGGCCCCCAGGATTCTCACTGAATCGCCCTCGTCCACCACATGCATATGGCGTGGGATTTCGTTTTACTTCAACTTGTCGTTCTTACCGACTCAAACGGTCTGGGAATGCGGGGCGCTCCCTCTGATCAAGGACGTGAACTATTATCCATTCAGACGTGGTTACGGGCTTCAGGAGGCGCGGTTGTACTAGCACCATAGCTAGGGGGAAGAGATCATGGAGTTGAGGCTGTAAACGGGAGTTTCCGTTGATCCGATATAACGGCTTGATCAGCAACTCGGCAAGTGACCAAATGAGCGTGCAGGTGTGGTCGGATTACATTATTTGGCATAGGGCTGAGTCTCAGCAGACTCGGAACTCTGGGGACAATAAGCTTTTGCTCAATCAGACATTATTTGGGGATAACTTGCTCGGCAATACCCGAATTCTGACTAGGAACCCATATTTGGACGGCCTAGAACACCTTTGACTCGAAAGAGGGTACAGGGTTGAGGGTACCAAGGCTGTGGCTGATTAAAATCTACTAGGAGTCACGATGGAGTCATAGAGTTTTGACTCATGGAACATTATTTCTCTCAAAATATGTCTTTTCTGCTTTGTTTTGTCCCGGTTTCTCGTTTTATGCACAATTATCACTCAGAATGTCTATGTTTCTGTACAATTATTTAGTCTTGGCATGTACTATCGGTTCCGGGTAGTTATCCGCTTTAGGGACGTGCTGTAGTATAAATTGGCGAGGGATGTTCGGTTAAGGCCAGTGGATCATACCATCTTGGAGGCAGACGGCTGTTATTGGCTGTGATCGTCTGAAGAAGTTATAGAACCATTCGGAATACACCGGATATCTCAGATACGAGTGTTTGGGCGTGGCAATATAAAAAGTTACACTTGTTGGCTTAAAAGCTTTTGTGCGGTACACGGGTGAAGCGTGCTAAACAGCATTTTGCGTGGATTGTACGAGAGATAAGGGCTTGGAAAGCGTGATTTTGACTTGTTCTGTCGTGAGACAACAAGTTAGTGTCGTTCAAACCGGGAATTGAGAGTGTAGAGCTCGTCAGAGCAACCTTGTGTAAACCACACACCTTGAATAGAGAAAACAACTCTTTCTGAGAACATTAGAGCCGCGTAAGCGCCTAGTGCAACCTAGAAAGCATCTTATATACAAAAGCTTATACTTTGTGCTTACAAAGTCTCTGATATTGCAGCAGCCATATACTTTGGTTGGAACCCCGAACTTGCGCGTTGGAAGGCGAACTAGTTGTGAATTGTGGTTGTGTTGTTGTTGTGGTTGGGTTTAGCCTGATCAGTCCAGTTGCCACAAAAGAGTTCATACCTGGCCCGACGCCCAGCGCATCACCGACATCACAACGATGATACCAGCAACCACCATCAGACCTTTGACCAAGATACTTCATCTGAGATTGTTAATGTTTTTGACAAAAAAATATTTGAATTTGAGAAAACCTTCCCAGATCTCGCTCTAATCTCACAGTGTTCCCCGCATATATCTGGTGAACAAAAACGATTAGATTTGGTCCCATAGATATTTCCAGTCATGAATCAAGCCAAAGGGTGCCGGCAATGACCATCCCAAAACCAGTTCCACACGAGCAAACAACTTAGCATTCTGCCTCTGTGTAGCGCTGTGTGGGGCACGGTCATCAGGATAATCCCAAATGCTATGGGTTCTATGGGCAGTTACATAGACCCACATAGGCATACATAGTGGTCATAGCAATGTTGCTATGGCCGCTATGGCCTCTATGGTGTCTATGGGTGTCTATGTGGCAGCCCATAGCAATTTGGCTTTTTCCTGATGGTGGATGTTCTGACACATCCCAAGGACATCAAAGGAGCCTCTCCTCATGTTATGGTACCTGTAATGGCCAAAAGAAATGTACCACCAAAACAGACTCTGCCGCCAAAACACCTGATATTCTGATAATTTGCTTTTAATCATGTTCTTTTGCAGTCTTTAATTCATCTATTGGTATATAATATTCACTATTACTAATGTTAAAAGTCTTCTTGTGCCCAAGAAATAGTGTTAGATGGCAGCATTGAAGCAAGTGGGTGGATTTCGGCTGTGATCTGATTAATCAGCTAACAATCACCTAATCAGGGGCTGCCCATACCTATGATGGGCACTTGAAAACATGACAGCCATATGTTTCTTGTGTTGTGGAACTTCCATTCCTGAAGTATCCCTCAAATCAGTATAGTCGGACCTTGTACAGCTCCAGACAATCAAAGACAACAAATTTTATAACCGAATTATATCACATCTGATACTCATCGGAATTGAAGGGGAATAGTGAGAGGAGGTTACTGATTTTTTTTGAGCAGATTCTGTCACACCTAATCCCAAGTAACCCCTCTAACTAGGGGTGGAGATATGGTGTGGGTGCCACCTCTAGTTAGAAGGCTTTCCCGTAATTCCCCCATGCTGCAGAATACGCTATAAAACATGCTGCACTATGCTGCAAGACATGCTGCAGGGACTTAGAGCTATCTATTTGAGTGTGTCTGCAATCAGAGGCGGGTGCACCTGTCCCAAAAAGGAAATTGTCCAAGAAAAAAAAAATGAAGAAAATCTAAATAGAATACAAGGATGCGGCCGCATGTGTCGCACCCAAAATAGATTAATATAGGGCCCTGTTTGCGACATAATTAGTGTGTGTATACAGCTACAAACCTGTGCTGCTGCCTTTCAACAACTGCCAAAGGATGTGTTTTGGAATATCTCACATCATGGAAGAGCACATATTATGGCCAAAGTGCGATTTCCTTGTATGGCCAAATTGCGATATTTTTCATCACCAGAATATAATACATCACTTGGAGGGTGTCTTTATAGCATAGGGGAACAAAGTAATACATTCAGGAGCGATTTTCATAGGTATATCTCCAAGATATAATGATCAGGACACAAATTATCGATTTTTCGCATTTTCCACCCTATTATTGCACTGTAATAGGCTCTGCTGTATTCCAGATGGCTTCAAAGGGCATAAAACAACATGCCTACAAGGTTAGATTATCAAAAATGGTCGAATTATGAGCCAGGGAAGGGCTAATGGCAAGAATTTCCTTTTTGGGCTGAAAGTGTTAGTGGTCCAAAAAGGAAAAACATCGGCTAAACCTTTTATCCCTATACCCAATCTGTAGAGCTCATCCAGGGCTACAAGAGTCATCTATACCATTTTGCAATTGGTGGACCCATTGGCCACCAAAACACAAAATACTTTTGCAGAGCCGGCACTTTTGGAATAAATATTGGTATTTAAAGCAACCCATCACCAATTGCATCCCAATACAACCAGCCTTCATTATAGGGGACCCCAATACAGACAGCCATCAAATTTGTGGAAATGGTGTTAGTGTCCCAAAAAGGAAGGTCATCAGCCAAACCTCTGATCCCTATCACCTACTAATCCCAACTAACCCCTCTAACTAGAGGTGGAGATATGGTGTGGGTGCCCCCTCTAGTTAGAGGGCTTTCCGGTAATTCCCCCATGCTACAGAATACTCTACAAAACACGCTGCAAATATGCTGCAGATATGCTGCAGATATTGCTGCAGGGACTTATAGGTATTTTCTTGCGGCGTATCTTAAGTAATCAGTGCCATCACCGCCGTCGGCGGGGCGCGCCTGTCCCAAAAAGGAAATCACCCAAGAAATACCCATAAAATACCAAAAGAAATACAGGAAAAATAATATACAAAAAAAGGGGGTAAACTAGCCCTCGTTATCCCCCCCGGCACCCCGCACACCGTCATCCGCAAGCATGGAGAGTGTGTACAGCTTGGCTGACAGCGCCGACTCCCGCTCCTCATCACCCTCCCCATCTGACCACCCCTCTCGCATCTCCTCCTCTGCACCCCTGCGCCAGCTCGACGCGGTGTTGTAGGCAAACACGTGCTTCTCGTCCTCCCCATCCTCCTCCTCGTCCGAAGACAGCACCTGCGCCCTGCACGCCGCCGCTGAGCGCGCCCTTGGTCGTACAAATGCCCGGCCCCCCTCCTCGTCGGAGCTGTCCATGTCCATCGCCTCGCCCTCCCTCTCATCACGCGTCGCCACGCGTACGACCCTGCGCGCCTCCCTCTGTGCAGCCGATACCTCCAGCGCTTTCCCCGGCACCAGCGACCCGGTGAAGCCTGGCTCCTTGGCCAATGCCAGAACTGGCGCATGTGGCCATCGTCGAAGCGGCCACGCCGCTCTCGGTACCTGCGTACCTGTAGCGCCAGCCCCCGGTCTGCCTCCACCTCCTCCTCCGTCTTCCCCACCTCAACTCCCAGCTCCTCCTCCTTCCGGCGGAGCGTCTTGTACTCATCGCGAATCCAAGTCACCATGCGGGGGATCTCGACATTGAGGCGTTTGATCTCCTCCCTCGCGCGGAGGGTCTTGAAGTACCGGTCCATCGCCAGCCGGTAGGCGGGGCGCGTCCACGGACGAGACTGGACCTCAGCGCGCGTGTCCCGTAAGATGTCGAAGTCCGCGAGGAACGTGTACTCGACGACTTGCTCCCAGGTGAGATGGGGCATTGGGGGGTCCAGCAAGGCGGCGGCGGCGTTGTAGTTTTCGATGGCGCTCTTCACTGCCTTCGACCTTGCTTGAAGCGCCTTAGCGATGTGCTTCCGCATCTTGTAGGCTATTTAGAAATTAATAAAACATGAAACGTTGATAGAATGAAGACGCACCTGTCTGAGACTGATTAATTTTTGTCAGCTCAAAGATACGCTCGACGATGAGCAGCTCGAGCGCGTCGAGCGCGAGCTGATATTTCCTCTTCCTGATCTCCACCACTGCCAACACCCACTTCGGCGACGCCACAGTCCAACGCTCGACAACGTCGAGCTGGGCCTCGAGGGCGTGTACGCTCTCAAGGTCCTTCTCGACCTTCTCCTTGGCGTGTCGCCTGGCCAGCTCCGCCTTCGAGACGCCCGGTGTGTACGCCGCGTCGTCGGCCCTTGCACGCCTCGCCAGCCCCTCGACCACCGTGTATTTTGTCCTGGTGAGCCGTTAGTTCCCGTCTTTGCACCTCATTTTAAACTGAAGACTTACTCGCTCGCGCTCAGGTTCACGAGTTTCTGAACGTACTCCATCTCGAGCGTCTCGACGTTTGTCTTGGCTGCGTTCTTGAGGCTGACGAGGTACTGCTTCTCCTCCAGCAGCCACTGGTGGAACTCGTCAAAGCTCTCGACGCCCTCCTGGCGCATCCAGTCCTCCAGCGCTGGCTGGGTCTTGAGGATGGTGAGGGCCTGCCGGTAGTTTGTGCAAAGGAATTTACCTAGACCAGTAATCAGTACCAATTGAATGAAATGAGACCGGTCCACGTACTGAGGTTCGCGTACGTCTCGAAGCTGTCGAAGTGCTTCGCGTACGTTGCGATTTCCTGTTGCCGGTGGAACCTGCTGGCGTAGCGGCAGGATTTGGCGAGGGCGTTTGAGCGCGAGAAATACCGCTCGCAGCCCTCGAGGTCCTCGAGACCCATTCCTTCGACGTATGTTGCGAGGAAACTGAGCTGGCAGAGGCGGTTGTGCGCGTGCCCGTGGAACGACCCCACCAGGCATTTCAGCCTGTTCGTCCTCGCCTGTTCCCCCAGCTGGCTGTTGCGCACCGTGGCCTCGAAGTGGCACCCAATGTCGTACCCGGCGCCGATTTTCATGCCGAAGGCGTCGAGCAGCTCCTGGACGACAGCGAGCGGGTACTTCGCACTGAAACAGATGATTAGCCCATTTTTTTGTGGATGAATTCGCCACTCACAGCTCCCCGCTTCTGATCATGTCGGCAATGACCAGTACGAAACCGTGGCGGCACAGCGCCAGGAACACGCCCGTTTCGTCGAAGATCCCCCACATCTTCGACGTCACATCGTTGGCCATGTTCTTCCAGCGGTCTGCGCAAGGGTTACCCTCCTCCTGATTAACGGTAGGCATAAATTCCAAAAGTAAAATATTATGAAACACGCACCGAATTTGCCTCCATGGGCAGCACCTCCGCAAGGCGCGTCTTCGCCCACGCGTCTACACGGTCGCGTGAGAGGAAGTACCCGTCGCCCGCGTCGCGATTATCTGCGCGTTCCTTTGACTTCCCGAGAGTGGGCTCCCCGTCGCAGTCGCCGTCCGAGGGGGAGCGCCGGAGGACTCGCTTCAATGAGTCGTTCCCATCCATTGTGGTCAGGAAATCGAAGATGAGCTTGTCCTCACCCTCGAGCTTGTACATGCACGCCGGGCATGCGTGCTTCAAACGCCACTTGGAGTCGCGGCCCAGTGCGTTCATGACGCGCTCGTCCGTTTGGCGCCGGATGCCGAGGTACACGTCGTACGCGATAGAAAATTGCTGCGATAGGTAGGGCCTAAACGGCACCTGGCAAAGCATCAGCTCAGCCTTAATGAATAAAAAAATAACAAACGCACCCCGTGAAGATCACAGAGTGACTTGACGTAGGGCTGAATAGCGAGCTGAGGCGCGCGCGCATGCAGAACACGGAAGGCCTCGAGGACGCGCACGGTGATTGCGACGTCTGGCTTGTATGGCGCACAGGGCACCAACCCTTCGAGGATCAGCGCTGGAGCAACGCCGTTGCCGTGGGGGTCGAGCTTCACGTCAACCTTGGATGTGTCTGCAATAAATTAATACTCGGTCGCAAACACGAAAGTAAAGAAGAAAACACGCACCAAACATATCCACCACAGTTATTTCGTATACCTCCTCGACCGTTGGCGGCCCAGGTTGCGGCATGTCTCGCGGGCGAGCCGGCATCTCTTGCTCCGCACAGTAGCGGATGTACGCGGTCATCATCTCCGGCATCTGGCCTTGGAACGCGAGGTTCCTAAGCTCGGTCCGATCACGTCGAGTCCGAAAGTCCTCCGCCTTCCTAAACAGAATCGAGAAATAAAATCAGTACGCAATATTTGAGGAAGAATAGGAAAGCAAAGGTAAGGAACCAAAAACTCACCTTTTCTTCACCTCGGGCCCCTCCTCATCACTACCCTCCTCGATCTCGTCCTCCCATGACCCCATTTCTCCACCAGCATGGCTGATATCCACACGTTCCGAGCCGTCCAGGACGCCTTCCATGTCAAGATGGTTTGCGCCGGCATCGAAATTGTCGTCTTCAGCTAAACCTTGAAGGTTCAAGACGGCGTCGCGCTGGCCAGTCCCCATGTCTAGATAAATCAGGCCTCAGAGCCAAGTCCAAAAAAAAAAAAAAAAAACTTACTCTCCAAACGAACTCTGGAATCTTCCTGCCCTTGGCATCTGTACTCCGCAATTCCGCGGGGGCCCAGTGTTTGCTCGTGAACGCGTGGACGTGGGTGGCTGGCTGTCTTACGGCCCGTGGAGAATATTTTCATTTTCTTGGAGCCCGCGCTCTTCGACCGCACGGTTGTCGTGTGTCGATTCATGATGAGTGGCTTGATGAGCGTGAAGTGAGAATGTGACTTATGTGTGACGTTACGCGCCTATCACAGCAACGTGACCGTCAACAACTCGTGCTACCGCGACTCTGGACTTCGACCTCTCTCTCACCTCACGCGCCGCCCACCTGCAAGCGCATAAATGGCCGGTAAGCTCCCTTCTCCTTCACTTGACCCCCTCTTCCGCCCCACGTCCGTGCAGAGATCCGCCCTTGGAACTCGAATCGAGACCAGCGGCTCCTTTTTTTTTTTTTTTTTTGCTTTGCGTTTCTTTTCTTTTCTCGTTTTTGACACTGCTACAGGCCGCCGTACCCTCCGCTCTGGAAAGGAGTTCTCAGCGTTCGACTTGGCCGTAAGTCGAGCAATCTCGGCGCCTGTCCATTTCAACGCCGGCGAGTGCATCAAGCAGCGCTTGCTCGAGGAAGCTCGCGACGACGACGACGCCTTTGCGGAGCCACCGCCTTTCTGGCTGGCCGGACCTCTCTCTCCGGCGCCCTCTTCTCGTGAGCCCTCTCCAGAGCCCTCTGCAGACGGCGCGCGCGCTTTGCCACCATCTTCCGAGCCGTCGCCTGCGCCTGCCTCGCCTGCAACTCCCTCGTTGGCACCTCCCTCTCTTGCGGCTGCCCCTCCTGCGCTTCCCTCTACGCTTTCCGCCAAGGAACGCAACAAGCTCAAGTCGCGCGCCCGACGAGAAAGGAAGCGCGAGAACGCGCGTGCCGCGTCCGACAACCCTCTCTCGAAAGCCGTCCACCGCAAGCGCGTTTTGAGCGCCAAGCCCGCTGCCCTCGAGCTCGACATCGACGCCACGAACCTCCCGCATTCCCAGCGTGCGTGGCAGGGGAGCGCCGGCGCGGACAACGAGCCCTTCGAGTTCGGCGAGCCGCAGTGCCCCCACGACCTCGAGACGGGCCTTGGCGGCATCTCGTACACGCAGGAAGAAGTCGACCTGCTCACCGGCACGGAAGGCTTCATGTACATCAGCTGGCTCGGCCAGTAAGTGTCTTTTCTTCTCCCCCACGCCTCACCGTCTGACGCACGCCCAGCCTCACGATTCCGCTGCTCGACGCGCAGCGCCGGGTAATTGCGGTCCTCGGCGGCACACCTCGCGACCACGCGGGATGGAAGGTCGTCACGGGCGGCGCCGCAGCGCTCCTCGAGGAGCGGCAGCCGCGCATCAAGCTCGCTACCGAGGCGCTCCACCACCGGCGTGCGCAGGACGCCTTCCCCGCCATCGCCCGCGGTGTGGCGCATGGAGGAGGGCGGATGGAGCCGGCCGAGGTTCACCAGAACGGCACAAACACGCAGCTCACCGACGAGCTACTAGCCCACGACTACATCCAGCGGATTATGTCGTTTGCGAGCTGTAAGTCACCCCCGCTCCCTTTTTCTCCACCGCCTCACCTCCCTACAGCCCTCGTGCTTCTCTGGGCGCCGCTGCTCAACGCTTTCTACCTGGCCAACAACGCGCTGCTCCGCAAGTGGAAGCCTTCCATGCACTGGCACGTTAACACCATTTTCGCTGCCTGCACATTCAACTTCGGCCCTCGCGCGATCACCGCGCCTCACCTCGACTTCGCCAACCTCGCCTGGGGCTGGTGCTCGGTCACCGCGCTCGGCAACTTCGACCCCGACTTTGGCGGCCACCTGATCCTCTCGTCATCCGCTTCCCCCCCGGCTCGACACTCCTCATCCCCTCTGCCCTGGTACGACACTCAAACGTCCCCATCCGTGCGCACGAGAACCGGTCGTCCATCACGCAGTACTCCGCGGGGAGTCTCTTCCGCTGGGTCCGCAACGGCTGCAAGACGGACGCGGACTTCGAGAGTTCGGCGTCCGCAGAGGAGAAGGCGGCGAGAGTAGCTGAGGATGCCCAGCGTTGGGAGGAGGGCATGAAAATGTTCTCTGTTGTTGACGACCTATAGACCACGGGTAGTCGTAGTGTAGCATGTAACACTGCTCTCAGAATATTTATTACATTTATCTATCTTTCTTGGATTTTTGTGAGCATGAAATTGAGGGAGGACGGGGCTCGGATGGGATGCGGCCGATAAACCCGACTATCACGAACGCGTCTTTGATGGCTATGAAGAACATTTTATTTTAACACCCACGAGAGGCATTTTCAACTGGAAATTTTGCAAGATGTGGTGTAGACCTATTAACACCGGTCTGTATTTATTTTGTGTGTTTTACAGTACTTGATGAAATTCAATGAATGAAAAGACAAACTTGATCACGAACGCGCCTACTTGAGCCATACTTGGACCTTTGTTTACCTGGTAAACATCCTTCTTTCCTCCTTCTTGCCATGTCGTCCTCAACTGCATCTCGCAAAATGGACAAACCAGCCCTTACCGATGAAGACAAGCGTCGCAAGCACGCCGAGGCTCAACGAACGTACCGCGAAAGGTATTTTGTGTCCGCTTTAAACTGGCCCGAGCTCATCATTTGGCAGAAACCTCGAAGTAACACGAGAGAAGGCCCGCGAGCGGATGGGCAGGTACATACCTTCACAGGTACTGTTCAGTGCACTGGTACTCAACGTTTACAGGCTACGCGCGAGCGCCAAACCGCTGAAAAGGAGGCGGGAACGAAAGCAGCGTCGAAGCAGAGACGCTGAGTATCGTGAGGTGTATGTCTTCTCGCTGTTCTGTTTCATTTCTTAAACTAATGTTGTCGCTGCCTCGTACAGCAGACGGAAGAGGTCCGCTAATTTTATTTTTACCACTTTTTTCACTAAGTTTTGTATCAGTCTTAATGTTTTGCAGGAAATTTATCGCTGAATTTGGAGAGAGCGCGTTCCACGACTACTACCTCGCCCACCAGCGGCTACTCGGCGTCGACGAAGTACCGGGGATTTCGCGGCAGTACCGCAAGGACATGGCGAACACGCCCGAGGCGCAGAAGGAGAAAGGTGGTGAAGCAAAAAAAAAGAAGGCCAAGAAAGAGTGAAGCTACGCAATTTTCAAGGTACATATGGTATTACTTGAATACTATACACTTTTTTTCTCCAGCTACAGAAATCTGAGGAGGCACGCGAGACGCGAATCGGTGGCTTCTGTCCCGATTCGGCCAAACCAAAAGCGTGACCCTCTCTTCTCTTTCACCTGCACCATCTCACCCATCTCACCCATGACCTGGACTTGCGAGGTTCCCTTCCACCCCAGCCGCAACTACACGAACGACCGCGAGCACGACGGGAATCCGCGCAAATGGTGGTTTATGGTTCTGCGCGCTGGCCTATACACACTCAAGTGCGTGTTTTTTTTTTTTCTGTCTCATTGTCGCACCCACCTCGCAGCCCAGGAAGGATGCCGAGTTTCAGGCCGCCTTTGCGGGCACCGATGTCTTTCGCTTTCCCACGCGCGCGGAGGCGGAGGCTTACTGGGCAGCAAACTGCCGCAAAAATTACCTACACGCTGGCCTCAACGTTGAAGAGGGAGAGGGAGAGCACGGCTCCCCTCCGCGGTTTCCGACCCCCGCGCCAACACCCCCGCCTTTCTCTACCCCGGTGAAGCGCGAGTCACCGCGCAAATTTGTCAGGCGCGAGTCGCGCACCTCCGTCAAGCGCGAGGCGCGCGTGAAGGACGAGGCAGAGGAGCGCGAGGCCCCTCTCTTCCGCGAAGACGACGAGGTCTCGCCGCTCAGTCGCCCGCGCAAGCGCCCGTTGCCGCCGAGCGTGCGCTCCAGGTCGCCGCGCACGCCTGGACTCGAGGAATCCCCCACCCGTGCCTCCACCGAGATAAGCGCGGGCTCAATCTCCTCGGTGTCGAGCCTGTCGACGTCCGTGGCTTCGAGCGCGTCCCGCGCCGCGTTTCCACTTCGCTCTGACCCCGACCACCCACCCCCCTCTAAAGCGGCTGCGAATTTTGTTCCCGCTGGCGGCTCGGCGACCGCGGGCGTGCGGTCTGTGGGATCGAGCGCATCCCGCGCCGCGCGGCCCGCTGCAAGTCACCTTCACGCAGGCAGCTCGGGAACCACGGGCACAGGCGCACAGCCGCGCCGCCATGCCGAGCAGCCCGTACTCTTCAACAAGAGTACGCGAACACTGTATAAAGACGCGTCAGTTTTTTTTTTCTGGTGTTGTTTGTAGTCTCGAAACTGATATTTTTTTCCCGGGAATGTGCAGCGCAACGGCACTCCGCGAGATGGGGAAGGGCGATAGCGTCCAGGTCCTCGAGGTCGAGGACCTGGAGGTAATTTTTTCTGCGCCGCCGCAGGGGGCGGCGCGAGTCTTGTTCTTCTGGTGAAGTTTTCATGTATTTGTCATCCCTGCGACGCCCCACCCTTCCCATGTCTGGTTCAGTCCCCTACACCCATCCTTTGCTTATCTGCGATTTCTTGTCTGTGAGACTTCACATACTTATCTTGTTCCTTTGCTTATTCTTTGCTTATTCTTTGTGTTCCTGGTGAAATTCTTTTGAAAAAAATACATGGTTCCAAGTCAAGGGAAAAGCCAACTGTGATTGAGTCAAAAAATGAGTCAAAAATAATAATCTCTGGGAGCTAAGATTTTGAGTTGCTCGCAAAGTGTTGCACTTGTTTGTGTTGCGCGTCTTGTGGCAAACAAGTCCAAACGTTTGGATCTCGTCCTCCTCTTTGACGCGTCGACTTCACTTAAATGCCTACCTCGGACGACGACGACATGGACTCGGGAGCCGAGCGTAATACGCCGGCTCCTCCACGGCGCATAATCGACGTCCAGCTGGACGACGGCGATGACAACTGGGAGGACCTGCCGACTCTCGGGACTTCGACTCACCGCAGCCGCAACCTGGCGGAACCGCGCGCCCTCAACCAAAAGCACAAGCGCGTGGCGGGCGGGAAGAACGCTCGCGCTTCCGCGCTCAAGAAGCGTGGCGCCAACGCCTCGAAAATGACGCGCCTCGGCGGAGACTTGGACGCAATCGACGAGGAGCGCGATCGGCACGCGGAACGCCTGGCCGAGAAATACAGCATGAAAGTCAAGGACGTTCGCCGGCGTATGGCTGCTTCCTCGAGCTACAAAGAGCGCCGCAAACCCAGCCTCTACAACGCGAAGATTTCTGCGCTTATGGCCGAGCAGAACGCAGGTACGCATTGCTTTTTTCTGTCTTTGCTGCAATTGGCTCACCGGAACGTTGTGTAGACCGCGAGGAAGGAAACCGCTTGAGCCTTTCCGACATCAAGGCGATGGTGCGCGACGACCCTTCCTTGCTGGAGGGCTATACGGCGGAGGAGGAGGAGGAGATGCTCGCCAACCTCGCGGGAAAGCGGGAACTCAAGCACCGCGGGACGCGCTCCGACAACATCTCCGCGAATGCGGATATCAAGCGCACCGTGGGCCGCTTGGTGGAAGAGGTGCGTTCTTTCTCTCTCCTTTTCTTTTTCAAGAGAAACCACCAACCTCTCAATTAGTTGAATGGCATGGCTCAGCGCGCGAATATGGTCGGCTTCGCGATGTTCTCGCGAGGCCACCTTCACGACACGTCCACCCCCACCACCATCAGTACCGGTGGGGTGTTGGATTTTTTTCGAGACATCCTCAAGAAGGAGCCGGCAGACGTGGGCGCACTCTTTGAGCTGTGGGTGGTGAACCGCGAGCAGGGTGCGTCTGCAGTTGCTTTTTTTTTCGTTCTAACGCGTTGGTGGCAGGTGCAAAAGGGCCTAACGCGCTGCGTACAATGCAGAAGGAGTGCACCGACATGATCCTGACTGGTCTCAGTACGTCCCGCAGCTCCTCCTCCTTTTCTTATCGTATGGTATTCTAACGGTGAATTCTCGTTGACAGGAGCGGTCACAAAGCGCACGAAGGTCGCCATGAATTACGACAACTACATCAAGTCGATAGTCGAGGGCAAGAACGTCGGGCTCGTAGGCTGGCCGCAGGGCGTAGCGTTCAAACGCATGTCGCTGCAGAGCGCCCTCCCCCCCTTAAGATCCTACGCGACGCCCTAAAAGCGGGGACTTGTCGTTGGAAGGCTCTCACTCCCACCGAGCGGGACCGCGTCGTCGAGAACTTCGAGGATATGGTGGGGAAGGGGGAGGCGAAGGTGAAGGAGAAGAAGGGGGGGGGACGACGGCGAGGAAGTCGAGCTGCGCGACGACAAAAAAGTCGAGCGCGAACAAGAGGGGGAAGGCGTCGAGGGACGAGTCGGGCGAGGAGGACGAGAGCGAGGAGGGCGAGAGCGGGGAGGACGAGAGCGGCGGCGAGGGGACGGGACGCGGCGGAACGGTGCGCGAGAGGCTGCTCGCGCTGGTCGAGAAACAGAAGGCGAAGGCGGGGAAAGAAGCGAAGTCCAAAAGCAAGGCCGCCCACGACAACGACGCCAAGCGCAAGACGACCGCAACGAAGCCCAAGAGGACGAGCGCTCGCAACGGCAAGGCCCCCGTGAAGAGCAAGCCAAAGAAGGGCGGTGGCAACGCCGAGCCCTCCGCGAAGAAGCGCAAGCAGAGCGCTGGGGACGGCGACGGCGAGCCACCCCCGAAGAAGTGCAAGACGACGATCGCAGGCGAGGGCGAGCCCGCGAGGAAGCACAAGGCAAAAGCTGATGGCGGCGACGGCGGGCCCCCCGCAAAGCGCAAGAAGATGAGCGCCGAGGAGGAGGAGCCTGCCCCGCCTGCGGTGCCGAGGCCGAAGCCAAGACGGCTCCACAAGAAGCCTGCGAGCGCCGCACCTGCGCGCCCCGTCTCCCCCACCCCGCGCTCACCTGCCGCATCCGCTGTGCCTGCAAGCGCCGCACCTACGCGCCCAGTGTCCCCCACCCCGCCTTCGCCTGCCGCCGCACCTGCGCGCCCCGTGTCGCCGACCCCGCGCTCGCCGGCCGCCGAGGCACCACCCGCCTTTCCCAAATGCGCCGCGCCTGAGGCTGCGCGCTCCGTGTCCCAGGCCCTGCGCGCCACCGTCAAGGGGAAGCGAGGCGGCCCCCCGGGGCAGCGCTAGTCATCGTACCTGATTTCTCATCGCTTACCACACGCAGATTCTATCGTAAATACGCGCTATATACATTTTTTTTGTGACACAATACACGCTAGTATACTCCTGTATTTTATCCAGATTTTCTTGATTTTCTTGAGATTTTTCTTGGGTGATTTCCTCTTTGGGAAGGATTACTTAAGATACGCTGCAAGAAAATACCTATAAGTCCCTGCAGCAATATCTGCAGCAATATCTGCAGCATATCTGCAGCATATTTGCAGCGTGTTTTGTAGAGTATTCTGTAGCATGGGGGAATTACCGGAAAGCCCTCTAACTAGAGGGGGCACCCACACCATATCTCCACCTCTAGTTAGAGGGGTTAGTTGGGATTAGTAGGTGATCCCTATACCCAAAATGTGGAGCTCATCAAGGGCTACAAGAGTTGTCAGACCATTTTACAATAGCCATCAAATCCACAGCAATGGCTGTGCTCATCAATTCTATTACAACCTGCCAGGAAATTCAATTAAAATACTGATAGGGTTAAATTGGTATTTAATTATGAGTTTTTTAAGCCTGTGGGAGCCTGCTGAGATGCCATCAGTTGTTGAAAGGCAGCAGCACAGGTTTGTAGCTGTATACACACATTAATTATGTCGCACAGGGCCCTATATTAATCTATTTTGGGTGTGACACATGCCGCTGCATCCTTGTATTCTATTTAGATTTTCTTCATTTTTTTTTCTTGGAAAATTTCCTTTTTGGGACAGGTGCACCCGCCTCTGATGGCAGACACACTCAAATAGATAGCTCTAAGTCCCTGCAGCATGTCTTGCAGCATAGTGCAGCATGTTTTATAGCGTATTCTGCAGCATGGGGGAATTACGGGAAAGCCTTCTAACTAGAGGTGGCACCCACACCATATCTCCACCTCTAGTTAGAGGGATTACTTGGGATTAGTAGGTGTTCTGTCAAGGCATTGTTGAGATGATGCCTGTTTTGTCATCTGAAGGGTTAAAATTTTGGTCGAGCACCTAAAATCGAGAGTAAAATTATCAAAATATTAATTTGAGCTCTTTTCAACTATCTGAGCATGATTCTGGCAAAAAGAAATATTTTCAACAAGTGGTTATGCCACAAAGCCCTGGGAAAGTGAAGTGTTACCATCACAGTGTCACACATTGATCGTCACAATCCTCACCAATCAGTGGTTGATCAGAGACACCAAAATTTAGAAAAGTGAAGGCCTGAGGGGACAGAGAAATTTGAGGCATTTTATAATGCCTTAGAACGTGTCTCTTAACTTCCGGATCCCCAAAGATGCCGACAAAGGTACACAAAATTCGTTCAGATGGCCCAAAAAATTGGGTGCACCCTTTTTCTCGATGAAAAATTCCGAAAAAAAATCGGTTTTAAGCATATTTGAGGGTGCTGAATCTGATTATCATACCGGGTAAGCTCAGAAAATAGGTGTTCAGCCGTGGTTTGATTTGTTGCCTTTGATTGTCCAGAGCTGTAGCCCTTGTGTATAGCTTTCAAATGATACCCCACTTCAAAGAGACCATGAAAAGAGACTGACAGGAATTGGATTTGACATCCCCATCAGTGTCTGCTATGGTTCTGAGATTGCTGATCACAAGACTCAGCAGCTATTACAGCCCTTTGCAGTACCGAAGGCGCGCACAAAAAATTTCAGCTTTGGGATAATTTCAAAGAATTCCCGATATCTCAATCAGTTCTTCACCGATTCAGATAAAAACTAGATAGATCTACTCGGCTAACTCACAAGCAATTAGTGAGAGAAAATAATTTGTGAAAATATAATGCATTAGGTACTTTCTGGTTTGGGGCTGTTTTCGCACCAAAAGCTGTCTAGCATGCTGAGAACATGTCTCAGCGGCCTAATATTTTAGTATGGACAACACTTATGGCTAAATCTGATGTTGGAAATGGCAGATCCGAGTGATACAACTTATATGTTTAGTTGAGCTACACCTTCTCCTACATGTTTCAGAGCGAGCACCTGCCAGAGACACTCCTGATTCCTCAGGAACACCATCTCATTACACAGGTGATACTGACCTCTTACAGGAAGCCAGTTGATACTGCTGATACCTCGTGTATTAAGTAGGGCATCAAACCATCCGTAAATTTTACAGAGTTACGGGTCGGCAAGACGGTTACGGACCGTATTGTAACAGAGTTGTTGCTTCACTCATACGATACGGTTACGCTACGGCTTGAAGCGTAAACACTCCCCCGTAACTGTCCGTTTATGCGTAAACGGCTTCGACCATGCCGGCGATGCCGATACCTTTTTTTCATCTGATGGCCATTGTGTATCACATTGCCGAGCTCTTTTGGGATCCACCAACACACCGCTTCACCTAAATTCAATCGGGTTAGTCACCTCAACATGTTTCACTTCAGGTAAACAATTGAACTGTGCTTCTGAGACCGACATTGAGCTCTCATCAAGGTACTCAATCTTGATTTTGGGTGGTAGTGCTCAGAGAATCAGGTTCAGTTATATCCTACTGATCTCCTGCGTGCTCAATCGATCCTGTAGGGCCCTTGGAGGTGTTGCAATCAAGTGTGTGAAAAATCTTGAAAAATCCCATAAATTACACGTAAACAGACGTTATGTACGTAACCGTCTCATTTGGCCTTTTGTTTCTAGCCGTTACGCATGGGAAGGGCGTAACATCCCAGATATACGGCGTAAAAATTACGCCGTATGCGTAATACTGACGGTTTGATGCCCTATTATTAAGGAGATCCCTCGTATCAGTATGCATATGTTTGCCATCACCCCAATTCGGGTTTCTTTCTCAACCACATTCCCTGCGTGCAAATTTGGGCCTTTGATCACAATTTAGCTCCAGCTGACTCCATGCCACTCCATTCCGAGTGGTTATGCGGCCTGCTTTTGCGCATTCAAGATCCACTCAAAGGGAGGACTGTCATCAGAATCTTCTTATGCTCCTTCCCCATCATCGTCCGCAATTTCTCTCACTTTGAGGTGTATTTTGACACCAGAGTCACACATCCTCCTTGATCTCGCAAGTATCAAGGCTCAGGCCTCCCCTTCATGACTGCAATCAACATAAATCAAGTGTTTCTCATGCGAAGAAGATCTATGGGGACCAAGATCAAGCTCGAGAACCTATTAGAACAATCACAAACTGTAATCCTTCTCGCAACTCGGACGCAACAGATCCTTAAAAACAGTGAAAGACTTTCAAGGCCGTAGGGGTTCAGAAAAACTTTGCTCAAGCATTCCAAGATCCATGCTCAGCGCTGGTGTTTCTCCGATCGACTACATTCGGGTGCTTCCATCTCTTCCTACAGCCTCTATTGTTTCTTTGATTATGTTTCCTATGCATCAATGCCGTCAAAAGAACATAAACCAGATTCAGAACACTCCAGTGGGCTATGGAAGCAATGGTGACCCACTTTCAGTTGGAATTCCTTCTCTCAATTTTTTCAAGAGTGTTCAACAGACCCCAGACATGCAAATGCTTAATCACGGCTACAGATCTCGGAGATGCAAATGTTTCATCCTGGCTTCCAATTCGGTGAGTTCGAGTCTTTCCCAGACTGTGTTTGCATCCATTGAAGGCGTGCCCACCTTACTAAATATAGGGCGATGATTATATGAGATACGGCCTGTCCAAACCAGGTATGTTCCGCTGCGAATTCAACAGTTTCCTGATCAATTGTCCAGTCTCGATACTCGATTGCGAGCAGTCCAATTTATACTTCTCCACTGATAAGCATTGCTCTCTTGCTTCCAGCTTTGGCATCGCTTTTGGTTAAGCATTTCTCCTGCGATGCAGGCGGCGGTGGTGACCTCGCTCCTCACCTTTGATGCTTTTTTCCTGTCTCTCCGGCTGTACCACTGAACCAACCATCCGGCCCAGGAACCCTGAGTGAAAACGGGACCACTTTGCCAACAACCTCATGGTATTTACGTGCTCTGTTGACTCCATTGTGCCTCAGTTAATTTTATCTGACACAAGGATATTCCTTCCGGCGTCTGTTTTCTATATCAATTGTTCCCTTTCAATAAAGGTAAGTTCTGAACCAACCCTTGTGTTCTCCATCTGATAAAAACCCGACCAATTGTACATCAGTATATCGCAATTTGGTGTCTGTCTTCCTGAGTCAACAAGTTAGAAGTATCATTCATTATTCTTTGCATCGACATCGGTGCTCAGTCAAATAACTCATTGAGCTCGCTGGCCTGCTAGCTGATCAGACATGTACAGTTATTTTGAGCAACTGTATTTAGATCTGTCTCCTATACGGCGACATGCCAATTTGTTTGCGTGTACAGTACCTCTTTGTTGCCTCAGTTGAGGTGACCACTCATGCGGCACAACCTTCGAATACCAGTGTACTTACAAAATACCTCAGCAATGACATGAACCAAATTAAATTGGACCATTGCAACGCCCCTTTGTGATTGTAAGATCGGTTGGTTTGATTTCAGCCTCCATGCCATAGCAAAGCGAAGGCACATCTTGTACATGATATACAGGATATTGGATGTTAGAATCACACAAATGAGTGATTTCACAGGTGGTTCAATATCCTGCTTATCAATGGAATGTTGCAAGCCAGAAGGAACCCAAAGTCAAGCCAAGGTAATGCCTGAGTATAGAAGAGGTAGAATCTACTGTACAGGGATTCTACCATAGGTCTTTATATCATAAATTATAGGGTCCTGAGCATAATATTAGGAGAAGGAGTCAAAAGGGGTAAGTATCTGATTACCAGGCCGATCTGTCAAGTATAGAGTTCCCACTAGGAGAGTCTTGATACTCCTAGTAGAATTTTCACCATCAGGGTTAATGAAAAGCAACAAATGAAATTTGAGGGATGAGTTATCTGTAACCCCTCCTTGTCCTGGTTTCAGCTCTCCATTCTCCAGGTTATAATAACCCATTGGTGCACCATATAACTGGTAGCTGATATTCTGCATGTAGTTGATTATATGTGTGAGTGGTAGTGGATAACCACTAGTCACGAAAAGCAATCCATGACATTTGGTGTTTTGCAAACAAAATCCACGATTGTAAAGTCCTGCACCTGAACTTCTGATCATCTCCAGAAATTGCCTAGAACTATATTGCAGGATGCCCATTTCCAAAGTCCATGTATCCATATGTTCCAACCACATATGATTTTCCTGCTTTTGGTTCTTTTCTCCTCAAACCACAACTAGTGTAAATCTTTCAAATTCAGAATTTTGGCTCTTTTCTAACTCTCACTCCAACACCTGGAATTCAAAACCACAGTCTGACTCTGCTGCCCAACAGCTTCAGTTAAAAATCCCATATAAAGTCTATGCATAGTATATTTTTCAACAAGCTCTCCAAACCATTCTGGTGCTCTCAGTTTGAGTTCAAGTTCAATTGCAGGAGAAATTGCCACTGCCAGCCAGCCATACCCATGATCAGAATCTTGTGGTATTTTTTTTCAATATCCCATATGTAGCATTCAATTACTGTATTTTTACGTTCAAATCGACACGTAGGGATTGGCACGGGTCAACCCCGGGTCAGAAATTGCTGACCCGGACCCCAACCCCACTCTCACCCAGACCCTGACGTCGGGTCAGGGTCGGGGTCAAACCCGGGGGTCAGCGGGTCGCCCGCGGGATTTGCGGTAATAAGGCACCGACTCTACGTTGGCAGTTTGGGAAGTTCCGAGGTCACATTGCCACATGCAGCGATCAACAGGTGTAAATGTCAACAATAATGAATCAAACCCGGCGGGTTGCCGGGTCAAATTATGAGACCCTGACCCTGACCCGGCTCAGACCCGACCCAGACCCGGCCGGGTCAACCCCGACCCGTGCCAATCCCTATCGACACGGGGTGTGATGCGTGACCAGTTCAACCGATTCGACATTTCGACACGGGCGAAAAATTTGCGTGACACCAGCAAAAAATTTCAATTTTTTGGGCCAGAAATTTACCTTTTTGTGTTTTCCGGGCAAATTTGGACCCCATGTCATGCTTGGGATTTTCGACAAAGGGCTGCGTGACGCGTGACCCCTACCGAAATTCGATACCGACAGGGGGGTGCGTCAGTAAATCCTTGAACTGAAAACTGCACGGCGTACCCGTGAACTTCACAAACTGCGTGAACTGCGTGAACAAAGCCGTGAAGCTCGGCTTAACTCGGCACGGTCAGTGCACGTGAGATGACGAAGTGTGTCGCGTCAATTCTCATTCATCTCTTCTCGCCATTCCCGACGCGTACCCCTTCCCTCTCAGTGCTCGAGACTTGCAATGTCCACCATGGATGAAATCCATAGCTTCCTAAGTCAAATTCCCGGTCTCGCCGAGTCCATCGGATTGGACAAAGCAATATCGTTCGTACGGCTCGCAGCACAACTCAAGGACGAAATAGTACTCGCTCAGCCTGCGAATTATGACCCAAACACGGCACCGTCTGAAACCCCCAAACATGTTCAATCTTTCTTGGGCTGTGCTACCGACATGCCCGACAACTTTGTGTCTGGGTGCTGGACTGCCTTCTGCAATACTATCTGGACTTACAACAAAAGCGGCAGCAGCAATGGTCGGGACCCCGAGATGTTTTGACAGTTTGGCTTCGACCACCTTCTCTCTACGTATTCACCTCAGCGGCACGAACACTCTTCCCGCCTGTAAAACAATGTACAACTCCTGGATGTCTCAATTCAAACCTACTACACGAGAGAAGGATGGCCTCCGGAAAATTATACTCTTTACTCTCAGTGACGGTGCCTGCGCGATGTATGCTGCACACCTTCATTGCTCACGTTCGTTCTTTGCATTCCAGTACGTCTCACCATCTAATCTCCTCTTACAGAGTGCAAAACAACCTATACAAACAACTAATCCGTTTGCGATGGTATTCGTACATACTATGCCGGGATCCCCGATGCTATACAAGTCGGTGAACACCAGTATATCGAGCGCGAAGTGCTCAGTCTTTTCATCGGTCTCATGTTGATCTCGTGGACTTCTGCCACCAACACCGCTCGGGTCTATGATACTTGTCTCTCCAAACCTGAGAATCAACCAAACCACAAAGATTGGGATCCGACTCGCAGCTTCAAATTGCGCACTGAGCACGTCTGGGACGGCTTTTTGATTCTCTTGTTGGTCGAGGATTATGTGGAACGAGACGAAATTCTCCAGGTCCCCAATACAGGAGAGCAAAACGTCCGGTTCAACGACGCCATACGCAAGCGCAATTCCAGAATTTGTCTTTGCGGGCAGCCGGAATGGGCACATTACTGCAACCGGTGCATGCGGGTCTGGAAGGACGGTGATGGACTGAGTAAGCCAGCCAGACTTTTGAAATGCCGGCCTAGTACTAAACCGACCTTCAGAAAAGCTGCATGTGCTAGTGATAGACGGGATAACCATTGGAAATCCATGCTGCGGCGTGCACGACTGTCCCGAACCCCTCATCAACAATCGACATCGATTTTGTCACGGCCATGACTATCGCCACCATATCTGCGCTGTCGAAGGCTGCGAGCACCCGGTCGAGCCCCAATTCATGACCTGCACTATCACCGAACATCGCGAGCTGGAGCTTAATCACAAGAAGCGCGACAAAGCCTTGTTCCCTGAGCTGCGTGGACGTCTCCAGCGCGCTAGTGTCTCCAATCCCGACGACGCTTTTGAAGCGCAAGTCACGGCTGAGGAGGTCGAAGAGATGACTATTCCTGACCCCGCTCAAGAGAACTGCGAGGCGGCCAAAGACCCCAATGGCAACCGCAAGATCCGAGCACTCTTCGGTCGACACCGCACCCACAATGAGCAGATATTTGTTCGGCCGTGCGGAATGATTGTCGCACACGCGACGTTCTACGCCTCCGAGAGTGTTTCACAAACAGTGGTCAGTCCCTGGTGTTCCTTGTACCGAGTCCCATGCACAATACTAATACCCACTTGCAGGATATGCTTCAAAAAGTGTTCCATGTCGACGGCTCTATGCCAGATATAGTCATCTACGATAACAACTGCGCACTATACAAGTACCTCGTGCACCAGAACATCCAGCTGTTCGATACTGTCGGGTTCCCCGTCGACGTCTTCCACTGGAAATGTAAGCATGCGAAGGACGGCATCGAGTGCTCTTATCATTGCAACCCGACTTTATTCCCCGAGCTGCTCAGAACGGACGGGAAGGCGTGGTTTTTCAATTCCTCGATTGCGGAGCAGACCAATGTTTGGCTCGGTGGCTATCATTCAATGCTGTGGGAGATGGGATCGGACAAATATGACTACTTCCTAGATGAAATGGTGATGCGGAAGAACAAACTGACGAAGGCGAAACTCAAGGGAGAGGACGCACTTCCCGATTATGTTCCAAATATTACATACAATGTACATGCTTGATATACAACTACACGACCTTACTACACTCTGTATTGAATGCTACAAATCTAGAAAATGAAACGAGATGATTCTACGCGCGCGACTTCTTCCCCTTCTTCTCCTCCAAAATACGGGCCCAGCCCGACGACCTATCCCGCCATATCGTGTATAGTCCATCCGGAGTGCGGGGGGGGGGGGTTTCCATCCACGTTGCTGTTGATACCAAGTCCCGCTTGGAAACGGCATCCCAAAGACAGCGGCAAAACGCTCGGGTACCTGCTTGCTGCCAACGAGATGCAAGGCAGCGGCCATATCCCGGGCGTACATCCCCTCCGGCCACATGCCACACCCTTCAGGATTAAGGACGTGATCTGCTTTCCACAGATCGTCATAGTCAGTCGGTGCTGCCGAAGGAAATGCTTACGATGCGGGTTCCACAGATGGATAACGAGGGAGTGGCGTGGGAGACGAGGACTGAGAGGTTGACGATGCGGGCGGCGACAACACTAAGATCGGGGAGGGCGGCGACGAGGGCGACGAGGATGGCAACGAAATCTGCGATATCTTGGACGGGCGACGATCCAGCTCTGAGGAGCTGCTGCGCGCGCGCTTTTGCTTGTGGGTGGGAGCAGCCAGCAGTGCACGACGGGTGGCGACAGGCTTGGGAGCATGCTTCGCGATGTACTCGTCAAGATGCGGGCAGTCCGTGACTCCGAAGCGACGGACCAAGAGGACCTCATGTGCGACGATGTCCCGAACGTGATTGACGTCCTCGCGGTCCCAGCAGCGGCCGTCGAAGTCATAGACACCGATTTCATCGGTAGCGGCGAGCTTCATCTTGCGCAAGAGGTCGGAGTGACTGGCCATGTTGAGTTGCATGGTCTTAAGTCCCTGCTGTCGAAACATTTTGGGCTCTACTCCATCCTAGACTAGTGTCAGTATCACGACATCGAAGAAAAGAGTGAAGAGGTACCTCGCCCCAGAAGCAGAACCGCACCTGCCGCTTGTACATGAGGTCTTGCTTCCTCCGCTCCATCCGCCACTCTTGTGCCTCATGGTTTTTATTGTAGCGGTGAGCCCATTCAGTGTCCATGTACAACTTCGGCGGCAGTGCCTCCACCGGCAGCGGGTCCGCGTACGAGAACATTGGCGTCGGGCGTGCGAGGGCAGATGGGTCTCCGGAGGCAGTGGAAGTGGAAGGGAGGGGGACGATGGACTGCTGCTTGCGGTGGCCAAGGACCTGGCAGCCCTTGTTCTGCCGCTCGCAACACTGTTTGCACATCTTGTACGTGCATGCACTTGCGCCAGCGAGTCGCGTGCACGGCTTCGATGCGCATTTGGCTTTTTTGGATTGGGTGGACGGGACGAGCTGGGAGGAAGGTGGGGAAGGAGGAGATGTAGATGAGAACGCACACTCTGGGGTAACCAGAGTCATATTTGTATGGGTGAAGAGCGGGGGAGCGCCGCCGGCTGGAGCGCCTTTCGCGCGCCGCTCTGCAGCAGCAAGAAGCTCTGGAGCGAGCCAACGGAAATAGCCACAATTATGCTGAATGGTGGGTGTCAGCGCAAATAAATGGTACTTGGCAAGCTGATAACGCACCACCTGATATTCGAGGCCGGCATGGTACGAAACCTTAGATCCCCTACAAACTAGCTTCGAAGGGATCCATTCTCCACAGGGATGTTCGTCGTCCTTGCCAGGGCACTTAATAAATTGGTGGATTGGCGGGGGCGGCATGTAGGGACGTCTTGTAGGCTAGTTTGCAGCATGGTTAGTACTGACGGGAGGTCTAAATATTGTTCTCTCAGCGTAATCCAGGTTTTGAGCTAGGCGGGCACTCACAGGGGAGGGAAACGCGAACGCACCGATGTGGAGGAGGGCAGACAGAGGTTGATGCCAATCAATGGGAAGCCAAAGCCAAACAGTTTACGCAAGCAATTTGCGCCAGTTCACGGTACTTCACGGACTTGACGGATTAGTTCACGTACTTCACGTACTTCACCGTGAACTCCGTAAACTTTTTGATATACGTATGTTCTCGGGTGCGTGATGCGTGACTGTCAATTTGAACGTAAAAATACAGTAGGTGCCCATTTGGTTCTTCATCATCCCTACTTGTACAACCAATGAGGTGAAGGAGGGAGACCCCATTCAACTTGGGGTCAGGCAGTAATGCAGATACAACTTTTTTTCTCTCTCTCATTCTCACTCAACACAGTGTTTGAT
Organism: Mycena capillaripes; assembly: GCA_029204075.1. Lineage (NCBI taxonomy): Eukaryota > Fungi > Basidiomycota > Agaricomycetes > Agaricales > Mycenaceae > Mycena > Mycena capillaripes. Next base: position 3,998,051 of record JARHKZ010000001.1, read on the forward strand.
TTCCACCCATAACCTCCATGCTTAGAATTCTGTTGTATGTTACAACCTCTCCTCCATTGCATCACCTAGAAATTGTCACTCACAATAATTTGTTACCTAATAATGTTCAACTTAAAAATGCTCTAATAAATCATCAGCCCATTGCGGCCAAGAAAGCAAGCCTGGTAGCAGATGGTTCTGCACTCCCTTATGACAGGTAAAGTGTTTACAGTGCAGTTGATATCTAAAGACGCTACCAAGGAATGGTTGGTGAAGTGGTGGTGCAGTAACAAGTTCAACAGTGTGGGTTCATCACCAACCCAGGTTGCCATACATGATCTGTGTGACAAGCTATGGGTTGATGCAAGTGCTCAGAGGCAAACTCAGGTATAGTTCTGCAACGTGACTGAGAATTTTGCGACTGAAATAGCTTAAGCTCGGCAAATGGACCCATGCATGGGAAACATCTAGGGAAGATCTGGTTTTCAAATTCCGTGAAGCGCCCTATACCAAAGAAATAACATCGGTGGTGCAACCCCATTTGAATGTACTGCAACAGCTCAATTTGGACAACAATGTGTCGCATCCTGCTGTCCCAGCACAGAGATTCTTGACGGCGCAAAGGAAGGCCAAGCATGGTATAGGTGCTGAGATACTTCGTAATAGCGGTGTTCCGTTCACCGGGAAGCTGCAGAGCATTTACTGCACCTGTGTATACAATCGACAGGACGTGATCTTAGAGATTGCCTGGAAGTATCAGAAAGCGGCCAGCGTGCCGCTTTACTGACGTTGATCACAAATGCTTGGACTATTTTGAAGAAGACTTCGTGAAACTTTATTTAAAGCAGGTCGAGCTGGAAATCTTTAATCAACAGTAGGGTATAAATGTTCCACCAAGACAGTTGGAATCCGGAAATCCGCCCATTGACCTCCCTATTCATTGAAATCCTGAAAGTGACTCGGAACTTCTGGTGAGTGAACAGTTCTTGAGTTGATTTTTCATTTTGAATCTGGTGGTTCTACAGGGCCACATTATAATCAGCAAAATCCAGATAGGGACTTGAAAATGCTGGATACTTACTGACTCGCGACCGAAGCGAAGACCGAGACAGCCGCAGAAAACTCCGAAAACACTGACTCGACCGCTGAATTTGTGTGAAGTGCAAAATAGGACATAAATAGCCCAGTGATTGTAGATAATCAGCAAAATAGCAAAATCCAGATAAGGACTTGGAAATGCCGGATACATACTGACTCGCGACTGAAGCGAAGATTGAGACAGCCACAGAAACTCCGAAAACACTGACTCAACCACCAAATTGAGTATAAGTACAATGTGTGAAGTGCAAAATAAGACATAAATAGCCCAGCGATTGTAGTACATGGTGCCTTGCAGTTTGATTTCATTCCAGTTGGTTTTTCTGCCTTGTCAGCAGCACCTCTACCTTTCTCATGAATGTGCGTTGATTTGGATCTTATTTTTGCTCTGGTCCTCATTCCTCACAATGAGGGAGTTGCATACATTGATATTAGTTGAAAGCCCCGCTTTGGATGTGCGCAGGCCAAATAAATCAAGTGAATCAATAAGCGACAATTTGGTGGGTTGTGTGGTTCAACTTTGTCTCGAGATTACCCCCTCAACCCTTACATATGGGATCAAATCATCCGAGTCAGTGTTATGGATGAACAATGGATACATGGTAGATCAGCCCAAGTTATATCCACTGGAAGACTCAGTATACCGGGCCCAAACCAACCAGCAATAGTTATTCCCTAGTTTGTAGGCGACAAAATTTTGGGGTCGGGCTTTTTGCATTCAAACGATGTATTCTAACCCCCAAACGTCACGCCACTTTGATTCAGGGCCTAGGAAACCTCGGTTGAAAAGTTATACGCTGCGCGCCGATGCCGCGTCAATGACACAGGCACCGCCGTGCGCGTCACTGCCGCGGCAGCTTGCGTCAGTCCGCACCGTCCCGCGTCATTTTTGACAGACCCAGATCAGAGTGGCTATGAGGCATAGTGCTCTTTTTTATCTTTTGTTCAATACAAGCTGAGGTTCACAGGCAGATTAAGCATAATTACTGATTTTCTTTTTTTCAACCTCATGTTTGCACTCATGCCATGTTCAATTGCCTTCGACCCCTTCCAGACCATACAATTCAAAAATATTCAGCCAAATAAACCTCAAAAATAGGGAAAAAAGCCTGGTAGCAGACAGTTTGCGCCTACTCCCTCATGCTGCACCTCTGTTAAATAATACACTATAACCTGAAGGTGGGATCCTCGTTCAACTCGGGCCCAGGCCATAAATTTTCTCTCTACCTACCTTTTTTTTGTTCCCTTTCCTCCAAGTTCCGTCCAACACAGCATTTGAATCTCGCCCGTCAATGTTAGTCCTCAGAGTCTTCATATATCTTTTCAACCTCTCATGTCTGTGGTCTTAGGACAAGTGGAACTGCCTCATCTGAGTTGAACGTGGCCTTCACCTGCAATTTCAACCCGAAAACCTCTCATAATCAACTCACCAAAGTGAACAATGGAAAGTCTGGCAGCAGACGGTTTCGCACCCACAATCAATTGCAATTTACCGATCGTGAGTTGTGAGGTCCCTGTTTGACTGGGGGCCAGGCCGTACAAGCATTAGCTGCATCTTTTTTATTTATTTTCTTTCCTCTTCCCTTGAAGTTCCACGCAATGCACCTTTGAATTTCGCCCGCAATTGAGACTTTTTACTGGTGCCCATTGACAGTAGTTCCCGTCTGCGCTCTTAGGACAAATTGAGAGCCTGACACGCCGGCCACCGCCTGCAATTTCAACCCCAAAACGCACTCATGCATCTCCTCACAAAACAAGCGTGATCAAGCCCACAGTCAATAGACACGGCGAATTGTCGTTGTGAGATCCCCCGTTCGACTCGGGCAGGCTATGGCTCAGGCTTCTGTACGCCTTAATTTTTCCTGCTCAGAGTCTGAATTTAATTATAGGATCACATAAATCCCCAACAAACCAGAGAACGGAAAGGCCTGGTAGCAGACGGTTCCGCACTCACAATCAATAATATGACGGAATTATAGTTGTGAGACCCCCGTTCGACTCGGGCACAGGCCATTGTCGAACTCTTTTCGCCAGTCCCATCATCTTTTTACCGTCCTCCCACCCGCCATTGTCTCCTTCACTTCTATTTCAATTGTATTTATTCCACTCTACGCTACGCTACATCCCATCCTTCGCAATACATATGTATCCATATCCTAATCCTTCCGATTACACCGAGAAAATAATAGACTAAACTAACTAAGTAACTATGAGACACGATAATAGCGAGAGAGAAGATAGATATGTAGACGATGGGAAGGAGAAAAAAAAAGAGAGGTGGGTTTGTAGTGGGTGGGGTCATAAGAGGTCGTTACGTTGTTCTGTATGCTGTACTCCGAGTCCGGCGCGAATGGGAGATTGAGTTGGAAGCGTGAAGCCGAGAGCGAGCGGGTGGGCGAGGGGGAGAGAACGTCCAAGGATCACCGTTTCCTCTTCCCGCCCACTTGCTCCCTCTCCCTCTCCTCCCTGTCCTGGAGACCACCATACGCCCCCGGATAATCATACGGCGTCGGCGTCGCCTCCCTCTCATACACCTCCGGTATTGGAGTCGCCGGCTCCTCCTCATCGTAGGTGGGAGGTAACCCCCAAGCACGGGGTACGGGCGTCGCGAGTCCGTCATCTTCATCCTCTCCGTCCTCGCCAGCGATGAAAGTCGCGTTGTCATCCTCCTCATCGTCGACCCACGCATCCTCGTCTTCGTCACCCCCCTCTCCCCCTCTCCGTCCCTCACCACCCCTCCGCCCCCGCAAGCGAGCGTGAGAGGCGGAAGCGGCACCACGATCGGCTTCACCGCCGACACCGCGGCGGGCGAGAAGAGCCCCTTGACGGGCGAGCGTCTCTTCCCACGAGGTGAGGATTTCGACAGCTTAGGAGAGGGATAGGCGGGGGGCGAGCGTCTTGTCGGCGCCGGGGAGGGGGGGGAGGACTTGGTGGGGGGCGAGGAGTATGAGCGGGAGACCGATGGCGGCGCTTGCGCTGGCGCCGGCGCGGATGCGGGCGCCGATGGGGAGGACACTGACCTCGCCAGCCCCGGCGGCGCTCGCGCGAGCGTGGAGTCGTACGGCGTCGGCGTCGCGGGAACGGAGCCGTAATACTTTTGCGGCGAAACGAGCGAATGGGCATGGCCGCGAATGGTGTCGTCCTTGCGAACGAGGCGAGGTGGGCGTTGGTGAGGACTGCGAAGGCGGCGGGCGTGGACGTGGGTGGGACTGACAGGGGTGTGCTTGCGCTTGTGCTTGGGGCGAGTATGCTACATGGTGTAGGTGGGGCGGCGAGATAGAGATATGTGGCACGCAGATGTGCGGCTGAACAGCGGGCGAGCGGGGCGGCGGCGGCGGGGAGGCGGGGCACGACGACTGCGCATCGTGTCAGTAAAAAGAAATTTGGGGTGCAAAAAGTTGGCGGGAATTGCCAATTGGAAATGTGCGGGAATGACGCAGATTATACCGCCGACGGACAGACCGCATCCCATCGAGGTCGCTCCACTCAAACTTGACTGAGCGGAAAGAATGGAAGAGCAAAAGACGTTGTTCCTGTTCGCCCGTTAGTCGTCGAAGAAGAGGCAAAAAAAAAAAGAGGGTGGCAAACGGACCTCGGTGAACTTGAGCGCCTCTGCGTCCTCGATGCACTGGTCGTTCTCGAGTTTCAGCAGGCGCTAGGTGGCGCAGAGTACTCGCCATTTCTTTCTTTCTTCTTTCCCTTGTATTCTTCTATTTACTCCCTATACTCTTCGTTTCTCTTCTCTCGAACGGAAAACTGAAACAGGCGTGGGTCTCCATAGAGGGATGCGGGACTGGACGGTGGGCGAGCGCGGCATCCAGGCGAGGTCAAGCTTCAAGGTTGTGACGGCATTGATGATCTCGGCGCTGCGTCATGGCACATCTTCAACCACGACTTGACAAGTCACTCCAGGCCATACCGTACGCTTGCAAACCCCTTCAAATCCTCGCCTCAGCTTCAAAGCCCCGACCATTCCTGACCCAAAACATACCTCTGTTGCCGTCAAAATCACTTTGCCTGCTCTGAAACACCTCTTACACAACCTTCGTCTATAATTCCAGGCTGAATGAGCCTGACTTCGACTTCTTTAGGTCTTTATTAATGATCCTAACTCATGGTCTTTGGGACAAAATCAATATTGCGCATGATCGGAAGCTTGCGATTCCCTGGGAAAAAAACTAACAGGGTCGCATTGCGCTGGTCTCTATAGATCTAAGCATTCGGTACCTCGCTGGCATACTATCACTACAAGAAACAACTGCCACTGCTACTCCGAAAATCTGGTAGCGCACGGCTTTTCACCCCTGCTTGCATAGACGATGTCCTGCGCACGAATCTGCCTCGGTCACCCGTTTTGGCGGACAGGGCAACGGCTCACTGCGAACGCTACGTCGAGGCCATGCTCTGGTCATTGACCCAATTTCGCCTCAACACGGATCTCGCTGACTCGATCAAGGCCGACAAGAAAAAAATCGACAGGGCTTGAAGAACGCATTCCCCTCATCCGCTCATGCTCCTACATCGCTTTGTTTTGATTCACTCGTGGGGTCGAACGACGCTATTTTATTCGCATAACAATTCGACTCGGGCTCACGCTATAAACGAACAGGGTTGGACCTCCTTTTCTTTCCGCTTCTGGGCAACTCATCAGTGCTCACACAGCGTTCAGAATTATAATATTTCTCAAGAGCTTCTCATCTCCGGTGTGGTGCACTCTCAGCACCAGTTGAACTGCCACCCGTTTTTCTATGTCTTGATTCGACACGCTCACACAGATAAACCCACAAATCAACACAAGGAAAGCCTGGTGGCGGACGGTCCGCGCCCACTCTCTCTTTAGGTCTTGCTTGAAACAATACAAGGTGGGAGACCCCCGTTCGACTCGGGCCCAGGCTATGGGTGTCGAAGCTTCTATCCTTTTTATTTTCACTGAACTCACTGCTCTGTTGCTTCTTACAGCCGTCATAATCAGAATCCTGCTGCATGTCCTCACACTCTTTTCCGACCCCTGGAACTGAACGGTCGGAGACAATGGCCGTCCTTCAATTAATATTTTCAATTGAAAAACGCTCACATAATTCACTTATAGAACAGAGAAAGAAAGCCTGGTGGCGCACGGCCCGCACCCACTCCTCATTGTCGATTAGCCAACAAGTTATAAGATATGGGTGGGACCCCCGTTCGACTCGGGACCAGGCTACTATTATCTTCGGTCTCCGTGCCCTGTTTTTTTTCTCATCACTCTGAATCAAACGTCCACTTATACTTGAAGCGCAGAACAGATAGCGCAAAGAAATCCATGTAACAGAAGGGCCGCCCCACAATTATTATTCACACCATGCCGAGTTACCTTGGTTGTGGGATCCCCCGTTCGACTCGGGGTCAGGTTATGCACTGTTGAGTCGTTTCTTTTGCTAATTATTTTGCCTGTCTGTCTTACTTTAATTTTAGCGTTGAACTTGCCCACCATCGAGCTTGCCAACACAGTTCTGGTATCTATTTTGTTTCGATCTAGGCCCAAGCTAAATTAGGTCAGACACAGCGGCTGTCCATGTAAGTTGCATTTTCGACTTAAAAAACTCGTGCGAATCAACCCACGAAAGACCGGAATGAAAGCCTGGTAGCACATAATACTCAGGATAATAAATTTTCTTGGTGCGGTCCCATTTCGGAACATGCCGAGCTGTGGCATATAGTACACCAGCGGTAAATCCCAGAAAATACCGAACAAAAGCAACAGAGAAGCATTCGCTTTCGTGAGGACAGCCGTCCATTACGAAGCCACGGACTCACATACCCCGACTTCAACGATTGCAATTATATTGTTTGCGCGTCCCCCATCAGCATCCAAACCATAATGTAGAGCCACGGAACAACTCCTACACGCTCCCATTTCAATGCATAACTCGCGATGACACGTTTAGTCCAAAGTAAAATACCTAATCTGTAGTACATTAAATTTTCAAGCCATCTCGACGCCGCCACTCGGCTGAACTGGCGCTAAAGGCCGAGATAACGGCGGTCGATCCATAAGCTCAATGTCTGAGCGTAGAAAGGTTCGTCAGAATATTTGGAGGGGAGCCACCCACGAGTCGTACGTACCCATGGCCGCATCGCTGTCCAGCTCTGGGGCGGTAGCTCCCAGATACGGCGCGAACCGGAGATTGGTCGACAAAGTCGTGCTCTGCGTTCGTCGCCCAGACATGTGCGCCAGCGCCGGATCGCGGAGATTGAGCATGAGCCGGGATATCATGATCGAGGATGTGCTGTCGAGATGCGAGTCAGTCGACTCGAATGTAATGCGCCGGAGGATGGACACATGGACACACATGGACACAAATGTACCGGTGAATCCGCGCGTATAGGGCTTCATAGCATCAAATCAGCGCAGGAATGAACACGGAGCAGGAAAACATACGGTGCCGAGCTTAGAGGCATGGATCAGCAAGACAAGCATGGACCACAGGGTAGGTGAACTCACAATACACGTTAAAATGTTGGATAGATTTGTTATGACCATTACACTGGGTTGGAATTAGACTTGAAGTGGTACGGCGACAGAATCGCGCACCCAAAGTATACAGAGCCTGAAAACAGCATGCATCAGATAGGAAAGCTGGAGTCGAGATGCGCTTACCATCGCGTAGTAACACACTGAGAAGACTCGTGCCATTTGGGCGGTGTCGGCTGAATACTTTATACAGTGTGAGGAAGAAAATCATGCAGTCGAAAACGGCAACTCCAGCCCATGCCGTAGCCAGGCTGAGCCCTCTGAGAGATTCAAAGTTAACCTCAATTGGTGAAATCTGAGTATGAACTAACTGCTCCCGAGAAATTGGGTAGTTGCATCCGAAATACAAGGGTAGGTTGGTGCTCTTGTCAACGGCTTTTCCAGAGAGGACCGACCACTAGTGGATGCGTGAGTGTGACGTTGACGATCAGGAAGGCAGCGCACAATTCCGACAGCAACAACTCCAACGGTGAAGGTAATCAGCAGGGCCAATATGCGTTTGCTGCGCTCGTACAGGGCATATGTCCGCAGCATGAGCATTGCTATATCCGACTGAGGATCCGTATTGTGGAAAATAGTTAGACAGGCGTACCTCCAACCATCAGCTGGGTTGCAATTATGAAGTACTGGTGGTATGATTCTATGCCTAGACATCTGAGAAATATGAGATCCTTTAGATTCGTCAACAGAGGAAGCAAATTGTACATCTGGTGCAATTCAGCGTATTGTCCTGGGGCAAGGCGTTAATACTGACCTTTATTTTCTCTGGGGTGCTATTCTCACTCCAGAAAGATTCCATGACAACTGGAATATTTCCTAAGAGCGTGCCGTATCGATTCGCAAAGAACAGAACATTTGGCCATGTAAAAGGTGTCCCCCAGTATCGCGAGACTTCCCAGTCGAGGACGAGAAAGTAGTCATAAAAGAGGAGTGCTAGGGCGGATGAGGACAATGAGCAATGAGATATGAATGGGCACCCACTGAAAGACACAAGATCGAAGTAAGCATTTGCATTCCTGTTGGCTACAATGATCAATAACTCATTTCAACGAGATGAACACGAACAATTCCTTCTGAATCTGGACTGCGTTCATCGGGTGGTGGGTATGGATGTCGCAGCGCCAACCGACGTCAAGAGGAGCGGGCAAGAGGACAGGGCACGGTAACTGAGGCTTGGCTGATATCTTCTCATGCTCGAGAGCTAATCACCAGTTCAGGTTGTGATCGAAACTGACATAGGGAACACAGCACCGGGAAGATGGCCTGCTCGAGGCGCTTCGCGAATTTGATGAGCAGGACATTGTCCGCAGCTAAGGTCGGAATGAAGGCGCATGCCATACATGGTGTGTGCCACGTTGTTTCGGTGGTGTTGTCGATTTCACTATTAATTAGATATTTACCGGAAAAATGTTACCTAGCTAAGTAGATCCAGTCACAGAGGATGATTTCCGCGGTTGAGATGGCTTGGCAACAATCAGGCTTCGCACACAACTATGGCAACAGGCTCTGGACAGCTTATTTTTGGCCGTGCCGGCCGTTCGGCAATCGTGGATTCGTGATTGGCAGATGCTCTGGACCCATTCGACATGCCAGGACCCCAGAAACATGTCATTGAGAGGTAGGTTCACGAATGGGCGGCAGCTAGACCCAGAATACACCTGAAGTTTTTCAAAATCCAATTGAATTTTTCAGCTAATAACACTCGCCTTTTCCGCTGGTAAGCTGAAAAGGCGACGGTCAGTGTGACTAGGTAATCCGCCCAGCCACACGGCCTATTCGGGCGAGTGGTTGCAATTCGCATCCACCGCACCGCCAACTGGGCATAGCGTACACACACTCGATTTCACTGTGTCTACTTGATGCAAACATCGGCAGGCAGTCTATTTTGGAGGGGTTGCCATCCACATGAATAGGACAGTTGATATAGATCAGGAGAATAAAAACACAAGGCTCAGCCTTGGAGTTCCTAATGACGACAGTTCTTACATTTTCTAGAGCTTGGGACACCAACACTGTGCCAGTGTATCTCCAGCCGAAGTTATGTCCCTTGTATCTTTACTTCATGGCCCAAGGAAATAATTAATTTTATTCATGGCTGTTAGTCTCACAACTCAATCAGTTTAATGTTGCTTTAATTTCAACCATACCCAGACCCTCAAGGTAAGTCCAACTGTACTTGATAAAGGATGCCGGAGACTTGTATTACCAGGTGTTCACCATGCATAAGCCCAGTTTTACATTTTGTTCAAGATTTTGCCTCCAATTATAAAGTACAAACATGGTAAATAGGTCAAATATGTCGGCATCATTCAACATGACACATAGGACCGTGACAACTCTCTTCATTCTCTCAGCACCATCTCATCTTAATATCCCAACTGAGTTTTTTCACCATTGAATCTCCGGGAATTTTCACTTGTAACGCATGTGGCCCAGCTTTATTTGATAGTTCATCAGTGCTGCACTTTGGGTTCGTCTTTGCGCTCTCACAGTTCCCAATGGGAGACAATGCACTCAAGATATGTGAACATTTTACAAACCAGTTACACCCTCAAGCCTTCATCTTCTCTTTTCCTGCGGAATTAAGTCTGAACTTGTCGTTGTTTCAACGGAGTACTCCGCTCACAAATTTCTGTGAATTATTTGATTTTGAAGGCCGATATGAGCTGGTGAGTTCCAGACACATGTTTGGTTCAGATTCCTACGCTGAGCACTCACTTGAAGCCACGGAGGTGCTACCAAAACACCAATGTTGTGGGACATGTTATAAAATCAAGAGTCATGCCATTTATGGAGTCTAGAAATGCTCTGTTTAGTGTGGCAGACGGCCAGTACGCACTTACTTCCTTGTTTGTTTGGGGTTGTTCCGACCGGCGCCTTTTAAAACAACTTCCAGTCTTGTTCTCGGGAAGCTTTTGGCCTTTTGGCATTCCATACTAGAAATTTGAGCGAGTCTTGACTGTGAAACTGTTCACTCACACAAGATATACCTCAGCTACATTGAGTAATGATAAACACTAATATTTGAATAGAGTCCGGATATATGTTCATAAATCAGAAGTCGGTAAGTATTTGGGATAAGTATTTTAACACGTTGCAAAGAGATGGAGCGATGGTGAGAAGGAATTTTCAGTCAACAGCAATAGGATCCCAGAGGAATTTTGAATCATGTACAGAGATTTTCGGTTTCAAACAACCAGCTCTTGCAAAATGCAGTGCAGTGAACTGATACCATGTGTCAAGGAACAAAGTGATGTCTGGTGAACTTTCCGGCCCCCATAAATAGTCGAAAAGTGAACGGGGAAGCCGTTAGAGCCTATCGCTAGAACTGCACTGGATTGAGCTGGTCACAGAAAATGTTCAAATATTGAAGCACAGATTTTTGGTAACTGGAAGTATCATGATGCCAGCTGGAGTATGCAACGCTGAGCCATCTGAAAGAAAAATGGGCATTGCCGACAGTTGACTACAGGCAATCCCAGGCTTGGAGATTTCTGGTGAAAACAGAACAAAACAAGCAGTTCAGAGTGAGACCCGTCATTACAGCTGTTCCAAAAAACTTTGAGACAAACGTCTTTTTTTTGATCCGTGTTCCCAAAAGGGATTTGGCCAAATTTGGCTGTTTGGGCGCCAAACAACGCGGCTTTCTCGCTTCCCGTTGCTCCTGCGCTATTGTCTTGCTCGCTCTCATCGACCCCATCATGGTATATCGCAAAATAAGCCAAGATTTGAAGGATGCGGCACTTAGACTATGGGATCTTGGTTGGGAGGAGGCGGATATCATGCAGGGTCTAGTTGTGTCTCGCGCAAGCCTCTATCGTTGGAAGAAGCTTTTTGAAGAGCTCGGAAGCACCGTCCGTCCGCCGTCGCCGCTTGTTGGACGCCCTCGTATCATCACTCGTGCCGTCCTTACGGCTTGTTATGAAATCTATCAAAAAGATCCTGACATCTACCTCGATGAGCTGCGTTTCTGGCTGGCGATACACCACGACATCGTCATTTCTATCTCAGCCCTACAGCAGAACCTGGATGCTGTTGGACTTGATAGGAAGATTTTACACAAGATTGCGCGCGAACGCGACGAGCAGCAGAGGCAGGACTACTGGGATGTAATCAATAACGACCTCGGCGGTGATAGCGACCTGTTGATCGTCGCCGATGAAACCAGCAAAAATGATCATACGCTGGCTTGGACATACGGGAGAGCGCCCCCAGGAATGCGTGCGACAACAGATGCCTATGCCTTCAATCGTGATGTCGGGTATTCTGTAGCAGCGGCAATGTCAAAGGAGGGTTATCTGGCTGTCAAGGTTTTGCCAGGAGCGTTCGACTCGTGGGATTTCTTCGAATTTGTGTCTGAACAAGTGGTGCGTACACTCTTTGCATTATGAAAACATGCTCATTTGAAGTTTCAGGTCCCTTCGATGAATCCTTGGCCTCAAAAGCACAGTGTACTCGTTCTCGATAACTGCAGGATCCACCATAATGACACATTACTGGATGTTATCGCTGCCAACAGTTCGTTCTCTGGGTTATTGCAGTACTAATCTGACAGCAATTCTGACAGAATCCCTTCTTCTCTATCTTCCACCGTATTCCCCGGATCTCAACCCCATTGAAGAGTCCTTCAGTACGCGTGAGTATTCGTCCATACTGGACCTGGCTCGCGAGATACTGATCAAATTCAATCAGTCAAGGCGTATATGCGCCGTCACAATGCCGAGATGCTCGCAGCCGCTGACCCCATCGCCGCAATTATCGAGGCATGTGGATGTATCACTGCTGAGATGGCACAGAATTGGTTTTTGCATGCTGGATATCATTGACGTTCTCTAGTTTACGATTGTGGTAGTGTACAAGTGCAGCTGTATCGACAACAATGAATGTAGAAAGCAATTTGGTTAGTAAAAACAGTACAATTCTCAAGACCAAAGCCCCTCCGCAACATCCTTCAAGAACGATGCGTGCTGGCGAAGGATCCGAGCCTTGGCCAACGGCAGTACCTTCGTTGCCTGCCAAGACGCCGTGTCGAGGTCCTTGATGCCCTCATCGCCCGGGACATATCCCAATTAGGACAAAACTCGCCGATCTTCTGCATTGAGTTTGTAACGCTCAAAATATTCTTCTAGCGAAATTTCACGTGGAAGCTCAATGGGACTGGATTCTGGCGCATAGGGATGGGCGGCGGGAGGCAGTCCGTGGTGGTGGGGAGTGGGAAGATTTGGGCTTTGCGGGTATCCGTAAGGAAGGGGTTGACCGTATGGATTCGGATGGGGAAATGTTAGCTGATATGGGTTGATGAGCTGCTGTAAGGCGCTCGGCTGGCCAAGAAGCATTTGTAAAAGGGGATTTTGAGCATTTTCCGCAGGAACAGGGGGAGCAGGAAGCCCAGATGGACACAGGGGCTTTATGGTCTGGTTCTTGAAAAAATGCGAAGAGGCAGGTGGCTTATTAATCGTTGCATCGCCTTTTGCCTGAATATCTACGTCAGAAGTTTCCCATTTGCGAACACAAGGCCATGGAGATACCTTGGCGACAGCCCAGACTCGGAGTCTTATGTCGTTCAAGTCAAAATAACCGGCTTCGTTATGAAAGATGCGCTTTCCCGGGAAGAGCGGATTATTGTCAATGGGATAGTGTTCTAGCAGTTCATTCAGGTCGTCATTTGAAGCTGTATCAATAGCAACCTGGGCGGAAGCATGTAGACATGGATAAAAATAGTACAAATCACGCACAATCTGGTCCCGGATGGATTTGACAGCGCTTGGCGCGGCATCGTTGAGATTGTATTCGAAATCAGGTGCAGGAGCATCGTTTTCGTCCTTGATCCACGGCTGAAAACTTTGCATCAGGACATGAGAGCAAGGCTTTTGGAACACGTACCAGCTCCTTCTTCACAAGTGTTGGAGGCAGCATGTAAACAGAAAATACGTAGTCTTTCTTTCGGTCCATCAAGGATTTGATCATCACATCATACGCCGTCTCGTTGGTGAGCCCCTTCCTTGTCGCATTCCCGGGTCTATCGAATTTCCATTTCATAGATGCGATGGGGAGATTACTGATTTTTGCGTGGCATCCGGTGGCGATGATGAGCAGAAAGTCGGAAAAATGGATAGAAGAATTGAATTTGTATGGGCCAAGCTCTGTCGTTTTGGTAGGAGGAGGCTTAGCGGAGGGTTTGCGGACATTGAGAGATGGAGGCGGTGGTGTTTCCACGTAGACATAAAAAGACATTTCTACCGAGTCATCATCATCATCGCAGTCGTCAATGGCATCGGCAACTGCAGAACGCTTGCGCTTGGAAGCGGGCTTGGTGGGAATGAATTCTATGGAAGAGTCTGATTCGAAGCCATCCTCAATCGCATGGTTTTCGTCTGCTTTTGTCTTCTTCTTAGCGGGTTTGTCTTTTGTAGTCTTGTGGGTTTTGTTCGGGGATGAAATGGGAGAATATTGGTCTTTACGAGAACTGCTAGAGACAGGCTTGTAGCCAAACCAGCGCATTTGGACTTGTGAAGGAGGCGGGTTAGTATTGTCCAGCCTTCATGGCTGTGAACACGCACCTCCCGGGTCTAGGCCATCAACTATATCTTGGATATCCTCCTGAACACGTTCAGCTTCCTTATCTTTACGCTTTGCCATGCTGCACAGACAACGAGGAGAGAGGCGACGGGAAGCGAGAAAGCCGCGTTGTTTGGCGCCCAAACAGCCAAATTTGGCCAAATCCCTTTTGGGAACACGGATCAAAAAAAAGATGTTTGTCTCAAAGTTTTTTGGAACAGCTGTAAAGAACAACCAGATGAACAATAAACCAGGCGAACGTGATGAAGTCCATTTCAAACTCTGCCGACACGTGTTAGATGGCGTGATAGTTTGACAGATGGTTGATGCTCGTTGTCGCTCCTTGTCCTTTTCCCCCATCTCCCCGTCTTCGCCCCCACCGTCGACCCTCCCATCTGGCTTCATCTTCTGCCGCAAGTCCTCTCCTCCGCCGGCCGCTTGTCCGCCTCCAAATCGCGCTCTTCTGCCGCTGCAAGTCCTCTGCCTTCAGCAGCGGGGCCTCGTCGGTCAGCGCTGCCACCTCTAGCACCGCCTCCATCACCCAGCTCTCCCCGTGTGCCCTTCTATCTTCTCAGATATGACCCATACCTCTCGAGCAAGTTTTATGTACATCTTCCCGACTTTTCAAACTGTGCTCTGCTCTACACTGTACACACCTCTTCTTTCAAGACACATCAAGCCTCAAGTCCCAAGTTTCCCCTTCAATATCTTCAAATCCCAAATTCCATCCCTTCAAGCTTATCTAGTACTGTCTCGTTCTTGATGTACTGTCTCCGCTCTCAGACTACTCGCTTATGTTTATGTGGTGATCCCCGGGAGACTCGCGGCGTCACTCCCGTCCTCTTACATCTCCACCTAGATATTTGGTGAGCGGCTGTATAGTATGCACTTCTTACCTCTAACGTGTGTTCTCTTCACACTTCCATTCATTTACATGATCTGAGCAAGACGGCATCGAGTCGAAGCCTATCCCCGTTTACATCCGCCTCGGTGCGTTCCTGCAATATTTATCGCCTGCACTCACTCATTTTGCCCTCGGGGCGATCCGCAGACACTGCTTATAATCGTCTATACTTCTTGCATCGACGAAGATCAATGTCGGTGAGTACGCAGTTGGCACGGGCATCGCGTTCCTGTCCTTTCATTGTAGATAGCATATCTATTTGTATGCCTAATAGAATGCAATTATTCATTTATTTCACCTATACTTCGTGGTATTTATGATGAATATTGAGTGGTATTGAGCACTACAAAGTACTACGATAGCTTATGGTGAGGACTATTATATGCTACGGAGGGCTATGGAACTTACGTGCGAGGGCTATGGAGGGCTACCATAGCTTGACAGGTGGCTATGATGGGCTATCAAATAGGGGACTAGTATACCGGGCTACCACGGGTATTTGCGCTATTGTGCGCTACGTAACCATGGCATTTTTTCCTGATGTTAAATCCAGCTACAGCTGTATTTCACGTTGCATCCAGGACTTTGTGGCGTACAGAGCTGCGACCCGAGAATCTACGCAGCACCAGTACAGGTTTTTTTACTGTGCATCTACACAAGATTTTGATCTGAGTTTGTTTTGTGGACATGCGGCAACATCTTGCCACTAGTTGAGTGGTGGGAAGGGATCAGATGATTCCAGGCAGCTTTGGTAAATCCTATTTGGCAGGGGAGTGAATTTACAGGTACACAGGTAGCTAGCAGGTCGATTTGGATTCAGGACCCTGCAGACTTGAGATGGGTGCAAAGGCCTTTTTTTTCACTTTGGATTGACTCCAAATTGACTCGGCAGCAAATCCTGAATATGGGTCTGGCGGATGCTATTCGAGAGAGGAGTTGGGCGGCATGCAATTTCTGTGCTACATGTTATGGAATAGGCCCGGTGAGATCAGGTCTGCGATCGTCCGTGCAGTTGGCGGCGCGGTGGATGCGAATTGCAACCACTTGCCCGAATAGGCCGTGTGGCTGTGCGGATTACCTAGTCACACTGGCCGTCGCCTTTTCAGCTTACCAGCGGAAATGGCGAGTACTTCAGGTGTATTCTGGGTCTAGCTGCCGCCCATTCGTGAACCTACCTCTCAATGACATGTTTCTGGGGTCCTGGCATGTCAAATGGGTCCAGAGCATCTGCCAATCACGAATCCACGATTGCCGAACGGCCGGCACGGCCAAAAATAAGCTGTCCAGAGCCTGTTGCCATACACAACGGTGATTCCCACCCCCTGACAGATCTGAGACATATATCGGGGGAAAAGCTTGGATGTGTTCGTCCGTTCCGCTCCCCTTTTCTATGCCACTGAGGAGATTCATGCACCGAGAGTCTGAAACGTCGCCGATAGCACATACGCGGGAGAATAGAAATGGCGAAGAATATGAAAGGATTTAGGGAGGATCATGATTGCACAGCGATTAATTTTAGATATGGCGCCTCTGAATTCTGCACAGTATAGCGCCAACCGACGGACCGCATCCCATCGAGGTTCCGCTCAAACTTGACAGAGCGAAAAGAGTGGAAGAGCTAGAGGCGTTGTTCCTGTGCGTGCGTTCGTCTTGGTCGCAAAAAAAAAAAAGAGGTTGACAAAGGAAGGAAAACAGATCTCGGTGAACTTGAGCGCCTCCGCGTCCTTGAGGCGCTGCTCGTTCTCGAGCAGTGTTTGTCCTACCAGCCATCTCGCGACAGAGATATACAGCTGCCGAGGATATTAGTCTAGTCGAGCGCCGAGCCGTCGGCGACGATGGCAAGAGAAAAGAGGATCTGATCCGAGTACACAGCCACTCCGTTCTCTTCCTGTCCACTACAACAACGAGCGCATTGTGCTGATTTGCTTACGAGTCTGGATTCAAGTGGCCTGGCCGCATGCACTATAACTATCCACCCGAGTCTCTACGGATATCAAGTCTCTGATTCAATTGCAGCCGGCTCGTCGTGGTGTGCTTTTTTTTTTAAAAAAAAATCCCACCGAGGAGCAATCAATTTCCCTTTCGTACTGCTTCCACACTCTATCTGTACTTTTTTTTGGCCTCTTTGCCTCGTTTCCTCATGGCTGCCTTCCCACTTGGTATGGACTTTCGCTTGGAATAGCCGGTTCTCAGTTCAAGAGAGTTCTCGGCTTTCAGCTTTTGTCTCGGAAATGTGCATATCCATATGCCCGTTGTATCCTCCACGACCCCGAGACTAGGGCGGCAAGTTGCTTTGTCATAACGCAGATACCTCACCCGCTCGTGTCTGCTCTGTTTTGTGAGCTCCAAGCCTCAACACACTGTGGATGGCGACGTGCTGACATCATTCATTGCGACTCGGCGTCAATCGTGTCTCACTCCCTCAATGATTTAGAGATCTCTTGGTAATTCCCCAATAGAGTTCTAGATTTCTCGGTCAACCGGTTTCCTCTGCTTGGCTCATCGCGTTCATCTACGGGACATCTCGAATTCATTTATTCAACTCTCCAGCTCCCACCGACGCAAAGGTTTTTTTTTTTCATCTTGTAATCAATACAAGATGAATTTTGCGGGCAGATTCAAGCCCAATTACTATATTTTTCTTCGGCCTCATGTTTGCGTTCTCAATCCGTGTCCAATTGCCTTCGACGCCTTCCCGACCACACGATTCAAAAACACTCAGAAAAATGAACCTCAAGAGCAGGGAAAATAAAGCCTGGTAGCAGACGGTTCGCACCCACTCCCTGGTGCTGCGGCTCTGGTGTGGGACCCTGTTCGGCTCGGGTCCAGGCTATACCGCGTTATCCTGAAACTTGTTTTATTTCCGCCGCTCTTCAGCTCGGCTCAACTCAGTGCTCGATGTCCACCCACAACCTTCATGAATAGATTCTACGGCACCCATAATCAATTGCAATTTACCGATCGCGAGTTGCTGTGATTTCCACGTTCGACTCGGGGCCGGGCTACTCCGCTCTTCGCAGTCCTTTTGTTTTTCGGGCTGTCATCTTCTTGGCGGGCTCCGTTTAGGCGGTCGATTGCATTTTCGATCCGGGGCCGTCTCATAAGTCAACCCACAGAAGCCAGCAAAGGAAAGGCCTGGTAGCGGACGGTTCTGCACCCGCGTTCAATAACCGGGTGGCACATCGGGTGGAATCCCCATTCGACTCGGGGCCAGGCTATAGTACGTGTTCGATTCCTTTTTTCTATCGAACTCAGATTTCATCCCCAATCAAAATCATTCAATATACAGTATAAAGTCCAGAGCAGAGAGAGCCCAAAGGCCTGGCGGCGGACGGTTCCGCACCCACAATTATAATAGCCGGCCTCATTATATCAGTTATGGGATCTCCCGTTCGACACGGGGACAGGCCATGATAATTCAACACTAACTGCATCTCTCTTATTTTTGCTCCTCCTCCAAGTCCCGCGCAACACAGCTTTTAGATCTTGCCCAGACCCTGTGAGAGCCTTCAGAGTCTTCGTATATTTTCTCAATCTTTTATGTCTGCTCTCTTAGGAAAAGTTGAACTACCTGATCTGTCGCTGTCCATGCACTCGTAAGTTGAATTTTCGATTCAAAAACGCTCTCATAAATTCGCCTTGAAAGAAAAAAAGAGAACAAAGCCCGGTGGCGGACGGTCCGTGCCCACTCCCTCTTAATCGGATCTTGAACGCCAATGAGGTGGGATCGCCCGTTCGACTCGAGGTCAGACTATGGACCAGAGTCTATACTCTTTATTTTTTCCGGCTCTTAAATTTGAGTTCAAGCATTGTATAAATCCAACAAACCAGTGACGCTCCTCTTTCACTCAACTCGGCGTTCGACTTGATTTTCTACCTGCAATCTTCTGAATCGCAATCCTTTTATTTTTCGAGCTCTGAGTCTTATCTCCTTTCCCTCTTGGCAACTCCATTTGATCATGAATTGTGCATTTTCAGATCAAAACCACTCACATAACCCCCCTACAAACCAGAGAACCGAAAGGCATGGTAGCGGAGGGTTCTGCACTCACTCCTCTTCATCCTTATAATTGTCAACCAATTGAGGTGTGAGTCTACTCCCCGTTCGACTCGGGGCCAGGCTATACAGGGCGGATAGTCGTTCTTTTTCCTGCTCTGAATTTACAGTAAGCATCGCATAAAAACCACTCACAAATACAGTGTTAACATTAGAATAAGGTCTGGTAGCGCACGATTGTGCACCCACAATCAATAACCGCACCACCTTGCACATCAGCTGTGGGATTCCCCGTTCGACTCGAGCACAGGCTATAAGGTTCAACTGACTGCACTTCCAAGTTCCGCGCAAGACAGCCTTTGAATCACCTGTCAATGTTATGTCTGTGGTCAGAGTCTTCGTATATATATATATATCTTCAACCTCTCACATCTGCGCTCTTGAACTGCCTGAGTTGACCCGAACGCGCGTCACCTGCATTTTTCAATCCAACAAATTCTCCCATAAACCCCTCCTCAAACAAGCGTGAGCAAGCCTGGTAGCGCGGTTGCGCACACACAATCGATACGAACACGGAGTTTTCGTTCTCGTTCGGCTCGGCCCAGGCTATACATCGCAGTGGAGGTTTTCTTATTTTTTTGATCTCTCATCTCTTCTCCCTCTTGGCAGGCTCCATTTGATCATGAATTTGGGCCGGCAAATTGCACTTCCAGCTCAAAAACACTCTCATAAACCGCTTCTCACAAGTCAACTAGAATAAGGTCTGGTAGCAGACGGTTTCTGCACCCACAATCAATAGGCACACCGAGACGGAGACGTTGTGAAATCCCCGTTCGACTCTGGCTCAGGCTATATATTGTTCATTCTTTTTTCCCCTTTCGAACCCAGATTTCATCCACAATCAAATCCACTCCAAGTCATACTTCAAGCCCAGAAAAGAAGGCGTGAGGAAGGGCCTAGCGGCGGACGGTTCCGCGCCTGCCCCTCTTCGTCTCTCTTTTTGGCAACCAGTGAGGCGGAAGTTCTCCGTTCGACTCGGGGTCAGGTTATGGATGAGGCATGAAGTCTTTTTCCTGCTCTGAATTTACGGTAAGCATCACATAAATCCCTCGACGTACCAGAGAGTGGACACCCCTTTTTCACTCCGGCGTTCGACAAGTTCCACCTGCAACCTTCGCAGTCCTGTTATCTTTCGAGTCAGCGCCCTCATCTCCCTCTTGGCAGCTCGATTTGATCATGACTTGAGCTCAAACGCACTCATAAATTAATCCAAAAAACCAGTGAATGGAAAGGCCTGGTAGCACACGGTTGCGCACTCACAATCAATCACGACTTACTGATTGCGAGTTCTTGTGAGATTCCCCGTTCGACTCGGGCCCAGACCGTAGGTAGCACACTCGGCTTTTTATTTTTCCTCTTCCTTCTCCTCTCGCCGTTTTCTCATCCACTTCCATTCTAATTGTATTTATTCCTACCACCACTCACTACGCTACATCTCTTCGCAATATATATGTCTATGTAAGGATACCTGTATCGTGGCAGCGCAAAACCGCGGTTGAAAACACAGTTATGGCTGTACAGCTCGTGGACCAGCCGGCCCGGTGATATTTGATGCCATCGCAGAACTCGGGACCCTGTCGCCCACGCCTAAGCTAAAAGTTAAGTATAATGCATGCTTCTCCTACATGGCCCCGCAACAAGCTTCAAGCTCCCGCATTTCCTTTAGTCTCCCGCGACCAGCGACCGCTCCAAATCGTTGCTCGTGGACCACCCGCCGAGCTCTTCGCCACACGCTACTAGTACCTCCGCCTCAATACATCCAACTCCACCTCCACCTCGTCCGCCTCCGGCCGGTTAGATGTCGTCCTCCCCGCCGAGCGTGTATGCGACTGCGCGCCCGCGTACGAGGTCGGAGCGCCATTTCTCCACGTCTACGCCGCCCTCGTCTACACCCGGCTCCAATAACGGCCATAGCTGGCCTCGCACGCACCCGTCTCGCTTCCGCGCCTAGAGTGGTACGGTCGCTACACAACTCAGCGGGTGCTTGGCGCAAACACGTCCGACTTGTCAATCGCCGCTCCAGTTAGCCTCTCCCTCTCCCAAGCCGGCTGGACGCACTCGCAGGCGGGGGGTCGTGCAAGTCATAGCGCGAGTAGTGGGAGGTAGTGCGAGCGGCAATAAATTGTGTGCCAGCTATACGTCCTTTTTTCCTCCTCCCTCCCCGTCTCAGTTCCATCTCCGTCTCCCTCCCCCCTCCCCTTTCTCCTGCCTCTCGCTTCGTTCGCTGACGCTTTCATATTCGACTTGATAGCGAATAGGTTGACCTCGAAGCACGAATGGTGGCACCAAGGGCTGATCGTCGGACAGGGGGTGGGGTGTATGCAGGGCTCGTTGGGGTGAGTAGATTGTTTCTTCCTTGGACGATTTTTCTCTCTCTCTCTCTCTCTCTTTGTTGCGGCTTCATTTCGACGTATCGCGTCCTGTTCCGTCACTCGGAGTGTGCGCAACACAACGACACGCGCGAGCATCACGATACTGGGATCCGCCCTCGCACATGTGCGCTGTCTCGATGAATGACGCGGGGCGGCCTTTTCTTTTCCCCGCATCCTGCAGGTGAAACCCTGCCATTTCTGGGTTTGCGGATTCCGCGACTACTGGCTGCCCCGTCTCGTCTCCCTCCTTCGTGTCTATCGTGCTCTGGCCTCTCGTCTTCCTCACCGCCTATGGCTGTGCACCGGCTGCCCCATTTTTCATGTTCGTCTGCGACGAAGAGCGGGACGAGAGTTTATCCGCGTCGGGAGGTGGGACTCGAATGATGTGCGCACGCGTGGCCGCAGTGGTTTTGACGAGCGGGATGTTGGGGGATGCTGAATTTTGGCGGTGGGGCCGCCCCAACGAGCGACTTTGTGTTCTCGAGATCGGGCAGAGTGTGGGCTTGGCGCTTTCGGGAGGACGTGTGTGGAGGATGTGGGCATTGCCAGCCGCGGTGGATTGGTCATCCCAGAGGCTGCTGAATTTTGGTGGACGGAGGAGTGCACCGGCGACTTGGGGCTTGAGAGCTTGAAGATGGGCACGGCTTAAGCTTATCCCTTGCGGGAGGGAATCCATGGAGGGAGAGCGTACTCGCACCCGCGGGCATTTGGTACCCGCGGGGCTTTTGGAGGGTTTCTGATTTTGCGGAAGAGTCGGCCACTCGCCGGACTACGCGACATTTGTCAGTCCTACGACGGCTTGGTGCACACGCCGGTGGGACCATTGGTTGTCTGAATCATCGGCCACGGCGGCTGGTTCCTCACTGTGAGCAGGGTCTCACGCGTGGAGGATCTCTCTCCCCGGAGCTCTTAAATGCCCCGGGCGGGTTGATGAGCCTTGCTTCGAGCACAGGCCACACGCACAGGCGCCATTGATGGAGGACGAGCTTGTCCTCGTGCGACCCTCCTCCGCCTCTCGCTCGCGCGAAAGCACTTCAGACTCGCAGAATGACGGGAGCAGCAGGGCGGGGGCGATTTCTCGCGCAGACGAGACGTATATCGCGCAGGCGTACTCGGCGGTCGAGATGCGAACGTTCACTGAGGAGGTGTGTGTGTATTTTTTTCTCTATTCCTATTCGGGCTCGGACTGACCCCACTCCCAGTTACCTCTACGCCCTGCGCCATCGCAGACGAGCTGCCACCGTGGCCTGGGGCAGACCATGACGAGATGGGTCTGGAGAGCATCTCGGACCCGTAGGCGGAGGAGGAGGGAGGGAGGGAGGGATGACGGCGATCGAATGTCTCGTACGGCGTCTCTACCTGGTCGCACGTCGCAGCCTCGACGATCTCCCACATCCACCAACGCCCTAACTCCAATCCGACCACTCACTCCGCATTGACGAGCAGCAGCGGCGCCCGTGGCGAGGAGGTCGATATTCGTTGAAATTGCACTTAGGTAAATAGAAATCACAATCTTGAATATGTAGCGTGTGTTTATGTCTTCAAAAGCGAGCAGCGCGTTGAATGAAATTCGTTGAAGCGAAATTGTGCCGAGTAGACAATGGTCTTGAAAGTTGGAAGGTGGCAATTAACTGCATATGAACAAACTTCCATTCGACGATTTCATAGATATCTACGCATGCTCATAGGTAGACTAAAAAGCAATAAATGGAGCTGTTATAAGAGAGAACGGAGAAGTAAGGAATCAAGATGTATAGGTAATATCCCGGCATTCACGCAGATCTTTCCCCGTGGGAGGGATGACGGCGATCTCTCGTCATCGAATGCCTCGCACGGCGTCTCTACCTAGTCGCACGTCGCAGCCTCGACGTTCCCGCATACCGAGTGCGTAGTGGATGGGTAGAACTCCGTTGATCTCGGAACATCCTAATACGGTTACTGTACTATTTCGGTCAATTCTCCCTGGCTGTGACCTGTGACACACGGATTCGAACTTGGATATTCGTAAATTGGCCAGGTCGGCCGTGACACCCAAAAAAAAATCGAAAATCCCGGGAAGTGTTGCTACTCCCCTCAGGCATTCATAAAAATATAGAATCGATACAAACAAGGTCTAGATAGCACTCTAATAACATTCTGGTGTTGTATGCATAGTGACCGCCAGGATTAATCACATGAAATACATTTTTTGCGCCAATCCTGCCACTCTCGTCGCAATGGGTGGTCTTCCCGACTTTCTAAAGATCTCGGAAGGGCTAGAAAAGCTTTCATCACCCCCTGGAAAATAAAAAAAAGTGATGTAGGCGCGAAAATTGGATTTTGGGGCATTTTTGGTCAATTTTGTGACTTTTTTTGCACATTCTTAAATCCCCTCAGTGACCTGTGACAGGTTCGAAAATTTTCTTAAATTTTGGGCCCTGTGACGCGTGACATACGAATTGAGCGAAATAGTACAGTAACATAGGACGTGCGGCGCACGAACGACAGACATCCGGACAGCCCAGGACCTCGGGCACCGCTCTTCTCTGGCTGCCACGCTCCGGCCAAACTCTGCGACGCGACGCGTACACATACGCCTTGTCACCTCACGCGTTTACGCGTTTTTGGTCGCTCCTCAGAGGCGCGCCCATAGTATTATGCACTATCCTCTGATGTAGACAAAAACAAACAGTCGGTATGCTTTCCAGCGAAGCAAACAACCCGCCTCGTCGAAAATTAAATTGTAAAATCCTCTAAGTAGGTCCATGGATTAGATGTGAAGGATTTTCTGGCTGACAGTGACTGTAACAGCCAAGTTGAGAAATCAACCCAGGCATGTACACTTGCTACGCTTATGGGACCTCAAGTGAAAGGTCACCACTGAAAAAAAAATGTTGGGTGAGCTGAATTTTGTTCTTATACACCGAGTTCAGAATACAACGTTTGGAGTGCCGAAATTTGGCAATCGCCCATGTGACTATTCGACGTTCGAGCATGCTCTGTGAGGTCCCCAGGGTCTCTGCACCGCCAGGACTGAAAATGTCGGAGATTAATCCCAACGGGGTAAGATCCTGATGGGAGTTCTACCACTTCACTCAAGACTGCCGCATACCCACCAACGCCCTAACTCCAATTCGACCACTCACTCTGCATTGACGAGCAGCAGCGGCGCCCGTTGCGAGGGGGTCGCTATCGAATGCCAGTGATTACAATTCATTGAAATTGTACACAAGTAAATAGAAATTGCAATCTTGACTATGCAGCGTTTCTTTATTTCTTCAAAAGCGGGCGGTGCGAATGAAATTCGTTTAAGCAGAAATTGAGCCCAGTAGACGGTGGCAATTAAGTGCGTATGAACAAACTTCCCGGGTCTCAATTGGAGAAAGGACTGCCGATTCGAGGATTTCAAAGATATGTAAGTACACATGCTCATGGGTAGATTAATAAGTTATTAGTAAGAAGCAATAAATGGACATGTTGTAATAGAAAACGGAGAAGTAAAGAATCAAGATGGATGAGCAATTTCCCGGCATTCACGCAGACCCTTCCCCGTGCTCGGCGACGCTTTGGTGCGCGAGGAGGCGACAAAGGCGGCGCTGGCGATGGGAAACGACCATGGCGTGCGCTGCGGACGCAGGAGGTGGTGCGGCGGCTGCGTGCTTCAAGTAGTGAAGGCGATACTCAGTATACTGCTGAAAAGGGTCGCGTGCGCGGGGAAGAGACGAAGGCGGCGTTGGGCGGCGAGAAACGACAGCGTCGCATGCGATTGGTGGTGCGGAGAGGGGCTAGGCGGCGGGACGGTGTCGAGCGTATGGACGTCGTACAGTGTCGCGCACGGTGTAGCACGCATGGAGCGGCTTCCAAGTCGTGGCGCAGATCGCGCGCGCTGCCATCATGCTGCAGATCGTGCGCGCGGGCAGTAAGCGGCGCTGCTAATCGGGCCGCATGTCGTCTTGCGCTCCGGAGTCGATGGTGTGGAGGAGGGCGATGAGCGACGCAAGATATACACGGCAGGGAACGGCGGCAGCGGAAGATCGTCGAGGGTATGGGGATGAGTGTGTGCCCACAACGGCTGTGTAGAAAAGGAGCGCCTGTTGCAAAGGTCAACGAATGAAGGAGAGATGAAAGAGGATTGCATACCTTTTGTGCGAACGTGTGGCGAGGCTGAGACGTGTCGTAGGTATGCCACCGTGACTGAAAAGGAGGAGCCGGTATGAGAGAACGCGGCGTGGATCGCGGTAGGCATTTATTTCGCTCTCGACGACCAAAGAAGATGATGGAATACCTACAAGAGCATTAGCAAAGATCGATGAGCGTACTAACAGGCCACGCACAATGCTCGCGATGTGGGTTCGCAGCGCCCGTAGGCAATCCCAAGCCGTACATGCGGATTTTCGTCTACGCAGAACGGGTGCGGTGAGTCGTCCGCGGATAGCGCGACAAGGGGCGCTGCAGCACCTCGAAGCGACGCTGCGGAAGGGACGTCCACGGCGAGCGCGTGTGGGGACTGGGACGGAGAGAAGCACAAACAATCAGTGCGCAAGAAGATTACACGCGCCAACGCGCGACGCACCTCAATACACCCACTTCGCTCCTCCGCCCTGTTTCTCAGCAGCGCATGATGAGGGCCTGCTTCCAGACAAATACCGAGCCAAGTCCGCGACCTTTGGATAAGGAGGGTGCAATGAGTAGTATATTAAAAATACACGGAGAAGTACGCGCACCTAGAATCATGAAGATATTGGAATACGACTTTCCAAACGAGGCCGGGCTTGATGGGCTTGATCTGTGCTTTGGTGAGGGCAACGTGGCAGGATGGAGGCGTCGACGAAGGAAGAAGATCAGCGCGACTCTACGTCAAGAGCGCGAGTTGTCTTCAGTATGGCGGCAAGGGCTTCGAAGGGCAGCGGGAAGAAAAGGAGGCGGGATGCAGGAGACGGGCGGACGGGTGCATAGCACAGAGAAAGAGACGCGTGGGTAGTAAAGGACGCGACCGAATCGGCAAGAAGGCGGGAGGACTGGTGGGAAAGCCGCTTTCGAGGCATAGCGGCACAGCGGGTCGAGCATCGAGGATGTGAGTCGTGGCTGTCGATATCGCCGCGGCAGCGACGGGCGACGATGCCACGCAGTGCCAAAGAAACACGTCGGGCCGAAGTCGCGGTGGGACGGTTGGACGGGAAGGCGGCAGCGTAGATTGAGAAGGCGGCAGCGTTGAGGGGGTCGAGATTGTCGGGCGGACTCCGTCAGGAGCGGCGGGGCGTGCGATTAAGGAAACCCGGAGCGGCCGAAAACGCCAATTTAAAAAGTGGTATAGGAGGTTGACCGGAGCGTAGGTAGGTAGGTAGAGTTACAAACCCTGAGCCCTGGTTTACGGTAGAACACTTGAAAACCGGCGTTCTATCATTAATATTTGCAAATGAAAAAATGGGCTGTTTTCCTGAGGTTTGGCGCCCTATAATTAGGAAGTGATACATGTGGCCGCATGCTGGCTTTGTCTGCCAGTGAGCTGTCAGTCACCCCTTGTTCTTTCACCTCTACGTCTCCTGCACTGTATACGCAATCCAGTCTACTCAGTCTGTACCAATCGACATGGGCAACCACACTAGCAAAGTTCCCACAGTGAATCAAAACATCTATGGTGCGCTACAAAATTGATAAGCCGACGTGATCCCTTATCTTTCCCAGGTGGGATAGGGGGTAAAGGTGGAATGGGCGGCAATCAGGGTGGTGGCGGGGGTGCTGGGGAGGGACCCAGAATAAACTATGGTAATATCCAGGCTCAACAATTCATTGTGAATAATCAGTATGTCAATTGAACCTCTCCCATGCACTGTGACTCAACAGAAAATTCGCCAGAGGCGATACCAGAGGGGTTCTATCAAGTCTGAAATATGTGGCAGCACGTTATAATGCTGCCAACACACCTGGAAAATGCATGAATGGTACTCGAGTGGATATCATCAAGAACCTTATTGCACAATTGACTAGCACTACAAGTTCAACTCGTGTGGTCATGCTCAGTGGAGCTGCAGGATCTGGCAAATCCACAATTGCAAAGACAGTTGCAACTATCTTGGCTGAGGAGAAAAAGACTCTTGCAGCATCTTTTTTCTTTTCACAGGACTACACAGATCGCAAGGAGCTAAATCACCTTGCTACAACACTTGCCATGCAGCTTGCAGATTATAGTCCTGGCTTTCGGGCTCATCTGATCAAATTACTAGAGGAAGATTCTACTGGCATTTGTGATGCAGAACCACACCTGCAGTTCCAAAAGCTAGTTGTGGAAATTCTTGGGAAGCTACCTCCCTGTTCAAAACCATGGGTCATCTGCCTGGATGCTCTGGATGAATGTGGAAAAGACCGTGGCCAGATTTTCTTGCGGTGGCTGTCAGACAGCATGACTCAGATCCCAGCTCATATCCGGTTCTTTCTGACTGGACGCCCTGATGTTCCTGCATATCTGAAATTTGATAAACTGCTTCCTCTGATGCATAGGGTTGTCCTTGATGAAATTGAACCCATTATAGTTCAGAATGACATTCACCTCTATGTTGAACGGTCACTAGATGGGGCCAACTGGATCACACATGATCCCTGGAAAATTCAGAGCCAGCAGGCAAAAGAAATAACAACTCGTGCAAATGGACTCTTTGTTTTTGCAGCTACAGCTGTTCGTTATGTTCTTGCAGGACTGCCACATATATCCCCCCAAGAATCTGTTAATTACCTCTTGGATGGTGAACCTCTCACTGACCTGCATGATCTATACCTGCGGATCATGAATTATGCCATCCCATCAGCTGTACTAGGGGACCGGCGTGCTCAAGGTTACCATGATCAAGCCATGAAAATTCTGAGTACAATTTTGCACCTTCTGCAACCTTTGGATTGCCAGAGTCTGGCAAACTTGCTTGAACTGGATCAAACAGTTGTTCTGAGGACACTGCTCCCTCTGAGTGCTGTAATCCATGTTTCTGATACTCCAGGGGCAGCAATCAGAATAATACATCTCTCATTCAGAGAGTTTATGACATCTTATGTTCAAGTGACTCGACCTGAAATTCTCTGTGGCACAGATGATCAGCAGCGAGCCCTGGTGTCTGCTCTTATGAAGCTGTTGGACAAGCAACTGAAATTCAATATCTGTCATCTCCCAACTTCATACTTACGAAACATTGATATGCCAGATTTCCAATGGCGACTTGATAACTACATCCCATTGCATCTACGATATGCTGCTCAATTTTGGACAGATCACCTAGTTGAGACAGCCTATGATTCATGCAGTGGCCAAAGAGTGCAGAACTTGCTGTTCAAAGCGTTTCTGTTTTGGCTGGAGGTGTTGAGTTTACTTGGGATTGTAGGATATGGACAACAGGCTCTGGCTAAATTGATAGGTTGGGCAAATGAGGTGTGTCAGGAATGATCTGATGAGATGTTATGAGGACTGAAGATCATTAGAGCACATCCCTTATTGAATTTGTGACTGATGCCAGAAGATTTGTTTCCTGTTTTTGGGATGCAATCAATCAAAGTGCTCCCCATATTTATCTGTCAGCACTGGCATTGGCACCAGAGGACTCAAAAATCTCTGAAAGATTCTCACATGAATTCCCACAAGTAGTATCAATTAAACAAGGGAAGATGAAACAGTGGCCAGGTACAATTGCTGTACTTGAGGGGCACACCAGTAATGTGCTCTCAGTGGCATTCTCACCTGATGGCAAGAGAATTGTGTCTGGCTCTGGCGACAACACTGTGCGCATTTGGGATGCAGAGACTGGAGCTGCACTCAGAGAGCCACTGGAGGGACACACCAATGGGGTGCGCTCAGTGGCATTCTCACCTGATGGCAAGAGAATTGTGTCTGGCTCTGGCGACAAGACTGTGCGCATTTGGGATGCAGAGACTGGAGCTGCACTCAGAGAGCCACTGGAGGGACACACCGATTGGGTGGGCTCAGTGGCATTCTCACCTGATGGCAAGAGAATTGTGTCTGGCTCTGGCAACAAGACTGTGCGCATTTGGGATGCAGAGACTGGAGCTGCACTCAGAGAGCCACTGGAGGGACACACCAATTGGGTGCACTCAGTGGCATTCTCACCTGATGGCAAGAGAATTGTGTCTGGCTCTTGGGACAAGACTGTGCGCATTTGGGATGCAGAGACTGGAGCTGCACTCAGAGAGCCACTGGAGGGACACACCGGTTGGGTGGGCTCAGTGGCATCCTCACCTGATGGCAAGAGAATTGTGTCTGGCTCTGGCGACAACACTGTGCGCATTTGGGATGCAGAGACTGGAGCTGCACTCAGAGAGCCACTGGAGGGACACACCAATGGGGTGCGCTCAGTGGCATTCTCACCTGATGGCAAGAGAATTGTGTCTGGCTCTGACGATAAGACTGTGCGCATTTGGGATGCAGAGACGGGAGCTGCACTCAGAAAGCCACTGGAGGGACACACCAATTGGGTGGGCTCAGTGGCATTCTCACCTGATGGCAAGAGAATTGTGTCTGGCTCTGGCGACAAGACTGTGCGCATTTGGGATGCAGAGACTGGAGCTGCACTCAGAGAGCCACTGGAGGGACACACCGATTGGGTGGGCTCAGTGGCATTCTCACCTGATGGCAAGAGAATTGTGTCTGGCTCTGGCGACAAGACTGTGCGCATTTGGGATGCAGAGACTGGAGCTGCACTCAGAGAGCCACTGGAGGGACACACCAATTGGGTGCACTCAGTGGCATTCTCACCTGATGGCAAGAGAATTGTGTCTGGCTCTTGG
Organism: Mycena capillaripes; assembly: GCA_029204075.1. Taxonomy (NCBI): domain Eukaryota; kingdom Fungi; phylum Basidiomycota; class Agaricomycetes; order Agaricales; family Mycenaceae; genus Mycena; species Mycena capillaripes. The sequence goes on from JARHKZ010000001.1 coordinate 4,028,293, forward strand.
GACAAGACTGTGCGCATTTGGGATGCAGAGACTGGAGCTGCACTCAGAGAGCCACTGGAGGGACACACCGATTGGGTGGGCTCAGTGGCATCCTCACCTGATGGCAAGAGAATTGTGTCTGGCTCTGGCGACAACACTGTGCGCATTTGGGATGCAGAGACTGGAGCTGCACTCAGAGAGCCACTGGAGGGACACACCAATGGGGTGCGCTCAGTGGCATTCTCACCTGATGGCAAGAGAATTGTGTCTGGCTCTGACGATAAGACTGTGCGCATTTGGGATGCAGAGACGGGAGCTGCACTCAGAGAGCCACTGGAGGGACACACCAATTGGGTACGCTCAGTGGCATTCTCACCTGATGGCAAGAGAATTGTGTCTGGCTCTGGCGACAACACTGTGCGCATTTGGGATGCAGAGACTGGAGCTGCACTCAGAGAGCCACTGGAGGGACACACCAATTTGTTCAAATCAATTGCCTTCTCTCCAGGCAGGTCTATTCCCTCTGACTCTGAGGATTGCACAATTTGTCCTGTTGACAGTGTTACTAATAGTCCGCTTCTGCACTGTTCGAGCTCTGCCAGTGGCTGGAGCTTGCTAAATGTGGGTATCTCTTCTATGTATATCTCTAGTATCAACTCATTCTTTATTTCAGTCACTTCATCTGAAGGCCTCTTCTGTACCATTGCATTGGCAAATCCATAATGGTTGGGTCTCCTGTTTCCCCTCAGAACTCCTTCTTTGGCTTCCTATACCCTTAAGGGTTGGACTGTGGTCTCCACACAATACCCTTGTTATTGGCCAACAACAGACCTTGCTCTCATATGACAAGTTTGTATGTGGTGCAGACTGGGCAGAGTGTTATTCCTTGGTAGAAAATCATTGACAAATAATTAAAAGTTTGAATGATGCATCTTAGTTGATTCCTTTCCTTTTCTGCTCAATCCTTTGTCTTATACCCTGGAACTGGTTTCTTAAACCACTAACACTGAGGGCAAAAGGTGCCACATGTGATGAATGCATGTGGTTCCCATATGCGTGTGACAATTGACAAAGGTCTTTGTTAATTTTACATTTTCAGCTTCACAGCTACTAGTTACAATTCAATCAGTTTTGTGCAAATGTAAGATACAATTTTATAATAGTTATGAATAAATTTGGAGGGCAATAAGGGTTTACATAGCTTGGACAAAGATTTTGTTGATGCAAGCTGTAAATCAGCCATGGATATCATCATGCAGCGGCATGAAGGACCTGCTGAAGCCCAAATGACAGGTTGTGCCCCTGTGATGAGTTAGGTTATCATGATGCTTGGTGCTGTGCATCTGCTTGTCTCATCTACTGCAAGTATTATGCTGCTACCTGTCCTGTGCTCTTTCCATGTTCTTTGCAGTGCTGCTCACAGAGATCTAGTGGCACATTAGTTGCACCACCTTTGCTGATATGCTATCACATTTGCACGTTGCTTTTTTTAGCATGCCGTTATGCCTGCACATCACCTTTGTCAAGCTATCCCCCCCCTATCTGGACACTGCCTTTGTTGGCACACTATCATACCTCTGAGTTGCATCTCCATACATCACCTTTGTTGAGCTCCCATACCCCCAACATATTGCCTTTGTCCACACACACAACCACACCTTTGTCGTTGAGGCAGCCTGCCCTTATCTCTATTTTGACCAACTACTCCTTGTTCCAAAGTCAAAAACAAGGGCAATATCAACACTCTACATATTCCCATGTGCTGTTATCCCATTGATGTGCAAGCTTGGAACCTAGTGTGGAAACACACAAAACAACCAAAACCAAACAACAAAACTAATATTGGATGAGATAGATTGAGTCTATCCACAACCAACACCAGAAACAATGCAAGACAGGTGAATTGATACCCTTCCAAGGTAGCTGATGAGTGTCAGTCCCTAGTTTCAGAGCCTTTGAAAGGTTGATGGGAAAGTTGATTGTTCAAGGTGAATGTTGCACTTCATTGAATGTTACACGCAGATCGATGCCGTGGGCTCTGCACGCCTTTACTACCAGAACGTCTGGAGGCACCACGGAACTCCCATTCGTTACATCTCCGACCGGGGCCCGCAGTTCGTCACGGAGTTCACTCGGGAGTTGTTCTGTCTCATCGGGATTCAACCGGCAACCTCCACCGCTTACCACCCGCAGGCCGATGGGCAGACCCAGCGTATTAACCAGGAACTCGACCAATTCATCCGGCTTTTTACAACCTACAAGCAGGACGATTGGGACGAGCTCTTGCCGGCCGCAGAGTTCGCGTACAACAACCACATCCACTCGTTGACGCAGCAAGTTCCGTTCATAAGGGACACCAGTCGGCTCCCTCAGATGGGGTTTGAGCCAAACGGTCTGCGCTCGCGACTGGAGGACGTGAACGACTTCCAAGACCGGATTGCCTCGGGGGTTTCGGAAGCCCAAGCCGCACTTGTCAAGGCCAAAGACGAGTACAAGCGGTACTACGATCACCGCCGAACCCCCGTACCGGAGATTAAGGTCGGAGATTGCATGTGGCTTGACGCGTCGGATATCCATACCACATGCCCATCCCCCGGACTCTCACATCGCCGGCTTGGACCCTTCCGTGTCTCGGAGGTTATCGAACGTGGCGCGTTCAAACTGGATCCTCCCCCACGCCTCTCCCGATTACATCCGGTGTTCCCCGTGGTGAAATTGGAGTTGGCAGAGGATGACCCCATTGGAGGTCGTCCGGGGTACGAGGAACCCCCGCCTGTACTTGCTGACAGAGTGGACAGCGAGTGGGAAGTGGAGGAAGTCCTGGACGCGAAAATGTGCTACCGAAGCCTCTGGTACTTTGTCCAGTTCAAAGGATATGACAACTCGCATGATCAATGGGTAAAACATTCGGACGTCTTCGCCCCTGATGCTATCGCGGAATTCTACCGCAAGTACCCTGGGAAGCCTCGAGCCATCGCCGCTGCCACTTTCGACGCCCTTCCGTTCCAGGACCCCGCCACATCCTCCGCCCACATCCGAGCTATGCATCAAGGCGCCGCGTTCCAAGGGGGGGGGGTGATGTCAGAGGAACCCCCGTTTCCAACCCCCGATCCTCCGATCCAACCTCCGGTCGGACCTCCGCTATCCTCCGACGATCCCCCCTGCCAAGCCAAACCCCATCTGAACGAATCCCCGCACTCCGCATGGCACTCCGCATGTGATCGTGCTCAGGATCACTGCCGTTCACTACGCCATCAACGGACCATGTGCAACCCGTAGTTAGCCCTAGCTGGTATATAGGCATGCACCTGGCTGGGGAATCCTTAGACTTTCTCCTCTTCAGATCCCCCCTGCCAGGTGCGCTTCTTCCTGTAGTAGTGTACTTCAATTGACTTTGGATCCCCCCTGCCAGGACTCTTGAGATACCTCGGGCCGCCAGGGTTGCCCTTACAGCAGTGGAGTGTAACCGTTTCATTCTCAAGGCACGAACACTTGTTGAAGGACAGGGCAGAGAATTACTCTGTAGAGGTTATTTAGAGATGCATTATGGCAGAAAGAAAGGAGCGGGAAACGCACTCTTGTTGAAAGCTCCATTCAGCGCTCGGGTTCCTTAAAAAAAGACAGGCAGGGAACATTGGACAGAGTATTTGACCCACATAGGCATACATAGTGGTCATAGCAATGTTTGCTATGGCTGCTATGGCCTCTATGGTGTCTATGGGTGTCTATGTGGCAGCAAGTATATGCCTTTCTTGTTGGATTATTGGATTATGTCAGAATCAACAAATTCGTTGGATTCCCACACAATCTCCGTCGGATTGATGTAACTCGTGGAAAGTTTGTTGGATTCCTGAAATTCTGCATCAAGTTCGTTGGATACAAGTTCGTGGGATGATGTCACTCGCATGGCTGCCGAAGAATGGTGCATCACAACTCGCGCAGGGCTGCCGAGAACTGGCACATCACAAACGAAACATAATTTTCTTTCTTCCGGCTACTCACACCCTTCGCGCACGTCTCCATTGTCGTGCTCATTCAACAGCGCATTTTTGGTGGTATGTGACTTTTCACGCACCACCTTCCTTTCAATAATCCTCCTTGAACACTGAAAGAACCGTAGTGGGTCAATGGCACAGCAATGGCTGTGGACCTACCCACCATCACACGGCGACGACAACACCATTTTCAGCAGCTGGATTGAGAGCATGGCTGAGCAGGACAGGTATGTGGCTTGCGCATGACCGCATAGATGATGTGCTCGCTCCAGTCTTCCTTCACATTCAACTGTAATTTTCCAACTCCTGCAACCTTATTTCCTGTCTCCGAACCCATATGCTCCACCGGTGAACATCAGATTCAATATTTTACTTATCAGTTCCATCATTCGTGAGTAATGTGTAGTTGCAGTAAATTTTCACTGATGAATGGTCCGTACATTCAAGGGATTTTGCATCCAATGGCAGTGTGTGAGTTGTCTAGCTCCATACAGTCTCTTGATCTTGAGAAATTTGTAGCATGTCAAATGAAGTTGACCCATCTAGCTCGTATTTTTCTTCTCGTCTACCCTCCAGTGTGAGTAATTTTAGTTTTTGCGATCTGGATAATAGATAAGCAGCTGCCACACAATATCCGCAAACTCACAATTCTTTTAGCCCTGTGAGAGATATGGAGTCAGATTATTCACACTTCCCATCCGCTCCAGCTTCGAGTGGGAGTGATTGGGAATTTCACGTAGCTATTTCGAATGCCAGCGATTTCGCGTTTGGAGAATTTAGGTGAGCAATCTGTACCAATATCAATTCAAAACTCATAGATTATCATATCTATAGTAATTTTGAATCGAATATTTCACGCCCTCCATCTGTTGCTATCTCGTGTGGCACGCTGGCAAGCGCTTCGTCCTTTCGGGATGTTGAGCAAGCTCTCAGCACTTTACATGGATCATTTGAGAATGGTGAGGTGGTAACGGCGAGCAGACAGGTACGTCAGCTTCAATTTCAGGGTTTTTGTCATTCACCGAGCTTCGCAGCGTGAGACTGAAATAGATTCCACAACATCTTCTTCAGTAGCCAAAACGTCTGCAACAATTGTGGCAGCGGCTACCAGTGAGCATGTGTGCCAGCTGCTGTTCATAGCTTTGCACACATTCATTTTCTTCTATAATCGACCTTCTCAGGAGACGCACATGTTTGCCGCCACGGAGGATCGAAAACACACCGCTGGGATCACATCAACTTTAAAACCGGACGCTGCGGCTGCGTCCTTGGGAAAACGTAAGAAGGACTCAGCGACCGCTGAATCGCAATCTTCGAGGGCCAAACGACCAAAGAAGGATCCACTTAGTACGTGGAGTGTGGAGAGAGTCAACAGAGACGACACCACGGTCCTCACTGGGCAGGAGTTTGCCACTCTCTACCCAGACGAGTTCAGGGAGATATATCCACAGGAGGTAAAGCACATCTAAGCACTTAGAATAGTTAATTGTTCATAGAATATCACCCGGTTCATATTATCTCAGTGCTTCCAATAATTACGAAGGCAATCTTTGGCTTTTTCCTGATGGTGGATGTTCTGACACATCCCAAGGACATCAAAGGAGCCTCTCCTCATGTTATGGTACCTGTAATGGCCAAAAGAAATGTACCACCAAAGCAGACTGTGCCGCCAAAACACCTGATATTCTGATAATTTGCTTTTAATCAAGTTCTTTTGCAGTCTTTAATTCATCTATTGGTATGTAATATTCACTACTAATGTTAAAAGTCTTCTTGTGCCCAAGAAATAGTGTTAGATGGCAGCATTGAAGCAAGTGGGTGGATTTCGGCTGTGATCTGATTAATCAGCTAACAATCACCTAATCAGGGGCTGCCCATACCTATGATGGGCACTTGAAAACATGACAGCCATGTGTATCTTGTGTTGTGGAACTTCCATTCCTGAAGTATCCCTCAAATCAGTATCGTCGGACCTTGTACAGCTCCAGACAATCAAAGACAACAATTTTTATATCACATCTGATACTCATCGGAATTGAAGGGGAATAGTGAGAGGAGGTTACTGATTTTTTTTGAGCAGATTCTGTCGAGGTGTTGTTGAGATAATGCCTGTTTTGTCATCTGAAGGGTCAAAATTTTGGCTGAGCACCTAAAATCGAGAGTAAAATTATCAAAATATTAATTTGAGCTCTTTTCGACTATCTGAGCATGATTCTGGCAAAAAGAAATATTTTCAACAAGTGATTATGCCACAAAGCCGTGGGAAAGTGAAGTGTTACCATCACAGTGTCACACATTGATTATCACAATCCTCAAATCCAAACCAATCATTGGTGGATCAGAGACACAAAAAATTAGAAAAGCGAAGGCCTGAGTGGACAGAGAAATTTGAGGCATTTCATAGAGCCTTAGAATGTGTCTCTTAACCTCCGGATCCCCAAAGATGCCAACAGAGGTACACAAAATTTCGTTCAGATGGCCCAAAAAATTGGCCGCACCCTTTTTCTCCATGAAAAATTCCGAAAAAATCGGTTTTGAGCATATTTGAGGGTGCTGAATCTGAATATCATACCGGCTAAGCTCAGAAAATAGCCGTTCAGCCCGTGGTTTGATTTGTTGCCTTTGATTGTCCAGAGCTGTAGCCCTTGTGTATAGCTTTCAAATGATACCCCACTTCAAAGAGACCATGAAAAGAGACTGACAGGAATTAGATTTGACCATCCCCATCAGTGTCTGCTATGGTTCTGAGATTGCTGATCACAAGACACAGCAGCTATTAACCCTGTGAACTCATGTCTGACATAGCCATTGAATAGAAAGAACTTGAATGGCAGTCCCAATGTTACCTGCAGCTATGCTTGGCATGCTTTCCTCAATGATCCACACCCAGAACACTCGATACATTGGAGACCACTTGATCTGATGTTGGAAATGGCAGATCCCAGTGATACAACTTATATGTTTAGTTGAGCTACACCTTCTCCTACATGTTTCAGAGCGAGCACCTGCCAGAGACACTCCTGATTCCTCAGGAACACCATCTGATTACAAAGGTGATACTGACCTCTTACAGGAAGCCAGTTGATACTGCTGATACCTTGTGTATTAAGTAGGGCATCAAACCGTCCATAAATTTTACAGAGTTACGGGCCGTAAAGACAGTTACGGACCGTATCATAACAGAGTTGTTGCTTCACTCATACAATATGGTTACGCTACGGCTTGAAGCGTAAACGCTCCCCTGTAACCGTCTGTTTACGCGTAAATGACTTCGACCATGCCGGCGATGCCAATACCTTTTTTTCATCTGATGGCCATTGTGTATCACATTGCCGAGCTCTTTTGGGATCCGCCAACACGCCGCTTCACCCAAATTCAATTGGGTTAGCCACCTTGACATGTTTCACTTCAGGTAAACAATTGAACTGCGCTTCTGAGACCGACATTGAGCTCTCATCAAGGTACTCAATCTTGATTTTGGGTGGTAGTGCTCAGAGAATCAGGTTCAGTTATATCCTACTGATCTCCTGCATGCTCAATCAATCCTGTAGGGCCCTTGGAGGTGTTGCAATCAAGTGTGTGAAAAATCTTGAAAAATCCCGTAAATTACGCGTAAACAGACATTATGTACGTAACTGTCTTGTTTGGCCTTTTGTTTCTAGCCGTTACGCATGGGAAGGGCGTAACATCCCAGATATACGGCGTAAAAATTATGCCGTATGCGTAATACTGACGGTTTGATGCCCTATTATTAAGGAGATCCCTTGTATCAGTATGCATATGTTTGCCATCACCCCAATTCGGGTTTTCTTTCTCAACCACGTTTCCTGCATGCAAATTTGGGCCTTCAATCACAATTTAGCTTCAGCTGACTCCATGCCACTCCATTCCGAGCAGTTACGTGGCCTACTTTTGCGCATTCAAGATCCACTCAAAAGGGAGGACTGCCATCAGAATCTTCTTATGCTCCTTCCCCCATCATCGTCTGCAATTTCTCTCACTTTGAGGTGTATTTTGACACCAGAGTCACACATCCTCCTCGATCTTGCAAGTATCAAGGCTCAGGCCTCCCTTTCGTGACTGCGATCAACACGAATCAAGTGTTTCTCATGCGAAGAAGATCTATGGGGATCGAGATCAAGCTCGAGAACCTCTTGGAACAATCACAAACTGTAATCCTTCTCGCAACTCGAACGCAACAGATTCTTAAAAACAGTGAAAGACTTTCAAGGCCGTAGGGGTTCAGAAAAACTTTGCTCAAGCATTCCAAGATCCATGCTCAGCGCTGGTGTTTCTCTGATCAACTACATTCGGGTGCTTCCATCTCTTCCTATAGCCTCTATTGTTTCTTTGATTATGTTTCCTATGCATCAACACCGTCAAAAGAACATAAACCAGATTCAGAACACTCCAGTGGGCTATGGAAGCAATGGTGACCCACTTTCAGTTGGAATTCCTTCCCTCAATTTTTTCAAGAGTGTTCAACAGACCCCAGACATGCAAATGCTTAATCACGGCTACAGATCTCGGAGATGCAAATGTTTCATCCTGGCTTCCAATTCGGTGAGTTCGAATCTTTCCCAGACTGTGTTTGCATATATTCAAGGCGTGTGTAAGGGGAACCCCCGATCGGCGCCGGATCGGTCCCCGACCCAGCAGTACTACCACCCCGACCCGGCCGCCGGTCGGCCGCCGGCTCGTCGATACGACCACTGACCGCCGGACTTCCGGATGGCATTCTGCTTGTGACCAAGCCCGGGACATTTGCCGATCACTCCGATCACATGATCCTAGTCAGTAGCTAATTATACTCACGGCCGGCGTGGGAATCCTTAGAGTTTCTTCTCTTTGGATCCCCCACGCCAGGTGCGCTTCCTTGTATATTTAGCTACTTTCAATTAACCTTTGGATCCCCCACGCCAGTCCCTGAGTACCTCGGGCCTTCGTGGTTGCCCTTACAGCGTGCCCATCTTACCAAAGGGTCCGTAAATATAGGGCGATGATTATATGAGATATAGCCTGTCCAAACCAGGTATGTTCTGCTGCGAATTCAACAGTTTCCTGATCAATTGTCCAGTCTTGATACTCGATTGCGAGCAGTCCAATTTATACTTCTCCACTGATAAGTATTGCTCTCTTGCTTCCAGCTTTGGCATCGCTTTTGGTTAAGCATTTCTCTCGCAATGCAGGCGGTGGTGACCTCGCTCCTCACCTTTGATGCTTTTTTCCTGTCTCTCCGGCTGTACCGCTGAACCAACCGTCAGGCCCAGGAGCCCTGAGTGAAAACGGGACCACTTTGCCAACAACCTCATGGTATTTACGTGCTCTGTTGACTCCATTGTGCCTCAGCTAATTTTTATCTCACACAAGGATATTCCTTCCGGCGTCTGTTTTCTATATCAATTGTTCCCTTTCAATAAAGGTAAGTTCTGAACCAACCCTTGTGTTCTCCATCTGATAAAAACCCGACCAATTGTACATCAGTATATTGCGATTTGGTGTCTGTCTTCCTGAGTCAACAAGTTAGAAGCATCATTCATTATTCTTTGCATCGACGTCGGTGCTCAGTCAAATTACTCAAATCCTGCTTATCAATGGAATGTTGCAAGCCAGAAGGAACCCAAAGTCAAGCCAAGGTAATGCCTGAGTATAGAAGAGGTAGAATCTACTGTACAGGGATTCTACCATAGGTCTTTATATCATAAATTATAGGGTCCTGAGCATAATATTAGGAGCAGGAGTCAAAAGGGGTAAGTATCTGATTACCAGGCCGATCTGTCAAGTATCGAGTTCCCACTAGGAGAGTCTTGATACTCCTAGTAGAATTTTCACCATCAGGATTAATGAAAAGCAAAAAATGAAATTTGAGGGATGAGTTATCTGTAACCCCTCCTTGTCCTGGTTTCAGCTCTCCATTCTCCAGGTTATAATAACCCATTGGTGCACCATATAACTGGTAGCTGATATTCTGCATGTAGTTGATTATATGTGTGAGTGGTAGTGGATAACCACTAGTCACGAAAAGCAATCCATGACATTTGGTGTTTTGCAAACAAAATCCATGATTGTAAAGTCCTGCAACTGAACTTCTGATCATCTCCAGAAATTGCCTAGAACTATATTGCAGAAAGCCCATTTCCAAAGTCCATGTATCCATATGTTCCAACTACATATGATTTTCCTGCTTTTGGTTCTTTTCTCCTCAAACCACAACTAGTGTTAATCTTTCAAATTCAGAATTTTGTCTCTTTTCTAACTCTCACTCCAACACCTGGAATTCAAAACCACAGTCTGACTCTGCTGCCCAACAGCTTCAGTTAAAAATCCCATATAAAGTCTATGCATAGTTTATTTTTCAACAAGCTCTCCAAACCATTCTGGTGCTCTCCGTTTGAGTTCAAGTTCAATTGTCTCAGGAGAAATTGCCACTGCCAGCCAGCCATACCCATGATCAGAATCTTGTGGTATTTTTTTTCAATATCCCATATGTAGCATTCAATTACTGTATTTTTACGTTCAAATCGACATGGGGTGTGACACGTGACCAGTTCAACCGATTCGACATTTCGACACCAGCAAAAAATTTCGATTTTTGGGCCAAAAATTTACCTTTTTGTGTTTTCCGGGCAAATTTGGACCCCATGTCATGCTTGGGATTTTCGACAAAGGGCTGCGCGATGCGTGACCCCTACCGAAATTCGATACTGACAGGGGGGTGCGTGATGCGTGACTGTCAATTTGAACGTAAAAATACAGTATGTGCCCATTTGGTTCTTCATCATCCCTACTTGTACAACCAATGAGGTGAAGGTGGGAGACCCCATTCAACTTGGGGTCAGGCAGTAATGCAGATACAACTTTTTTTCTCTCTCTCATTCTCGCTCAACACAGTGTTTGATTTCCACCCATAACCTCCATGCTTAGAATTCTGTTGTATGTTACAACCTCTCCTCCATTGCATCACCTAGAAATTGTCACTCACAATAATTTGTTACCTAATAGTGTTCAACTTAAAAATGCTCTAATAAATCATCAGCCCATTGCGGCCAAGAAAGCAAGCCTGGTAGCAGATGGTTCTGCACTCCCTTATGACAGGTAAAGTGTTTACAGTGCAGTTGATATCTAAAGACGCTACCAAGGAATGGTTGGTGAAGTGGTGGTGCAGCAACAAGTTCAACAGTGTGGGTTCATCACCAGCCCAGGTTGCCATACATGATCTGTGTGACAAGCTATGGGTTGATACAAGTGCTCAGAGGCAAACTCAGGTATAGTTCTGCAATGTGACTGAGAATTTTGCGACTGAAATAGCTTAAGCTCGGTAAATGGACCATGCATGGGAAACATCTAGGGAAGATCTGGTTTTCAAATTCCGTGAAGCGCCCTATACCAAAGAAATAACATCGGTGGTGCAACCCCATTTGAATGTACTGCAACAGCTCAATTTGGACAACAATGTGTCGCATCCTGCTGTCCCAGTACTGAGATTCTTGATGGCGCAAAGGAAGGCCAAACACAGTATAGGTGCTGAGATGCTTTGTAATAGCGGTGTTCCGTTCACCGGGAAGCTGCAGAGCATTTACTGCACCTGTGTATACAACTGACAGGACGTGATCTTAGAGATTGCCTAGAAGTATCAGAAAGCGGCCAGCATGCCGCTTTACTGACGTTGATCACAAATGCTTGGACTATTTTGAAGAAAGACTCTGTGAAACTTCATTTAAAGCAGGTCAAGCTGGAAATCTTTAATCAACAGTAGGGTTTAAATGTTCCACCAAGACGGTTGGAATCCGGAAATCCGCCCATTGACCTCCCTATTCATTGAAATCCTGAAAGTGACTCGGAACTTCTGGTGAGTGAACAGTTCTTGAGTTGATTTTTCATTAATTTGGTGGTTCTACAGGGTTGCATTATAATCAGCAAAATCCAGATAGGGACTTGAAAATGCTGGATACTTACTGACTCGCGACTGAAGCGAAGACCGAGACAGTCAGCAAAATAGCAAAATCCAGATAAGGACTTGGAAATGCCGGATACATACTGACTCGCGACTGAAGCGAAGATTGAGACAGCTACAGAAACTCCGAAAACACTGACTCAACCACCAAATTGAGTATAAGTACAATGTGTGAAGTGCAAAATAAGACATAAATAGCCCAGCGATTGTAGTACATGGTGCCTTGCAGTTTGATTTCACTCCAGTTGGTTTTTCTGCCTTGTCAGCAGCACCTCTACCTTTCTCATGAATGTGCATTGATTTGGATCTTATTTTTGCTCTGGTCCTCATTCCTCACAATGAGGGAGTTGCATACATTGATATTAGTTGAAAGCCCCGCTTTGGATGTGCGCAGGCCAAATAAATCAAGTGAATCAATAAGCGACAATTTGGTGGGTTGTGTGGTTCAACTTTGTCTCGAGATTACCCCCTCAACCCTTACATATGGGATCAAATCATCCGAGTCAGTGTTATGGATGAACAATGGATACATGGTAGATCAGCCCAAGTTATATCCACTGGAAGACTCAGTATACCGGGCCCAAACCAACCAGCAATAGTTATTCCCTAGTTTGTAGGCGACAAAATTTTGGGGTCGGGCTTTTTGCATTCAAACGATGTATTCTAACCCCCAAACGTCACGCCACTTTGATTCAGGGCCTAGGGAACCTCGGTTGAAAAGTTATACGCTGCGCGCCGATGCCGCGTCAATGACACAGGCGTGCGCGTCACTGCCGCGGCAGCTTGCGTCAGTCCGCACCGTCCCGCGTCATTTTTGACAGACCCAGATCAGAGTGGCTATGAGGCATAGTGCTCTTTTTTATCTTTTGTTCAATACAAGCTGAGGTTCACAGGCAGATTAAGCATAATTACTGATTTTCTTTTTTTCAACCTCATGTTTGCACTCATGCCATGTTCAATTGCCTTCGACCCCTTCCAGACCATACAATTCAAAAACATTCAGCCAAATAAACCTCAAAAATAGGGCAAAAAAAGCCTGGTAGCAGACAGTTTGCGCCTACTCCCTCATGCTGCACCTCTGTTAAATAATACACTATAACCTGAAGGTGGGATCCTCGTTCAACTCGGGCCCAGGCCATAAATTTTCTCTCTACCTACCTTTTTTTTGTTCCCTTTCCTCCAAGTTCCGTCCAACACAGCATTTGAATCTCGCCCGTCAATGTTAGTCCTCAGAGTCTTCATATATCTTTTCAACCTCTCATGTCTGTGGTCTTAGGACAAGTGGAACTGCCTCATCTGAGTTGAACGTGGCCTTCACCTGCAATTTCAACCCGAAAACCTCTCATAATCAACTCACCAAAGTGAACAATGGAAAGTCTGGCAGCAGACGGTTTCGCACCCACAATCAATTGCAATTTACCGATCGTGAGTTGTGAGGTCCCTGTTTGACTGGGGGCCAGGCCGTACAAGCATTAGCTGCATCTTTTTTATTTATTTTCTTTCCTCTTCCCTTGAAGTTCCACGCAATGCACCTTTGAATTTCGCCCGCAATTGAGACTTTTTACTGGTGCCCAGTAGTTCCCGTCTGCGCTCTTAGGACAAATTGAGAGCCTGACACGCCGGCCACCGCCTGCAATTTCAACCCCAAAACGCACTCATGCATCTCCTCACAAAACAAGCGTGATCAAGCCCACAGTCAATAGACACGGCGAATTGTCGTTGTGAGATCCCCCGTTCGACTCGGGCAGGCTATGGCTCAGGCTTCTGTACGCCTTAATTTTTCCTGCCCAGAGTCTGAATTTAATTATAGGATCACATAAATCCCCAACAAACCAGAGAACGGAAAGGCCTGGTAGCAGACGGTTCCGCACTCACAATCAATAATATGACGGAATTATAGTTGTGAGACCCCCGTTCGACTCGGGCACAGGCCATTGTCGAACTCTTTTCGCCAGTCTCCCATCATCTTTTTACCATCCGCCCACCTGCCGTCGTCTCCTTCACTTCCATTTCAATTGTATTTATTCCACTCGCTACGTTACGCTACATCCCATCCTTCGCAATACATATGTATCCATATCCTAATCCTTCCGATTACACCGAGAAAATAATAGACTAAACTAACTAAGTAACTATGAGACACGATAATAGCGAGAGAAAAGATAGATATGTAGACGATGGGAAGGGGGGGGAAAAAAGAGAGGTGGGTGGGTTTATAGTGGGTGGGTCATAAGGGTCGTTACGTTGTTCTGTATGCTGTACATTCGAGCCCGGCGCGAGTGGGAGATTGAGGTGGAAGCGAGTGGAGTCAATCGAGAGAGCGGGTGGGTGAGAGGAAGGATCACCGCTTCCTCTTCCCGCCCCCTTGCTCCCCCTCCCTCTCCTCCCTCTCTTGGAGACCGCCATACGCCCGCGGATAACCATACGGCGTCGGCGTCGCCTCCCGCTCATACACCTCCGGTATTGGAGTCGCCGGCTCCTCCTCGTCATAGGTGGGAGGTAACCCCCAAGCGGTACGGGCGTCGCGAGTCCGTCATCCTCATCCTCTCCGTCCTCGCCAGCGATGAAAGTCGCGTTGTCATCCTCCTCATCGTCGACCCACGCCTCCTCATCCTCACCCCCTCCCGCATCTCCTCCTCCGCAAGCGAGCGCCAGCGGTGGGAGCGACACCACGATCGGCTTCACCGCCGACACCGCGGAGGGCGAGAAGAGTCCCTTGACGGGTGAGCGTCGCTTCCCTCGGGGTGAGGACTTCGACAGCTTAGGGGAGGGATACGCGGGAGGCGAGCGTCTTGTCGGCGCCGGGGAGGGTGAGGGGGAGGACTTGGTGGGGGGCGAGGAGTATGAGCGGGAGATCGGTGGGGGCACTGGCGCTGGCGCCGGCGCGGACGCGGGCACTGATGGGGAGGACACCGACCTCACCAGCCCCGGCGGCGCTCGCGCGAGCGTGGAATCGTACGGCATCGGCGTCGCGGGAACGGAGCCGTAATACTTTTGCGGCGAAACGAGCGTATGGGCATGACCGCGGATGCCGACGAGGCGAGGTGGGCGTTGGTGAGGACCGCGAAGGCGGCGGGCGTGGACGTGGGTGGGACCGACACGGGTTGCGCTTGTACTTGGTGTAGGTGGGGCGGCGAGATAGAGATGTGTGGCATGCAGATGTGCGGCTGGACAGCGGGCGAGCGGGGCGGCGGCGGCGGGGAGGCGGGGCACGACGACTGCGCATCGTGTCAGTAAAAAGAAATTTGGGGTGCAAAAAGTTGGCGGGGAATTGCCAATTGGAAATGGGCGGGAATGACGCACATTATACCGCCGACGGACAGACCGCATCCCATCGAGGTCGCTCCACTCAAACTTGACTGAGCGGAAAGAATGGCAGAGCAAAAGACGTTGTTCCTGTTCGCCCGTTAGTCGTCGAAGAAGAGGCAAAAAAAAAAGAGGGTGGCAAACGGACCTCGGTGAACTTGAGCGCCTCTGCGTCCTCGATGCACTGGTCGTTCTCGAGTTTCAGCAGGCGCTAGGTGGCGCAGTGTACTCGCCATTTCTTTCTTTCTTCTTTCCCTTGTATTCTTCTATTTACTCCCTATACTCTTCGTTTCTCTTCTCTCGAACGGAAAACTGAAACAGGCGTGGGTCTCCATAGACGAGACGCGTGGGATGCGGGACAGGACGGTGGGCGAGCGCGGCATCCAGCCGAGGTCAAGGTTGTGACGGCATGGCATTGATGATCTCGACAACTCCCGCTGCGTCACACATCTTCAACCACGACTTGACAAGTCACTCCAGGCCATACCGTACGCTTGCAAACCCCTTCAAATCCTCGCCTCAGCTTCAAAGCCCCGACCATTCCTGACCCAAAACATACCTCTGTTGCCGTCAAAATCACTTTCCCCGTTCTAAAAGACTAAAACACCTCTTACACGACCTGCGTCGTCTAGAATTCCAGCTGAATGAGGACCCCCTCGGCTTCTTTGGGTCTTTATTAGTGATCCTAACTCATGGTCTTTGGGACAAAATCAATATTGCGCATGATCGGAAGCTTGCGATTCCCTGGGAAAAAAACTAACAGGGTCGCATTGCGCTGGTCTCTATAGATCTAAGCATTCGGTACCTCGCTGGCATACTATCACTACAAGAAGTGAATGCCACTGCTGCTCCGAAAATCCGGTAGCACAAGGCTTTTCACCCCTGCTTGCATAGACGATGACCTGGGCACGAATCTGCCTCGGTCACCCGTTTTGGCGGACAGGGCAACGGCTCACTGCGAACGCTACGTCGAGGCCATGCTCTGGTCATTGACCCGAATCTGCCTCAACACGGATCTCGCTGAGTCGATCAAGGCCGACAAGAAAAAAGTCGACAGGGCTCGAAAAACGCATTCCCCTCATCCGCTCATGCTCCTACATCGCTTTGTTTCGATTCACTCGTGGGGTCGAACGACGCTATTTTATTCGCATAACAATTCGACTCGGGCTCACGCTATAAACGAACAGGGTTGGACCTCCTTTTCTTTCCGCTTCTGGGCAACTCATCAGTGCTCACACAGCGTTCAAAATCATAATATTTTTCCAACAACTTCTCATCCCCGGCTGGAGTACCAGTTCAACTGCCACTCCCGTTTTCCATGTCTTGAATCGAAACACTCGCACAAATCAACCCACAAAACGACACAAGGAAAGCCTGGTGGCGGACGGTCCGCGCCACTTTCTCTTTAGGTCTTGCTTGAAACAATACAGGGTGGGAGACCCCCGTTCGACTCGGGCCCAGGCTATGCAGTTGTAAAAGATGCCACTTTTTATTTTCGCTCAACTCACGGTTCTGTTGCTTCTTGCAGCCCTAATAATCAGAATCCTAGTATATCCTCATCCTCTTTTCCAACTCCTGCAACTGAACGGTCAGAGACAATGGCCGTCCTTTAATTGACATTTTCAACTGAAAAACGCTCACATAATTAACTTATAGAACAGAGAAAGAAAGCCTGGTGGCGCACGGCCCGCACCCACTCCTCATTGTCGATCAGCCAACAAGTTATAAGATATGCGTGGGACCCCCGTTCGATTCGGGACCAGGCTACTATTATCTCGGTATCCATGCCCTCTTTTTTCTCATTACTCCGAATTCAAGACTCAAATGTCTACTTATTCTTGAAGCGTAGAACAGACAGTGCAAAGTAAGCCTGGTAGCAGAAGAGCTGACCCCACAATTAGTATCCACACCATGCCGAGTTACCTTGGTTGTGGGATCCCCCGTTCGACTCGGGGTCAGGTTATGCACTGTTGAGTCGTTTCTTTTGCTAATTATTTTGCCTGTCTGTCTTACTTTAATTTTAGCGTTGAACTTGCCCACCATCGAGCTTGCCAACACAGTTCTGGTATCTATTTTGTTTCGATCTAGGCCCAAGCTAAATTAGGTCAGACACAGCGGCTGTCCATGTAAGTTGCATTTTCGACTTAAAAAACTCGTGCGAATCAACCCACGAAAGACCGGAATGAAAGCCTGGTAGCACATAATACTCAGGATAATAAATTTTCTTGGTGCGGTCCCATTTCGGAACATGCCGAGCTGTGGCATATAGTACACCAGCGGTAAATCCCAGAAAATACCGAACAAAAGCAACAGAGAAGCATTCGCTTTCGTGAGGACAGCCGTCCATTACGAAGCCACGGACTCACATACCCCGACTTCAACGATTGCAATTATATTGTTTGCGCATCCCCCATCAGCATCCAAACCATAATGTAGAGCCACGGAACAACTCCTACACGCTCCCATTTCAATGCATAACTCGCGATGACACGTTTAGTCCAAAGTAAAATACCTAATCTGTAGTACATTAAATTTTCAAGCCATCTCGACGCCGCCACTCGGCTGAACTGGCGCTAAAGGCCGAGATAACGGCGGTCGATCCATAAGCTCAATGTCTGAGCGTAGAAAGGTTCGTCAGAATATTTGGAGGGGAGCCACCCACGAGTCGTACGTACCCATGGCCGCATCGCTGTCCAGCTCTGGGGCGGTAGCTCCCAGATACGGCGCGAACCGGAGATTGGTCGACAAAGTCGTGCTCTGCGTTCGTCGCCCAGACATGTGCGCCAGCGCCGGATCGCGCAGATTGAGCATGAGCCGGGATATCATGATCGAGGATGTGCTGTCGAGATGCGAGTCAGTCGACTCGAATGTAATGCGCCGGAGGATGGACACATGGACACACATGGACACAAATGTACCAGTGAATCCGCGCGTATAGGGCTTCATAGCATCAAATCAGCGTAGGAATGAACACGGAGCAGGAAAACATACGGTGCCGAGCTTAGAGGCATGGATCAGCAAGACAAGCATGGACCACAGGGTAGGTGAACTCACAATACACGTTAAAATGTTGGATAGATTTGTTATGACCATTACACTGGGTTGGAATTAGACTTGAAGTGGTACGGCGACAGAATCGCGCACCCAAAGTATACAGAGCCTGAAAACAGCATGCATCAGAAGGGAAAGCGGGAGTCGAGATGCGCTTACCATCGCGTAGTAATACAGTGAGAAGACTCGTGCCATTTGGGCGGTGTCGGCTGAATACTTTATACAGTGTGAGGAAGAAAATCATGCAGTCGAAAACGGCAACTCCAGCCCATGCCGTAGCCAGGCTGAGCCCTCTGAGAGATTCAAAGTTGACCTCAATTGGTGAAATCCTAGTATGAACTCACTGCTCCCGAGAAATTGGGTAGTTGCATCCGAAATACAAGGGTAGGTTGGTGCTCTTGTCGACGGCTTTTCCGGAGAGGACCGACCACTAGTGGATGCGTGAGTGTGACGTTGACGATCAGGAAGGCAGCGCACAATTCCGACAGCAACAACTCCAACGGTGAAGGTAATCAGCAGGGCCAATATGCGTTTGCTGCGCTCGTAGAGGGCATATGTCCGCAGCATGAGCATTGCTATATCTGACTGAGGATCCGTATTGTGGAAAATAGTTAGACAGGCGTACCTCCAACCATCAGCTGGGTTGCAATTATGAAGTACTGGTGGTATGATTCTATGCCTAGACATCTGAGAAATATGAGATCCTTTAGATTCGTCAACAGAGGAAGCAAATCGTACATCTGGTGCAATTCAGCATATTGTCCTGGGGCAAGGCGTTAATACTGACCTTGATTTTTTCTGGGGTGCTATTCTCACTCCAGAAAGATTCCATGACAACTGGAATATTTCCTAAGAGCGTGCCGTATCGATTCGCAAAGAACAGAACATTCGGCCATGTAAACGGTGTTCCCCAGTATCGCGAGATTTCCCAGTCGAGGATGAGAAAGTAGTCATAAAAGAGGAGCGCTAGGGCGGATGAGGACAATGAGCAATGAGATATGAATGGGCACCCACTGAAAGACACAAGATCGAAGTAAGCATTGGCATTCCTGTTGGCTACAATGATCAACAACTCATTTCAACGAGATGAACACGAACAATTCCTTCTGAATCTGGACTGCGTTCATCGGGTGGTGGGTATGGATTTTGCAGCGCCAACCGACGTCAAGAGGAGCGGGCAAGAGGACAGGGCACGGTAACTGAGGCTTGGCTGATATCTTCTCATGCTCCAGAACTAATCACCAGTTCAGGTTGTGATTAAAACTGACATAGGGAACACAGCACCGGGAAGATGGCCTGCTCGAGGCGCTTCGTGAATTTGATGAGCAGGACATTGTCCGCAGCCAAGGTCGGAATGAAGGCGCATGCCATACATGGTGCGTGCCACGTTGTTTCGGTGGTGTTGTCGATTTCACTATTAATTAGATATTTACCGGAAAAACGTTACCTAGCTAGATCCAGTCACAGAGGATGATTTCCGCGGTTGAGATGGCTTAGCAACAATCAGGCTTCGCACACAACGGTGATTCCCACCCCCTGACAGATCTGAGACATATATCGGGGGAAAAGCTTGGATGCGTTCGTCCGTTCCGCTCCCCTTTTCTATGCCACTGAGGAGATTCATGCACCGAGAGTCTGAAACGTCGCCGATAGCACATACGCAGGAGAATAGAAATGGCGAAGAATATGAAAGGATTTAGGGAGGATCATGATTGCACAGCGATTAATTTTAGATATGGCGCCTCTGAATTCTGCACAGTATAATACAGTTATAGCGCCGACCGACGGACCGCATCCCATCGAGGTCACTCCACTCAAACTTGACAGAGCGAAAAGAGTGGAAAGCTAGAGGCGTTGTTCCTGTGCGTGCGTAAGTCTTGGTCGCAAAAAAGAGGTTGACAAAGGGACCTCGGCCCCGAACTTGAGCGCCTCCGCGTCCTCGAGGCGCTGCTCGTTCTCGAGCAGTGTTTGTCCCTCTTCAGGTCATACTAGCCATCTCGCGACAGAGATATACAGCCGCCGAGGATATTAGTCTAGTCGAGCGCCGAGCCGTCGGCGACGATGGCAAGAGAAAAGAGGATCTGATCCGAGTACACAGCCACTCCGTTCTCTTCCTGTCCACTACAACAACGAGCGCATTGTGCCGATTTGCTTACGAGTCTGGATCCAAGTGGCCTGGCCGCACGCACTATAAATATCCACCCGAGGCTCTACGGATAACAAGTCTCTGATTCAATTCCAGCCGGCTCGTCGTGGTGTGCGTAAAAAAGAAAATTTAAATCCCACCGAGGAGCAATCAACTTCCCTTTCGTACTGCTTCCACACTCTATCTGTACTTTTTTTTGGCCTCTTTGCCTCGTTTCCTCATGGCTGCCTTCCCACTTGGTATGGACTTTCGCTTGGAATAGCCGGTTCTCAGTTCAAGAGAGTTCTCGGCTTTCAGCTTTCGTCTCGGAAATGTGCATATCCATATGCCCGTTGTATCCTCCACGACCCCGAGACTAGGATATTAGGGCGGCAAGTTGCTTTGTCATAACGCAGATACCTCACCCGCTCGTGTCTGCTCTGTTTTGTGAGCTCCAAGCCTCAACACACTGTGGATGGCGACGTGCTGACATCATTCATTGCGACTCGGCGTCGATCGTGTCTCACTCCCTCAATGATTTAGAGATCTCTTGGTAATTCCACAATAGAGTTCTAGATTTCTCGGTCAATCGGTTTCCTCTGCTTGGCTCATCGCGTTCATCTACGGGACATCTCGAATTCATTTATTCAACTCTCCAGCTCCCACCGACGCAAAGGCATTATCTTTCCGCAACTCGGACCCGACATTTATTGAGTATCTCAACCATGGATGATCTTTTGCTTCGGAACGAGCTCATATTCGGTTCACCTGACTTGATTTCTTCCGGCATGGTTCTGCTCATCCTCGGCGAGATCCGTCCTTCAACAACCTAAGAGGTACGGGCTTCATTTGTGGAAGCGCATGTCCAGGAGAGACCAGGTCCGTCCTGCTCTTATTCCGTCAATCTCCATTCATTTATTTACATCCTTGAAGTTCCCGCCCGACTACAGAGACTGATTGTCCCTTTGAAATCACATTCATTCATTCGGCCTCCGACCCGAGGTAAGTTTCCTTTGAATTCCTGTATTTTACGGGTTCTCAACTGGCATCTTAACGCAATGTCCATGTTTTGATTCTTCTATGTTGCTTCTGCGCGATCTCTGCACGCCTTTGTCCTCATATCAAATATGCCGTGCTCGGCTCCTAATTGCGATGTCTTCTCCTCAACGCCTCCAGACCACGATTATTTCTTTCTCCTCGCCCTATTCGGAAAACCGAAAACGCGTTTGTTCTCAATCTTCACTTCGACGAGATGATTCCGTCAACAACTTGCGTTTACTACTCAATTGTATCCGCTGGCGCAAACAAAACGCGCATGGTCGTCAACGGCTGCGAGCCCCAATGGAGGCGAATCTGAATGAAGAATCCTGGTCCGTTTCGTTTCCTTCCATATTGCCTTTGGAATCTCTCATGAGTCATGTTTGCGTCGAGCGGCCCGCAGATCTATGGAGCGTACGTCTTCTTTTGTGCTCACCATTTTTTATTTATTTCCGCTCCAAATCTGCCTCCATTCACCACCTTTGAATCTTTCAACCGCCTCCTTCAACAATCTAATGTATTTTTCAGGGATTTTTGACTCTGTTGATCAGCTGGACTTCCATCTCCTCGTCGCTCAACTCTCTGGGTCTTGGCTGTTCGCAGAAATTGTCGCATGAATCAACCAGCCTGATAGGACAGTGTCCGCGCCGACTTTCTCGTTTTCAGCTCCCGGCACATTGGGATGGGATCCCCCCTTCGACTCGAGTTCAGGCTATGTATGGTCAGGCCAGAAGTTCATTTTTTCAACTTGGCGTTTGATTCTGTCCGAAATCGCCAGAACTGTACGAACTCTGTTCTTTCCATTCTCAGTTCAAGTTGAATCCGGATTCACACTCGAACTTTGGAACTTGGTAGATCACTCCAAAAATCCTCCCATAAACCCTCCTCAGAAAACAGCTCAAAGAAAGCCTGGTAGCGGACGGTTCCGCACCTACCTCTCTTCATCCCTTGAATTCCCAACCCATGAGGTGGGAGCTCCCCGTTCGACTAGAGGTCAGGCTATGAGCATAGCGTATAGTGCTCTTTTTCATCTTTTAATCAATACAAGATGAATTTTGCGGGCAGATTCAAGCCCAATTACTATATTTTTCTTCGGCCTCATGTTTGCGCTCTCATTCCGTGTCCAATTGCCTCCGACGCCTTCCCGACCACACGATTCAAAAACACTCAGAAAAATGAACCTCAAGAGCAGGGAAAATAAAGCCTGGTAGCAGACGGTTCGCACCCACTCCCTGGTGCTGCGGCTCTGATGTGGGACCCTGTTCGGCTCGGGTCCAAGCTATACCGCGTTATTCCGAATTTTTTATTTTGTTTCTGCCGCTCTTCAGCTCGACTCAACTCAGTGCTCAATGTCCACCCACAACCTTCATGATTAGATTCTACGGCACCCATAATCAATTGCAATTTACCGATCGCAAGTTGCTGTGAGATCCACGTTCGACTCGGGGCCAGGCTACTCCACTCTTCACAGTCCTTTTATTTTTCGAGCTGGCATCTCCTTCTTGGCAGGCTCCATTTAGGCGGTCAATTGCATTTTCGATCCAAGGCCGTCTCATAAGTCAACCCACAGAAGCCAGCAAGGGAAAGGCCTGGTAGCGGACGGTTCCGCACCCACATTCAATAACCGGGTAGCACATCGGGTGGAATCCCCATTCGACTCGGGGCCAGGCTATAGTACGTGTTCGATTCCTTTTTTCTATCGAACTCAGATTTCATCCACAATCAAAATCATTCAATATACAGTATAAAGTCCAGAGCAGAGAGAGCCCAAAGGCCTGGCGGCGGACGGTTCCGCACCCACAATTATAATAGCCGGCCTCATTATATCAGTTATGGGATCTCCCGTTCGACACGGGGACAGGCCATGATAGTTCAACACTAACTGCATCTCTCTTATTTTTGCTCCTCCTCCAAGTCCCGCGCAACACAGCTTTTAGATCTCGATCAGACCCTGTGAGAGCCTTCAGAGTCTTCGTATATTTTCTCAATCTTTTATGTCTGCTCTCTTAGGAAAAGTTGAACTACCTGATCTGTCGCTGTCCATGCACTCGTAAGTTGAATTTTCGCTTCAAAAACCCTCCCATAAATTCGCCTTGAAAGAGAAAAAAAAGAGAACAAAGCTCAATGGCGGACGGTCCGTGCCCACTTCCTCTTAATCGGATCTTGAACGCCAATGAGGTGGGATCGCCCGTTCGACTCGAGGTCAGGCTATGGACCAGAGTCTATACTCTTTCTTTTTTCCGGCTCTGAAATTTGAATTTAAGACTCCTATAAATCCAACAAACCAGAGGCCCTCCTCTTTCACTCAACTCGGCGTTCGACTTGATTTTCTACCTGCAACCTTCTGAATTGCAGTCCTTTTATTTTTCGAGCTGAGTCTCATCTCCTTTCCCTCGTGGCAACTCCATTTGATCATGAATTGTGCATTTTCAGCTCAAAACTACTCCCATAACGCCCCCTACAAACCAGAGAACCGAAAGGCATGGTAGCGGACGGTTCCGCACTTACTCCTCTTCATCCCTATAATTGTCAACCAATTGAGGTGTGAGTCTACTCCCCATTCGACTCGGGGTCAGGCTATACTGGGCGCGGGTAGTCCTTCTTTTTCCAGCTCTGAACTTACAGTAAGCATCGCATAATCCCACTCACAAATACAGTGTTAACATTAGAATAAGGCCTGGTGGCGCACGGTTGTACACCCACAATCAATAACCGCACCCCCTTGCACATCAGCTGTGGGGTTCCCGGCTCGACTCGAGCACAGGCTATAAGTTTCAACTAACTGCACTTCCAAGTTCCGCGCAAGACAGCCTTCGAATCACCTGTCAATGTTATGTATGTGGTGTATATATATATATCTTCAGCCTCTCACATCTGCGCTCTTAAACTGCCTGAGCTGACCCGAACGCGCGTCACCTGCATTTTTCAATCCAACAAATTCTTCCATAAACCCCTCCTCATAGTAAAACAAGCGTGAGCAAGCCTGGTAGCGCGGTTGCGCACCCACAATCGATACGAATTAAACACGGAGTTTTCGTTGTGAGATTCCCCGTTCGACTCGGCCCAGGCTATACATCGCAGTGGAGGTTTTCTTATTTTTGATCTCTCATCTCTTCTCCCTCTTGGCAGGCTCCATTTGATCATGAATTTGTGCCGGCAAATTGCACTTTTCAGCTCAAAAAACACTCTCATAAACCGCTTCTCACAAGAATAAGGCCTGGTAGCAGACGGTTTTTGCACCCACAATCAATAGGCACACCGAGACGGAGTCGTTGTGAGATCCCCGTTCGACTCGGGCTCAGGCTATATGATTATTCGGTTTTTTTTTTTCCCTTTCGAACCCAAATTTCATCCACAATCAAATCCACTCCGGGTCATACTTCAAGCTCAGAAAAGAGGGCGTAAGGAAAGGCTTGGCGGCGGACGGTTCCGCACCTACCCTTCTTCATCTCTCCTTTTGGCAACCAGTGAGGCGGAAGTTTCCCGTTCGACTCGGGGTCAGGCTATGGATGAGGCATGAGTCAGTCTTTTTCCTGCTCTGAATTTACGGTAAGCATCACATAAATCCCCCAACGTACCAGAGAATGGACGCTCCTCTTTCACTCCGGCGTTCGACAAGTTCCACCTGCAATCTTCGCAGCTCATCTCCCTCTTGCAGCTCGATTTGATCATGACTTGAGCCCAAACGCGCTCATAAATTAATCCAAAATGGCCTGGTAGCACACGGTTGCGCACTCACAATCAATAACGACTTACTGATTGTGAGTTCTTGTGAGATTCCCCGTTCGACTCGGGCCCAGACCGTAGGTAGTTTCCACTCGGCTTTTTTTTTTTTCCTCTTCCTTCTCCTCTCCCCGTTTTCTCCTCCACTTCCATTCCAATTGTATTTATTCCATTATCACTACTCACTACACTACATCCCTTCGCAATGCATATGTCTATGTAAGGATGCCTGTATCGTGGCAGTACAAAACCGCGGCTGAAAACACTGTTATGCTTGTACATTCATAGGCTCGTGGACCCGCCGGCCCGGTGATATTTGATGCCATCGCAGAACTCGGGACAGTTTCTCACCTGCGAGTATCCGTCGCCAGCTACTAGAGCTAGATGAACACTGCACTTACAATACTTAGAGCGCTTCCTGTCGCCACGGCGCCTAAGCTTATAATGCACGCTTCTCCTACATCGCCCGCAACGAACTCCAAGCTCCCGCATTTCCTTTAGTCTCCCGCGACCAGCGACCGCTCCAAATCGTTGCTCGTGGATCACCCGCTGAGCTCTTCGTCACACGCTACGGCCGCCTCAAAAATACATCCAACTCCAGCTCCACCTCGTCCGCCTCTGGCAGGTTAGATGCCGTCCTCCCCGCGGAGCTTGTATATGACTGCGCCCGCGTACGAGGTCGGGAGGCCATTTCCCCGCGTCTACGCCACCCTCGTTTACGCCCAGCTCGAATAACGCCCATAGCTAGCCCTCGCACGCACCCGTCCCGCCTCGGCGCCTAGAGCGGTGCGCTCGCTCCACGACTCAGCCGATGGTGGCGCAAACACGTCCGACTTGTCAATCGCCGCTCCAATTAGCGTCTCCCTCTCCCAAGCCGGCTTGACGCATTCGCAGGGAGTCATGCAAGTCTTAGCGCGAGTAGTGGGAGGTAGTGCGAGCGACAATAAATCGTGTGCGAGCTATACGTCCTTCTTTCCTCCTCCCTCCCCGTCTCCCTCCTCCCTCCCTTTTCTCCTGCCTCTCGCTTCGCTCGCTGACGCTTTCATATTTGATTTTATAGCGAATAGCTCGACCTCGAAGCAAAAATGGTGGCACCATGGGCAACACCGGCAGGTCGTCGGACGGGGTGGGGAGCTGTGCAGAGCTCGTTGGCGACGGCTTTGAGGCGAGTTGAGGTGAGTGGATTGTTTTTTCCTTGGACGGTTTTTTCTCTCTTTCTTGCTGCTTCATCTTCGACGTGTTGCGTCCTGTTCCGACATTCGGAGTGTGCGCCACGTAACGACACGCGCAGGCATCACCGATGCTGGGATCCGCCCTCGCACATGTGCGCTGTCTCGATGAATGTCGATTCGACGCGGGGCGGCTGGTTCTTTTCCCCGCATCTTGCAGGTGAGATCCTGCGATTTCTGGGTTTGCCGATGCCGCGACTAGCGTCCGCCCCGTCTCGTCCCTTACTTCGTCTCTATCATCCTCTGTTCCTCTCGTCCCAACCGCCTGTGGCTGTGCACCGGCTACCCATTTTTCATGTTCGTCTACGACGAAGGGCGGGACTAGGGCTTATCCGCGTCGGGAGGTGGGACTCGAATGATGTGCGCACGCGTGGCCGCGGTGGTTTTGACGAGCGGGGTGTTTTGGGTGATGCTGAATTTTGGCGGTGGGGCCGCCGCAACGAGCGACTTGGTGTTCTCGAGATCGGGCAAGGTGTGGGCTTGGCGCTTTCGGGAGGACGTGTGTGGAGGATGTGGGCATTGCCAACCGCCGTGGATTGGTCGTCCCGGGAGCTGCTGAATTTTGGTGGACGGAGGAGTGTACCAGCGACTTGGGGCTTGAGACCTCGAAGACGGGCACAGCTTGAGCTTATCCCTTGCGGGAGGGAATCCATGGAGGGGGTCCTTAGGCGTTTGGTGCTCGCGAGTCTTTCGAGGGTTTCTGATTTTGCGGAAGAGCCGGCCACTCGCCGGACTACGCGACATTTGTCGGTCCCACGACGGCTTGGTGCGCACGCGGTGGGACCATCGGTGGTCTGTGTGAATCGTCAGCCACGGCGGCTGGTTCCCCGACTGTGGGCAGAGTCTCACGCGTGGAGAATCTCTCACCCCGGAGCTCTTATACGCGCCGACCGGCTTGATGAGCCCACAGCCCACACGCGTAGGCGCAAATGACGGAGGACGAGCTTGTCCTCGTGCAACCCTCCTACGCCTCTCGCGCGCGCGAAAGCACTTCAGACTCGCAGAATGACGGGAGCAGCAGGGCGGGGGGCGATTTCTCGCGCAGAGGAGACGTATATCGCGCAGACGCACTCGGCGGTCGAGATGCGAACGTTCGCTGAGGAGGTGTGTATTTTTTATCCATTCGTATTTCGGGCTCGTACTGACCCCACTCCCAGTTACCTCTACGCCCTTCGCCATCGCAGACGAGCCGCCGTGGCCTGGCGCAGACGACGGCGAGATGGATTTGGAGCGCATCTCGGACCCGGAGGTGGAGGAGGAGGAGGGAGGGAGGGATGACGGCGATCTCGTCAGAGAATGCCTCGCACGGCGTCTCTACCTGGTCGCACGTCGCAGCCTCGACGTTCTCCCACGCATACCAACGCCCGAACTCCAATTCCACCACCCGCTCCGCATTGACGAGCAGCAGCGGCGCCCATGGTGAGGAGGTCTCTATCGAATGACAGTGATTACAATTCATTGAAATTGTACACAAGTAAATAGAAATTGCAAGCAGCGTTTCTTTATTTCTTCAAAAGCGGGCGGTGCGAATGAAATTCGTTTAAGCAGATATTGAGCCCAGTAGACGGTGGCAATAAGTGTATGAACAAACTTCCCGGGTCTCAATTGGAGAAAGGACTGCCGATTCGAGGATTTCAAAGATATCTATCTACACATGCTCATGGGTAGATTAATAAGTTATTAGTAAGAAGCAAAAAATGGACATGTTGTAAGAGAAAACGGAGAAGTAAAGAATCAGGATGGATGAGCAATTTCCCGGCATTCACGCAGACCCTTCCCCGTGCTCGGCAACGCTTTTGGTGCGCGAGGAGGCGACAAAGGCGGCGCTGGCGATGGGGAACGGCCATGGCGTGCGCTGCAGACGCGGGAGGTGGTGCAGGGGAGCACGGGATGTGCGTGCTTCAAGTGGTGAAGGCGGCACTTGGTACACTGCTGAAAAGGGTCCCGTGCGCGGGGAAGAGACGAAGGCGGCGTGGGGGTCCTCGGCAGCGTCGCGTGCCGCTGGTGGTGCGGAGAGGGGCTAGGGCGCGCCGGGAAGGTGTCGAGCGTATGAACGTCGTACAGCGTCGCGCACGGGGTAGCGGGTATGTAGCGGCTTCCAAGTCGTGGCGCAGATCGCGCGCGCTGCCATCATGCTGCAGATCGTGCGCGCGGGCAGTAAGCGGCGCTGCTAATCGGGCCGCATGACGTCTTCCGCTGCGGAGTCGATGGTGTGGAGGAGGGCGATGAGCGACGCAAGATATACACGGCAGGGAACGGCGGCAGCGGAAGATCGTCGAGGGTGCGTGCTGGGGCCCTCTTGCTGGTTAAGATGGGGATGAGTGTGTGCACGCACAACGGCTGTGTAGAAAACAAGCGCCTGTTGCACAGGTCAACGAATGAAGGAGGGGTGAAAGGGGATTAAATGAGACGTGTCGTAGCTACGCCCAAGGTACGCCACTGTGGACTGAGAAGGAGCCGGTATGAGAGAACGCGGCGTGGATCGCTGTAGGTACGCTCTCGTGTATTCCCCTCTGGATGACGCCAGAGAAGATGCTGGACTGCAAGGTCGTCCATCATCAGCAAAGATCGATGGGTTTAAAAAGCCACGTACGATGCTCGCGATGTGGGTTCGCAGCGCATGTAGGCAATCCCAAGCCGCACACGCAGAGAGACGAGGATTCTCGTCTACGCAGAACGGGTGCGGTGAGTCGTCCGCGGAGAAGGGGAACGACGCTTCGGAAGGGATGCGCACGGCGGGTGCGTCGGGGACTGGAATGGGGAGAAGCACACGAAATCAGCGCGCAAGAAGATTACACGCGCTAACACGCGACGCACCTCAAATACACCCACTTTGCTCCTCCACCCGCCTTCTCAGCAGTACACGACGAGGGCCTGCTTCCAGGAAAATGATAAGCCAAGTCCGCGGCCTTTGGATAAGGAGGATGCAATGAGTAGTATATTAAAAATACACGGAGAAGTACGCACACCTAGAATCATGAAGATATTGGAATACGGCTCTCCAAACGAGGCCGGGCTTGATGGGCTTGAGCTGTGTGCTTTGGTGAGAGCAACGTGACAGGACGGAGACGTCGAAGGAAGAAGATCAGCGCGACTCTATGTCAAGAGCGCGAGTTGTCTTCAGTATGGCGGCAAGGGCTTCGAAGGGGGGCTGGGAGAAAAGGAGGCGGGATGCAAGGAGACGGGCGGACGGGTGCATAGCACAGAGAAAGAGACGCGTAGGTGGTAAAGGACGCGACCGAATCGGCAAGAAGGCGGGAGGACTGGTGGGAAAGCCGCTTTCGAGGCATAGCGGGGCGGGCATCCAGGCGGGGTCGAGCGTCTAGGATGTGAGTCGTGGCAGTCCTGATCGCCGCGGCAGCAACGGGCGACGGTGCCACGCAGTGCCAAATAAACGCGTCGGGCCGAAGGCGCGATGGGGCGGGAAGGCGGGGCGCGTAGATTGAGGAGGCGGCAGCGTCGGGGAGTCGAGATTATCGGGCGGACTCCGTCAGGAGCGGCGGGGCGTGCGATTGAAGAAACCCGGAGCGCCACTTTGCAAAGTGGTCGTAGGTAGCGTTACATACCCTGAGCCCTGGTTTACGGTAGAACACTTGAAAACCGGCGTTATACTATTACGCCCAATGGGTCTGAATTTGCACAATGGGTCTGAATTTCGCACTTTTCTCTTTCATTTCTTGCTCTCTTCCCTCGGAGTTTTTTTCCATAGTTACCTGTACTAGTTTATTACAGTTATATGAGAAATCTATGGGATTCGGCAAGAGGAAGGTATTGCGAACGGGTTCCTGAACCATCAAACTCAGCAACATTTTGGAAGATGACGACGTTCTGGCATCCCAGCTTACCCCCAGCTTCCGGGAAAAATTGAGAGGTATCAAATACAGTATACCAACCTTTCTGCCTCCTCAGAATGTTTCTCCGGAGCGGAGGCATTACGTTCTAGTGGAGGAGCGTGACGAATTAAAACTCCGCTCGCTAAACAAATGATGTGACATTTTGTGACTTTGGAGACCTTTCCCTCCATAACGCAACAGCCGCATCCCGGAAAAAATATCTGAAGAGGCAGAAGGTTCACTATCAACTATATTATACCTCTCAAAATTTCCGGCAGGCTCAGAGTCACCCGGAAGGCCAGAGCATAAGTAACTTCCAAAACATCACTGATTTTGATGGTTCAGGCACCCGTTCTCAATACCTTCCTCTCGCTGTATCCCTTAGATATTTTGCACACTCGTAGTCAACTAGTACATGTACCTACCGCGAAAAACTCCGAGGGAAAATCGGAAGAAATGAAGGAGAGAAATCTGAAATTCAGACCCATTGTGCAAATTCAGACCCATTGGGCGTAATAGTATCATTAATATTTGCAAATGAAAAATGGGCTGCTTTCCTGAAGTTTGGCGCC
This sequence comes from Mycena capillaripes, assembly GCA_029204075.1. Classification (NCBI taxonomy): domain Eukaryota; kingdom Fungi; phylum Basidiomycota; class Agaricomycetes; order Agaricales; family Mycenaceae; genus Mycena; species Mycena capillaripes. Next base: position 4,059,098 of record JARHKZ010000001.1, read on the forward strand.
CTATAATTAGAAAACGATACATGTGGCCGCATGCTGGCTTTGTCAAATTGTCTGCCAGTGAGCTGTCAGTCACCCCTTGTTCTTTCACCTCTACGTCTCCTGCACTGTATACGCAATCCACACTCTACTCAGTCTGTACCAATCGACATGGGCAACCACGCTAGCAAAGTTCCCACAGTGAATCAAAACATCTATGGTGCGCTACAAAATTGATAAGCCGACGTGATCCCTTATCTTTCCCAGGTGGGATAGGGGGTAAAGGTGGAATGGGCGGCAATCAGGGTGGTGGCGGGGGTGCTGGGGAGGGACCCAGAATAAACTATGGTAATATCCAGGCTCAACAATTCATTGTGAATAATCAGTATGTCAATTGAACCTCTCCCATGCACTGTGGCTCAACAGAAAATTTGCCAGAGGCAATACCAGAGGGGTTCTAGCGAGTCTCAGATGTGTGGCAGCACGCTATAATGCTGCCAACACACCTGAGAAATGCATGAATGGTACTCGAGTGGACATCATCAAGGACCTTATTGCACGGTTGACTAGCACTACAAGTTCAACCCGCGTGGTCATGCTCAGTGGGGTTGCAGGATCGGGCAAATCCACAATTGCAAAGACAGTTGCATCTATCTTGGCTGAAAAGAAGAAGACTCTAGCAGCATCTTTTTTCTTTTCACAGGACTACACAGATCGCAAGGAGCTAAATCACCTTGCTACCACACTTGCCATGCAGCTTGCAGATTATAATCGTGGCTTTCGGGCTCATCTGATCAAGTTACTAGAGAAAGATTGTACTGGCATTTGTGAGGCAGAGCCACGTATACAATTCCAGAAGCTGGTTGTAGAAATCCTTGGGAAGCTACCTCCCTGTTCAAAACCATGGGTCATCTGCCTGGATGCTCTGGATGAATGTGGACAAGACCGTGGCCAGATTTTCCTACGGTGGCTATCAGACAGCATGACTCAGATCCCAGCTCATATCCGGTTCTTTCTGACTGGACGCCCTGATGTTCCTGCCTATCTGAAATTCGATAAACTGCTTCCTCTGATGCATAGGGTTGTCCTGGATGAAATTGAACCCATTACAGTTCAGCATGACATTCATCTCTATGTTGAACGATCACTAGATGGGGCCAACTGGATCCCACATCATCCCTGGAAAATTCAGAGACAGCAGGTAGAAGAAATAACAACCCGTGCAAATGGACTCTTCGTTTTTGCAGCTACAGCTGTTCGTTATGTTCTTGCAGGACTGCCACATATATCCCCCAAAGAATCTCTTGATTACCTCTTGGATGGTGAACCTCTCACTGACCTGCATGATCTATACCTCCGGATCATGAATTATGCCATCCCATCAGCTGTACTAGGGGACCGGCGTGCTCAAGGTTACCATGATCAAGCCATGAAAATTCTGAGTACAATTTTGCACCTTCTGCAACCTTTGGATTGCCAGAGTCTGGCAGACCTGCTTGAACTGGATCAAACAGTTGTTCTGAGGACACTGCTCCCTCTGAGTGCTGTAATCCATGTTTCTGATACTCCAGGGGCGGCAATCAGAATAATACATCTCTCATTCAAAGAGTTTATGACATCTTATGTTCAAGTGACTCGGCCTGAAATTCTCTGTGGCACAGACAATCAGCAGCGAGCCCTGGTGTCTACTCTTATGAAGGTGTTGGACAAGCAGCTGAAATTCAATATCTGTGATCTCCCAACTTCATACTCGCAAAACATTGACATGCCAGATTTCCAATGGCGACTTGACAACTACATCCCATTGCATCTGCGATATGCTGCTCAATTTTGGACAGATCATCTAGTCGAGACAGCTTATGATTCATGCAGTGGCCAAAGAGTGCAGAACTTGCTATTCAAAGGGTTTCTGTTTTGGCTGGAGGTGTTGAGTTTACTTGGGATTGTAGGATATGGACAACAGGCTCTGGCTAAATTGATAGGTTGGGCAAACGAGGTGTGTCAGGAATGATCTTATGAGATGATATGAGGACTGAAGATGATTAGAGCACATGCCTTATTGAGTTTGTGACTGATGCCAGAAGATTTGTTTCCTGCTTTTGGGATGCAATCAATCAAAGTGCTCCCCACATTTATCTGTCAGCACTAGCCTTAGCACCGAAGGACTCGAAAATCTCTGAAAGATTCTCACATGAATTCCCAAAATTAGTATCAATTAAACGAGGGAAGATGAAACAGTGGCCAGGTACAATTGCTGTACTTGAGGGGCACACCAGTGATGTGCGCTCAGTGGCATTCTCACCTGATGGCAAGAGAATTGTGTCTGGCTCTCATGACAGCACTGTGCGCATTTGGGATGCAGAGACTGGAGCTGCACTCAGAGAGCCACTGGAGGGACACACCGATTGGGTGGGCTCAGTGGCATTCTCACCTGATGGCAAGAGAATTGTGTCTGGCTCTGACGACAAGACTGTGTGCATTTGGGATGCAGAGACTGGAGCTGCACTCAGAGAGCCACTGGAGGGACACACTGATTGGGTGGGCTCAGTGGCATTCTCACCTGATGGCAAGAGAATTGTGTCTGGCTCTGACGACAAGACTGTGCGCATTTGGGATGCAGAGACTGGAGCTGCACTCAGAGAGCCACTGGAGGGACACACCAATTATGTACTCTCAGTGGCATTCTCACCTGATGGCAAGAGAATTGTGTCTGGCTCTGGCGACAACACTGTGCGCATTTGGGATGCAGAGACTGGAGCTGCACTCAGAGAGCCACTGGAGGGACACACTGATTGGGTGCGCTCAGTGGCATTCTCACCTGATGGCAAGAGAATTGTGTCTGGCTCTGACGACAAGACTGTGTGCATTTGGGATGCAGAGACTGGAGCTGCACTCAGAGAGCCACTGGAGGGACACACTGATTGGGTGTGCTCAGTGGCATTCTCACCTGATGGCAAGAGAATTGTGTCTGGCTCTGGCGACAAGACTGTGCGCATTTGGGATGCAGAGACTGGAGCTGCACTCAGAGAGCCACTGGAGGGACACACCGGTTGGGTGGGCTCAGTGGCATTCTCACCTGATGGCAAGAGAATTGTGTCTGGCTCTGGCGACAAGACTGTGCGCATTTGGGATGCAGAGACTGGAGCTGCACTCAGAGAGCCACTGGAGGGACACACTGATTGGGTGCGCTCAGTGGCATTCTCACCTGATGGCAAGAGAATTGTGTCTGGCTCTGACGACAAGACTGTGTGCATTTGGGATGCAGAGACTGGAGCTGCACTCAGAGAGCCACTGGAGGGACACACTGATTGGGTGTGCTCAGTGGCATTCTCACCTGATGGCAAGAGAATTGTGTCTGGCTCTGACGACAAGACTGTGCGCATTTGGGATGCAGAGACTGGAGCTGCACTCAGAGAGCCACTGGAGGGACACACCGGTTGGGTGGGCTCAGTGGCATTCTCACCTGATGGCAAGAGAATTGTGTCTGGCTCTGGCGACAACACTGTGCGCATTTGGGATGCAGAGACTGGAGCTGCACTCAGAGAGCCACTGGAGGGACACACCAATTCGGTGGGCTCAGTGGCATTCTCACCTGATGGCAAGAGAATTGTGTCTGGCTCTGGCGACAAGACTGTGCGCATTTGGGATGCAGAGACTGGAGCTGCACTCAGAGAGCCACTGGAGGGACACACTGATTGGGTGGGCTCAGTGGCATTCTCACCTGATGGCAAGAGAATTGTGTCTGGCTCTGGCGACAAGACTGTGCGCATTTGGGATGCAGAGACTGGAGCTGCACTCAGAGAGCCACTGGAGGGACACACCAATTCGGTGGGCTCAGTGGCATTCTCACCTGATGGCAAGAGAATTGTGTCTGGCTCTGGCGACAAGACTGTGCGCATTTGGGATGCAGAGACTGGAGCTGCACTCAGAGAGCCACTGGAGGGACACACCAATTCGGTGGGCTCAGTGGCATTCTCACCTGATGGCAAGAGAATTGTGTCTGGCTCTGGCGACAACACTGTGCGCATTTGGGATGCAGAGACTGGAGTTGCACTCAGAGAGCCACTGGAGGGACACACCAATTTGTTCAAATCAATTGCCTTCTCTCCAGACAGGTCTATTCCCTCTGACTCTGAGGATTGCACAATTTGTCCTGTTGACAGTGCTGCTAATAGTCTGCCTCTGCAATGTTCGAGCTCTGCCAGTGGCCGGAGCTTGCTAAATGTGGGTATCTCTTCTATGTATATCTCTAGTATCAGCTCATTCTCCATTTCAGTCACTTCATCTGAAGTCCTCTTCTGTACCATTGCATTGGCAAATCCATAATGGTTGGGTCTCCTGTTTTCCCTCAGAACTCCTTCTTTGGCTTCCTATACCCTTAAGGGTTGGATTGTGGTCTCCACACAATACCCTTGTTATTGGCCAACAACAGACCTTGCTCTCATATGACAAGTTTGTATGTGGTGCAGACTGGGCAGAGTGTTATTCCTTGGTAGAAAATCATTGACAAATAATTAACAGCTTGAATGATGCATCTTAGTTGATTCCTTTCCTTTTATGCTCGATCCTTTGTCTTATACCCTGGAACTGGTTTTTTAAACCACTAACACTCAGGGTAAAAGGTGCCACATATGATGAATGTATGTGGTTCCCATGTGCATGTGACAATTGACAAAGGTCTTTGTTAATTTTACATTATTAGTTTCCCAGCTACTAGTTACAATTTAATCAGTTTTGTGCAAATGTAAGATACAATTTTATCATAGTTATGAATAAATTTGGAGGGCAATAAGGGTTTACATAGGTTAGACAAAGATTTTGTTGATGCAAGCTGTAAATCAGCCACAGATATCATGCAACAGCATGAAGGACCTGCTGAAGCCCAAATGACAGACAGGTTGTGCCCCTGTGATAAAGTGCTCAACTCAAAGATGCTCTGGTAAATCATCAGTCCATTGCAGCCAAGAAAGCAAACCTGGTAGCAGACAGTTCTGCACTTCCTTGTGACCAGCAAAGTGTTTTCAGTCAAGGATATGGGAACCCCTCCCTCAACTCAGAGTGGCTATGAAGCATAGTGCTCTTTTTTATCCTTTGTTCAATACAAGCTGAGGTTCACAGGCAGATTCAAGCCTAATTACTGTATTTTTCTTTAAACTCATGTTTGCACTTGTTCTATGTTCAATTGCCTTTAACCATCAGGAAAAAATGCCATGGTTACGTAGCGCACCATAGCCCAAATACCCGTGGTAGCCCCGTAGTCTAGTCCCCCATTTGATAGCCTGCCATTGCCACCTGTCAACAGTTGATTGCCCTCCGTAGCCTTGGCATGGAAGCTCCGTAGCTCTTCGTAGCACCAAATAGTGCGAGCCAGTGGTTATCGTAGCTCTTTGTAGCACTCAGTAACACTCAATAACTATCATAGATCACGCAAATGTGGGTAGGATAAATAGATAAAATGCAATTCAAATGGGTCCCAACAACATAAATATCGTAAAGCTATGGCTCGTCAAGGATGAGAACACACCTTTCCGCACGCGACATGTCACGTACAAAGTGCATCCCCACTAATACTACCGCCTCGTGGACATCCACATCGAAAAGTAGTCGCGGTTGCGGGCCGCTAACAAAGGACGAAATCGACTATGTCGCGGGGAGCACGGGGAGGTGTGCCATGTCTCGCTGCCCGAGAGTGCTATAGAAAGATAAAATCAACAAGTGAAAGGGATGAAGGTGGAAGAAACGCACGGAGCATGATGGTATTTGGTGGTCGACGACGCCTTGAGGAGTTGCCGGGGCGCGTTGAAGCCGCAGATGTAGAGCTGCACTGGCCGCTATAAGGCGGATGTAAACGGGGATAGGCTTCGACTTGATGCAGTCTTGCTCAGATCATGTAAATGAATGGGACTGTGAAGAGAAAACATGTTAGCGGTAAGAAGTACATACTATACAGCCACTTACCAAATATCTAGGCGGAGATGCGAGAGGACGGGAGCGATGCCGTGAATCTCCCTGAGATCGCCACATATAGAGACAGCGCATCAAGAACGAGACAGCGCTAGATAAACTTGAAGAGATGTAATTTGGTATTTGAAGATATTGAAGCGGAAACTTGGGACTTGAGGCGAGGCTTGATGTGTCTTGAAAGAAGAGGCGTGTAGAACAGAGCACAATTTGAAAAGTCGGGAAGATGCTTGCTCGAGAGGTATGGGTCATATTTCAGAAGATAGAAGGCTTGCGGCAGAGGATGAAGCCAGATGGGAGGGTCAACAGTGGGGGCGAAGACGGGGAGATGGGGGGGAAAGGACAAGGAGTGACAACGAGCATCAGCCATCTGTCAACCATCTGTCAAACTATCACGCAATCTAGCACGTGTCGGCGGAGTTTGAAATGGACTTGGAGAATGTTTTTCTTCGATTCTGCCCAGCTTACCATGAAATACAGTGTAAGCACTTCTTGCTCATCCCGCTCTGTTGCACTACTCCAGGCCTCAACAAATGGTATACTCTCATGAGAAGGTAAAACAAGGGTCCTTTCCGGATCGCCGCTACATCATGCTACTGATCCGCTGCCGGCGGCTATCAAAGGCTACTGAGGCTTGGCACATGCCTACGACGGCTATCGAGGACTACCGAGCAGCAGCAGTGGGCTACGGGGCCTACCGGTGCTATAAATCTTTGCTTTTGACTAGGTAGCAAAACAATTTTTCCTGATGACCCCTTCCAGACTATACAATTCAAAAACACTCAGCCAAATAAACTTCAAGAATAGGGCAAAGAAAGCCTGGTAGCAGACAGCTTTCATAGGTGTGTCCCTTTCAACTCAAGCACAGGCCATAAGTTTTCCCTCTACCTACCATTTTTGTTTTCTCTTCCTTCCTCTCCCTCCGGGTCGTCTTCCTTTATTCTTCATTGTCCATTTCAATATTCCTATTTGATTCCCCCATGTGCTACACTACATCCCTCTCTGTTTGACTCAGCCCCAGGCTATGGATGGTTTCAACCACCTTTCTCCCTCTCTTTTTTTTTTTTTAAAAAAAAAAAAAACACAGCAATTGGGAATTTTAGTGGTAATGTTGCACAATTTGTTGACAGATATATCCTCAAAGCTCTGTCCCACACAGCGGCGGCCACTTGCATAGTCTTCTACACTCACCACTGTTGAAGCACTCCGGCGGCGGCACTTGGTGCGGAGGTGCCAGCAGTACTATTCAGGATCAAGGCACGGTTGAGCGTCTCTGTGTGAAGGAGCAGAGTATCAGGATACAATAGCGAACCTGCCACTTGTAAAACTCACCTTTTGAGTATACAGATGGCTTAGGACTGCTATGTTGTGATCCCAACGGTGGGCCGACTAGGAAGGTAGAATGAATAAATGAGTATCAATCAATTATGATGTGTATCGCCTCGCAGAGCACAATCACGGATGAGTATGTATTTGACTGACGTACCAATGACACTTGAATAGCACCGTATAAGAATATTTTCTTTGTTCAGGGTTCGCAGGCTCCGAGACTTTCTGGGGAAGGGCACAGGTATCTGAGTCTTTGCTCAAAAAGCTATATATGTACACACCGTTCCGGATTAAACCTGTAAAGGCTTTGTCAGCAAGCCCCAACCAAGTAAAGTAGATTCACGTACCAAGTGCATCATCGAATACTTCGCGTATTTGAGCCGGGTTAGAGACAGGGTGAGGTCTGTAAAAAGGGAGAGGTATGTGGGGGTTGGCCCCAAAAGGTGTGCACGTACAGATTGCTTCGGATTAAAGCTGCTTGAAGAATTTGTCAGTGAGCACCAATCGAGTGAGTGAAATGGACCGTACAAGTTACTCTCAAAATCTTCGACGACTGAATGATTCTGCAGGGATAAAAGAACTAAGATCGGTGTGGCAGGGGAGCACAAGGTCAGCTGTACTTCCGGAACAACAGAAAGATTGGACTTGTCAGGGGCCGGACAATGAGCCGTAGCTGTAATATATAGACTAAATGGACTGGCTGTAGCCAGTGGGTCAAAATACCTTTGTGCACGGCCCTAGCCAGGGCCCGTCTAAGCTCAATTCAACCTTTTGGGGGCCCACCGCGGGGCCGGCTGAGCCGGCTCTTTTCTTGCCTTTTGAGGGTTCCGGCTTCCTTTACGTTCCTGGCTCCCATCAATATCCTCGGTTCAACCAAAAATGGGTTGGAAACCTTTTCCCATCAATGATTGGTGTTTCCTCCCGGCATCTCCCGTAGCTTTGAAAATCTTTTCCCATCAATATTTGGTGTTTCCTCCCAGCATCTCCCGCAGCCACTCTCCTGCTCCCGTTCAGCTTCCCGAATCTTTGCTCTTTGCATTATTTCTTCTTAAGCTGTTGCTCTGTTCTTCTCTCCCCTCCCCTTCCCCCTTTTTTTCTTCTCTTTTTTATTTATTTATTTTATTTTGCCACACATTTGAAGGGGGCGGGGTTTTCATTGAAATCACTCCTTTTTCTGCGTCTACTTCTTAGTCTGCCCACTGTGATCAGGACCGCGGTGCTGCTATTACAAATTTCGTGTTATCACAATAACAATGTGTCCGTCCTCTAGGGGTTAGTTAAGGTGGGAACAGTGGGATATGCGGGCGGAGACGTCTGCCATTGAGAGGCAGAGGATATGTGTGCTGTATGTGCTGTGTGTCGCTGAAGCGAGTTGGGAGATCGTCAGTGAGCTCTGTGCTCAGTGTCTGCTGTTAATGATGATGTGTGAGGGAGAGGACGATACCGAGGGCAAGTCGTTAAGATGGACTATGTCCTGTATCCAATAACTGGTGCCTTTGTGGACACCGATGTCGTTGAGTGCTCTACTCGGTCGAGGTGCGAGCTCGGAGTAGTGAGAGGGGGTCGAATGGCAATTTAACCAGTGTTGGCTCTTCCTTGGGCTATTCCCTACACAAAATGATCGGCGGGCACAGCTGGTCCAATATTAGGAGAGCCCGAGTCGAAGACTTGGGATCCGACCGGAGTCAGACCTTGCGAGGATGGGGGAGCGGTAAAGTGCCTATTTGGAGGACGAGTTAGAGAGGATATGGTCAATCCCTGTGACAGGCTTGGATAGCACAGGTGGTGAAGGAGAAACTTGGTCCTGTAATTGACTGATCACTCTGCCCATTTCCCGTCTCCTTTTACTCCTGCTTAGTCGTTATTTCCCCCAATCTTTGAAACCGATGATGCACATGGTGGTAGGCATTTTGGAAGGCTTATTGAGGATTTGAGCTCCGTGCTCGATGGCAAAAAGGGAAGCTGGCTCCGTGGTAGGCATTTTAGGGAAGAGAATATGGTAGCAGTTTCCCACTGTAGGACCCGCAAGCGCTGTTCGGGTGGCAACAAGCTCCTGCTGGAGAGTGCGTTGGTGCCGCTCGGCCCTGCCTTGCGCTTTGAGCTGTGGCTCGTGGTGGACGAGTCGTGCCCTTGGAGTGTATTGTGGTGGGCGCACGGTCCTGCAGGTCGTGTAGTAATGAGGGTCAAGTCATACGTGCAGAGCCGGTCGGACAGAGCATGCTGGTCGCAGTTATTTGTGGTGCGGGAGCTCGCAGTGTCGAGTGGTGAGCTAGGTGGTCGGTGATCCAAATGCGGTATCATGGTTTCCCGATTAGGTAGTTCGAGCTCGCAGCCCGCGTTTGTGTGTGGGATGGAGAGGCCCTGAGGCGGTGGGAAGTGCGCAGCACAGACACCTGCCTCACACTGCTTGCCTGTTGACGATGGTGTTGTCATGTTGCCATATCAAATAGATTAGTCATGACACATTACACATTTCTCCTTGATTTCTTCAAGTCTGCATATCTTACTGCTTGACACCCTTTTCCCACTTTTCTTGGCACTTTTGCCATGTCCATTCAATTCAGTCCATATGTCACTCAAGTAAATACTTCCAGACGGCAGATATGACAAATCAAAAGTAATAGCAGATGGCGAGTGGCAATCAAGATGATAGAAAGAACACAGACGCAGCACAAATGAACACTAAAGAACACCCGTGGACACCGCGAGTGTGAAATTTCAAAGCCCCCCCTCTGCTAAAAGCAACCCATTGAGCAACCAATTCACATCCTGCATGGCCTCCGTCCACAATTCGCGATCTTCGCGCTCTCCCGACTTCACACCGGGGGCAAAGAACAACGCATGTGGTTTCACATACCGTTGACGCATCCAGTACGCATCCATGATGCATCTGGTGTGACGACTCCCAAAGGTTGACAAAGGTGCTTTGCAAGGACAAAGAGACGACAATGAAACGACAAAGGGAGGTTGCAGCACCTCTGGCCCACCCAGGACCCCTCAGGGAACCTTTGTCTTCCCTTTGTCCCTCCTTTGTCCTCCCTTTGTCTGTGCAAAGCATCTTTACCAGAGTCGTCACAATGTAACCCCAAGTGCGAGACAAATGTGTCAATGGCATGTGAAACCACATGCATCGTAATTTGCCCCCGGTGTCACAACGGCCATTCCCCACCAGTATAGCATGGCCACAAAGCTTAGCGCCCCGTTTTGACCAGGGTGCTGCAATGTGGCCCAATTTTTCGCCATTGCGTCCGGATAGTTCCCTCGGAGAAATCTCTGCATGTTTCCTCTGTCCTTCATGCGCCAACTCGGCTGCACCCCTCCCCACCACCGTCACCAAGCCGCGTCAAAGACAGCAATGGCATCTATTGGCAGCTCACGCTATTCCCCAGTGTACCCCACATCCCACGGCCTGCTTTCACCCACTTCTCGAGCACCGCAGGGCGGTTTGCATTCTTCGCATTCCACAGCGCCTTCGCACCGCTTTTCTTGTACTTGAAAGTGCGCTCCAGCTCCCCCCACACCGCGAGCAGTGTGTTGTAAATCCCATCGAGATTGTGCCCCGAAACCTCGGTATCGCTGCACCTGCTGGGCATGGTGGTATGATGTCATCCCATCGTGTATGCAGGAGGGCTACGCTGGCACCATGCCCCGCACTTGGCTCAGGTGATGTTGGTCTTGTCTCGGACCTTGCTGGTGGTGAACAGCTGGGGATCCGGCACCGCAGCCCATCCCACCGCTTTCATTTCTGACCCCTTATGTGATTGCGCCGTCCTTCCTTGCAGTGCCGCAACAGTGGCTGTGGACAGCGGCAGAGAACCAGGTGAGGGCCCCTGCATTCAGGGTGGGGGTGCCTGCGTCGACGTCAAGGGAGGCTGCGGCTGCTTCGACATAGGGGGTGTGGGCGGGGGCTGCATCGATGGACAGGGTGGGTCCGTCGAAGTCAAGGGCAAGGGCAAGGGCTGCATTGAGGGAGGGGGAGGCTGCGGCTCTGTCGAGGGAGGTGGTGACTGCGATGATGTAGAGGGTGCAGGGGGGGGGGGGCTGTGTCAAGGGAGGGATCAAAGTCAAGGGTGCAGGCAGGGACTGCGAGGAAGGCGGCGGCTGCATCGACGTAGGGGGTCCTGGCAAGAGCGATGGCAACACTTCCATCTCCACATCCTCACTTTGTATCTCCACATCTACCAACGTGGTCAGTCACCTGCTCTCTACTCCTTAACAGAAATTTACTTACTGGTTTCCCCCAATGCACCTAAACACCTGGAGCGCCGCACAGCCTCTGTTGCCGACTGCTTGGGCTTGGCCCAGGTTTCGATCTCTTCGCCTTCTTTGCGGCCTCAGCTGCCAGCATCTGCGCGCAGTCTGGATGGTCGAGCAAAAACTTTTTTTCTGTTTTGGTCTGTTTTCAAATAATTCCCGGTATCTCAATGAGTTTTTCACTGATTAACATGAAACCTAGCTAGAAATTTCGGGCTAATTCATGCGGAGTTAGTGATAGAGAGAAAATTGTAAAAATCTTATACATTGAGTAACACAAGCCGATGGCCGCATTTTATGGATCAATCCAGTTTGTGGGCAGCTAGACACATCACAGTGGCATAGATCTTTGTCCCAAGACGCCTCAACAGACTCAAAGAAACATCACAGACTCGTATTTTGAATGAGCTCAGTGGTGGACTTCATTATGGCAATATCTCCAGATAATAGTAGATCACCGGTAGTTTTAATCTGTTTCTGAAGACCATAGACTTAGCCATCGCACATTTTGACCATATAAAGTCTGTCAGAGTGCATTAAAGCCTTGCGAGGTAAATTTCTGCATCATTTGAATGTGGTTGGATTTTTGTAGACTGGATTGACCTATAATATGCGGCCATCAGCTTGTGTTATTTGAAAACAGACCAAAACAGAAAAAAGTCTGCTCATGCCTTCGGTACTGTTAGTAGCTGTAACACAATGTACTTCCCATTGTTGAGTTTGTGCGATGCAATGTACTCAAAATCCTGGATTCATTTGCCAACAATCTCCCCTCCAAAGAGGTAAATATACCAACCATTAAGTCCAGCACCCTAATCTCATTATTGACTCACAGAATGTCAAACTTCGTCGAATGATCTTTGAAAAATTGAAGTGCTTGTCTAGCGTTGCTGAATGTATACTCGAGAGTGGATCCTACAGGTTCATTCAAATTGGCCCTGACATTGTCCTCACTCAAAGTAAGTTTCTTGTATTGTCACGAAAGCTGAGAACTAAGAGTTTGCAGTGATAACCATGTATTTGAAGGGTGGCGGTAAGACAGGTGCACATTTGATTGCCCACCATTCTGACAGCATTGGTGCTCTTTCTATCCTGTTGCAGACCTACGAAAACAGTTCCCAGTGCCAACTCAAGAACACTCGGCGCTTGAATCTGGTTATGGAAACAATCAACCGGTTCGCCCACTTGCCCTCGAATTCTTTCCTGGCCCTACTTCCAGTAGAGGCAAACAATAAAGACAGTGTCAAGGTCTTTTATAGTCAAGTCGAAATTGGGCTACAGGAGTACAATCTTTATGGAACATTGATGGTAGCGAGGGAACCATTGTGCAAGGCTGTAGCAAGCCTCAACTACAGTGTGACAAAAGGTGAAATAGAAAATAAGTCTCGTAGACATTCCTAAGGACAATGGAGTAACAGAATAGTATTTCTTTCAAACCTTTTTGCCCCGGGTCGCTTTAGAAAAAGAAATTAAGGTTAGATGCAAAATTCGGACAAATGTTGATCTGTGGACACAGAGTTTGGACAGATTTTGGGAGCCCATTATCTTGTTCCCAATGTTGCAAAACCCAAACTGAAGAAAATACTTTAGGTTAGGGAAAACTTTTTTCGGGTCAGGTCCCAGAAATGGGCTGCATTACATACCTACATCCTACATGAGTGTACTAACACAGTTGGATGATCTTGCGGTCCTCCACCATGTTTCACAACGGACATGGGGCTTAATACCAGCTGCATTAAGATAGGCGTCAAACACATCCATCGAGTCACGTGTGTCACAGCGTGACACCGCCTTCCCGACGCTACTAGTTGGCACCATTGGGATGAAGAAAAAACATAAAACCACAGAAAGCTTCCTTTTAACTATAGGAACAATCCTGTGGTCTCAGATTTTCAATAACTTGATTCAATAAAATGTTTTAGACCTTTTTTTAGGAAAGTGCAGGAAATCATGTTTCCATTCTAGTGAGATGCCTTCGCATTTTTTCATTCAAATTTTCGCGTTTCCTAATAAGGAAATTATACGGTCACGTGCTTACTCAATGACGCCCCGCATTGGGAGTCTTTTCTCATGTGCATATGCACTTTACAGCCCACTTTAGTGTATAATATTTTCAAAGTAGGAAGAGACTGCTCTTCAGTCAAAATCTCGCAGGAGAGTAAACTATTGTTGACTTGTAATTCTTTCTTCATCCTTCAGACCACTGGATGAGAATGTTCAGGCGGAGACCAGGCATAAACAAGTTCATATTTGCAACTAGTATGCTCTATTACCTTCAAAACACTTATATAGGTCTAAGAAAAAAACCTGACCATCCCTGGCCGAGAAAACAAGTGGTATTTTTTTCAAAGTCGAAATTTCGCGCTTTCCCATGTTACCGCCACGCGTGACATCACGTTCACGTGATTCGATGGATGCGTTTGACGCCTATCTTAGGTGAGTCTGATGCTGTGTGGATATTCCGCTAACACAGTCATCTTCTTTTGAAGTGGTAACAGCCCGAGGGATGAACAGTCGACGAAACACTGCACATTGTGTTCTGGATATCAGAACACTCAAAAGAGCAAGAAAAAAAACCTTTGGGTTGAAAAAAAAAAAATTGCTCAAATCCCAAAATACCTCCATATTACATTGCTGCATTGTATATGAGTCAACATACCTCTCCAAGAAAAAGGCCTACTACCACTGAATGAGTAATACACCCATCACTAGCAAAGTCACTGGTGGCCACTAGTGGCCACCAATGGCTATTGGCGGCCATTGATGGACAGTGTGTGACAATGAGATAACTGTGACCCATCGATTAACACTGAAAATTAATGGCCCACATTATAATTTCTCTGCCCACTGGAATCCACTGGTGTCCGTTGTGTACTGCTGGATACCAATGACTTTGAGCCTCCACAATCTTCTGTATAATTTTGCTTGCACATGAACTACCAGTTATATCAAGATGAGCTTGTGGTCAAACACGTGAAACAAAGATCCAAGCACACACAAGTGAGTGCAGTCATTTCTTTAAACTGTAATACGGATACAATACAGCTAAGGTACTGTGAGGTCCGGGTAAATATGAGGTAAACCAGACCCAAACAAGATTTCAAGAACTGCAAGCTTCGCGCTGAGATGAGCGGGGAAAGTACAGTTTTCAATGGGACACCACCACTCACTGGGACAGTCGGACAGTTTGCTCAGTTCAGCTCATAGTTCTTACCAGACTGCCTTGAAATAAATTACACTTACTCTTGTGGGTATTTTCACTGTTCCTGCTGATACACATTGCTGCATTCCAATGTATCATGTGCTCAGAAAAATCATCCTGACAGAACACAAAATGACACAACACTTAAATGGCCCGTTCTGAGTATAGTAAAGACATGGGACCCGTTCTATAGTGCTCATAAAGCCTCCTAGCCAATATGAGTGTACTCCGACCCATATTGCGTGAAGAGGAACTAGTTTTCGATTTGCCGTTGCTTTGCCGAGAATTTTGATGGGCACATCCCAAATAAGAAGTCACAATAAACGACATGTGTTGCCTTCAATGGCTGGACACGCAAAAACCCGAGGACAGAAATGCATTATCTTCCTGTATTGACCACGCCAAATGGATCCTGGACCGTCATTGCGAAATATTGACACTCATTTTGAATAACAGTTGTGACCATCATCACACTTGTGTGACTGTCCCACTGAGTGGTGGCAGAAGTTCGTTCTGGTTTGCCCCTTAGATGAGTCTCAAAAATTAAGACCTTTTATATGGAGATGTACAATGTATGAATAAAGGTTTTAGTCTACTAGGAATTGCAAAAGAGCCTCAAAAACATCTCAAATCAGTGATTCAATCAAAGTGTCCCATTGACCGGTTGAAAACTGTATTGGATTCTAGAAAACTAAACTATGTACTCACTGTCTACTTGAATAATATACTAAATGTTCTTGTACTCTACTGTCCATGTACTTGATGGAAATAAAAAAGGGTAAGTATAGAATTGGAACAAGGTCCCAAGCAGGCCGTTGACAGTTGCCGCCAATGTTGCTTACATCCATCAAAAGCCAAATAGTAGACCACAGTACCAGTGGATTTTAATTTTAATTTTACTGGGCGCCCCCTGGTCCCCAGTACAACCTTATTCAGAAAGCTCAACAATGCACTTTGGGTGCATTGCGGATGCAAACGGTCCACATATCTGTTACAGGTACGGTGACCTGAATTGCTCCACAGTATGGCCAGGAAGGAATATGGCCGGAATACAGGTTGAAATTTTGCTTCCATCGGTTGCGAAGGCAGAAACATTCCATCGAACGGTGGTAAGAACCGGCGTGAGACAGTGGAAAACACTGGAGTTCAGTGGGTTTCAGGTCGGAGGCTCCATTGGTATCCAGTGGATCTCAGTGAGCAAAAGCTCGATGCATGCGGCCATTGAAGTCCACCGATTCCCAGTGTGCCGCCAGTGGAATACGGCGATCACTAATGCCGACTAATGCCGATCACCCGTTTGACAGCTCCGCGTGTATTACTGCACTGAATTAAGGCCCCGGCCACGATCAAGCCGTTGTTACCGTGATGATCCAGTATCGATGGCATCACCTTTCCACTGTGTACACTGGGAAATTCTTCGGTTTTCCTCAATGCAATACAGTTCGCACCTTGCAGTTAGTATCCTTCATTTTCCACATTAAAACACAGCAATTGTCTAGCAGGAACATCATGCATATGTGAGCCATCACATTCACCGGATGCTGATGGAGTTTGGCCGCAAATTAACTGTGTGGCATGGCAGAGTACCATGAGACTGGTGGTTGGCAACCGTGCCAGAAATCAGTGATGGAAGAAATGGTATTGCCGCATTGGGAAGTTCAACCCTATCTCACATCTTTTCTCTCTGCAATTGACCTTGTACATGTTTATTGGATGGGAAACTTTGGAGGAAATTTTATGAGGGCCTTTAGATGGATATTACTCCTTTTTTTCGGGAGAAAGTACTTTCAATTTCAAGATTTAGATTTGGACCAAGACTGACCAAGATACTCCCCACCCAAAACTTATGGGCTGGGTATCACTACTGAATCCCTGTACAGTGGCGGCAAAAAGAAATGGACATGGTCATCTGAGCTCATTTGTGCATCAACGTCAAGCAATTTCATGGTCATATAGACCCAAAAATCCATACCATTCCTACCTCAATCAATTACAATAAAAATATTTAGGGTGTGAGAAAAAGTCGACTTTGCTGGCGTTGATGCCATCAAAAAGTCTTCATCATAGCATGAAAGTAGTTGAAAAATAAAGCATACCCACACTTTATTTCAGTGGAATCGCACCATATTTGAGCTCACAATGCCCGCTGTAAACTGGGGATTTTGGCCCATTTAGATGCATTTTTGTCCAAAATCACCCCAAATTGCCAAGTTGAGAGCTCCCGTGTGCAATCAAATCTCCAGGAATTCCTTCGGGATAAAGGGAGAGTATGCTTTATTTTTCAAGTACTTTCATCCTGTGGTAAATAATTTTTGATGGCATCAACGCTAGCGAAGTCGATTTTTTTCACACACCCTAAATATTTTTATTGTGATCGATTGAGGTAGGGATGATAGATTCTTTCTCGATGTTGATGGTACAATTTTATTTGAAGTGATTCGGCCCACAAATGAGCTCAGATGGTCATGTCCATTTCTTTTTGCCGCCACTGTAGTTTTGCAAACCTACGCATAACCTCACAAGGAACAAATCCTAGCTCTTTGAATTGGTGATTTTCTTCTTCTCCTCACACAGTGTACCATTTAGTCCGCCGATATGGTCATTGCGCTCGCACGAAACGAGGGTACAGCCACTGAGCACAGCTACAATCTACTTGGCTACAACATTTTTATTAGAGCCTAACCTAAAGGTTCAGCAATAAATCCCCAACAAACCAGAGAGCGGCAAGGCCTGGTAGCGGACGGTTCCGCACCCACCATCAATAGACATACCGAGAAGATGTCGGTGTGAGATCCCCGTTCGATTCGGGCCCAGGTCGGGGCTCTGTTCTGCATGCGAACCACATGCACTCATCGCATGTGGTGTTCGCATGTGATGGTGGATGCCCCCGGTGAGAACTGAGGGAGATACCGGGATTTCGTGAAAGTATGGGTTATGGGATTACCGGGGAATGGACCGGGATCAAAACCGGCGGCAGCATCGGCATTAGGTGAATTTTGATGATATATACATTTGGATATCATACGCTCGCTCTCCGCCCACACGTCATGCGGCCGCAAGATTGCACAAGTTGGCTCGCAAACAGGCATTGAGACTGGGCAAAATGCCCGGTGGAGTTTTGGACGGCATGGACAAGGGGCTTTCCCTTGCGAAGATAAAGTGAGTAGTCCTATTTTATTGGACTAGTACTTCAACCTCTAGATTTATTACTACCTGTATTCGTATCCTTGGAATGAAGCACCTTGTTTGCTCTTTTAGTCTTTGTTCCAGTCCCGTCGACGCGTCCAGTCACGTCACATCAGGAGCTCGATGCGACATGTCACAGATTCCTCCCCAGACTATGTAACACTTTAATCTTCTGCAGATGTGTTGATTTATTAGCTAAAGTACGGCGAGCGGCGCCATGAGAGTAGAAAGTAAGGAGCATCGTGATTGCCGATCAAATCAATCTGATCCCGGTGCTGATCCCGGTATTGATCCCGGTTTCATCCCCCGGTAATCCCATTTCCCATATGTTCTCGGGATTTCTTTGAAAACATCCCAAAATGAATTTTTTTCGATCCGCGCCTTCGGTACTGCCAATGGCTGTAATCAATGATTGTCTCACAATTACATCAGCTGTGGGATTCCCCGTTCGACTCGGGCCCAGGCGACCAGGCCGTTCGCCCCTACCCATATTTTTATTTTCCTTTTTCTCGTTCTTCCTCCCTCGTATTCTCCTTCAATTCCATTTCAAATTGTATTTATTCCACTCGCTACGCTACGCTACATCCCATCCTTCGCAATACATATGTATCCATATCCTAATCCTTCCGATTACACCGAGAAAATAATAGACTAAACTAACTAAGTAACTATGAGACACGATAATAGCGAGAGAGAAGATAGATATGTAGACGATGGGAAGGGGGGAAAAAAAGAGAGGTGGGTGGGTTTGTAGTGGGGTCGTGAAAGGTCGTTACGTTGTTCTGGATGCTGTACTCCGGCGTGAGCGGGAAGCGAGTGGAGTCGAGAGAGCGAGCGGGTGGATGAGGGGAGAGAACGTCCAAGGATCACCGCTTCCTCTTCCCGCCCACTTGCTCCCCCTCCCTCTCCCCCCTCTCTTGGAGACCGCCATACGCCCGCGGATAATCATACGGCGTCGGCGTCGCCTCCCGCTCATACACCTCCGGTATTGGAGTCGCCGGCTCCTCCTCGTCATAGGTGGGAGGTAACCCCCAAGCGCGGGGTACAGGCGTCGCGAGTCCGTCGTCTTCATCTTCCTCGCCAGCGATGAAGGTCGCGTTGTCGTCCTCCTCATCGTCGACCCACGCATCCTCGTCCTCGTCGCCTCCCTCTCCCCCCTCTCCGTCCCTCACCACCCCTCCGCCCCCGCAAGCGAGCGTGAGAGGCGGAAGCGGCACCACGATCGGCTTCACCGCCGACACCGCGGCGGGCGAGAAGAGCCCCTTGACGGGCGAGCGTCTCTTCCCACGAGGTGAGGATTTCGACAGCTTAGGAGAGGGATAGGCGGGGGGCGAGCGTCTTGTCGGCGCCGGGGAGGGGGGGGAGGACTTGGTGGGGGGCGAGGAGTATGAGCGGGAGACCGATGGGGGCGCTGGCGCTAACGCCGGCGCGGATGCGGGCGCTGATGGGGAGGACAGCGACCTCGCCAGCCCCGGCGGCGCTCGCGCGAGCGTGGAGTCGTACGGCGTCGGCGTCGAGCCATAATACTTTTGCGGCGAGCCGGGGAAGGCGACGAGCGTATGGGAATGACCGCGAATGGTGTCGTCCTTGCCGAACGAAGCGAGGTGGGCGTTGGTGAGGACTGCGAAGGCGGCGGGCGTGGACGTGGGTGAGACCGACACGGGTTGCGCTTGTACTTGGTGTAGGTGGGGCGGCGAGATAGAGATACGTGGCACGCAGATGTGCGGCTGGACAGCGGGCGAGCGGGGCAGCGGCGGCGGGGAGGCGGGGCACGAAGACTGGGCAATCGTCAGTACAAGCAGGAAATTTGGGTACAAAAAGTTGGCGGGGAATTGCCAATTGGAAATGTGCGGGAAATGACGCACATTATATCGCCGACGGACAGACCGCATCCCATCGAGGTCGCTCCACTCAAACTTGACAGAGCGGAAAGAGTGGAACAGCGAGAGGCGTTGTGCCTGTGCGCGCGTTAGTCGTCTAAGAAGAAGCAGGGTGGCAAAGAAGAAGAAAACGGACCTCGGTGAACTTGAGCGCCTTTGCGTCCTCGAGGCGCTGCTCGCTCTCGAGCTCCAGCAGGCGCTGCTTGCGCTAGGTGGCAGTGTACTCGCCATTTCTTTCTTTCTTCTTGCCCTTGTATTCTTCTATTCACTCTCTATACTCTTCTTTTCTCTTCTCTCGAACGGGAAACTGAAACAGGCGTGGGTCTCCATAGACGAGACGCGTGGGATGCGGGACAGGACGGTGGGCGAGCATCCAGGCGAGGTCAAGCTTCAAGGTTGTGACGGCATGGCATTGATGATCTCGGCAACTCCCACACTGCGTCACACATCTTCCAACCACGACACTCCAGGCCATACCGTATGCATCCAAGCCGCTTCAAGTCCTGTAGCTTCGAAGCCCCGACCATTCCTGCCCCAACACACACCTCTGCCGCCGTCAAAATTACTTTTCCTGCTCTGAAACACCTCTTACACGACCTGCGTCGTCTAGAATTCCAGGCTGAATGAGGACCCCTTCGACTTCTTTAGGTCTTTATTTGTGATCCTAACTTATGGTCTTTAGGACAATATTAGTATCGTGAATGATTGGAAGCTTGCGATTCACTGGGGAATAAACTAGTAGGGTCGCATTGCACTGCACCCTATTATGTCTCTATAGATCTAAGCATTCGGTACCTCGCTGGCATACTATCACTACAAGAAGCAACTGCCACGGCTGCTCCGAAAATCTGGTAGCGCAAGGCTTTTCACTCCTGCTTGCATAGAGGATGACCTGGGCACGAATCTTCCTCGGTCACCCGTTTTGGCGGATAGGGCGACGGCTCACTGCGAACGCTACGTCGAGACCATGCTCTGGCCATTGACCCAAATCTGCCTCAACACGGATCTCGCTGAGTCGATCAAGGCCGACAAGAAAATTTTCGACAGGGCTCGAAGAACGCATTCCCCCCATCGGCTCATGCTCCTACATCGCTTTGTTTCGATTCGCTCGTGGGGTTCAACGACGCTATTTTATTCGCATAAAAATTTGACTCGGGCTCACGCTATAAACAAACAGGGTTGGACCTCCTTTTCTTTCCGCTTCTGGGCAACTCATCAGTGCTTACACAGCGTTCAGAACATAATATTTTCAGCAGCTTCTCATCTCCGGTTGGTGCGCTCTCAGCACCAGTTGAACTGCCACCCCTTTTTCTATGTCTTGATTCGACACGCTCACACAGATAAACCCACAAATCAACACAAGGAAAGCCTGGTGGCGGACGGTCCGCGTCCACTCTCTCTTTAGGCCTTGCTTGAAACAATACAAGGTGGGAGACCCCCGTTCGACTCGGGCCCTGGCTATGCAGTTGTAAAAGATGCCACTTTTTATTTTCGCTCAACTCACGGTTCTGTTGTTCTTGCAGCCCTAATAATCAGAATCCTAGTATATCCTCATCCTCTTTTCCAACTCCTGCAACTGAACGGTCAGAAAATGGCCGTCCTTTAATTAACATTTTCAACTGAAAACGCTCACATAATTAACTTATAGAACAGAGAAAGAAAGCCTGGTGGCGGACAGTCCGCACCCACTCCTCATTGTCGATCAGTCAACAAGTTATAAGATATGCGTGGGACCCCCGTTCGATTCGGGACCAGGCTACTATTATCTCGGTATCCATGCCCTCTTTTTTCTCATTACTCCGAATTCAAGACTCAAATGTCTACTTATTCTTGAAGCGTAGAACAGACAGTGCAAAGTAAGCCTGGTAGCAGAAGAGCTGACCCCACAATTAGTATCCACACCATGCCGAGTTACCTTGGTTGTGGGATCCCCCGTTCGACTCGGGGTCAGGTTATGCACTGTTGAGTCGTTTCTTTTGCTAATTATTTTGCCTGTCTGTCCTACTTTAATTTTAGCGTTGAACTTGCCCACCATCGAGCTTGCCAACACAGTTCTGGTATCTATTTTGTTTCGATCTAGGCCCAAGCTAAATTAGGTCAGACACAGCGGCTGTCCATGTAAGTTGCATTTTCGACTTAAAAAACTCGTGCGAATCAACCCACGAAAGACCGGAATGAAAGCCTGGTAGCACATAATACTCAGGATAATAAATTTTCTTGGTGCGGTCCCATTTCGGAACATGCCGAGCTGTGGCATATAGTACACCAGCGGTAAATCACAGAAAATACCGAACAAAAGCAACAGAGAAGCATTCGCTTCCGTGAGGACAGCCGTCCATTAAGAAGCCACGAACTCACATACCCCGACTTCAACGATTGCAGTTATATTGTTTGCGCGTCCCCAATCAGCATCCAAACCATAATGTAGAGCCACGGAACAACTCCCACACGCTCCCATTTCAATGCATAACTCGCGATGACACGTTTAGTCCAAAAGCAAAATACCTAATCTGTAGTACATTAAGTTTTCAAGCCATCTCGACGCCGCCACTCGGCTGAACTGGCGCTAAAGGCCGAGATAACGGCGGTCGATCCATAAGCTCAATGTCTGAGCGTAGAAAGGTTCGTCAGAATATTTGGAGGGGAGCCACCCACGAGTCATACGTACCCATGGCCGCATCGCTGTCCAGCTCTGGGGCGGTAGCTCCCAGATACGGCGCGAACCGGAGATTGGTCGACAAAGTCGTGCTCTGCGTTCGTCGCCCAGACATGTGCGCCAGCGCCGGATCGCGCAGATTGAGCATGAGCCGGGATATCATGATCGAGGACGTGCTGTCGAGATGCGAGTCAGTCGACTCGAATGTAATGCGCCGGAGGATGGACACATGGACACACATGGACACAAATGTACCGGTGAATCCGCGTGTATAGGGCTTCATAGCATCAAATCAGCGTAGGAATGAACACGGAGCAGGAAAACATACGGTGCCGAGCTTAGAGGCATGGATCAGCAAGACAAGCATGGACCACAGGGTAGGTGGACTCACAATACACGTTAAAATGTTGGATAGATTTGTTATGACCATTACGCTGGGTTGGAATTAGACTTGAAGTGGTACGGCCACAGAATCGCGCACCCAAAGTATACAGAGCCTGAAAACAGCATGCATCAGAAGGGAAAGCGGGAGTCGAGATGCGCTTACCATCGCGTAGTAATACAGTGAGAAGACTCGTGCCATTTGGGCGGTGTCGGCTGAATACTTTATACAGTGTGAGGAAGAAAATCATGCAGTCGAAAACGGCAACTCCAGCCCATGCCGTAGCCAGGCTGAGCCCTCTGAGAGATTCGAAGTTGACCTCAATTGGTGAAATCCTAGTATGAACTCACTGCTCCCGAGAAATTGGGTAGTTGCATCCAAAATACAAGGGTAGGTTGGTGCTCTTGTCGACGGCTTTTCCGGAGAGGACCGACCACTAGTGGATGCGTGAGTGTGACGTTGACGATCAGGAAGGCAGCGCACAATTCCGACAGCAACAACTCCAACGGTGAAGGTAATCAGCAGGGCCAATATGCGTTTGCTGCGCTCGTAGAGGGCATATGTCCGCAGCATGAGCATTGCTATATCCGACTGAGGATCCGTATTGTGGAAAATAGTTAGACAGGCGTACCTCCAACCATCAGCTGGGTTGCAATTATGAAGTACTGGTGGTATGATTCTATGCCTAGACATCTGAGAAATATGAGATCCTTTAGATTCGTCAACAGAGGAAGCAAATCCTACATCTGGTGCAATTCAGCATATTGTCCTGGGGCAAGGTGTTAATACTGACCTTTATTTTCTCTGGGGTGCTATTCTCACTCCAGAAAGATTCCATGACAACTGGAATATTTCCTAAGAGCGTGCCGTATCGATTCGCAAAGAACAGAACATTCGGCCATGTAAAAGGTGTCCCCCAGTATCGCGAGACTTCCCAGTCGAGGACGAGAAAGTAGTCATAAAAGAGGAGCGCTAGGGCGGATGAGGACGATGAGCAATGAGATATGAATGGGCACCCACTGAAAGACACAAGATCGAAGTAAGCGTTTGCATTCCTGTTGGCTACAATGATCAACAACTCATTTCAACGAGATGAACACGAACAATTCCTTCTGAATCTGGACTGCGTTCATCGGGTGGTGGGTATGGATGTCGCAGCGCCAACCGACGTCAAGAGGACCGGGCAAGAGAACAGGGCACGGTAACTGAGGCTTGGCTGATATCTTCTCATGCTCGAGAGCTAATCACCAGTTCAAGTTGTGATCGAAACTGACATAGGGAACACAGCACCGGGAAGATGGCCTGCTCGAGGCGCTTCGCGAATTTGATGAGCAGGACATTGTCCGCAGCCAAGGTCGGAATGAAGGCGCATGCCATACATGGTGCGTGCCACATCGCTTCGGTGTCGCTGTCGATCTCACCATTAACTACACATTCATCGGAAAAATGTTACCCAGCCAGACCCAGCCAGAGAGGATGATTTCCGCGGTTGAGATGGCTTAGCAACAATCAGGCTTCGCACACAACGGTGATTCCCACCCCCTGACAGATCTGAGACATATATCGGGGGAAAAGCTTGGATGTGTTCGTCCGTTCCGCTCCCCTTTTCTATGCCACTGAGGAGATTCATGCACCGAGAGTCTGAAACGTCGCCGATAGCACATACGCAGGAGAATAGAAATGGCGAAGAATATGAAAGGATTTAGGGAGGATCATGATTGCACAGCAATTAATTTTAGATATGGCGCCTCTGAATTCTGCACAGTATAATACAGTTATAGCGCCGACCGACGGACCGCATCCCATCGAGGTCACTCCACTCAAACTTGACAGAGCGAAAAGAGTGGAAGAGCTAGAGGCGTTGTTCCTGTGCGTGCGTAAGTCTTGGTCGCAAAAAAAGAGGTTGACAAAGGGACCTCGGCCCTGAACTTGAGCGCCTCCGCGTCCTCGAGGCGCTGCTCGTTCTCGAGCAGTGTTTGTCCTACCAGCCATCTCGCGACAGAGATATTCAGCTTCAGGTCATACTAGCCATCTCGCGACAGAGATATACAGCCGCCGAGGATATTAGTCTAGTCGAGCGCCGAGCCGTCGGCGACAATGGCAAGAGAAAAGAGGATCTGACACCTACTAATCCCAACTAACCCCTCTAACTAGAGGTGGAGATATGGTGTGGGTGCCCCCTCTAGTTAGAGGGCTTTCCGGTAATTCCCCCATGCTACAGAATACTCTACAAAACACGCTGCAAATATGCTGCAGATATGCTGCAGATATTGCTGCAGGGACTTATAGGTATTTTCTTGCGGCGTATCTTAAGTAATCAGTGCCATCACCGCCGTCGGCGGGGCGCGCCTGTCCCAAAAAGGAAATCACCCAAGAAATACCCATAAAATACCAAAAGAAATACAGGAAAAATAATATACAAAAAAAGGGGGTAAACTAGCCCTCGTTATCCCCCCCGGCACCCCGCACGCCGTCATCCGCAAGCATGGAGAGTGTGTACAGCTTGGCTGACAGCGCCGACTCCCGCTCCTCATCACCCTCCCCATCTGACCACCCCTCTCGCATCTCCTCCTCTGCACCCCTGCGCCAGCTCGACGCGGTGTTGTAGGCAAACACGTGCTTCTCGTCCTCCCCATCCTCCTCCTCGTCCGAAGACAGCACCTGCGCCCTGCGCGCCGCCGCTGAGCGCGCCCTTGGTCGTACAAATGCCCGGCCCCCCTCCTCGTCGGAGCTGTCCATGTCCATCGCCTCGCCCTCCCTCTCATCACGCGTCGCCACGCGTACGACCCTGCGCGCCTCCCTCTGTGCAGCCGATACCTCCAGCGCTTTCCCCGGCACCAGCGACCCGGTGAAGCCTGGCTCCTTGGCCAATGCCCAGAACCGGCGCATGTGGCCATCGTCAAAGCGGCCACGCCGCTCTCGGTACCTGCGCACCTGTAGCGCCAGCCCCCGGTCTGCCTCCACCTCCTCCTCCGTCTTCCCCACCTCAACTCCCAGCTCCTCCTCCTTCCGGCAGAGCGTCTTGTACTCATCGCGAATCCAAGTCACCACGCGGGGGATCTCGACATTGAGGTGTTTGATCTCCTCCCTCGCGCGGAGGGTCTTGAAGTACCGGTCCATCGCCAGCCGGTAGGCGGGGCGCGTCCACGGACGAGACTGGACCTCAGCGCGCGTGTCCCGTAAGATGTCGAAGTCCGCGAGGAACGTGTACTCGACGACTTGCTCCCAGGTGAGATGGGGCATTGGGGGGTCCAGCAAGGCGGCGGCGGCGTTGTAGTTTTCGATGGCGCTCTTCACTGCCTTCGACCTTGCTTGAAGCGCCTTAGCGATGTGCTTCCGCATCTTGTAGGCTATTTAGAAATTAATAAAACATGAAACGTTGATAGAATGAAGACGCACCTGTCTGAGACTGATTAATTTTCGTCAGCTCAAAGATACGCTCGACGATGAGCAGCTCGAGCGCGTCGAGCGCGAGCTGATATTTCCTCTTCTTGATCTCCACCACTAGTGATGTTCAGGGCCCGGCTTCAAGCCCTGGGCCGGCCGGGCCAAGCCCTGGTAAGCCCAAGCCGGGCCGGGCCTGACACAGGGCTTGAGCGGGCCCAGGGCTTGGGCTTGAGATTTTTCAAGCCCGGGCCAGGCCCTGAAGCCCGGGCTTCAGTATCCCTTATAAAGTCGAATGTTTCTTCGATGTTCAACTCAGAAAACTCACCCATTGGATCAATATTTTATTTCCATGAAATATGGACAACTTCCCCTGGAGAAATTACGGGAATTGGTAGCTTTCATAAGCGTAACTTGCCGGCTCAGAACATCTGAAAAAGGGAATTGTAAGCTTGAACGGTCGAGAAGTTAAATAATGAAGCCAGTAAGCATTCTAATACACACTGTGGCTCCTACATTAAATCAACTGTAGTTTACTGTGTAATATGGTTACATATCCAGATTTTTTATTGCATGTGTCAGGCCCGGGCCTAAGCCTTGAGCCCCGGGCTTGAAGCCCTGGTTGTGGGCTCGGGCCTGGGCTTGATATTTCCCAAGCCCAAGCCTGCTCAAGCCGGGCCCAAGCCCGGGCTTTCAGGCCAGGCCGGGCCCTGAACATCACTATCCACCACTGCCAACACCCACTTCGGCGACGCCACAGTCCAACGCTCGACAACGTCGAGCTGGGCCTCGAGGGCGTGTACGCTCTCAAGGTCCTTCTCGACCTTCTCCTTGGCGTGTCGCCTGGCCAGCTCTGCCTTCGAGACGCCCGGTGTGTACGCCGCGTCGTCGGCCCTTGCACGCCTCGCCAGCCCCTCGACCACCGTGTATTTTGTCCTGGTGAGCCGTTAGTTCCCGTCTTTGCACCTCATTTTAAACTGAAGACTTACTCGCTCGCGCTCAGGTTCACGAGTTTCTGAACGTACTCCATCTCGAGCGTCTCGACGTTTGTCTTGGCTGCGTTCTTGAGGCTGACGAGGTACTGCTTCTCCTCCAGCAGCCACTGGTGGAACTCGTCAAAGCTCTCGACGCCCTCCTGGCGCATCCAGTCCTCCAGCGCTGGCTGGGTCTTGAGGATGGTGAGGGCCTGCCGGTAGTTTGTGCAAAGGAATTTACCTAGACCAGTAATCAGTACCAATTGAATGAAATGAGACCGGTCCACGTACTGAGGTTCGCGTACGTCTCGAAGCTGTCGAAGTGCTTCGCGTACGTTGCGATTTCCTGTTGCCGGTGGAACCTGCTGGCGTAGCGGCAGGATTTGGCGAGGGCGTTTGAGCGCGAGAAATACCGCTCGCAGCCCTCGAGGTCCTCGAGACCCATTCCTTCGACGTATGTTGCGAGGAAACTGAGCTGGCAGAGGCGGTTGTGCGCGTGCCCGTGGAACGACCCCACCAGGCATTTCAGCCTGTTCGTCCTCGCCTGTTCCCCCAGCTGGCTGTTGCGCACCGTGGCCTCGAAGTGGCACCCAATGTCGTACCCGGCGCCGATTTTCATGCCGAAGGCGTCGAGCAGCTCCTGGACGACAGCGAGCGGGTACTTCGCACTGAAACAGATGATTAGCCCATTTTTTTGTGGATGAATTCGCCACTCACAGCTCCCCGCTTCTGATCATGTCGGCAATGACCAGTACGAAACCGTGGCGGCACAGCGCCAGGAACACACCCGTTTCGTCGAAGATCCCCCACATCTTCGATGTCACATCGTTGGCCATGTTCTTCCAGCGGTCTGCGCAAGGATTACCCTCCTCCTGATTAACGGTAGGCATAAATTCCAAAAGTAAAATATTATGAAACACGCACCGAATTTGCCTCCATGGGCAGCACCTCCGCAAGGCGCGTCTTCGCCCACGCGTCTACACGGTCGCGTGAGAGGAAGTACCCGTCGCCTGCGTCGCGATTATCTGCGCGTTCCTTTGACTTCCCGAGAGTGGGCTCCCCGTCGCAGTCGCCGTCCGAGGGGGAGCGCCGGAGGACTCGCTTCAATGAGTCGTTCCCATCCATTGTGGTCAGGAAATCGAAGATGAGCTTGTCCTCACCCTCGAGCTTGTACATGCACGCCGGGCATGCGTGCTTCAAACGCCACTTGGAGTCGCGGCCCAGTGCGTTCATGACGCGCTCGTCCGTTTGGCGCCGGATGCCGAGGTACACGTCGTACGCGATAGAAAATTGCTGCGATAGGTAGGGCCTAAACGGCACCTGGCAAAGCATCAGCTCAGCCTTAATGAATAAAAAAATAACAAACGCACCCCGTGAAGATCACAGAGTGACTTGACGTAGGGCTGAATAGCGAGCTGAGGCGCGCGCGCATGCAGAACACGGAAGGCCTCGAGGACGCGCACGGTGATTGCGACGTCTGGCTTGTATGGCGCACAGGGCACCAACCCTTCGAGGATCAGCGCTGGAGCAACGCCGTTGCCGTGGGGGTCGAGCTTCACGTCAACCTTGGATGTGTCTGCAATAAATTAATACTCGGTCGCAAACACGAAAGTAAAGAAGAAAACACGCACCAAACATATCCACCACAGTTATTTCGTACACCTCCTCGACCGTTGGCGGCCCAGGTTGCGGCATGTCTCGCGGGCGACCCGGCATCTCTTGCTCCGCACAGTAGCGGATGTATGCGGTCATCATCTCCGGCATCTGGCCTTGGAACGCGAGGTTCCTAAGCTCGGTCCGATCACGTCGAGTCCGAAAGTCCTCCGCCTTCCTAAACAGAATCGAGAAATAAAATCAGTACGCAATATTTGAGGAAGAATAGGAAAGCAAAGGTAAGGAACCAAAAACTCACCTTTTCTTCACCTCGGGCCCCTCCTCATCACTACCCTCCTCGATCTCGTCCTCCCATGACCCCATTTCTCCACCAGCATGGCTGATATCCACACGTTCCAAGCCGTCCAGGACGCCTTCCATGTCAAGATGGTTTGCGCCGGCATCGAAATTGTCGTCTTCAGCTAAACCTTGAAGGTTCAAGACGGCGTCGCGCTGGCCAGTCCCCATGTCTAGATAAATCAGGCCTCAGAGCCAAGTCCAAAAAAAAAAAAAAAAAACTTACTCTCCAAACGAACTCTGGAATCTTCCTGCCCTTGGCGTCTGTACTCCGCAATTCCGCGGGGGCCCAGTGTTTGCTCGTGAACGCGTGGACGTGGGTGGCTGGCTGTCTTACGGCCCGTGGAGAATATTTTCATTTTCTTGGAGCCCGCGCTCTTCGACCGCACGGTTGTCGTGTGTCGATTCATGATGAGTGGCTTGATGAGCGTGAAGTGAGAATGTGACTTATGTGTGACGTTACGCGCCTATCACAGCAACGTGACCGTCAACAACTCGTGCTACCGCGACTCTGGACTTCGACCTCTCTCTCACCTCACGCGCCGCCCGCCTGCAAGCGCATAAATGGCCGGTAAGCTCCCTTCTCCTTCACTTGACCCCTTCTTCCGCCCCACGTCCGTGCAGAGATCCGCCCTTGGAACTCGAATCGAGACCAGCGGCTCCTTTTTTTTTTTTTTTTGCTTTGCGTTTCTTTTCTTTTCTCGTTTTTGACACTGCTACAGGCCGCCGTACCCTCCGCTCTGGAAAGGAGTTCTCAGCGTTCGACTTGGCCGTAAGTCGAGCAATCTCGGCGCCTGTCCATTTCAACGCCGGCGAGTGCATCAAGCAGCGCTTGCTCGAGGAAGCTCGCAACGACGACGACGCCTTTGCGGAGCCACCGCCTTTCTGGCTGGCCGGACCTCTCTCTCCGGCGCCCTCTTCTCGTGAGCCCTCTCCAGAGCCCTCTGCAGACGGCGCGCGCGCTTTGCCACCATCTTCCGGGCCGTCGCCTGCGCCTGCCTCGCCTGCAACTCCCTCGTTGGCACCTCCCTCTCTTGCGGCTGCCCCTCCTGCGCTTCCCTCTACGCTTTCCGCCAAGGAACGTGTTGTGATTAAGCTTTACGATAGCTTGTGCACACGACTGTTAGGTCAATGGTTACAATCCACTGGGGCTTTAGGTCCCAGTGTCTGGCTTATATACTGTACAAACTTGTATCTAGAATATTCTACTAGGTACTTCACTCTCGGGGTACATTAGTAATATATCAGTAAGCCTTACTCAGCCCTTCGGGCACTTCGGGCTCATATTACAACAGAACGCAACAAGCTCAAGTCGCGCGCCCGACGAGAAAGGAAGCGCGAGAACGCGCGTGCCGCGTCCGACAACCCTCTCTCGAAAGCCGTCCACCGCAAGCGCGTTTTGAGCGCCAAGCCCGCTGCCCTCAAGCTCGACATCGACGCCACGAACCTCCCGCATTCCCAGCGTGCGTGGCAGGGGAGCGCCGGCGCGGACAACGAGCCCTTCGAGTTCGGCGAGCCGCAGTGCCCCCACGACCTCGAGACGGGCCTTGGCGGCATCTCGTACACGCAGGAAGAAGTCGACCTGCTCACCGGCACGGAAGGCTTCATGTACATCAGCTGGCTCGGCCAGTAAGTGTCTTTTCTTCTCCCCCACGCCTCATCGTCTGACGCACGCCCAGCCTCACGATTCCGCTGCTCGACGCGCAGCGCCGGGTAATTGCGGTCCTCGGCGGCACACCTCGCGACCACGCGGGATGGAAGGTCGTCACGGGCGGTGCCGCAGCGCTCCTCGAGAAGCGGCAGCCGCGCATCAAGCTCGCTACCGAGGCGCTCCACCACCGGCGTGCACAGGACGCCTTCCCCGCCATCGCCTGCGGTGTGGCGCATGGAGGAGGGCGGATGGAGCCGGCCGAGGTTCACCAGAACGACACAAACACGCAGCTCACCGACGAGCTACTAGCCCACGACTACATCCAGCGGATTATGTCGTTTGCGAGCTGTAAGTCACCCCCGCTCCCTTTTTCTCCACCGCCTCACCTCCCTACAGCCCTCGTGCTTCTCTGGGCGCCGCTGCTCAACGCGTTCTACCTGGCCAACAACGCGCTGCTCCGCAAGTGGAAGCCTTCCATGCACTGGCACGTTAACACCATTTTCGCTGCCTGCACATTCAACTTCGGCCCTCGCGCGATCACCGCGCCTCACCTCGACTTCGCCAACCTCGCCTGGGGCTGGTGCTCGGTCACCGCGCTCGGCAACTTCGACCCCGACTTTGGCGGCCACCTGATCCTCTGGGATCTCCGCCTTGTCATCCGCTTCCCCCCCGGCTCGACACTCCTCATCCCCTCTGCCCTGGTACGACACTCAAACGTCCCCATCCGTGCGCACGAGAACCGGTCGTCCATCACGCAGTACTCCGCGGGGAGTCTCTTCCGCTGGGTCCGCAACGGCTGCAAGACGGACGCGGACTTCGAGAGTTCGGCGTCCGCAGAGGAGAAGGCGGCGAGAGTAGCTGAGGATGCCCAGCGTTGGGAGGAGGGCATGAAAATGTTCTCTGTTGTTGACGACCTATAGACCACGGGTAGTCGTAGTGTAGCATGTAACACTGCTCTCAGAATATTTATTACATTTATCTATCTTTCTTGGATTTTTGTGAGCATGAAATTGAGGGAGGACGGGGCTCGGATGGGACGCGGCCGATAAACCCGA
Organism: Mycena capillaripes; assembly: GCA_029204075.1. Classification (NCBI taxonomy): domain Eukaryota; kingdom Fungi; phylum Basidiomycota; class Agaricomycetes; order Agaricales; family Mycenaceae; genus Mycena; species Mycena capillaripes. The sequence continues at coordinate 4,090,938 of JARHKZ010000001.1, forward strand.
CTATCACGAACGCGTCTTTGATGGCTATGAAGAACATTTTATTTTAACACCCACGAGAGGCATTTTCAACTGGAAATTTTGCAAGATGTGGTGTAGACCTATTAACACCGGTCTGTATTTATTTTGTGTGTTTTACAGTACTTGATGAAATTCAATGAATGAAAAGACAAACTTGATCACGAACGCGCCTACTTGAGCCATACTTGGACCTTTGTTTACCTGGTAAACATCCTTCTTTCCTCCTTCTTGCCATGTCGTCCTCAACTGCATCTCGCAAAATGGACAAACCAGCCCTTACCGATGAAGACAAGCGTCGCAAGCACGCCGAGGCTCAACGAACGTACCGCGAAAGGTATTTTGTGTCCGCTTTAAACTGGCCCGAGCTCATCATTTGGCAGAAACCTCGAAGTAACACGAGAGAAGGCCCGCGAGCGGATGGGCAGGTACATACCTTCACAGGTACTGTTCAGTGCACTGGTACTCAACGTTTACAGGCTACGCGCGAGCGCCAAACCGCTGAAAAGGAGGCGGGAACGAAAGCAGCGTCGAAGCAGAGACGCTGAGTATCGTGAGGTGTATGTCTTCTCGCTGTTCTGTTTCATTTCTTAAACTAATGTTGTCGCTGCCTCGTACAGCAGACGGAAGAGGTCCGCTAATTTTATTTTTACCACTTTTTTCACTAAGTTTTGTATCAGTCTTAATGTTTTGCAGGAAATTTATCGCTGAATTTGGAGAGAGCGCGTTCCACGACTACTACCTCGCCCACCAGCGGCTACTCGGCGTCGACGAAGTACCGGGGATTTCGCAGCAGTACCGCAAGGACATGGCGAACACGCCCGAGGCGCAGAAGGAGAAAGGTGGTGAAGCAAAAAAAAAAGAAGGCCAAGAAAGAGTGAAGCTACGCAATTTTCAAGGTACATATGGTATTACTTGAATACTATACACTTTTTTTTCTCCAGCTACAGAAATCTGAGGAGGCACGCGAGACGTGAATCGGTGGCTTCTGTCCCGATTCGGCCAAACCAAAAGCGTGACCCCTCTCTTCTCTTTCACCTGCACCATCTCACCCATCTCACCCATGACCTGGACTTGCGAGGTTCCCTTCCACCCCAGCCGCAACTACACGAACGACCGCGAGCACGACGGGAATCTGCGCAAATGGTGGTTTATGGTTCTGCGCGCTGGCCTATACACACTCAAGTGCGTGTTTTTTTTTTTCTGTCTCATTGTCGCACCCACCTCGCAGCCCAGGAAGGATGCCGAGTTTCAGGCCGCCTTTGCGGGCCCCGATGTCTTTCGCTTTCCCACGCGCGCGGAGGCGGAGGCTTACTGGGCAGCAAACTGCCGCAAAAACCACCTACACGCTGGCCTCAACGTTGAAGAGGGAGAGGGAGAGCACGGCTCCCCTCCGCGGTTTCCGACCCCCGCGCCAACACCCCCGCCTTTCTCTACCCCAGTGAAGCGCGAGTCACCGCGCAAATTTGTCAGGCGCGAGTCGCGCGCCTCCGTCAAGCGCGAGGCGCGCGTGAAGGACGAGGCAGAGGAGCGCGAGGCCCCTCTCTTCCGCGAAGACGACGAGGTCTCGCCGCTCAGTCGCCCGCGCAAGCGCCCGTTGCCGCCGAGCGTGCGCTCCAGGTCGCCGCGCACGCCTGGACTCGAGGAATCCCCCACCCGTGCCTCCACCGAGATAAGCGCGGGCTCAATCTCCTCGGTGTCGAGCCTGTCGACGTCCGTGGCTTCGAGCGCGTCCCGCGCCGCGTTTCCACTTCGCTCTGGCCCCGACCACCCACCCCCCTCTAAAGTGGCTGCGAATTTTGTTCCCGCTGGCAGCTCGACGAGCGCGGGTGTGCGGTCTGTGGGATCGAGCGCATCCCGCGCCGCGCGGCCCGCTGCAAGTCACCTTCACGCAGGCAGCTCGGGAACCACGGGCACAGGCGCACAGCCGCGTCGCCATGCCGAGCAGCCCGTACTCTTCAACAAGAGTACGCGAACACTGTATAAAGACGCGTCAGTTTTTTTTTTCTGGTGTTGTTTGTAGTCTCGAAACTGATATTTTTTTCCCGGGAATGTGCAGCGCAACGGCAGTCCGCGAGATGGGGAAGGGCGATAGCGTCCAGGTCCTCGAGGTCGAGGACCTGGAGGTAATTTTGTCTGCGCCGCGTGCGGCGTGATTTTTTTTCTGCGCCGCCGCAGGCGGCGGCGCGAGTCTTGTTCTTCCGGTGAAGTTTTCATGTATTTGTCATCCCTGCGACGCCCCACCCTTCCCATGTCTGGTTCAGTCCCCTACACCCATCCTTTGCTTATCTGTGATTTCTTGTCTGTGGGACTTCACATACTTATCTTGTTCCTTTGCTTATTCTTTGCTTATTCTTTGTGTTCCTGGTGAAATTCTTTTGAAAAAAATACATGGTTCTAAGTCAAGGGAAAAGCCAACTGTGATTGAGTCAAAAAATGAGTCAAAAATAATAATCTCTGGGAGCTAAGATTTTGAGTTGCTCGCAAAGTGTTGCACTTGTTTGTGTTGCGCGTCTTGTGGCAAACAAGTCCAAACGTTTGGACCTCGTCCTCCTCTTTGACGTGTCGACTTCACTTAAATGCCTACCTCAGACGACGACGACATGGACTCGGGAGCCGAGCGTAATACGCCGGCTCCTCCACGGCGCATAATCGACGTCCAGCTGGACGACGGCGACGACAACTGGGAGGACCTGCCGACTCTCGGGACTTCGACTCACCGCAGCCGCAACCTGGCGGAACCGCACGCCCTCAACCAAAAGCGCAAGCGCGTGGCGGGCGGGAAGAACGCTCGCGCTTCCGCGCTCAAGAAGCGTGGCGCCAATGCCTCGAAAATGACGCGCCTCGGCGGAGACTTGGACGCAATCGACGAGGAGCGCGATCGGCACGCGGAACGCCTGGCCGAGAAATACAGCATGAAAGTCAAGGACGTTCGCCGGCGTATGGCTGCTTCCTCGAGCTACAAAGAGCGCCGCAAACCCAGCCTCTACAACGCGAAGATTTCTGCGCTTATGGCTGAGCAGAACGCAGGTACGCATTGCTTTTTTCTGTCTTTGCTGCAATTGGCTCACCGGAACGTTGTGTAGACCGCGAGGAAGGAAACCGCTTGAGCCTTTCCGACATCAAGGCGATGGTGCGCGACGACCCTTCCTTGCTGGAGGGCTATACGGCGGAGGAGGAGGAGGAGATGCTCGCCAACCTCGCGGGAAAGCGGGAACGCAAGCACCGCGGGACGCGCTCCGACAACATCTCCGCGAATGCGGATATCAAGCGCACCGTGGGCCGCTTGGTGGAAGAGGTGCGTTCTTTCTCTCTCCTTTTCTTTTTCAAGAGAAACCGCCAACCTCTCAATTAGTTGAATGGCATGGCTCAGCGCGCGAATATGGTCGGCTTCGCGATGTTCTCGCGAGGCCACCTTCACGACACGTCCACCCCCACCACCATCAGTACCGGTGGGGCGTTGGATTTTTTTCGAGACATCCTCAAGAAGGAGCCGGCGGACGTGGGCGCACTCTTTGAGCTGTGGGTGGTGAACCGCGAGCAGGGTGCGTCTGCAGTTGCTTTTTTTTTCGTTCTAACGCGTTGGTGGCAGGTGCAAAAGGGCCTAACGCGCTGCGTAAAATGCAGAAGGAGTGCACCGACATGATCCTGACTGGTCTCAGTACGTCCCGCAGCTCCTCCTCCTTTTCTTATCGTATGGTATTCTAACGGTGAATTTTCGTTGACAGGGACGGTCACAAAGCGCACGAAGGTCGCCATGAATTACGACAACTACATCAAGTCGATAGTCGAGGGCAAGAACGTCGGGCTCGTAGGCTGGCCGCAGGGCGTAGCGTTCAAACGCATGTCACTGCAGAGCGCCCTCCCCCCCTTAAGATCCTACGCGACGCCCTAAAAGCGGGGACTTGTCGTTGGAAGGCTCTCACTCCCACCGAGCGGGACCGCATCATCGAGAACTTCGAGGATATGGTGGGGAAGGGGGAGGCGAAGGTGAAGGAGAAGAAGGGGGGGGGACGACGGCGAGGAAGTCGAGCTGCGCGACGACAAAAAAGTCGAGCGCGAACAAGAGGGGGAAGGCGTCGAGGGACGAGTCGGGCGAGGAGGACGAGAGCGAGGAGGGCGAGAGCGGGGAGGACGAGAGCGGCGGCGAGGGGACGGGACGCGGCGGAACGGTGCGCGAGAGGCTGCTCGCGCTGGTCGAGAAACAGAAGGCGAAGGCGGGGAAAGAAGCGAAGTCCAAAAGCAAGGCCGCCCACGACAACGACGCCAAGCGCAAGACAACCGCAACGAAGCCCAAGAGGACGAGCGCTCGCAACGGCAAGGCCCCCGTGAAGAGCAAGCCGAAGAAGGGCGGTGGCAACGCCGAGCCCTCCGCGAAGAAGCGCAAGCAGAGCGCTGGGGACGGCGACGGCGAGCCACCCCCGAAGAAGTGCAAGACGACGATCGCAGGCGAGGGCGAGCCCGCGAGGAAGCACAAGGCAAAAGCTGATGACGGCGACGGCGGGCCCCCCGCAAAGCGCAAGAAGATGAGCGCCGAGGAGGAGGAGCCTGCCCCGCCTGCGGTGCCGAGGCCGAAGCCAAGACGGCTCCACAAGAAGCCTGCGAGCGCCGCACCTGCGCGCCCCGTCTCCCCCACCCCGCGCTCACCTGCCGCATCCGCTGCGCCTGCAAGCGCCGCACCTACGCGCCCAGTGTCCCCCACCCCGCCTTCGCCTGCCGCCACACCTGCGCGCCCCGTGTCGCCGACCCCGCGCTCGCCGGCCGCCAAGGCACCACCCGCCTTTCCCAAATGCGCCGCGCCTGAGGCTGCGCGCTCCGTGTCCCAGGCCCTGCGCGCCACCGTCAAGGGGAAGCGAGGCGGCCCCCCGGGGCAGCGCTAGTCATCGTACCTGATTTCTCATCGCTTACCACACGCAGATTCTATCGTAAATACGCGCTATATACATTTTTTTTGTGACACAATACACGCTAGTATACTCCTGTATTTTATCCAGATTTTCTTGATTTTCTTGAGATTTTTCTTGGGTGATTTCCTCTTTGGGAAGGATTACTTAAGATACGCTGCAAGAAAATACCTATAAGTCCCTGCAGCAATATCTGCAGCAATATCTGCAGCATATCTGCAGCATATTTGCAGCGTGTTTTGTAGAGTATTCTGTAGCATGGGGGAATTACCGGAAAGCCCTCTAACTAGAGGGGGCACCCACACCATATCTCCACCTCTAGTTAGAGGGGTCAGTTGGGATTAGTAGGTGGGATCTGATCCGAGTACACAGCCACTCCGTTCTCTTCCTGTCCACTACAACAACGAGCGCATTGTGCCGATTTGCTTACGAGTCTGGATCCAAGTGGCCTGGCCGCACGCACTATAACTATCCACCCGAGGCTCTACGGATAACAAGTCTCTGATTCAATTCCAGCCAGCTTGTCGTGGTGTGCTTTAAAAAAAAAAAAAATCCCACCGAGGAGCAATCAACTTCCCTTTCGTACTGCTTCCACACTCTATCTGTACTTTTTTTTGGCCTCTTTGCCTCGTTTCCTCATGGCTGCCTTCCCACTTGGTATGGACTTTCGCTTGGAATAGCCGGTTCTCAGTTCAAGAGAGTTCTCGGCTTTCAGCTTTCGTCTCGGAAATGTGCATATCCATATGCCCGTTGTATCCTCCACGACCCCGAGACTAGGATATTAGGGCGGCAAGTTGCTTTGTGATAACACGGATACCTCACCCGCTCGTGTCTGCTCTGTTTTGTGAGCTCCAAGCCTCAACACACTGTGGATGGCGACGTGCTGACATCATTCATTGCGACTCGGCGTCGATCGTGTCTCACTCCCTCAATGATTTAGAGATCTCTTGGTAATTCCACAATAGAGTTCTAGATTTCTCGGTCAATCGGTTTCCTCTGCTTGGCTCATCGCGTTCATCTACGGGACATCTCGAATTCATTTATTCAACTCCCCAGCTCCCACCGACGCAAAGGCAATATCTTTCCGCAACTCGGACCCAACATTTATTGAGTATCTCAACCATGGATGATCTTTTGCTTCGGAACGAGCTCATATTCGGTTCACCTGACTTTGATTTCTTCCGGCATGGTTCTGCTCATCCTCGGCGAGATCCGTCCTTCAACAACCTAAGAGGTACGGGCTTCATTTGTGGAAGCGCATGTCCAGGAGAGACCAGGTCCGTCCTGCTCTTATTCCGTCAATCTCCATTCATTTATTTACATCCTTGAAGTTCCCGCCCGACTACAGAGACTGATTGTCCCTTTGAAATCACATTCATTCATTCGGCCTCCGACCCGAGGTAAGTTTCCTTTGAATTCCTGTATTTTACGGGTTCTCAACTGGCATCTTAACGCAATGTCCATGTTTTGATTCTTTTATGTTGCTTCTGCGCGATCTCTGCACGCCTTTGTCCTCATATCAAATATGCCGTGCTCGGTTCCTAATTGCGATGTCTTCTCCTCAACGCCTCCAGACCACGATTATTTCTTTCTCCTCGCCCTATTCGGAAAACCGAAAACGCGTTTGTTCTCAATCTTCACTTCGACGAGATGATTCCGTCAACAACTTGCGTTTACTACTCAATTGTATCCGCTGGCGCAAACAAAACGCGCATGGTCGTCAACGGCTGCGAGCCCCTCAATGGAGGCGAATCTGAATGAAGAATCCTGGTCCGTTTCGTTTCCTTCCATATTGCCTTTGGAATCTCTCATGAGTCATGTTTGCGTCGAGCGGCCCGCAGATCTATGGAGCGTACGTCTTCTTTTGTGCTCACCATTTTTTATTTATTTCCGCTCCAAATCTGCCTCCATTCACCGCCTTTGAATCTTTCAACCGCCTCCTTCAACAATCTAATGTATTTTTCAGGGATTTTTGACTCTGTTGATCAGCTGGACTTCCATCTCCTCGTCGCTCAACTCTCTGGGTCTTGGCTATTCGCAGAAATTGTCGCATGAATCAACCAGCTGATAGGACAGGGTTCGCGCCGACTTTCTCGTTGTCAATTCCCGACACATTGGGATGGGATCCCCCCTTCGACTCGAGGTCAGGCTATGTATGGTCAAGCCAGAAGTTCATTTTTTCAACTTGGCGTTTCATTCTGTCCGAAATCGCCAGAACTGTACGAACTCTGTTCTTTCCATTCTCAGTTCAAGTTGAATCCGGATTCACACTCGAACTTTGGAACTTGGTAGATCACTCCAAAAATCCTCCCATAAACCCTCCTCAGAAAACAGCTCAAAGAAAGCCTGGTAGCGGACGGTTCCGCACCTACCTCTCTTCATCCCTTGAATTCCCAACCCATGAGGTGGGAGCTCCCCGTTCGACTAGAGGTCAGGCTATGAGCATAGCGTATAGTGCTCTTTTTCATCTTTTAATCAATACAAGATGAATTTTGCAGGCAGATTCAAGCCCAATTACTATATTTTTCTTCAGCCTCATGTTTGCGCTCTCATTCCGTGTCCAATTGCCTTCGACGCCTTCCCGACCACACGATTCAAAAACACTCAGAAAAATGAACCTCAAGAGCAGGGAAAATAAAGCCTGGTAGCAGACCGTTCGCACCCACTCCCTGGTGCTGCGGCTCTGATGTGGGACCCTGTTCGGCTCGGGTCCAAGCTATACCGCGTTATTACGAATTTTTTATTTTGTTTCTGCCGCTCTTCAGCTCGACTCAACTCAGTGCTCAATGTCCACCCACAACCTTCATGATTAGATTCTACGGCACCCATAATCAATTGCAATTTACCGATCGCGAGTTGCTGTGAGATCCACGTTCGACTCGGGGCCAGGCTACTCCACTCTTCACAGTCCTTTTATTTTTCGAGCTGGCATCTCCTTCTTTGCAGGCTCCATTTAGGCGGTCAATTGCATTTTCGATCCAAGGCCGTCTCATAAGTCAACCCACAGAAGCCAGCAAGGGAAAGGCCTGGTAGCGGACGGTTCTGCACCCGCGTTCAATAACCGGGTGGCACATCGGGTGGAATCCCCATTCGACTCGGGGCCAGGCTATAGTACGTGTTCGATTCCTTTTTTCTATCGAACTCAGATTTCATCCACAATCAAAATCATTCAATATACAGTATAAAGTCCAGAGCAGAGAGAGCCCAAAGGCCTGGCGGCGGACGGTTCCGCACCCACAATTATAATAGCCGGCCTCATTATATCAGTTATGGGATCTCCCGTTCGACACGGGGACAGGCCATGATAGTTCAACACTAACTGCATCTCTCTTATTTTTGCTCCTCCTCCAAGTCCCGCACAACATAGCTTTTAGATCTCGCCCAGACCCTGTGAGAGCCTACAGAGTCTTCGTATATTTTCTCAATCTCTTATGTCTGCTCTCTTAGGAAAAGTTGAACTACCTGATCTGTCGCTGTCCATGCACTCGTAAGTTGAATTTTCGCTTCAAAAACGCTCTCATAAATTCGCCTTGAAAGAATAAAAGAGAACAAAGCCCGGTGGCGGACGGTCCGTGCCCACTCCCTCTTAATCCGATCTTGAACGCCAATGAGGTGGGATCGGCCGTTCGACTCGAGGTCAGACTATGGACCAGAGTCTATATTCTTTCTTTTTTCCGGCTCTGAAATTTGAGTTCAAGCATCATATAAATCCAACAAACCAGAAACCCTCCTCTTTCACTCAACTCGGCGTTCGACTTGATTTTCTACTTGCAACCTTCTGAATCGCAGTCCTTTTATTTTTCGAGCTCTGAGTCTCATCTCCTCGCCCTCTTGGCAACTCCATTTGATCATGAATTGTGCATTTTCAGCTCAAAACTACTCCCATAACCCCCCCTACAAACCAGGGAACGGAAAGGCCTGGTAGCGGACGGTTCCTTACTCACTCCTCTTCATCCCTACAATTGTCAACCAATTGAGGTGTGAGTCTACTACTCCCCGTTCGACTCGGGGCCACGCTATACAGGGCGCGGATAGTTCTTTTTCCTACTCTGAATTTACAGTAAGCATCGCATAAATCCCACTCACAAATACCGTGTTAAAATTAGAATAAGGCCTGGTAGCGCACGGTTGTGCACCCACAATCAATAACCGCACCCCCTTGCACATCAGCTGTGGGGTTCCCCGTTCGACTCGAGCACAGGCTATAAGGTTCAACTAACTGCACTTTCAAGTTCGGCGCAAGACAGCCTTCGAATCACCTGTCAATGTTATGTATGTGGTCTTCAGAGTCTTCGTATATATATATCTTCAACCTCTCATATCTGCGCTCTTGGACTGCCTGAGCTGACCCGAACGCGCGTCTCCTGCATTTTTCAATCAAACAAATTCTCCCATAAACCCCTCCTCTTAATAAAAAAAGCGTGAGCAAGCCTGGTAGCACGGTTGCGCACCCACAATCGATACGAACACGGAGTTTTCGTTGTCGTTCGACTCGGCTCAGGCTATACATCGCAGTGGAGGTTTTCTTATTTTTTGATCTCTCATCTCTTCTCTCTCTTGGCAGGCTCCATTGAATCTGTGCCGGCAAATTGCACTTTTCAGCTCAAAAAACACTCTCATAAACCGCTTCTCACAAGAATAAGGCCTGGTAGCAGACGGTTTCTGCACCCACAATCAATAGTATGCACATCAAGACGGAGTCGTTGTGAGGTCTCCGTTCGACTCGGGCTCAGACTATATGATTATTCGTTTTTTTTTCCCTTTCGAACCCAAATTTCATCCACAATCAAATCCACTCCGGGTCATACTTCAAGCTCAGAAAAGAGGGCGTAAGGAAAGGCTTGGCGGCGGACGGTTCCGCACCTACCCTTCTTCATCTCTCCTTTTGGCAACCAGTGAGGCGGAAGTTTCCCGTTCGACTCGGGGTCAGGCTATGGATGAGGCATGAGTCAGTCTTTTTCCTGCTCTGAATTTACGGTAAGCATCACATAAATCCTCCAACGTACCAGAGAATGGACGCTCCTCTTTCACTCCGGCGTTCGACGTTCCACCTGCAACCTTCGCAGTCCTGTTATCTTTCGAGCCGGCGCCCTCATCTCTCCCGGCAGCTCGATTTGATTATGACTTGAGCTTAACCGCGCCCATAAATTAATCCAAAAAACCAGAGAATGGAAAGGCCTGGTAGCACACGGTTGCGCACTCACAATCAATAACGACTTACTGATTGTGAGTTCTTGTGAGATTCCCCGTTCGACTCGGGCCCAGACCGTAGGTAGTTTCCACTCGGCTTTTTTTTTTTTCCTCTTCCTTCTCCTCTCCCCGTTTTCTCCTCCACTTCCATTCCAATTGTATTTATTCCATTATCACTACTCACTACACTACATCCCTTCGCAATGCATATGTCTATGTAAGGATGCCTGTATCGTGGCAGTACAAAACCGCGGCTGAAAACACTGTTATGCTTGTACATTCATAGGCTCGTGGACCCGCCGGCCCGGTGATATTTGATGCCATCGCAGAACTCGGGACAGTTTCTCACCTGCGAGTATCCGTCGCCAGCTACTAGAGCTAGATGAACACTGCACTTACAATACTTAGAGCGCTTCCTGTCGCCACGGCGCCTAAGCTTATAATGCACGCTTCTCCTACATCGCCCGCAACGAACTCCAAGCTCCCGCATTTCCTTTAGTCTCCCGCGACCAGCGACCGCTCCAAATCGTTGCTCGTGGATCACCCGCTGAGCTCTTCGTCACACGCTACGGCCGCCTCAAAAATACATCCAACTCCAGCTCCACCTCGTCCGCCTCTGGCAGGTTAGATGCCGTCCTCCCCGCGGAGCTTGTATATGACTGCGCCCGCGTACGAGGTCGGGAGGCCATTTCCCCGCGTCTACGCCACCCTCGTTTACGCCCAGCTCGAATAACGCCCATAGCTAGCCCTCGCACGCACCCGTCCCGCCTCGGCGCCTAGAGCGGTGCGCTCGCTCCACGACTCAGCCGATGGTGGCGCAAACACGTCCGACTTGTCAATCGCCGCTCCAATTAGCGTCTCCCTCTCCCAAGCCGGCTTGACGCATTCGCAGGGAGTCATGCAAGTCTTAGCGCGAGTAGTGGGAGGTAGTGCGAGCGACAATAAATCGTGTGCGAGCTATACGTCCTTCTTTCCTCCTCCCTCCCCGTCTCCCTCCTCCCTCCCTTTTCTCCTGCCTCTCGCTTCGCTCGCTGACGCTTTCATATTTGATTTTATAGCGAATAGCTCGACCTCGAAGCAAAAATGGTGGCACCATGGGCAACACCGGCAGGTCGTCGGACGGGGTGGGGAGCTGTGCAGAGCTCGTTGGCGACGGCTTTGAGGCGAGTTGAGGTGAGTGGATTGTTTTTTCCTTGGACGGTTTTTTCTCTCTTTCTTGCTGCTTCATCTTCGACGTGTTGCGTCCTGTTCCGACATTCGGAGTGTGCGCCACGTAACGACACGCGCAGGCATCACCGATGCTGGGATCCGCCCTCGCACATGTGCGCTGTCTCGATGAATGTCGATTCGACGCGGGGCGGCTGGTTCTTTTCCCCGCATCTTGCAGGTGAGATCCTGCGATTTCTGGGTTTGCCGATGCCGCGACTAGCGTCCGCCCCGTCTCGTCCCTTACTTCGTCTCTATCATCCTCTGTTCCTCTCGTCCCAACCGCCTGTGGCTGTGCACCGGCTGCCCATTTTTCATGTTCGTCTACGACGAAGGGCGGGACTAGGGCTTATCCGCGTCGGGAGGTGGGACTCGAATGATGTGCGCACGCGTGGCCGCGGTGGTTTTGACGAGCGGGGTGTTTTGGGTGATGCTGAATTTTGGCGGTGGGGCCGCAACGAGCGACTTTGTGTTCTCGAGATCGGGCAGAGTGTGGGCTTGGCGCTTTCGGGAGGACGTGTGTGGAGGACGTGGGCATTACCAACTGCGGTGGCTTGTCGTCCCAGGAACTGCTGAATTTTGGTGGCGGAGGAGTGCACCGGTGACTTGGGACTTAGACCTTGAAGACGGGGGCGGCTTAAGCTTGTCCATTGCGGGAGGGGGTCCATGGAGGAGTGCGTACTCGCACCCGCGGGCGTTTGGTGCTCACGGCGCTTTTTGAGGGTTTCTGATTTTGCGGAAGAGTCGGCCACTCGCCGGACTACGCGACATGTGAGCAGTCTCGCGCGTGGAGGATACCTCACCCCGGAGCTCTTATATGCACCGGGCGGCTTGATGGGCCCTACTTCGGGCACGGCCCCCACACGCGCAGGCGCCAATGACGGAGGACGAGCTTGTGCGGCGTCCTCGTGTGACCCTCCCCCGCCTCTCGCTCGCACGAAAGCCCCTCGGAGTCGCGGAATGACGGGGGCAGCAGGGCGGGGGCGATTTCTCGCGCGGACGAGGCGTATATAGCACAGGCGTACTCGGCGGCCGAGATACGAACGTTCACTGAGGAGGTGTGTATTTTTTTCTCCATTCGTATTCGGGCTCGTACTGACCCCACTACCAGTTACCTCTACGCCCGTCGCCATCACAGACGAGCCGTCACCGTGGCCTGGCGCAGACGACAACGAGATTGGTCTGGAGAGCGTCTCGGACCCGGAGGTGAAGGAGGAGGAGGAGAGAGGGAGGATGACGGCGATCGAATGCCTCGCACGGCGTCTCTACCTGGTCGCACGTCGCAGCCTCGACGTTCTCCCACACCCACCAACACCCCAACTCTAATTCGACGACTCACTCCGTATTGACGAGCAGCAGCGGCGCCCGTGGCGAGGAGGTCGATATTCATTGAAATTGCACATAGGTAAATAGAAATCACAATCTTGAATATGTAGCGTGTGTTTTTGTCTTCAAAAGCGAGCAGTGCGAATGAAATTCGTTGAAGCGAAATTGTGCCGAGTAGACAATGGTCTTGAAAGTTGGAAGGTGGCAATTAACTGCATATGAACAAACTTCCATTCGACGATTTCATAGATATCTACGCATGCTCATAGGTAGACGAAAAAGTAATAGATGGAAGTATTGTAAGAGAAAACGGAGAAGTAAGGAATCAAGATGTATAGGTAATATCCCGGCATTCACGCAGATCCTTCTCCGTGCTCGCTGACGCTTTTGGTGCGCGAGGAGGCGACAAAGGCGGGGCTAGCGATGGGGAACGGCCATGGCGTGCGCTGCAGACGCGGGAGGACGGCAGGTGCGTACTTCAAGCGCTGGATGTACTTGGTATACTGCTGAAAAGGGTCGCGATAAAGGTGGCATGGGCGGCGAGGAGTGGCAGTGTCGTATGCTACGCGCGCAACTAGTGGCGCAGAGCGGGGCTAGGGTTTGCGCTGGGACGGGGTCGAGCGCATGGACGCCGTACAGCACACTGTAGCGGGTTCCAAGTCGTAGCGCGGATCGCGCGCGCTGCAGATCGTGTCCGTGGGCAGCACGCTGCTGCTAATCGGGCCGCATGTCGTCTACTGCGCTCCGGCGCGGTTGGCGTCGACGGCGTGGAGGAGGGGCGATGAGCGACGCAAGATATGCGCGGCTGGGAACGGCGGCGGCGGAAGATCGTCGAAGGTGCGTGCTGGTGCCGTCTTACTGGTTAAGATGGGGATGGGTATGTGCGCACGTACGATGGCTGGCGAGGATGTGTAAAAAAAGAAGCGCCTGTCGCACAGGTCAACGAATAAAGGAGAGATGGAAGAGGATTAAATATTAATGCATACCTATTATGCGAGAGTGTAGCGAGACGTGTCGTAGATACGCCCAAGGTATGCCACCGCGCACTGAGAACGAGCCGGTATGAGAGAACGCGGCATGGATCGCGGTAGGTACGCTCCCGTGTATTCCGCTCGGGACGACGCCAAAGAAGATGATGGAATACCTACGAGGTCATCAGCAAAGATCGATGAGAGGTAAGATCACGTACGATGCTCGCGATGTGGGTTCGCAGCCCCGTAGGCAATCCCCAGCCGTAAGAGTCTCGTCTTCGAACCGGTGCGGTGAGTCGTCCGCGGAGAGCGCGAGAAGGGGCGCTGCAGCACCTCGAAGCGACGCTTCGGAAGGGACACGCACGGCGGGTGCGTAGGGGACCGCGACGGAGAGAAGCACAGAAAATCAGTGCGCAAGAGAGTTACACATCAACGCACGACGCACCTCAAATACACCCACTTCGCTCCTCCGCCCGCTTTCTCAGCAGTGGACGATGAGGGCCTGCTTCCAGACAAATACCGAGGTAAGTCCGCGACCTTTGGATAAGGAGGATGCAGTGAGTAGTATATTTAAAAATACACGGACAAGTACGCACACCTAGAATCATGAAGATCTTGGAATACGGCTTCCCAAACGAGGCCGGGCTTGATGGGCATGAGCTGTGTGCTTTGGCGAGGGCAACGTGGCAGGACGGAGGCGTCGACTAAGGAAGAAGATCAGCGCGACTCCATGTCAAGAGCGCGAGTCGTCTTCAGTATGGCGGCAAGGGCTTCGAAGGGCAGCTGGGAGAAAAGGAGGCGGGATGCAGGAGACGGGCGGACGGGTTCATAGCAGAGAAAGAGACGCGTGGGTGGTAAAGGACGCGACCGAATCGGCAAGAAGGCGTGGACTACTTGACCAGCTGAGTACTAGGCGGAGGAGAGGGTGACCAGAGGACTGGTGGGAAAGCCGCTTTGGACGCATAGCGGGCGGGCGTCCAGGCAGGATCTAGCGTCGAGGATGTGAGTCGTGGCAGTCTTGATCGCCGCAGCAGCGACGGGCGACGATGCCATGCAGTGCCAAAGAAACGCGTTGGGCCGAAGGCTGGCGCGTAGATTGAGAAGGCGGCAGCGTTGGGGCAGTCGGGATTATGGGGCGGACTCCGTCAGGAGCGGGACGTGCGATTGAGGAGACCCGGAGCGGCCGAGAACGCCCCACTCTGCGGGGTATAATATCTTGCGGCGGAAAGGTGGTATGAGGGAGGTTGATCGGGCGAAGGTAGTAGGTGGGTAGCATTACTTGGCTGGGCGCGGAATGAATACCCTGGAAGAACATTCGAAAACCGACGTTATACTATGAGTGCTGCAGAATTTACTATGTTCATACTCTCTGCGTCCTTGTGCTAGCTAGCTAGAGATATTCGCAAATGAAGAAAAATTGAGCCGTTTTCCTGAAGTTTGGCGCCCTATAATTAGGAAATAATGCATGCGGCGGCATGCTGGCTGTGCCTGTCAGTGAGCTGTCAGTCAGCCCTTGTTCTTTCACCTCCACGTCTACTGCACTGCATACACAAGATACCCACTGCTACTCAGAGTCTGACATTGGCCCTACATGTCTCACCAGGCTAGTGAATTCCACACAGTTAATCAGAACATTTATGGTGCCTTTCAAAATTGATGAGCTAACATTATCACTTACCTTTCCCAGGCGGCGTAGGGGGCAGTGGTGGAGTGGGGGGCGAACGGGGTGGTGACGGGGGCGCTGGGGAGAGTCCCAGAATAACCTATGGTAGTATCCAGACTCAACAATTCATTGTCAATAACCAGTATGTTGATTCAACCTCCCCAATAACTGTGTGAAAGTTTCTAATCAGCAAATTTGACAGAGGCAATACCAGAGGAATTCTAGCAAGTCTCAAATGTGTAGCAGCACACTATAATGCTGTCAACACACCAGAGAAATGCCTAGATGGTACACGAGTTGATATAATCACGGACCTTGTTGCATGCTTGACCAGCACTCCTGAAATCCGCCTTGTCATGCTCAGTGGGGTTGCAGGATCGGGCAAATCTACAATTGCAAAGACAATTGCAACTATCTTGGCTGAAGAGAAGAAGACTCTAGCAGCATCTTTTTTCTTTTCACAGGACTACACAGATCGCAAGGAGATAAATCACCTTGCCACAACACTCGCCATGCAGCTTGCAGATTATAGTCCTGGCTTTCAAGCTCATCTGATGGAGGTCCTAGAGAAAGATTATACCAGCATTTGCAATGCAGAACCATGTGAGCAGTTCCAAAAGCTGTTTGTAGAAATTCTTGGGAAGCTACCTCCTTGTTCAAAACCATGGGTCATCTGCCTTGATGCGCTAGATGAATGTGGAAAAGACCGTGGCCAGATTTTCTTGCGATGGCTATCAGATAGCATGGCTCAGATTCCAGCCCATGTCCGATTCTTTCTGACTGGACGCCCTGATGTTCCTGCCTCTCTGAAATTTGATAAACTTCTTCCTCTGATGCATAGGGTTGTCCTTGATGAAATTGAACCCATTATAGTTCAGCAGGACATCTGTCTCTATATTGAGCAATCACTTAATGGGGCCAACTGGATCACACGTGATCCCTGGAAAATTCGGAGCCAGCAAGCAGAAGAAATAACAACCCATGCAAATGGACTCTTTGTTTTTGCAGCTACCGCTGTTCGTTATGTTCTTGCAGGACTGCCACATGTACCCCCCCAAGAATCTGTTGATTACCTCCTGGATGGTGAACCTCTCACTGACTTACATGATCTATACCTCCGGATTATGAATTATGCCATTCCATTAGTGGCACACAGAGACCGGCGTGCTCAAGGTCACTATAAACGAGCCATGAAAATTCTGAGTACAATTTTGCACCTTCTGCAACCTTTGGATTGCCAGGCTCTGGCAGACTTGCTTGAACTGGATAAAATGGTTGTTCTGAGGACACTGCTCCCTCTGAGTGCTGTAATCCATGTTTCTGATGCTTCAGGGGCAGCAATCAGAATCATACATCTCTCATTCAGAGAGTTTATGACATCTTATGTTCGGAAGACTCGACCTGAAATTCTCTGTGGCACAGACAATCAGCAGCGAGCCCTGGTGATTGCGCTCCTAAAAGTGTTGGAGAGGCAGCTGAGATTCAATATCTGCGATCTACCAACTTCATACTTGCGAAACATTGACATGCCAGATTTCCAGCAGCGACTTGACAACTACATCCCATTGCATCTCCGATATGCTGCTCAATTTTGTATAGATCATCTAGTGGAGATAGCCTATGATTCATGGAGAGGCCTGAGAGTGCAGAACTTGCTGTTCAGAAAGTTTCTGTTTTGGCTGGAAGTGCTGAGTTTACTTGGGATTGTAGGATATGGACAACAAGCTCTTTCCAAATTGACGAGTTGGGCAAATGAGGTATGTTAGGAATGATCCTATGAGATGTTATGAGGACTGAAGATCATTAGAGTGCATCCCTTATTGAATTCGTGACTGATGCCAGACAATTTGTTTCCTGCTTTTGGGATGCAATCAGTCAAAGTGCTCCTCACATTTATCTGTCAGCACTGGCCTTGGCACCAGAGGACTCAAAAATCTCTGAGAGATTCTCACATGAATTCCCAAAATTAGTATCAATTAAACGAGGGAAGATGAAACAGTGGCCAGGTACAATTGCTATACTCGAGGGGCATACTAGGAATGTGGGCTCAGTGGCATTCTCACCTGATGGCAAGAGAATCATTTCTGGCTCTGACGACAATACTGTGCGCATTTGGGATGCAGAGACTGGAGCTGCACTCAGAGAGCCACTAGAGGGACACACCAATTATGTGCGCTCAGTGGCATTCTCACCTGATGGCAAGAGAATTGTGTCTGGCTCCGACGACAAGACTGTGCGCATTTGGGATGCAGAGACTGGAGCTGCACTCAGAGAGCCACTGGAGGGACACACTCATTGGGTGCGCTCAGTGGCATTCTCACCTGATGGCAAGAGAATTATTTCTGGCTCTAACGACAAGACTGTGCGCATTTGGGATGCAGAGACTGGAGCTGCACTCAGAGAGCCACTGGAGGGACACACCGAATGGGTGCGCTCAGTGGCATTCTCACCTGATGGCAAGAGAATTGTGTCTGGCTCTAACGATAAGACTGTGCACATTTGGGATGCAGAGTCTGGAGCTGCACTCAGAGAGCCACTGGAGGGACACACCAATTGGGTGCGCTCAGTGGCATTCTCACCTGATGGCAAGAGAATTGTGTCTGGCTCTGACGACAAGACTGTGCGCATTTGGGATGCAGAGACTGGAGCTGCACTCAGAGAGCCACTGGAGGGACACACTGATTGGGTGTGCTCAGTGGCATTCTCACCTGATGGCAAGAGAATTGTGTCTGGCTCTGATGACAGCACTGTGCGCATTTGGGATGCAGAGACTGGAGCTGCACTCAGAGAGCCACTGGAGGGACACACCAATTATGTGCGCTCAGTGGCATTCTCACCTGATGGCAAGAGAATTGTGTCTGGCTCTGATGACAAGACTGTGCGCATTTGGAATGCAGAGACTGGAGCTGCACTCAGAGAGCCACTGGAGGGACACACTGATTGGGTGTGCTCAGTGGCATTCTCACCTGATGGCAAGAAAATTGTGTCTGGCTCTGGCGACAACACTGTGCGCATTTGGGATGCAGAGACTGGAGCTGCACTCAGAGAGCCACTGGAGGGACACACTGATTGGGTGTGCTCAGTGGCATTCTCACCTGATGGCAAGAAAATTGTGTCTGGCTCTGACGACAAGACTGTGCGCATTTGGGATGCAGAGACTGGAGCTGCACTCAGAGAGCCACTGGAGGGACACACTGATTCGGTGTGCTCAGTGGCATTCTCACCTGATGGCAACAGAATTGTGTCTGGCTCTGGAGACAAGACTGTGCGCAATTGGGATGCAGAGACTGGAGCTGCACTCAGAGAGCCACTGGAGGGACACACCGAATGGGTGTGCTCAGTGGCATTCTCACCTGATGGCAAGAGAATTGTGTCTGGCTCTGACGACAAGACTGTGCGCATTTGGGATGCAGAGACTGGAGCTGCACTCAGAGAGCCACTGGAGGGACACACTCATTGGGTGCGCTCAGTGGCATTCTTACCTGATGGCAAGAGAATTATTTCTGGCTCTAACGATAAGACTGTGCGCATTTGGGATGCAGAGACTGGAGCTGCACTCAGAGAGCCACTGGAGGGACACACCGAATGGGTGTGCTCAGTGGCATTCTCACCTGATGGCAAGAGAATTGTGTCTGGCTCTGACGACAAGACTGTGCGCATTTGGGATGCAGAGACTGGAGCTGCACTCAGAGAGCCACTGGAGGGACACACTCATTGGGTGCGCTCAGTGGCATTCTCACCTGATGGCAAGAGAATTGTGTCTGGCTCCGACGACAAGACTGTGCGCATTTGGGATGCAGAGACTGGAGCAGCACTCAGAGAGCCACTGGAGGAGCACACTGATTGGGTACGCTCAGTGGCATTCTCACCTGATGGCAAGAGAATTGTGTCTGGCTCCGACGACAAGACCGTGCGCATTTGGGATGCAGAGACTGGAGCTGCACTCAGAGAGCCACTGGAGGGACACACCCATTGGGTGCGCTCAGTGGCATTCTCACCTGATGGCAAGAGAATTGTGTCTGGCTCTGGAGACAAGACTGTGCGCATTTGGGATGCAGAGACTGGAGCTGCACTCAGAGAGCCACCAGAGGGGCACACCAATTTGCTCAACTCAATTGCCTTCTCTCCTGGCAGGTCTATTCTCTCTGACTCTGAGGATTGCCCAATTTTTCCTGTTGATAGTGATGCCAATAGCCCGCCTCTGCTATTTTCAAGCTCTGCAAGTGGCTGGAGCTTGCTCAATGTGGGTATCTTTTCTATGTATATCTCTAGTATCAGCTCATTCTCCATTTCAGTCACTTTGTCTGAAGTCCTCTTCTGCACCATTGTATTGGCAAATCCATAATGGCTGGGTCTCCTGTTTACCCTCAGAGCTCCTTCTTTGGCTTCCTATACCCTTGAGGGTTGGACTGTGGTCTCCACACAACACCCTTGTTATTGGCCAACAACAGACCTTGCTCTCATATAACAAGTTTGTATGTGGTCCAGACTGGGCAGAGTGTTATGTCTTGGTAGTAAATCCTTGATACATAATTAACAGTTTTGAATGATGCATCTTAGTTTATTCCTTTCCCTTTATGCTCAATTTTTTGTCTTATACCCTGGAACTGGTTTTTTCAACCACTCACACTGGGGCACAAGGCACCACATGTGATGAATGCATGTGGTTCACATGTGCGTGAGACAATTGACAAAGGTCTTTGTCAATTTTACATTATTAGTTTCCCAACTACTAGTTACAAGGTAATCAGTTTTGCACAAATGTAAGATGCAATTTCATAATAGTTTTGAATAAATTTGGAGAGCAATAAGGGTTTACATAGGTTAGAGAAAGATTTTGTTGATGTAAGCTGTAAGAGTTTGTTCAGCTGCCAGTTCCAGATCCAGAATCTGAATCCAAATTCCTTTTGGAGTAGTTGTGAGATATCTACGAAATGTTGTACGTAAAGCATGACAGGCAAATTTTTGACGTGTTCTTGACGTGTTTCCTGGTGCTTATGCCTCCTCCTCCCATACATGTGTTGCTCGGCATCCAGCTCTGGCTTGTCATGGCTACAGCATATTTTTGGCACTGGTCCATCTCGCAGTGCTCCTCTACGCTAGCCCGTTGTACTGGAAACAGGACTATCACACCTCTGCACTGAGTGGCCAAGCTTGGGTGGATGAGCTCATTGTTGGGCATCCTGACAGGATAAAAACTGAGCTAGGCATGAGACTACATGTCTATCTTGCTCTTTTGGCCAGACTCCGTTTAATAGGATTGACCGACTCGAGACACGTCAGTTTGGAAGAACAGGTGGCAATCTTCCTCTACACTTGTGTTACGGGTTTGCCTATCCATCATGTCGGCAAACATTTTCAGCGTTCTAATGAGACCATTTCGAAGTATTTCCACATTTTTTCTCTCCTGAAATGCAGCTAATACTTGGTAGATATTTTCGACGGGTTCTGGTTACCCTTTCATCACCTCCGTTCTATACCAAATATGTTCAGCTCCCTGCCGCCAATGACCCAGTCCCAGAATCCATTCGGTCTGACACCAGGTTCTTCCCATTCTTCCCCAATGCAATTGGCTCAATGGACGGCACTCACATCAATGCCGCGCCATCTGCAGCAGATCATCAAGCATCTCGAAATTGCAAAGGTGGTGTATCAATGAACTGCCTTGCCTGTTGCTCGCAAGACATGTTATTTTTATACATGCTCACCGGCTGGGAGGGTTCCACTGCTGATGCTACACTCTTTCTCGATGCCTGTACCAATGACCTGACAGTCCCTCAAGGCAAATGCTATCTCGCAGATGCTGGCTTTGGCAACTGCGATGCAGCACTTGTCCCATTTCGGGGTGAACAATACCATTTAGCAGAATGGGGACGTGCCGATGTCAGGTAATTTTGAAGCCAGAGAATGCAAAGAACCGTGCTTATTTCTGCTCCATAGGCCTGCCAACCCTTGTGAACTATTCAATCTTCAACATGCACAACTACGAAATGTGGTCGAGTGAATTTTTGGTGTGGTCAAAGCCAGATGGGCAATTCTTACTCGGCCACCCGAGTATGACATGGACATTCAAGCTCGAGTCCCACCGTCATTGGCAGCTTTCCATAACTTCATCCTCAAACATGACTCCATTGAATGGGACGAAATCATGGTGGACGAGGAGCTGGAAGATCCAATTCCGGGAACACACAACCAGGAGAATGATTTTGGTCTCCTTGCTGGAGGTGCAACGACTGCTCAGGAGAAACGGTGTTCAGAATTAAAATGTGATGAGATAGCACAGGCGATGTGGGAAAGCTCCCAAGATTATTTACAGCAAGAAGGCTGCGAGGGGAATGAATAGACAGCTTTCTAAGTGTAGTACAAGGAAACAGTACTAAGTATTAAAGCCGCATGGATGAATACTGGGGATGGAACACACTTATCCCAATTTTTCCTAGCTGGGTGATAATCCAACAAATGCGCATCCCCTTGGTCTGGAGGTTGCAGTAGGCATCCGCCAACGTGGTGTTGTCCTGCAAAAGCTCCAAAAGTGCAAGTTGGTCGTCAGGATCCATCCACAACTCGTTTTGGGCAAGCACAAATGCAGACATGCAGTGCTGGGGACTCGGCTGGAAGGCAGGTCTTGGAGTGATGGGAAGGGTGGACATAGGCGTCGATGCAAGGCTACCACCAGGAGCAGGGGTGTGTGTGGAAGTCGAATCCAAGCTACCGGAAACAGCAGCAATGAGGCTACGTATATCCCCATGGATATCCCCCATTATCCCATTGAAATTGTGTGCAGCAGAGGCAAGGTCAAGAATTCCTTGCGTACCTGCACTGACATGCGATTTCTTGTGGTGTCTGCTTGAGTACTGCTGTGCAGCGACAGATTTTTTGATGTTAATCAGCGCAGGGGAAGACGACTTGCTAACTGTCGGTGCCGGAGAAGATGGCTATACAGTGTCAGTGTAGTCAATAAAATACACGAGTTGCAGACATACACCGTTGGTTTCCTCGTCCTCTTCGTCTTTCTCACCAGGAAAATGTCCATTTGCGGCTCCAGTTTCACCACCGATTCCCCCGTTCCCAAAATTGTGCTCCAGGTCATCGTAATTCCAATCCGGGCTCAGAGACTTTTCCCTACCAGTCGAGGCGACACCTGCTCGGAAGACATTGGTGCCCTTGGAATTTTCAGGCATCAGAAGGAGCAGGCACTTGTAATGGGGCCACCCCTTGTTGTGGAATCGCTTGGCTTGCAGATTCTTTGCAACACAATCATCCCAAGAGCTTGCCATTGCTGCATCTACATCCACACCTTTCTCCGCATTCCACTTCCATCCAGAGATTCCTTTAATGACCTCAACGTAGCCCTGGAATTTCCGAAGCTATAGACAGTTATTATGGTACGCACTTGTGAATACTTTCCGAAGCAAGATTTCGAGGTTTTGGGGCCTCCCTGGGTACGAATTGTCTCCATATGCTTTGCAGCTCCATTGAACATTGAAGTCTTGAAGCTTTTGCCATCGCCAGCCTCCGAGAGGCGCTCAATGAGGTATTCAATCAACACCGCCTCGTCGGGCACAGTCCAGATGGCGTCCCCGGTGGTGGGAAGTTTTGAGCTTGGATTATCGGGGACATCGCCTTCAGGGGTTATGGTACCCACTGCATTTGACGGGCATGCCATCCCGTGAGGAGGCGAAGCACAAACGATATGGAGGAGGCCAATTAAAAAAAGTTGTGTCAGGTCACACTTGGTCACACAGCTTACGTTCACTCTGATCGCTCAAAGCTACTCCAAAAGGAAATTGGATTCAGATTCTGGATCTGGATCCAGCAGCCAAACAGACTCTAAATCAGCCACAGATGTCATCATGCAATGGAGCTGCTGAAGCCCAAATGACCGGTTGTACCCCTGTGATGAGTTAGAGCCATCATGATGCTCGGCGCTGTGTACCCACTTGTCCCACCTACTGCAAGTGGCATGCAGCTGCCTCTCTTGTGCTCTTCCCACACTCTTTCCAGTGCTGCTTACCAAGATCTAGTGGCACTTTAGTTGCACCAACTTTGTTGGTATGCTATCACATTTGCACATTGCCTTTGTTGGCATGTGGTTATGCCTGCACATCACCTTTGTCAAGCTAATCCGCTACCTGCCCTACCTGGACACTGCCTTTGTCGGCACACTATCATACCTCTGAGTTGCCTTTATCAGTCTGCAACACCTCCATGCATCACCTTTGTTGGGCTTCCATGCTCCCAACATATTGCCTTTGTCTACACACACAACCACACCTTTGTCTTTGGGGCAGCCAGCTCTTATCTCCATTTTGACTAACTACTCCTTGTCCCAAAGTCAAAAACAAGGGCAATATCAACACTCCACATATTCCCATGTACTGTTGTCCCATTGATGTGTAAGCTTGGAACCTAGTGTAGAAACACACAAAACTACCAAAACCAAACAACAAAACCAATATTGGACGAGATAGATCAAGTCTATCCAGAACCAACACCAGAAAGAATATAAGACAGGTGAATTGATACCCTTCCAAGGTAGCCGACAAGTGTCAGTCCCGAGTTGCAGAGCCTTTGAAAGGTTGATGGGAAAGTTGATTGTTCAAGGTGAATGTTGTATAAAATGCTGTGTTTTTGATACAAGTGAAACTGAAGATCCAAAGGATACAACTATCTTGAACAGTGTTGATGCAATATATGATAACCAAGTTTTATGAAATGTAAGAAACAGTGATGTTTCTATGGTTTTGAGTGCCTATTCCAAAGATCTGTGTTATTAGTGTATTCCAAAAGTGTGTGGTTGATCCAAATCTCAAGTCCCAGTCCAGTCCAGTTCAATCCAATCTGATATTCCAATCCCAAAGTCCAAAGATCCTCACATAACCAAGTCCAGTCCCTCAAGTAGCTGTTCCTCACATATTCACACAAATGTCTGAGTCAAAATCCAATTCTGTTCTTTGTGTCTTTACAAGATTTGCCCTTCCTAAGTATCTAAGACTTGTGAAATTCAAATCTTGATGAGGGGTTTCCCATAGAACTTTGTTGCTGTCTCCCAAGCTACTCTGGCTACTTATACAGATGATGATATGACTATGACAATAAAGAAATGTATAACAGTGTTTGTTTATCTATCCTATTTCCAGTATTTTGGGGGTATTATAAAGACTACAAAGTGTCCCATTGGTTGGTGAGGTCAAAGTCGTCATTCCAGGTATATTCCAATCATATCTTGGTAATATCCTGCACATGGTGTCGTGATGGGCACTTAAAACCATGACTGTCAAGTGTTTCTTGTGTTGTAGAACTTTCCTTCCTGAAGTATCCCTTGAATCGGTATACTTGGACCTTGTAGCCCTTGTGTATAGCTTTCAAATGATACCCCACTTCAAAGAGACCATGAAAATAGACTGCCAGGAATTAGAGTTTACTATCCCCATCAGTGTCTGCTATAGTTCTGAGATCGCTGATCACAAGACTCGGCAGCTATTAGCCCGTGAACTCATGTCCGACATAGCCATTGAATAGAAACAACCGGAATGGCAGTCCCAATGTTACCTGCAGCTATGCTTGGCATGCTTTCCTCAATGATTCACACCCAGAACACTCAATACGTTGGAAACCACTTGATCTGATGTTGGAAATGGCAGATCCAAGTGATACAACTTGTATGTTTAGTTGGGCTACACTTTCTCCTACATGTTTCGGAGCGACCTGCCAGAGACACTCCTGATTCCTCAGGAACACCATCTCATTATTCAGGTGATCCTGGCCTCTTACAGGAAGCCAGTTGATACTGCTGATACATGATATACAGGATATTGGATTTATGGAAATCACAAAAATGAGTGAGCCAGAAGGAAGCCAGTTGAGAAGGAACCCAGAGTCAAGCCAAGGTGATGCCTGAGTATAGAGGAGGTAGAATCTTCTGTACAGGGATTCCACCATAGGTCTGTATACTATAAAACAAGACATGCCTTTGCTTCGCTCTGGTGAAAGTGCAGACCCTGCCCCACGTTGGATACCAGTTAACCGCCCTTGAGAATTTCACTTCGATATTTCTCAAAATTTGAGCAATTGGTCAGTTTTTGTAAGGTTTCTGATGCTCAACTTTGTAGGAAATTAATATTCTTCAGGCTCACTACATGCACTGTTTATATGCTTCTCTTTCGAGTGTCGAGGCATCAAAGTAATGGTTGCAGAGCGCGTATGAACAATTGGATGGACCTACCTCAGTAACGAACTGGATATGCAACATGAAAACATGGCCGACCGGAAGCGCAACCTTGATGTGTTGATTGGCTGGAGCAAACATGCCAAAGGCAGCCAAATTAAATCATGTTCGGATGACGTGTCGTCCTCGCGTGTCCGGACAGCATTTGAACATGCACACCTAGCAGAGTTTAGTCACTGCTGTTGCAAAAATACAGCTCTGTTAAGGAACTAATCATTGAATTGCTGCTCACCATGGTGGCTGACATTAGGGATGCTAGATGGAGAGTGTGTGGATAGGAAACCTAAACTGAAAGGTGAGAGAAGCACCAAAGACGCTGGAGACATCACACATTGCAGGGCTCTGAGACAAACAGAACCCTTCCCGTACCCAAAATGGATACCCGTAACATTTCGCGAAAGGTCCTTGGACAGTTGCCAACTCATTTCGTGAAAAACCCCTATACTGAGGTGGTGGAGCGGATTCTAAGCAGGTTACGAGCACAACCTGGTCAGGCAGAACAAATCATAACCTGGTGGGCGCATCCCGTGCGGCAAGCTGAAATAACCCGAGAACTGATTGAGGAGCTGTTGATGGGTTATACACCGGATTCTCTGGATGTGCTCGAAGATCTGTGGAACCTGCCTCAATTCATTAGAGCCATGGGCAGGAACTCTATGATGGTACCTGTGACTCTGGAAACCCTGAACAGTCTGAAGGGATACACGGTAACTGGGCTAATAGATAGCGGGGCCACCAACGGATTCATTAGTCGCAAATTTGTGGAAGCCCATCATCTTGACATGGAACCCCTTCCCTGGTCTGTCCCTGTCTACAATGCCGACGGAACACCTAATAAGGCGGGGCGAATAACCCATGTTGTGCGTTTGAGGCTACGAATCCAAGATCACACAGAGGTGTTCCCATTTGCCATAACGGACACCGGGAAGAGCGACGTAATCATTGGGTTCAACTGGCTAAAACAACACAACCCGGCTATTGATTGGCAACGGGAAACTCTGGCATTCTCTAGATGCCCCCCGGCTTGCAAACACAAGCGCCTCCAAGAGGAGTGGGAAGAAGAAGACAATGCCGATGTAGAGGGAACCGACCGGGTGTTCGTCACAAAGATTTACTCAGAAGAGGCTTTAGAATGCAGAGATTCCGAACACATCAGAGCGATGGGTAGTGTCACGACCAAGCTGGCAGTAGTGGCCCACGAAGCCTGGAGGGAGCAAACCCTGGAGGAAAGCGTGCCGGACCACTACTTAAAGGACTACCGGAGCATTTTCGAGAAAAACGAGTTCAACAAGTTGCCCGACCGGAAGAAATGGGACCACACGATAGAACTAAAACCCGATGCGGAACCCATGAAGGGAAGGTTGATCCCTCTGTCGGTACCAGTACAGAAGGAACTGGATGTGTTTATTGCAGAGCACAAGAATCCGACCTTCCAAATCTCCCTGGGCATCCCCCTTCTTCTTCATGAAAAAGAAGGGTGGGAAGCTACGGCCGGTGCAAGACTACCACAGGTTGAACGTGTTAACGGTCAAGAATCGATATCCTATCCCACTGATCTCTGAGATCATGCACATGCTCCAAAAGGCCACTTGGTTCACTAAAGTGGATGTTCAATGGGGGTACAACAACATTCGGATTAAAGAAGGAGATGAGGAGAAAGCTGCCTTCATCACCAACCGGGGCCTGTGAGAGCCGTTGGTGATGTTCTTCGGATTGACGAACTCCCCCGCAATGTTCCAAAGCATGATGAACGAGATATTCAGACCTCATTGCGGCCGGGAAGGTGATTGTATACCTGGACAATATTCTGATTTACTCGGAAACGTTGGAGGATCATCGGGCGATGGTGAATGAAGTCTTGGGAATTCCACAGAAAAACAACCTCTACCTGAAGCCGGACAAGTGCGAGTTCGAGACGTGGGAAGTTGAATATTTGAGGGTTATCGTGGAGAATGGGAAAATCCGGATGGATCCCGTGAAGGTTGCAGGCGTGCGAGAATGGGCGGTTCCGAAGACGATCAAAGAAGTGCAGAGCTTCCTCAAGTTCTTGAATTTCTATTGATGGTTCATTAAAGGGTTCAGAGACCACACCAAACCGCTGACTCAATTAACCCAGAAGGATACAAAGTGGCGCTGGGGAGAAATCAAACAGCGCGCCTTTGATCAGCTTATCATGGTGGTTACCTCGGAACCCGTTCTACACTTCCCGACCGACAATGGGGAATGGCGGGTTGAAGCGGAATCTTCAGACTTTGCAACAGGCACCTGTCTGTCTCAATGCAGAACGGTGTCTGGGTTCCCATTGCATTCCTGTCTGCATTCCTGTCGAAGGGCCTCAGAAACACGGAGCAAAACTACGACATCCACGACAAGGAAATGTTGGCTATTATGCGAGCGCTATACGAATGGCGGCACTTCTTACAGGGAAGTCAGAAACGATTCGAGATCTGGATGGACCACAAAAATCTGGAATACTTCACGACAATGAAGAAACTGAATCGGCGACAGGCCCGATGGTCTCTGGAGCTCAGCGAATACGACTTTACCTTGATTCATAAACGAGGGAAACAACATGCGAAGACAGATGCCCTTTCGAGGCAAAACAGCCATGAGAGGGGGGAAAAAGACAACTCCAATCTGGTTCTATTACCCGGGGAACTCTTCCAGCCAGTGGAAGGGGCCGAATTTCTGAGGGCAATGCCAGCGGTGATAGATGACACCCCACAGGATAGATTCTTGGCAGAGATTAAGGAGAGGAAGGAGGAATGGGAAGAAGTGGTACAGAAAGCCCTCAAAGAGAAAAGCGAGGGGTGGGAAGAGCATGACAGATTCTTAACCCGATTCCATGCGGTCTATGTACCTGCAGACGAGAAGCTGCGACACCGGGTTATCCAAGCACACCACGACGACTGCGTTTCTGGACATCCCGGCCAGTTCCGCACAGCGGATTTAATAAGCCACAACTACTATTGGCCTAGCCTCCTACAAGATGCCAAACAATATGTGTCGGCTTGTCCAACCTGTCAAAGGTACCAAACTCTTCCCGGCCAAATTGCGAGGGCTGTTACAACCTAACGCAGTACCAGAGCGCGTATGGCAGTACGTGTCGGTCGACTTAAGCACTAAACTACCCGTGAGCAAAGGGTTCAAGTCCATCGCAATTGTGGTGGACCGGTTGGGAAAAGGAATCTGGGTTATGCCATGCACCGAACACATCAGTGGGGAAGGAATGGCACGATTACACCGGGACAACATGTGGAAGGATTATGGGATTCCTGAAGTGGTGATTAGTGACTGAGGCCAACAATTCGTGGGACACTTCATGCGAGACCTGTTGAAATTGCTGGGAATCAAGTCAAACACATTGACCGCCTACCACCCTCAAACCGACGGACAAACAGAGCATGTCAATCAGGAGATCAAGCAATACCTCCGGGTTTTCACCAATTTTCTACAAGATGATTGGGCCGATTGGTTATCCCTGGCGGAGTTCAACCACAACGACAAAGTCAGCAGAACAACCGGGTTCTCTCTGTTCTATATGACTTTGGGGTATCACCCCAACAAGGGAGTGGAACAATGGGTTGAAGTCCCCACTGAAGGTGCTGAAGCCTTTGCAACCCAACTGCGAACTGTGCGAGAAGAAGCGGCAGCGGCAATGCGCATCACACAAGACACCATGAAACGGTTCTATGACATGCACCGACACGACAATCCTGATTATAAACCTGGCGACAAAGTCTACCTCTCCGGGAAGAACCTAGTAACCCATCGTCCCTCCGTCAAATTCGAAGATCAACACTATGGGCCCTTCACTGTGGTACGAAAGGTTGGCGCCATCTCATACGAACTGCAGTTTCCAGATTCCTGGAGGGTACACCCAATCTTCAACACAGTATTGCTACGACCCTGGGTTCCACCAGTCGCCAAACACCAGAAGTCACCACCTCTGCCACCCCCCAACATAGTGGACGGCGTGAACACTTACGAGGTCGGGGAGATACTGAAGATTCGGAGGACAAGGAAGGGTCACCGGCTGCAGTACTTTGTCCGTTGGGAAGGATACACACAAGAGGATAACACCTGGGAACCATTGGAGCACCTAAAAGGCGTGGAGGAAGCGTTGGAAGAGTTTTACTCGCAATACCCCGAAGCTCTTCGCGAGACACTACATGCGGATGGGAAATGGGTCATCACGGGCAAGGACGGGCGACGCCCTCAACACGGAAAGCGACACTGAGTGAACATCCCGAGACGGGATGTTCCTAAAGGGGGGGTAATGTCATGATTTGAACTGCAAATTACCGTCCCACACCTTGTTACATCAGTTATGGGATCTTCTGTTCGACTCAGGCAGAAGATTGAATGCACTGGGGGTAGAGCCGTCTCTGGAGACACAGGTAGAAAATGACCGGGGCTGGACTCTCACTGCCAAATCCGAGTTCACATAGGTTCGCATAGAAAGCTTGTGTGCCGAGGTGCGGCTTCTCATATTGCCAGCTCCGACTGTTAGTGGGAGTGCTCAGAGGCCACAGTATCTTATATCTTTCACATATTTCCCTCGGCACAAATTTAGAGTTCTATCGGCTTTATTTCTATATGCTGAAATATGCTCAATTTTTTTGGGAATTTATGTCTTACCACAATGTTGAATGTCACATGTCACAGCCGGTTTCTGAAAACCCTTGCAATAATTTTTTCTCAATTTGAGCGGATTTTGGAGATTTGTCGGAAAAATAAAAAGTCACGTGCATTTTTGAATTGAACGAAATAGCACAGTATCTTCAATTCATCGTGAACGACCGTAAAAATTTATGCAACGGTCTCCTGTGAATGAAGTCACCTCCCTTAATTTCTTCTGAGGATAATATAAATAAAGGAACAAGTCCACAGTAGGCTTGTCTGTCCCCAGTGGATCAGTATGTGTTGCTGTTTACTAACGGCTTGTTGAAACTCCGCATCAATTCTACAGCTCGTCTGTTTTCACCCGTCAATTCTATGTACAGTGTCCCTCTCATCAATAGTGATTGATGTTTCTAGAGACTCTGTAGACAATGGATCCCAGTGGATTCAACGTCCTCGACTCAGGCACAGGCCATGATATTTCTAGGTTAACTGCATTGTTTTATTTTCACTCCTCTTCCAAGTTCTGTGCAAGACAACCTTTGTGCCCAGGACGTCCTGACAATTTTCAGTCCTCAGAGTCTTTGTATATTTTCAACCTCTCATACCTGCACCCTTAGGACAAGTCTGTCGCTGTGCATGCACTTGTAAGTCGAATTCTCGCATCAAAAAATGCCCTCATAAATCTACCTCAAAAGAAAAAAAGAGAAAGAAGCCAGTAGCAGACAGTTCCGCACCCATTCTCTCGGATTTTTGAAATACACCATAATCTGAAGGTGGGAGACCCCTTTGTATTGTGTTCCGGATGTTGCAAAACCAAAAACAAAGGTTTTTTTTTGGGTAGGACACTTTTTTTTTTTTGCTCAAATCACAGAATACTCCTGTACTGTACCGGCGTGTATGGTAGCAACAGCCCCAGTCGCGTTACGCCCGCCAATTTTGAAAAGTTAGCAACTGAGGCCAAGTTACGCGTTACGGGTACCAATTTAGGCAACGGGCCTGGCGCTTTGAGGGGCAAGCCACCATTGTGTTCCAGGTTGGGCACTGTGTAGCTGCACTGTCACCATTGTTTTCTGTGTTCGGCAAGTGAAATGGACATGGTGGCCATAGTGGCGCATAGGACAGTTAATTGTGGACTGGATAATGGTGCACCATTTGACGAGACAAATTTGTCGCCGGGGAATCTTCTGACACGTAGATAACTACGGCATTTTTCTTTGAATTTTAAGCCTATTTTTGCGCCGAGAAAGCGATTATTTTATTCTGTCTAAAAGTTAGCAACATAGTGCTCGTTATGCGTTACTCCCTGGAAATTAGGCAACATTTTAGGCTACCGTTACGCGTTACCGTTGCTACCATACACGCCGGTACAGTACTGTATCTGTACACATCATAGGCCAGTGAAGGAGAAGAAAGGAAGAAAGAGAATGATCAAAAAGTCCCCGCGCGACAATTGTATGGCCTGGGCCCGAGTCGAATGGGGAATCCCACAGCTGATGTAATTGTGAGACAGTCATTGATTAATGGTTGTGGGTGCGCAACCGTCCGCTACCAGGCCTTTCTGTTCTCCGGTCTGTTGGGAGGTTTATGCAATCCTATAATTAAATTCAGAGCAGGAAAAATAAGGTGTGTAGAAGCTGCAGTCATAAGTCGAACGGGGGTTCTCACAACAACAATCGGTATCGTTATCGATAGTAGGTGCTCAATCGTACGCGACCAGGCCTTATTCTAGTTAACTTAGTCTTATGAGGAGGTATCGTGTTCCGGATGTTGCAAAACCAAAAACAGAGGTTTTTTTGGGTAGGACACTTTTTTTTTTTTTTGCTCAAATCACAGAATACTCCTGTACTGTATCTGTACACAGCATAGGCCTCCAGAGTGCTTAGAGTGTGTACGGCAACGGTTTCTCAAAAGAATCCGGTGCTTTGATGGGCAACGATTTCCTTTTAGAGTAGTCATGTGCAGTTGCGTAACTTCGTGACCATTTGTGACTGTCTGTCGCGTCGCGTCCTTTTTTCGCGTCCGTGTTCCCTCGCTATGCCGTTGCTCACGGCAGACATCCCCCTTGATCCCTACATCGTGGCAGAAACCGAGGCCGCCCTCGCAGCCGCTGCGGCAGTTCAGGCCGGAGCAAAAACCAAGTCCGGCCACGCAAAATGGACAGTATTGAATGAGGAGGTCATGATGGCTTGCCTTCTGGTGAGGATGGCGGAGGCTGGTGACGGCGCCAACTTCACAAAGGTCACCTGGAAAGCCGTGGCCGATGCCGTCAATAAACAAACGACGAAAGGCGCCCCGAAAACAGCTGACAGCTGCAAGAATAAATACCAGAAGGTGCGTAATCGAGATCCTCACGTTCTGTCAGTGTATGTAATATACTCTGGCAGCTCAAGAAGCTGTACCTTGTCGTTCGCGCCATCATCGCCAACTCTGGATGGACGTGGGACGATAAACTGGGTGCTTGCATTGGTGAGAAGGAAGCAGGGACCTGGGATGAATGGGTCAAGGTAAATCCCCTGGGTGCTCCCTTCCGCAATGCGGGGTGGGTTCACCTGGAGTCTTTCCGCACCCTGCTGCCCGATGCGATCGCCCGTGGTACACATGTCTTCCGTGCGAATACCGCTGTTGCGGAGCCGTCATCCCACATAGTCCTTGACGAGGACTCGCAGCCATATGGCGATTGGCCTCCTTCCGACAACGAACCCCCGGTGCAGCAGGACAAAGATGATTCCAGTGATGAAAGCGAGAAGGAGAACGAGCCTGAGGTGTGTTGTTAATTTTATCTTCGACACACTGTTTCTGATTGCATAAATCAGGCGCCGTCTGCTGCCAAAACACCTGCACCTCGTAAACGCGTTGCGGCAGAGTCAGCCACTGGCACGGCCAAGAAACCTCGCCTTTCTGGTGGTCGTAGCGGCGCTGCCCTTCAAAGCCTTGCCGAGACAGCGGATGAATTTAACGACCTCTTCCGCAATGCATTTGCTCCTCCGGGCGGTACTCAAGTGCCCCCAACTCCGGTTCGTCTGAAGACCGCTATCGCACGTGCAAAGGCTCTGGAGACCTGGATGCCGGAGAAGAAGCACATGATCCAGTTCCTGAAAGTGTTGCAGGGCAGCAAGAGTGCCGTTGACGTATACGACACATTTGATGATGAAGACAAGGATGACCAGGAATTGCGAATTATGTGGGTGAAGGACATTATTGAATTCAAAGACGACGAATAGTTTGTAGTAGCTACTCATCCGCCAATTCATCCCCATGCTCCCGTAAAATTGCCTGATAACTGTCCCACATCTTTTGAGCAATGTTGTCCCGCCGTTTGTCTGCTCGTAATTTCTCCGCTGGGGATACAGGCCCTTGCGCAAGGGATCCAAAATCTTCAGTGTTCGCAGCATAACCACGTTGCAGATCCTGAGCTCCTTCATAGTCCTCGAGGTCAGTTGGGTCATACTTCATGATGAAATTATGGATAGCAGCAAGAGCAGGCAAAACCCGGGCCTGGAAGTCGATGTCAAACTGTGGCGGGTGTGTGAGAATGGCCCAGCGCTTTTTGATCACTCCGAAAATACGTTCAATAACGTTTCGGGCAGAGGCATGGCGTAAATTGTATAGTTCTTCCTTATTCATCGGGCTGAGATTAATCAGAAATGGTTAAGCAGATGTGCAAGAAAAAATACCGGACTGCAGCCCTCCCCCATTCTGCCAAGTGATAGCGATGACCCCGATATGGTACCAGACAGGCATCACAACTCCCAAACCCAGCGTCCGCTAAATAATATTTACCCGGTGGAATATTGAGATCGTGAAGACGTGCATCAAAGTAGACTGCCGCGTCGGCTGCAGATCCTTCCCAACCACTCAGGATATACAGAAAAATCATCTCCTGTGAGCAACAGGCCAAACAATTCATTGTGACACCTCCTTTTCGGTTGCGCGAGGCTGCTCTGTCAGCGGCGCTGGGACACGAATTGATATGGGTCCCATCCATGGACCCTATGGCGTCCTCAAAGAATGGGAACCACTTGGGATTATTTTTGATTGAAGGTGGGACTGGATCGCTGATGGAAGGAAGGCGGACGTAGGTTGTATAAAAAGGGGGTGAGGAAACTGTCATCAGGATGCGCCGAAAGTATCTATTTAAATTTCAGTGAATCATAAGATCGAACAGTTGTAATAATACTTTGAGATGGTGTCTGTCGACCTTTGGAAGCGCTCGCCGACATGTCGTAGGGATAAACCTGTTACACATGTGTACAAGAAAATTGCCGCCTGTTCTCGAAGGGTGACATATCGGGAGTCCGAAAGGCCGCCAATGACTCGGAGCTTGGTAATGAATGCAAGGAATACATGGAGAGACATTCCAAGCTCAGATTTAATACGGTCTGGGTGGCCAAGGATAAGTTCTTTGACCCAAGCTTCACCGGTCAAAGCAGAGGTGTGGTAGGGCTGTTTCCAGTAAAGGGGTGAGGCATAGAGAAGGACCGCCAAATAGACCATATGCATGAAGCCTGCCGCAGCCATCAGCAGTTTGCGCCGACGGGTCGCGTCCTGGATTGCGCGCGATGGAGGCATTTGGAGAAAGACGCGTCTGTCACGCTCGTATTACGGAAGCCAGCACGTGACTACTCTAAAAGGAAATCGTTGCCCATCAAAGCACCGGATTCTTTCGAGAAACCGTTGCCGTACACACTCTTAGTGTCCCATGCCGATTCGCGGCTTAGATTACCTATTATGGCAATGGTTGACGTGGGAAAGCTCGCTTAACCCTACGGCGTATTACGGCCGTAACACCGTATACGGTACGGGAAAATACGGACTATCCAGAGGGCTTACGGTACGTGAAAAATCCGTACCGTACCGTACGTAACCGTATGCCTACGGCTGCGGTGAAGAGCCCTAGGAACGACTTGAGTTTGAAGAGAACAAAGAGGACGACGACAAAGAGGCGTGGGGATTGCCGTCGCAATTGATGTCATTGTCAATTTGATGGTCTCCAAGTGACGGTCACGCGTGGCTCTGCAGAGTCGGCGCCTGTCTCCAGTTGTTGGGCTTCACAAGAGGCGGTTGATCTCTGGATCAGCCAATATGGTTAGATAAGCTTCCCACGACCCCCCCCCCCCCCCCCAGAAAAGGGAATTTCATCAGTTGGGATCAGTTCTCATCAGGGCATCGCTTTCCGTTTTTCAATGTTCATGCTCGTTGCGAGCTCAAAGTGTGCGACAGCCATACATAACATTTCTGTACCCATTGGGGAGTAAAATTCATGCATCTGGAACCTCGAGCAGCGGGTGCGCATATGTTGGACGACCTTTCGGGGATCGCCGATTGATCATCAGCTTACTTAATCATACTGCCCGATCCAGAGATCAATCACCTCTTGGGGCTTCAGCGTGTGTCTGCCCGAGTTCTATCTTTTGTCTTCCATCCTTTGCCCTCGCCATTGTGTTTGTCCTCGCGCTCCCGCACCTCACCGCCGCTGTACCTCTTCGCTTTCACTTCGACACCGTCGCCGTTGCGTCGGCGGTCTTTGCACCTCGGCACCATCGCCGTTGTGTCCGTCTGTCCTCGGTCCTCGGTCCTCACGCACAGAAGCTTGACACCCTCGAAGCGCACAGTCGCTCTCTCCCGTCAGATCCCGTGCACAGGCGTCCAATCCCGGTCTGCGCGCACAGGCGCTTGACCCACTATGCATACAGGCGCTTGAGTTGGCTATCTCTCTCCGCGCACAGCCTAGGCGCCCATCCTGGTCGCGCATAAATTCTTGACCTCTCTCGCGGTCTTCACGCATAGGTGCTCGACCGCCCTCGCGCGTAGGCGCGCGCCCATCTCTCCACGCACAGGCACTTTACTCTATCTCGCGCACACCCGATCCTAGTCCACTCACAGATGCCTGTCCACGTTCGGAGCCCAATCCCGCGCCTGTGTACGCCGTCTGCAGTGTTTCAGCTTCAACATTGGTTTTGGGTCCTCGTGTTTCGGCACTGGCTTCAGTGTATATTCGTGATCCGATACCGTCCCCAATCTGCACTCTTTGGAGCTTCGGCACCAGTCTTAAGTCCTCGTGCTTCGACACTGTCTTCAGCCCATCGCAATCAGGTACCTGTCCACAATCTGCTGCGCTTCGGCGCTGGTTTTCTCTCCGGTAACCGACAGTCCTTTGTATTTTATCTTACACTTCAGCGCGTTCGTCTTCAGCCCATCAAATCACGGCCCTCTACTCATCTTCTTTGTGCGATGAGTCGTTTCTCTCTCCGTCTCCAGCATCCCTCAGCTCGGTTCTTATGTCCGCTATGTGTTCCAATTTTCTTTTGCCAGGTTACTAATCCGCGGTCCTATATATGTCCTCGGATGGCGGTCTTTACAGACAACTTCACGGGCGGGTCCTTTTGTGCGCCGTTTGCCTTTGGAGTTGATCCTTCAAATAGCTGCCAGAGTGGGGCCGTGGGCCGCATACCATCAGTTGCGACTCACGCGTGGCGGGTCCTCTGCTTAGTTTCGGCTTCTACTATTGGCACCAGGACTGCATCGTACTGCGTTCATCGCTTTACGGCTCAGCGTTATCCGGAAACCTTGGGTTCTTGGGCTGCGCAATCCGAATATTTGATGGCTTGGTCTTGACGTTCACGTCAAGGTGCGATTGTTTCTGACCATTGTCTGCTTTCAGTCTCCCTCCCGCTAGTTCCCCCTGACATCTGCATCTCTTTCCCTCTCGCGCTTGCTTGAAAATCTTGCTCACTTATACGGCCACGGAAACGTCCTCATTCTTATGTTCCTGCACTATACGAGATTCCTCCAGCCGTCGCAAATTTCTCCATCTTCTTGGCGGCGTTCATCACGCATGACATGCAGGTCGTACAGTGCGGGGCTTCAGCTTTCACTAGTTCCCCGATGTACAGGGCATCCTTATGCCCGCGTGCGTACCGTTCCTCTCTTCGCCTC
This sequence comes from Mycena capillaripes, assembly GCA_029204075.1. Lineage (NCBI taxonomy): Eukaryota > Fungi > Basidiomycota > Agaricomycetes > Agaricales > Mycenaceae > Mycena > Mycena capillaripes. Next base: position 4,128,003 of record JARHKZ010000001.1, read on the forward strand.
CACCTACAGCGCGTCCTCGTCATCGGCTTACCCGGCTCTCCGCGTGGTGTCATCTGGGCCAGTTTCCCATCTGCAGTGCCTTCAAGTTTGAATGCTTCACAACATGTATCGTTGGTCGCATATCTCCTTTTTCCTTGTCAATCGTCGCGCGGTGCACGCAATCCTTTTGTCCGTGTCACGATACATCCGCGCACATACTCGGTTGAGCCGGACGGAGACGTTTACATTGAGCTGTCCGACAGACCTTTGCCTTCTTTAGTCTGTATTTTGCACCAGACGAGTCGTCAGCGTCCCGATAGCGTAAATGTCAGTAGAAGGCTGAATGAATGGTTCCACCGCCGCGCACATCCATTTTTTTCATTGCTGCAACACCAATGGTGTGCGATGTCCGGCAGATTCCAAATGTGCGAGGCAAGGTGATGATGTGAAGTGAAGAGTAAGAAAGAGAACGAACCTAACTAAAGCCAGAATGGGATTCACAACTGTGCTGCCTCCGAGATCGAAGCTAAATACGAAAGAGAATCGCCGGCACAAAGAATGAAAAGAAAAAAGAAAAAGAGAAAAAGCACTACCGGTACCGAAGAGCCATGAGTCTTGAGGGAATCGAACCCTCGCCGTGCACATACACATGTAAAAAATCGACTTCCAGCACTGGAGGTGCGCGGTGTCCAACAGACGCGTTCTCTGCACTGTGGATAAATGTTCGGCACGATGAAGACCGAAAAAAAAGCGAAAAAAAAGCTCGAAACGCGACGCAGGAGTCTCGAGGGAATCGAACCCCTGCTGCGTACATACACGTTGATCACGAACTTATTAGAGGTGCGCGGTGTCCGACAGACCCGTTTTCTCTCCTTCTCTCATCTGCACCCCTGGGAAGTCGTTAGCGCGATGAGGATGAAAAGAAAGAAGAAAAAAACCTCGGGGGCGCCATGAGTCTTGAGGGAATCGAACCCTCGCCGTACACATACATACCCAAGTCATGATTGCCCACCTATTAGAGGTGCGTGGTGTCCGACTGGCTCTCATCTGCACCCTGTATAAACTCGTCAGCGCGATGATGATGAAAAGAAGAAAAAGAGAGAGAAAAAAAGAAAAAAAAGCATCATCCGAGAAGCATGAGTCTTGAGGGAATCGAGTCCCCGCGGCACACATACGCATATAATCCAATCCTCCATTAGTGGTGCGGGGTGTCCAACAGATCCGTTCTTCCCCAACCTTGTGGCTTGATCAAGACAATTAGATTGAATACTAACGCGAGCAGTACCATTTGGTGTGCGGCAGCCGGTCGGCCTGGAGAAAGAGGACAATAAGCAGCCTATACTCTACCCCTCTTATAGATAAATAAATGAGAAATGAGAGGTCGTGAGCGTGATGATGATGAAAAGAAAGAAAAAAGAGAAGTAGTTATTGGAGAGCCACGAGTCTTGCTGGAATCGAACCCCCACCGCGCACATACAAGGCTTAAGAACGTGGCTGTGATTGGAGGTGCGCGGTGTCCGCCAGACCCGTTGTCTGCAACCTGGATAAATCCACGAGGTCTTCAGCGCGATAACGATGAAAAGAAAAGGAAAGAAAAAAGTCGTGGACAGCGAGATGAGTCTCCAGGGAATCGAACCCCTGCTGCGCACATGCGCACTACGTCAACCGTAGAATTATTAGTTGCGGGGTGGCCGACAGACCCGTTCTCCGTCTCATCCGGGCCCTGGATAAACATATCAGCGACGAGAGGTGGTCAGCACGATAGTGATGGAAAAAAGAAAAGCCAAAGACGCCACAGTGAGTCTTAAGGAAATCGAACCCCTGCCACATAAGTAATAAGCAGGTCGCTCACCGGCCTATTAGAGGTGCGCGGTGTCCGACAGACCCGTTATCTGTACCCTTAATAAATAAATGAAAGTTGGAATTCGTCAGTGCGATGATGATTTGATGATGATTAAAAAAAGACAAAAAAGGATAGAGAACATTATAATGAGTCTTGAGACAATCGAACCCCTGGCGCGCACATACGCTCGTGAAACATCATTTTGGCAATGCGATCAGAGATGCGCAGTGTCCGACAGATCTGTTCTTTCTTCATCTTGTGGGCCGATGAAGACATCCACAATTTTGGATGCTAACGCGAGCAGTACCATCGTTGTGCAGCAGCCGGCTGGCCTGGGAGAAGCAGATAGTAGGAGGCCTAAGTATGATAATATACTTCCGTTATCTGCACCTTGGATAAAATATATGAGGGGTGGTCAGCGCCATGATGATGAGGAAAAAAAGGAATTCGTTGAGGCGCTTCATAAGTCTTGAGGGAATCGAACCCTGCCGCGCACATAATACTCATGTCGATAATTGCAGCCTATCCATTAGAGATGCGCAGTGTCCGACCAGACCCATTATTCCCTCATCTTGTGGCTTGATGAAGAAAGCTACTGGTAGATTGGTGACAGTCCTCAAATATTAACGTGAGCAGCACAGTATCATTGTTGTGCGGCAGGGAATCGTCAGCTGGCCTGGGAGAAAGAGGACAATAAGCGCGGCCTATTCTCTACTCCTCTTATCTGCAGATAGATATTACCCAGGATAAATATTATATTAGAAGAAGTCGTTCGCACGATGATGAGATAAAAGAACGAAAAAAATGAAGGCATTAGCGATGGCACATGAGTGTTGAGGGAATCGAACCCCCGCCGCACAGTGGCGCACACATAGACTTTTATTATGGCGTTATCAGAGGTGGGCGGTGTCCAATGGGCCCGTTCTCTCTCTCTCTCTCATCTGTACCCTTGAGGGGTCGCTGGTGCGATGATGATGAAAAAAAGGAAAAAAAGAACATAGATCTGGAGGACGTCATGAGTCTTGAGGGAATGAGCTCCCCACCGCGCACATAGGCAGGTTATTCATCGAATCATTAGAGGTGTGCGGTGTCCGACAGACCCGTTCTCTCTCTCAGCTGCAGCTTGGATAAATTCACCAGCGCGATGATGATGCAAAAGCAACAAAAAAAAGGGAAAAAAAAAGCAACCGGAAGAAGCCATGAGTCTCGAGGGAATCGAAGCTGTATACTAGTCACTGGCCCAACAGAGCTGCGCGGTGCCAACAGACCCGTTCTTCGCTCACCTTGTGGTCCGATGAAAACAGCTAGATTGGTTGAATACTAACACGAGCTGTACCATTGTTGTGCGCGAGGGCTGGCCTGAAGAAAAGAGGATAACAAGCGCGGCTTATACTGGCCTATACTCCACTTCTCGTTCTCTGGATAAATATATGAGCGGCCGTCAGTGCGATGATGATAAAGAAAAGAAGAAGAAAAAGGAATTCGTGGAGGAGCTCCATGAATCTTGAGGGAATCGACTGCCGCACACATACACAAATCAATCACTGGACCATTAGATCATAGATGTGTACGGTCACGGTGTCCGACAGACCCGTTCTATCTCTCCCTCTCATCTGCACCCTGGATAAATCCGTCAGCGCAATGATGTCCAAAAAAGGAAACAAAAAACACCAGAGGAGGCTATGAGTCATGAGGGAATCGACCGCGCATATACACCTGAAGACTGTCCCCTCATTAGAGGTGCGTGGCGGCCGACAGACCCGTCCCCTTGTGGCCCGACGAAGTGGTGACAGTCTTGAATACCATCACGAGCACTACTATGGTTGTACGGGACGGCTGGCCTGGGAAAAAAGAAGATAATAAGTGCGGACTATGCTCTACATCTCTTATCTGCACCCTGGAAATATATACGAGGAATGAGAGGTCGTTAGCGCGATGATATAAGAAGAAAAAAAAAAAAGAACACATTTGAGTCTTGAGGGAATCGAACCCTCGCCGCATACATAGAGGCGCTCACTGGGCCTCTTAGGTACACGTTGTCCGACAGACCCGTTTTCTGCAACTTGGATAAACATATCAGAGGGTCAACCTGATGATGATGAGCAAAAAAGGAAAAAGGGGGCTCGAGAAGGCCATGGTGAGTCTTGAGGGAATCGAACCCCGCCGCACACACTACTGTTGATTCTGGCCATTAGAGCTGCGCGGTGTCCGATATACCCGTTCTCGGCCTCTTATCTGCACCCTTACGAGCGGTCGTTAACGCGATGATGGGGGAGATAAAGGCGCTGGAAGGCGCAAATGAATGAGTCTTGAGGGATTCGAACCCCCGCCGCGCACATACACTCATTTTATTAACGGTCATTAGAGGTGCGTGGTGGCCGACAGACTCTTTCTTCCTTCGCTTTGTGGCCCGATGAAATGGCGACAGTCTTGAATACATGAGCGGTAGTCAGCGCGATGATGAAAAAAAAAAACTCGCAGACGCCAGACGAGTCTGGAAAGAATTGAACCCCCGCCGCGCATATACACATTATAACGGAAGATCGTGAAAGAAAAGAAAAGAAAAAGCAACTGGAAGGAGCCATGAGTCTCGAGGGAATCGAACCCTGCCGCGCACATACATGTCCACCAGGGATTTATGTTATTAGAGGTGCGCGGTGTCCGACAGACCCGTTCTCTGCAACTTGGATCAATATGTCAAGGGTCGTTATCGCTACATATGCTGGGGACAAAAAGCAACAGATGAAAATCTTATTATGAGTCCTGAGGGAATCGAACCCCTGCCGCGCACCTACACCAATGTGATAACCGACCGATTAGAGGTGCGCGGTGTCCGACAGACCCGTTATTCCCTCGCTTTGTAGCCCGATAAAGTGGTGACAGTCCTGAATACATGAGAGGTTGTCAGCGCGATAATGATGAAAAAAAAAATTGCCTGGAAGCATCCTTTTTATGAGTCCTGAGGGAATCGAACCCCTGCCGCGCACATACACCAATGTAATAACCGACCGATTAGAGGTGCGCGGTGTCCGACAGACCCGTTATTCCCTCGCTTTGTAGCCCGATAAAGTGGTGACAGTCTTGAATACATGAGAGGTTGTCAGCGCGATAATGATGGAAAAAAAAATTGCCTGGAAGCATCCTTTTTATGAGTCCTGAGGGAATCGAACCCCGCCGCACACACTACTGTTGATCCTGACCATTAGAGGTGCGCGGTGTCCGACAGACCCGTTCTCTGCACCGTAAATAAATATGTGAAGGGTTGTCAGCGCTATGCTGGGGACAAAAAGCAGTAGATGACGCATTGCTATGAGTCCTCGAGGGAATCGAACCCCCGCCGCGCACATACGTTGTGCTCCACCATATTATTAGAGGTGCGCGGTGCTCCACAGACCCGTTATTCCCTCGCTTTGTGGCCTAATGAAGTGGTGACAGTCTTGAATACATGAGAGATCGTCAGTACGATAAGGATGAAAAAATTGGCTCCCAAACACCCTCATGAGTCCTGAGGGAATCGAACCCCCGCCGTGCACATACGCGTGCTCAGCGACCTATTAGCGCTGCGCGGTGTCCAACAGACCCGTTCTTCTCTCATCTCGTGGGCCGATGAAGACAACCGCAAGCGGTACGCGCTTAGCGCTTATTATCTTCTTTCTCCCAGGTCAACCGTCGTGCAACAATAATGGGCCTAGACTGCACTATTTCGACCATCGGCCATCCCGGACGACTTTGTGAACATTTAGTCGGTACACCCCATGGAGAATCGGTTCGGGACCGCGATTGATATAAAAAAAAATTGAATGGAGGCGGGAGAGGAGCGGAACAAGGATTTTAGAAACAGGTGGCAGATCCGAGTCGTTCGAAGTCCGCAATATGGCGGACAGTGCGGAGGATCTGTTGATCGGGGAGATCTCGTGCAGGTCTTTGTGAGTACAAAGACCGCTGGTGGGCGGGATTACCAGAGGGTAAACGGAGCACTACGGCTGGCTGTGTCGGAAATTGGTCGGAAACTGCTGGGCTCCACCACCGCATGATCATGAGAGATAGCTATGAGCTGGCTCCACTCCACTGCATGGCCCAGCATGCTTTTGGTTTAGCTTGTATATTTCATGATCCAGGATTTCAGGTGGAGGGAGACGATTCGTCCAGCGTATACATGTATGATCGTGATTTCCAAGTACATACTTAACAGAGAATGATGCGAACGTTGATAGTCCGAGTCGTCGGTCAATCAAAGCCACTCTGCTGGCGCAATGATGCCGACTTGGGTGCCTGCCTGTCTTGTCAAGCAATAAATGGAGAACGAGGAGAGGTTAAACGGAGAAGTAGGCCCCCGGTCACTACCTATTACGTCGGTCCGGAATAGAGTAAAACAACGCCTGAAAATGGGCGTATCTCGGTCCGTTTTATAGAGTAAAACTGGGTCTGAGAGCGCGAGCTCGGTCCGGCATAGAGTAAAACTGCGCCGCAGGCAAGAAAATTTTGGGGGTCAGTAGCACCCTTGGTGGAGTTTTTTTTTAAAAACCTTATGCGAGGGGACAAACGCCTGTCGAAAACGTGTACGCATGGGAATACAAATTATTTGACGCAAAATGGGCCTGAAAAGTAGGCGATAAGCGAAATTTTGAATATTTGAGCACCAAAACTCGGTCCGAAATAGAGTAAAACTGCCTTGAAAACCGGAAATTCATAGAGTAAATCAACCAAAATTTTCGAAAATTTCCGGACCGACCTAGTAGGTAGTGACCGGGGGCCTGGAGAAGTGAGCAGATCCAGAACAAGGACTGGCGATGGGATCTGTCGGAAGCTTTCAACGTGTAGATTATTGGCCACGCGAACGGGGAATGAACGAATGGGGTGCGAGATGCCGATGCGCTCACGTAAATTGAAGAAGCGGGCGGGGATTGCGGGGAACGTTCCACGAGTAAGTCTGGGTAAGTACGATGACGCGGTGGAAGAAATAATTTGCTCTGTGGGGTTGCGGCCATTCACGCTGCCAGGAACCACTTGGAGTTTGAAGAGAACAAAGAGGACGAAGACAAAGACGGAGAACGCGATTGGCGCGGGGAGTGCCGCGGGAATGATGGTCTCCAAGGGATGGTCACGCGTGACTGACGCCAACAACCGATCGGAGGCAAACATTGATGGCTCCTCGTCTCCTGTCTTCTGACCAACAAACCACTCCTTCACAAATTCTACCTTACCCTCCACCACACCTACACTACACCACACCGTCTCTGGAGACCCACGCCCGTTTCAGTTTTCAGTTCTAGAGCAAGGGAAGAAGAGAAGAGTATAGAGACCGAATAGAAGAATACAAGGGAAAGAAGACGAAAGAAAGAAATGGCGACCACACTGCGCCGCCCGGATCCGATGCCCTCGCGCGCCGCCCAGCGCAAGCAGCGCCTGCTAGAGCTCGAGAACGAGCAACGCCTCGAGGATGCAGAAGCGCTCAAGTTCACCGAGGTCCGTTTGCCACCCTCTTTTTTTTTTTTTGCCTCTTCGACGACGACTAACGCGCGCACAGGAACAACGCCTCTCGCTCTTCCACTCTTTCCGCTCAGTCAAGTTTGAGTGGAGCGACCTCGATGGGATGCGGTCTGTCCGTCGGCGGTATAATGTGCGTCATTTCCCGCACATTTCCAATTGGCAATTCCCCCGCCAACTTTTTGTACCCCAAATTTCCTGCTTGTACTGACGATTGCCCAGTCATCGTGTCCCGCATCCCCGCCGCCGCCGCCCCGCTCGCCCGCTGTCCAGCCGCACATCTGCGTTCCACACATCTCTATCTCGCCGCCCCACCTACACCAAGTACAAGCGCAACCCGTGTCGGTCTCACCCACGTCCACGCCCGCCGCCTTCGCAGTCCTCACCAACGCCCACCTCGCTTCGTTCGGCAAGGACGACACCATTCGCGGTCATTCCCATACGCTCGTCGCCTTCCCCGGCTCGCCGCAAAAGTATTATGGCTCGACGCCGACGCCGTACGACTCCACGCTCGCGCGAGCGCCGCCGGGGCTGGCGAGGTCGCTGTCCTCCCCATCAGCGCCCGCATCCGCGCCGGCGTTAGCGCCAGCGCCCCCATCGGTCTCCCGCTCATACTCCTCGCCCCCACCAAGTCCTCCCCCCCTCCCCGGCGCCGACAAGACGCTCGCCCCCCGCCTATCCCTCTCCTAAGCTGTCGAAATCCTCACCTCGTGGGAAGAGACGCTCGCCCGTCAAGGGGCTCTTCTCGCCCGCCGCGGTGTCGGCGGTGAAGCCGATCGTGGTGCCGCTTCCGCCTCTCACGCTCGCTTGCGGGGGCGGAGGGGTGGTGAGGGACGGAGAGGGGGGAGAGGGAGGCGACGAGGACGAGGATGCGTGGGTCGACGATGAGGAGGACGACAACGCGACCTTCATCGCTGGCGAGGAAGATGAAGACGACGGACTCGCGACGCCTGTACCCCGCGCTTGGGGGTTACCTCCCACCTATGACGAGGAGGAGCCGGCGACTCCAATACCGGAGGTGTATGAGCGGGAGGCGACGCCGACGCCGTATGATTATCCGCGGGCGTATGGCGGTCTCCAAGAGAGGGGGGAGAGGGAGGGGGAGCAAGTGGGCGGGAAGAGGAAGCGGTGATCCTTGGACGTTCTCTCCCCTCATCCACCCGCTCGCTCTCTCGACTCCACTCGCTTCCCGCTCACGCCGGAGTACAGCATCCAGAACAACGTAACGACCTTTCACGACCCCACTACAAACCCACCCACCTCTCTTTTTTTCCCCCCTTCCCATCGTCTACATATCTATCTTCTCTCTCGCTATTATCGTGTCTCATAGTTACTTAGTTAGTTTAGTCTATTATTTTCTCGGTGTAATCGGAAGGATTAGGATATGGATACATATGTATTGCGAAGGATGGGATGTAGCGTAGCGTAGTGAGTGGAATAAATACAATTGAAATGGAAGTGAAGGAGAAGAAAGGAAGAAAGAGAATGATCAAAAAGTCCCCGCGCGACAATTGTATGGCCTGGGCCCGAGTCGAACGGGGAATCCCACAGCTGATGTAATTGTGAGACAGTCATTGATTAATGGTTGTGGGTGCGCAACCGTCCGCTACCAGGCCTTTCTGTTCTCCGGTCTGTTGGGGGTTTATGCAATCCTATAATTAAATTCAGAGCAGGAAAAATAAGGTGTGTAGAAGCTGCAGTCATAAGTCGAACGGGGGTTCTCACAACGACAATCGGTATCGTTATCGATAGTAGGTGCTCAATCGTACGCGACCAGGCCTTATTCTAGTTAACTTAGTCTTATGAGGAGGTATCGTGTTCCGGATGTTGCAAAACCAAAAACAGAGGTTTTTTTGGGGGTAGGGCACATTTTTTTTTGCTCAAATCACAGAATACCCCTGTACTGTATCTGTACACAGTACAGGCCTCCAGAGTGCTTAGTCTGAACGGAATAGGGCTCCCGGGCCACGCTGTGCAAAGAGTAAGGGAGGATCAGTGAATTTGATGGCTTTCGGAATATTCCGGCCCAGTGTTCAGATAGGGCAGCAAAAGGTTGGTTAAAATGGGGAGGGGCCAGGTAGTGCTTTTAGATGTTAAGGCAGGAAGCGGTGACTTTGGCAAGTCACGCCCATCATGTGCCGCGGTGATGAAAGAGATTATTTTCTTTTGAAATTCAGGAGGGGTTTTTTTTTTTTGGTGGCGAGGTGGATGCAACCCAACATATGGTGCAGCAACAATTGAAGGGATCAATGACCTAGTGAACATAACATATGTAGTCAGATCGAAGCTTGAAGGTTGAAGACTTGCCAGTACCGGAATATTCCGAGAGGCATCAAATTCACTGATGTTCCCTTACTCTTTGCACAGCACAGCACGGGAGCCCTATTCCATCGAGAATAAGCATCCTGGAGGCCTGGCTATGGAGAGATACAGGACAGGATCCTTATCATGTTCCGGATGTTGGAAAACCCAAGATGAAGGTTTTTTTTTCAGGTGGTAAACTTTTTTTTGCTCAATCCCTAGAATACCCCTGTCCTGTATCTCTCCATAGCAAGGCCTCCAGGATGCTTATTCTCGATGGAATAGGGCTCCCATGCTGTGCTGTGCGAAGAGTAAGGGAGCATCAGTGAATTTGATGCCTCTCGGAATATTCCGGTACTGGCAATTCTTCAACCTTCAAGCTTCGGTCTGACTACATAGGCTATGCTTACTAGGTTATTGATCCCTTAGATTGTTGCTGCACCATATGTTGGGTTGCATCCCCTTCCCCACAAAAAAAACAAAACTCCTTAATTTCAAAGGAAATTATTCTCTTTCATCACCGCGGCACATGATGGGCGTGACTTGCCAAAGTCACCGCTTCCTGCCTTAACATCTAAAAGCACTACCCGACCCCTCCCCATTTTAACCCACCTTTTGCTGCCCTATCTGAATACTGGGCCGGAATATTCCGAAAGCCATCAAATTCACTGATCCTCCCTTACTCTTTGCACAGCGTGGCCCGGGAGCCCTATTCCGTTCAGACTAAGAGTGTGTACGGCAACGGTTTCTCGAAAGAATCCGGTGCTTTGATGGGCAACGATTTCCTTTTAGAGTAGTCACGTGCTGGCTTCCGTAATACGAGCGTGACAGACGCGTCTTTCTCCAAATGCCTCCATCGCGCGCAATCCAGGACGCGACCCGTCGGCGCAAACTGCTGATGGCTGCGGCAGGCTTCATGCATATGGTCTATTTGGCGGTCCTTCTCTATGCCTCACCCCTTTACTGGAAACAGCCCTACCACACCTCTGCTTTGACCGGTGAAGCTTGGGTCAAAGAACTTATCCTTGGCCACCCAGACCGTATTAAATCTGAGCTTGGAATGTCTCTCCATGTATTCCTTGCATTCATTACCAAGCTCCGAGTCATTGGCGGCCTTTCGGACTCCCGATATGTCACCCTTCGAGAACAGGCGGCAATTTTCTTGTACACATGTGTAACAGGTTTATCCCTACGACATGTCGGCGAGCGCTTCCAAAGGTCGACAGACACCATCTCAAAGTATTATTACAACTGTTCGATCTTATGATTCACTGAAATTTAAATAGATACTTTCGGCGCATCCTGATGACAGTTTCCTCACCCCCTTTTTATACAACCTACGTCCGCCTTCCTTCCATCAGCGATCCAGTCCCACCTTCAATCAAAAATAATCCCAAGTGGTTCCCATTCTTTGAGGACGCCATAGGGTCCATGGATGGGACCCATATCAATTCGTGTCCCAGCGCCGCTGACAGAGCAGCCTCGCGCAACCGAAAAGGAGGTGTCACAATGAATTGTTTGGCCTGTTGCTCACAGGAGATGATTTTTCTGTATATCCTGAGTGGTTGGGAAGGATCTGCAGCCGACGCGGCAGTCTACTTTGATGCACGTCTTCACGATCTCAATATTCCACCGGGTAAATATTATTTAGCGGACGCTGGGTTTGGGAGTTGTGATGCCTGTCTGGTACCATATCGGGGTCATCGCTATCACTTGGCAGAATGGGGGAGGGCTGCAGTCCGGTATTTTTTCTTGCACATCTGCTTAACCATTTCTGATTAATCTCAGCCCGATGAATAAGGAAGAACTATACAATTTACGCCATGCCTCTGCCCGAAACGTTATTGAACGTATTTTCGGAGTGATCAAAAAGCGCTGGGCCATTCTCACACACCCGCCACAGTTTGACATCGACTTCCAGGCCCGGGTTTTGCCTGCTCTTGCTGCTATCCATAATTTCATCATGAAGTATGACCCAACTGACCTCGAGGACTATGAAGGAGCTCAGGATCTGCAACGTGGTTATGCTGCGAACACTGAAGATTTTGGATCCCTTGCGCAAGGGCCTGTATCCCCAGCGGAGAAATTACGAGCAGACAAACGGCGGGACAACATTGCTCAAAAGATGTGGGACAGTTATCAGGCAATTTTACGGGAGCATGGGGATGAATTGGCGGATGAGTAGCTACTACAAACTATTCGTCGTCTTTGAATTCAATAATGTCCTTCACCCACATAATTCGCAATTCCTGGTCATCCTTGTCTTCATCATCAAATGTGTCGTATACGTCAACGGCACTCTTGCTGCCCTGCAACACTTTCAGGAACTGGATCATGTGCTTCTTCTCCGGCATCCAGGTCTCCAGAGCCTTTGCACGTGCGATAGCGGTCTTCAGACGAACCGGAGTTGGGGGCACTTGAGTACCGCCCGGAGGAGCAAATGCATTGCGGAAGAGGTCGTTAAATTCATCCGCTGTCTCGGCAAGGCTTTGAAGGGCAGCGCCGCTACGACCACCAGAAAGGCGAGGTTTCTTGGCCGTGCCAGTGGCTGACTCTGCCGCAACGCGTTTACGAGGTGCAGGTGTTTTGGCAGCAGACGGCGCCTGATTTATGCAATCAGAAACAGTGTGTCGAAGATAAAATTAACAACACACCTCAGGCTCGTTCTCCTTCTCGCTTTCATCACTGGAATCATCTTTGTCCTGCTGCACCGGGGGTTCGTTGTCGGAAGGAGGCCAATCGCCATATGGCTGCGAGTCCTCGTCAAGGACTATGTGGGATGACGGCTCCGCAACAGCGGTATTCGCACGGAAGACATGTGTACCACGGGCGATCGCATCGGGCAGCAGGGTGCGGAAAGACTCCAGGTGAACCCACCCCGCATTGCGGAAGGGAGCACCCAGGGGATTTACCTTGACCCATTCATCCCAGGTCCCTGCTTCCTTCTCACCAATGCAAGCACCCAGTTTATCGTCCCACGTCCATCCAGAGTTGGCGATGATGGCGCGAACGACAAGGTACAGCTTCTTGAGCTGCCAGAGTATATTACATACACTGACAGAACGTGAGGATCTCGATTACGCACCTTCTGGTATTTATTCTTGCAGCTGTCAGCTGTTTTCGGGGCGCCTTTCGTCGTTTGTTTATTGACGGCATCGGCCACGGCTTTCCAGGTGACCTTTGTGAAGTTGGCGCCGTCACCAGCCTCCGCCATCCTCACCAGAAGGCAAGCCATCATGACCTCCTCATTCAATACTGTCCATTTTGCGTGGCCGGACTTGGTTTTTGCTCCGGCCTGAACTGCCGCAGCGGCTGCGAGGGCGGCCTCGGTTTCTGCCACGATGTAGGGATCAAGGGGGATGTCTGCCGTGAGCAACGGCATAGCGAGGGAACACGGACGCGAAAAAAGGACGCGACGCGACAGACAGTCACAAATGGTCACGAAGTTACGCAACTGCACATGACTACTCTAAAAGGAAATCGTTGCCCATCAAAGCACCGGATTCTTTTGAGAAACCGTTGCCGTACACACTCTAAGAGCCAAATAACTAAGCTGCCTCAGGGATTCGATTCCCTCAAGACTCATACCATTTTGTACGAAATCCTTACTGTTCCTTTCATCTTCATCGCACTGACGACCTCTCATACTATATTTATCCAGGGTGCACAGAACGGGTCTGTGGGACACCGCGCACCTTTAATGATCCAAGCGGACACGCATATGTGCGCGGCGGGGGTTCGGTTCCCTTAAGACTCGTGGTTGTTCAATGCCGCTTTTTCAATTCTTTTCGTCATTCTCGCGCTGACGACCTCTCACATATTTATCCAGAGACCAGAGAGAGAGAGAACGGGTCTGTCGCACACCTGTGCTGTCGATTCCGACTGCCGCACAACAATTGTGCTACTGCTCGTGATAGTATTCAAGACTGTCACCAATCCACTTAGCTGTCTTTATTGGGCTACAAGGTGAGGGAATAACGGGTCTATCGGACACCGCGTACCTCTAATGACGCGGTATCGATGGTAAACATGCGTTTGTGCGCGGCGGGGGGTTCGATTCCCTCAAGGCTCACTCCGCTCTCAGCCCCTTTGTTTTGCTGTTTTTTTTTCTGTCTTGATCATCGTGCTGGCGGCTTCTCATATATTTAAGCAAGGTGCAGAGAACGGGTCCGTCAAACGCCGCGCACCTCTAATGACTCGATACCGAACACATGTATGGGTTCGATTCCCTCAAGACTCATGGCGTTCTCGACATCTATGTTTTCTTTTTGTTGTTCATCATGATGCTGACTTCTGACGTACGGACAAGAGAGAGAACGGGTCTGTCGGACACCGCGCAACTCTAGTGACGGATAACCCACATGAGTTTGTGTGCGGCGAGGGTTCGATTCCCTCAAGACTCATGGCGACTTCTGAACCGTTTTTCACTTTTTGCATCACCATCGTGCTGACGACCTCTCATGTATTTATCGAAGGCGTAGATAAGAGAAGGCGAGTGTAGACTGCTTATTATCTTCTTTCTCCTAGGCCACAATGGTACTGCTCACGCTAGTGTCACCAGAACGAGCTATCTTCGTCGGGCCCAAGGTGACTGAAGAACGGGTCTGTCGGACACCACGCACCTCTATTTATAGAGATCACAGAGAGCATGTGCGCCGCAGGGGTTCGATTCCCTCAGGACTCATTGTTGAACCTCCGAGTGTCTTTTTTCATCACCATCGCGCTGACGAGCTCCGATATACTATTTTTATTCAGGGTGCAGAACGGGTCTGTCGGGTACGAACGCCGCGCACCTCTAATAAGTAAATGTGCTGGTGGGTTCGATTCCCTCAAGACTCGTGGCTTTCTGCAGTTGCTTTTTTCTTTTTTCATCATTGCGCTGACGACCTCTCGTATACATATTTATCCAGAGCGCAGATAAGAGAAGTTGAGTACGGGCTGCCCTTATCATCCTCTTTCTCCCAGGCCAGCCGTTGCGCACAACAATGCTCGCGTTAGTGTCACCAATTGAGCAGTCTTCATCAACTCACAAGGTGAGGGAAGAACGGGTCTGTCGGACACCGCGTACCTCCAGAGACCAAGGTTATAGCGTACCTATGCGGCGGGGGTTCTATTGATGAATGATCACATGCTGCCCAGTCAGACTAATTTCCTTTATCAGGAAAGGGTCTCCCTAACCTAACCACCTAAAGGATCACCTTTCTGCGGAGGTACACAAATCATTGATGGGGACAAGCGATAAATGAACCAGCGACCGTTACACTACTGAACGATATGAATGCCTGCTCCCACTGCGTCGTAACGATGAACCAAAATGCAACCCTCCCAAGCTAGTGCGAGGATATTTATGGTGCTGCATCAGAGAGCCCAGATTCGTGCTGCGAATTTGACGTGTGGCGGAACTGAATACTGCGTGACACTGCGGGGTCGAAATTCATCGTTTTGCGAGCGGCCTTGTGCAGGTTGATGATCAGTCGGCAAACAACGGTGACGGAAACACTAGACAAAGTATTGTTAGCTATCACTGGATATAACAGGGTCAATACATACGCTAATGTGAACACAGCTAGTCCATCGCTGATCTGCAACCAAAAATCAGACTTTGTGAAGGTGTTGCGAGTGTACGAACGTTGCCAAACTATGCTTCAGGATTAGCAGGGGATTTTACTACGGGTCTCGAACATACATAATACATAAGGATGTTGGCCCCATTTGCAGCACAAACGATGCTAGACGAAGGACGTTGGGGATTAAGGAAATGCCGCGGACAGGACTGGAACTCAACGCATAGTACATCACACCTTTTAATGCTGGTAAGTTGAAATTACCCTGAAATAGGCGTTCAAGACACCCACCATCACGAACTAGAATCCCCCATAGAGATCCCCTGGGGAGGACGGCCTCATCGTGGCTACGGGTGTAGCCTCTGTATAAGGTAAGGCCAAGACAGAGAAGGTCCGTGGCAAGTCTGCGAGACTTTCAGGATGCATAGGTGCAGATGTGTGTAGCCTACACTCCTTCCCACGCCCCTGCGATCCCTAAGGGACATTCAATAAACGAAATAATAACCGGAATCGACACGGACAAAACTTCCTGTGAGTCGTTCAGCAAGTATCTCATTCATCACATGGCACGTACCGAGCATTTGATGAAACTGAGTAGCAGCCAGAGAGATTCGTCCTATACACCTGAGGAGGTTCGGAACCCACTGCCGTCCGCTGAAGGGCAAGGCCAGGTGAATAAAAGGGATATGAAACGGGAAGCTGCCCGTACAATAAAAAGACAAATCACGATGGTCGCAGCACTTGCGAGAGAAGCCATCACCCGCTTGTCAAACGAATACATCGCGAGCACCCTGAGAATGAGAGTTGCTGCTTTGAAATGAGAGGAATGAAGGTAGCGGGGAGAGGAGTCCTACTGCCAATCATTAACTCCTCTAACGCCACCAGGACATCTTGTACAGTGTTCAGTGTGATACACCTGCCAATAGTCGGTTCAACTGGTGCATGAATCTCAGAGGCATATATGCTCGCACATCTGACAAGGCTCTGGACCATTTTCATTTCCAAGTGCATAAGTATTATCACGTACCTTCACAGAAAAATCCACAAAAGACAAAGCAAAGATGGTCACGTTGGTGCAGAGGGCGAAGTAACGAGCAAGTAGGTACCAGGCCAACGCCCTTTTATGATCCGTTGTCCAAATGTACCGCACTTCCGATTCCAAGGTCAAGAGATGATCATAAACGAGCAGCACTGTTTAGAGCTCAGAAACGTATCAGGATTACAAGATCCCAACTCACCGACACTATTCAAGTAAAAATAACGATCCAGGACTCTGTGAAGTGGTACTAGGCGGGAAGATTTCGAGTTCGACAAATTTGAGCTTACTGGTTGTATGTGAGGGCAGTCATGATGGAGGAAATGAAATAGATGCCTTGAATGTTCCGCCAAGTGGGTAGAAGTGAATGATATCGCAGTGGGTTTACTCGAACTTGAATACTACAGAAGAAAACGATCAAAATATCCTACAGAGTATTTAAAGAGTCAGGGATCTGCGATCCAGAAGGCAGGGACTTGGACTCGGTACCAGTAGAGATCCGTCGGCATGTTAATGCCCTGTCACAACAAGGGACAAAACCTTACTTGAATGGAACCCATATAGCTCATATACCTCATATACTGTACTAATACATTCAATTCTCCGGCGCTGTGACCTGTGACACAAAAATTCGAACTTTGAAGTTCGTAAATGGGCTGTGGCTGCCGTGACATCGAAAAAATTTCATAAATCGACAGGAAAGCACGCTCTCTAATGTTTTGAGTCACTACTGAGTACATCCAGAATACTTAGCGTAGCACGGTGCGCCAAGAGAAAGCCAGCCAAAAATGGATTCAATCAATCTCAGCTTGAATGATGACATAAGTACTTTTTTCACTGTCCATCGCGCCGTTGCATGAATGAGTGGACTTCCCGATATTCTCAGGATCCCGGCCACTCCGCTCCCGTCACAAAGGTTGGCAGTTTGTGTGAACACACCACCATAAGCTCCTATACGTGCGTGGCGGCGAAAATTGCAATTTTTCACGCGTTTTTGCCCATTCCGTGACCGTTTTGGCACATTCGAATATCCCCTCGGTGACCCGTGACACGTACGAAAATTTTCGTAAATTTTTTGGGCTGTGACGCGTGACATACGAATTGATTGTATTAGTACAGTATTAAGCAGATGCTTCGAATCAGATTGCATCTGTTTGTATCCTTCCATATTTGCAACCACTGCCTGTGCTTAGGGCGACCTATTTCCTTTGATTTTGGAGCTCGCCGGCTGATCCCGGTTTATGGCAGATTAGCTTCGAGATGAGGGACAGTTTATTCCAGCATCGCCGATAAGCCGCTCGAGACCCTCTCGTAAGGCAGGCGCTCCCGTTATCTTCCTTCGCTACGCCCATCATCTCCTCTCTCTCTCCATAGTATCTCAACGAACTCTCCGAGACTGTCCCTTGACCGTACCTTTCAGAAGCACTCAAGAATCACCTCTGACCCTGACCCTGAATTCTATTGTTGCTGTACCTGAGCCGAAGGGCACGTCCGTTTGATCTCACCTGGCTTGATTTGGGCCTTGCTTTATATTATTACTCTTATCTTAAGCAGATGTGGTGAATCAGAGTGCACCTATTTGTACTGCCAAAATTACCCCATTCCTCCTCTCATTATTACTCTTCTTATCTTAAGCAGATGTGGTGAATCAGAGTGCAACCTATTTGTACTGCCGAAATTACCCCATTCCTCCTCTCAGCTGACCCTCTTTATCTAATGAGCTTAGATGCCTGGGTGCCCCGCTGGCTCTCTGTTGTTTCATTCCCTTCTAATCGCCCCCATCATCTTGCTTCCTCCGTTCCTCCTCTTTCGTTTCACTGTCGTTTGCTGGTCATGCAACATGCCCTGGAAGTATCCTCTGCTCGCGTCCGAGGTATCAAGAAACTTATATGCTCTCTGTGCGTCACGGTTCAAGAAACTAGATGCCCATTTCTATTTATTTTCTGGGGTCGCCAGCTGACCTCTTTCATCGACGGTTAGCTTTTGGAGCCGGGTGTCGCCAATTTTTCACCTCGCCGATCAACCGCTCAAGGCCCGTTCAGCCTCCTTCGCTTCCTTTCTTCTCCATCCCCGTCATCTCCCAGAACCCTCACCCCTCCGCATCTCTCACCTGTCCATCGGCATTCTTGGGCCGTCAACTCTGTAACCCACAGCCACTCAGTGCCTCGAGCAACTCTGCAGCATTCTTGTTTGTCAACGCCACCGTGCTTTTCTACCTGTCCTTTTCTGTACTATTTCCGACTGGCCAACCGGCCACACTAGCCAACCGGCCATTTCATCTCTATTGAAAGGGGAGGTCCGTTTATGTCCGATTTGGGGGCTCGAGGAAGGAACAAGACCTGCACCGCTGCTCCATCCCAGATTTCAACAAAAGGTAAGGTTCGGATCAAAAGTTATGGCATGTGTGATGTCGGCCGATCAGCACTGATCAATGTTTCCTTGTTTGCGCAAAACTGCGCTCGCTCTTGCTCAGTCAGTTCTTCGTCTTTTAACAACTTCCTGAGCTCATTCTGCTCCCACGATGCAGGGCTTCAATGCACGACACATACGGCACCCACTTACGCCGCGCACTCTGGCAGGGGCCCGAAGTACGGAGACACTCTCCCCTTGCATGGTTCATGCTGGCCGTGCTCATATCGTGCCACCCGCCAACCCTATGGGCCTGAAACTTGGAGTGGATGTTTTCGATTTTCAATGCTCCAGCTTGATGTGCTCCATAGTCTTCCCCGGGCTCAATTCCGTTCTCACCGCTGTCGTTTACACAACACCGCACAAATTCGGTGCCTGACACATTTGAATTTTTTTCAGGACCCAGCGGCTGCTTGGTGTGGAGTTGGGCATTCTGATATGTTGGCATGATTCTTACTTAATGATCCCTGCCTGATCCTGGACCACCACAACTGCAGGGCCTGCCGAGCTGGCTAGGTTGTCTGGGATCTGGGATTCCACACATTCTCCTGCCAATACACAGGTATATTTCCCCCTATTCCAGGGCATATATGTAGACCAAAATGATACAGAATAGTTCCTAGACCCTTCTTTTATCTTTCCTGAGCAAAGCTGCCTTAAGTTAGTACCTGTAGAGCTTAATTAACGGGGTGGCCGGTTGGCTAGTATTTGGCCTTGTTGGTGACGTGCGCACCAAAAAATTCACTGATAAATCAACACTTCGTATAAACTCGAGAAAATGGTATCGAACCATTCATACAATACCTGCCTTCATTTCAACAAAGAGTGGGAAGTATATTGACACCACAGTCCTCAAAAATTAGCCACAAATGCCAAAGTGGCCGGTTGCCCAGTCAAAAATAGTAATATCAAGCCGCGCAAGAGCTGGCAAATATTGAAACAACCCGAGCCCAGGAATCAATGAAGTGTCCGCTTCAAGGCTCAAATCCACAAGTTCTTTGACTTGATTAGCTAATTTAGCTTCTCCATCGGCTCCATTCCAACACTGCATCAATACCTCACAAGACTCCTCGTGCCCGTTACAAGACTTCGAGCTGCAGCAAGAGCCCGAGCTATCCATTGCTTCAACCACACGACTTCAATATCCGTCAAGACCAAACTGCGCGGCACACCTCGGGTTCGTTATGGCCTCAAGCTACACCTGTTTCAAGAGCCCGAGCAATTCTAGACCTTTGGTGAGTCTCATGGTTTCACGCGGAATAAAGATTCCATCTGTTAGGAATTTCCGCATACATAATGCAGTTCGAATGCTCAATAGCCGTGCAGACTTTGGAGATTCTTCTCCTCCTTTCGTCAATAGCTTCTCCAACCTTCCAGTCTTTTCTTGGTTGCGGCCCGATCCTTTGAAATCTGGATGATACTGATAATTTACATTTACCTTTCGTCTGAGCAGGTTTAAACTACAACAGCGGTTAAACAAATGTCATCGGCGTCGGAAGCGTTTGAGTCAGGTTAGTCCTGCGCTCCGTCATCAATTCCTCATTAAATTTTCTGCCAGATCTACTTCTCATGATTTTCCTTTTATCACCCAACCGCACAGTTTCTGGTGAATCGCAGCACTGTCGTACATATCACGATTCATTCACCAGCACAACTAAAAAGGATTCTACAGTATTTTGGGTCTTACTGTCTCCAAGATTCTCTCCTATGCTTCGCGAATCCCTAGCTGAGTCTGGGTTCCGTTCTCCGCAGAGTTGCGATGAGTTGGTGAGAAAAAGAAGCTGAATCGCGATGAACTCATTCAATTCTACTCAGATTTTTTCTCTCTCCCATCTGCCTTGGTCGTTAGTTGCGAGCGGAGCTGCATTCATTTCTTCGTCTACACTCTCTGTCTGTATTCATTATGTGTACACCGGCATTTGCGAGACACGTAGCTGCCAGGTGCAGCCGACATGTGCGGCACATGCCGCCGACGAGTGGCGGCCATGTGCGAATAAGCTGACCGCTATGTTCAGGTTCTAATAGTGTCATCGTGCGGTCACTTCCAGCTGGTGGCCAGCAATCAAGCGTGCATGTCATCATGTGTTGCCACAGCTGTCTCAATATATTTATTTCTGGGGCTCTCATGCGCGTGAATTAGTAAATGTGTATGAATTCTAAGCAAGACATCTACGAGAAACATTCAATTCAACCCATCCGATCCATGTAAGTGTCAACGGACTGGTCTTCAATTTGAGCGGCAGTATCCATCACATCGGTGTTGACGAGGTTGTCAGCCTTCTTCTGGAAATCATCGACCGTTTGATCTAGGCTTTGTTCTTCGCGCCGTGATAGTTTTAATGGGTCCTGGAGCACCTTGATGAGTCTTGAGCGTCTTGCGATTATTTTAAGTCTCGAGTTTTGCAGCTGAATCTTGCCTAATATTCCACTGTTGAGGTATCTTGAGGTTTTGAGTACAATTGGCGCGGGTTGAATTCCGGAGGCGAGTTGAGCTTGCCAGCCATCATCAAGCTTCCAGTATTGCGGCGGCATGTGAAGGTTTGAAAACTTTGATCTGTGGCTTGAGTCGCTGAGATTTCCGGGATTTTGCACGTTGAGTGGCATTTGACCATATGGAGGACAAATTGAGTCCGCTGCGTTTCGAGTCCTGGGGCTTGAAATTTGAGCCATGCGTCGAGTGGCATTCCGTGACGTTTGAGCCTTGAGTGGTGTTCAAACAGTCTTGAGGTACGTCTTGCAGCTTCGTACTAGGTGTCGGCGGTGGGGGAAAGTCGGGTGTTCTGATCTGTGGTGTGTCAATATGTTGAAGCGGGGTATAGAGGAGAAATAGATGACACTCGGGAGAGATGAACTGGAGAGAGACAGGGATCGTGGGGGTGGAGGTGTAGGGAGAGACGAAGATCAAGTACAACACCGCACACCTTCTGTTCCGCTGTATGTCTCTCTGCCATTAGTTGCTGACTCTTCACCGTTTCACATCATCCTCTTCTTTAGTTGCCCACGGCGGTAGTCGACGAATCCGTCGACCCGTTGTCGGCGACGCCAAATCGACGTAAGCTAGAGATCGAAGGCAGCACGTTGGTATCGGGTCAAGCCCCGTAATTGAGGTGCTCTCAGAGGTGTCCTCTTTCCTGACCGCTTGTGGAGCAATGGTGGAGACTTTCGAGAAGGTGGAAGTGGAAGAAAGAAAGGAAGCGACCATAAGCACAAAGATATCCCGAGATCCAGGGTGCAGAAGAGCGGGTCTCTCGGGTGCGGACATCGCGCACCTCTGATAAGTAAATGTGCTGGTGGACATGTGTATGTGCGACACCGTCACATCCACATCTTCAAACCTCAGCCGACCTCGTTCAAGTCGGCCGAGGGGCCGTCAAAATGTAGTGCTTGAGCAGAGATTGCGAGGAACATCGGTTGAATGGGAAAATTTTAGGGCATAATCTCGCCGATACCTGCGATGCGGCCATGAGGGTTAGAAAGCATGAGCAGGATGACGTTGCTGATTGGAGCCAGTCGCGAGTCAGGTGCAAATGCCTTGTCTAACAATAGGCAAAGCACGAGAACCAAAATGGCGCTGGTAGGTCTTTCTCCGCCCATCAGTGCTGTTGACCTTGTTATTCAAGAGAGACATTGTTGGCAAGTCTGCCGGATCAGCGAACGTTGCGATTTCCGGATCCAGTTTATTCGGCGGCGGTTCTGTCGACAGCAAATACCCTGGCTTGTACTAGAACAACAAATTGAGTACGGAGGAGCCCTCTGGAAGCTCAATTTTCGCACCGAGTCGCCTGCGTTCGCGAGTATGAATGGATGAAGCTTCAAGTGAGAACTCGGAGAATGTCGTCCAAAGCCGATGAGATATGGAGATATCGGCGGCGGAGGTAAGATCAAAAGGAGGCGTCTGGAAAACGGTATATCTGCATACTGAGGGCCCAAACTCCGAGTTTCCCTTTTGGTTGGGCATCGGTAGCTGCGTTGGAGCGTAGAACTCCCTCCAGTACATTGGCGCTTGTTGCAAGCACACTGGCGGCAAATCGATTGGGTCGCGAGTCGCAAGGCTGTGCCATTGTCTCTCGTTATCTGCGACACTTGGCTCTTGGATTGGTCTGGGGCTCCATTGCGCTCGCGAATGGCTCCATTACCGGGCAGCAACGATTTTCGACAGCAGAAAGCTAGACTGATAATA
The DNA here is from genome assembly GCA_029204075.1 of Mycena capillaripes. Classification (NCBI taxonomy): domain Eukaryota; kingdom Fungi; phylum Basidiomycota; class Agaricomycetes; order Agaricales; family Mycenaceae; genus Mycena; species Mycena capillaripes. The sequence goes on from JARHKZ010000001.1 coordinate 4,150,802, forward strand.
GAGAGTTTGCGCAGCAGCCATTCGAGCCATCTGACGGCATTTTTTATGTGCGCAGCGAATGGCTCCACAGCCACAAAAATGACGTTAATGGCTCTGAATGGCTCTGTGGAGCCATTCACCTGCAACTGACCCACGCCTCCCCCACAATGACATTTCCTTATAAGGTATATCTAATCAAATCTGCGCTGATTTAGCCACAAGCGACGTCCGGCGAGGATGTAATTGCATGGCAACCCCATACCTCATTGGCTCGATGGTGTAGTGGTTAATGGCATTTGTGTACGTCTGTGCCGATGGTTCGGATCCCGTAACGATCATTTTTTTTTGCATTATTTCTCTGCTCCACAATAATGCCTGCGTCCCGCTTTCGAGGAGTTAGGGCAAGCGCAGCGCGCCATAACTCCGGGTATCAGCTTTGTCGTCCCACCTCGGCTGCTTAGGGTTTGGTTGGTTGGTTAGAGTTTAAAGTTAGGAGGTTGAGGTTAGAGTTTGGGTTAGAGGTTAGGGTGGGGTTAATGTTTAGGGTGAGGTTAATGTTTAGGGTAAGGTATCTATATAAAAACAGAAAAGATACTACAGAAATGGGGCTCTAACGCGAGTTTCTCAGTCACTCTCACAGACGCGTCAACTTCACGTGATGGGAAAGTTCACGTGTATGTCATTGTGGGGGAGCCCAAGGGGGTTTTTCACCTGCCAATTTTGCGCACGACCCGAAAGCCATCAAATGGCTCCAATGGCTGTTGCGCAAACAGGCTAATATTCTCGACGGCTCCCTGATTGGTCGCTGATATTTTTCTTGTATTGCTGGATTCGGAGGTGTTGGCACAGGACGTCCCTAGCGGTCTTTCAGTGGGAGTGCTCAGCTCAGCACCATATACCGCGCGTTGGCGATGAAGCTTGTGAAAGAATTTCCGGGTTCCCATGTATTGCAACCGATTGCATCTACAAATTCAGGAGTGGGCTACTTGGGAAGGTCCAGAGAATTCCGAGCGGCACGTTTGCGTGCTGACGAAGGTAAATAACGATGACGCTGACTTTCGAAACGCAGGATCTATTCCCGACTGAGGCTGACATTTTCACAGAAGAGAAGCCTAAGAATATTATTTCGCTGATAAAAATCCCTCGAACTTGCGCAAGCACGAGCGGTTTACTGCTGCGCATCGTCAACTCCCTTCTTCAGGCTGGAGGTATCTGGCGATGAATCTCGCCGCAGCATGCTTTATCATCAGTTTTCGGTATGAATCTAAATTCGTACTGTGGGTTGACCAGCTCAGTCAATACCCTTGCACTGCGGGTTGGTAATCAGGAGAAGAAAACGCTATTTGTTATCTGCGCCGCCCGTTCCCCGCCCGTGGTCCGCCATGGTTGAAGAAGTGTCCGATGCTCGACGGTGACGTAATTTAGTACTTGCTTACTGACAGGTTGTGTGAAGGCGCCTAATTTGACTTACTCAGCTGGCGCTTCACTCATGAACTCTCGAAATCACAATCTATAATGCCGCCGCGAAGCATCCGCATACCACGCCCACTGTACCCGAGATTTCCGTTGGCGATGGGCTGGTGGAGATGCTGACCGTATCCACGACGGACCCGAAAAGCCAGAACGCCGTGTATGCCCTCGGATTGCGAACTCCCCGAGCTCTACACGAGTAGTGCGACGTGCGTTCAGTAAGTCGCTTTACATGCCGAGATACATGTACAGCTTCGAGCATCTTATCCGTCAGCCAGTTTACGCGCCCAAAGATTTACTTCTATGCGCCAGGTATATAGTAAGTTGAAGTTGTCTGGGACATTCATTTACACCTTAATATCATGGCGCAAGAAGGTTCAAGCTCACTTTCATCTGAAGCTCCTGCCAGGGTCAATTCATGTCTAAATTGCAGGTGCGTAACACTTCCGGCCCCGCCTCAGAGTCAAGTCTGACAGTGTGACAGGCGACGAAAGATTGTAAGCTACGATGCCCCAGGCTGCACCGAATATTCTTGAGACCTATTCTAGAAATGCGGCGGCGAGCGACCGAAATGCAAAAAATGCGGACGTTCCAGGGCTTTTCAAGATTGCGAGTATCCAGAAGATGGGCCCACTGCAACCCAGATACTGAACGGTCTGGCGTCATAATCAGCCTTTGGTGCTCGACATATTGATGGCTTGCAGAACAAATTGCTCTTCTTGAGGCTCGCATCGAAGAGCTGGAGACACCCGAAGAGCTGCGGACAAGGCTGGTTTTGCGTAACCCTTATCCTGGCGCACCCCACTCGCCCCCTCAGACAGCGCTCTCCCGTGGCGGCTCGTCGGTGCCCGTTTCTGGGTCTCGTAAGCGTAGATTCATATTTTTCATTTCCCCCAACTCAGATATCTTCAGATTCACGTCTCTTTGATGTGGCCTCAAGCTCATCGAGCCTGTCGGAATCGGCCACCGAGGTACCAATACCGAGTCTTATTCTTTGCACCCATTCCAAAATTCATTTCAGGGTATTCCTAAGGACCAATTAGAGGCCTTGTAAATCTATCAATTTATTGGCAGTTCATTTCACTGAATTCCTGTTACTGAAGAATAAACAACTTCCTTCAATACAGTTCGCAGTTCGGGTTCTTCCTCAATCTCAATAACTTCCGGGAAGCGGTCATGGGGCGAAGTGGCCCGCGTCCTACCCCATTTTTGCTGCATGTCGTAGATCTCTTTGGAATACATCTCTCGGGGTCGGAAAAATTCGCCACATACGAGACCAACTACCTGTCGCGCGCGCTCCGCACGTCGGTTACCGCGCTTTCGGGGATACACCGCCAGAATACCATTCTGCACACCATACAGGCCGAGGTCCTCCTATCCCACTACTTCCTGCGGAATACGCGATTCCTCGAGGGAAAGTACCATCTCAGCGCGGCGGTTTCGCTCGTCGTGAGCTCGGGGATGCATCGGATTCGGTCGGCGGATTCGTCTGCGGACCACGGTCTCATCGCTTCTGCATCCCGTAGATTGCCACAACCGCTGGATGCAACTGAGGAGGCCGAACGCATCAGTGCGTTCTGGACTGTGCTGACGCTGAACAACTGCTGGACAACTGCCGACGGCTCGCCCTCGAACATATCGTACACGGCCCCCCATGCGCGGATTGATACGCCGTGGCCGTTGGATATCAATGCACCTGGGTTCCATGTATGTGCCTTCTGCGGCAGATGTAGATCCAAACTGATATATAATAGACCCAGACACTGCCTGATTCCAACATCGGGACCGCCAGTACCTTTCTCGCAAACCAGCCGGACAGTGCGGTCTCCGTCGCCGCGTTGCACGCAAAAGCGGCAATTCTGTTCGAACAGGCCTCGCACCAGGCGTCGCAGTACCGTCCAAGTGAGTTTCAATGCCATCGTAAGCTCCGTAATCTGACGCTCATTACACAGATATGAGCAACGAGGAGTTGACCCAGTTCTACTTCTCATTAAACTCGATTGACACCCTGATCGAGACATTCAAAACCACTCTTCTTGCAATTTATTTTCACCCTACGAGGGAGATGCTCGTGATCCACAGCCTGGTGCACGTCGCGACGATCCAGTTGCACAACCCTTTCATCGCGGAAACTGACGTATGCCGGGTGCGCGTGTTGGACGCGGCGCGCGCCATTGTGGCAGCTCTCGCACAGGCGGCCGTAAATGAGTTTCAATTTATCGACCCGATAATGGGCGTGCGTGGTCTCTCTGCGGCATATTCAAACACTTAGTCTGACCCGTACCAATGCACAGACGTTGTTGATGGCAACCTGCCAAACATTCGTCACGGAACTGGGACGCCTCAGGCGACAACGACTGTTGAATAGCCCCATGCCCCAAGAGGAACAGACCTTTGTGGACACAATAGAGTCGATCTTGGCTGCTATGACCGTTTTTGCTCCGCGCTGTCGCCTTATGGGTGCGTATGCACTCAATGTCACAAAAGAAAGGTGACTGAAAACAAATCTCTGTTGTAGAGTCGCAACTCGCAACCATGCAGCAGCTATATCACGGGCTTCAAGTCAGAGCGCACCAATAGATGATCTCTCGTTCAAAACATGTTTTAGATTCGTAATTATTACTGCTGTCGATGCGGTATTCAAGTTGAGGCGTTGAACTTGAAGTAACGTACACGACCCCAGGCACTGAGAGACAAAATGAAATTACAGTAGCCCACGAGACTGGCGCAATCCTAAATCTGCGAAAGTCAGCCCACTCAAATTCGGCTACCTCCGTGGGAATACAGGGAGTATTATGTGCCTCGACGATGGGACGTAGATGGCTAACAGTGCTCGGAATTTTGTTGCTGCATCTTATCTATTTCTATCAGCCATTTCTTCTTCCAGGAACATCATCAACAACCCAAGATGGACGTGATTGGAAGTATCGGGCATGATTCTAAAAGCGAATAGCTACATGGAATGCTCATTTTGAATCGTCGTGCCTTTCTATTATTGTGTATCGTCCGTATTTATATTCGCAAGATCAAGTCCATTCCTTACATCTCTTCGCCCATGATTACAGCTGTTTGCGAAACTAATGACACCTCATCAAATTTTGATGAATAAGAACAAATTTGATGCGCCGGATTGCCGAGCTCATTTCTCAATCATTTCTCAACCGTTTACCATAATTTCAGGTGCATTGGAAAGCGGTTAAGCAGCCCTTTCAATCTGTACCCTTTATACCAAGTCCCTCGAGAGAATTGCACATCTGAAAATTCCGGCTCTGTAATTCAAACAGGACACGCCAATGGCCCGTTCTTAATCAATTCTGAGCGGATTTCCTTGAATCCAGATGATATTGAAATCTGAAATAGCAGCAACCAAGTGTGAAACATCACAACATGTGGCACACCCGACCTTCAGCATCAAGAATGAAATTACTCCATGCTATCATCAATTCATTCTACACTACTGATTTTGACATATAACCAAAATGACAAATGTGCTCAGCCTGTGCCTCCAAAACCAAATTCAGATGAATCCAATATCATCGAAATTGACTCAAAATTGACCGAGTAACGGTCAATTCAAGGTGTGGTTTGAATCGGGTAATGGTAAAATAGAAGATCCTGATCTTGGTGAATTACCCCCTGTGTCTAGTACGAATTTGAAGCCCTGTTTAGCCGCTCTCGAACGCACCTAAAATCAGGCAAAATGGTTGAGAAATGGGCGAAAAACGAGCTCGGCAATCCGGCACATCAAAATTGTTCTTATTCATCAAAATATGATGAGTCATTAGTTTTGCAAACAGCTGTAAATCTGATGTAAGCTGCGACTGAAGGTTGAGCTCTAAAGGTTCAAACAGTCTCAACCTCTGACTCAGAACAGATCTACTACCAACTGGATGAAGGCAGCTAACAAGGCAGCACAAAAGTAAAGAAAAAGCACAAAAAGGAGAGCAAAAAGGAGAGCAAAAAGGAGAGCAAAAAGGAAGCAAAAAAAAGATAACCGTGAACAGCCCTAATGCAAAAAAGGAGAAAAAAGGAGGGGGAAAAGGGGAAGAAAAAGGGCTACTGTGAACGACCCTATTTATTTTTAGAGGGCATCGATAAGGCGAGTGGTGTTTATTTGCGTCAAAAAGATCAGGATTATGCCGCGGTCCGTGGACTCGAGGAGGAACTGGACTAGGGCCTGACTTGGACGGCGTGATCCGTGGATGGATGCTTACAAATATGGATGGATTGGGAATGGACGTGATCCGTTGGATGACAGGCACCTTTCTTCCTCTACCTCCACCACGACGCGTCGAGCTCCAGCGTCGACGCGTTAGATACCTTCCATAACCTATACCTATTCCATAATGCTATCCAAGACATGTCATATACCCCATTACACGAGCGTACGAATACCTTCGGGCTGCCAACACCACCACCATCGTTCAGAGACCTTCCTCCATCCGCCTTCAACGACCAATTCACTGCGGCCGACTTCATCGCCTCGAGTGAGAACACCCGGGACACTCCTGCAACTGTGGAACCACCTACGAAAAGACGTCGAATCGAGACCTCATTCAAGGACAAGACAGACACGGAGGTTTGGGCGCTTTCAGATCAAGAAATAATCGGTGCGTCGCCTGCTCTCTGACTCGTTTTGCGTCTAAATGAATTCTTACAGAGAAGCAGTTCGCAAAATGCACCTCCGGCACGTGGAAGCACTATTCTATCACCGTCAAACGACACGGCGGCGTCATCACTTTCGTATTTCAATGCAAACAGAACAACCCCAAACACCCAAAATACACGCGCGACCGGTCAAAAATGAAGCAGGGCAGCAGTAATCTAGGAGAAGCCGCAAAGAAGTGCGAGGGAGCGATGGAGCAGCCCACCGCCAATACAGTCGTCTTGTGCGTGTTGTGCTGGGATTTTATTTTGTGCCCGTACTGATTATTTCCAGTCCGTACAACGAGGCGCGTCACCGCGCCATTTGCGCCATCCGGTGCGCCGCGAACAAGCGTTCGTTCGCTTCGCAAGATGACAAATGGTACCGCCTTGAAGTCGAACTCTTACGACCTGGAACTATTCCACCCTCGTCCAAAATTGTTGCGCGCGATGTGGGGATAATTTATTCCGAGTATGCAAAAGTTGTACGGTGGTACTTCGAGGTACTTGGCCTTCTATCCATACCGACGGATCACTGTGCTGAATTCTGGCTGCCAACAGAAGCGGGATCGGGCCGTTCACTGCGTAGTCGACGGGTGGACAGCTCCGATCGACGCTTCCTACTTGGAATGTGGGTTACAATGGGAGCAGGATGGGGAGGTTTTCTTCATGGTTCTTGAGTTCATTCGGTATGTTTTCACTGTTCATACACGCAGTTGGGGGATACAAGACAGCAACAGACTCGATGAAAGACATACAGGAGAGTATCTCGCCAAGAAGCTCCATGAATGCCTCGAAAAATACGGACTCTTCAAACATGTGAGCTCAGTCGTTTCAGCCTGATGCTCACGAACCTAACCATTCCAGTTATTCATCCTCACCATGGACGGCGCAGGGAATTGCAATACAACCTCAACGAACGTGCCTAAGCTCAATCCGCACTTCAAGGGCGCTGCCTGGCGGGGTTATTGCTTCCTGCACATCATCCAATTGTCCGCCAAGGTTTTTGTGTCTTTAATCCTTTCCTGTTCTTTTACTCACATATACATCCCAGATGATTCTTTCATTCTTCACAAAACAAGCTACGCGCAAGAAGCGCACCGTCAAAGTCGCAGTCAGCAGTACACGTGTCGAGGAAGTAACCCTCGACGGAGCTCCTGTCGGTAATCAGGAGGATGCAGAACTTGAGCAGCTCCTTGACGAGGATGCTGCCGAGCGCGAAGTCCTTCAAAACCAGGTCCCCGACGGCGCCGCGCGGAACGAACATGACACTGCAGTCGTTAGCAAGATCCGAGTCGCGGCCATCAAGGCGATGTCGCAGCGTGGTATCACCGTCACCGCGAAAGAGAGTAAAGACGCCATTCAGCTTATTCCGCGGGTGCGCTTTCAAGTTTATCCTTTCTTTGGAAATTAATTAATTAAACTGGGAGTATAGATCTGCGGTTTGGCACGGAAAATCCACGATTCGAGCCCGGTCTCTTCAGCTTTCGCCAAAATCGTCGAGAAGGATAGGACGATTTTTGGCCAAACCCAGACTTTGGCTCGACGATGTGCGTCTCGGTGGAACTCCGATTACGACTCTCTCGACACTGCACTAATTCTGGAACAACCCGTACGAACACTTCTAAAGGAGAAGGACTTGAACCTCAAGGCTTTCAATGTAACGGACGACCAGTGGAATTTAGCTGCAGATCTCCGTGACGTTCTCGAGGTATGTTTTTGCCTGACCTTATCTCCCCTTCTAATCGCCAACCCAGTGTATCAAAGAACCGACCCTCTTGTTTTCTAGAGGTGGGAAATCTAGGCCGCTGATTTCTGAGGTCATCCCCGCTCTCCAAACCCTCCGCGCCGCCCTCGAACGTGCCGCGAACTCGGATGAGATTGCGGACATCTGTCGAGTTGCCGCGTATGGCGGTGGCCTGGTCCTCGACAAATACTTGAATCTTGTTCCAGAGTGTGAAGCATATGAGTTTTCCATCGGTATGTTTTGTATTATGTGCAATAATTGGTCGACATTATAAACTGTGTTCCAGCGCTCTCCCCAAATCTCAAGCTGCAATGGTTCGAGGCGAACGGGCGAAGTTCGACTCAAATTCGTCGCATTCGGGAAGCCGTCACCGCTCGTTATAACGAGTTATTCAAGAAGGACGGGCACTCGGCGGCACCCACTCCGGCTTCAGCTCCCGAGCCTGCCAACCGTGGCCGAGTGCGGCGGCGGTTTGCAGCTGTCGCAGGTCCGACACCTCGGATACCCGTGCAAATACCGGATGACATCGACTCGTACTTCGATACACCTCCCCTTCCGTCATTCGACGGCAAGACAGTCTTACGCTATTGGGCAGCAGAGAGGGCGATACAGCCGAGTTTGGCGGAAATGGCGCTGACGTACTGCTCCGCTCCTGCGACATCTGTCGACGGTGAACGCTCGTTTTCGGAGGGGCGCAATCAATGCTCGTGGAATCAACAAAGCATATTCTCGCAGACTTTCCGGGAGCAGATGAGCGTCGGGGCCTGGTCCGAGGCGCCGTTTTTCGATCTCAATGTTGCCGAGGCGATTATCAATAGCCACAGCCGTGTATTGCGAGGTTCTAACTAACATTTCCTTCGTTTCATCCATCCCACGCCCTTTGCGACACATCCACGTATTCCACTCTCTACCTTACTTTTACCTAGCCCACTTCCGCGACACCCATATATTAAATCTCTAATTATTTTAGACACGCCACTAATGTACAATATGGAATCGGTGTTTTCTTGTCCGCCAAGTACTCCAACTTCACTCAAATATTGGTCGGAGGCTCATACAGATGCATAGTGTATATACAAATCACGTAGCGGTAGTGGATTTGGTGGTTTGAGACTAAACTCGGAATTGTCCATTGGACGGCATCCAATGGATGGCTGGATAGGAGTGGATGCCATCAATGGATGATGGATCATCCACGGATCGTCCAAGTCAGGCCCTAAACTGGACAAGCGAAAGTAACTCAATATAGCTATAGCATTCGTTTTCCAAATCTACTGCCACCAAACCTTCTTCCTCCATGCCCACGACTTCATTCAGGCATACTTCTGCCTCACGGTACGCTCCTTTCCCACCCACAGGTTTCAGCTGAAGGCAAGCATTGCGTGGCGCTGGGTCGCAGTTTTAAAATCGCACTAGAATGGGCTGGGCTCAGCTCCGACGCGCCGGAGCGGCGCCGGACTTTGGACGTAGAGACGATTAGATTTTTTGGCACCACGTCCGTCCCGCGCACCGCGGACCCCTGAAGACCCATGTGGCACTCTACGTGATACAGTGAGGTAACTAGCGGGCGGGGTAATGGAGTCCGTAGTAGGAGATTCCGGACGGATTTGCGTTACGCAATGGTCAATGAGGTAAGATAACGTCAAATTGGCCAATTGCAAGGCCTTTGATGGGCCATCACTCAATCAGCGTGCTATGGCTCCAACACCAAACACGCGGTCGCATCACAGAGCGCATCACGATCGGTCGCCACCGGCCACCAACCTCCGGACCTATAGTACCGAGTGGTCTGGGCCCTTCTACCACGAACATCCAAGAAGCCTTCTTCCAACTGTTTCGTCGCATTAGATTTATTCATTCCGTGCGCCACTGGTTCTTCAAATTTTGCATTCCGCTGCGGTTCTGCCCCAATGTCCTCAGATTTCAGGTCCCCGCTCGCCTCGAGGACCATGGCTTTGTCCCTCCCGCTGAACGCCAACGCCACCTACCTCGATTCTGGCAACCGACCCGTTTAACAAATGAGGAACCGAACGGACTTCGGCGCTGGGCAAGAAAACAGACCTACAATAAAAGACTTTGCGCCTCGCCTCAGACGTCTCCTCCAGCTCCACTTGTACCCAACCCGCTCGATTTTGCCCATGCCTCCCCACTTTGTTGTTCTCCCATATTCGCCCCCCGACCCGCAAAAACTCCTGCAGCAGAAGTGGCTCGAGGCTGCTTTCGAGAACGGACCCCTCCCAGAGCACCCCATTCACCAGCGCGACGTGCGCCGCTTCGACCCCCGGGACGACGACCCTCCGGCTGCCGACCTTCGGCTCTTCCAACAACAGCTTGCTGACGCCAATCTGGAGGGCCGACTCCTCACGTTCGACCGCGATTCCAGTTGCTGGAAACCCCTCATCTAGTCAGTTATTCTGTTCTCGTCCTTTTTCTCCGACTCCCACTAACGCCGTAGCATCTTCTGTTACTTTAGCCCTACCCACTCCTCGAAGAAGATCAAGAGGAAGCCGTCCGGCTTTCGCGACCTCCCCGACTCATCCCTCCCCCTCTGTCCGCATTTTGGCAATACTCATCGCAGAGAGGCGGAATGCCGCATGCGCTACCATTCACATCGCAGCCAGGGTCTCGGCTTAGTCCACTACCTCCAGGTTCCTACCAACATGCATCCTTGTTCCTTCGTCGGTTCGTGTACAACTTGCCTCCCTCGCCCGGCGCTTACCCCCTCCCAGCTGTCCTCCGGGACCACTCCTCGGTCAAGCTCGAGGTCAAGGACGAGGTCAAGGACGAGTCGCTGACCCCCACCCTCGGCGTCAAGCACGAACAACCGCCTTCACTCAAGCGTGAGCACCAGCGGGGGGCCGTCCGCGTGAAATCAGAGCTCTTCGGCCCACCTCTGCGCGCCATGGCCCTCACCCGCCGTAACACACCTCTCCGCAAGGCATCGGGTCGACCTCTGAAACGGGAAAATGCTCTCATGTCCATCCCACCGGCTGTGTCGTCCTCATCTCCCATCGCTGGGCCCTCCTCCTCGCCCATCATTATCGACTCGGATGACGACGATCCTGTCCGCCCATCCTCACCCACCCCTCACGCCCCCCGCGCTCCCAGACCCCTACCACAACCCCTCTCTGCCGCCTCGCGTCGTCACCGCCCAGCCTCGGCCTCGACTTACACTGCGGCTGAAGCCGACGCTAACCTAGCAGGAGGTCAGCCCCACCATCTCCGATGACTCTTCATCCGCTGAACCCCTCCTTTCAGATCATGTTCTCCGAGAGCTCGTTCGTCTGCGCACAGCCGAGGTCCTAGCAACAAGTGAGTTTTCCACGCCTTGTGACACAGAATGGCTGTCTCATTCGCGCCCTACTGCAGACGATTTCACTCGCCATATCTGGCAAGAGGACACTCACGCCTTTCCCCCGCGGCTTGCGGCTTACTCCCTCGGGTCCTCCTTGGCCAGACGGGTAGGGCAGGCGTCCCACTACACTACAACCGCTGTGGGACGCTTCATCAACACGCTCTCGAACACGCATGGCGCCGCTGGGGTTTCGTTCGACAATTTCGTCAATCTATTGCGCACCTGTCCAGGGTGCGGCAACCATTTCACCCCAGCAGCACATAACACTCATCTCGAGCGCGACGGGAACCACCACCGGTGCACAAACCACCCCACGCGCACCATCGGTTCGTTCTCCTCTTTGCCGTGTACTTCAAATGTTTCTCAAATATCTCCTGCCTCCCTCTACCCCCAGTCTTGTTTGTCAGTGAATCCGTCGATTACCGGGATCTCCTTCCGCCTCGGACCTTCCCCATCGGTCGTGCCCCTGGCCAGGCGCAGCCCGCCAGATTCCGCGAGTTCGGCTACGTTACCGCTCTAGGTATCGCGCTCTCCGCCCTCAACACGAGGCTCGGACTTCCCGGCGACATCTGGCAGGCGGCACGGTCAGCCATGGTCGCCTGTGTGGATTGCGGATGTATCCGCACCGTCCACGCGCACCTGGACCACCTCCAAGACGGGTTTTGCCACAATGTCGCCGCCGGGCACTTTTTCGTGGCGCTGGGCCCCAATGAGGTCGCCGCCATTGGACCCCACGGGGAACGTACATTTATCACGTTGGGGGACGACTGAAGATTCGGCCTTTCTTTTGCTATGCCTCTGGTTCCCTGTCCCTCGAACCTATCGTTATCTTGTACCTCAGTCCCGTCGCTATGTTGCTCCTCGTCCCCGTCGCTTTTCTTGACTTTCTTGCTGTTCTCTGGCTCTCCTCTCCGTACATACCCATGATCTACCAAGTATTTTTCGTCCCGTCCGTACATACTACGCTCTTCTTGTAACTTCGCCTCAAGCTTTCAATAATAGTTCAGGCCTTCTTTTTGGCTACCAAAAAAACAGAACCTGCGTGGCAGCGATACGGCTCAACAGATAAACGAACTGCATTCAATAACAGTACAGGTTTTTATTTTGGGTACAAAAAATTCGAGAGATGAACGGAACACCATACTGAATCGTTGCACGAGCCTGCTCCCGAGCCAAAGAGAGACCTTCGCCCTGTAGTGATCACACTCCGCGCGACGTCGCTCCCTGCGCGCGTCTTCGACGAGATCGCGGTCCGCCTCTTGCTTGGTCGTGCTCGCGGTCCCAATCGCCAACTTCCAACGGGGGCATGGGGGGCTCGGGTGTCGGTTCGCGGTCTGGGTTCTCCACCGGCGGGGTGTGCGAATGGCACCTCTTGTACCTAGCATGCCATGTAATATAGCCTTCCTTTGCAATTGCCTGTCTGTAACAGGGAGTCAGTGAAGTCCGGGTAGTCCGGCGTCAACGAACCTCGCGCGACGCAGCCACTGCTTGTGGGCCAACATCGCGTGGTTTTCATCGCGGTAGCGCGTGCTGTTCTCGCGCGCCTGGAGTCGATGTTGAGCTGAGAGTTCCTCACTTTGGCTGATCACACGTCGGCGTCGCGCCATCCGCTCACGGGCTTTGCGCCTGAGTTCATCGCGGTGTCTGAGGCCAAGGGCATTAGATTGAGTGGGGCAAAGGAACCGAGACGTACTTGGCTTGATAGCGTCCCAGAGCCTCCAGTTGTGCCTGCGAACAATTTTGGCGCACAGCCGCCATGGGCAACGCAAAGAGAAACCCGTCGAGACAAGAGACGAGGGCGAGAGAGACGTGGTCGTAGAGAGCACCGTTAAGATAAGAGACGTGGGCCAAAGAGAGAGATCAAGTTGTGAGACAGAGTTGTGGTTGAGGTGAGGGTAAGATCAGAGGAGTCTACTGCAAATAAGAAACAAGTGAGCGTATAATCCAGCCAGTACCCATTCATGCGAACACCGCACCGAAATTTCCAGAAAAAATCGAGGAGGTTCCCGGGAGTGTGTAGAGACATGGGAGCGACGGCGCAGACGTGGGTTGTGGCCCGAGACCGCAGACGACGACGCCGAGCAAGATGGGCGTGCCAATTTCGCTATATCCGATGGACACGGGCGTGTTAAGTTCGCTATTCGGGATTATTCGGGGTTTCAGCTTTTGGGCTTGCTCAGCCTTTGGCCCGTGCGTGAGATTTGATTGTGGCCAAACACAACCATCGCCACGTCGCCTCTTTCTTTCCTGCCACCACCACCACCCTCACATACCCCTTCATTCGTCCCTCCTCTCTCCCCTCATTCTCTCCCCATTCCCCTCTCCCCTCCCTCTTCTTCGCTTGGGTTCCCCCAGATCTGAGCTCGACGCCGGTCACCCCAACCAGCGGCATTTTAAAAAAAAATCTTTGGCGCTGCCCCTTCCAGGGCGCGCTGTGCTGCCCACCCCTGGGCGCGGTTTCATCGCTTCCTCCCCCGAGGTGCGTCCGTCAGGCTTCACCAAGCCGACAACTCCCTTCCATACCAATAGCACAATGTATCTTTATTTCTGAGAATTCAATCACTGCGCATTCTGTCTTTGTTTTTTTTTTTAAGTACACCCCAATAAGAATTCCCGGACATGGATGGCCCATTTTTGTGAATTAGAAATTCTTGCGTGGTGCAGGTGTAATGCACTCGAGTTTTAAACTTTGCCCATCACGAGGTGACCGTGCGTTCGGCTCGTGCAGCGTCCATTTTTAAAAAATGCTTAACATTTAAATTAAAACATTTCTTTTTTTTTCTTCACTCGTCTCTCTCCCTATCTTCTTAATTACCGCTAGCTCAACCACACCAGCTATAAAAAACCAAGCTTGTTCATTGCATTGATCATCTTGCAAAGGACTACGCTACCAAGAAAAAGACGCAAGTTCATCTGTAAAACAAAACTCCACCTTGCATGAACAGACCGGGCGCGATGTACTGCTCTGCCGCCGTTGCTGCCCCCGCCGCCTGCGTACTTGGCCCTGCCGCAGGGGTCGCCGCGACTGTCAGGGTCCCCCCGCCAATTGTCCTAGCCTTCTTCCTCGCCTTCATCGGATCCTTCCCGCGTGTCTCCTTGACTTTCGCGTGCTTCTTCTTGGCCTTGGTGATCTTCCTCGCCTCAATCTTCTCAGGCGAGGGGGCCACCCAGGCGAGGTGCACAGGCTTCGTGCCTTGCTTACACGTCGGACCTGCGTACGCACGCTCCGTTGGCGCATTTCATAGACATGGTCACTAGCCACTCACATTGAACAAGATTTTGGCAAGCGGGGTCTTCCTTCTCATGCCAATCGCGGACGCAACTCTGGATCCGCGGATTAGAATATAGTCAGTGTTGGTCCGCGTCCCCGGCCCTTACGAGGTAGAAGAGACGGTTGCAACACCCACAGGACAGAAGAATCTCAGGAGACGGCGCTGTGAAGCACACCTAAGAAACTCCGATTATAAGGCTGCTGAAATACGCGGTACTTGTTACACGCAGACGCACCATGCATTCTTCTTCTGCTGCCCATTTAGGATCCTGTCGCATGTCCTGGGATACCCATTGAAACAAGGCTAGCTGTTGTTTTGCGGGGTCGGCCAGACGAGGGGCGCACGTGAAATAGTCGAGGACGTCCTGTCTGTGGCTCAGTTCATGCGCATAATGCCGAAGTAGAACCGCTCACCCGAGCCCTCTGTGCGTGCTCGAGGCCGCTCTGGGGCGGTGGCATGACAAGTGTATACCTCTTGAGGTACTTGACACGGCGTTTCGTATCCCCCGACCTTGGTGCAGAGCCAAGTTCGACGATATCAGAAACCGTTGGGCCATCCAAGAGTTGGATGTCGTTGTCATTCTTGATGATTACCACGCCGTCGCTGTTGTTCTCGATGATTACCACGCTGTCACTGTCGTTCTCGGTGTCGATATTACTGGCGACTGCCCGGGCGCGCTGTTTGACCTAGACCACAACCTCCCGTGAGAAGACAGAACGAGGTGCATGCAAGAAACTCCTCGCCTGACTCACTGGCTTGGAACGGTGGGTTGGCCCAGCTATGGAGCTGGCCGCGGGGGACTGCTTGGGCTGCCGGCAGTCGTCAGCTCACTCAGAGCGGTTCAAGAAAGAAAGCTGACTTACCATCGGGGCAAGGGTGTTTTGGTGGAAGAACAAGTATGAGATCAAGTTATTAGACGCCGATCATCCATCAAACCCAACTCACCTCATGCCACGCGAGATTCGAGCCAAAAACCCTCTCCTACGCGTCTATACTGGCCGAACCCTACCTGACGGCTACATCTTGTGTTCCACCAACCTCTATGCCCCCCCTGGATGGAATCGTGCTGACGACGAGCGGCCTCGCCATGGGAGGTTTCATATCTGGACTGTCAAAAATGGTCGCATCGACGGGATTCATGTGGACGCGTACGTCCGGGACATTATTTGCTGTTGTCGGCTGCATACCGAGACCTTCCAGAGCTGCTAAGAACCAAGCTGTCCTTAATGCTCCTGCAGCGTTCGTTCAGCTATACCCCACGGTCCACGACGCGCTCGAATATCTAGCTCATGCCTGTCGTCGTAACCACAAGCAATGCCGGGAGCGCAACGCGATGGCTCACGATCGCCACAGCGCTGGCCGCCACCAGGATCGTCGTGGGAGACTCCAGGTTAGCAGTTGCACCCTGCCGAGAGATTTGGTTCCCCCAGAGGCTCGCCATCTTCGGGGCGATGTATGGGCGTACGCTGTACTCGAGCGACTGGCGGATATTCCCCTCAGGAAGTTGTGCTTGTGGGTGGTGGTTGGGAACTCATTCATCACACAGGATCGGTGAGCACGCCCGACACGTCCGGAGATTTTCCGCTCACACGCCAACTCTTAGAATCCGCGCCATGAGAGAGTTTCTCCTGCTGAAGGGGGGCTGCCTCTTCCTGGCCATGCATCTGCACCAAGCCATTCTGGCCGCAGTCCAGCACGATGAAGGCAAGGTGGTGGTTTTACACAACGGCAACATTTATGACGACGGAGCGTCCAACAACGAGGAGCTTTCGCACGCACAAGACGTTCTCCTGGAGGACAGGTGGGTGAGCCCCCGCTTTCCGCCTATTCTGATATGCATCAGGCTTCACAGTCGATTTGCCGAGGCCGCAATAGCTGGACAGGCTCTCGGTGGGGATGTTTGGGTGGTTGCGCCAGCTGCGCATTCAGTCGGCCATTCGAGGAGCTCCCGACTGTGGATGACGAGAGGCAGCGGCTGTATTATAGGTTCGCGACGGCACGACAACACTGTACTGTATATTGGTACTACAATGAAGAGACTTCGTACCACATCTGCTTGAAACTCGAGAGGAGTACAGAACTGTGCCCCTGGCACTCCGTTAACAGTTGTCCCAGTCCGCTCCGAAATTGCCCCCATACTGGCGCAGCATCTCTCTGTACTTCAACGCGAGGGTACGGAAACGGTCTTTGTCCTTCAAGAGTCTCGCCTTTTGCCGTTGGATGTTCGTCTTTGGTTGTGTGCGTTGCCAGCCGCGCCGTGTGGCTGGCAAACGGGCGACCCGTCGACTCAACCTCCAGAGGGATTCTCTAGGAGTGGGACCAAATGGTCGGCGTTTGGGAGAGCGGTGCTGCATCTGTTTTTCCTGCCGTGAGCCACATGAAGGACGCAGGAATGCGATAGTTCACCGTTTAAGGATAGAGAGATGGGAGAGGCTAAAGCAGCGCGGAGTGGTTCTGCGGTGTTTCCCAATTCATCGCGAATTGTGTTTGATCTTACAATACTCTGAGAACAATGATTTCCCCCTGACGGAATTCAAGAAAGATTGGGTTTCATTGAGGGTCAAGATTACATGCATTTCGACGTGTTCGCCCCCGCAAGCACCAGTACTACCTAGTTAACCACCACAAGATTGTCCTCCTCCACCTCCACCCACTTTTGAACGTCCTCCGGGTAATGGGCGGTGTAGAAGGCCAAAGCGGCCTGGAATCCGATGACACGCTGCTGCTGCTGGTGAGGGACGCGGTCGGTTTGCTCCTTGGCAGCGTCGCTGTCGTGTGGGTCAGTCAAAGTTCAGAGTTGAGGCGACGAGGTGAACGTACGAGATAGTGTAGAGGCCTAGCTCCCGACCGCTAAGGACTACCCAGTACGCCTGAGACTGGTGCTGGTCGACGAATGAGGCGGCCACTTGCTCGGGCGTCGCAGGGGTTCCAGCGACGAATCTGGGTTCAAAGACGGCTAGAGGAGCAAAATCAGGGATTGAACTCAGACGATGGTAACGAGAAACGACTTACAGCGGCCAATCATTTGGCTCAGGGTCGCTATGAAAACAGTAGGTATGTTGAGTTAGACGTGGCAAAATGCTGTGGAGAACGTACCTTGCACGAATCTCGTCTTGCGCGAGATCGTCTGGAGGCAGCTGATGACTGTCTGGAGCTCGGGTCCTTCAGGAAGGGCGGCGGCGGCGGAGGTCGATGACATTGAGAAACTCGTAGGCAGAGGGAAGGTCTGGTGAATGGGCGTGAGGGGTGCAAACAACGAGAATGAAGGAAGATAGCCAAGTGTATATCTCCCTCCGCTGCTCGGAGCCGGAGCCTGCAGGTCGGCGGCGGCGGAGGTAGGAGCTGAGGAAATCTCCGTGGGCCCTGGGGTTCTAGAGTGGCAGCGAGTGATTAAGTATCCTGCCGCACAAATTAGAAGGAATTTGAAGTCGGGGGCGTGGAGCGGCAACCTGGCGGAATACAGACCAAAGGAGAAGGTCGGCGGCGGTAGTAGGATCTGAGGAAATCTCTGTGGGCTGGGCCCTGAACTTCGACGGTGGCGGCGAGTGATTATCCTCCCGCGCGAATTAGAAGTAGCCTGAAGTCGGGAGCATGGCACGGCGACCTGGCGGAATTCACCGAGCAACGAGATGACAGCGTACCAGCACCCGAACCCGTAGCTCGAGAAAAGTGTGAAGGGGCAGGGGAGGAGACGTGTTTGAGTCGAGGCCGGCTTTGGTGGACGAATGATACCTCGGACGGGGTGAACCTCCACGTGGGGAGGTTTCTAGCGTCGGTCGGTGGCGAGGCATTTGACTCCCGCCACGAATTAGAAGTGACGCCTGCGAGAGGAAGACAGCGGCGTGGGGGCAAACAGCGACCTTAAGAAAACATTTTTTTGGGGGGGGGAATTTGCCGATGAAGAACTCGGAGCGGCTGGCAAACGTGGCTGGCAAACCCAAGATGGCTGGATGACTGGATATATGTACAATACGAAACTACAAACAGCGTCGGCCTGAAGAGAGGTCGGGAGGCGGTCAGTAGGAGCTCTTCACGGTTGGGAGTGAGACCTACGAGTGCTCGCGGTGGTGTCTCCCTGTGCCTCGAGTGCAATTCCAAGTCTACGCAAAGCGTTGACGCGGGTAATAAGGTAGCGTTCGTGGTCTTCCTGGCGATCACCAGCCAAAGATAGTTCGATGAGCGCCGAGTAAGCGCTGAAGTATGAGGCCCAGACGTCGACAGCGCAAATGTAGCCGTTGGGAGCCCATCTGGGGTCGGGTCCCCTGCCAGAGATGAGGTGGTGACGCAGCTGAATTGTCTCGACTAGGGAGCGCGCCAGGGTATCGCTGATTTGAACTCGGCTAGGCCTGTGGATCGTCAGTGAGGGGGGAGGTTGGGGATAGCAGGTTTGCTGCCTACATGAGATCGGCAGCACGAAAGTCTGTTCTGAAATTAGAGTGAGCTTCGATATGACACTGGCGCATTTGAATACGAAGCTGCGACCAAAAAAAAGAAGGGCATACTGCGCACCAATTTCAATTGTGAGTTCTCGTGCCCAAACCTCTCTCTTCTACCAAACCTCTCTCGTCTACCCAATCTACCATGGCCGCACCTGCGAATAAGTGAGTGTTGCGACTCTAGCGCGCAGGAAGTGAAGAACTGACTTGGCTGACCCGGACTCTCACCGTTCTCCCAGCAACTCTGTCGTCGACATCAATGCCCAAGACGCTCACCCATCCGAACCGAACCACCATGAGGTCAGCGCGCGTGCTCAGCACCAGCTCTGGGAGGCCCAACACAAGTACGCGTTAAACCCGACAGCGTTGCCGCGCCGTAGGCTGGCGGAGGCTAAGAGAGAGGCCGCGCTCCTCGCTGCCATCGAGCCGCTCCAGGTAACCCTCGCGAGGCCGCTTGAATCTTGGCGTCTCACTTCCCACGAGCTGAAGGAAGAGCGGGCCAAACGACACCAGGAATTGGCCGACGCCCAAGCGCAGTACTCGTCCGAGCCCACTCCAGTTAACTTCCAGGTGTTGGGGGAAGCGCGCCGCAGGCTCCTGGCAGTGTCGTCTGAGCCGGTCGAGCGCGAAGGGGCGAGACAAGGCCAAGATAGCGACTATTGGGACAGCGCCAGCTCCAGCGACGACAGTGGCAATGAGGGGGACGCGAAGATCACGCCGGATCCGTCTGCGAAAGCTGAGGAGGAAACCTAGGTCAGTCAGTTTCAAACGTCGATAGAGGCTCGCTGATGAGGTTGCACATGAAGGTATTCGGCGACTGAAATTGAGCAACAAACATGTGGGAGAGATGGGCGCTGCCCAGCAAAATTGTAGATAGATACTTCTTGAATCTGAATTGAATTGCGCATTTTGTACGTTGGGAGACCAGATCTGTGCGGTGAGATGAGAGAGTGTGCAGAGGCTTCAGACAAAAAAGAGCGTTTGATCAGCCTCTCTCGAACAGAGAAAAATGATTTGTTGTTGGCAAAAAGACATGCCACAGCGAGAATCAAACACATAGCCACTTTGATGATCACATCACAACTGCAGTACACAGTATTACCACTATACCAAGCGAGATTATTGAATAAAAGAGAGTGGGGCATCCATGACCCGTAGTTTTTGTTTGAATGTACTTAAAAAAAAACAAAGACAGAATGCGCAGTGATTGAATTCTCAGAAATAAAGATACATTGTGCTATTGGTATGGAAGGGAGTTGTCGGCTTGATGAAGCCTGACGGACGCACCTCGGGGGAGGAAGCGATGAAACCGCGCCCAGGGGTGGGCAGCGCAGTGCGCCCTGGAGGGGGCAGCGCCAAAGGTAAAAAAAAAAATTGCCGCTGGTCGGGGTGACCGGCGTCGAGCTCAGATCTGGGGGAACCCAAGCGAAGAAGAGGGAGGGGAGAGGGGAATGGGGAGAGAATGAGGGGAGAGAGGAGGGACGAATGAAGGGGTATGTGAGGGTGGTGGTGGTGGCAGGAAAGAAAGAGGCGACGTGGCGATGGTTGTGTTTGGCCACAATCAAATCTCACACACAGGCCAAAGGCTGAGCAAGCCCAAAAGCCAAAACCCCGAATAATCCCGAATAGCGAACTTAACACGCCCGTGTCCATCGGATATAGCGAAATTGGCACGCCCGTCTTGCTCGGCGTCGTCGTCTGCGGTCTCGGGCCACAACCCACGTCGGCGCTGTCGCTCGCATGTCTCTACACACTCCCGGGAACCTTCTCAATTTTTATGAAATGCTCCTCGTCCTGGTGTCAGTCAGCGAATTGGGTCAGCCTATTTGCGGGGGGGAATAACCATTCTCATCTGCTCCAACGAATACTTCAGAATTGCATGTTGTTCCAATGTAGCTACATACAGGATGTAAATAGTAGAATGCCCATAATCACCTGGGAGTTGGAAGAATAACGCCAGGAGCTCCGGAGGCACGCAGCTGTGTTCCGACTTCGACCTGAGCGTCATATTTGTTTTGAGCCCTGCGTGCCGACACCTTGGCGCTCGACAGCTCACGGGTGTACTGTGGGATGGACAATGGGAGGATGGCGCTGCGAGTCTGTTGGAGCGACTCCAGGTCAAAGAGGTATTTGTTCCACTGTTCCAGCGCGCTGTGCGCGGACTGCATGTCGGTGTTGTGTTGGGAGATGGCCAGGGCATGGGCATCGTACTGCTTCGCCTGTTGCGTTGCTGTGCGAGTGTGGTTAGGTAGGATTTGGAAAGGAGAGAAAAGACTTATCCTACCTCGACGCTTGAAATTTTTGACTGCGTTTGTCACGGGGGTAACAGATGCGTACGAGGGTCGGATCCCATGCAGCTCGTATTGCTAGGAGGCCAGCGCGTCAGTGTGGAAAGTTATGATGAGTAATTTGTGTCAGCAGCTGACCTGAAGGGTCGTTCGCTGGAGGATGTCATAATCCTGCCCACAGAGAAGTGCCCCGAGTAAGGTGCCATGGATCCCCTCCAGGTTGACGTCGCTGTGGACGGACTCGATGAGATTGGTATTCGATTTGCCCGCGTTCCACACGGGAAGAGGGATAAAGCTTTTTTCCCAGCAGATCCCGGGAAACGCGAATTTGCTGGATTCTTTGTCGCGAACCCAGTCTAGATATGTTGTCGTGAAGTGCGACAAAGTAGAAAAGTGTTGCTGGGTGGCTTACCTGTGGCCGGTTTCCCCCGTCAGCCATGATCTTCGCCAGCGTCCCATCCCAATCCGGATGAGAGATACAAGCCAGACTGCGCATTAGTTGGCAGACGGGATCTGGGACAGCGCATGTCCGGATATTGCGGAAGTTATGGACTTTGCAGAGGCGGTAGACTCGACGGAGGTGATCATACGGCCCGAGACTGTGAAGTGTGCGCCAGGACTCGTGCATGTCCATTTGGGTGGGCGGAAGCTCAGCCGCTTGAGCTACGAGGTGGAGGCCAAGACCTGAGGCCGTTTTTTAGCTCGGTGAATGATTAGCTGGTGGAGATAACTGCCCTTGGCTTGCCCACGGTGTTGGTCAGCGGACCACTGAAGAATGACACCCTCAAAATCCTCAGGAGACCGACCATGGAGATGGCGCCAGCGTGGGGGCGAGCCGGTGTCGAGGAGGACGATTTTGTTGATCTCGTGGAAGATTCGCTGGTGGGCGGCGGCGGTATGGCAGGTCACATATACATGACAGAACACTATACCTGGGAAAAAATGAGCAAAGGTATGAGGAGAGTGGAAGCGTCGCCAGACTTGTATTGGCGTCGCGTTCCATCGCAGCAATCTCGAATTCGTCGAAGCCCACGATTCTTTTGAATCCGATGTCGCTTTGAAGGTACGGTGATTGCTGCAGTCGCTTGCTGGAGTCTGGGCTCATACATATGATAATGCGCGTTTTTTTTTCGTCGGGGGCCGCGGGATCATCTTCATCGTGTACGGGGAGACTATTGTTGTCGAGCTCCAAAATAAGGCGGATATAGTGCTCGTGAGCCGGGAGGTCCCGGTCCTGCAGCTCCTTGAGACGGACGACGCCTGGAAGGATGATCTAGGTAAGGGCTGGGGACGGATCTTAGAGCTTGAACGGCTTACCTTTCCAATCAGTTCCCTCGGGGAAGTGCTCTTGCTTGGCTCTGGCAATGTACGCACTGAGATGCGCGCGGTTCGCAAGCGAGGGGTGGAGGTGACTGAGTGTGGGGTTGGTGAGGTCGGGGAACAGAGAGAATAGATGAGATTTGACGGCGGGATGGCGGAGAAAACGCCGAGAGGTCATGTCAGGGAGGTCGTGTCGCAGGCTCTGGAGGAGGGTGAGGATCTGAGACCGGACGGAGTCTGGCGTTTTCTCAGGAAGGGGGATAGGGTGACGATGGATGCCGCGGGACGTGACGAGCACATATGGACACTGCGTACGGTCCACAGGCCACCAAATCCGGAATTTGATGCGGCATTCAAGACGACAGAGTGGTTGCTGGTCGAGGCGGCCGTCTATGTAGTGGTCGACGGCTGCAAAAAGAAAGTGAGATGGAAGGCACGGAATGCGACATGGAAAGCGACTCAGGACAGTAACTTCGCTGAGCCGAGGGGTTGACAATCGTCTTGCAGGTGGCCAAGGGCCCGGTGTGGAGCGCCTTCGCAGCTAGCTCAATGCGCTCCGCTTCCGCCCGATTGTCAGTAAAGACAGCGGCAATGTAGTCGATGTCGTAGCTGGAGTCCCTGAGGGTAAAGTCAGCCCAGTGGTTGGGACTTCGGTTCCGTGAGTAATGTTCGCAGCTGGGTAGCGGATTAGATGTTTGCTTGTGAGACAGCGAGCAGAAAAAAAGATAGACGTGCCTGAGATAGACCTGGGAGGTACCAGAGTCATGCGGGATCTCGTGAAAGACGATCCGGCCATTGCAGGTGGCCGGTACTGGGTATCCTCGTCGGAAGGATTGGGCGACCTGTTGATCTTGTTTAAAGAGCTGGAGCTCATCGTCGGTTCGGAGGTTGGCTTCTTGTGGGGGTCGTCGGCAGCCCACATTTCTAACAGCAGTGATGTAGGCCGCTGTCTGTCGGAAAATGTCTCGGGCCGGGGAGGAATACAATATGCGTGCATCTCGTTCGACCGCTAAACGTTGTTGGACGTCGCCTCGCGTCGCAGACGTGTGCTGGTGGTCGATGCGAAGCTGGTCAATATCGGCAAGCGGGCATGCCTTCATGCCGAGGCCTGGGCAAGAAACGCGTAAGGGGGAGAGGAGTGGGATGGATGAATGGGACTTACAGGTCGCATGGTTAACTTTGCACGGTACCTCGCGGCCCTGGTGGTCGACGAGGAGGGGGACAAAAAAGGTTTCATGCTGGAGGCTGCCTCCTTGTGGTGCTCCCCGTGAGTACGCGAAATCGGTCCATGGAAGCGTCGAGCCGGAACCGGGAGCCACTGGTATCAAATGGTCAACGGGATTGATCTCCCCGCTTTCCGGGTATTCGACGCAGGCGCCGGGGGCGTAGTGGTAAAGAGCAGCGAGCATAGTCTTGTCGTTGAGCCTGACATTGTACTCCACTGTCTGATGAGGCTCGGTTTGGGGAGGCATCGGACGGGGCAGGATGGGGGGCGGGGGGTTGGGAGTGACGGGTGGGTCCGAAACAAAGGGGGTGGAGGATAGTATATTTTTTAGGTGCCGCTGGACGTTGGGCGAAACGAAAATGGGACGGTCGAGGGGACCGAGCCCGTCGAAGAGGGCGCGGAAATCAGTGGAGGCATCAACGGGATCTTCAGGGTTGAGCAGGCCAGCAACGCCGATGGGAGGGGAAGTCATGGGCACAGGACGACGCGACTGCAATGCTCCTAACGCGTAGCACCATCTTTGGCGATTCCGTGCTCCGGGTTGTCTTCTCAATTCCTTGGGAACAGTACTCAATGTTCGCCTGTGGCCCACGGAGAATGGAGCCTGGTGGCCTCGCAGAAGCGGACGAGGCAAAGATGCTTTGAGAAAATGTGTTGGGCCGATGCGAGCATGTCACCGTTGCAACTGAGGAGGTTCGGTGGCGTGCAGAGTGGTGCCGCGGGCACATCGTGAGCCTGAGGTGGTTCTGTGGCGCAGGGGTTAAGGTTCAGGTGTCAGGCCGGAGGGACGGTGATGGCGGAAGGGAGAAGGCGATGGCGCATCACAAGGGTCGGGGGATGCCCACTGTTCGGTGGGATGCGGCGGAAGGCGGGGAGGAGGCGATGGGATGCCGTAATGACGTTGTTAGGTAAGATGAAAGACAGATGTCAGCTCTGGGGCAGAGTGGCAGTGCAGGAGACGTAAGACGTTCGGAATATTCTACTCCTCCCTCCGGGGTAATGCTCATGGAATTGATCGGATGCAGGTCTCGGATCCACGCATTCAGCTGAATACACACAAAGCACGCAAGTAGACTGTCTACAGGTAGAAGAAAGGGGGAAAAGGGGAGCAAAAAAGGGAGCAAAAAGGGAAGAAAAAGAAGATTGATGTGGGGGTTTCACAGTAGATTTTTTCCTGCCCTTTGTTGCACCCTTTTTTCGTGTAATTCTTGCAGTTTTTGAGGTATAGACTTGGTTTTTCCCTTTTTTCCACTCTTTTTACATGCCAGATGCTAAAAGGGAAAACAAAATTCCGTGAAAATCAATAGGAAACTGAAAAAGGAAGAAAAAAGGGAACGAAAAAGGGCGCGAGAAAGTCGCAAAGGAATCGAAGGCTAGACGCACAAGTGAAGGAGACCGCGCTCAAGTCGAGTGGTTGACAAGAAATCAAACGAAAAATCATTCCATGCCTCTCAACCATCACCCAAAACAAATCCCATGAAATCGCACGCAAGCCACCCGCGCCAACACCCGAAAAAACAGACAATTCAACGCCTGGGCGAAGGCTCACATTCAGTGCATGACTACCCCATTCCGCGCCCGCTCGCTGATTAGTCCACTGACGAGATGTTGCACGTACGGAAACACCTCGGAGAAATCCGCATCCCCGACCACACTAGCGATGCGTAGCAGCCCATCATGGAATGCCATGCTGCTGGAGCGAAGCGGGAGCAACCGTAGCCGCAGCGCGTGGCCCTCGGGGACGTACACGAAGTGCAGCTCAAGTCTCCCGCCGCTGTTAGCCGCGCGCGCCAGGCGCGTCGGTAGCTCGACTTGGAGCTCGGGAAGTTGCATTTCAGCCAGCGCGGCGGCGCTGTGAACTGTGATTGGAACATTGAATGGCTGCGCGTAATCGAAGTGCGTGTAGAACTGTGTGCCCGGGTGTTTCTGAAGGTATTGAACTTGCAGATATGACGCGTGGTAGATGACTTCCTCGAAATTGCGCGTCAGCACAGCGCGCATGAACGAGCGCTCGCGTTGGGTAAGGATATCAGGATGCTCTGCATTTTTAGTGAACAGAAGTGCTGGAAAGAAGAGCGCACAGACTCAGGGCGTCGAACAGATGCAAGGTCTGAGCAGAAGTCCCGATGCCCATCCTGCCAGTCCTCACTCTGGCATCTGGATGAGCAATACTCCACGGTACGGCATCGAGAACAGCGTCTGAATTTATCCTTCTTGTCAATTCTGCAACACTGATTTTGCGTTCGAGGCACAGCAGGAAAACAACTAAGCGCGACCCACCTTGATATTATCGCACGCCCTGGACGAGACCCCGCCGTTCCAATTGTCGAAAACACCAACGCGCTTCTCAATCAACGCGGCCAGACTGTTCCAGATCTCGAATAAGGGCGAGCGTTTAAAACCTTGCGTGAGAATTACTTCTTTAATGGATTGTTTGATCTGTGTGACTACCCCGCAGTAGACCAGCGCGCCCGGGATGATAACACATAGCAAGTCCATTAAATGAGGATAAACCGTGCACGGATTCGTCCTATCGGGAGGCGCCGATGCATAGAACGCGATAACGACCCCCAGTAACCCGGCCTTCAGCGCTTCCATGATCCAAGGGTATCCGGGAGGTGTACGCAGGTACTTAAGGAGTTCATCGAAGGTATATCGGACGGTGGGCCCCATGATCTCGTCTCCTACCCCAGGAATAACAGCACCGTCGAAGGCGATGATGGCCTCAACGAGACGGGTGACAATGCCGTGCGAGAGTAGACATGCGCGAAGTGGTCCCTCGTCGATATCTCGCTCTTTGCAGAATGTGATCGAAGACCCTTGACAAGCGACCGTTATGTCGGACTTTGGAAGCACAGTGCCTCTTCCAAGGTGCGCCACCACAGCGGCCGCAAAATCATCTATAGTCCCGCCAATAGCGTCCAGAATTTCATCGTTGTTGCGCACGTAATCACTGTCAAAAGTCAAGACATTAAGAATACGGCCCGCATCCTGATATGCTACTCGTTCCACCTCCGGAACAGAAGACCTTTGATTGAGTAGAATGCTCCAAGCCTGCACGAGAAGGGATCGGACACCGGACGTGGCGTAAATCTTCCGAGCGGTAGGTTGATGGTCAGCGAGAGTCATGACTATATAGGCATCACTAGTCAGTGCCTCCCCTCGGAGCGTTTTCGGGGGGAGGCCGGGCAGGTAATCCCAGTATGTATGCAGAAAATTGCTCCAGGGCCAAACACGGGGCCACATATCTGGAGCGGCGTCCACAGGGAAAAGTCCCATTTGACAGATGGATGCCAGAGCATTGAGAGAAATCCCTGCGCCTTCGATGTAGGGCACTCGAACGCCGGTAGAAATTATGTCGTCCAGAGCCTGCGGATCGGGGATCGGAGCAGGATCCAGATTGGAATAGAGAGCCGGGAGTAAGGCAACAATCTCATCCCGTGGAACATTGGGAGTCACGATGACTTGACTTAATGTCGCGAGATGCTTCAAGGATCCTTTCGCCGCCGCCACCGCGATCGTCTTGCAAAACGTCGGTCGCGATGCGAACTATGGGCGATATGCATACCTTTCGATGTCCAGGAAGAGCGGAGAAATTCGAGAGCAGAAGAGAGGGGTGCATCAGTGGCCTCACTGGCAAAGATCGATGTCGTGCGAGGAAGAGATAATGACGTGCTGATCCGATAATATGGTGGCAGTACAGCGCTTCGGCCGAAAAGATGGCTGTCGAGACCAGATTGCATCTTGAAATCAAGAAGAAATTTTCGAAAGGTATAGTCCTCTTTCATAGCTCAGGGATTCAGTGGTACAGAATCAGAATGAATCACAATTTGCGATTTACCATGTTGTGCTGCAGTGAATCTATTGTGTGTACTTACAACTCCACGTTTCCAACATGCTTTCAACGGATTCTATTAGATCTTTCTCATCCGAGAATCAGGGCCCTAATTCCGATTCAGGTTCTAAGGAGCTTTTGGCCAAAAATCTACCAACGTGTCGTTCGCACTACCCGCCTCCGATGTCGCCTGCGTACGAAGCGTCTTTTTGAACCGGCCTTTCCTTCGCTGTCATTCGGAGAGCATGCTTGCCCTTTGGATCAGCACTAAACAAACGATTACGTTACTGCGCGGACTCATCCCTGGCTCCAACTCTCTCCTAACTCTCAAGTAATTATGGAGGGCTTTCCTATTAACGAGATTGCGATTGGTCCGGAGAGACCAGGATTTTTCTGATGCGCACATTCAGAAAGGGGACCGAGCGGAATATAATGATATGATCTTGATATCATCCAAGTGTTGTCGCCGTCTTCTCCGCGATTCCTGTTTGTCAGATCTATCCTAGGTGAGTCAGAGTGGTTGGCTTTCCATAACGATAGATTGTTTTTCCAGAATATATTTGTATTTCCGGTAGCGATGCCGAGGCACCTGTCTGGACCCTATTGGACTTGTATCTGAGGTTTCCTCTTTGGACCCTCGTTCAAACCTTAAATTAAAATAATCCCGGACCCCCTGGACAGATTATTTTAACGACTCGCGCTGAATAAACACATCCGTCGACTCTCTGCCAGGCCATTCGCCCGATTTGGTTGCTAGACCACCCTGGGCAAAGATCGACAGATGCATAGGCAAAGGTCGGGACTGGTCAGCCTACACATCTGCCTACGGGGATCCGGCAGACCTGTGTCTATGGAGGAGTCTGAACACAGTGAATGTCGAAATGGATTTACAGTAGCCGATGTCACTATTGCTGAACCAGAGGTTTAGCTACCCTGGAGCAATGTTCAATGTTCAACTTCAATATTAGTTCAAATTTGCATCGGGCCTTCAACGTGAAGCCCATACTTCTCATTTGACATCTGACAGTGGAAGTTGTCATTGAATTGGTCCTGCATGGCTAAAATAAAAATAATACTTGATTCCTAAAACCTTAGACGTCGTTCCAAAACCCTGTCCAATGAGTTTTGGGTCGCCATTTTTTCCAGTGAGTGGCGACGAGACACAATGTCTAAGACTCTAAGATTTCCCCGGAATAATGGCTGCGAGTTCAGGATGTCAACATTCTGGGACTGTGAGGCTTTCCAGTTCCGACTGCACATTTAAATTACAGTATGATTCCTTGAGTAGCCTAGGTTCTTATGTACTAACTGAAGTGTTAATTTAAGTCCTCCACTATCCTTGTTCTTTCTTCCAAGCATAGGTACCACAACACGGCAAATTTGACTCGACATGGTGATAGTACAAAGGACCTTACATGCAGGGATCATCGTTCAATCTCGGGGAAATTGAACCCTTCCTGCGCCAGTTCAGTTGCCTGCCAGTCAAGCAATTCTGAGCAAATATGTCGAGTGATATAGCCCCAGAAATTTACGGCAGATTACATATGACCTTCAGGCAGCAGCAGTGTGATTTTCCGAAGGTGCTTCCGACTTCAACGGGGTGTCCCAGATGTTTACTAAAGGTAATTGCTTCCTTCGCGCGTTCAGAATATTGGGGGTGTTTCGAATTGCAAAAGTTTTTGAATCTGTCTGCCTCTGCCGTCTGCCTCCGCGAGATTATTTTTGGGATGGCCCATGATATTCAATCGTGGCAATGTACCGGGTCGGGAGTCTTGTTGGCGCTCAAGATACTGTTGGAATGGCTCAATTGTTATATCATTTGTTATATCACAAATCCACAGGTAACAGTCATATATATGAGTCCTCAAATGTACAATATCAAGTGTGGTTAAGGAAAGGAGTTCACTTAGAGGCACGAGGTAGCCCCGATGCGAAGTCACACGGGTGGTTGACAAGTTTCGGCTCGCCGGAGGTGCAACTTGAAATTTAGAGTATCAGATTGAGATTCAGAGAGGTTGAAATAAAATCTGTATACTGGACTGAAACTAACAGAATGAGCTTTGAGTTCAGCTCGACCTAAACCCAATTCAATATTGGGAGTTTCGGTTTGCACCTCTAGCGTGCTGAAACTTGGTTAGCTTGCGCATGGGTAGTGAAACAAGGAAGAGAAAAGGCGAGAACAAAGAACCTGCGCGCATGGCCAAGCTTCCCAAGTTTCGGTGCACTGGAGGTGCTATCTGAAAGTTAAAATATGAGAACACATCTCAGTTGGACCGATATCGAAGCCGATTGTGGAACTGAAACCCATGGAATTAGCTTCGGTTTCGGACTCACTAAAGTTTAATCCGATGCTTGAGATTTCGAATAGCACCTCGGAGGTGCCGAAAGCTGGCAATTCCTGGTGTGAGTTGGATCACCTTGCCGCACGCTGCCGAGTTCACATCATGCCGCAGCATCGGATCAGCGAGAGGATTACTGCACAGCAAAGCAGATCACTCAACGTTGCCATAAGAAATAGACGGCCTCACAAGCCACGAAAAAACCTTTCTAGCTCGAGCACGTAGAGGTTTACAAGTAAACACGGGTCACAAATTTGTCGTTGAAACGGTTGACTTGAATTATACCAAGCCGCGGTCGGCGATGTCTCCGACTTGCGACACTTTGGAGGGTTGTGTACTGCTTTCGAAATTCGCGCGTCCTTGAAGATGAAACACACTGGAACCCAAAGAATAGTTAGAGCGTCGATCCGTTGATATTTGTCCAGTGCCAGTATTCTGCGGGTTCTTGCCGTGAATCACCGCCTTCACGGCGAGTTTGGTATTATTAGAGAGGTCGAAAAAATACACAGTGCCTAGATCTAATTGTTTTTATGCAGTGACAATCAGCGAATATATATGCGGGAGATGGGATTACTACCGGAGATGGGGTTAACAATATTCAGAACTCGTACACGAGCAAGTGGTGGAAAACTCAAACATCGCCATTC
Source organism: Mycena capillaripes (assembly GCA_029204075.1). Lineage (NCBI taxonomy): Eukaryota > Fungi > Basidiomycota > Agaricomycetes > Agaricales > Mycenaceae > Mycena > Mycena capillaripes. The sequence continues at coordinate 4,181,359 of JARHKZ010000001.1, forward strand.
ACCAACTGCCAGACCGGATCCCCGTCTTTCCAGAACTGCTCAACGGGCTTTTCATCGCGTTGGTCCCGCGTGCGGTACACACTGTCAATGAGGCGCACATCCGCGGGGCTGTAAAGGAAGCGCGCATTGAGCCCCTTCACAAAGCTATCATAGCTCTCCTCATCAGGATACAGCCGCTTCGTGTTCGCCTCCACCGCGCGCCGGGGCGCAAGCGGGCAACTCTGCGAGGTGTCCGCGCCGTGTTTTTTCATCCACGCGTGGAATTCGCAGAGGTTCGAGTCCGGAACGGCAGCCCTGACCTCCTCCAAGCCCGCGGCAGAAAACCAGGTGCGACCGAGGTTGAGGAAGCGCATGGCGGGATTCTTCATCAGGGATACGATGTGAGGGATCGAGGGGTCTGACACCCGGTTGAATCTTTGCCCGTGTACGCGTGTGGTCATTGATGCCGCCCAGTCAACCGAGATGATGCGCGGGTGAGTGGAAAGCGCCGTGCAGAGGGCGGAAATGCCGGTCGATGTTAGTCCCATTGAAGTCATGCTGAGGCGGACAAGGCTCTGGTTGGATATCAGAGCGTTCGCCAATGGAAGAGCACCTGCGTCTCCGATGGGATTTGAAGAGAGGTAGAGCGACTCGAGTTTGCATGCCGGATGCGCGAGGTAGCCAGCGATCGCAATAGCGGCTTTCTCCCCGACGCCGTTGGCATTGAGATAGAGATGGCGGAGGGGGAGATCTTTCCCAGTGATCTCAGTCATCATCCGGGCTACGCCGTTGTTCCCAAGCTCGGTGTTTTCCAAGTCCAGCGTGCGTAAATGCGGGGTTTGCGTTACGAGGCGGACGAGGTTGTCGATGGAGTCCGGTGTCAGAGGGTTCCGCTTCAGCCACACGTTCGTAATGCGCGGACTCTTGACCATGGCGTCGGCGAGCAGCTGAAATCCGGGAGCGCGGATGTGGTTTCCGGCCAGGTACCAGGTCTCGATGCGGTCGGGATGATCCTGGATGAACTTGGCGATACGACGCGCGCCGGTAGCACTGATGATATTGTTCCCCAGAAGGAATTGGGTGACAATCGTGTTCTTCTCAAGCGCGTCGAGAAGCTTCTCGATATGGGTCGGCCCAACGACCATTTTGCAGAGGTCGAGACGCCCATCATCGTAGACGACGCCACGCTTGAACTCTACCATGGGGGTATTCCATTTGAGCTCCCTGCCGGGTTGTAGGCCGAGCGTGGAGGTCAATTGGTCGCGGATCTCTTCATTCTGGGGAGATAGAACGTGTTTGGGATCAAGATTTCGGTGGAGGAATTGGAAGACATCCTGACACAAAAAAAATCGTTAATTCTACAACTTGCGAACAGAAAAGTCCTCACCTTGAAGTCGTCGTCTGTCCCGATCTCGACAGGCATGGGCAGCGCACTAGGTCCGTCTAAAGACACAGGATCCACCTCCTGGCCAAGCCACTCTCCCTAAGGGCATGTATGTGAATACACGCAACTGGGTGGCGCGCGAAAGTTATAAACCTGACGTTCGGAGGCCACCGAGTCATTTGCATATGCCTGCTGCCGAAGCATTTCGAGCTCTTTCCGCTGGCGGACAATGCGACGTGCTTGAGACAGAGCAAGTTCATACTGAATCTCAGCCTTGATCGGCGTGTATTGAGGGAAGACGAGAGCCGCAATGGGCAATGCGCCAATATCCCGGCGCCGCGGTAGCTCAGTTATCGAGTCGGAGACGTAGTCAGAATGGAATTCGTGCACAATCGCGCTTCTAAGCATTTTTGCGTAGGCGTGGGTAGCCTGTACGTCTGGTGAGCCTAACCTGTGTCGATTCGATAAATGGCGTACCTCTTCGGTTAGCCCGACCTGTGGCGCCACAGTCGCCATACGCCTAGGATGCCAGGAGCTTTTAACCAGAGCACGAAAGCTGCGTGCAGCGACTCTCAAACGAATCATTCTGAACCCCCGACTCGCAGTGGCCCTGGAAAAGTCAGAAAAGATGGCGCGGCGCGTGCCGCGGTGGCTGTGTGTAGCAACCGCCAACCGGTGACCCGTCCGGTTCCGAATGACTCTGGTTGCCAGCAACCTTGCATCCAAATTCACAACGACGGTCGTCGGGGCGCCGTCATTCTCTGCATTGCCCTGAGGCGGCGACGGACAGGTGTCGGCGGGTGCAGGTCGTGCGGCCCTTGACGTCGAAGCGGAAAATGAAAGCGCTTCGGATTCCGAGTCTGTGTCCACGCATAGTTCCAAGGCTGCACTTCCTACGACGGTCAGCCGAACGGCGACAGTCGCACTGATGCTCTTGAAGTCTGGTTTAGCGGGTGCCACGGAGGTCTGCATCCGTCATTGTTATCTATTTTCGTGCTCAATCCACTTTACCTATATATAGACGTCGGTGGGGGCGACTTAAACCGCAGCTCCCTTTTCGTGTGCTCGCATTGTGTCCCCCACCTCGGTGTCCCTTTCCGCTCCTTGCTGTTCCGTATCTGTCCCTGGGTCTCCCGCTTCTCGTCAGTACGCACACTCTCCTCCCGTCTCGCGGCCGAGTCGCCCAACAGCTAAATCTTCTGTAAACGGACCAGACGGCCTGGGGCGAAGATGTCGACGCTTTCAGAAGGCGCAGGTGGTTTGTTTCATCCATTACGAAGTGCATCGGAGCAAACGAAAGTAAAGTACGTATGTATTTATTCGTTAATTGGTGCATTGGGCGAGCCACCAAAGCTAACAAACTACTCTCGTAAACTTCCGATGTAGGTCCGACTCACTCCGGACTCTCCTCGTTCATCGGAATGTTCATTCGGAATCCCACTCCAACCACGCAAATTACCTGACTGCTTTAGAACTTTACGGCAGTTTTTGCTGAACTCAACTGGTGTCGTAACACATGCGTCAAAATCTTGCGGCTCCCATGGGAAATGGCTCCGATGGGAATGGATCTCTTCTTTGGGCACCGCTCGGTAAGCTTCGGAGTTGTCGTACTTAAAAGCCCGCCCGAGGCTGTCTGTTGCGCTCCCAGTTACATCCTCATGGATCTAGTTTCTACGGTCTTCCTCGTTTTGCTGTTCATTGGAACCACGGTTTCATCCACTGCAATTCTCGATGTATCACTAGTCCAGTGGCAAGCTCTCAATACCACCGTCGGCGGACGCCTGCACACCGCAACACCTTTCGCACTGCCGTGTTTCTCCGAATATAATAATCTCAGCGTGTCTGTAGATGAGCAGGCGTGCCACGCGATCCAGGAAAACTACACGTCGCCAGACTTTAGGCTGGAAAGCTTCAGTGCGAACATGAATGTAACAACTTAATTTGTATAGCAGTCGGTCTCGCTGACGACCTGCAGGTCGAGTATGAGACCTGTATGAGCACCGAGTCAGGCTGTCTCCTCGACACCACCAACCCACAGAACCCTGTGGTTCCTGAGAACACTTCCTGCGACCAGGGGGAAATTCCGCCGTATTATGTACGTGAATACTTAACCCGAGTAGTGGATTGAATCCGACAGTTTTACTTTATAGATTGATGTTAGAATGTCCAGTGATATTCAGGCGGCTTTCCAGTTCTCCGAACGGACCAAGGTTCCTCTGTCCATCAAAAATACCGGCCACGATTACGCGGGACGGTCCCGCCGACGCAATTCGTTAGGTCTTTGGGCGAGTATCCAAATCTTCTCGTCTCTTCGTATCTGAACATCTCACAGACTCAAAATCTTCAAACGGTACGTCTGCCAAACATGGAAAGTATAGTTTCAGATACCCATTTTCCCGCAGATGAGTTACCACCCACAATTTGTCCCTGAACTATGCACGACCTCCCATCGAGCAATTACGGTCGGAGTCCGTCTCACCGCCTGTTTTGTTTGTTCTTCGCTAAATATCTTCGCCAGGCCGGGATCACATTTGAACAGGTCTACGAATTTGCGGACGACAACGACTCCATGTTTATCGGCGGATATGCGCAAACCATTGGTGCTAGTGGCGGTTGGATGATGGTTGGATTTTATCCGTAGCTTCAGTCTTCCATCTTACGCATTGATCAGGGCGGCGGCCACAGCGTTCTCTCGCCTTCTTTTGGTCTTGGTGTTGACCGTGTTGTGAGTTCTTTTCCTGCAAATCTGTGCAAGTAACTCCAACTTCTTCTAGCTCCAAATTAAAATCGTTACACCGGATGGGAAATTGCGCACGGCCAACGCCTGCCAGAACGCCGACCTCTTCTGGGCACTGCGCGGCGGTGGTGGCGGGACCTTCGGTGTAGTCGTCGAGTCCACGCACCTCGTCGAGAAGCGAATCCCAATCCAAGTGTGCGTAGCCCTTGCACTCACACCCAATTGTGCCTAATTTGCTGCTGTAGAATCAACATGACCTTCACACCCACAGACACAAATCTTCAAGAGTACTTCGAAGTTCTCGTGAAAAACTCTGCACTTTGGGGCGAACAAGGATGGGGCGGGCACGTTAACCGCGCACCCGCGGGCCTTGTCTACGTCAATCCCCGTCTCTCATTGGCCGAGGCGGTAGCGTCCATGGCGCAGCTCGCTGCTTTCGCACAGGCGAACAACGGCACCGCCCTCATCGAAACGCTTCCCTCGTGGTTCGCCTTCTTTACTCGTTTTATCGTGCAGGTCGAAGCGGTGCGTCTGCATCCTTCTGTCACGGTATTCACCCGAGTGATACATGTTGCTAATGAAAATGAACTCACAGGCCGTCGGCACCTCCGCGGTCCTCGGCTCGCGGCTCATCCCCAAGGCGCTCTTCGAGTCGGTAGCGGGCCGTACCCAGCTCGTTACTCACCTCCTCAAGCAGACGGCGAAATTCGGAATGCCTTACATTCCCGTCACCACGCCAATTGCGTTCAACTACACCCCAGGAGCGACGTCCGTGACACCCGCCTGGCGCGACGCAAAGTGGCATGTACGGGATTTACCCATCCTTTAACCGATATTGAGCATTGACACATTGAATTGGAACGGCAGTTGGGTGTCCGGTCAGTCTGGCCTTACAACAGCAGCGTGGCAGAAATCAGCACGGCGTTGGGGAGCGTTCATGACTTTGTACACGAGGACATGACCGCGCTTGCACCTGATTCAGGCGCGTATCTGAACGAGGCCGATGTATATGAGAGCGACTATGAGTGTGAGTGTCCTGACTCTCATCATAAGTTAAACCCAGTTTCTGGTGGTGTGTAGATACGTACTGGGGCACAAACTACGAACGGCTGCTCGCTATTAAGAAGAAGTAGTGCGTCGTCTATCATTCCAACTGCCCATAATTGGTTTTTAACGCCTTTTAGCGACCCCAAGGGACTTCTAGATTGCTGGAGATGCGGTGCGGCCTAGTATTCTTTCAGCCATAAAGTTTTCGTACCTGACTTTACATGTGGTTCACAGTTGGTTGGAAAGGAACTGCACACTTTCCATGCTATCCCAAGCTTGCCGCCTAACATGAGAATAAACCTTAGAGAGGAATAGTAACTGAGTAGGCATTCGATGAACATACAGTAGAGTAGTTGGGAATGCGCCAATTTCTTCAGCAATGGTATCCCAGTGCACGATCAGGCTTAGCAAAAGGTAATTGAGCTTAAAGGATCTGCATTACACCTAATATTAAACCCCTGCCTCTAGCTGCAACACACGAGGTACGATCACCAAAACCGTTTAGCGCCCGGTTATAATAATCTAACCATATTCATTCAATCTACGGCACGTCCCCAAGACACGGAAGAACGTACGTACACGGCGTCCCGATAGTCCCTTTTAACAGACGCTGCAACATAACACCTCGGGAGCCGACTGCCGATACTCCTTCCATTTTTGCCGACGAATGTGATGCACTCTGTGTGTCGTCCGATCTAATTCTGACATTCTTGCTCAATGTGGGTGAACTGTCGGACTCCATTCGAGATGCCGAGGCATATGACCTCTGGAGCATATATAAACTTGCGCTTGAGTCACCGTGCGGCAATTCATCTACGCTATGCCCGTAATCACAATATTCGGCGCAACTGGCACTCAGGGTGTGTTTATCCGCTACGATGAATGTAAATTGCTAAATGACCGTCAGGCTCCGCTGTGCTTAGTGCAGTACTTGCAGATGGAAAATACACACCCCGTGCCGTCTCTCGGAACCTCCATTCAGCCGCAAGCAAGGCGTTAATTGCGAAGGGCATCGAAGTCGTCAAAGGAGATCTATTTGACAAAGAGTCCCTCAAGAACGCAATCTGGGGCAGCGAGGCGGTCTTCGGCGTGTGTAAACCTCATCTGAGAGTTCATAGTTACTGACTGGCGGCATGCCATTCCTGGGTTTTTGTTTCTAAGCTCACAAACTTTTGGGACCCCGAAGTCTTCCCCGCTGATCCTCATGGTAAGGGCGAAATTATACAGGGAAAAAACCTTGTCGATGCAGCGAAAGAAGTCGGTGTCGAGTTCTTTATCTGGAGGTACTTTGCATAATATTGCATGGTATAACTTCCGCACTGTCCACTTCATCAGCTCCCTTCCAAATGCGACCAAAGAATCCAACGGGTTGTATACGCACATATATCACGTTGACAGTAGGGATTCTCCATGTTCGCCTCTGTCACTTCCTCATCAATATTTCTCGCAGACAAGGCGGTAATCGAGGATTATCTCAAAGCTTCGGGCCTCCCGCACGCAATACTACTGACTGGGTGGTTCACCGAAAATCTGTGGACGTATGTTCATCGAATGTAAAACCAACTTTTATTTGAATTTCCATAGTCGCGACTATCTCAAGAAGACAACCAGTGGCTACACCATTCCGATTGCCAACTACGGGCCCGAAGACAACATGGTCTTCACCTGGGTTGCGCACGACGTCGGCGCGGCTGCCGTTGCGCTGCTCAGAAATTATCCTGATAGAAGCAAAGGGGTGCTAGGGAAGTCCTACCCCGTCGTCAGTTTTCGTTCCACATACCCGCAGTTGGCGAAGATCATCGCGAAAGGTGCGCAACACTTTCTAATGCTGAAGGAAAAGTGACGGACAGCATCCTACAGAGATTGGGAAAGAGGTGACTTTCACACCCCTCGAGTCCGAGGGACTTAGAGAACTTGATGAGATGGTACGTGTCGAGTTGCACCGAGCCTTCTCTTGTTGCTGACAAGATACCTTAGTACGAGTTCTTCGCCAAAATTGGTTGGTACAATGACACACCAGTACCAAACCCCGACTTGGTTGCACTCGGTGTGCAGTTCGGTTCAATGGAGGAGTTTGTCAAAACTGAGGTTGTGTCACGGTTTGGTTGAATTTCATCGATTCGAATGAGATTCGAATACATATGCTTTGGCCTTGACGTGTAAATCATGTTAAATCTTCGATTACTTCTGTCTGTTTCTGTGAAAGGCTTGATTTTACTGCATCATTTCGCCGAGTCACGATTTTTCGCTCAAATCACCGATGGACTCAACATAGTTGATCAAAATTTATCCTGAATTTTTTTCCTTTCATGATTTCGTGGGAGGCGAGTACCGAAGCTTCGACAAAACAAAACAACTTGTTCATTACTTTCAACTTCAAGTTTCAAGCAGACATGCCTTCGGGTCCGATCAACCCGACCAGCTCGAATTACGTACACCGTGACACCAGCAAACTCATCTAAACAACTCCTTTGCTTGTCCTTGCCCAATCCTTGCCTTGCGTGCGACTCGGATGCATCGAGGATGTATTTTGTACTTGGGCAGCTCTCTATATCATCAGGCTATATCCACTGGCCGTCTCGACTGACATGGATTCAATCTCGACTTCTGCACCACCTTCTAAGTACCACCCTGCACCACCGCAGCATCTGGCCAGTGCCAGAAGACTCCGCTTCCGCTTCCTTTCCGCGGGCAACGCAACACTGCGGCTACAGAGCCTTATCCTGGACATGCATGTTTTGAATTCAATTGCAGGGATGACGGCGCTTATCATATTAATGGCATCCACTGGCCATTCGCGTCCTTGCACAGCTCGCGTTGAGCGTCTCTTCTTGGTGACGTCCTGCGCTTGTCCAGAGCGCTTAATTGGCGCTTAACTGCATCACGCATGACAGCGCCACTTCGGTCACCACGGGCAATGATCATGATGTCGTTCGGCCCTCCCGCGACATTAGGAGAGGTCTGGTTGGCAGTAGTCGCGACATTGGCACGCGAAATACATAGTGGTGGCAAGGTTCGGTTCGGAAATCGGTCCGAACCTGAACCGAACTTGAACCGGACGCGCGTTCGGCGTTCAGGTTCGGAAAATGCCAGAACCTGAACGCGAGGTTCGGTTCAGCGTTCGGGACGGAGCGCGCGCGTTCGAACGCCGAACGCGAAATTGAACCGGAAGTAGTCATTTCTGTGTCTTTAACTGCAAATTTCAGTCATTTGTGGCGTGGAATTGCGGCTCATACGATGAATACTTGACTGATATATTTTTTACCTCTCTTTGAACCTAGAGCATCGTAGTTTCTGGCTTGATAGTCGTAACACAGCATTATGTGTCACGCCGGGGATAAAGCAAACTCTTGTCGTCTCGACGTTGCGGGCCCATAAGCTCGCTCGGAAAGTGACTGGCGCAGCTCCTACGCTTCGTATGATGAATGTATACATGGAACTATTTTTCTAGCTTGGAATTCACTTACCTTTCCATGTTTAGGATTTTCGGGTTCGAACGCGTTCGAACGCCGAACCGAACGTGAACGCGCGTTCAGGTTCAGGGTTCGGGAGTTGCCCGAACCGAACGCCGCGTTCAGGTTCGGCGTTCAGGGCGGAAGGCCCCGAACCTGAACCGAACCAAACCTTGCCAGCACTAGAAATACATTCTACGCCCTTTTTTCGCGATCATGCATTGTCAGGAACGTGTGATGGATCAAGTCCCGAAACACTGGATGGAGCAAGTCAGCACCACTCGGAATTCAGTGCTAGAGCCGGCACAGCAAAAATGAACTCAGTGGAATCAATTACCGTCGCAAACGAAAAGGTAACGTAAGAGTACGAAGTTGATCCTATATAAAAGCATCGACGCGCAGACTTCATTCCATTGCAACTTCCCGATTTTTTTTCGCCTTCTCATACCCCATATTGAAGCTTAATGTCGTCCTCCTACCTCTCTGATAGCGAGTACGCGAACCGGCGGAAGGAGCTGCTGGCGTTGATGAGCCAGTTACGATCCGTGGGGGCTCAAGGCGACCTGGACCTGCCACGAATCGCAGTCATTGGGAACCAAAGCGCGGGAATGTCTACGTTCTCAAAATTATTCCATCGAACGGCCTCCTGATCTATTGATATCCGATGAACAGGGAAATCATCCGTTGTGGAAGCAATTTCCGGTGTAAGGACTTATTTCAGGGTGCTGCGTATCGCTAATCCTCCAAGGATCGGAAATATAGATCAACGTCCCTCGAGATTCCGGAACATGTACACGATGCCCGCTCGAGTGTCGTCTGGTATCCGCTCCCGAATGGGCATGCCGCATCTCTATCCGCCGCGAATTCGATGTCGCGGGCGGGCGTCTCATCGACGTCTCAGAAATTCCCTTCGGTGATCTCATCCGCGACAGAACTGAAGTTGAGATGATGCTCCGACGCGCTCAATTAGCGGTTCTGGACCCTGCGGCGGAGATCGCACGAATCATGAGAATGAATCTTAAGGAGCTCAAGGAAAAACTGCAGGATGGGACAACCGCCCAATTCTCCCGGAACGTCGTGTGTATCGACTTGGAAGGTTGTTTTGCCCGGCAGTCTCATTTCTATTCAAAACTTAACTGGTGACATTCAGGGCCGGAACTGACAGACGTTCAGTTTGTGGACCTACCTGGTGCGTTTCGCGATTCATCTTGGTTTTCCTCGGTCCCGTAGTATTTATCGCACCTCAGGCATCATACAAAACGCCTCTCCCGCCGTCATTCGTATGGTCGAGGACATGGTCGTCGATAACATCAGCGGGAATTGCCTAATTTTGGTCGCCATCCCGATGACCGGCGAGTCTTTGATTTTTCTAACAACCTCCTGCTAATTTTTCCCGGGACGTAGACGACATAGAAAATCAGAAAGCAATGACGCTCGCTCGCGAACAGGACCCGGACGGTGTTAGAACTATAGGCATGTTTCCATCCACCTTCTAAAGTGATTTACGATTAAAACCTTCCCCGAAGGTGTCCTTACAAAGCCTGATCTCCTCTCTGCGGGATCTACCACAGCGCGAACTCTGTGGCACGATGTCATTCTGGGCCGGCGGCATAAACTCCGCCACGGCTACTTTTGCACCCGCCAACCAGACGATGACGAGCGCGCGAATGGCATCACGGCGGCGGAGGCACGAAGAATTGAAACCGAATTCTTTGCTCGCTCCGACCGGTGGGCAATGTGCCCCGAGCAGCGACTCGGGACAGACAATCTGATCTCCACATTGAGTAGTCGTCTCGTTGAGATGATTTCTGACACGTATGCCTGGACGCTATAATCAAACTGCCGTTACTAATCCAGATACTCTGTAGATTACCTAGAATCATCTGCACCGCCAATACACACCTAGAAGAGTGTCGCACGGCCCTTGCTGCGGTACCAGAGCCTTTGACGGACGACCCCGCTACGTACTTACTGACCCTGATCACCGATTTCTGCACCGAGATCAAGCAATGTGTGCATGGATCCTCGGAACGCAACAACCTTATTCAGAAGAACAACACCGCTTTCCAGAATTTCAAAAAGGCAATCGGGCAGACCGCACCGGCATTCGTCGCGAGTTTTCCTCAGGCTATGGAGGAAGACTCGGAAGACTCGGACCACTTGAGCGTGTCAACTGATGGAGAACAAGAGAATTCACAGGAGCCAATATATCTCACTGATGTGAGAGAGACCCTGCGGAGGTACGACTCCGTTTCTTCCTCAAGCCCGTCTCGTTGATTTTATAAAACTCAGGACACGAGCACGTGAACTTCCCGGCGATGTTCCACCCGCCGCGAAAGCGGCATTAATAGCTGATTTTCAAGAGACTTGGGGCCGTTCGACCGAAATTTGTTTTGACCATGTACGCGATTCACTGAGCGATGTGCTTTCACGCACGATGGAGCATTTCTTCTCCCGTTTTATCCGTCTGGAGCGTGCTCTTTGGTGAGCTCGGCCATCTCATCTGAGCATTCGACACTTACTCGCATTCGATTATCAAGGATCTATGTGCGGAGTCTCATCCTCGCTCAATCCGAAGACTGCGCCAAATACCTGGAGGCCGTACTCCAGATGGAGATGACGGCGATGACCCAGAACGACGATTTTCTCCAAGCAGAGATGGAGAAGTGGGTGGTCAAATACAAGGAGCAGCAAATGCATTGGACGCCAACAACGATACCCACCCCAGCGAGGCAAATAATCCGCGCTCCTGAATCACCGAATACCTCCAGCGCGGTGCCCCGCCAGAGACCGGTTCGTCCGTTGCCACGCCGAGACGGACCTGCAGACGAACCTGCAGTGCCCGCAGCACAAGGCACCTCCGCTCCTTGTTTGTTTTTCCGAATTCGTTGCGTCATTTTCGCTGACTATTCTTCAGCCGGCTTTGGCCAACCGCCAGCAGGCTCTACCCCCGCGACGTCCAATCCATTCAACACACCCGCTCCGATGACCGCTCTCCCCGGCTTTCGACGCACGGCTCCTCTTTTCGCGCCGCAGGATTCCTCGACGGACCCAGTCGATGAAATTTTATCTTTGCTCGCGCGACTTGGATACAACGGCCTGAAGCCGGAGGATCTTGGAAGATTGCACGCAGGGGACGAATATGAAACGGAGATCCTCCTGATGAGTGGTGTCCGCGCGTATTTCGAGGTGAAAAACCCTTCCATTTTGTTCCGCTGGGATCTCATTGTCTCGTCATACCGCAGGTTTCGTACAGGGTATGTCTTCGTGCCTTCTTACAGCTTCTGTAAATACTAACAACTATTTAGCGCATTATCGACATCATACCTGGCCTGATTGATGTCAAGTTCGTCAAGACATTCGCCAGCGGCCTCCAAGCAAACTTGATCCGCGAGTTCAAGCTCGGCCAGCCGGATGCACACGCGCAGTGCGCCGAGTATCTGACCGAGGACCCCGCCGTCGCGACCCGGCGCGCGGATCTCACACAGAGGTTGAATATGCTTGAGAGTGTTCAAAGGGATCTGCTAGATTTTGGACATAATGAAGCAAGGGAGGAGGGAAGTGCCGAGGTTTGAGGAAAAATCATAGTACGGTGACAGCGCGGTACGACAATACATGCAGCGGGCAAAGCTTAATGTATCCTCAGTCGAAGTTTATTTATTCATCTCAAATTTTCGCCCCTGCGGAATTGGATGCGGAACATCCTCGCTGGCCCTTGTGCTTAGGATTTTGTTAGAGGACTGATACTGGGCAACATAATTCTGTCGATGAGCTGAAGATGTGGAATACTGGCACATGAACATAAGTTTAAACCGTCGATGTGAGCGGGTGCGGAAAGACAGCTCAGCCAGCGAAATAAGATTCAGTTGTATCTGAGTAAATAGATCAAGTGGACAACAGCACGAACAAGTGTAACAACTTCATTCATCTTACTCGAATTCATATGCCAGCTTCCGCGGACGCGGAGTCGAGAGGGATCCTGACTAGTCATAGAACGCTGCCGTTGACCGCGATCGCTGCCTGGTGTAGTCCTGGGTTTCTGTCGCGATAACTAGAGAGAATCAGTAACGTGAGAGGAGCTTTGGATTTTGTCTACCGTAAGCATTTCAGATTTTTCTGAGGAGTGAATCTACTGAACTTCCGCGTAGGCAACACCGGACAAGCCAACGAAAAGGGGGGGGAGAAAATTCGAGGTCACGGTGATGCTTAAAATGGGTTTGAACAGCCTCCAACAGTCCAGCGCCCTAACTTGTCAAGTGCCGCCGCCCAGAGGATTGTTAGACGAAATTCCACAGCGGGAGTCTCCCATGCTACAGCGCTGGAGCGGAGAACTGGGTGTAGATTTCGCTCGAGGCAGGTTTAATTTGGTTGAACACTAGTACATATTGCAGCTATCGACGGCACCATGGTCAAATGTTGAGTGCTGGAATACCTGGAAGGATAAATCGGTATGCAGCCGAGCCCCCGCCGTGCGATACGGCCTCTTTCAGGCCATGAAATCAGCATCGAGAAAAGCCTTCAGAGTAGACTTTGCCCAAGCAATTTGCTCGTTCGTGCCGACCGCCATCGCCTCCAGTTTTCCGCGGTACGCGTAGCATATTTTGGGATCCGAGACACACGCAGCCAACTCAGTGAGGCGGGATCCGTTATGTTGATGCAGGGTGATGAAGAAGGAAAGCAGAGCCCGGGCATTTGCGTGCCTAAGATGATGAAATCCAATCTACGGCCGTATCAGTCCAATTGAAAACAAGATAAGTACTCGGACAAGGCAAACCCATTTGACCAAGGTATCCGGCGCTAAGATCGAGACGGCTTGCGTCAGTGGGAAACCTATCGCGACATGCGCTGCCTGATTGGCAAGTCCCTTGTGACTATGCCTTGCCGCATAATTCAAAACATCCAGCGGATACTGCGAGACAGACTCTCTGCGGTCGAAGCATGAAAATATGTGGATTTGCGAGAGCCTGAGCACACCTCATTTTAATCATTACTGCAGGCAATGTGGAATACACCACGTATTTTTCGGCTGCCTCCGCCAAACCAGCGAAGGTCGAAAATTCCACGAGCTGAAGATCGGGCTGCGGCTGCCGATACATGTATTGGAACAGAAGCTCCAGCACCGCGGAGCTCTCCGAAAGCTCGACAAATTCTTCGGCCGCATTATCAGGCCGCGTAGCACTGGCTGCGTCGGCGAATATGTCGGAATGGACTTCAACATTTTTGCGATGGACCTTGAAGAGGACACCGTCCGACGACGAGATGGTGATATCGGCATCGGAAGCACAGACTATGCAGTGTTGAGTCTTAATGTGGTGGAATCAGAGAACAGTTTCAAACGTCGTACATCGCTCTGATATTTCGGGTGCGACCATGAGAGTACTGGAGGACGCGAATTGGTCTTGATTCAATCAATGATTGTAAAGGCGGCCCGTTTTATTTGACTCTGATATGTACCAACGTCGTTGCTTTCTCCCAACCAACGTTTAATCGACTCCCAGTCTTGTGCCGCGAGGCCAGACATGATCCCAGATTTTCTTTCCTGACCACTGGCGTAAGCTTGGATAAACCACCGCTGGAATCTCGTTTTCAGTTCGCTCGATATTGATACCAACTCTCCAAAACCTCGGAGACTGCCTTTAGCAATGACGTCTAGGCTTCGCGGAATTATACAGCCCTGAATCCCGCGTCTACGCGCTGCGTAATGACTTTTTTCGATATCTCGATCGGCTGCTTCGTTCTTTTTTGTCTATGCGATACTCTACGACAGCGTGGTCAAGGAAAGGCTGAAGCCCCGAAGACACCAAAGATGACGTGGGTTATACCACCATTCGCCGAGATGCACCAAGGCTGACTTTCTGCAGGATACTCTCTTTACTCCCGTCAGTCAAGTTCTGGTGGAGGGAAATCGAATCATAATCGTGGCTCTCCGACGAATGGGCAACGCATGGCTCTGATTTACCGGTGGTCCATCCATGTGCGTCGCCTCTTCTTCCTTCACTCATTCGCGCACGGATCACAATGTGTTCCATTTTTGCGCCTACGGTTCTTTTCATTGCACGAATTCGCGGTATGCTGATACAATGCACAGTGGTCCTGCTGCTGCGTCATGGCTCCTCGCTTTTCCGCACCAGCGCCGGCGGCCGTCGTAGCGCTCACCTACGCGCGTACCTCACGTGGACCAGACGATCTGGCACCCGTCCCACATTGACTTCAATGCGTTGGGACGCCTTTCTTGAGGCCCAACCACCATGTATCCGACATTGTCCTCACTGTGCACTTGGCGCCCCCAATCTTTCTCTTCACGCACGACGTGTCTCCGCCGTCCTCCCTCGACACCCAACCATTTCCTGCGCTTTTTTACCACCCACACCGACGACACGTCTGTCTTCAGTGGGAGACGCATTCCCTATTCAAGGCCTTCTTTGCCTGACTCGCCGCACCATCCTCCGCTTCCGCTGGCGGTGAAGCTCGTGTGAATGCCGCTCCCTCCGTCGCGTCCTGGGCCCCCACGGGCGCCGGAAAAAATGGTGGGAAGGAGGGGTCGGGCGTGCTTGCGTTGCCGAAGGCCATCTTCCCTTGATCGTAGCCGACCTGCATGCGGAAGGAACCGCGGCCTCTGATGAAGAGGTGCTTCGCTGTGCCGACGAGGTGGTGAAGACGGAGAGCAAAAAGGGGAGGCCCGATCTGTTCTCGCCTGAGACGCGTTACACCGCGGACTTGATGGTGCGGACACGCCTGACGTCGACGTCCCTCCTGGACATAAGCGGAGAGGGTCCTTTGCCTCGCTCGCGTACCACGGGCCCTGTGTCGAAATCCGCGGCGGGTGTGCGGCGGTATCGACCGAGGAAGGAGTGCCACACATCCTCCATGCCCATCTTCCTCTCCTAACCCGCCTTCACTTCTCCTACGGTGATGATGTGAGCCCCAAAGGAGGAGGGCAGCGGGGAGCATACTTGGACCGAAGATGGCTCATCGCCGGCGTGGTTCACGATTCAACGTTCTAGCTACAGGCGAGGAAGTCCTCTACCGCGCTGGAAGTGAGGACGAAGAGTAGGAGGAGGGCGAGGACCTATCCTTCCGACGCCTGTTTCAATCAGGAGTCCAGGAAATGGCCGTTTGCGACTGTCCCTTATGTCGATGCGCGGCGAAGGGGCACCGTCCACTTGCCTGCGCCGAGCCGCCTTGTACAGCAGGTCTCGTTTCAAAACCCGCCGCATGTCCACACGCACAAGGCGTCCTCCGCAAGCACCTCAGAATCGTCTCTATCGTCCACTCGCATTCTCCGCGCCCGTCTCCTTACTGGCGTCGAGCCCCACTTCTCTCGCATTAGCGCAGGTCGGGTGTCTGGAGCGTGGCGGCAACACGGCGGGTTTTCTGGACGTGTGTCACGGCGAGGGATGCGTGCCCTCAGAGCCGCTCGGGCGTGTCGAAACGCGTTACGGATGCCACCTCGACATCCGCTGAAGAGGAAGCACACCTGATTGCCCGGGCGCCATTCCATTCTCACCGGTCTCGTCTCTTCTCTCTCTCCTGGTGTTCGCCTTGGCGCCTCTGTCGTTGGGGCTTCATAGTAGGGGAAAGAGGAATGCGGGCATGGTCCAGAAGGCGAGGAAGTGCTCGCGGCGCTGACGGTAGATGTGAGGGCAGGAGGCGGACGTCGCCCGACGACTTGGCAGCACGGAGCCTCCTTGTGTCCTCCCTGCCCTACCCCTGCAACCTGCCTCCATAAACGTCCCTGGCCGGCGCGCGCACCACTCTCTCCTTCACTCACGGCGTGTTCCCTGCCGCACTCTCGCTCCTCCTTCTGTATCCTGGTCCTCCTCAACTAACTCCGTTCTCTATGGTCACCCGCGCCAGTCGAGCGCAAAGTCGCACACGCCTTAACCCGCGCCCTGCCCTCCGCCTACCCCTCCGCAATACACACCTCCAAATTTGAAGCTGGGAAAGGATGGCGCTTCTACCCATCGAGCCTCTTCGTTTCCCCACCCTGTCCACCGCGCATGTCGAGATACAGCGGGCGGCGAAGCGATCCGGGTACAGCTCTGTCCCGGCGCACATCGTGCTCGCTTACAGTGGGGAGGAGCCTGGCCGGTCGATTAAGACGGTCTTGTCTGGTGCGAATACGGCAGCCACAGATGCGTGCTCCTTCCTGAGGGTGAGGGAGTGTGGTAGAACTGGAAGTGCGGAGCCGCATTACGCACCTATCCTCTGCAGCGGGGCATCGTCGGTATGAGAGCGCAAGTGGCGATTCCTAGTCCTCCACAGCATCCACATATCTCGTGCTCTTTCTGCCGGCCACCTCCGATTTTCCTGTATTGCTGTTCCGGACGGCGGAGGCGAAGGAGCAACTTGCAGCTTGTTGGTTAGCAGCATCTACTTCTTCAGCACTGGCAGTCTGACTCAGAGTCGTTTCCGTCGCTATTGAATATTATTGTGCCCATTGTCTTCGGGAAACATTGATACTATCCGAGTCTTCGATGTTTATTACAGGTTGTGCGAATTGTCGTTAAGATTGTACTTGGACATGGCGTAGTAGTCACACGGGAAACAATGGCTCTCCATTGGAGCAATGCCTCAAGGTTCATTGTTACCCTGAGTCTTACCCCGAGGTGTCACTCATCCTTCACTACTTTCTTTTTGTACTCCGGATTTGTAGCAATTTGCCCGCGCGCCGACCCCCGCAGCAGCGCGCCGTTCCTTCTCTTCACACCCGGGGGCTCAGTACTCACTTTCGTGCCAATGTCATCTGCGGCCTTAGAATTCTTAACCAGCGTGCACCGACGACGTGCGTGGGCGGGGGCTTCGCCTGGGACGCCGCCTAATGTGGCCTCTGCTCTCGGGCTCGCGTTCTCCCACTGTGTTCGGCCTCACGCGCCATTGTTTGCCCGTCGTCTTATCCCGTTTCACCCTGGATCTCGGGGCCCACCCTTACCCGTCTCGTGCGCGGCCTCGCCCCACGCTGCGACGAGACGCTCTCCCTTGAATGCTAATCGTCTACCTCAAGGCGCAAGAGGCCCTCGTAAGTGAAGGGCTCCTTTCGCCCACGGTAATACCAATGCGCCTCTCAACACTTCTCCAGTGTCCGTAGACAGCGACGCACGGGACTAGGGTCTTGTTTTTAATTCCCAGGCGGGTTATAAACCGTTTATATTTTTTCGTTTGTAAACAGGCTGTTTATAAACGTGTTTATAAACAGCCTCTCAAATTTAGCCGAAAATTCTAGTTTTTTGGTCTCCCCATTCCAGGAGCTCTTCCAAAGCTCTTCCCACCAACCTTGCCATCAGACGGGAAAGCATCTTGGTGCTCTCGGGCCAATCTGCGTGACTCAGAATTGCTTTGGCGTTTCCACCCAACCTATCAACCAAACACCCATCAAATTATCTGCGACCAAGCATCAAAAAATCCCATTTCAGTGTTGCTACACTGGCGATCAACTGGCGATGGGTTGAAGAAACTAATCCTGAGCTCAACATTGTCCACCGGGTGGAAATTCTGGCGAGTTTGTGGTTCTCCGGGTTGACTCCTGACCCAGGCTTAGATAATTAAAAACAGGCCATTTTTCCCTGAGGGATTAAAAACCGGTTTATAAACAGCTGTTTATAAACATGTTTACAAACACGCATAATAAACAAGACCCTAGCACGGGACACACTAGATGTATGTATAGCGTGGGATGGTGAGGTACGACAGGAATGATGGGGTCTGTGGAAAGAGGCAACGGTGATTTCACCTGATTTCACCTTTTTTGCGTTCCCTCGCACTCTCACTGGAGACCTTACTCCATATCTTCCGCTTCAGCTCCACCGTGCGGAACAGACACAGATCAACCTAATACGACAAAGCTATTCTTTTCTTTTCTTTCTCTGCTTAATCTTTTTTTCTTCTTTCACTGGGTGACTTTCCATAAGCATAAACACATTATTTTCAGCGGTTTTGCCGAGAAGCCGAGACAGCTGTCAGGACCCCATCGGATTTGGATCTGGATTATGTTGAATTGGACCCTCCAGTAGAGCTTAATTTATTATAATCTGGAGGGGGGTCCCTACCCCCCTCCAGATTATAATTTCGTTGCATAAACATTTTTGGACGGAGTTCGACGTCTCGCGTCGCCCCTTTGGGCCTTGTGTCACGATCATCACACAGGTCACTGTATGACGCACGGAAGATAAAGACGATCAGCTTTATCTTCCGTGCGTCATAAGAGTGTGCTGACACACTCCGCCGAATTTGGGCTCACCACTATGATTGCTACGCTTTAATTCACACCAACAATCCCTGGTCTCCTCTGTTGTCCCGCAAATTGGGAACGGGTCCAATTCTTTGGGCGTCGGCGCACCCACGAAGTACGTGTTGCATAGGGCTGCACGGTGAGTTTGGACTTGCAATTCCTCCTTTGACCAGTACTCTGACATCGGTACTAGTTACCGTACCAACCCGATAGCTTAACTGCCCATAGCACCCGATGTTGTGGGCTTTGTCACTGTCTGTGGACGTGTGATGAATTTCGAACCGCTTTCGATCATCGCCTCGACGTTCTATCCTCTCAACGCGAGAGCTTAACTGCTCCATCACAACCGATCTCGTCCCTCGACATGGCCTCATAAAGAGCTGGCTGTAATTTCACGTTTCCTCGTTCAAGGTCCGCCTTGTTCATCACACTCCTTCCTCTCATTTTTGTCTTTCATGTCAGACCCTTCTGCGGCTCCATTCAATCAGATGCCATCGATGCCTATGCCTGCGATTCAGTATGACCCCAGCGGCAAACCGTGGTTCTGCCAGGCCGACGGTCAATGGGTACCTGCTCATTTTGTGCATATTTCTTCACGCAGTATACAACATGATTAATAAAATCATTTAGGCGTCCCAGGCTGCTTTTCCACCTGTTTCGGCCTCAGCAGGACCTGCACCAGCTGAGGTATGTTACACCATCGATTCTCTGACCTTCCGCTAAAAGAATACAGCAGTACAACTTCCCTCCTGCCAGGGTCTCGGTCTTTCCTCATCCAACCTCGGCGCCTCTCATCGACCCCCGTCTTGTTGCACTTCCCGAGGACGATGACCTCGATCTCTCTGACCCGAGAACCCTTGGCCTCGTCCCTGCTCAAAAGGTCGGCAGCGCTCGCCAAAAGGCCAAGGGCAAGGGCAAGAAGTGCCAGTATTCCTCGGACTCGGACGACGCCCACAGCGAGCCTGCCCCAAAGAAAGGTCGTCCGAAGGGCTCCCCCAACTTCTCCAAGGACGACACCTCCAAGGTTCTCGACCTTGCGGAAAAGCTCTGTCCGCTTGGTCAGAGGGGCTGGCAGGCTCTGGGTCATGCACATCGCAAGTGGGCTCGACACGTGGGCCGTCCGCAACGAGATGACAAGTCGCTGGAGGCAAAATACAAGACGGTGCGTACACAACACACTCCTATCTTTTAATATCTCTGATAATTGCGCTCTGAAAGATGCTCAAAACCAAAAAACCCACCTGAGATGCTGCCTGCCCTCCCGAGATCAAACGCGCACACCAAATTGAGCGCAAGATCAACGAACGGGCTGAAGTTTGCGAGCTCAGCGACAGCGGCGCAGACACTTCCTCGGACGACAGTGACATCGAGGTCCTCGGGAAATCTCAAGTGCGCACCGCTATCGCACGCCGCGCCCCCACTCCCCCTCCCCGCCGCAACGCTCGTATCAATGCGCCGGAGCTTGTCACCACTCTCGCACGTGCCTTTGACCCCGAAACTCAGAGGGCCCGCGACGAGGAGCGCTCTGATCTACGCTTCCAAACACGCACATGTTCAGCACCGCACAGCAGCTCAGAGATGCTCACGCCACCATCGAGTCTCTTCGCAACCAGATTACAATTATGCAAAGCCATACCCACAATGTCGAGCGTGCCCGTGATCGTGCAGAGATGAAGCTCAAGGTGGTTGAGGCCAGGGAGGTCAGGCTCGGGGGTCCTTTGAAGCACGAGCAGCGCTACAAGGACCATCCGGATGTTGTCCGCGTTGGGAACAAAATTCGTTGTGAGAAGATTTATCCCGAAGGTGGGAAATGCACTTATTGGATTACAGACGAGTCCGGCGACGAGTCCGACAAGGAAAACCACATTCCCACTTCCTCCTCCTCCGCACCATCCTTCTATCTCAGCTCTCCCTCGCCCCTCACCCTACAGCCAGTACCATCCGCTATTACATCTCTCTCGAACGCCGTTGCTGGTCCCTCGAACACCATCACCGGTCCCTCGACAGCTGCCAATGGGATGGATGCGCAGTAGAAATCCGACATCCTTCATCACTCTCCTTTCATGAACTTTGTTATCGTGCGCTTACAGTCATTCTAATTACTTCTAATTACAACACTCTTTGTGAACTCATCTACCGTGATACTATTCAATTTATCGGTTCGTACATTGCAATGTTGTGATACCGGCCAACACGATCAGATCGTCTCTGATCTTTGAACAGCATGTTTTCAAAATTCCCCCAGACCTCCTCTTCCTCGCGATTTTGTTTCCACAGTGGCATGTAAACATTCCGAATCTGGTTGATGCCAACCCGTTCTGCTCGGAAGTTATTGAGGCGGACAAAAATTTCAAGGAGATCTCCACGCTCTGTCTGGCGATTGATCTCCAATGGGATCCGAAGACGTCCAAATGATCCCTGCAACCCACGCATGCCCCACTCTGCTGTCTGGCGAAACGAAAGAAGTTCACGGTTGAATGCAACTCTCTCTTCAATTTCGTCCACCGTCCCTTGCATTCGCTGGCCGGTCTTGATAGGAGCCTGGATCTTGCCCTCGATCTGGCTTACACCGCGAGGAAATGCAGTGTCGGCAACCAGGTAATACCCATTGGGTGTACGAGTTCGAAGTTTTTCGTAGATTGGCTTTGCAACACGGGAATCATGCCAACTACCAGGAGCGTTGAGGTTTGCGGCTATCACTGTTCCTGTATTATAAACGTCCAAATGAGCTCGCCTCACATTAATAGATTCCACCACTTACCTCTCGGTGAAAACACGAGAACAGAGCTCAAAAAATGCTCGCAAAGCCACCCATTGTATGTAGCATTCTCTATTTCTTCATCGTCGGAAGTCTGGCAAGGGAGATTCAAGCCATCGATGCTTGCGAAGGCACCGGTTAAGCGTGGGTGCCGCACAACGATCAGTTCATTGTATGCGGAGAAATCATCGTTTTCGTCAGGCCACTGTATTTTGGCGTCGGGTATGGTACGGAGTGTGTCCAGAAGGAGCCGCAGGCCAAATGTGATGTATCGAGAGATTGTGCTTGGGATCAATGCAAAGATCTGTTGCAGACTGATCTCCCGCATCGTCGAGTTCAGGTAATGAAGAAGGAGCCCCAGAGCTCCAGACGCGTCAAGGGATCGTGCCCCTGGACGTGTTTTTCCGGTCCTGAGAGTGTCGTCCCGTGGAATCGGAGTGGTATTCCACGCAAAATCAAAACCAGCCTCGAGGATAGTGTGGAATGACGTGACATCGAAGCCCATTGTCGTGATGTATGCCCTGTCGTTCCGACTCCTATAAAGGACCTGCCATGCAGTGACCCCCCGAGGATCTGGAAGCAGCTGGGGGCGGCAAAGATAGAGCCGGCTTGGTTTGCGTCGCTCCGTGCGTAACCGATGCGCCTCTATCATTCCCAGCAAAAGTATGGCCGTTGCAGTCCCTAAAAGGAACTGTTCCTCCTCAGTTTCATCCTCCTCTATGTCTTGGAGCTCGCGATCGAAGTTAAACGCGTCGATATCCATAGGCGTAGTGGATGTGGTGCGACGCGTCAGGACGTGTTGTTTGTCGAGACAAATAAACATTGATTTCACTTAAAATATACCTTAAATGTACAGATATGCTTATGGGAACCCAGCACGAGTAGATTTTTCGACTAAATCGCTCTCACGGCATCGTTGGCACCGCTCAGATAATGCAAAAAACATAGTTTAAGCTTACGGAAAGTCACCCACTGTTGCTATCGTCTCTAGTCTCCTAGTTGGTTATTATTTGTGCGGATAATATATTGGAAGGAGGAGAAACGAGACAGACTACTTGGGTGTAGATATCATATTTGTGGTCAACGGCGACCCCAGATACCTGGGTTAATAATGAGCAGTGTGCGTTGAGGCTGACGCATCCAGTCCAAATTGAGCTGAGTAGAGCTCCCATCAGCTCTAGGTGCCATATATGGCAGGAGGAGGAGGAGGATGTATTACCGCAGTGGTCCCATTGAGGAACAAGCGGGTACTGTACTTACATACAGTCTGGTCTCAAAAATGTATGCTACAGTCATCTATGCCTCTACTCGGTTTGATCGAAATACTATGAGAACGTCTCACGAGCTTCAACTGCAGATGAGAATGGGCTGAATAGTGATGCCAGATGGTATAACTGGATGCAGGGTATCTCTTGAGAAAGGATGGTCGACAGTTGATCAGGGCTACAACCGCATCTATCACCCTGATACCAAACTGCTTCGAAGAATTATGCACAAACATGGTCGCTCGATGAACAAAACGATTTGTACTCCAGAGCTCTATGTCAGTGCATTTGAGGCTTTAACAGAAGGGTTCTCGGAATATTCTTGGGTGTATATGTGCACATACCGACCTTTTGACAGAAGGATGTCGAGCCGACTCGGAGAACGAAACATCTCCTAAATCTCAGGAGCACCAAAAGGCTCTTGTCGCTGTCCGAAACCGCCCGAATGGGATCCTGAAAATATTGAACACCATGTTTGTCCTCCGGAATCAGATGGATATGGACATGAGGAGTGCAACCTTGCAATTCCATGGTCGAGAGAACCCTCAGTTATGAGCGCCTTTACGACGAGTTTTAGTCCGTCAAGATGGACTTGACCGGAAAGCCTGTCGCCTTTAAGCGCTTTGTCAAAGGAGGTAATCTTTTGGCGATGAATTCTGACATGGAAGGCGCACAGGTAAGTATTAGAACCAGCACGTTCTCGGTTTATAATGTTATCATGGCGACGCTTTAGGTGTTAGGGGCCGCGCACTCCTTCTTCAAGACCAACGTCCCTGAATACAGCGGCATTAGCAGTGATACTCCAGCCGAAGAAGTGGCGCCAGAGATCATCAAGTTGTGCACGACTCATGCAAAACGGTAAGCCTCTCTTCCCCGTTCGCATTCATTTTCCGATGGTGTATCTCAGTGCCGTTCTTGACTTCCGGGGACTTGTCTCTGAACAAGACTATCACCGTCTCATGGATTTCACATACATCGACTCAGAAGAGACACTCGAAGAGTTTTCAGAGTTTGTGCGCGGTCTGGGAGTGAAGAAAATTCAGGGTAAGCTTCAATCATTTCTTTCGAGCATTTGATTTATCGCGGGGCGCCAGATTGGTGGAACCACAAGGCGATGAGCGCATGGATCCTTCCGTGCCTTATCAAGTCCCAGTCCCCTATGAGCGCCGAGGATTGGGACAACACACCAGCGACTACGAACACGGGCGAGGCTCAGCACCACTGGACTAACTCCCGGACTGGGACGAAATTGTCTCTTGTAGAGGCGATAGAGACGTGCGTACTCTTTCTCTTATCCTATTAAGTCTTGATTAATTTTTCGCCAGCGCCCGCAAGGTGGACGAGGGTGTAGCGCGCGAGATTGGGATATCGCTCAAGTCCGGCGTTCTCGTGAACCCGCGCAATGAGTTGTCTCATCGCCTGGCCCGCAACACGACTCGTGCATCCACGGCCATGCGCAAGTCCCGCGAGTCTCGTGAGCTTGCAGACGAACAGGCTCTCCTCCAGATGTAGATCGAAGCGGAGAAAGAGGCCCGCAAGGCTTCAGCGGCACGACTGAAGGCCTTGCAAGTCCGCAAGTCCGCAGCTCGCAAAAACATCCCCGCTGCGAAGCGTCGCGGTGCTCGTACTGTTGTCGTTGGCTCCAGCTCCAGTGGTCGTGTCACAACACGAACGATTGGTACGATTTTCTTGGTCAATTTCTTCCTGTACAAGAGCTAAATGAGTCGCTCACAATCAGTATCAACGCCTCTCCGTTCCACCAACAACGCGGAACCTCCTTCTCGAATCTCCACCTATGGCCTCAACGTCGGCGACTCTCCTTCTGGCAGACGGGGCAGTAACCTCCGCCGCACCACTGTCCTCATTCAACTGGCAGAACCCTGACACGCAGGGCACCGCGTACACTTGTGGTGTCGAAGGCAACCAGCAGTTCGGCAACTTCAACTTCGACTTTTTGACCCCGATCCTTGGAATTATAGTAATATCGGTGATGATCTTACGTGGCTCAATTCGCTCATATTCGACAACACGCCCTCGGCGCCGAACCCGAATTACGACTCCTCCACTGGCAAGCCGACCCCTGATGATATGGTTCAGTCTTCCCCTTCAAGCTCGTTGCCTCGGCTCCCTCCGATTCCCCCATCGCCCTCATCTGCCT
This sequence comes from Mycena capillaripes, assembly GCA_029204075.1. Taxonomy (NCBI): domain Eukaryota; kingdom Fungi; phylum Basidiomycota; class Agaricomycetes; order Agaricales; family Mycenaceae; genus Mycena; species Mycena capillaripes. The sequence continues at coordinate 4,206,367 of JARHKZ010000001.1, forward strand.
CGATGTCTCCCGCGTTCGATGCCCTTGCAATGGAATCGATCGCCACCAGATCGAAAAAGCGCAAAACGCGTGACGAAGTCGACCCGTCGAACATGGTTGAAGGAACGCGTGCGCGCAAAGCCCCGAAGCGCTTCGACATTTAATGTATGAGGTGTGTTTTTTTTTAAATCGCCTCTATCTTACTCAGAATGTTATAGACGGGCTGAATTTCTCGCACTTCCGTTTCGTATGTGTAGTCGCGTCTACAAATCAAGTTTTTCTGTTCTTGTACCTTATTATTAGCGAGCAACTGTGTTTGTTTTTCTCACTCAGCTAAGAAAACCCATTCCATGTAGAGGACATTAGTGACCCTCTCAAGTGATAATCGATTGCCAAAAGCTTCCTTGGAGAGGGTTTTGCGAATGTTCAACCAAGTCGAAGGGTTGACGGCGGCTGCCGCATCATGTGACAGTGCCGACGATGGACTCAAGAGCCGCACACCGTGTGCCGCACTTGGCAGCGGTGTGTCGAACTTGGATGCGGGGTGCCGCTGATGAGCGTGGGGTGCCGCATCTGTTGTGTGCTGTGTCTGCCGCGTCTGGGGAATCCCGCCAATCAACGCCTGCTTCATCAAAACATGGGGAATGGACGTGCGGGTATACTGTAGTAATCCGACCAACTGTTCATCGGGTGTCACCCGTCAAGTAAGGTGTTCATTTTTTCGACTGTTCACTCCTCGGCAATCATGAGAAATTTACTTTGTATGGTAGTCCCGGACCAGAAATTGTCGCGTTTTTGGCCCATTTTGAGTCAGAAATTCTTGAAGTCACCGTCACCTGGACCAGAAGTGTTCATTTCATAGGTGGCCATCGCCCGTCACCTGAACACCTGGTCGGACTACTACAGTATGAGCCGCGCGTTGTTGATTGGACGCATTAATCAATTGCAATGAGGGATGGAACGTGCCGTGACAGCTAGTCGACCCGGAGTTGTGGTATGATAGATGGCGTCTGCTCAGCCATAATGATTCTCAGGGGGCGCTTTCGTTCGAGGACAGATTTCCTCAGGATAAAAGATCTAGCAAGTAGGCCAGGTATATTCAAATTCGCGTGGAGTGGAAGCTTCCGGATGACAATTACCATAAAATTGTCCGCTTCATTGTAGTGTGTACATAGTATACATAGCCAGGAGCGATTTCTTCAATACATAAACTGTAGCAAAGCAGAAGCAGTGGGGTCTGGGAGAAATCTCCGGAGCTAATTTAGATACATCATCTGCTTCCCATCTTCTAAAGGGATTTATAGTCCTCGAAAGTCTCACTGTACGCTCTGTCTTGTTGTCTTGTCCCCCTCCACTATGTCTACTATGAAGCCTCAGACGGTAGTATCCTGCAGGAAACTAGGAGCCACATACTGATGAATGTTTGTCCCAGAAGTTGGACTGGGTCACAACCTCACTCTTGACCGCCAAAGCATTGGCCGCCGGAGTCGATTGTCTTCCCTTTCCCTACGTGGTTGGTCTGTTTAAAATGGTTGTGATTTTTCTGGAGACCATTGAGGTCCTCATGCGGATTATTCGCCGTCGGCATTTCACTAATTAAGCCATTCAGAATTTAAGGAGGAACAGAGATCAGCTCAAGGAACTTTGTGAAACCACCTTGCAAATCTTGACAATAGTTCGAGACCAGCTTTCATCCCATGGAGATACATCAGCTTCAAAGTTTCAAGGATTATGCAGCGAGCTGGAATTGTGAGTCATGTACTCCCCTCATTCCATGGGCTAATTTATTTGAACAGCTCCTTGCAAGATATTATGGAAGTAGTGACTCCATTACAAACAGAACTCAAGGGATTCCGTGAATGCTTTCAGGGACTTCTCAGGTCAAGCAGTATCACAGATCAAATCCACAAATATCAGGACAGAGTCCGGGAATTACGGCTGAATTTCATGGTATTTAGCGGTCGACAAGGAAGTGGATGTTTTCTCACAGGTATCGCAGCTTGCGGCAACGATGGATACCAATTTTCAGGTCCACAAGGTTTTGACTGTGGCATCACCAGGTATTCTGTTTGTCTATAAAATTCTGGCTGATCTCATGTTTGCCAGCTCTCCCTGTAACTCAAAGAATCCAACATCCTAACCGATGCCCTCCTCCTTCTAGAATTTTTCATGGCAGACAGGCGATCTTGGATAAAATGCATAATTATTTTGCTTGCGAGATGAATAAACAGCATATTTTCCTGTTACATGGACTAGGTGGGGCTGGAAAGACACAGATAGCTTTGAAATCTATTGAGCAGTCATTTCGGCAAGTGCTTGTGTTTTCTGTCATACCGAGAACTTTGATCATGATCCCAAACCAGTTTCTCAGATGTGTTTTTCATCGACACCAGCACTACAGACACAATTGAGTCTGGTCTCAAGAATATAGCTGTGTCCAAAAATATTGGCCACACCTCACAAGAAGCATTGAAGTGGCTTGGCATCATGCATCAACAATGGCTGCTGTTTTTTGACAATGCAGATAATCCAAACATCAACCTGAACCAATATTTCCCTCGCTGTAATCATGGGAATATTCTCATTACATCTCGCAACCCTGGACTCCGTGTTTATGCAGGATCTCATTGTTTAGTGTCAGATATGGAAGAATCTGATGCTGTGGAACTCCTTTTCAGGAGTGCTGCGGAGAATCCTACACCAGAAAATAAAGAAATTGCTGTGAAGATTGTCAAGGTTGGTTAATGATTCAACGATTGCAAACATGATTTTTTATAGATATCTTTGCCAGGAGCTATCCTACCTCCCACTTGCCATCATCCAAGCAGGGGCATTCATTGCAAAATCAGGAGCACTCAACAACTATTTGGCCTTGTATGCAACAAATCGAACCAGACTGCTCAGTGAAAAGCCAGCACAGCTGCACGATGATTACACATGGACAGTGTATACAACATGGCAAATTAGCTTCGACCAGCTCAGCCATCCTGCAGCAATACTTCTACAGCTGTGCTCCTTCCTGCATCACCGAGGAATCTCAGAGCAGATATTTAGCAATGCCTCTAGCTATAAGCTTCGAGCTTTGGGGCCATCCAGAGAGGACTTGAAAATATGCCTTGACTTTCTCGCATATTTTTTGGGACCAACCGGTACTTGGGACTCGATGAGGTTCACTGATGTCAGCAATGAACTTCAGGCTTATTCTCTCATCAACTTTGACTCAGAAACAGATTTTTTTTCAATTCATCCTCTTGTGCATCAATGGAGTCAAAGTATCTTAATAGACCGCAGGTCATTGCATGCTTCTGCTGTTGCTTTAATAGGAATGTCTGTTGCTCAACTTCCACGGGAGCATAAGGAGCTGGCCAGCATCCGGTTGCTGCCTCACATTGATTCACTGCTCCAAGGACAAACCACTATAAAACCTGATTTCCGCATGGAGTATGGAGAGATATATTCCTACTCTGGACAGCCAAAGCTGGCCAAAGATTTCCAGGTTGTTGTGTTACAACAATTCAAGGATCATCTTGGAGAAGATCACCCAGAGACACTAGGGGTTATAGAAAATCTAGCACTGACATATTTCAAGCTCGGAAACTTCAAGAAGGCACAAGAGTTCCAAGTTCTGGTACTTGAGAAGCATAAGAACTGTCTTGGCCCAAATCATCTAGACACCCTGTATTCTATGGGTAATCTGGCCTGGACATACAAACACCTTGGCCAAGTTCATGCTGCAAAGGAACTAGAGATGGTGGTGTTGGAAAAACACCAGCAATTCCTGGGTGAAAACCATCCAGCCACATTGCTTGCAATGGGCAACTTGGCATACACTTACCATATGTTAGGTTGTCTCACAGAGGCCACTGAGCTTCAACTTTTGGCATGGAACAAACAAAGAACTCTCCTGGGTAATTACCACCCGCATACCCTAATGGCTGCGTATCAACTTACAATGAACTATCAAATGTTGGGGGAAATGAAAAAGGCTACTGAAATTCAAGTTGTACAGCTGGAAACCCGAAAGTCTATTCTCGGAGATGATCATCCAGATACTCTTTTAGAAATGAACAATCTAGCCTGGTCATATTATAACCTTGGCCAGCTGAAAGAAGCAGAAGAGATTCAGCTTCAAGCACTCAAGAAATCCAAACACATTTTAGGGGACAACCATAAGGCCACTCTGAATCTTACCGGAAATCTGGCATCCAACTATCGACAACAAGGTCGAATAAAGGAGGCGTATAGCCTTGATGTGCTTGTCTTGAACCAAAGAAACAATCTTCTTGGTGAAGAACATCCAGACACTCTGCGTGCTATGAATGAGCTGGCACTGGCATATTATGCTCTAGGCCGTTTGACAGAGGCACAACAGCTTCAAGCTTTGGTAATGCAGAAACGAAGCAACGGCCTAGGAGCAGATCATCCAGGTACCTTAAATACCATGGGAGAGCTGGCATTATCCTACCACGGCTTGGGCCGATTGAAGGAGGCTGAGGAACTTGAGGTCATGGTTCTTGAAAAGCGAAGGAAGGTCTTGGGCAACGAACATCCGCTCACTTTGCTGGCTATAGGTAATCTGGCAATGTCATACAACAAATTGGGAAAATTGCAGGATGCGCGTGTACTCGAAGTTGAACTACTGGAGAAACAAAAAAATCTACTTGGGGATAATCACCCAACAACATTACTGTGTACGCAGAATCTAGCATGGACGTACCGTCATCTGGGTCAATTGACAGAAGCAGGAGAATTGAATTCTGTCCTGGAAAAGCGAAGGGACTTGTTAGGTGATGGCAATCTCGACACCTTAGTTCACGTCGGAGTGACATACCGTTGAAATTATTTCATCGTAGCCAATACCGGTTCCATTTTTTCTGTTTCATGTAATAGTTCTCCAAAATTCCTGTTTGTGTTCCTCGTAAATGGTCCATTCAGCTCGTTTGAATTTGATCTCGGAATTCACTTGAAGCGATTTTAGTCTTCTAGGGTTGAACACCGTAATAAAATATAACTTGTGTGTTAGGCTGAGATGTTGTTGTAGCCAATACACATATTTCACTTCTAATTGAAATTACCGCCTTCACGGCGAGTGCGGGATTATCAGATAGGTCAAAAAATACCATGGGCTACATCTGAGTCATTTCTGATTTAATTGATCACGGGAGAAACACCAAAACCAGAAACGACTCGAAATGTTTCTGCAGTCGTTCTTTCCATTTTTCTCTCGTTTTTCCAAATCTGGTTGCTCACAGCAAGTCATTTCTGTTTACTCTCTCCTTGCTTTTTCTTTCGTTTTCCGCCAATTATGCACCCAGAAGTATGGTTTTGGGGGACTTGAGACCCCTTTAGATGTGTGAATTGAAAAGGTGAGAAAACGGGAAACAAAAAGGAGCCAAAAATGGCAATTGGGTGACTTCCCGCAAGAGTTAAATATTCCGGCGCATTTTCTGAGTTTCTTTGAGGGTGCCAGTGATATCTATGATCAACGAGCCGAAAATTCATGCCACCTGTGTTTTCCGCAAGCCAAATAATATTTTTATACCCGATATTTCCTTCAAAACAGGAGTATGCCCGAGCGTGCTCTGTATTGGCTCTGTGTGTTCACAAATTTTGGGAGCAGAAATGTGTTGTTTTGCCGGTTTGAACATCGAGTTCGTGGCTCAAAGATGTTTTTTTTTGGTGCGGCATGAGTTGTGCAATGTTCCAGGAGAGCCGGAAGACATACAATCCATGAGTAGTATGCATGCCGCTGAGACGGAGAGTTTTTGACCGGGGTGACAATCAATTAGTCTCTTCTAAACAGACGCTACAACAATTCTCACTCGTACCTAGTGTGTTTCAACAATCAATCATTTGCATCTAAAACAGGTTGTTGCGGATGTTCAGAATCTAGATGGGGGGTACCCAACCCTCGTCTAGATTCGCAATATTTCGAGTGATGGGAGAATAAAGGTTGACCGTTTTGGGGTGATGCTACTGAAGGGGTCCCGGTGACAGGTCCTTCGGCATCACGGCGGATAGTGCAATAGTCCCCCAATGTCAGACTCTAATAAAAACTAAACTTACAGCTATTTGCGAAACTAATGACACTCATCAGATTTTGATGAAGAAGAACAAAATTGATCCGTCGGATTGCCGGGCTCATTTTTCGCCCATTTCTCAACCGTTTTGCTTGATTGTAGGTGCATTGGAAAGCGGTGAAGCGGCGCTTTTAGACCATACCATACTTGCTTTTTGAGCCAAGAAACATCAGAGTCTCAAATTTCAGGCTGTGTGATATGACCTTGACACGCCCACGGCCAGTTCTCCGCCAATTGTGGGCTGATTCGCTTCAACCTGGATCATTCTGAAAGCTGGAGAGGCAGCAAACAAATGTGAAACATTCAGACATGTAGCACACACGATATGCAGTGTACAGAATGAATTACTTGGTGCTACAGACAGGTCATTCAGCAGTAGTCATTTCGACATTTAACCAAAATATCACATCTCACAGTCCTGTGCCTTGATTCTCCCCTCCTAATGAGTCCAGAACCGCTGGAATTGGCCCAAAATCCACTGAGAAACATGCAATTCAACGTTGCATTGAAAGTCTGTAGCTGCAAATTTTGAGGAACACAAGACTTGAGCTGTACCTGATATGCATGACATAGGTAGAAAGCCCGGCTTCCCTGCTCTCCAATGCACTCAAAATCATATTACAGCAGATGGCAGTACCGAAGGCGCAGATCAGAAATCTTCTGTTTTGGGATGTTTTCAAAGAATTCCTGGTATCTCAGTGAGTTCTGCACCAATTCACATGAAACCTATGTAGAAATACTCAGCTAATCTGCCTGAAATTAGTGATAGAAATAAAGTTGTAAAATTATTATATATTCAGTGACATTGGTTTAAAGGGCCATTTTGTGGATAAATACAGTTTACAGGCATCTAGACACATCCAAATGATGTAGATTTTTGTCAGGAAAGGCTTTAATACATTCCAAAAGATGTGATAGAGTCAGATTTTCAAAGAGTTCAGCAGTGAATTCAAATATCACAATATTTTCTGATTGCAGTGTATTGCCATTGTCTCGATGTCATTACAAGCACAAGAAACTAGGATATTGAACATTGTGGTAGGCTCGTTACCAGCCGCTATAGTAGAGGGACTATTGACGAGCGAGCAAAGTAATAGTTACTATAACAGCTGGTGGCACTTAGCCGTAACCGAATAGATGCGAAATTCAAACTCCGACCATACCATACTAGGAAATGCCGCCGGTACCCAATATGGAATTTGATGTCGGCTATTTATTTTTGAGAGTGCGACATGCAGCGATACCTCCTCACACCGGGGGCAAAGAGCGACGCATTTGATTCGAAATGCGGCGGACGCATTTGACTCACATTTGGTGTGACGAGTTACAATAGGTCTTTGTAAACCTGGAGGTTTCCGGTAACCAAGTACAAGATATTTTATAGGGATATCCAATTAATGTGCGACGTTAGTTTGAAATTGCTATCCTACATTTTGTGGGTTTATTCTGCATACCTAACCGCAAGCATCGACTCAGCCGCAGATGCCGTCGCGTGCATGCCAAGTGACGGCTTGATGGAGCCGTGGAACCCCGATTGAGCAATCCCGCCCTTGTGACAAGATAGCGTGAGGTTCCCCGACGTGCTCGCATTCGTCCCGCCCGCTCCCGGCGTTGCGCATCTGTCATCCACGCGCCCACCAAGCGCCCATCCCACGCGCCGTTTGACACCCCTTGTTGACGCGCCGTCGCGCAGTATACGGAACACATTTGTCCCTCCCGCACACCGCCTTTGACGGTCTGGTTCCATGCTCGCACGTCGCCTTCGTCGGCGTACCGCCCCATCCTCACGTCGTCTTGATGCGAACGGGGGCGCGCCACTGTCTCAAAGCGGCCTGCATATCAGCCCACCCCCGCATTGTCTTTGTTGGGACGTCGCCTCAACCGCACGTCGTCTTTGTCGGCACGCAACTCCCACCGTACGTCGCCTTCGTCGGCGTACCGCCCTATCCGCACGTTGCCTTGATGCAAACGGGGGCGCACCACTGTCTCAAAGCGGCCTGCATATCAGCCCGCCCCTGCGTTGTCTTTGTTGGGACGTCGCCTCAACCGCACGTCGTCTTTGTCGGCATGCAACTCCCACCGTACATCGCCTTCGTCGGTGTACCGCCCCATCCGTACGTCGCCTTGATGCGAACGGGGGCGCGCCCTTGTCTCAAGGCAGCCTGCATATCAGCCCACCCCCACGTCGTCTTTGTTGGAACGTCACCGCAACCGCACGTCGCCTTTGTCGGCCCGTAACCCCACCGCACCCCATCTTTGTCGGCACGCAACTCCACCGTACGTCGCCTTCGTTGGCATACCGCCGCATCCGCTCGTCGCCTTCACGGTGACCCCGCCCCGCCACCGCCTTCAGAGCGGCCCGCCTCGTATCTATTTTGGTTGTGCACCTGGACGTGGCACTGCGCCTTTGTCGGTGTGTCAATGCTAACGTTGTCAAGCTCTCATTATGTCCGTACGTCGCCTTTGTCGATGTACAACTACCTCCGCCAACCGTCTTTGTCGGCGTACAACTACGTCGGCACGTCGCTTTTGTCGACGTCCAACCCGGCCCGCACGTCGCCTCGGGCAGCATACCACCATAGCTTTGTCCTTTGGGTGATCCGCCTTCTCCCCTCCTTTGTTTGCCCAAAGAGGCTGTTGGCGGCCCGCCCGCATTCTCCTTTGTCAGGGCCGCCCCCACGTGAAGCCCGCCGTCAGGTAATCCATTACTTACCTTCAGCTTCCTTGGGCATGGAGCTGCACCATCTGCGTTCGCCTATTTACAATAGTAATGACAGCTATTTAATCAATGGGGTCGATCATAACTCTGAGATTTTATGAGCATACGAGCAAAAAAGCAAAGAAATCGGAAAGGACTTACCTATCAATCTTCTGCCCCAGAGCATCCAGAACTCGATGATTGCACAAACACCTTCGATCCCCCCAGCCGCCACAAAGAGGAAAAATCCCCGATACTTGACGCCGCACCCGGGGCAAGGATAAGACACGATCACGGCGCCGCGCTTGCGTAGTGTTAAATGTACCAAACTCTGAAAGTTCCGTTAGTTGGAGAATCCTTAAGCAAGAATAATATACCGAGGAGCTTCACGCTGTCGGAGGTGTATTTGTAACACCAGAGAAACTCGACGCCCACATAGTTATCGCGGTACTCGAACTGGCGGCGGGGAGGCGGCTGTCGATGTGCGCGAGGCGCTGGTCGATGGGGTCCGGGATTCGCGTTCTGGAAGTGGAGTGAGCAATCGGCCGGCCCACCGCGACAGCTCGTCTTCCCCTCCTTTCCGCGGAACCCATCGAGCGGGCGGCGAGCGGATGGGAGACGGTGATCAAGGAGGAGTGCGGGGGACGCCCTCGCCCGGTTGCCCCGCCTTCAAAAACTGAGAACGCGCGAAGAAGCGGATCGGAGCGTTACCGACGAAGCCGCCGCCTGTGACGACGTCCGCGACTTTGGGCGGACTGCGAGCGGGTGGGAGGCGGTGTAGAAGAGTGCGGTGGAGGTGTGGGACGCCCTCGCCCGGTCACCTCGCCTCCAAGAACTGAAAACGCGCGAAGACACGGGTTGGCGCGTTGCCGCCGAAGCCGCCGCCTGCGACGACGTCCACGACTTCGGGCGGACTGCGAGCGGGTAGGTACCGGTGGATAGGAGTACGGGGGACGTGTGGGACGTCCTCGCCCGATCACCCCGCCTCCAAAAACTGATCATGAGAACGCGCGAAGACGCGGGTCGGCGCGTTGCCGACGAAGCCGCCGCCTGCGACGACGTCCGCAACTTTGGACGGACTGCGAGCGGGTGGGAGACGGTCGAGAAGAGTGCGGTGGAGGTGTGGGACGCACTCGCCCGGTCGCCCCGCCTCCAAAAAACTGAGAACGCGCGAAGACGCGGATCGACGCGTTGCCGACGAAGCCGCCGTCTGCGACGACGTCCACGACTTTGGGCGGACTGCGAGCGGGTGGGAGACGGTGTAGAAGAGTGCGGTGGAGGTGTAGGACGCCCTCGCCCGGTCGCTCCGCCTCCAAGAACTGAAAACGCGCGAAGACACAGGTTAGCGCGTTGCCGCCGAAGCCGCCGCCTGCAACGACGTCCACGACTTCGGGCGGACTGCAAGCGGGTAGGTACCGGTGGATGGGAGTACGGGGGACGTGTGGGACGTCCTCGCCCGGTCGCCCCGCCTCCAAAAACTGATCATGAGAACGCGCGAAGACGCGGGTCGGCGCGTTGCCGACGAAGCCGCCGCCTCCGACGACGTCCGCGACTTTGGACGGACTGCGAGCGGGTGGGAGACGGTCGAGAAGAGTGCGGTGGAGGTGTGGGACGCCCTCGCCCGGTCGCTCCGCCTCCAAAAACAGAGAACGCGCGAAAACCGAATCCAGTCTTTTGGGGGAGACCGACCAAGTCGCCAACTATAATTCGAAAACGTTGTAATTCAAGGACTATATTCAGGTCTCAGCACAGTCAAGACACCCTGTTCTAATTAATGGACAGACCTATGCGCCGGGTTTTCCACTAGGATATCTCCCCCAACACCGAGCTCAACCACAGCAGATTGGACCTGCGCAGAGCAGAACGGAGCTGAGAGGATTCCGTAACCAAAAGAACTGTAGATGTACGTTAGAAAAAAATCGGCCAGTCAATCCAATTGACTGACGCAGTCGTGCCAGGGTATGGTGGGACGTTCTTGAATCTTGTGGATGCTCGAGGGTCTTCGGTGGCCGAAGGTCCATGTCGTGGTCCAGAGCAACTTGCATAAACCAACCCGACACCCACGCTCTCATGATCAAGTCATGAGCAAGGAAGGACAAGGATCGACGCCGCGTCAGAGGGCTTCGCAGACGCCGGGGGGAGTTGAGGTGGAGCTACATGGGGGTCGGGGCGGGCTCTCCGTCGAGAATGGGGCGCTGGGGGAGCGACAGGAGCACGCCGTATTCAAAAAGGGTCGAGGCGTCGAGAGCGCCCAAAGAAATCGACTGCGACACACGCGCGCGAAGCTTGCGCGAATGTTTAACACAAACGCACGGAGCTTGCACGCATGTCAACTCGACGGATGCAACGCGGCGAGACCGCTGGTCGAAATCGGGAGAATTGGCGCAACGCGATCCTCCGAATCTTGCTCCCCATTAAAATCTGCAAAAAAGATTTTCATCGTTAGTACCAAAGCACCGAGTGTTCTCAACATCGGCGTACCTTGTAAGCTAGCCCAGCGCAAAAAGCTCCACGCGGGCTTGGGACCGCGGGTAGGGCACGGAGGGCTTCGCAGACGCGGGGGAGGGGGGGGTTGAAGTGGAGCTGCATGGAGGTCGGGTCCGGCTCTCCGTCGAGAATTGGGCCATAGCACGCCGTATTCAAAAGGAGTCGAGCCGCCGAGAGCGCCCCAAAAAATCGACCGCGACACACGCGCACAGAGCTTGCGCAAATGTTTAACACAAACGCACGGAGCTTGCACGCATGTCAACTCGACGGATGCAACGCGTCGAGACCGCTGGTCGAAATCGGGAGAATTGGCGCGGCGCGATCCTCCGAATCTTGCTCCCCATTAAAATCTGCAAAAAAAAAAATCATCGTTAGTACCAGAGCACCTACAGGGTTCTGGACGTCGGCGTACCTTTTATTCTACACCCAGCGCGTATAGCCGCTACTTTGTTCTCATCCCTGCTGGCGAGTTAGCTCAGCGCATTCTTATGGGAGAATCCACAGAGACGCGCACCGTCGTCGTTTATGGATATCAAGTCCGTGGTACAAATTCGACAATACACCCACCCAAATACTGCCCGAAACTTGTCAGCGTTGCGCCTTCCAATGCAAGAAAAAAGCAGTAAAGTTCTTACGAGGATTTCGGCAGATATCTCGAGAGCTCTGAGCAGCTGCAGATTGCAATCTTTGCTGACATGGCCAGTCAGTACCTTGTACGCATGGATTTGGAGTGGATAACTCACCGATATGTGAATCGCGCGAAGGTTTTAGAGTCGTATTTAATGTCGATCTTGCGGGCAAGCGAGCGGGCTGTCGTCGTCGGCATTCATGGATTATAGATGTAAGAAAACAGCAGAGGGTCTGCCAGCACGGAGCCGGCAAACTCTGCAGCACGGAGCCGCAGATGCAAGTCAAGACGATGAGAGCAGGAAGAAGCGCCAGTGACGCGTGACATTTTCGTCACATCGCCCAATTCGGTACTGGCGTTTATTTACTGCCTCTGCGGCTTCGCGCTGCAGACTCAGCTCGGCTTCGCGCTGGGTTTTCCATCTACTTCGACTCGCTCGCCGCCCACTCGCTTCATTCAACCCAAAGCGGTATACAAGCGGACATTGGGCCAGATCGGACGAGACATGTAGCTACCGTCGACAATGAGAGAGGCGGAGAGCAGATCCAGGGCACTGCTTTGACTGCTCGAGCTCCGGCGTAATCCAACTATTTCTTTGCGCAAAGGTATATATAAACAAATTAAAGCAATATCTAGGAGACAGAACTAGTCTAATTCATCTTCAGAAGATGTAAAGCAGGCATACTCGGGAGCCGCATACACGAAGTTCTTCTTTGAGGGCCCGGCGGAGCTTGGGCCAGCCACCGCAGAACTACTAGCCATCTCCAGTCCATTAGACTGGGAACCGACCCGTTGGTCGCTATGCATTGCCGCCGCTACTCGGCGTAATGGCTGCTGATTTGCCAGTAACGGGATTCCTTCGTTGTCCAATCGGCGCATAGTCTCTATGTGGGAAGAAAGCGGGATATGAAGATCAGCTTCGGCATCCGGACCCTGCTTAAAAGGCCCAAAAGCTAGCGGTAGATATACCCAAAATGTCTTGTGGGTGACGACCGGCTTTCCCATTTCGTTGTAGTAAATGTTTGCCCAGTGATCGAACTCCGGCGGTGTGAGCTGGAAGACCTCATGGTCAGGGGGTGCAAACTGAGCTTCGAGCGAATCGAGCATTTTAGGACTGACAGGAATCTGTGAAGAAATGAAAGTTGAAGTACAATCAACAAATGGACTATTTGTTAAGGGAATATCTACTCAATTTGAAATCGACGATGCCATAGAAATCAGGCTTTGCACGGAGGAGTGCCGGGATTCCATGAGGAAGTACTTTGTGCTTATCCTTCCGTGGCTTCATCTCGTTACGATGCCTGACCCAAAGATCCAGCTGAATCTGGACAAAAGGAATCGCGATCCATCGAAATACTAGGCTGGATGACAGATGTAAGACTAACACGACTCTAAAGCAGAGGACTACTCACTTTTCAAGCGGGACCCCGACATCATACCATCCGTTGTCGACACCAAGCTGAAACAAGTCCTCAAGGCCAGGAGCTAGATCCCCCCTCATGACCGACCAATTGGCCTCGCTCTTGACATTGTTCTTCTCTGTCTTCTACATATGTTGCAAAGTTCCAGCCAAATTCGGGTCAAGGGTTTGCCGCATGATTGTCTGAGCATTTGCGACACCGTTGTTTTCGTTTCCGGGATCGCTTTGGGTGAAAACAGGTATCGCCATGTCAATGATTAGTCTCGAATGAAACATAAAACCAGAAACTAACCTCCAATAACACGGCACGCATCCAGATAATACTTGGTTATGAGTCTCGGATTTTTGTTCGTCTACCAGACCCGCAACCAGTTGTTAAAGTCGATAAAAGGGTCAATTCCGTTATGAAGCCAGAGTCCAAAACGTGAACCCCACTTGTCGTGTTGATCTTGGGCCCAACCATCAGTGGGCAGCGTAGAATTTCTTGCGTTTGAATTTTTTCCTTTACGCTGATGAACCGCTTCTGGTTCTATTTCCTTCAAGAGTGCCTTGACGACATTTCTAACGGTATACATTCCTCAGAGCAAGCTTCGGCATTCATGGAAGATACATACTCGGATGCTCGGACCTTGAATTCTTGACGCAAATTCTTTCTAACCGCAAGTATTCCACGACGAGGAAATTTCCCTTTTATCTCCAATACCAAATTTCTGATGGTGTCCGGTGTATGCTTCTGCTGTCTGGTCCTTTTTAATCCCCACTGGTTTCGGAGCTTTCTGAACGAGACAACACTACATTGAAACAAAAATGGGTTTATCATTGCCAGAGAAGTATTCGTAACTCACGAGCATCCATAAAGCTCAGTGTCGTAGCGTGTTGCCAGAGAAAAGTGTGCTCGACTCGATAGAAAGATGAAAGGGCTGAAAGACCAAAGTTATATTACAAAGAAATCATTGAAAACAAAGGAAGGCACGAATTCTAAGGAGAAACAAAGGGGACGATAATTCTACAAGCCTCTCAATTTTTTTCCTCGCGTCCAGACGTTGATCTTTCGCAGTGCAGTAGTCTTACAATGACGGGAAAGACCTCTATGGAGACTGGTGCCGATCTAGATAGCTTGTAAGTCTGGTGTATGAACGGAGGGGAAAAGACATACGGTGGCGTCGCGTGCCCAAGAGAGCGCCTTAGCAGACGGAGTCAACTGATGATGCCCAAGGGTAAGCGGTAAAAACGACAGTAAGATCGGTTTGAGCACACATTGAACTGGACATCGGACATCCCGGCTACCAACTTTGCTATGAATGCTCGTGGTTGGGAGAAGCACAGGAATTTGTTAGGGGGGAGTCGCTGGGTCCAGAGGGGCGCGTTAATTTCCGTAGGGAACCCCTGATGGCGGTCGAGACTGAGAAGTTCGGTATCTCCGGCGCGAGCGTCGTGCACGACCATCGACAGTCGGTAGACGGTGCCGTAGAAGCTCTGGACGATGGTGATCAGGCCGATGTTCTAGCGCACAGAATAGGAAAGAAACAGACCTCGATGATGCAGACGAAAAGCTCGCACATCACCTCGTTGTCGGGAAGAGGGTCGTAGAGCGACGAGCCAGGATTTAGCATGACGTCCGCGGTCGCAAGCCAGCGATCCAGCGGGGTGCACTTGGTGAGACGGAGGGGGCGCATGGGACGCACTCGGGTAGGTCGAGAGTATGTGCTGGAAGTAGGTTTACTGAGGATAGCCATGGAGATGAGTTCAAATTTGCCGATCTAAGGTCAGTCTTTTATAAGAAAGAAACGGTACCAAGGCTATTAAAACATGCAGGGCTCTAATAACGGACAAAGTAATAATTCGCAAAGGCGTACATATTTTGCACGAGGCATTTCACAAAGGCGGCTACTTGCAGGGCACATTTGGCGAAGGGAGCAACTTGCCGTGCATGGCTATGGGGAGAAGTTCTACCGGGGCAGAACCAGTAAACCGCAGCGCGACGCCAGAGGATAGAAGTTTGAGACAGCGTTGAGGTCCTGGGGAGAGCATTGGCGATGATGCCAATGGACTCCTACACGAGGCATCATCGCAGCTAATCGGCCCGAATGCCCAGAACATATTGCGAAAATATGTTAATAGCCCCGGCTGATGCTGATCCGACCATGGTTTCCGGATGTTGATCCAACCGCTCATGGCTATCTTGACCTAACCGTGCTTTAGGACATCCTGATGCTGACTCTGCTTATTCTGCTTGTTGAGCCAACGACGTCGTTGTGTTGATCCTGCTCTTCGGACTTGTTGATCCAACCCATGTTTCGTTGTTGAAGGAACTCCCTATTTCTCTGTTGATCCGACATCAGTTTATCGGCTGGTTGCCTGTTGATCCAACCCGAGTTGAACTTGTTGATCCAACTCCAGTTATTTCTCGAGGCAAACTGGTGTAATTCCTATGCTCTGGGTGGTATCTACGAAGTTCAGGGTTTTCCACTGATTGGTTTGTAATGGAGTACAGTAAGAGCCTCAAGTCAAGCTTCAAGGCCCTTTGCACTGCACGAGCGTGGCCCAGGAGAACTTTGAATAACCCCTCGCCGAGTTGGGGCGGCATGCTTTAAGTATGTGAGCCTGTTTGACCCTCGTTGATGGTTGCTGCGAGTATTCTGTGTTGTCTCAAGGTTATTCGTCAGTCGAAACTGCTAATTTAGTTCAACTGGCATTGAATGCAAAATGCAATTAATACACCCTGACCTTGCAACACCTCTCCTCCGAGTCGCCTCTCAGAATAAATTCGATGAACAAGGCTATCGTTCAACCTCCCTCTGGAATCTATTTGCTGTTTAAGAGGAGTCCGAGTCGCGCCGAGATCACTGTGACTGTAATACAAATCGACCTGGAGATGCGATAACAGAAAATTATTGACAATTACTGGTGGTAAGAGATCCTGAGTTGGATCAACAAGGCTGATGGACAAATCTTGGGTTGGGTCAACAACACAATGGGCGGTTGAATCAGCACAGAATTCATGTGAAATTTTGAATTGAGTCATCAAGCAAAATCACGGGTAATTCAGCATGCTACAGAGCTGGTCCACCAAAATAAAAAAGCTAACTCAGCAGAGAAAATCTGTGGTTAACTCAACAAACCTGCCGAGTTGAATCAACAAGCCGAAATACGGGTCAGATCAGCATCAATGGGGCTAAAAACATACTTTGCAACATATTGCGTCCCTTCATCGGATTTATTTTCATGAACTTTCAACGAGCTTTCAAAGTGATCAAGAATTCATGGGATAGATGTGGACAGAAGATCTAATTGGGAAACTTGCGCGCAGTAACGCTACAATAAATTACGGAAACCGACCGAAGGTTGCAGGCAGCATAGATATACGTCCACGACCTAGATGTCCTTGTGCCCTGCTGCCATGCATTGATATGAGATTGCAAATGCACGGCCGTGACTTACCGGTGTAGCCAGGGGGCGCCTCGTCGACCCGGGCTCCTCCAAAGTGCTCTGAACCATCATCGGCTCTGAAGGAGTCGAGCAGCATCTGTATAATGGGCTGGTTCGCCCAGATGGCCGTTGCGATAGCTACCGGGTCTGCCAGAGGCTGCGCCAGACGATAAGCCAACCCCCAGAACGCGGCCTGGGTCTCCAAGACAATCCGTACGACGAGGGAGCAATCGTCGCCACCGCCGGTGAAATGAGCCAAGGTGCCCATGGGGCGTATATCGGCGAAGTAAAGGTTCACGCTTCGGGAAGGCTAGGTGGAGTCAATAACCATGGGCGATATTGAGCTGAAAAAGCTTCGTACACTGTCCATCGTGAAGCCGACCCCACTGCAATCGGCGAGGGAGAGTAAAGGAAGTTCATGACCAAGAAAGCCGACCATGAGAACAACTAGCGAATTGTCTTTTGATCAAGTCAAGATTCGCTGAGCAAGAGGCGGGGTTTCGTACCGAAATTGTCCGTGATCTGGGCGACCAAGACCTTAGCAGGGATCCCGATCCCGGGAATTTCGTACAGTTGAAGCTGGATATCGACTGATACATCAGCACGGTATGAGGAGAAGAGAAGCCTGTAAACATTTAGAACCGGAGTGGGATAGAGATTGGAACATACGCAGAGGGAGGCATGGGCGTGGAGGTTCAAGCGTGGAAGAGTGTGTTGGAGTGGCGCAGAGACTACTCGAGAATTGAACAAAAGATTAGCGTGGTGATTGGAAAACAAAGGAAAAGTCGACATTTACGTGCCGGGCGTGGATGAAGTGAGGGACTGCATCCTTCAATAGGTGGGAGGAATTCGAAGTTGAGAGGACCCAGCACCAACCCAGCACGAAGCCAAGCTGAATCTGCAGCGCGAAGCCACAGGAGAAGGAGAAAATGCCCAATCGGGCGATGTGACGAATAGGTCACATCACGCATCACTGGCGCTTATTCTTCCTGCTCTCATCGTCTTGACTTGCATCTGCGGCTCCGTGCTGCAGAGTTTGCCGGCTCCGTGCTGGCAGACCCTCTGCTGTTTTCTTACATCTATAATCCATGAATGCCGACGACGACAGCCCGCTCGCTTGCCCGCAAGATCGACATTAAATACGACTCTAAAACCTTCGCGCGATTCACATATCGGTGAGTTATCCACTCCAAATCCATGCGTACAAGGTACTGACTGGCCATGTCAGCAAAGATTGCAATCTTCAGCTGCTCAGAGCTCGAGATATCTGCCGAAATCCTCGTAAGAACTTTACTGCTTTTTTCTTGCATTGGAAGGCGCAACGCTGACAAGTTTCGGGCAGTATTTGGGTGGGCGTATTGTCGAATTTGTACCACGGACTTGATATCCATAAACGACGACGGTGCGCGTCTCTGTGGATTCTCCCATAAGAATACGCTGAGCTAACTCGCCAGCAGGGATGAGAACAAAGTAGTGGCTTCCATCTGGGGCTTTGCGCGCTGGTCGTAGACTAAAAGGTACGCCGACGTCGAGAACTCTCTAGGTGCTTTGGTACCAACGATTTTTTTTTTTTTTTTTGCAGATTTTAATGGGGAGCAAGATTCGGAGGATCGCGCCGCGCCAATTCTCCCGATTTCGACCAGCGGTCTCGACGCGTTGCATCCGTCGAGTTGACATGCGTGCAAGCTCCGTGCGTTTGTGTTGAACATTCGCGCAAGCTCTGTGCGCGTGTGTCGCGGTCGATCTTTTTGGGCTCGGCGGCTCGACTCCTTTTTAATACCGCCCAATTCTCGACGGAGAGCCCGCTCCGACCCTCACGCAGCTCCACCTCAACTCCCCCTGCGTCTGCGAAGCCCTCCGTGTCCCACCCCAAGCACGCGGCATCGCTTAGCGACTTGGTCGGTTTCCCTCAAAGACTGCATTCAATTCAACGACGTCACACCTCCCCCGCACTTTTCCCCGCCGCTTCCTACCCGCTCGCAGCCCGCCTGGTGAGGTCCCGAGGAAGGGAGACGAGCTTTCGCGGTGGGCCGGCGGGCGGGAACCTCCTCCAGCGGCGAACTATCAATCATCTAGCTAACTTACCAAGGCAAAACTACACCTCCAAGCGTAACAAAGTGGAGGACCTAGAAAGAATGTAATGAAAAGATTGCACGAGTCGAGAGAATCAAACTCACCATTCAGGTGATACATCGGCGAGTCGAGTATATAAAGAAAGCACAGTCAGTGGAGAAAGAGTCGAGTAGACACCGATTCACGATAATAGAGCGATAATTTAAGACAGGCTACAGCTGATACAAGATCGTTAACATTTTGAAGCACGGGAACAGCTCGACGATTTAGTGGGGACTTTCTAACAGAATAAGGCATCTAGATTAATGAATCAGCTAGGCTGTGCGTGAACAGGACGAGCGGCGGCTCACCAAGAAACGAACAAGTTAGAAGCATAGCACTTGAACAAACTTTGTTAGCGCTAATTAAATCAACGAGCAGAAGTATGGAGTGGGGTAGGACCAAAAGGGGAACGTGATTGACGGAAGGCGTGAGCATGCGAATGATTTCTAATTCTTGGTCATTCCTCTCTAGACACTAGATCTCTTCCTCCACTCTCGTCTCTCCCAAGTCTCTCCTCTGGATTCTGCGGCTTTGCGCTGGAGACCGCAACTGGCTTTGCGCTGGTTGTTTCCCGTCCACAACAACCCCGCCCCCGCCCTCAAGCTCAACGTCCGGCAATTCGGGCCACGAGGCGCTATCGATCCCTTTCAACGACGATCCTTTCTTTCAACGGACCCTTTCAATGCTTTTTCTCATGTCGCAGAAATTTCTTTATCCTGCGATAGCTTTGTCTCTGGATTTTGTGGCTTTGTGCTTTGATCAGACACAACTGGCTTTGCGCTGGTTTTAAAGAGCTTACCTCCACGGCAAATCTCCCAGTCCCGATTCACCTCTGAATTTGTTGCCAATGTCTCGTTCCCGCACTCCTCCCGTCACTGTGAGCCCCATGCGTCCCATGCATATCCACAAATTCGGCGCTCTCGACCGCTGGCTTGCGTCCGCCGAAATGAAGACCTCTCCGGAGCTGTTTATGCGCAGCCCTCTGCCCGACGGTGACGCCATGTGCGAGATCTATATCTCCCACCACCTTGTACGTTTATTGTCTTTCCGTATACTGGAAGCTGGCTCATTGTCTCAGGGTTTTAATGGACAGAACTATTTGCTCTCGCTGGCAGTCTACCATCCGCGCGTCGCCATCGATCACGCGATCCCCGACATCGAGCTTGCGCGCTATGTTGGATACGCTGACGACCCCGGTGCACCGTTATGGGTCCGTCGCCTGCCGCCGCGCAAACTTCTGCGGTTTCCGCAACCCCTCCATTTTATAGGGAAGGTGTTGGGAGGGATGACGGATATCCCTCTCGGTCCGCTCTTGTGGGTGAGTTTACGCTGCAGATATTAGGTCTTGTTTCTTCGCTTACCGCTGGCGCAGAACGGCTCTGACAAACAGCTGCGACAACTGTGCTTTGACAATTGGGTACGCAATGCCCTCGCCGTACGTCTTTTCCTTGGCCCTGATCATAATGGCTCAAACTCATTGTACCTAGATCGCCCCCAGTCCTCCGACCCCCAAGCCTATTCGTTGCCGTTGTGCCGCAGTGAAGTGGGTACGGGGAAAGAATTTGAGAGGGAAAAAGTGGGTCCGGGGCAAAAATTTGAGAGCTCAGTAGATGTGCATGTATGGCCTTTTCGTCTTCCTGTTCCGCTTTGGCTTTCATGACCAGATTTGTTATATTTCTCTCTTTTCGTCTTTCAGAATATATATTGTTTCTCTCTTTCTTTTATGTGCAGCGATTGGGGCGGGGAACGAGACGAAGTAGATAAAAACACAGCACGAAGCCAAGCTGAGTCTGCAGCGAGAATGAGGATGATCATGAATAAGCGCCAGTACCGAATTGGGCGATGTGACAAGAATGTCACACGTCACTGACACTTCTTCCTGCTCCTTGACTTGCATCTGTGGCTTCGTGCTGCAGAGTTTGCCGGCTTCGTGCTGGCAGAAAGCGCCAGTGCGATGTGACGAAAGTGTCACGCGTCACAGGCGCTTCTTCCTGCTCTTATCGTCTTGACTTGCATCTGCGGCTTCGTGCTGCAGAGTTTGCCGGCTTCGTGCTGGCAGACCCTCTGCTGTTTTCTTACATCCATAATCCATGAATGCCGACGACGACGGCCCGCTCGCTTGCCCGCAAGATCGACATTAAATACGACTCTAAAACCTTCGCGCGATTCACATATCGGTGAGTTATCCACTCCAAATCCATGCGTACAAGGTACTGACTGGCCATGTCAGCAAAGCTTGCAATCTTCAGCTGCTCAGAGCTCTCGAGATATGTGCCGAAATCCTCGTAAGTATTTCACTGTTTTTTCTTAAATTAGAAGGCGCAGCGCTGACAAGTTTCGGGCAGTATTTGGGTGGACGTATTGTCTCTGCACCACGGACTTGATATTAATAAACGACAACGGTACGCGTCTCTGTGGATTCTCCTATAAGAATGCGCTGAGCTAACTCGCCAGCAGGGATGAGAACAATGTAGTGATTTCCTTCTGGGGCTTTGCGCGCTGGTCGTAGAATAAAAGGTACGCCGACGTCGAGAACTCTCTAGGTGCTTTGGTACCATCGATTTTTTTTTTTTTGCAGATTTTAATGGGGAGCAAGATTCGGAGGATCGCGCCGCGCCAATTCTCCCGATTTCGACCAGCGGTCTCGACGCGTTGCATCCGTCGAGTTTAACATGCGTGCAAGCTCCGTGCGTTTGTGTTAAACATTCGCGCAAGCTTCGCGCGCGTGTGTCGCTGTCGATTTCTTTGGGCGCTCTCGATGGCTCGACTCCTTTTGAATACGGCGTGCTCCTGTCGCTCCCCCAGCGCCCAATTCTCGACGGAGAGCCCGCTCCGACCCCCATGCAGCTGCACCTCAACTCCCCCCGCGTCTGCGAAGCCCTCCGTGTCCCACCCGCGGTCCCAAGCACGCGGCGTTGCTTAGCGACTTGGTCGGTTTCCCCAAAAAGACTATGGATTCGATTTGGCGACGGTGAACGCCTCCCCCGCACTCCTCCCCGCAGCCTCCCACCCGTTCGTAGTCCGCCCGAAGTCGCGGACGTCGTCGCCAGCGGCGGCTTCGTCGGCATTGCGCCGACCAGGGTCTCCGTGCGTATTCGGTTTTCAGAGGCGGGGCGACAGGGTGAGGGCGTCCGACACCTCCCCCAGGCTTCTCCCCGCAGCCTCCCACCCGTTCGCAGTCCGCCCGAAGTCGTGGACGTCGTCGCAGGTGGCGGCTTCGTCGGCATCGCGGGTCTCCGCGCGTATTCGGTTTTCGGAGGCGGGGCGACAGGCCGAGGGCCTCCCACACCTCCCCCAGGCTTCTCCCCGCAGCCTCCCACCCGTTCGCAGCCCGCCAGAAGTCGCGGACGTCGCCGCGGGCAGCGGCTTCCTCGGCATTGCGCCGACCAGGGTCTTCCCGCGTATCCGGTTTTGGGAGACGGGGCGACAGGGCGAGGGCGTCCTACACCTCCCCCGCACACGGAGCGGGCCGTCAACCACTTGTTTACATTAAAGCCAATTGGGTTGTAGTTACAAACAGTACATTTAGCAAATCAGGATGATATAGACAGAGCGGTACGCCAGCAACAACTGTTACAGAACGCGAAAGCAAGACCAAAAACAAAACAAAACAAAAAAAACTTGAAGGCAGACAAAATGTTGTCCATCTGCCCACGTCAGACATGTCACAATGGAGACCCAGCGTCAAACCAATCGCCTCCGATGCGCCATACACGATCCAGCTTGTCCAAACGGCCCATCGACGAGGACGTGAAATATCCCTGGTGGTGAACACCGCAACTGGGACACTTCACGATGCGCCGCTGGTCACCCGCAAGTTTGATCCCCAAAGAAATTATTCACTCTGCAAAGAAGAAAAAATAAGCCCACCCCCGACGTAGCGGCGGGGCACTCAGTACGACCAAGCCCATATTGTTTTCTGGCCTCCATCGCGTGCCAACGAATACTCTTTGCGACGCTGTTCCGGCCTTTTCGTGTGCCCGTACTTGGCATTGATGTATACGACGAGCGGAATTCGTCCGCGGCAATGTTCTGCGCTTTAAACTCCGCAATCGCATTGTCCAGAACGCGGACGTTGCAATATAAGCGGCTTTCATCTTCGTTTTTGAACAGGTTCCAATGATGGTTCGCCGTGAAGGCATCGAATTGAGCTTCACGTGTTGGGAGTTGGTCACGGTGTCTGCTGAAGTTAGGGGCGAGCAAGGACCAGACGCAGGAACCACCAAGGGCTTGTCCGAAAGTTAAGGTTTTTCAGAGCGAAATTTTCAAATTTCCTTGTCCAAAGTTAAGGTTTTTGAGCCCAGATTCATGCGCGATCTTGCGCATGCTGGATCTAACGGAGAAGCCATCTGTTGCATTGCTGATGCTCGGCACGGGTACAATCCCGCGGATGTTGTGCTGAGAATCAAGTGGCGGTTATGCTTCGAATAGGCTTTCAACCTCCACCTTCCGCATCGGGAGCGAAACCGGCAAGCTGAGCAACGAGTTCTAAGCTCGAGTATTTGAAGAATTCTGCTGAGCTGCATTCCCTCGGCACTGCGCATCTCGAACATTCAAGCATACCTCTTCCATATCACACAATTTTATTTCAATCTTAGACTCAATTTCTCTTTGACCTTACAATCGTGCAAATAATAAACTCCCCGCAAATCTCTACCCGATTTAGAACAAACCTTACCTAATCTTTTCTTCCATCGTCCCCCATGGATTCCCGCGATTCTCGATTCTCGGACACTGCAACTGGATTGAAATCAAGTAAACATGCAATACATGGTATGCACCTGGCCACAGACAATATCAGCTGTCTACAGGACGGCGCCCACCTCAAAGCCCCGGGGACCTTGATGAATGTGGTCGGCGCTTTGCTGCAAATACTTGGCGAGAAAGATGGTCCCGGTGACTTTGCGGTATTTTCAACATGGCTGAGCCCATTAATCTCCCGAAAAGTCCAACAAGGCCGGGTGCATGGCACAATTGCGGATCACATCGAGGATGCGGTAGTACATTCATTTCTATTCCACCCGACCACGACTCATTTTTTTTTGATAGTACCGAGGCCAAAGGAAATGCTTCTTGCTAAATCTCGTTGGCTATTCCCCTTGTTTGGAAGCAACCCAAAACATCCGGCCGACCATTGGATCCTAGGTTGGGCCGATCTCGGAGCGAGTCCCTTGCATATTTTTGACAGTATCCCCGAGCTTGAATCGTACATGTGGGCAGAACCAGTTAGTACATTGAGCCACATATATTTATCCACCCTGAAACATACCCACAGGCTCTCGTGGAGGCTGTCGAAACCGTTTTTACAACTCTCGGGAAAGATGAAATCAATTTGGAGCCATGGAAAGTTGTACATCACTCTCCCGCCGAGCTACAGCGTCAAATAAACAACTGGTTTTGCGGTTGTTTTGTTATCCATGCCATGTGTGCGGTTGGAAACGGTGAATCTATCCATACCGTGACAAATGACCAAACGGCCAAAATCCGAAGCGAAACCTTGGATCTTATCTTCGAGAACCTTGGGTACTAAGTCAGATTCAACTCACATTGCAAGAAATTTTTGAAAATTTCTTGAATAGAATGCTGCGTCCGCAAGCGGTATCGATTATCCCATCTGAGGATACTGAAATGCCGACGTCCGAAGAAAGCGTACCAGCCCAGGTGCTCCAAGATATTGTGATCACCCCGCCCGATGAAGATGTTGAAATGCCAATGCCCGACGAGAACGAACCAGTCGAGACTTTGGAAGATGTCGTGATCACCGCGCCTGATAAGCACCGTTCTTCAATGGTAATCATGTCGGAAATTGGCAGGTGAGCAGATTGACAGCAAAACCCACGCTGCTCATACTAACCGCCGAGTCCTAGCTTCGAACAGAATAACCACGACGAAGACTCTGGGAAGGGTGAAGCTGCCCAAAGTTCTAGGTATGGGTAAGTTGTGCCGTCAAATATTAACTAATGATTCCTTCATCTAGTTCTCAACTCGACGAGAAGGTCTTGAATCCCGCTCAGAAAAATGAAGCCACAAAAAAAAATCGACGTACAAACCGAATTCGCCGTCTTTTGGTATTATCTAATATTTTTTACCCGGTTCCAACCGCAAGCTCGACAAGGACAGTTTGACGCCTCCGAAACAGAAACGCACACAACGGATAACAGACGAAGAACGTGAAGCCAGTCTCAAAGCAAATGCAAACATATCCACCGTTGAAGCCCACTGTGTTCGTTGCGCTAAATGTTTGTCCTGGATCAAACTTGACAAACTTCAAAAATTCAAACCGACGAACTGGACTCGACACGAAGAGGAATGCCCCGCCATCACCGGGACGCGCCTCATCTGCTCTCAAAACAAGCCAGTAAAGTCGGTGGTAGGTCTTATGTTGGCCCGATTTCGAACATCTCCGATAAGCAACCAGGTCATTGGGTCAATTTCAACGTTTTCACGGCACCTGGCAAACAAGCACGAGCCAGGCTCCCAAAGTAGAAGATCCTGATTCTGACTCCGAATCAGAGTCTCCAAAACACCCCGGTTATACGTCGCGACGGGTGAAAGCGGTAAGAATAAGATGTGGACAAACTTTCTCAATCTCACTTCCCCTTCAGATGCTCAGCATTGCCACGTTTTTCCGGCCTGGTCCTATCAAGAACGATCCGCCGAAACCGCCGCCAGCTGCACCAGAGCCGAGATCGTGCACTCATCTGGCTGGTGGAAAGTATACCGAATATATTGAACGCGCCGAGACTCGCTCGATGGGCGGAGTTTCACAAGCACTCCGTTCACGAATAATCAGACAGGTGTTTATGTATAAGAAATTCCCATCCCTCAAGACCACGGTGCCCTCTTTGGTGGCCAACGCGGAATCATCCGTACCAGCCAGCGGAAATGACTGTGTAGCTTCGGCCGACTGGACGGAGAACGAGCATGCCAGAGTTGATGAAGCTTTACGTGGCTTTGCCCGTTGGGAGATCGATTTTGGCAATAAAAAAAGTCAACTCGACTCGCTGCGAGGGTTTGACAACGAACAAGAGTGGAATCTGTGATGCCTGCCTCAAAGTTGCCTAAGACCAATCTCTAGTCCGTTCGATAACTCGGGTAATTGTCTATCAATACATTTGATTCAGGTCCTAAATGTTTGGACCCGCAGAAAAATTGAGAGGGCGAGCTCCCCTTAGCAGACCAGCGCCAGATCCAACTGAACCGCGAAAGGTACTCGTCCAAACGATTCCACGACTTCGAAGGTCGCAAACTGGGCTCGCTTTTCAAGAATCCGGTCGCATTCAAGGCACTCAAAACTCTCGAGAAGGGCGAAACTACGCAATGCTTCTTGGACATGTACGAAGCCACTCTCAACCATTGAGAGTGGCTTCGTACATGTCTACAAACAGTTGTGGAGTTGTGCAAAGTTGTACCGAGGTGATCAAACGCAAGGAAAACAAGACCATGTTCGGCATTCGCTACCCTTCCCATTACCTCAACTTTGCGATCCTCATGAGATCGTATGGGGGCAATTCATCCAAAGAGTTTGAAATACTGAGCGGAGAATTCCCACTGCCCTTGCCTCGGCATATTCGGTACGTTTGACAGCCCTGTGGGTATCTGTCAATTTACCTATTCTCAGAGCTCTTGTTGCCAAATCCGAAGACACCCTTCAAAATCTGTTTCTTATATTCAAGAACATGGCCTGAGTGAAACACTTGGCGGACTCGCTACGCTATTCGGGATCCGTTGCGGTTGCAGGCGACTGTACCAAAGTTCGGAAACGCCTCACGTTCTCGAACGACTTGGGGGGGCATATTTTGGGGAGTGTTTGGTCTTTGACAGACTGCATCGCCGAGGATATGGACGTTATCAAGCGTGTCATTGACGAGGTTACAAAGGCGAAAGCAGAAGTTACTCAAGTTTGTGCAATCTTGGTCAAGGGACTTCTTTCGTGTGCTTTCACAAATATTCCCTTACAATTTGGTTCCAGATTCCGCTCCCCCAGACCCCACCCCAAGTCGTCGCTCCAAGTCTGCTGCCGACCAATGGTACGGATGATGCAGCAAAAATTGTTGAACAGCATCTCAAGCTCCTCGAGATGGCTGCTGAGCTCTCATTATCGGTAGTACCTTTTGCTGCAGACGGTGCAGCATCGGAGCTTGCGGCTCAAGTGCTCATGAACAATCAGTCGACACTCTTCCCACCAATCACTTATGATTATCCGATGTACGGTGTCCATCTCAAGGCACCCGGTCATGAAAACTGGTCTACTGGTGTCACGGCAAGATGCCGGACATGGCAAAAAAACCGCTCGCAATCAACCACAGAGCGGCTCACAGAGTGAAGCAATGGGTGGGGAGGTCATGTGAACCAGATGTTGGTTGATCTTCAAGAAACGGGCGAGTCGGGCTTGCTTCCCAGCGATACGAAGAACATCGACAAGCAGGATGAAGGTCCTGCCCGCCATTTGTTCCGCATCAAGGCACTACAGGCTTGCACAATTGGCGAAGGCGATCAAATCATGATACGGGAGGGCTTCGGGGGTTTATTTGTATACCTCTTTGTGCTCGGCAAGTGTTTGTTAAGTTTCTATCTGCTTGTTTAACCAATTTCCGGCCATTGATACGCGTTCTATTCGATGCATGGCTTAATCGCACTATGACGGGAGAAGAGGACACTCCAAGAGCCTTCCAACCTTGCGCGCGTGCTTCAAGAGCAAAACAGTACCATTCAAGAGAGTAAACCAAGAAAATATCGCAAGCTACGATGGAAGGATATTGCTAAGGCCGTTCAAAAACAGGTCGACGCGAACGGCGAGTACAAATTATTCGCATCATTTTGTTGCTGATCATTGACAAGAGCTCAGTTCTACCGAATATCATCTCAAAAAATGTCCACTCCTTGAACCCTCTCTCCATAGGCTCATTGCCAATTTTCTGGAATGGCAAGCGGTTTTGTTTTGGTGAGATAATGGACGTCTCCAAGAAGGGCGCCAATAGCCGTTATGGTTCTGTACCGGGGGCCACCTCTATTTCAGGCCTCGCATATCTTTCTGTGCGTGTTTATCTGAAATTGGGAACTTCTACTACAAGGGTGAGCGGGTCGTTTTCCTTCAACAATCTTTCACTGAAAATAAGCCAGAACAAACGCGAGTATGACTCGGATGATGAACGTCCAGTGAAAGCAGTCGCGGCCCCATTATTCTCGTGTTACCACGACGGCAGTCAAATTCGCCTACACACACATGCGAAGGTCGAACACCTCCTCTTCAATATGGGCCCCAATGCGTTCGAACAAGCCGATCTCAGCACCCAAACTCGGAAGCTGAAACCTCACGTGGCAGAATGTTGGACAACACTAACCAGTCGTGGTAGGGTGAACGCAGAGATCGAGAAGCTCACTTTGAAGATAGGAAGGCGCAAGGATGTCAAATAGTTCTTTGTACCGACTACACGCGAAAAATGCGAAATTGGCGGTTTTTTTTTTGCGCTTACACGTGACAACCCCTTTTTTTTTTTTTTTTTTTTTTTTTTGTATCTGCATTTCTATACCGCAACAAGTACACTATCTACTAAGACGCGGTGCCCGAGGGCAATAAATATAATAAGTACGCTATGTGTGCTGTCACGCCGGTGCGATGTATAGTATAGTTGTGTAGATGAGGGTGCCGGATGAGCGGTCCAGACGGATGGCCGCGCGTATGCGTGATGTGGGGGTGGCGTTCCATGAAACCTATGTCATAGCGTATGGAGAGAAGGGGTATAAAAGGGGAGGGTGGGGAGGGGCCCGGGAGCGGGGCGGGGCGAGGGTTCCTCTGTTATGCGGCGTGTGTAGCTTCACGGTCGGGATTTGGCATGTTCCGAACACCTATCCATCATCGTCTGACTCGTCGTCGGATGAATCTGGGTCCGGTTCGTCGGCGAATGATGGGATGGTCAATTTCTGTCGTGGTTTGCCGGACTTGGTGAAAGCACCCGACTTTTCGAGGAACTCGGCCAAGGTGGATATGCCTTCCCGTGTGCCTAGTATTTCGGGCAGGGATACATCCCTTGAAATCGCTTCCAAGATGTATCGATGGTCCACGACTGCTGGCACTCGCGAAGCAGGTGTTCGCGTGTTTGTACAACCTCTCCGCAAGGGCAGTCAATGTCCTCGGCTGGTACGAATCGGCTGTAGTACTCGCCTGTGAATCCATGCCCGGTTCGGCATTGTATGACACATCCAAAAATCTCGCGCTTCAGAGATTTGAAGTGTGGTGTTGGCTTCAGCGATGGGGGGAAACGGTTTGCCATTGCATATCTTCCGGTCTTCGTTCCGTTCTTCCACTCCTTCACCCACAGCTTTTGAACGTTTTCCTTTGATTTGCGGAGTGCGTGCGATCGCATCCCACCCTCTGTCATCTCCAATTCCGCGCCAGCTTTTGCTAACTTGTCCGCTCGTTCGTTGCCTGTGATGTCGCAATGCCCAGGAGACCAGGCGATCTCCACCTTGTGCTCCGGGTCGGCATCGAGGAATTTGCAGACCTTTCGGTGGAAAGTGTACGCGTAAAGCTGTCCGGAGCGGGGCTTTGGGTCGAAGATTGTATTTATCGCCGACGTGTTATCTGCAAAGAAGTGAATCTCCTTTATTTGCGGGTTATCCTTGGCGAGTGCGATCACTTTGCCAGCTCCGAGGAGTAGCGCTGCGAGTTCTCCGTCGTATACCTCGGCCCGGCTGCCCAGGCCGATGCTGCGCGCAAAAATTTTGGCACCCTCGTGGTATATGGCTGCCCCCGCTCCCACTCTGCGTACACGATGCAGGGGGCGGAGCGAGCCGTCGGTATACACGGCCAAGTGGCGGGGGAGGAGTTTAGTTCACGTAACTTTTCCTTGTGTGCCTTCGCTGCATCTTCTTTCTCCATTCCCATTGAGTCCGTAATCCTTATTTGTCCGCCGAAGGACGCTGTCGTTCGTCGCCACGGTTCCGTGAGATATGGGAATATCCTCTCGTCATTTGGGCTCGTTAGCTTTGATAGCGACTCCAGTTTCGTGGTCTTGCGCAAGTTGGCCTTGCTACGTGAACTGTGCGGCCGTACGGGTAGGGGTGGCAGAACGGTGGGTGTGCTCCCGCCTCTCCATGCGTCAGGTAATCGTTGTATTATAGGGCTATGTACACTCAGCTTGTTGAACTGTATCGCGGTGCGTCTGTTCCCATCGTCCATCACAAAACAGATTGGGGGGACGGAGGCCTCGATCTCCAACGCGTTGATGGGTGACATTTGGAAAGCTGCGCAGATTAAGCGTAGTGCACGTCGCTGTACCCGTTCCAGCTGATTCTCGTGCACTTTCTTCCCTGTCCACCAGGCGGCGCTGGCGTGGGTCATGACCGGGATGACGCAGGCTTTGTACAGGTGTCAGAGATGCGATTGGGAAAGGCCTTTGACCGTGTTCGAGAGCCTGGAAAGGCCGTTGACTGTGTTCTCTGCGCGTGCTGCTAGCGTTTTGACGTGGTGATTGAAGAGGAGCTTTTTGTCAAGGTAAACGCCAAGCCACTTGATGGTAGGGAAGACAGTGATGGTGGATTCTGATCCGTCCGCGTTCGGGAGACAGATCGCGGGTGACGGGCCGACCATCTTCTTCTGTCCAATGTAGTGCATAAGTTCTCGTTTGTCGTCGTCTATAGCGAGTCCCCAGCGTCCAAGTGCCGTCCGAACCTTGATGTATGCTGTGCGCAGTAGGTGGACATTTGTCTCCAATGATTCTGACGCGACGTAAATCTTGCCATCATCGACGTACATGATGAGCGTAATTTCAGTAGGGTCGTTGTAAGTCTGGCACTTACTTACATTGATTGATGAAACCTGGTCCAATTATTACTAACCATCTTTGATGGATGATCCCAGTATTTAAACCTTTCCCATAGATTGTACTTGTTTATCTTGTCTTTCACTTACACTACGACAATCTAGGTTACTATTTCTTTTTATGTATTCCTATCTTGTCTTTCACTTACACTATGACAATCTAGATCACTGTTCCTGTCTTTCTGTCTGCATCAGTGAGGACGCATTGCCGGCGTCCTTTCACTTTTTTTTTTTTTTTTTTTTTTTTTGACAATGAACACATACCCACTGGTGCCTTTGACAGCCTCCTCACTGTTGTGTCACACTCCAGCCTTCGACAGCCTCCACACTGTCTCGTCGCACTCCATCCACTCCTACTCCCCTCCGTACCAGGCAGTGGGCTCGGAATCACCCCTCTGCCACCACAGCATCCACCCCATCATCCCCGGGAGAAGCAAGATCAGTATCACCGAGTTCCCTGAGATCTTTACCACTTCCATCTGATCCTTTCCCACCATCAATCTTGCTGTTGAACTCAACTTCTGACAGTGACAGCGAAATTGACAGCGACTTTGACAGCAACATTGACAGTGACATTGACAGCGACATTAGGACACCTTCAATCAATAAACCTGTACTGGCAACCATCACCCATCCAAAATCTGATCGTTGCCCCATTCTGGAAGCTGGTGTTATCACTCCCGAGATCCTCCAACAATGGTGTCGTGCTTGTCAGAAATATCTCCAGAACAACAAGGATCGTACTGCTGATGACCTGGTCAGCTATGTAGCAGATGAGATGTGCGAGCCTATCTTGGAGAAGTGGTACATGGCTAGCCAGACTCGTATAGATGCCCTGAAGCTGGATGCCTACATCTTGGAGCTTGGATCCCTAGTCTTGGAAAAGGGATGGGAAGGAAAAATGTGCCGCAAGGTGCTAGGTGCAAGGATGACAGCTGGATAGACATTTGCAGATTGGGCCTATGACATCCAGAACATCAACGCTATTCTTTCACAGGCTGCACCAACCTATGCTGTTGGCAGCTCCGAGTTGAAAAACATCCTTGATGCTGGTCTTACAGAAACTCTTCAGCAGGATCTTGATACTGAGCCTGTCCTCTCTACAGAGCTCAATGCTTGGATCTCTGAGGTCAAGGGACGTGATGACCGTCTCAAGTTTGAGACTGGACGCATGCAGGAAATTATTGATTCTCAGCCTACAAAACCATCCTCAAAGGGGAAACTCTCTTTAGCTGAGCGTCTTTCATCACCAAACCATCTCTGGCCTCTAGGCTCACCTCACCCCCTTCGAAGAACACCACACTAAAATGCCCGGGCCTGACTGATCCAGAGAAGGTTCTCCTTGACCTTCATGATGGATGTCGCCGCTGTCGCAAATTCTATATTGGGCACTGTACGCTGAACTGCGACGGTGAATTCCCAGATGCAGCTACCTACCGTACTCTTACATATGCAGATGCTGTAGCTCAAGCTGCTGCTCGGGGGAAAACCCTCTGAGTCAAGCGTGAGTCAGCTGCTGCCGTTCACACCTCCAAGAATATTCTTGCCACCGACTATGAAGAATCTGATTCTGACCGTGATGGGTACGTCTTGGCCCCTCTGACTGTCCCCCATCTGTATGCCAATGTCACCCTTTCTGGCCCTTCTATCTCTGAATTTCCTATTCCTGTTCGCTCACTGCTGGATATTGGTTGCCCCTCCATAGTTATTAGTGACCAGCTTGTCAAACAGCTTGGTCTTCGACAATTTCCTCTTCCCGCTGAAGAGGATAATCTGTCATCACTATCGGAATCACCATTGAGCTGCAGAGAATATGTGAAGTTGAAGGTGTCATCAACAGATGGGAATTGGACTTCTAGGGTTGTCAGAGCTAAGGTTAATGTTGGTCTATGTATACCGTTGATATTGGGAATGCCATTTTTATCTGGAGAACATATTGTCATTGATTCTGCATGTTGCACTGCAGTTGATAAGCGTACTGGCTTTGATCTGCTCAATAATCCAACTCATCCACCTCGTCAGTGGACACCTGAATGGACTGTACCAGCACCAACTCCAAAGAAGCCAAACGCAAACCTGTGTTATCAGAACCTATTCCACTTGGCTCTAGTGCTCTCCTGCCAATCAGTGTCATGTTACAGGTCAAAAATCACATTGATGACCTGGACTTGCAAAAACTTCCCAAGGATGAGGATATCCGTTTGAAAACTAAACATGCCGATGTTTTCCCTCTCCGTTTACCAGACAATACTGCTGATCTCCCTGGAGATATACTACACCGTATCCGACTGAAAAACCCTTCAATCACCATGAAGGGGAAAACATATCAACCTGCACGGAAAAATCTGGACTCATGGAAGCGAATGCTTGATGAGCATATTGCTGCTGGTCGAATGCGACCATCTTCTTCAGAGTATTCTTCACCTGCATTTGTAGTCCCAAAATATACAGGTGGAGTTCCAGATCCCTCCATCGATCCTTGTTGGGTCAATGACTACAGAGAACTGAACAAGAACACAATCCGAGATACCTTTCCTCTGCCAAGAATCGATGATATTCTAGCAGATTGTGGTTGAGGAAAAATCTTTGGCAAGATGGATATGACCAACAGTTTCTTCCAGACTAGGGTCCATCCAGACGATGTCCATTTTACTGCAGTTCAAACTCCATGGGGACTATATGAATGGCTAGTAATGCCTCAAGGAGGTTGCAATGCTCCCTCAACTCACCAGAGACGTGTTACAGAAGCCTTGTGCCACTTGATTGGAAAAATCTGTCATGTCTATGTTGATGACATTATCATCTGGTCTGATTCCATTGAAGAACATACACAGAATGTTGAACTTGTGATTGAGGCACTCCGCAAAGCCAAACTCTATTGTAATCCTCGCAAGTCCCAACTCTTTGCAACAGAAATCAGTTTCTTAGGGCATGTTATCTCTGCCCAGGGAATCTTTGCAGATCCTAAAAAGGTGGAACGAATTGTGCAATGGCCTCAGCCTAGATCTGCTACCGATGTCCGAGGATTTCTTGGACTAGTTCGCTATATTGCAACTTTTCTGCCCAAGCTGGCTGAACATACATCTCATCTCACACCTTTAACAACCAAAGAGGCAGAGAAATCCTTTCCCATCTGGACTGATGCACACCAAAAGGCATTTCAGGCCATAAAAGATATTGTCATTGGTCGTGACTGTCTTACCGTTATTGATTATGAGGACTCTACAAAGACGATCTATGTCACCACAGATGCCAGTGATCGCCGCACTGGTGCTGTTCTGAGTTTTGGAGAGACTTGGGAAACTGCTCGCCCGGTTGCCTTTGACTCCTATCAGTTGAATGCAGCAGAAAAGAATTATCCTGTCCATGAGAAGGAACTCCTTGCTATAGTGAAGGCACTGAAGAAATGGAGAAGCTCATTACTCAATGTCCATTTTAAGGTTATGACAGATCATCGTACCTTGGAATATTTCCAGGCTCAAAAGGACATGTCTCGCCGGCAGTCCCGTTGGTCCATGTATATGGCTGACTTTGACTATGAGATCCACTATGTCAAAGGAGAAGATAATTCTGTTGCAGATGCTCTATCCCGTCTGCCCAACCTTGAGGATGAAAGTTCAGAACTGACACCTCTGGTTGCAGCTGTGCTGCTATCACAGACACATCTACCTCAGAGAGATCAAATTCCTGCTGCTGCAGGGACTCTCAATATATCTGCTGATGAAGAATTTCTACGTCGGATCTCTGCCGCGTATGATACAGATGAATTCACTAAGCAGCTTGAAACTGGTATCACAGCTGGAAGCATCTCAGGTGTCCGCAGAAGCCCTGGTCAGAACCTAGTATACATTGGTGACAGGCTAGTCATTCCTAAGGATCCTGCAGTACGGGAACTTCTCTACCATCTAGCCCATGACTCCCTTGGACATTTTGGGTTCACAAAGAGTTATGCCGCACTGAGAAATTCATTCTATTGGCCCAACATGAGGCGTGACCTTGAGGATGCATACATTTGACTGCCAGCGGAACAAAAGTCAAACAAAGAAACCTGTTGGGCCTTTACATCCACTTCCAGTCCCAGATGGCCGATTTGAAAATGTTGCATTAGACTTTATTGGGCCCTTGCCTACTGATGAGGGTTTTGACATGATTCTAACTATGACCGACCTTATGGGTGCAGATGTACAGATCGCTGCTGTACACTCTGACGATACTGCAGAACAGACTGCACTGGTTTTATTCAATGAGTGGTATGTGAAGATGGGTTAATGAAAAACCTAATTTCTGACCGGGACAAGGCATTTACATCCAAACTCTAGGAAGCATTACACAAGCTTACTGGGGTGAAATTGAAGATGTCTACATCTTACCATCCGGAAACAGATGGAGGGAGTGAACGCACCAATAAAACAGTTGTTCAGGCTATTCGCTACCATGTAGACCGAAATCAGAAGGGATGGTGTGCTTCACTACCATGAGTTCACTTTGCCATAATGAATTCACTTAATGCATCTACTGGATTTTCACCATTCCAGTTGAAATCCGGTCATTCCCCACGGATTATTCCAGCTCTTACACCTGCCATTGGTGGAGAGACTGTAGAGGAATTGGATGCTCGGTCACTCATTGAAAAGCTTGAGTTGGATGTCCAAACAGCTCAGGACAGCTTGGCAGCTGCTAAAGTCAGACAGGCTTATCATGCAAATATGCATCGCACAACTGAAGATGTATACCAAATTGGTGACCGAGTTATGCTCTCAACTGCGAACCGCCGTCGTGATTACAAGTGAGCTGGAGCTAAACGAGTAGCCAAATTCATGCCTCGAGATGATGGTCCATATGAAGTAGTCAAGGCCTTTCCAGAGCGTTCTGAATACACCTTGAAACTTCCAAACAATCCTCAGCTGTTCCCAGGATTTCATGCTCACCTACTGAAACGCCACATCCCTAATGACCCTAAACTCTTCCCAACTCGTGAACCAGCCCGACCAGGTCCAGTCATTACACCTGATGGTGCAGTTGAATGGACAGTTGAGAAGATAGTGGATGAACGAAGACGTGGACGTGGCAAGCAATACCTGGTGCGCTGGGATGGATATGGCCCAGAATTTGATGAGTGGGTTCCTGGTCGAGAAATGGAGGACACAGTTGCACTTGATGTGTGGGAACAAGAAGAAGAGTCTTAACCCATTCAAATTTTTCGAAGTGGGGGAGGGTGTAAGTCTGGCACTTACTTACATTGATTGATGAAACCTGGTCCAATTATTACTAACCATCTTTGATGGATGATCCCAGTATTTAAACCTTTCCCATAGATTGTACTTGTTTATCTTGTCTTTCACTTACACTATGACAATCTAGGTTACTATTTCTTTTTATGTATTCCTATCTTGTCTTTCACTTACACTATGACAATCTAGATCACTGTTCCTGTCTTTCTGTCTGAATCAGTGAGGACGCATTGCCGGCGTCCTTTCAGTTGTCTGGGGCAGGGAAGGGATTCACCGGGTTCTCTTTGTTCTCAAACATCTCAAATAGCTCTGCGCTATAGAACGCGGCTAGAATCGGCGATATCGGTGAGCCTTGGGGTATGCCGTTCACAACGTGTTTCATTTCCCCCCGTTGTCTGTCAATACAGACTGCCGCTTCTCGGTCTTCAAGAAAGGATGCTACCCATTGGACATATTCCATTGGTATACGCTTCCGGCGGAGTTCGCATAACAGTCTCTGGTGGTTCACAAAGTCAAAGTAGCCTTTTATGTCAAAAGTCAGGGCAGACATGACCTTGTCGTTATTCCACGCCGCTTGTACGTTGTTGGTAAATGTCAGGATGGCGTCCGACGTCGATGTGTTTGCACAGCCTCCAAATTGGGTGCCTGGTATCAGGTTGTGTCGGCCAGCAAGGTATGACAAGCGGCGGGTGACAATCTTCTCTAGCACTTTGCCAAGGCATTCAAGTAATTGTATGAGCCTGTATGCTCTCGGGTTCGAGTAGTCTGGTTTGCGGGGTTTCCGGAGTGCCACGGCGATGGCTTTCCTCCATTCGCGTGGGTGGTATCCGTTCCGTAGGCACTTTTTCATTAGTGCGTGTATCTCTGTGCTCGCTACCTGCCATGCCCAATGGATGACTTTGTATGTTACTTGGCTGTCACCGGGAGCCGTATTCACGCTCGATTCGAATATTGCTTCGCAGACTTCATTTTCCGTGATGTCCTGGAATTGGAAGTCATCCGGGTGTCTTTGGTTGAGGTTAGCATTGTACTCAGCTTTGAGTCGGGGAGGTGGTTGAAACAACTCGTCCTGTAGCGCATCACATTTGTCCTTGTGGGAGACGGCAGGGGTCTGGCCGTTCCTGCGTGCAATTGCTGGTGTGGGGTAGTTACGCACGCCTTTGGACCATTTGCAGAAACCCCAAATGTCCTCTGTGTGCGCCTCCTCGAGCTTCTCAATTCCCCATTTCTGGAAGGCTGCCGTATTGTGGAGGCAGTCAACACTAGAGCGGTCGGCCAGACATAACTAAGAGGAGCCCAGAATGACAGAACAATAGTGTGGTCATTCAAGAGCAACCACTAGAGAAGGTACATGGTGGTCAAGACCAAGAAGAGAAGATACTGTAAATAATCTACGTCACAATCAATGTACGATCAGATATGTAACAGAACAGATGTAACACAAGATATAAATCAGAATGTAAGATAAGGACTCAACAACGGCAATACGAAAGGTAGGATATTGAAGAGTGGTATAGGTGATCATTGAGGAGGGATATAGGCAAGTCAATGATAAGGAATATCTGAAGGTCAAATGAGGATCAGTCAATAGACGATGAGATCGAGACCATGATGATTAATCAATGGTAGTGGCGAAGGTACAATGCAGGATTGCAAGGAGCAAGGAGGACTGAGGCACTGGTGTGCTAAACCAAGGCTGAAGGGAGACAGTGTCGATACGATGAGGACTGCATAGTTGGTAGTGGTGTAGTGCAGATAGCACAGAACAGTAGCAGTACAATGCAGACAGCAAAGGCTGAACCAATCCTGGAAGGGAGAGGTTGGACGGTGCAGAGAAAAGTAGTAAGGTTGGAGCAGCAGCCTTACAATTTCGCCTTTGTCGCTTTGCACAGTCGTTTGAAAAAGTTGGCCGCTTTCTTGACTTTTGCCCGGAGGGCTCGGCTGCGGGTGCCAGTGCCAGTTTCATATTCATTTTGTTCTGACTGTGCCTTACCGAGGTTTTGTGCCGCTTCCTTCAGCTCTTTGTTCCACCAAGGTTTGGCGTTTGCATTGGGTTTCCGCTCCTTGCCCACTTTGGCTGTTGCGTCCTTCATCGCTTGGGTGATCGCCGTTGCCGCCGTCTCGAGTTGGGCGTTCGAGACTTGCACATCTTCCTCCATGATTGGGTCAATGTCTGCTCGCTGGGTTTCCAGCGTCTCGCGGAAAGCTTGACACCAGTCCACCGGTTCCACCTCTTTCGTGCTGTACCCATCGAATTCCCTTGTGGTCCGAGCCATATGACATGGTATCGTCGATGGCCCAGTCCTTCACGGTGTCGTTTATCACGGCTATGTTGTTCACGAATGTTAAATCTAGTACGGATGGTGAGCCATGTTTCCCGTGTGGAATGTACGTCACTTCTCTTTTTTTGTTGAGGAGTGTGTAACCCTTCCTCGTTGTCCATTCGACGAAGTTGTTTGCCCTCGTGTTGCCCTTCTTCCCCGCAACGGACCAGAGTTCATGGTCAAGATTCTTATCCCCAAATACCACGACCGGGTTGTCTGTCGGCAGATTGAGCGCTTTGACGTGTTCTACCGCTGGTACTTGTTGTCTTGAATCATTGTATACATTCACGTAAGTTGTTGTTGGCGCTCCTGTCTGTGCTACGTCGACGACCTGTATGTCGAGGTCTTGCGCGATATCGGAGCAGAGAGTGACCGTAAAGTCAGGCCGTGGTCTGAAGTATGCCATTACACGCGGTGGTGGGCCATTCGGTGGGATGTAGGCCATCGGAGGGAGTGGGGTCCATGCTGCATGCCCAATTGGGCCGATGACTGGTTCGCCGTCGACGTTTCCTATTGTAGCCCAGTATTGTTCCTGCAGAAAGATAATATCAAATTCTCTAACGTGGGCATTGAGAAATGCATGCGTAGCTGCTGCCTTTTTATTGATATTAAGTTGTCCGACTTGGATTGGTTTCGTAAATGTGGGTCGTGTTGGGTCGTGGTTCATTGGGTGCCGAGTAAGCTCTTCAATGCGTTAAGTGCCAGGTGTGCTTGCTCCCGGGTGAGTGTTGTTCCTGCTTCTATCGCCTGTGCGCGGATCCGATCGATTGATGCCTCTGCGTCCAGGACGTTGTACCGGTTTCGCGCTGGCGTAGGTGGTGGTGGTTGCGGTTGTGGTAGTGGTTGTGCCTGTGCGGCAGGATTTCGCTTTCTTGTTCAAGGTGTGTTCTGCCAGTCATTATCTGCAGAGTGGGTCCCGTTGTCGTTATTACGTGCTGATCCGTACTTTGCCACTCATGCGGGGCAGCGACGGGAGTCGGATGGGTGGTTTGCGTCACCTTGGCCCTTGCAGTGCCTGCAACACATGTTGTGTGTGCATAATGTGCTGCCGGTGTACATTGCGTCTTTGCATGGCTCGCATTTTTCGCGATGTTCGGTCTCGGTGTGGTCGTCCCCGCACAGGCGGCACGTTTGTTTTGGTCTTTTGCATGCGGTCGATACGTGCCCAAAGTCCCAGCACTTTTTGCACTGTATCACAGGCGGGCGGTCAGCGTAGTGACGTAGGTAGCAGTTTCTGCCAAATACAGCCAGTGACTTAACTTCTCGGAGCAGGCGTCGGGCCTGCTCCTCGTCCTCTGCAGCGAATATGATCGACGAGTATGGGGTGGTGGTCAGGTCCTCCTTTGTACGCATCCAGCGGGGGGGTTGTACGATCTTGAGCTTCGCGTATATCGGGTTCATTGTGCGCAGTTCCGTGTCAAGGGTTTCCGGACTGTATACCTCTGGCGTCGCATCCAGCACTCCAGTGCGTACGCCGTCCACTTGTATCTTAAGCCATTTGCTGTCTTCTTGGACAATTGTTTGCCGGCCTTTCGATATGAGGTCGACGAATAGATGCGCATGTTTTGCGAGGTCGGCGGTGTTCTGGTCTGAGCGTGTCAGTACGATGCAGTTTCCATTCGCGTTCCATTTGGTGGATACTACCACCAGATGTTTTGCGTCTGGGTTGGTATTAAGTTTGTTGTTAATGTTCTTCACCAGCTGCATAGGTTCCGGGCGCTCATCGGGCTTGAGCCCCTCTGGGAGCACTTGAACGACAAGGCGCGATAGGTGGTGGGCATTTAGGGGGTTGCTGGCAACCTTCTTTCCTGTTGTCTGGATCTGCTGAGGCTTTTGGGTCGGCGTGATGACCGGTCCCGTTGCGTACGACGCTTGGGCGGTGGTGCTGGGTGTTTCGTGAAGGGGTGTTGTTGGCGGCTGGGTCCTGACTTCTTGGGCTAAGGCTTCAACGCGGGCGGATAGGGTGTGTTCCATCGCGTTAACTCTCGCTACCAGTGCTGTAATCGTCCCTGTCAGCGTCGTGTAGTCTTGGGTCACGTACTTTGCAGCCTCAATTGCTTTTTCAACCATCCTCTCGGTCCTGCTGTCCCCTGTCACGCGCTGGTACACCTCTTCTACTAGTCCCCGCGTCTCCTCGTCCATCTGCAGGTGGCCCTCGGCGAGTTTGAAGCATTGTGTAATGTCGTGTAGCATGCTTTTGACGTTTTGTGTTAGGCCGTCGTCCGGGAGGTCTTTGAATGGGTCCTTTTGTTGTATTGACTGTTTGTAGTCGCTGCGTCGCTCCGTGTCCGTTTTGTACAAGTCATCGTCACCCTCGTCCATTGGTGTGTCTGAGCTGATTTCCGAATTTGGCTCGTCCGGCGCGGGCACGTGATCGTTGGGCAAAGTTCTTCGAGTTGGGGTCGGAGTCGTTTGGCCGGGGTGCTGAACGGTGTTGACTATCATGTCGGGGGTTGCCTGATTGTCTTGTCTCTTTGGTGATTTGTTCACGAGGCCCCTCAGGGTGCCTACCGCGGTGCCCAGAAGTCCGGGTGCGCGGGATTTCGTGGGTGTTTCCTGTTCGGTGGTGCTTTTTCTGGATCGGATGGATGTCGTGGAGGACTGTGGTTTTGTGTAAGCTATTCTGCCTTGAACGTTGTTCCGGGAATCCGTGGAATACCGCTTGCTTGTAATCGGGCCTGTTCTCGGGGAGATATTTTCAGTTACTTTGTCTGGATCTTTAGGATTTTTTACGGAGATTCTGTTTGCGTTAACACCTTGGGGTGTATTTTTGAAGCTCTGCGAGCTTGGGGTTGCCATTCTTAATTTCTACGCTCTCTTTCAGCGTTTCACTACCTCGGCCGGGCCGTGTGGCGGTGAACGATGATGGAGGTTACAGATCAAGAAGGATTGCACGTGACAACCCCTGTCTGATTTAAGGTTTTTGAGGCCAAAATGCCGGAATTTTTCGGACAAGCCTTTGGTGGAGCTTCCTGGGGCCTCAAATACGCGTCTTAAACACATGCCTTGAACAAGCAGTCCTGACGCAAGTCCCGTTCATGTGGGGGAGGGTTCAAACAGACCAAGGTCATGCCCATTTTCGAGCTGGGAACACGTTGGTCGTAATCGGGAGAATTGGCGCGGCGCTCCGGATAGTCGACCGCCGCGACACGCGCGCGAAGCTTGCACGAATGTTTAACACAAACGCATGTTCAACCCGACGGATGCAACGCGTCGAGACCGCTGGTCGAAATCGGAGAAATCGCGAAGTTTTCAATCGTTATCTTTGGGACATAAAAAAGAGTCCTAGGGCATGGAGCTGCACCATCTGCGTTCGCCTAGTTACAGTGCAAGATGGTGAAAGTGGAACCACTACCGGATATGCTTATTATTGAGCCAGAACATATCATTACTTGATCACCTCACAGCACACAAGATCAAAGCAGTTCATGGAATCGAAAGGGAAGTATTTGTCGTGTGCTGGGCACTCAATCGAGGACGGAAAGACTATGTACCTGTTTAAGTTTGTAGCATGAGATGCCAATGAAATTTCTTATGTGTAGTCACGAATCGATTGACAAGTGGATGAGTACGTACGGGAAAAGGCGCGGTTGAACATGCCCGGAAAATCGGCCAGTCAATCCAATTGACTGATGCAGTCGTGCCAGGGAACGTTAAAAGTAGTAATGTACGCGGGCCCTACCGACAAGCAGCGAGATCGTACCTATATTCGAAAAACAAAAATTGAGTCAGGCAAGTGGCAGGATCCCTAGAGGCTGGTCTCGATTTATTGAATAGATAATCTACTTAAAATTCATGTCGGAGGCGATACAGAAAAATGCTTAACACCACATATGCTTAGATTTAGGCAAACGCGCGGCGCGCGAATTCCTCATAAGGCTCGCTTCTTCGTTGAGCAGACAACCGACGATGGTTGGCGGAGGCGAACACGCGCCGCGCGAGTTCCTCATAAGTCTCCCCTACTCGTTGGGCAGGCGGGCTGTCTCGTTGCATCGAGGAATGAAGCTGAGGTCCGGAAAGCCCAGTCTCCGTGACGCGGGTCTCCCGAACAATGGAACCAAGCATGGCCTCGAGTCTGTCGATTTCTTTGAGAGCTGCGCGGTTGTTCTCGGCGGACATTTCGAGGAAGAGGTGGTTGGCTTCAATGGTAATGCTCAAGGCCGCAAATCGCTGGGCGATGTCCTCTTTGAGCTGGATCAAAGAGTTGCGCATCTCTTCCGATGTTTTCATCTGGTCGTGAAGAGCAGCGCGGTCGATCAGAAGGCGTTGGCGAGCGTCAGCAATAATCGAGCTGAGTGCATCATGCTGCGCGAGTGAGAACTGGTTGGGATTCAATTCCATCAGCAGGACCGCGGGGTACGACTCCGAAATGATGCTGGTTTGAGAGCCGGGCGGAGTGGCCGGGTCCGATATCATGGCACGAACTTCGCTGTCGAATTGGTGAGTGATCCGCCCGAGCAATGAGAAGGATCAAACTCACTCGTTAGTTTGAGCGGCAGATGCGACAAAAGCGCGGGGGGCGAGCCGAAACGTGAATGGGTAAGGTGGAGTCTGGAGGATGCCATGGTCGTGGTGAGAAGACATGCGGGACGACTGTAGATTTCGAGTAGGGGTGCGATGGCGACGCTGAGGATGACGAGCGGAAGACATGCAGGCTATTCGTGACTTTGTGGCAGGACTGTGAACTGTGAAATTGCGGATTTGGTGAGACGAGTGGCGAGACGAGCTATCTTTTATAT
The DNA here is from genome assembly GCA_029204075.1 of Mycena capillaripes. Classification (NCBI taxonomy): domain Eukaryota; kingdom Fungi; phylum Basidiomycota; class Agaricomycetes; order Agaricales; family Mycenaceae; genus Mycena; species Mycena capillaripes. The sequence continues at coordinate 4,249,321 of JARHKZ010000001.1, forward strand.
CCAGAAAAAACACAAAGCCCGTCCCAGCAATTACTATAAGCGCAGCAACTGGTTGCTTCAATTTGCACAAAAAGCACAAAGCCGTTTTGTAATAAGGTCCGAGTGCTGTGTTTGGCGTTAGCCTCCTGGTCAAAGACTGATGGGACTACGGACCGATTTCCGATTTAAGATCTAATCTCGCTTATATGACAGTCAAGTGGGTAGGTACAGAGCAGTACATAATATACGAATCGTGAGGATGACTACGAAGCATCCTTGTACAGCATCCTTGTACGGGAAAGGGCGCGGCTGCCCAAGCGGCGGGGGGAGGTTGCGGCAAGGACAAATTGTGAGCGGGAAGTGGGAGGCGCGGCAAGAGCGCACCGTACTCAAAAAAGTCCCGAGGCCGCCGCGTGCTTGGGACCGCTGGTGAGGGACGAAGGGCTTCGCAAGCGCGCGCGAGGGATCGCGGTGGAGCTGCATGAGAGTGAGGATGTGCTCTCTGCCGAGAATTGGGCCTGGGAGAAGCAGCGGGAGCGCATCGTATTCGAACAAGTTAACCCGATTGCCGCCGGCTTTGCAGACGCGGGGCGAGCCTTGACGCCCTCACCCGGTCGCCCCGCCTCCAAAAACTGAGAACGGGCGGAGACACGAGTTGGCGCGTTGCCGCCGAAGCCGCCGCCTGCGACGACGTCCACAACTTCGGGCGGACTGCGAGCGGGTAGGTAGCGGTGGAGAGGAGTAGGGGGGGCGTGTGGGACGTCCTTGCCCGATCACCCCGCCTCCAAAAACTGAGAACGCGCGAAGGCGCGGATCGGCGCGTTGCCGACGAAGCCGCCGCCTGCGACGAAGTCCACGACTTTGGACGGACTGCAGGCGGGTGGGAGGCGGTGGAGAAGAGTGCGGTGGAGGTGTAGAACGCCCTCGCCCGGTCACCCCGCCTCCAAAAACTGAGAACACGCGAAGACCGGGTTGGCGCGATGCCGACGAAGCCGCCGCCTGCGACGACGTCCGCGACTTCGGGCGGGCTGCAAGCGGGTGGGAGGCTCTCGCCCTGTCGCCCCGCCTCCGAAAACCGAATACGCGCGAAACCCGGGTCGGCGCGATGTTGACGGATCCGCCGCCTGCGACAACGTCCGCGACTTTGGACGGACTGCGATCAGGTGGGAGGCTGCGGGGAGGAGTGCGGGGGAGGTCTTCACCGTCGCCAAATCGAATCCACAGTCTTTTTGGGGAAACCGACCAAGTCGCTAAGCGATGCCGCGTGCCTGGGACCGCGGGTGGGACACGGAGGGCTTCGCAGACGCGGGGGGAGTTGAGGTGGAGCTGCATGGGGGTCGGAGCGGGCTCTCCGTCGAGGATTGGGCGCTGGAGGAGCGACAGGAGCACGGCGTATTCAAAAAGAGTCGAGCGGTCGAGAGCGCCCAAAGAAATCGACCGCGACACACGCGCGCGAAGCTTGCGCGAATGTTTAACACAAACACACGGAGCTTGCACGCATGTCAATTTGACGGATGCAACGCGTCGAGACCGCTGGTCGAAATCGGGAGAATTGGCGCGGCGCGATCCTCCGAATCTTGCTCCCCATTAAAATCTGCAAAAAAGATTTCATCGTTAGTACCAAAGCGCCGAGAATTCTCGACGTCGGCGTACCTCGTAAGCTAGGCCCAGCGCAAAAAAGGATCTTGCTCCCCAATTAAAATCTGCAAAAAGATTTCATCGTTAGTACCAAAGCACCGAGAGTTCTTGACGTCGGCGTACCTTGTAAGCTAGGCCCAGCGCAAAAAGCTCCACGCGGGCTTGGGACCGCGGCTAGGGAACGGTGGGCTTCGCAGACACAGGGGGTTGAGGTGGAGCTGCATGGAGGTCGGGGCGGGCTCTCCGTCGAGAATTGGGCCATGGCACGCCGTATTCAAAAGGAGTCGAGCCGCCGAGAGCGCCTCCAAAGATCGACCGCGACACACGCGCACAGAGCTTGCGCGAATGTTTAACACAAACGCACGGAGCTTGCACGCATGTTCAACTCGATGGATGCAACGCGTCGAGACCGCTGGTCGAAATCGGGAGAATTGGCGCGGCGCGATCCTCCGAATCTTGCTCTCCATTAAAATCTGCAAAAAAAAAAAATCATCGTTAGTACCAGAGCACCTAGAGGGTTCTGGACGTCGGCGTACCTTTTATTCTACACCCAGCGCGTATAGCCGCTACTTTGTTCTCATCCCTGCTGGCGAGTTAGCTCAGCGCATTCTTATAGGAGCATCCACAGAGACGCGCACCGTCGTCGTTTATAGATATGAAGTCCGTGGTGCAAAGACAACACGCCCACCCAAATACTGCCCGAAACTTGTCAGCGCTGCGCCTTCCAATGCAAGAAAAAAGCGGTAAAGTTCTTACGAGGATTTCGGCAGACATCTCGAGAGCTTTGAGCAGCTGAAGATTGCAAGATTTGCTGACATGGCCAGTCAGTACCTTGTACGCATGGATTTGGAGTGGATAACTCACCGATATGTGAATCGCGCGAAGGTTTTAGAGTCGTATTTAACGTCGATCTTGCGGGCAAGCGAGCGGGCCGTCGTCGTCGGCATTCATGGATTATGGATGTAAGAAAACAGCAGAGGGTCTGCCAGCACGAAGCCGGCAAACTCTGCAGCACGAAGCCGCAGATGCAAGTCGAGACGATGAGAGCAAGAAGAAGCGCCAGTGACGCGTGACATTTTCGTCACATCGCACTGGCGCTTATCCGTCCCTTGCCTCTGCGGCTTTGCGCTGGGTTTTTCATCTACTTCGACTCCTTCGCCGCCCCATCCGTTTCATTCGACCCGAAAAAGCAAAACTAAAAACACGTCTCTGTAAGAGCTCTTTTTTTTCCCCCTTCGCACTCACTCTGGTTTTCGATCTAGCACATAAATTAATTCGTTTCTTCCCGCTCTCGGATTCCGACATGGCTACTACTCTTTTGGTGCCACGAACAAGACTGTAATGGCAGCGGCCTAGAAAGCGTATACTGTGGTTACATTTCGCCGTCTCGAATACCTCAGTATATGTGCACACTTCACCTCAATCTCAGCGCACTTGAAGCCCTCACCATCGGAGTGTACTTGCCGTGATGCAGACCTGGCGACACGCACCCACGAACTGGAAGCACGAGCGAAGGCTTTGAAGCTGTTGATCGCCTCTGTCAGGACGTTCCTAACTATCTCAGGACGTTCTTAACTCTTTAACAGGAAAATTCGTGTCTCCGGAGCGTTGCACGCCAATATCAAACTCACTGTCGTCAACGTGCGCCTCCACATCCACATCCCCAGGAATCTCGCCCGGGTTTCCACCCATATACGCGCGAATGCGAATCTCGCTCCCCTCGCGGTTCGCAACAGAGACGAGATCATCGTACCCGACCACGTCACCGACGGCGAGGGCGAAATCATCCCCCACGTCGGCCACAACCAGCGTGAGATCATCCATCCCGACCACAACCCCCACGGACTTGGGCAACACCATCGTTTTCACCATTATACTCATAACACACTTCGAGGAGAATACGAGGTTCAGGGGGGGGTCACATTATCGACAGTGCTCCTGCTATGGATTATGAGTGTATATTTATCGGCGTTGGCTGCATTCTTGTTGGGTTCCTGTTGGCTCGCGTCTTTGCTCGGGTTGTAGATTTGTTGTAAATTTGTTTGAAAGTATGTGGTCATTATGGACACGAGCAAACTGGAGGCAGAGCTGCTTGGTATTATAATGAGACACATAGCAGAGGACTAAGTATATGTTAGCGCCGCTCCGGTGGGATCATTCAACCCCCCCCCTCCAAAAGAAAAAAAAAAAAAGCTGACCATGATTATGAAGACTTACGGAGGCGCGACTTTGATCCACTGACTTGAAGGAATTGGGCGGGAATGAAGGGAAATGAATCGAGGTACGCGAAAGACCCAGCGCAACGAATTATAATTAGGTGATGTGACGAGTCACATCGTCGCTTTCTGCTGCTCTCACTGTCTCGACTTGCATCTGCGGGCAGACTGCGGCTTCGTGCTGCAAGGTTTGCTGGCTTCGTTGCTGGCAAACTCTCTCTCGACCTAGAAGTGCTGAATATCGACAAGGGCCTACTCCTTCACCCGTTCACTTTTCTTGTAGACGATTTGTGAGCTATCAACTCGGAAATCATGACGACCCTTTACTGATATACAATATTAGAAAGTCGAGCCGTATTCATGCCTTGGCGTGTTCCTCGACCCTTTCTTGCCGTGTTCGTAGCTTCTTCCACAATTCTATCCAATGTACTCCAAACTGATCATGATGTATCCTAATAGTAGGCGTGGCTCTGGGAGTCCAAACCCTGTCCTCCAAATCCGCCAACAGCGTCCCTCCCTTGTTGTTCTTGGTCATGGGCTTAGCCGCGTGCGAAGGCGGGAGCGCGCTCCGGGAGGTTACGCGAGCTGGTCACACCTGTGACGACAATCAATCCTTTCACGTTAATTATAAAAGCAGTCATCTCCCCTCCCATCCCACTCCTCGCACTCAGAAACGTACTTAACCCACGATTCTACTCGCCTCCTGCTCTGGATTTTCGATATGTTGTCCGAAGATGTCTCTGTACCTCACGCTATTATTCCGACCTTCCCCTTTACTTCTGTGTCGTTTGCTGCGCTACGCAACATTCATCGGTATTGCCAGGTCGAAACGCCGTCCAGTTTGCGTTCTCCACGCTCTCCTAATACTGGACACAAGCGCGGTCGCGATGATCATACGGTTCCTGGGGAGCCCAACTTTCAACGTCGTCGCACGGGCGATGTGATAAACCCCAGGACTTCAAAGCCCCTGTCGCCCGCCCCTCCACAGTCAACATCCCACAAAAACGGGCGGAGGGACTGGAAGATTACCTCTGAAGAGGTCCAAGAGGAAGCAAAAGGTCTACAGGTGCGCGGTATTCTGCTTGTTCCTTGCGAAGCATTGACGGACATCCCGCCACAGAGAGCGTTCAGCCTCCACATCTGTATATGCATGAACTCCATGGGCAAGGACGATGTCCCGCGCCACCTCTCCCCTGAATACATGGCCACGTTCGCGGGACGCTTTGCTACCGCAGACGACGTTACCACCCAGGTGTCTCAAATCATGCCCGACTCCGTCACATCCACCGCAAAGGTCTACGCAGACTTCTTGCGCAATGCGGAGGCGTCGGGCGGCGAGATTGCTGAAGAAACCCGCCGAATTGGCGACAGCCATCTACGCGTTATCTTTAACGCCATCGCCGCCGTCGGCCTTTCCGCCTTTGCACCCGACATTTTCGGCAACGAAGAGTCGCTGTACAACTTCGCACACGAGCATCTCGCCATCCACACCTTCCGCACCATTGCCATGGCATGGGCATACACATCATTGTACATTTTCCCCATGCCCCTGCTCGACGACTACAGCCTTCTGCGCAACTTTTACCGTAGCCACGTATATGGGTATATGGGTGACTTGGCTCGCGAAGCGGAATACCAGGCTCATGGCCGGTGACCAGACACACACTTGTAACGGATAACCGTCTTTTGTTAATTACATTTCCTACTCATGATCAAGACTCCCTGCCCAAGTTTGGAAGAGTTGCTGAAAGAAAAATGGATCGTATTAATCAAAGACAGGGGTGTTTAGGCTTGTTACCTTCTAACGGGCACGAACAAACAACAAGTCCTAAAAGACTTGATCATCTGTAGCTTCGCGCCACAGAATCTACTGGCTATGTGCTAGTAGAATCCATCCTTCAGCGCAAAAGTCCCGGGAACCGCCCATGATCATGAACACGCAAAATCAGAATGGCTCGTGGCATTATAATTACGCGTATGTAATCGCAATCATACGAACGTGAACAAAGAACTTCCCTTTCACGCACCGCGATCCCCCCACCTTTCCCTCCGCTAGTCTTCAATAATGCTCCCCAATTATGCTTGGCGCGTTGGTCTGCAAAATTTGCGGAGGCACATTCCGCACAGTACCTCCCGCGAGTACGAGTATGAATACCACTCCCAATCAACCAGCTTCCGTAGGCTCGCGACTCCGCCCAGCCGGATACACCAATCCCATCAGGAACCCTTCCCTGCAGACTCCCTCTCCAGTTCGCCCACGTCCGACTCGGACGACCAGTCTTTTGCTGGAAAGCGTAACACCCGGAGGGATTATCGCAACCGTCGAACTCCTTTACGCGCGCCGGTGGTCACTTCTCTATACTCATTATTCTGCACTTTATTGTATGCAGTCCTCTGGCTCTTTCTTCATTTCTTGCTGTCGTTGTTTCATCTCCTGTGGAGATTAGGCGCGATGGTGGTCAGCATCTTTCTTCTGCTCATACGAGGCATGGCTCGCCGTATTTTCCGTCCTCTGGTCGCCATCGCGCTCCCCATCTTCCTCGTGTTGTATGTGGTTTACTCAGTCCTTGATCCCGCACCGCACGGCGTGAAAATGCTGCCGCCGACCGCTCCAGCGATTTTGCGCCTTCCAGAAGCTCCGGCGTTAAGCGTAGAGTCAGCTGAGCGGTCGCGACCCCCGGGGACGGCGTTCTCTCAACTCTCTCTCGATTTAGAGCGGACCCAGAACAAAGGAGAAGATGAAGCTCGCCTGACTGCGGACCGATTCCAGTATTTGGAGGAGGCTTTCTTGGGGCTCTCGTTGCACTGCGAGCGCACCCAGAGAGAAGTAGCGGCAGAGGCACGCCTCAATGCAGAGCTAACAAGAAAATTTGGAGTCCTTGAGACGCTAGTGAGGCGCGAGAGCGTGCGGGCACACGAGGCGGAGCTGGCCGCCCGCGTTGCGAGCTCCGAACTCAACAGCGTCAAAAAGGAGCTTGAGGCATGGCAATTACTTGCCAAAGATGTTGTTCGCCCCGATTATGCCTTGCATTCCACCGGCGCCTCCGTTATCCCCTCCCTCACCAGCCAAACATATACACTGCGTCCGTCTTCACTACGGCGCAGAATTGTTGGATATTTTACTGGCGATGGCATCCTTATTGGACGTCCACCCATCACCGCTCTCCACTATGATATTCACGACGGACATTGCTGGCCCTTTGCGGGATCGCAAGGGCAACTCGGCATCGTGCTTGCTGCTCTGGTTTACATCGACCATATCACCATTGACCATGTGGGTGCTGCAGTCGCAGTGAGCAGTCGGACAAGTGCGCCGAGAGATATGGAGCTTTGGGCCATGGTCGAAGGGCAGGACAATATCGCCAAACTTGAGGCTTGGCGTGCACGAATGACCCGAGAGCACGAGCCGCTGCGTGCTAAGACTCTCCCGAAGTTCCCAGAGTATATTCGCATCGCGTCCTTCCGGTATGACATACACTCCCGTAATAATGTCCAGACTTTCCCTGTCGATGCGGAGATCAGGAGTCTTGGTATCGACTTCGGTGTCGTCGTACTGGTGATCAACAGCAACTGGGGCAAAGACGAATACACATGTCTCTACCGCATCCGGGTGCACGGCCAGCAAATAGACTCACTTTTAGTTGATCAGTAGAATGTATGCTCTTGCGTATGAACTCAAGCGATTTATAATGATATCATGACCTTTTTTTTCTGTGTGACTAAAGTCCACTTTGTAGGAGCGGGTCACACTGACATAGTGACATACCATCACCGAAATCGGTATCTCGTTTCGATATCTCATCTCTGTGGCTCCGTGCTGCAAAACCTACTGGCTTTGAGCCGGCGGTACTCCGCGCGCGTATACAAATGCTTCGGGCTGAGCTATTCTTGAATGCTCGGAATCCGACGCGTCATTCCCTTTCATCTCTCCAATGGCCTTTGTGACCGACATTGGACAAACAACCTTTCACCAATGTTCTTGACTATAAAAGCAGTTATATCTTCTCCCATCCCACTCGCACTCACAACCGCACTGCTTCCCTTACTACTGCCCTCCTTTCCTGCTCGACATCCGACATGTCTAACGAGGGTGTGCCTCGACCCTTCCCTTTCTCTTTTCAGGCGTTTCCCCAAGCATTTCCTGCGCTCGCAAACCGTTGGTATGGCAGTCAACGGGCCAACCAGTCCGGTCCGGATCCTGGTCCGACTCATCCACAAGGCACCTCGTCCAGTTCGGGTCGTCGTCCTCCGCCCGCTGCACAAAGCACACAGTCCGGTGCGCCTCCTCCTGATGGCCAGGCGCCTCCTCCTCCCCCTGGGCAGTCCGGTCTGCATCCTGGTCCGACCCATCCACAAGGCACCTCGTCCAGTTCGGGTCGTCGTCCTCCGCCCGCTGCACAAAGCACACAGTCCGGTGCGCCTCCTCCTGATGGCCAGGCGCCTCCTCCTCCCCCTGGGCAGTCCGGTCCGCATCCTGGTCCGACCCATCCACAAGGCACCTCGTCCAGTTCGGGTCGTCGTCCTCCGCCCGCTGCACAAAGCACACAGTCCGGTGCGCCTCCTCCTGATGGCCAGGCGCCTCCTCCTCCCCCTGGGCAGGGTACAACGTCTTCGTCTGGTGCTGGGAGCAAGCGTAATCGAGACGACGGCGATACTCCTGAGGAGCCCGACCCACAGCGTCGTCGCACAAACGCTGACTCCTCTTCCGCTCAGTCCTCTTCTCCGAATGGAAAAACGAAACCAAAGCGGCGGAAAGGCTGGAAAATTACCCGTGAAGAGGTTCCAGAGGAAGCAAAACCTCTACAGGTGCGCGGTATTCTGCTTGTTCCTTGCGCAGAGCTGATAGACATCTTGCGACAGAGAGCGTTCAACCTTCACTTCCGTATATGCATGAACTCCCTGTCGCAGCACGATGTCCCGCGCCACCTCTCCCCTGAAGACATGGCCCCGTTCGCGGCACGCTTTGCTACTGCAGACGACGTTAACGCCCAGGTTACCAAGATCGTCTCAGACTCCGTGACAACCACCGCCAAGGTCTATGCAGACTTCTTGCGCAACTTGAAGGAGTCGAGGGGCCAAATAGCTAAAGACGCCCGCCGAATTGGTGACAACCATATACGCGTTATCTTCAACGCCATCGCCGCCGCCGGTCTTCCCGCCTTCATGCCCGATGTTTTCGGCAACGAAGAGTCGTTGTACAACCTCGTTCACGAGCATCTCGCCATCCACACCTTCCGCACCATTGGCATGGCATGGGCATACTTCTCATTGTGCCCCTTCCCCCTGGAATTGCTCGACGACTACAACCTTCTGCGTAGCTTTTACCGCAGTTACGCATACGAATACCTCAAGACCCTCGCCCACAAAGAGGAACAGTCTCCGGGCCGTGTTGCACGTATGATCGACGACAATAACACCGGTCGGCGTCGTACTGAGGTGCGTTTCCTTTATACCTATCATCTGCTTCGCTTATCTGCTATCCAGCTTCGTGTGTGGCGCACTACACAAATCAAAGCCGACTGCTTTTCCGCTGCCGTTGCGGCCCTGGCCGCAGAGAATGATAGTCACTCTGACGACGAGGAGGCTATTGGGCGCAAGGAATACCGCATTCGCCCGAAGGGTCATGGACGCGATGCCGCTGTCAGTAAACTATTCAAGATCCTGACCGAGAGGAACGAGGCTACCGCGAAAACCCAAAAGAGGCGAGGAACAACGTATGTTTGAGTCACTTCTATTTCTTCAATACATTGATCCTTCTGACAGGAGCCGGCGTACACGCGTGCCTGCACCAGAGCTTGGTCCTTCCGAGATGTCTCACGCAATGCCCACAAAAGTCCCGATCGATTACTTTTCGCCGGAGTTCTTCAACAACTTGTCCGTGCAGGAACGCGCGACCTACATGGGCAATGGAGTTGCCTTGCCCACCGCTGATCTTTGCGAATCGTGGGAGATGATTGAGCGATGGAAAGGTCTAGGAACAGCGGAGTTTATGGCCAAGTACGGCAACGATAAACTCGCTCTGTACAACCTCCCGACTCCGGCTGAGCTTGCTCGTCTTAAATCTAACTAGATTTAAGTTATGTCCCTCCTTATAACCGTCCTGAGGCTAGTAATTACTTTGTATAATCTATTTTAATTCACAGTCATGATTTCTCGAGTTTATAATCACTGCAAAATAATCGTAATCGAGAAAAAAAATGCTACGATGTTCGAAACACTCAGCGCGAAGCCGCAGATGCAAGTCGAGACGATGAGAGCACGAAGAAGCGCCAGTGGCGCGTGACATTTTCGTCACATCACCCAATTCGGTACTGGCGCTTATTCGTCCTCACTGCGGCTTCGCCCTGCAGATTCAGCTTGGCTTCGTGCTGGGTCTTTCGCATTCCTTTTTGCTAAAACACCTCCACTTTCAGGTCCTTTCCTCTCGTTGGATCCTCTCGCCGTCGACCAAGCTGACCACAGTCTACTTAGTACACGCATTGATCAGTATGGCTCTACACCACTCGCGTCGACCCACTATTGCACTCCCTCCCTCCACTGCTTTCCGGGGGCAAGTGCGCCAGCTTCCGCCCTTCTCAGAACAACCACCCAACAAACGATCCCGTCTCGCGGAACCAGCTCCGAAGCGAGTTTTCCCCTCTATGGCTACTACACCGATGGCTACCTGGTCGGATATCAACCTGCGAACACTACTGTGGGTTAATGACGAGGTTACTATCGACGACCTCAAGGCAGAACTAGACAACGAAGAGTTTGAATGGTGCATTAATGAAGATCTGAAAGTCCCTCTTTGCAAAGATGAAGAGGACTGTCGAACCTGCGAGCGGTACCACAAGCATGTGATGTTGCGAAGAGGTCGACCCGACGACCAGGAACCCGGCAGCGAAGAGGCCGCTTTCCAGCGCGGTGAGGGTAAAGCATACGTAGACGAGGGCAAGGATTTGGAAGACGACGATGAATCGATGGATTCGGAAACCGAAGCGGAATCTCGTCAAATCGAGTTCAAAAGCGAGTCGATGCGGAAGCTGTTCAGGTTGCGGGACCTCCAAGTCCGCCGAGACGCATTTGATGCAGACGACGATAAAAGGGCCATGGGGCAGATTGAGGGCATGATGAGCGCGTTAACGACAGAGAAACTTCGGGCCGAGGCAGATCGCGACCACGCCAATTCTCGCTGGTCGGTAGTCCAGGCGCAACTGGACACGCTGGTGCAATCCCACCGCGCCTTGACCGAGTCCCACGAGAGCATGACGAGCTCGTTACAAACAGCGAAAATCCGGGCTGAAGCAGATCGGGATCATGCGAACGCCAGCTGGACAGGCCTCCAGGCGGAAATGGACGCGCTAAAGCAATCCATGCTCTCACCGAGTCCTACAAGGATCTTAATGCCCGCTATCAATCATCCCTCGAAGAAAACGCAACCTTGCAGAAACGGCTCGAGATGGCGGTAGCTTGTAAGTTTACATTTTTTCATACGCAGCCTTTACTGGAAGATCGACGATGAAAATTTCCATAGCTACTGTATGGGAGTGCCCGAACCTCTCTATAGCAGAATGGACGGCAATGCCAAAGCCGACTGCTCACGACCCCCCTGAACTACTCGCATGCTGGCTACAATTTCGGGGTGAAATGGTCGTTTCCGGTATCTCTTTTCACAACAACTTCAGTATTGATCTTCGAGACCTTCGAGGCCACAACGAAATCATGGCTCGCGTCTCCTCCGCGCGGAATCCAGGGAAACATGAACGCCTCCGTCGACAGCGCTGCATCATGGCTATGCTGAAAGTCTTGGCTATACCAGGAGAATATTCGGCGTTGGTTTGCGCAGGCAACTATCCGATTGCAGATAGTGTCAGTCACTCTCCGTTGACACTCCAAGAAAACAGCACGGACGCGGATGTGGCTCGCCTACTTGCGTCGCAGGGGATGACGACGGCGACGGCAGATGATGCATGGCAATATTGCTACAAGGTTGTGCGGTCGATGATTGACCCAGATTCGATATCTCCCACGGGCCAACGAGATGTCAGTGCCTTGCTTGCCCTTATCATAGACAGATTGGAGCATGTACCCGAACCTGCAGGGATATGTCCTCCTGCACAAGATATGTTCAGCCGCCCCAGTAACCTGCCTTTCAAACGATTGTAACAGTGATTCCGTGCCTTTTCCCTCTATCCATTTTCGCCGTAACTTTAAGAATTAAGTAAGATACAGTGCTGCCTGGCTTTGAATATAAATCCCGCATTTTGGAAGTCATGGTGTGCGCGTTCTGATGAGAATGTCTGTTCATTGAAAGAGGTATATACCGAGCAATATATCGAGAGATGGTAAGAATATACTATCGTCAACAGACGCTTTACCACCCACATGCGCGACCCCCTACTAGGGTATTACCCCGCCCCAAACATTTCTATCAATTAACTGTACATTACCCCGTACTTGGGACTGCTGCCGTCGCCCCGCTTCCAAAAACTGAGAACGCGCGAAGATGCGGGTCGGCGCGATGGCACCTCACGCGCTGAGCTATCTCCTTTCCCCGACGCAAAGCTTGCACATGAGCGGCGGGGGATCCACTAAACGCTTGACGGCAAGGGCTACGTCGCATTTGTAAAGGCCCTGCGGCTTCCTCTGTCTTTTCCCGCGTCCTCAGTTCTCAAGGCCATAACTGTCCCTGCGCCTGTCATCCCCACGTCTCCCTCTCCTCCCTTTTGTGCGCTGGCATCCACGACGTCTCGCGATGGAACCCACGCTCTCGGTCCCCACTCCGAGTCCGAAACCCGGACAAGGAGCTGCACGGTGGATCCCGCCGCCTGCGACGACGTCCGGGCCGCGGGCAGACTGCAAGCGGGTGGAGGGCGGTGGGAAGGAGCGCGGGGGAGGTCTGGGAATCCGCCGCGGGGTCGCCCCGCCTCCGAACGGGCGAAGGCGCGGGTCGGCGCGATGCCAACGAAGCCACTGCCCACAAACGACGTCCGCGACTTCAGGCGAACTGCGAGCGGGTGAGAGACTGCAGGGAGGAGTGCGGGGGAGGTGTGTGACGCCCTCGCCCTGTCGCCCCGCCTCAGAAAACCGAATACGCGCGAAGACCCGGGTCGGCGCGATGCCGACGAAGCCGCTTGCGACGACGTCCGCGACTTTGGGCGGGCTGCGAGCGGGTGGGAGGCGGCGGGGAGAAGTACGGGGGAGGTGTTCGACGTCGTTGAATCGAATCCACAGTCTTTTGGGGGAAACCGACCAAGTCGCTAAGCGACGCCGCGTGCTTGGGACCACGGGTGGGGCACGGAGGGCTTCGCAGACGCGGGGGGAGTTGAGTTGGAGCTGCATGATGGTCGGTGCGGGCTCTCCGTCGAGAGTTGGGCGCTGGAGGAGCGACAGGAGCGACAGGAGCATGCCGTATTCAAAAAGAGTCGAGCCATCGAGAGCGCCCCAAAAGATTGACCGCGACATACGCGCACAGAGCTTGCGCGAATGTTTAACACAAACGCACGGAGCTTGCACGCATGTTCAACTCGACGGATGCAACGCGTCGAGACCGCTGGTCGAAATCGGGAGAATTGGCGCGGCGCGATCCTCCGAATCTTGCTCTCCATTAAAATCTGCAAAAAAAAAAAATCATCGTTAGTACCAGAGCACCTAGAGGGTTCTGGACGTCGGCGTACCTTTTATTCTACACCCAGCGCGTATAGCCCCAGATGGAAGCCACTACTTTGTTCTCATTCCTGCTGGCGAGTTAGCTCAGCGCATTCTTATAGGAGAATCCACAGAGACGCGCACCGTCGTCGTTTATGGATATCAAGTCCGTGGTACAAATTCGACAATACGCCCACCCAAATACTGCCCGAAACTTGTCAGCGTTGCGCCTTCCAATGCAAGCAAAAAGCAGTCAAGTTCTTACGAGGATTTCGGCAGACATCTCGAGAGTTCTGAGCAGCTGAAGATTGCAAGCTTTGCTGACATGGCCAGTCAGTACCTTGTACGCATGGATTTGGAGTGGATAACTCACCGATATGTGAATCACGCGAAGGTTTTAGAGTCGTATTTAACGTCGATCTTGCGGGCAAGCGAGCGGGCCGTCGTCGTCGGCATTCATGGATTATGGATGTAAGAAAACAGCAGAGGGTCTGCCAGCACGAAGCCGGCAAACTCTGCAGCACGAAGCCGCAGATGCAAGTCGAGACGATGAGAGTAGGAAAAGCGCCAGTAATGTTTGTCACAGTGGCCCAATTCGGTACTGGCGCTTATTCGTCCTCCTTGCCTCTGCGGCTTCGCGCTGCAGACTGAGCTTGGCTTCGTGCTGGGTTTTTATCTACCTCGTTCCCCGCCCCAATTGTCGTTCAAACCAAAAATTCAAACCACGTCTCTGTCAGTCTTGAGTAAATCAGCAGACCAGGAAAGTGACTGCGATTCTTCGATACTATCTGTGGCATCGACGAAATATTCTGACTCATCGTTTCGGTCTTGAAGTAGCACCGCGACGCGGTAACTTCCCCGAGGCCAATTGCAAGTATATACCTTCAAGAACTTCAGCGGCAGTCTGGCCTTTATTCTTCGCCAACAACGATACCCGGATTATCTCTGAATCTTCGCATGGTGCAGCAAATAACCGTAACACAGAACATTTCACCGTCTTCAAGTTGTGGAACTGGACTGATCCTTGTACTGCAACGCACTCGTTGCACGCGGTAAATCATCCTCGACATCTTTGCAGAGCATACCCAGTCAGTCTCACTTGTCCTACGCCAAGTTTAAAAATCTATCTGATCCCTTTGAACCCGCTGCCTCAAATATGCAAGGTACCTCCATATTTTCCGGGTTGTGACGAATCCTCCTCAATTGCATCTTTGTTTCTGCCCATCTCGCTCAAGTCCGGAAATTTCTTGAAGCATACCCAGCCTTCATGAGGAGATGTTTTGTATTGTGGAGCGCTTCATTTTGCTCATGATCAACTCTCGCTTAGTTTTTTGACTTTTTCATTTTTGGGCTGTTGCCAAACAGCTCTAATGGACAACATTCTACGTGCATACGGCCGCAACCTTCCTTCCCATCGTGTCCAAATCACATCTTGCACATCCCAGTGGAGCCGAACCCGGAGAATCTGGGCGCTTCACTCGGCTCCATTGAGCAAACGGTTCTGAAAGTGGCCGTCCGTTGAATTGAGTAGCAGTGACATTTCGAAGTCACTGAGCAGATCCCGTCAAAGGCGAAAAACTACCATTTTCGCCAATGTCGTGCCATCGCGAGCCCGCATAACAGTTAGGGATCCGCACTGTGAAATTGCGGTTTACGGTTACGGGTCTTACGGTCACCGTATCCGTCCCGTAAGGCCCTTGAACAGGCAGTAAGCCGTAAGAACCCGTAAAAATACGGCCGTACACGGGATCCTTACGGCCGTAAATTCAGCACACGAACTTTTCACTTTTGAGGGAGGTTTGGGTGTGAAATATCAGTACTTTCTGTTCATGAACCTATAGTAGAGTGGCACCGACTGATTATACCGGTGGGTCAGCTGATTCTGAACCACAATTAGCCTCATGATGGCGGGTTGAATCTCCTTGCACTCAACTTGCAATCAAAATTTCCTCTATTCTGAATTTCTGCCTCATTGCGCGCATCTGGCAATGTTTCACTGTTCAATTTTGGGGTCAGAGACTCGAATACGTCTGTGCATGTCAAAGAAATCTGCTGCTGGGCTTCGCTGTATTTATTCCCAGATTTACGACCGTAATTACGGTTACGGACCGTAAAAATGACCGGCCGTAACCGTAAGGGTCTCTGGGAGTTCTTTACAGTTATGGTTACGGCCTGTTGGACCACGATTACGGCCGTAATTCTTACGGTCGTAACCGTATACTGTACGGTGGGGATCCCTAATAACAGTTGAGTGGAGTGCTGTGCGCAAATGCAACATCTCAACAGTGAACTATTCCCGCAGGCGCCACTTTTGTCTCGATAAACCACAGCTTTTCTTATATAGAATTTTCGGACCTCGCAGCAAAGTTCTTACTACTAGTACCAGTCGAGCACAAGAGCACATACGATTCATTTCGTTCACGATCATTGCTAAGATTACTGGCAGTAAAACTACATATTATACACAATCGTACGACGTGCAGCGACGAGTTTTAATGGACAGAGGGAAATGGCACGGAATCACTATTACAATCATTTGCAAGGCAGGTTACTGGGGCGGCTGAACATATCTTGTGCACGAGGACATATCCCTGCAGGTTCGGGTACATGCTCCAATCTGTCTATGATAAGGGCAAGCAAGGGGCTGACATCTCGTTTGCCCGCCGGAGATATCGAATCTGGGTCAGTCATCGACCGCACAACCTTGTAGCAATATTGCCATGCATCATCTGCCGTCGCCGTCGTCATCCCCTGCGACGCAAGTAGGCGAGCCACATCCGCGTCCGTGCTGTTTTCTTGGAGTGTCAACGGAGAGTGACTGACACTATCTGCAATCGGATAGTTGCCTGCGCAAACCAACGCCGAATATTCTCCTGGTATAGCCAAGACTTTCAGCATAGCCATGATGCAGCGCTGTCGACGGAGGCGTTCATGTTTCCCTGGATTCCGCGCGGAGGAGACGCGAGCCATGATTTCGTTGTGGCCTCGAAGGTCTCGAAGATCAATACTGAAGTTGTTGTGAAAAGAGATACCGGAAACGACCATTTCACCCCGAAATTGTAGCCAGCATGCGAGTAGTTCAGGGGGGTCGTGAGCAGTCGGCTTTGGCATTGCCGTCCATTCTGCTATAGAGAGGTTTGGGCACTCCCATACAGTAGCTATGGAAATTTTCATCGTCGACTTCCAGTAAAGGCTGCGAAGGAAAAAATGTAAACTTACGAGCTACCGCCGACTCGAGCCGTTTTTGCAGGGTTGCGTTTTCTTCGAGGGATGATTGGTAGCGGGCATTAAGATCCTTGTAAGACTCGGTGAGAGTATGATGGGATTGCTTTAGCGCGTCCATTTCCGCCTGGAGGCCTGTCCAGCTGGCGTTCGCATGATCCCGATCTGCTTCAGCCCGGATTTTCGCTGTTTGTAACGAGCTCGTCATGCTCTCGTGGGACTCAGTCAAGGCGCGGTGGGATTGCACCAGCGCGTCCAGTTGCGCCTGGACTACTGACCAGCGAGCATTGGCGTGGTCACGATCTGCCTCGGCCCGAAGTTTCTCTGTCGTTAACGCGCTCATCATGCCCTCAATCTGCCCCATGGCCCTTTTATCGTCGTCTGCATCAAATGCGTCTCGGCGGACTTGGAGGTCCCGCAACCTGAACAGCTTCCGCATCGAATCGCTTTTGAACTCGATTTGACGAGATTCCGCTTCGGTTTCCGAATCCATCGATTCATCGTCGTCTTCCAAATCCTTGCCCTCGTCTACGTATGCTTTACCCTCACCGCGCTGGAAAGCGGCCTCTTCACTGCCGGGTTCCTGGTCGTCGGGTCGACCTCTTCGCAACATCACATGCTTGTGGTACCGCTCGCAGGTTCGACAGTCCTCTTCATCTTTGCAAAGAGGGACTTTCAGATCTTCATTAATGTACCATTCAAACTCCTCGTTGTCTAGCTCTGCCTTGAGGTCATCGATAGTAACCTCGTCATTAACCCACAGTAGTGTTCGCAGGTTGATATCCGACCAGGTAGCCATCGGTGTAGTAGCCATAGAGGGGAAAACTCGCTTCGGAGCTGGTTCCGCGAGACGAGGTCGTTTGTTGGGTGGTTGTTCTGAGAAGGGCGGAAGCTGGCGCACTTGCCCCCGGAAAGCAGTGGAGGGAGGGAGTGCAATAGTGGGTCGACGCGAGTGGTGTAGAGCCATACTGATCAATGCGTATACTAAGTAGGCTGTGGTCAGTTTGGTCGACGGCGAGAGGATCCAACGAGAGGAAAGAACCTGGAAGTGGAGGTGTTTAAGAAAAAGAAATGCGAAAAACCCGGCACGAAGCCAAGCTGAGTCTGCAGCGCGAAGCCGCAGAGGGAAAGAGGATAAGGATGAATAGGCGCCAGTACCGAATTGGGTGATGTGACGAGAATGTCACGCATCACTGGCGCTTCTTCTTGCTCTCATCGTCTCGACTTGCATCTGCGGCTTCGTGCTGCAGAGTTTTCCGGCTTCGTGCTGGCAGACCCTCTGCCTGATCATTCCGAGGACCCATGCAATTCCTAAATAACGACACCGCGTCGCTAGTTCGCCCGCAAACATGAATACCGCACATTGGCGGATTCAGTCGTGGATTATTCGTGGGCTATCCATTCCAAATTTGTGCGTAAAAGGTACTGACCGGCCATTTCAGAAGAGCTTGCAACCTCGAGCTGACCAGATCTAGAGCTCTCGAGATATCTGCCGAAATCCTCGTAAGTACTTCACTGCCTTTTTCTTGTATTGGAAGGCGCAGCGCTGACAAGTTTCGGGCAGTATTTGGGTGGGCGTATTGTCGAATTGTACCACGGACCTCATATCTGTAAACGACGACGGTGCACGTCTCTCTGGATTCTCCTACAAGAATGCACTGAGCTAACTCGCCAGCAGGGATGAGAACAAAGTAGCGGCTTCCATCTGGGGCTATACGCGCTGGGTGTAGAATACAAGGTACGCCGACGTCGAGAACCCTCTAGGTGCTCTGGTACTAACTTTTTTTTTTTTTTTTTTTGCAGATTTTAATGGGGAGCAAGATTCGGAGGATCGCGCCGCGCCAATTCTCCGATTTCGACCAGCGGTCTCGACGCGTTGCATCCGTCGAGTTGAACATGCGTGCAAGCTCCGTGCGTTTGTGTTAAACATTCGCGCAAGCTTCGCGCGCGTGTGTCGCGGTCGATTTCTTTGGGCGCTCTCGACCGCTCGACTCTTTTTGAATACGGCGTGCTCCTGTCGCTTCTCCAGCGCCCAATTCTCGACGGAGAGCCCGCCCAGACCCCCATGCAGTTCCACCTCAACTCCCCCCGCGTCTGCGAAGCCCTCCGTGTCCCACCCGCGGTCCCAAGCACGCGGCGTCGCTTAGCGACTTGGTCGGTTTCCCCCAAAAGACTGTGGATTCGATTTGACGACGGTGAAGACCTCCCCCGCACTCTTCTCCACCGCCTCCCACCTGCTCGCAGTCCGTCCAAAGTCGCGGACGTTGTCGCAGGCGGCGGCTTCGTCAACATCGCGCCGACCCGGGTTTCGCGCGTATTCGGTTTTCGGAGGCGAGGCGACAGGGCGAGGGTGTCCCACACCTCCCCCAGGCTTCTACCCGTAGCCTCCCACCCGCTTGCAGTCCGCTCGAAGTCGCGGACGTCGTCGCAGGCGGCGGCTTCGTCGGCATCGCGCCAACCCGGTCTTCGCGTGTTCTCAGTTTTTGGAGGCGGGGTGACCGGGCGAGGGCGTTCTACACCTCCACCGCACTCTTCTCCACCGCCTCCCACCCGCCTGCAGTCCGTCCAAAGTCGTGGACTTCGTCGCAGGCGGCGGCTTCGTCGGCAACGCGCCGATCCGCGCCTTCGCGCGTTCTCAGTTTTTGGAGGCGGGGTGATCGGGCAAGGACGTCCCACACGCCCCCCCTACTCCTCTCCACCGCTACCTACCCGCTCGCAGTCCGCCCGAAGTTGTGGACGTCGTCGCAGGCGGCGGCTTCGGCGGCAACGCGCCAACTCGTGTCTCCGCCCGTTCTCAGTTTTTGGAGGCGGGGCGACCGGGTGAGGGCGTCAAGGCTCGCCCCGCGTCTGCAAAGCCGGCGGCAATCGGGTTAACTTGTTCGAATACGATGCGCTCCCGCTGCTTCTCCCAGGCCCAATTCTCGGCAGAGAGCACATCCTCACTCTCATGCAGCTCCACCGCGATCCCTCGCGCGCGCTTGCGAAGCCCTTCGTCCCTCACCAGCGGTCCCAAGCACGCGGCGGCCTCGGGACTTTTTTGAGTACGGTGCGCTCTTGCCGCGCCTCCCACTTCCCGCTCACAATTTGTCCTTGCCGCAACCTCCCCCCGCCGCTTGGGCAGCCGCGCCCTTTCCCGTACAAGGATGCTGTACAAGGATGCTTCGTAGTCATCCTCACGATTCGTATATTATGTACTGCTCTGTACCTACCCACTTGACTGTCATATAAGCGAGATTAGATCTTAAATCGGAAATCGGTCCGTAGTCCCATCAGTCTTTGACCAGGAGGCTAACGCCAAACACAGCACTCGGACCTTATTACAAAACGGCTTTGTGCTTTTTGTGCAAATTGAAGCAACCAGTTGCTGCGCTTATAGTAATTGCTGGGACGGGCTTTGTGTTTTTTCTGGATATAAAAGATAGCTCGTCTCGCCACTCGTCTCACCAAATCCGCAATTTCACAGTTCACAGTCCTGCCACAAAGTCACGAATAGCCTGCATGTCTTCCGCTCGTCATCCTCAGCGTCGCCATCGCACCCCTACTCGAAATCTACAGTCGTCCCGCATGTCTTCTCACCACGACCATGGCATCCTCCAGACTCCACCTTACCCATTCACGTTTCGGCTCGCCCCCCGCGCTTTTGTCGCATCTGCCGCTCAAACTAACGAGTGAGTTTGATCCTTCTCATTGCTCGGGCGGATCACTCACCAATTCGACAGCGAAGTTCGCGCCATGATATCGGACCCGGCCACTCCGCCCGGCTCTCAAACCAGCATCATTTCGGAGTCGTACCCCGCGGTCCTGCTGATGGAATTGAATCCCAACCAGTTCTCACTCGCGCAGCATGATGCACTCAGCTCGATTATTGCTGACGCTCGCCAACGCCTTCTGATCGACCGCGCTGCTCTTCACGACCAGATGAAAACATCGGAAGAGATGCGCAACTCTTTGATCCAGCTCAAAGAGGACATCGCCCAGCGATTTGCGGCCTTGAGCATTACCATTGAAGCCAACCACCTCTTCCTCGAAATGTCCGCCGAGAACAACCGCGCAGCTCTCAAAGAAATCGACAGACTCGAGGCCATGCTTGGTTCCATTGTTCGGGAGACCCGCGTCACGGAGACTGGGCTTTCCGGACCTCAGCTTCATTCCTCGATGCAACGAGACAGCCCGCCTGCCCAACGAGTAGGGGAGACTTATGAGGAACTCGCGCGGCGCGTGTTCGCCTCCGCCAACCATCGTCGGTTGTCTGCTCAACGAAGAAGCGAGCCTTATGAGGAATTCGCGCGCCGCGCGTTTGCCTAAATCTAAGCATATGTGGTGTTAAGCATTTTTCTGTATCGCCTCCGACATGAATTTTAAGTAGATTATCTATTCAATAAATCGAGACCAGCCTCTAGGGATCCTGCCACTTGCCTGACTCAATTTTTGTTTTTCGAATATAGGTACGATCTCGCTGCTTGTCGGTAGGGCCCGCGTACATTACTACTTTTAACGTTCCCTGGCACGACTGCATCAGTCAATTGGATTGACTGGCCGATTTTCCGGGCATGTTCAACCGCGCCTTTTCCCGTACGTACTCATCCACTTGTCAATCGATTCGTGACTACACATAAGAAATTTCATTGGCATCTCATGCTACAAACTTAAACAGGTACATAGTCTTTCCGTCCTCGATTGAGTGCCCAGCACACGACAAATACTTCCCTTTCGATTCCATGAACTGCTTTGATCTTGTGTGCTGTGAGGTGATCAAGTAATGATATGTTCTGGCTCAATAATAAGCATATCCGGTAGTGGTTCCACTTTCACCATCTTGCACTGTAACTAGGCGAACGCAGATGGTGCAGCTCCATGCCCTAGGACTCTTTTTTATGTCCCAAAGATAACGATTGAAAACTTCGCGATTTCTCCGATTTCGACCAGCGGTCTCGACGCGTTGCATCCGTCGGGTTGAACATGCGTTTGTGTTAAACATTCGTGCAAGCTTCGCGCGCGTGTCGCGGCGGTCGACTATCCGGAGCGCCGCGCCAATTCTCCCGATTACGACCAACGTGTTCCCAGCTCGAAAATGGGCATGACCTTGGTCTGTTTGAACCCTCCTCCACGTGGACGGTAGGGCCTCAGGGATCGTCCCTGGGCTTCATAGACCAGGCTTCTTTATTTCTATCACCCGAGACTTACGTCAAGACTGCTTGTTCAAGGCATGTGTTTAAGACGCGTACTCGGTGGGTCATCGCCATCGGTGTCTAGTACATCGTCTGACTCCGAATCCGACTCCGAATCTGAACTGGGGTTGGCGGTTTTTTTGCCTTTCGCAAAGGGCACCGAGAGGGGCGAGTTTGAGCGGTCTCTTAGGTGTTGGTTTTGGCGCTGGGATGTGGAGAAGCTCACGGTAAATGAACGTCGCCTCCAGGTATTCAAACTCCACAAGCGTGTTCATCTCGGCATCCGTCATGCGTACTTATGCGATTTTGCGGTCCTCGGCAGTGAAGGGACTAGAGTCGAAATCAAGGACATAACCAAGTCGATGGCTTCGCTCACGCTTTTCCTTGAAGTCCTCGGAAAGGAGAATGCGTTGGCGGACCATGACATGCTGCGCTAGTTTCAAAACTCCGCATAAGTGAAGTTGGGAAGCATCATTCGTGCGAGCCCGAAGAAGTGCTCGACGAATTCGGTCCCAAGGAGCCACGGACAGAAGGGTTGGTCGGGATATCGACGGGCGTAGATGATCACCAGCAAGAGTAGACACATACGATTGAATATGTGGAAGCTCTGGGGTGAAATAAAAGATTTTGCTTTAAATAGAGGTCGGGATATTCCTCGCTCATCTCAACGATATGAGCTCGCTATAGATCCAGGAAAAACCGCGCACGGAGAACCGCTAAAACCCGATTAGCAACCGTGATTAAGCCATGCATCGAATAGAGTTCATCCTGCTTGTCGATGTTCTTCGTATCGCTGGGAAGCAAGCCCGACTCGCCCGTTTCTTGAAGATCAACCAACATCTGGTTCACATGACCTCCCCACCCATTGCTTCACTCTGTGAGCCGCTCTGTGGTTGATTGCGAGCGGTTTTTTTGCCATGTCCGGCATCTTGCCGTGACACCAGTAGACCAGTTTTCATGACCGGGTGCCTTGAGATGGACACCGTACGTCGGATAATCATAAGTGATTGGTGGGAAGAGTGTCGACTGATTGTTCATGAGCACTTGAGCCGCAAGCTCCGATGCTGCACCGTCTGCAGCAAAAGGTACTACCGATAATGAGAGCTCAGCAGCCATCTCGAGGAGCTTGAGATGCTGTTCAACAATTTTTGCTGCATCATCCGTACCATTGGTCGGCAGCAGACTTGGAGCGACGACTTGGGGTGGGGTCTGGGGGAGCGGAATCTGGAACCAAATTGTAAGGGAATATTTGTGAAAGCACACGAAAGAAGTCCCTTGACCAAGATTGCACAAACTTGAGTAACTTCTGCTTTCGCCTTTGTAACCTCGTCAATGACACGCTTGATAACGTCCATATCCTCGGCGATGCAGTCTGTCAAAGACCAAACACTCCCCAAAATATGCCCCCCCAAGTCGTTCGAGAACGTGAGGCGTTTCCGAACTTTGGTACAGTCGCCTGCAACCGCAACGGATCCCGAATAGCGTAGCGAGTCCGCCAAGTGTTTCACTCAGGCCATGTTCTTGAATATAAGAAACAGATTTTGAAGGGTGTCTTCGGATTTGGCAACAAGAGCTCTGAGAATAGGTAAATTGACAGATACCCACAGGGCTGTCAAACGTACCGAATATGCCGAGGCAAGGGCAGTGGGAATTCTCCGCTCAGTATTTCAAACTCTTTGGATGAATTGCCCCCATACGATCTCATGAGGATCGCAAAGTTGAGGTAATGGGAAGGGTAGCGAATGCCGAACATGGTCTTGTTTTCCTTGCGTTTGATCACCTCGGTACAACTTTGCACAACTCCACAACTGTTTGTAGACATGTACGAAGCCACTCTCAATGGTTGAGAGTGGCTTCGTACATGTCCAAGAAGCATTGCGTAGTTTCGCCCTTCTCGAGAGTTTTGAGTGCCTTGAATGCGACCGGATTCTTGAAAAGCGAGCCCAGTTTGCGACCTTCGAAGTCGTGGAATCGTTTGGACGAGTACCTTTCGCGGTTCAGTTGGATCTGGCGCTGGTCTGCTAAGGGGAGCTCGCCCTCTCAATTTTTCTGCGGGTCCAAACATTTAGGACCTGAATCAAATGTATTGATAGACAATTACCCGAGTTATCGAACGGACTAGAGATTGGTCTTAGGCAACTTTGAGGCAGGCATCACAGATTCCACTCTTGTTCGTTGTCAAACCCTCGCAGCGAGTCGAGTTGACTTTTTTTATTGCCAAAATCGATCTCCCAACGGGCAAAGCCACGTAAAGCTTCATCAACTCTGGCATGCTCGTTCTCCGTCCAGTCGGCCGAAGCTACACAGTCATTTCCGCTGGCTGGTACGGATGATTCCGCGTTGGCCACCAAAGAGGGCACCGTGGTCTTGAGGGATGGGAATTTCTTATACATAAACACCTGTCTGATTATTCGTGAACGGAGTGCTTGTGAAACTCCGCCCATCGAGCGAGTCTCGGCGCGTTCAATATATTCGGTATACTTTCCACCAGCCAGATGAGTGCACGATCTCGGCTCTGGTGCAGCTGGCGGCGGTTTCGGCGGATCGTTCTTGATAGGACCAGGCCGGAAAAACGTGGCAATGCTGAGCATCTGAAGGGGAAGTGAGATTGAGAAAGTTTGTCCACATCTTATTCTTACCGCTTTCACCCGTCGCGACGTATAACCGGGGTGTTTTGGAGACTCTGATTCGGAGTCAGAATCAGGATCTTCTACTTTGGGAGCCTGGCTCGTGCTTGTTTGCCAGGTGCCGTGAAAACGTTGAAATTGACCCAATGACCTGGTTGCTTATCGGAGATGTTCGAAATCGGGCCAACATAAGACCTACCACCGACTTTACTGGCTTGTTTTGAGAGCAGATGAGGCGCGTCCCGGTGATGGCGGGGCATTCCTCTTC
The DNA here is from genome assembly GCA_029204075.1 of Mycena capillaripes. Lineage (NCBI taxonomy): Eukaryota > Fungi > Basidiomycota > Agaricomycetes > Agaricales > Mycenaceae > Mycena > Mycena capillaripes. The sequence continues at coordinate 4,274,069 of JARHKZ010000001.1, forward strand.
GTGTCGAGTCCAGTTCGTCGGTTTGAATTTTTGAAGTTTGTCAAGTTTGATCCAGGACAAACATTTAGCGCAACGAACACAGTGGGCTTCAACGGTGGATATGTTTGCATTTGCTTTGAGACTGGCTTCACGTTCTTCGTCTGTTATCCGTTGTGTGCGTTTCTGTTTCGGAGGCGTCAAACTGTCCTTGTCGAGCTTGCGGTTGGAACCGGGTAAAAAATATTAGATAATACCAAAAGACGGCGAATTCGGTTTGTACGTCGATTTTTTTTTGTGGCTTCATTTTTCTGAGCGGGATTCAAGACCTTCTCGTCGAGTTGAGAACTAGATGAAGGAATCATTAGTTAATATTTGACGGCACAACTTACCCATACCTAGAACTTTGGGCAGCTTCACCCTTCCCAGAGTCTTCGTCGTGGTTATTCTGTTCGAAGCTAGGACTCGGCGGTTAGTATGAGCAGCGTGGGTTTTGCTGTCAATCTGCTCACCTGCCAATTTCCGACATGATTACCATTGAAGAACGGTGCTTATCAGGCGCGGTGATCACGACATCTTCCAAAGTCTCGACTGGTTCGTTCTCGTCGGGCATTGGCATTTCAACATCTTCATCGGGCGGGGTGATCACAATATCTTGGAGCACCTGGGCTGGTACGCTTTCTTCGGACGTCGGCATTTCAGTATCCTCAGATGGGATAATCGATACCGCTTGCGGACGCAGCATTCTATTCAAGAAATTTTCAAAAATTTCTTGCAATGTGAGTTGAATCTGACTTAGTACCCAAGGTTCTCGAAGATAAGATCCAAGGTTTCGCTTCGGATTTTGGCCGTTTGGTCATTTGTCACGGTATGGATAGATTCACCGTTTCCAACCGCACACATGGCATGGATAACAAAACAACCGCAAAACCAGTTGTTTATTTGACGCTGTAGCTCGGCGGGAGAGTGATGTACAACTTTCCATGGCTCCAAATTGATTTCATCTTTCCCGAGAGTTGTAAAAACGGTTTCGACAGCCTCCACGAGAGCCTGTGGGTATGTTTCAGGGTGGATAAATATATGTGGCTCAATGTACTAACTGGTTCTGCCCACATGTACGATTCAAGCTCGGGGATACTGTCAAAAATATGCAAGGGACTCGCTCCGAGATCGGCCCAACCTAGGATCCAATGGTCGGCCGGATGTTTTGGGTTGCTTCCAAACAAGGGGAATAGCCAACGAGATTTAGCAAGAAGCATTTCCTTTGGCCTCGGTACTATCAAAAAAAAATGAGTCGTGGTCGGGTGGAATAGAAATGAATGTACTACCGCATCCTCGATGTGATCCGCAATTGTGCCATGCACCCGGCCTTGTTGGACTTTTCGGGAGATTAATGGGCTCAGCCATGTTGAAAATACCGCAAAGTCACCGGGACCATCTTTCTCGCCAAGTATTTGCAGCAAAGCGCCGACCACATTCATCAAGGTCCCCGGGGCTTTGAGGTGGGCGCCGTCCTGTAGACAGCTGATATTGTCTGTGGCCAGGTGCATACCATGTATTGCATGTTTACTTGATTTCAATCCAGTTGCAGTGTCCGAGAATCGAGAATCGCGGGAATCCATGGGGGACGATGGAAGAAAAGATTAGGTAAGGTTTGTTCTAAATCGGGTAGAGATTTGCAGGGAGTTTATTATTTGCGCGATTGTAAGGTCAAAGAGAAATTGAGTCTAAGATTGAAATAAAATTGTGTGATATGGAAGAGGTATGCTTGAATGTTCGAGATGCGCAGTGCCGAGGGAATGCAGCTCAGCAGAATTCTTCAAATACTCGAGCTTAGAACTCGTTGCTCAGCTTGCCGGTTTCGCTCCCGATGCGGAAGGTGGAGGTTGAAAGCCTATTCGAAGCATAACCGCCACTTGATTCTCAGCACAACATCCGCGGGATTGTACCCGTGCCGAGCATCAGCAATGCAACAGATGGCTTCTCCGTTAGATCCAGCATGCGCAAGATCGCGCATGAATCTGGGCTCAAAAACCTTAACTTTGGACAAGGAAATTTGAAAATTTCGCTCTGAAAAACCTTAACTTTCGGACAAGCCCTTGGTGGTTCCTGCGTCTGGTCCTTGCTCGCCCCTAACTTCAGCAGACACCGTGACCAACTCCCAACACGTGAAGCTCAATTCGATGCCTTCACGGCGAACCATCATTGGAACCTGTTCAAAAACGAAGATGAAAGCCGCTTATATTGCAACGTCCGCGTTCTGGACAATGCGATTGCGGAGTTTAAAGCGCAGAACATTGCCGCGGACGAATTCCGCTCGTCGTATACATCAATGCCAAGTACGGGCACACGAAAAGGCCGGAACAGAGTCGCAAAGAGTATTCGTTGGCACGCGATGGAGGCCAGAAAACAATATGGGCTTGGTCGTACTGAGTGCCCCGCCGCTACGTCGGGGGTGGGCTTATTTTTTCTTCTTTGCAGAGTGAATAATTTCTTTGGGGATCAAACTTGCGGGTGACCAGCGGCGCATCGTGAAGTGTCCCAGTTGCGGTGTTCACCACCAGGGATATTTCACGTCCTCGTCGATGGGCCGTTTGGACAAGCTGGATCGTGTATGGCGCATCGGAGGCGATTGGTTTGACGCTGGGTCTCCATTGTGACATGTCTGACGTGGGCAGATGGACAACATTTTGTCTGCCTTCAAGTTTTTTTTGTTTTGTTTTGTTTTTGGTCTTGCTTTCGCGTTCTGTAACAGTTGTTGCTGGCGTACCGCTCTGTCTATATCATCCTGATTTGCTAAATGTACTGTTTGTAACTACAACCCAATTGGCTTTAATGTAAACAAGTGGTTGACGGCCCGCTCCGTGTGCGGGGGAGGTGTAGGACGCCCTCGCCCTGTCGCCCCGTCTCCCAAAACCGGATACGCGGGAAGACCCTGGTCGGCGCAATGCCGAGGAAGCCGCTGCCCGCGGCGACGTCCGCGACTTCTGGCGGGCTGCGAACGGGTGGGAGGCTGCGGGGAGAAGCCTGGGGGAGGTGTGGGAGGCCCTCGGCCTGTCGCCCCGCCTCCGAAAACCGAATACGCGCGGAGACCCGCGATGCCGACGAAGCCGCCACCTGCGACGACGTCCACGACTTCGGGCGGACTGCGAACGGGTGGGAGGCTGCGGGGAGAAGCCTGGGGGAGGTGTCGGACGCCCTCACCCTGTCGCCCCGCCTCTGAAAACCGAATACGCACGGAGACCCTGGTCGGCGCAATGCCGACGAAGCCGCCGCTGGCGACGACGTCCGCGACTTCGGGCGGACTACGAACGGGTGGGAGGCTGCGGGGAGGAGTGCGGGGGAGGCGTTCACCGTCGCCAAATCGAATCCATAGTCTTTTTGGGGAAACCGACCAAGTCGCTAAGCAACGCCGCGTGCTTGGGACCGCGGGTGGGACACGGAGGGCTTCGCAGACGCGGGGGGAGTTGAGGTGCAGCTGCATGGGGGTCGGAGCGGGCTCTCCGTCGAGAATTGGGCGCTGGGGGAGCGACAGGAGCACGCCGTATTCAAAAGGAGTCGAGCCATCGAGAGCGCCCAAAGAAATCGACAGCGACACACGCGCGCGAAGCTTGCGCGAATGTTTAACACAAACGCACGGAGCTTGCACGCATGTTAAACTCGACGGATGCAACGCGTCGAGACCGCTGGTCGAAATCGGGAGAATTGGCGCGGCGCGATCCTCCGAATCTTGCTCCCCATTAAAATCTGCAAAAAAAAAAAAAATCGATGGTACCAAAGCACCTAGAGAGTTCTCGACGTCGGCGTACCTTTTATTCTACGACCAGCGCGCAAAGCCCCAGAAGGAAATCACTACATTGTTCTCATCCCTGCTGGCGAGTTAGCTCAGCGCATTCTTATAGGAGAATCCACAGAGACGCGTACCGTTGTCGTTTATTAATATCAAGTCCGTGGTGCAGAGACAATACGTCCACCCAAATACTGCCCGAAACTTGTCAGCGCTGCGCCTTCTAATTTAAGAAAAAACAGTGAAATACTTACGAGGATTTCGGCACATATCTCGAGAGCTCTGAGCAGCTGAAGATTGCAAGCTTTGCTGACATGGCCAGTCAGTACCTTGTACGCATGGATTTGGAGTGGATAACTCACCGATATGTGAATCGCGCGAAGGTTTTAGAGTCGTATTTAATGTCGATCTTGCGGGCAAGCGAGCGGGCCGTCGTCGTCGGCATTCATGGATTATGGATGTAAGAAAACAGCAGAGGGTCTGCCAGCACGAAGCCGGCAAACTCTGCAGCACGAAGCCGCAGATGCAAGTCAAGACGATAAGAGCAGGAAGAAGCGCCTGTGACGCGTGACACTTTCGTCACATCGCACTGGCGCTTTCTGCCAGCACGAAGCCGGCAAACTCTGCAGCACGAAGCCACAGATGCAAGTCAAGGAGCAGGAAGAAGTGTCAGTGACGTGTGACATTCTTGTCACATCGCCCAATTCGGTACTGGCGCTTATTCATGATCATCCTCATTCTCGCTGCAGACTCAGCTTGGCTTCGTGCTGTGTTTTTATCTACTTCGTCTCGTTCCCCGCCCCAATCGCTGCACATAAAAGAAAGAGAGAAACAATATATATTCTGAAAGACGAAAAGAGAGAAATATAACAAATCTGGTCATGAAAGCCAAAGCGGAACAGGAAGACGAAAAGGCCATACATGCACATCTACTGAGCTCTCAAATTTTTGCCCCGGACCCACTTTTTCCCTCTCAAATTCTTTCCCCGTACCCACTTCACTGCGGCACAACGGCAACGAATAGGCTTGGGGGTCGGAGGACTGGGGGCGATCTAGGTACAATGAGTTTGAGCCATTATGATCAGGGCCAAGGAAAAGACGTACGGCGAGGGCATTGCGTACCCAATTGTCAAAGCACAGTTGTCGCAGCTGTTTGTCAGAGCCGTTCTGCGCCAGCGGTAAGCGAAGAAACAAGACCTAATATCTGCAGCGTAAACTCACCCACAAGAGCGGACCGAGAGGGATATCCGTCATCCCTCCCAACACCTTCCCTATAAAATGGAGGGGTTGCGGAAACCGCAGAAGTTTGCGCGGCGGCAGGCGACGGACCCATAACGGTGCACCGGGGTCGTCAGCGTATCCAACATAGCGCGCAAGCTCGATGTCGGGGATCGCGTGATCGATGGCGACGCGCGGATGGTAGACTGCCAGCGAGAGCAAATAGTTCTGTCCATTAAAACCCTGAGACAATGAGCCAGCTTCCAGTATACGGAAAGACAATAAACGTACAAGGTGGTGGGAGATATAGATCTCGCACATGGCGTCACCGTCGGGCAGAGGGCTGCGCATAAACAGCTCCGGAGAGGTCTTCATTTCGGCGGACGCAAGCCAGCGGTCGAGAGCGCCGAATTTGTGGATATGCATGGGACGCATGGGGCTCACAGTGACGGGAGGAGTGCGGGAACGAGACATTGGCAACAAATTCAGAGGTGAATCGGGACTGGGAGATTTGCCGTGGAGGTAAGCTCTTTAAAACCAGCGCAAAGCCAGTTGTGTCTGATCAAAGCACAAAGCCACAAAATCCAGAGACAAAGCTATCGCAGGATAAAGAAATTTCTGCGACATGAGAAAAAGCATTGAAAGGGTCCGTTGAAAGAAAGGATCGTCGTTGAAAGGGATCGATAGCGCCTCGTGGCCCGAATTGCCGGACGTTGAGCTTGAGGGCGGGGGCGGGGTTGTTGTGGACGGGAAACAACCAGCGCAAAGCCAGTTGCGGTCTCCAGCGCAAAGCCGCAGAATCCAGAGGAGAGACTTGGGAGAGACGAGAGTGGAGGAAGAGATCTAGTGTCTAGAGAGGAATGACCAAGAATTAGAAAACATTCGCATGCTCACGCCTTCCGTCAATCACGTTCCCCTTTTGGTCCTACCCCACTCCATACTTCTGCTCGTTGATTTAATTAGCGCTAACAAAGTTTGTTCAAGTGCTATGCTTCTAACTTGTTCGTTTCTTGGTGAGCCGCCGCTCGTCCTGTTCACGCACAGCCTAGCTGATTCATTAATCTAGATGCCTTATTCTGTTAGAAAGTCCCCACTAAATCGTCGAGCTGTTCCCGTGCTTCAAAATGTTAACGATCTTGTATCAGCTGTAGCCTGTCTTAAATTATCGCTCTATTATCGTGAATCGGTGTCTACTCGACTCTTTCTCCGCTGACTGTGCTTTCTTTATATACTCGACTCGCCGATGTATCACCTGAATGGTGAGTTTGATTCTCTTGACTCGTGCAATCTTTTCATTACATTCTTTCTAGTCCTCCACTTTGTTACGCTTGGAGGTGTAGTTTTGCCTTGGTAAGTTAGCTAGATGATTGATAGTTCGCCGCTGGAGGAGGTTCCCGCCCGCCGGCCCACCGCAAAAGCTCGTCTCCCTTCCTCGGGACCTCACCGGGCGGGCTGCGAGCGGGTAGGAAGCGGCGGGGAAAAGTGCGGGGGAGGTGTGACGTCGTTGAATTGAATGCAGTCTTTGAGGGAAACCGACCAAGTCGCTAAGCGATGCCGCGTGCTTGGGGTGGGACACGGAGGGCTTCGCAGACGCAGGGGGAGTTGAGGTGGAGCTGCGTGAGGGTCGGGGCGGGCTCTCCGTCGAGAATTGGGCGGTATTAAAAAGGAGTCGAGCTGCCGAGCCCAAAAAGATCGACCGCGACACACGCGCACAGAGCTTGCGCGAATGTTCAACACAAACGCACAGAGCTTGCACGCATGTCAACTCGACGGATGCAACGCGTCGAGACCGCTGGTCGAAATCGGGAGAATTGGCGCGGGGCGACCCTCCGAATCTTGCTCCCCATTAAAATCTGCAAAAAAAAATACCATCGTTAGTACCAGAGCACCTAGAGGGTTCTCGACGTCGGCGTACCTTTTATTCTACACCCAGCGCGTATAGCCCCAGATGGAAGCCGCTACTTTGTTCTCATCCCTGCTGGCGAGTTAGCTCAGCGTATTCTTATGGGAGAATCCACAGAGACGCGCACCGTCGTCGTTTATGGATATGAGGTCCGTGGTACAAATTCGACAACACGCCCACCCAAACACTACTGCCCGAAACTTGTCAGCGCTGCGCCTTGCAAGCAAAAAGCAGTAAAGTTCTTACGAGGATTTCGGCAGATATCTCGAGAGCTCTGAGGAGCTGGAGATTGCAAGTTTTGCTGACATGGCCAGTCAGTACCCTGTGCGCATGGATTAGGAGTGGATAACTCACCGATGTGTGAATCGCGCGAAGGTTTTAGAGTCGTATTTAATGTCGATCTTGCGGGCAAGTGAGCGGGCCGCCGTCGTCGGCATTCATGGACTACAGATGTAAGAAAACAGCAGAGGGTCTGCCAGCACGAAGCCGGCAAACTCTGCAGCACGAAGCCGCAGATGCAAGTCAAGACGATGAGAGCAGGAAGAATAAGCGCCAGTGATGCGTGATGTGACCTATTCGTCACATCGCCCGATTGGGCATTTTCTCCTTCTCCTGTGGCTTCGCGCTGCAGATTCAGCTTGGCTTCGTGCTGGGTTGGTGCTGGGTCCTCTCAACTTCGAATTCCTCCCACCTACTTGAAGGATGCAGCTCCTCACTTCATCCACGCCCGGCACGTAAATGTCGACTTTTTCCTTTGTTTTCCAATCACCACGCTAATCTTTTGTTCAATTCTCAAGTAGTCTCTGCGCCACTCCAACACACTCTTTCACGCTCAAACCTCCACGTCCATGCCTCTCTCTGCGTATGTTCCAATCTCTATCCCACTCCGGTTCTAAATGTTTACAGGCTTCTCTTCTCCTCATACCGTGCTGAGGTATCAGTCGATATCCAGCTTCAACTGTACAAAATTCCCGGGATCGGGATCCCTGCTAAGGTCTTGGTCGCCCAGATCACAGACAATTTAGGTACGAAATCCCGCCTCTTGCTCGCCGAATCTTGGCTTGATCAAAAGACAATTCCCTAGTTGTTCTCATGGTCGGCTTTCTTGGTCATGAGCTTCCTTTACTCTCCTTCGCCGATTGGAGTGGGGTCGGCTTCACGATGGACAGTGTACGAAGTCTTTTTAGCTCAATATCGCCCATGATTATTGACTCCACCTAGCCTTCCCGCAGCGTGAACCTTCACTTCGCCGATATCCGCCCCATGGGCACTTTGGCTCATTTCACCGGCGGTGGCGACGATTGCTCCCTCGTCGTACGGATTGTCTTGGAGACCCAGGCCGCGTTCTGGGGGTTGGCTTATCGTCTGGCGCAGCCTCTGGCAGACCCGGTAGCTATCGCAACGGCCATCTGGGCGAACCAGCCCATTATACAGATGCTGCTCGACTCCTTCAGAGCCGATGATGGTTCAGAGCACTTTGGAGGAGCCCGGGTCGACGAGGCGCCCCCTGGCTACACCGGTAAGTCACGGCCGTGCGTTTGCAATCTCATATCAATGCATGGCAGCAGGGCACAAGGACATCTAGGTCGTGGACGTATATCTATGCTGCCTGCAACCTTCGGTCGGTTTCCGTAATTTATTGTAGCGTTACTGCGCGCAAGTTTCCCAATTAGATCTTCTGTCCACATCTATCCCATGAATTCATGATCACTTTTGAAAGCTCGTTGGAAGTTTGTTGAAAATAAATCCGATGAAAGGACGCAAAATGTTCTGGGCATTCGGGCCGATTGGCCGCGATGATGCCTCGTGTAGGAGTCCATTGGGGTCATCGCCAATGCTCTCCCCAGGACCTCAAGAGTCAACGCTGTCTCAAACTTCTATCCTCTGGCGTCGCGCTGCGGTTTACTGGTTCTGCCCCGGTAGAGCTTCTCCCCATAGCCATGCACGGCAAGTCGTTCCCTTCGCCAAATGTGCCCTGCAAGTAGCCGCCTTTGTGAAATGCCTCGTGCAAAATATGTACGCCTTTGCGAATTCTTGGTATGTGGCTGTGTGGAGGTTGTTGCCAATCATCTCTTTTTTCCTTCCACCATTATGAGTCCTGTCGATAACTGGTATGTTTTGCCTGCTCGAATCCTACAACGCCTGACCCACCCCTCCAGGCCATTCCGTCTCCATGCCCGGATTGAAATGACATCTGAGACGTTACCTTCTTTGTTCACGGCCTTGGACGACACAGTCATCCACGTTTCCGGCGCAGGTCTCAGTTTTGGTTTGTCGTATGGCTAATTCACATATCTCTGACCTCCGACCACATCCCTCCAGTGTCCCTGCACATCGAAGATTCTCTCGGTAATGTTTTTGACGTTCTCGATGTCGATACGCTCCGCGCCGACGTCAGTGAGGTCAGTGCCTCTCAGTCTTCGTCCCTGAACCAGCTCAACTGCTGCCACAGGACCCACCCACTTGGGCTTTCACGGGTTCATGGGCTTACCGTCCTGAAATGGATCGCCATCGCATACGGATAGAGCTTTTCTTCGCCGACCGCGAATACTTGGGCGGATTCCTGCTCGCCCTTTCATACGTCCGGCTCTCGAAGGGGCGCTCGCCAGTCAAACTGTTTTCCCTGCATGAAATCCCACCGGGCAACACCCACTTCAACAAGTCGCATGCCAATGCCTTCCTCACCATGCGAAACACTGTTTACGAAGACGCCCCCATCCATTCCATCCCCGTCGAAGTTCTTTCCGAAATATTCGCTTTTGTGCATCCCTCGAGAAATCAAACCGATCACCTAGGATCACCTTTCCTCCTCATGCGCGTCTGCTGGACCTGGGCAGCGGTTGCCATCGGAACGGCTGAACTTTGGCGTCACCGGGCTATCGTTTTGGGTCGTCCCTTTCTTCGGTGCCGCGACGACAGCTATCGTTCCCAGCTCTCGTTATGGCTGAAAAGGGGCAATTCGGAGAACGTCACCCTCTCCATGTATTTCATGCACTCCCGGTATCTTCCAAACGAAATTTTCGATAGCACGCATTTCGACGCCTCCTCCTTTGACGCCGTCCAAACACTGAACCTCAGCGGCCCCGCATCGCAACTGTCCTCATTCGTTGGTCCCGATGCTCCCTCTCTGCCCTCGCTCGCCACTCTTTCCCTCACCACCCAGTGGACGAAGTGGCCCAATTCCGCCCAATTATGCCTCTCAACCCCCCTCCTGCGGAGCCTCACCATTAACAGTATGTGGAAGAAGCCGCGGAACCGCCACTATAGCCTCGTCTTAGCCTTCCCGTGGTCCCAGCTAACGACCATACGCATACGAATCCATCTGCCGATTTCCTCTTGGATGCCTATATTTTCGCAATGCCTCTTGCTCCAGACGGGCAAGTTTCTCTTGTGGGGTGGCCGATACGTTCACCCGCCCCAGAGGGTGACATTCCATGACCTCGTCTCCCTTTGTATATCTTTCCGAGACGCGTGTAACACCCAGTTCTTTGCTCACGTCACTCTCCCTGCCATTCGAGAGCTTCATATTGGAGGGGTGTTGGACGATAGGGATGCGGTCACACCCTTTATCCCGCGCTTCCCCACCCTTCGCGTTCTGATCCTAGACATCGAGCTTCCCTTGAACGCGCTACAACAGATTGTCGGAGCGCATCCCGACCTCGAACAACTCAGCGTGTTTACTCAGGCCGACGGCACTCTGTCCACGGGGATTTGGGAGCTACCCGGGCTACGAATGCTGACCATCTCGACCTCTATCGACACCGTCGAGCTCATCCGCTTGTTTTCGGAGAACATCACAGCAAGGGCCATCCGCGCTCTTTCCGCCGGCTGCAACATGCGCTTTTGCGGGGGGACCGAGGTTCACAATGAGCTATTGGCCGCCTTTGCCAAAGAAAGCACCGTAGTGGCTTTCCTCGAGGCCAATCCACCCGTGGATCCCTTCGACGACCACCTCCAATCGATGTTCCCCTTCCGCCGCTTCTGCTCTTTGAGTGTACAAAGCGTAGATCATCGCGTCATGGTCTCTGCTTCCGCACGTTAGATCTTCAAAATACTACGTCATCGTGTTGAGCAGAGTTTTCCACCACCGCACATTACAAATCACTTTTGCACTCTGTGACATGTATTAGTTTCCCAGAGGGAGAGTAGACCAAATTCCCTTCCGCCGTTGTGGCCAGACTAGTGCATTATAGCTATGCTCCTGAGGCCAGTCATCGCAAAATGATAATTTTTTTGTAGATTGCGTCGGGGCGTCTTCCATCCAATATAATTCATGATCGACTCGGGATTTATTACAGGCATTAGATCTTATAAGAACGCAGTGGGCGGTGGGCCGCTTCGGTTGAGAAGTGAGCACTTGAATTGCGTGAGGGCGTTATATATCATAGTAGATCCTGTCAAGATTCGGGCGGACTGCGAGCGGGTGGGTGGCGGTGGAGAGAAGTACGGGGGACGTGTGGGACGTCCTCGCCCGGTTACTCCGCCTCCAAAAACTGAGAACGCGCGAAGACGCGGATCGGCGCGTTGCCGACGAAGCCGCCGCCTGCGACGACGTCCGCGACTTTGGGCGGACTGCGAGCGGGTGGGAGGCTGCGGAGAAGAGTGCGGGGGAGGTCTGGGGCGCCCTCGCCCGGTCGCCCCGCCTCCAAAAATTGAGAACGCGCTAAGACACGAGTTGGCGCGTTGCCGACAAAGCCGCCGCCTGCGATGACGTCCGCGACTTTGGGCGGACTGCGAGTGGGTGGGAGGCTAGGGAGAAGCTTGGGGGAGGTCTGGGGCGCCCTCGCCCTGTCGCCCCGCTTCCAAAAATTGAGAACGCGCGAAGACAAGAGTTGGCGCGTTGCCGACAAAGCCGCCGCCTGCGACGATGTCCGCGACCTCGAGCAGACTGCGAACGGATAGGAGGCTAGGGAGAAGCTTGGGGGAGGTGTGGGACGCCCTCGCCCTGTCGCCCTGCCTCTGAAAACCGAATACGCACGGAGACCCCGGTCGGCGCAATGCCGACGAAGCCGCCGCTGGCAACAACGTCCGCGACTTCGGGCGGGATACGAGGGGGTGGGAGGCTGCGGGGAGGAGTGCGGGGGAGGTCTTCACCGTCGCCAAATCGAATCCACAGTCTTTTTGGGGAAACCGACCAAGTCGCTAAGCAACGCCGCGTGCTTGGGACCGCGGGTGGAACACGGAGGGCTTCGCAGACGCGGGGGGAGTTGAGGTGGAGCTGCATGGGGGTCGGGGCAGGCTCTCAGTCGAGGATTGGGCGCTGGAGGAGCGACAGGAGCACGGCGTATTCAAAAAGAGTCGAGCGGTCGAGAGCGCCCAAAGAAATCGACAGCGACACACGCGCGCGAAGCTTGCGCGAATGTTTAACACAAACGCACGGAGCTTGCACGCATGTCAATTCGACGGATGCAACGCGTCGAGACCGCTGGTCCAAATCGGGAGAATTGGCGCGGCGCGATCCTCCGAATCTTGCTCCCTATTAAAATCTGCAAAAAAAAAATCATCATTAGTACCAAAGCGCCGAGAATTCTCGACGTCGGCGTACCTCGTAAGCTAGGCCCAGCGCAAAAAAGGATCTTGCTCCCCAATCAAAATCTGCAAAAAAGATTTCATCGTTAGTACCAAAGCACCGAGAGTTCTCGACGTCGGCGTACCTTGTAAGCTAGGCCCAGCGCAAAAAGCTCCACGCGGGCTTGGGACCGCGGCTAGGGAACGGTGGGCTTCGCAGACACAGGGGGTTGAGGTGGAGCTGCATGGAGGTCGGGGCGGGCTCTCCGTCGAGAATTGGGCCATGGCACGCCGTATTCAAAAGGAGTCGAGCCGCCGAGAGCGCCTCCAAAGATCGACCGCTACACACGCGCACAGAGCTTGCGCGAATGTTTAACACAAACGCACGGAGCTTGCACGCATGTTCAACTCGACGGATGCAACGCGTCGAGACCGCTGGTCGAAATCGGGAGAATTGGCGCGGCGCGATCCTCCGAATCTTGCTCTCCATTAAAATCTGCAAAAAAAAAAAATCATCGTTAGTACCAGAGCACCTAGAGGGTTCTGGACGTCGGCGTACCTTTTATTATACACCCAGCGCGTATAGCCGCTACTTTGTTCTCATCCCTGCTGGCGAGTTAGCTCAGCGCATTCTTATAGGAGAATCCACAGAGACGCGCACCGTCGTCGTTTATAGATATGAAGTCCGTGGTGCAAAGACAACACGCCCACCCAAATACTGGCCGAAACTTGTCAGCGTTGCGCCTTCCAATGCAAGAAAAAAGCGGTAAAGTTCTTACGAGGATTTCGGCAGACATCTCGAGAGCTTTGAGCAGCTGAAGATTGCAAGCTTTGCTGACATCGCCAGTCAGTACCTTGTACGCATGGATTTGGAGTGGATAACTCACCGATATGTGAATCGCGCGAAGGTTTTAGAGTCGTATTTAACGTCGATCTTGCGGGCAAGCGAGCGGGCCGTCGTCGTCGGCATTCATGGATTATGGATGTAAGAAAACAGCAGAGGGTCTGCCAGCACGAAGCCGGCAAACTCTGCAGCACGAAGCCGCAGATGCAAGTCGAGACGATGAGAGCAAGAAGAAGCGCCAGTGACGCGTGACATTTTCGTCACATCGCACTGGCGCTTATCCGTCCCCCTTGCCTCTGCGGCTTCGCGCTGCAGGCTCAGCTCGGCTTCGCGCTGGGTTTTTCATCTACTTCGACTCCTTCGCTGCCCCACCCATTTCATTCGACCCGAAAAAGCAAAACTAAAAACACGTCTCTCACTGCGTTTTCGCGATAAATATCCTACAGGGCGGACAGGTAGGATTATCATACTGTCCTAGCAGGCCATGCTTCTAGCATACCTGGTTTTGGGAGAATATATAAACTGGCAACACCATGGAGAGAGGCAAAATCCCTGGATCAATCCACATCTGGACACCTTGACTGGCCACCCTTCTGTCCATGCGGTACTTCTTTTGCCTGGCTCCGGTTTCATGACGGCGCAGCTCGCTTCTGGCGCCACTGCGAGGCTCAAAGAGAGCGCTTGCTTGGAAACTTTTCTCCCCAAGTCCACTTCCACCTTTGCTGGCCGCTCCTGCAGTTTCTCCCCCTTATTCGGTTCTTCTTCCACCATTTCTAAGCACTACGATCTCCAGCGATGGAGTGCCCATGGGTAGAGTCCCAGACCTATGTCTTGCAAGTTGCCGATGATAAGTATTCTGTAGCGCTTTTGCCCGATCAGGCGTACTACAAAATTCACTGAGGCCTTCTGTATCGACTTGTTCGTATTTGAAGTACATTTCTACTACGGTCATGTCTTTAGGTCCGAGTTTTTTTAATTGGTTAAATTTGAGATGAGTTCAAACGTTCAGCGCCTGCGTACTCCTAGCGTTCACTTCCCATCGACACAAGGTTTTACGAAGTTCGAGTGTCGAAATGAAGATATTTTACTCCCTTTGTTTTGATTCAGCGGCTGCGTGGTGTAGTGGTCACTCGAAGGATTTATACCTTACAGTTTGGGGTTCGAACCCCCATGTGGCCTTATAATAGGAGACCAACTCCGTTTTTGGCTCTTTTCCCTTTTTTTTTTTTTTTTTTTTTTTTTTTGACGGCGCGCCCCTTGCCCCATTGAACGGTGATATGTTCTTGCGAGCGAATGTCGCTATGACACAGAAACATCAGAATGCAGTGCTGGGAAGGATACTATGGCATTAATTCAACACCGTAGTTCTATTACGACAAAACATGTGTCGGAAAAATGCACAGCAGATGATATCACTTTCCTAAGGACCCACGTAGCTAGCGAGTGCAAAGGTTTTCGACATCTGGACACTGTCAAATATCGGAATGTCTCAATTATAATGGCACTAAACATTCATAAAGATGTAATAAATTAATTGGGTGCGGAGAGATTCACTGTGGACACAGGTCAAGTGCTGGTAGAATTTACAGTGTGGACAAAGAGTATATACGAGAGCTACGGCAAAATTAGTTGCATGACCCCGTTTGGGCATCTCCGACTCTTCACAAGCCTTCAGCCCCTTCAAAAGCCTTCAATGCATTCACGAGTTTGCTATCCTTCATGAGCCTTCAAAGCCTCCTTCAAGAGTTGTCCTGCCCTTCACAATCCCTGTGCCCCTTCAGGGCCAACATATGGGTTGGTTGTCTGCATGTGTATCTCTGGATCAGAGCGGGAACGGCACCACTTTGCTGTCTTCAGCCATGTCGACCAATCAATTTCCCACTACGTACCTCCAGGTCCCGGACTCGAAGGTCGTCGCGTCGAAATCACCGGCCCCACCGACCGCAAGATGGTCATCAACGCCCTGAACAGCGGTGCAAAGACCTTCATGGCCGACTTTGAGGGTGGGTGTCTTGTTTTTTTTCCACTGTGAACATGTATCAAGGCCGGCGTGCACACAAAACGGGCGAGGAGGATGCGTGTGGTATCCGCGCTGGTGGACGGACGCAAGGGCGGGATGCGTTTGGCACCGATGGGGTTCAGCGCGGCTCGTCGCTGCGCCCGTTGCACCTGCCCCCACTTCAACCGCGATTGAGCACATGTGGCGGCAAACGTGCCCGTCTTGCCTTTTTCTTCCCCTCCCTCTTAACACCTATCAACCTACTCATAATTTGTTTGCTAACCTCCCTTCCTCCTCACAGACTCGTCCTCCGGATCCGCAGACCCCCGAAGCTGTCGAGCCCCTCGTGGTCCAGTACCTCGAAAGCGAGTTTGTGAAGCCGGGGAGTAAGACTCGGCTGTGCGTCGTTTTTTCTTCTTTCCCGTCTTCGTTATTACGTTTTGTAGTTTTCGAGAGGTGATGCGGAGTGCAAGGGGATGCCATAGCGTCTCATTTTGAGACGAAGATGCCTTTGGGGGATGACGGCTGCCCCCATCTCCGGCTCCCTCTTCGACTTTACCCTGTACTTCTACTTCAACACCCACGAACTTACCAAACGCAGCTCTCGCCCCTATTTCTACCTTCCCAAAATGGAGCACTACCTCGAGGCGCGACACTGGAACGATGTCTTCCTCTTCTCCCAATCCTACATCGGCCTCCCACACAACACCATATGCGCCACCATCCTCATCGAGACCCTCCCCGCCGCGTTCCAGATGGAGGAGAACCTGTTCAAGTTCCACAATTCACTCAACTGTAGTCACTGGGAGCACATCTTCAGCTTCAGCCAAAAGCGCTGCGCCAACTGCAGCGCGGTGCTGCCCGACCGCAAGAACGTCACCATGACCGTCAGCTTCATGGACGCGTACATCTGCCTCTTGATGATTCAGACCTGCCACAGGTACATGTTAATTTTTACTCGTTCATACCACAATGTCTAGCTCTTCCCAGACGCAAGGTCGCAGCGATGAGTGGTATGTCTATGCAGATACCAATCAAGGATGACCAGAACAACAACATCACGATGGACAAGGTGCGACGTCAAGGCAAAGATCCAAGCAAATATCTTCCGTTCCATTGTAGCTGACTGTTTACGATGCGCACACACTTGAATGGCCTTTTTCTACTTATCATTCAGATGCAATGTAAGTATGTAAGTGAATGAATGATATTATGTGAACTTCTCATGTGCGCTACACTGTCTTGTTCTTGGTCCGTCTGCGCGCTCGTAGTTTTTTTGGGTAGATGAAGGAATGAATGATGTTACTTCTGTGAACCGGTAATGAATTCTAATAGCATTATTCTATTTTTTATCGCTGTAGTTTTGTGCCAAGAAAAAATATTTTGCGAGATAACTCTACAACACATGAAACTAGCTAATTATTTTTACCTTGTCCTTCCATGTTGCTCGAAAGTTGGTCCAAGTGTCTGACTTAGATATCATTAATGATTTCACGGGGATCTATGAATAAGTACGTTCGACACGACTTCACGAGTCGACTGGACTCGGCTTCTCTTGAATGTCCAGAATTCACGTGAGAGGATTTGGGATCCCTTAACGATTTGAAGGAATGCTGAACGGTACGGCGCCATCGTTCAGGATGGAATGATCGTGAACACTCAATGTCTTCCTGAAGGGTAGTGCCGACCTCGAAGGATGGGAGTTGAACCTTAAGGTGGATGCCGTTAAGGATCCAGGCCGAAGTTAAGGCATGAAAAGGACGTGAAGGGGCGGGAATATCCTTCACGAGGGGCCAGTCCTGAACGTATTAACCACTCGTGAACGAAGTTGTTGGTCGTTAACGATTTTTCCGGCGGATCCACCGGATCCGCCGGATGGATCTGGTACAGACTCGATGTTCATATATTTTCAATGACAAGATCAAGGTCCATCAGCCATTTGACATTTTGCTTGGGTCTTTTTTGACCTTGCAAGCTTGTCGCAAGCTCCCAATGGGAAGCGAGGACTTCTGGGAAACATTTGGCGTGCTAGGTGATGATGAAGGACATGACCGTGTCCTGGAGAAACGTGTTGGCGGCGGCCGGAAGAAAACGTTCCGCGGTGAAGCCGAGGGCCTGCTGGAAGTGGCTGAAAAAAAAAAGTTCAGGAAACGTCGAGTTCAATGGGCGAGGAGAGGGAGCCACACGTTTGGACGAAACTAGCTACTTGCGCGTGGGCGTCGCCAGCATGCAAGGCACCGCAGGTCTGGAATATCAGCAGTGAGCAGTGCGCGCTGCCCACGAGTTCTTGTAACTTGGGGGGGATGAGGACGGGCAACACCTGAAGTAGTAAGTATGGGCGCCCGGGCAGACGGAGCGCAGTCAAACCTGGGAAGCTGAGGCGGAGCCCAAGCCGCCAGGCGCAATTCAGATCGAACCGTCGTGAGGAGTGACGTGGATTGTAATGAAGATGAGGATATTTGCAGCGCAAACCTGTAACGAGAGCGGATGAGCTTCGAAAGGAACAAAAGGGAATGGCATACTGCACAAGTTGGTTGGAGAGCCGATCCATCTGGCGCGCAAAGGTCCTGATGTTGGCACCACCATTGATGTTGTACGACACATCCTCGAGCCGGAGCTGCTCGGGGCTGTCGGGGTAGTAGGGCGCGAAGGGATTGAATACGAGGTTTGCTGCATCGCCCAGCAAAGGCATACCCTTGTAAACTTGGCGACCCGTTCAATTATAATATGAATGCACATTGTGTAATTCGCCAAACTGTACTAAGGATCCCTAGTTAAACGCGCGCGGACTTCGTCTTTATGCGGAGATCGAGGGACCCGGAGGTGTGGCTTGGCAAGCGCCGCGCTTCCCCAAGGGCTGCAGACAGCAGCGGTCACCAAACGGAGGAGGGGCTTTGCACCGCGCTTTCCAAAGGGCCTGCAGCGGTCACCGAGTGGAGAAGAGGCTTTGGGGGTGCCGCGCTTCCCAAAGGGCCTGCAGCGGTCACCGAGTCGAGGAAGATTTCGCCCAGTCGCCCGGCCTCCGAAAACTGAGAACACGCGAAGACGCGGATCGGCGCGATGCCGACGAAGCCGCCGCTTTCCAAGACGTCGCGACTTCGGGCTGACTGCGAGCGGGTGGGGAGCAGTGAAGAATAGTGCGGTGGAGGTGTGGGACGCACTCGTCCGGTCGCCCCGCCTCCAAAAACTGAGAACGCGCGAAGACGCAGATCGGCGCGTTACTGACGAAGCCGCCGCCTGCGACGACGTCCGCGACTTTGGGCGGACTGCGAGCGGATTGAAAGCGGTGGGGAGAAGTGCGGTGGAGGTGTAGGACGCACTCGCCCGGTCGCCTCGCCTCTAAGAGCTGAAAACGCGCGAAGACACGGGTTGGCGCGTTGCCGCCGAAGCCGCCACGGGCGGACTGTGAGGGGGCGGGTGGCGGTAGAGAAAAGTACGCGGGACTTGTGGACGTCCTCGCCCGGTCACCCCGCCTCCAAAAACTGAGAACGCGCGAAGACACGGGTTGGCGCGTTGCCGCCGAAGCCGCCGCCTGCGACGACGTCCACGACTTCGGGCGGACTGCGAGCGGGTAGGCAGCGGTGAAGAGGAGTACGGGGGACGTGTGGGACCTCGCCCGATCACCCCGCCTCCAAAACTGATCATGAGAACGCGCGAAGACGCGGATCGGCGCGTTGCCAACGAAGCCGCCACCGGTCGCCTCGCCTCCAAGAACTGAAAACGCGCGAAGACAAGGGTTGGCGCGTTGCCGACGAAGCCGCCGCCTGCGACAACGTCCGCCACTTCGGGTGGGATAGGAGCAGGTAGGAGGCTGCGGGGAGGAGTGCGGGAGAGGTCTTCACCGTCGCCAAATCGAATCTACAGTCTTTTGGGGGAAACCGACCAAGTACGCCGCGTGCTTGGGACCGCGGGTGGGGTGGGACACGGAGGGCTTCGCAGACGCCGGGGGTTGAAGTGGAGCTGCATGGAGGTCGAGGCGGACTCAGCTGATGGTCAGTGCGGGCTCTCCGTCGAGAATTGGGCGCTGGGGGAGCGACAGGAGCACGCCGTATTCAAAAAGAGTCGAGCCGTCGAGAGCGCCTAAAGAAATCGACCGCGACACACGCGCGCGAAGCCTGCGCAAATGTTTAACACAAACGCACGGAGCTTGCACGCATGTTCAACTCGACGGATGCAACGCGTCGAGACAGCTGGTCGAAATCGGGAGAATTGGCGCGGCGCGATCCTCCGAATCTTGCTCCCAATTAAATCTGCAAAATAATAATAATCATCGTTAGTACCAGAACACCGAGAGTTCTCGACATCGGCGTACCTTGTAAGCTAGCCCAGCGCACAAAGCTCCACGCGGGCTTGGGACCGCGGGTGGGACACGGAGGGCTTCGCAGACGCCGGGGGTTGAAGTGGAGCTGCATGGAGGTCGAGGCGGACTCTCCGTCGAGAATTGGGCCATAGCACGCCGTATTCAAAAAAAGTCGAGCCGTCGAGAGCGCCCAAAGAAATCGACCGCGACACACGCGCGCGAAGCTTGCGCGAATGTTTAACACAAACGCACGAAGCTTGCACGCATGTTAAACTCGACGGATGCAACGCGTCGAGACCGCTGGTCGAAATCGGGCGAATTGGCGCGGCGCGATCCTCCGAATTTGCTCCCCATTAAAATCTGCAAAAAAAAAAAAAAAAAAGATCGTTAGTACCAGACCAGCTAGAGGATTCTCGACGTCGGCGTACCTTTTAGTCTACGCCCAGCGCGCAAAGCCCCAGATGGAAGCCACTACTTTGTTCTCATTCCTGCTGGCGAGTTAGCTCAGCGCATTCTTATAGGAGAATCTACGAGACGCGCACCGTCGTCGTTTATGGATATGAGGTCCGTGGTACAAATTCGACAACACGCCCACCCAAATACTACTGCCCAAAACTTGTCAGCGCTGCGCCTTGCAAGCAAAAAGCAGTAAAGTTCTTACGAGGATTTCGGCAGATATCTCGAGAGCTCTGAGGAGCTGGAGATTGCAAGTTTTGCTGACATGGCCAGTCAGTACCTTGTGCGCATGGATTTGGAGTGGATAACTCACCGATATGTGAATCGCACGAAGGTTTTAGA
This sequence comes from Mycena capillaripes, assembly GCA_029204075.1. Lineage (NCBI taxonomy): Eukaryota > Fungi > Basidiomycota > Agaricomycetes > Agaricales > Mycenaceae > Mycena > Mycena capillaripes. The sequence continues at coordinate 4,294,402 of JARHKZ010000001.1, forward strand.
GTCGTATTTAATGTCGATCTTGCGGGCAAGCGAGCGGGCCGCTGTCGTCGGCATTCATGGATTACAGATGTAAGAAAACAGCAGAGGGTCTGCCAGCACGAAGCCGGCAAACTCTGCAGCACGAAGCCGCAGATGCAAGTCAAGACGATAAGAGCAGGAAGAAGCGCCTGTGACGCGTGACACTTTTGTCACATCGCACTGGCGCTTATTCGTCCTCTGCGGCTTCGCACTGCAGATTCAGCTTGGCTTCGTGCTGGGTCTTTATGACTCGTTTTCCTCCGGTCTACATCCCCTCTCACAGATTTTTTGCATTGAATTCTTGTGTACGAATATATACTTGGTGGAGTAAGCAATTAACTGTTTGTAAGTGCTACGGATATACATAAAATACTTGCGGCCACTGCTCGCGTCTCTGGTACTACAAATATACGTATAGTGCCCCCCCATGCGGAAGTGTCCGTTGCGATCCTGTTTTACTCGCCCATAAGTCCAGCCATCGGGGGATCGCCAGCGCGCTCCTTCTTCGATCTCTCCGTCCTCTAACTCGTTGTGCTGCTGCTCTTTTTCAGCATTCTCATGATAATTCTGCGTCGTGGTGGGGGCGGAGGGGCCAGTGACAGCGGCCGCGATCGCGGATGTGGATGCCTGCTCCAATGGTCTCCAAACAGCGTGGACCCAATTGCATCGGCAATTAATCGCACTGAAGGCCAAAGCATGCTCCAAAGAGGGCCAAAGCAGAGAGAAGATTTAAGTCGGCAAAAAGGCTGTATATTCGATGTTCATGATCAGCGATACAACCATTTGATTTAGATTTACAACGAAAACCAAGTTAAAAGAGGATCAGGTACCAAATTCGTGGTTCAAACGCATAGGAATGACTGCCGGACGTCCAAAGTACTCGTAAAAACACGTTGTATAGTATTTAGCCACAGCACCCTCGAGTTGACAGACTTGACTGCTCGACCACTCCAGCCGCAGCGCGGCTTCGCTGATGGCGCCAGAACGAGGAAGGTGGCGCCAGTCGCACATCAGGCCGGTAAGTCGCAACAGGTATGGAAGTTGCTCCATGGGGTCCTCCGCGGCAAATCCCTGCTTGCTCTCGCTGATATCCATGCCGATGAGTGTCTGCCCAGGAAAACATTCTTTGCATGCCTCTGGTCGGTCCAGCCCCGAAGCCCGTTGATCTAGAGCAAGCAGCTCATGGCGGAAGTTCATTTCCGCTATTTCCCATAACATCTCTCTGGCCCGGTTTATGGTAGTGCGCGGGATTTGAGTCAGGTCGCTCGAGAATTTAATCAACTCCTCCTTCCCGATTCCACAGGAGTCCATTGCTGGACCCAGAACCGCTTCAATATCCATAGTTCGCGACTCGGCCATTGATCCCGGTCTCCCTTGCTTGGTGACCTTACCTTGCAGAATATCCCGCCATGTTTGGGCGGACAGAGGATGATGGGGATCGGTGGGGTCTCCGAGACGATAGAGGAGCGCGTCTCGCATGAGTTGATAATTGTACAACAGTAGTTGGCGCCGTGATTCATCAGGCGAGGACACCAACAGAGCAGGTTCTGGGAACACGTAGAGGGCTTTAGTCTCCGCACAGTACAGCGGGGGATGTGATCTGTCGACTTGGGGGAGAGCTCCCGCCCAGCTGAAGATGGCTGGAGGCATTTCTTTGGCGTCGAGGATCGTGTACTTGTCGCGTTCAATTTGAGCATTGGGGTTAGGACGGCTGGCAACTCTCGCCGCGTTCATGTGCTTCAAGGCTGCTGCCGCATCTATGCACAATGAGTGAGTAAGGAAGCATACCGCCAAGGGGGGGAAATCTACACGGAGACGACGCGTTGTGCGTCCTGGGTTTATGTTGATGTCCATGTGCAGAAGGCTGGACAGGAATACGCCTGGGACCCGCGATGGGAAGCGTAGATAGTTCAATAGGCGCCGGCTGACTAGGAGCGAATGGGTTTCGATACCACGGAACGTTTTGGGTGCATAAACGAAGCGAGCTCAACCTTTGAGTGTGATCTGTGCCCACAGGAACACTGGGATACCCCCGCGCAGCTTCGAGTTCGAGGAACACGGTGGGATCGAGAGGAGTTACAACCCTCAATATGTTCTCGTGGTTGAATGCGGTCAACGGACGTATAAACCAGTACGGGAGGCCCGCGATGTAAAAGCGCTGAGCGATGCGGGGATCTGCAGTGAATACACCGACGCAATCGTCCGGCTCCCTGGGCTCGGCGTCGGGGTCTTCCATCCGCGGCTGGTACACCGTTAAGTGACGCAGGAGGCCCGTAAGCTCCAGATAACAGCGCTGCAGCCCCGTCACTCCCAAGACCATTCGGTCGTAGGTTGATGGGATAGTTTTGAGTCGCTCCATCCCCAGCTTTATCGCCTGCGCGAGTTCGGGCACCAACCGAAGGATTTTGGCAGGAGGGACAATGCTTTGCGCGTATGTTTTGTATTGTTCTAGGAGGGGAGCGACCAGGGTATCAAGCTGAAAACATTTGCTGCGACTCAGCTTGCCCAACCCACGTGTAATGGTCAGACCAGACTGTGGGCAAACGAAGTCGACATGGTCGGGGTTCCACCACATAATGCCTATCCCCTGTATATCTGCTTGTTGGCTGGGCATCCTGGGTATGGCGCCCAAATGGCAATAAAGCTCGTTGTACTGTTGCGGCCACAGTGTTGGGTCATCGGGCCCATAGCGCATGTCGCGCCGTAGAAACAACCTGTCGGGCAGTCCGGGGCCGACATCTGGGATATATTGAGCGTTTGAGGTGATGAAAAAGTGTGCCCCAGACTCCTCGGCGAAGGCGGCTACTCTCCCGTCGAATGGCCCTAATTTTGCTAAGCGATAGAACACTTAGGTCGTCGAAACGCATGGCAGATTGTTGGTCCTACATACCCTGATCATTTCGGTTTCTTAGAAGGTCAACACCATAATGATCATGAACCAAATCCACTCCCTCTGCTTTTATCTTGTCGTCGGACGCAAGCTTGATTTTGAAGACATCGCCAAGGCTCACCTTTGCCAGCTTGAAGATCTCCCGTCATGGCAGATTGTATTGGCTCTGACTCTGGATTTAAATATAGGATACTCTCCGTAGCACGTAGCCAAAGAGACTCCGTAGCGCGTAGCCACAGAGCAGAACAAGAGCAGAAGTGGTGGGTGTCTGTGGGTGTCGAATTGTGTTTGATTGCGCAAGCTTGGCTGGGGCAACTTGAAATAATCACATAAGCGCCTTGTAAGCGCCCGACTATTCTGTGGCTTCTCGCTAGAACTCATGTGGCTAGCTTTGTGCTGGTCCAACTCGACTACGACGCGAGGCCCCGAAATGCTCACACGGCTTACTCGCTCTACTTAATGTCTGGCAGTTTTTTTTTTTGTGGCATAGGGATCATGTTCAACTGGCATATTTGGTAGCTTTTGGAGTAACGGAGTCTACTGAACGTATCTGCTTTGAAAGACGACTTAGGTGCGTCTCTTCATCGGATTTATTTTCAACAAACGTCCAACGAGCTTTCAAAAGTGATCATGAATTCATGGGATAGATGTGGACAGCTTCGAGAAAATGTAATTGGGAAACTTGCGCGTAGTAACGCTACAGTAAGTTACAGAAACCGACCGTGTACATGAGGGGGCAATCTAGAAGGTTGCAGGCAGCATAGATATACGTCCACGACCTAGACGTCCTTGGGCTCTGCTGCCATGCATTAATATGAGATTGCAAACGCACGGCCGTGACTTACCGGTGTAGCCAGGGGGCGCCTCGTCGACCCGGGCTCCTCCAAAGTGCTCTGAACCATCATCGGCTCTGAAGGAGTCGAGCAGCATCTGTATAAGGGGCTGGTTCGCCCAGATGGCCGTTGCGATAGCTACCGGATCTGCCAGAGGCTGCGCCAGACGATAAGCCAACCCCCAGAACGCGGCCTGGGTCTCCAAGACAATCCGTACAACGAGGGAGCAAAAGGCTAGGTGGAGTCAATAATCATGGGCGATATTGAGCTGAAAAGACTTCGTACACTGTCCATCGTGAAGCCGACCCCACTCCAATCGGCGAAGGAGAATAAAGGAAGCTCATGACCAAGAAAGCCGACCATGAGAACAACTAGGGAATTGTCTTTTGATCAAGCCAAGATTCGGCGAGCAAGAGGCGGGATTTCGTACCTAAATTGTCTGTGATCTGGGCGACCAAGACCTTAGCAGGGATCCCGATCCCGAGAATTTTGTACAGTTGAAGCTGGATATCGACTGATACCTCAGCACGGTATGAAGAGAAGAGAAGCCTGTAAACATTTAGAACCGGAGTGGGATAGAGATTGGAACATACGCAGAGAGAGGCATGGACGTGGAGGTTCGAGCGTGAAAGAGTGTGTTGGAGTGGCGCAGAGACTACTTGAGAATTGAACAAAAGATTAGCGTGGTGATTGGAAAACAAAGGAAAAAAGTCGACATTTACGTGCCGGGCGTGGATGAAGTGAGGAGCTGCATCCTTCAAATAGGTGGGAGGAATTCGAAGTTGAGAGGACCCAGCACCAATCCAGCACGAAGCCAAGCTGAATCTGCAGCGCGAAGCCACAGGAGAAGGAGAAAATGCCCAATCGGGCGATGTGACGAATAGGTCACATCACGCATCACTGGCGCTTATTCTTCCTGCTCTCATCGTCTTGACTTGCATCTGCGGCTTCGTGCTGCAGAGTTTGCCGGCTTCGTGCTGGCAGACCCTCTGCTGTTTTCTTACATCTGTAGTCCATGAATGCCGACAACGGCGGCCCGCTCGCTTGCCCGCAAGATCGACATTAAATACGACTCTAAAACCTTCGCGCGATTCACACATCGGTGAGTTATCCACTCCTAATCCATGCGCACAAGGTACTGACTGGCCATGTCAGCAAAACTTGCAATCTCCAGCTCCTCAGAGCTTTCGAGATATCTGCCGAAATCCTCGTAAGAACTTTACTGCTTTTTGCTTGCAAGGCGCAGCGCTGACAAGTTTCGGGCAGTAGTATTTGGGTGGCCGTGTTGTCGAATTTGTACCACGGACCTCATATCCATAAACGACGACGGTGCGCGTCTCTGTGGATTCTCCCATAAGAATGCGCTGAGCTAACTCGCCAGCAGGAATGAGAACAAAGTAGTGGCTTCCATCTGGGGCTTTGCGCGCTGGGCGTAGACTAAAAGGTACGCCGACGTCGAGAACTTCCTAGGTGCTTTGATACTAACAATGTTTTTTTTTGTTTTTTTTGCAGATTTCAATGGGGAGCAAGATTCGGGGGATCGCGCCGCGCCAATTCTCCCGATTTCGACCAGCGGTCTCGACGCGTTGCATCCGTCGAGTTGAACATGCGTGCAAGCTTCGTGCGTTTGTGTTAAACATTCGCGCAAGCTCTGTGCGCGTGTGTCGCGGTCGATATTTTTGGGCGCTCTCGGCAGCTCGACTCCTATTTAATACGGCGTGCCATGCCCAATTCTCGACGGAGAGCCCGCCCCGAGCCCCATGCAGCTCTACCTCAACTCCCCCCGCGTCTGCGAAGCCCTCCGTGTCCCACCCGCGGTCCCAAGCACACGGCGGCATCGGGTCATGACTTGCTCGAGTACGAGGCATTTCCCCCGTTTTTTTCAATCCCGCCGCCCGCCAAATCCGCGCTCGGGCATGCCCAGCCGCGCCGTTTCCCAAGGATGCTTCATAGTTATCCCCACAATTCGTACATAGACTGCTCTGTACCCACTTTACTATCTCCCGCTGTCCTGTTGGCAATCGTAATAAATACCCTCGCGTTGCGAGATTACATCTAGAATCGGAATGGGTCGGTAGTTCCATCAGTTTGCGCCTTCTCTCATCGTCTCGACTCGCATCTGCGGCTTCGTGCTGCAGAGTTTGCTGGCTTTGCGCTGGCTGACCCTCTACTCACTTCGACGACGACGGCCCGCTCGTTTGCCCGCAACATCGGCATCGAATACGACTTCTTCGCTCATGCTCGCATCTACGGCTTCGCGCTGCACAGCGTGTCATGGCCCAATTCTCGACGGAGAGCCCGCTCCAACCCCCATGCAGCTCCACCCTAACTCCCCACGTTTGCGACGCCCTCAAGCGACATTCTAGGTTGCCCGGCAGAGGAATGATCTTTAAAGCATGAGACAAGAACTACGAATTATAAATCTAGAATGAGGATCGACTCCGGCTAAAAACCTCGCAAATTCTTGCCGCGGGCCCAAGCCTTGATATTGCCCAGCGCGACGTTCTTGCAGCGACGGGAAAGAATCCTGTGGGATGGAGTTCCGACCTGAAAAAAGTGGGTGAGAAATTAGGTACAAGTTTGGATAACACGTACAGCAGCGTCGCGTGCCCAGGAGAGCCTACGAGCAGAGATAGCACGTCTGTCGTCCTATGGGCTCGTTAGCAATGGAGGCGATAAGCATAATGCACTCACCGATTCGGAGTCCAGGAAATCGACGGGAATGTCAGTCATCCCAGCCACCAGTCTCACGGCGAATGAGCGAGGTTGGGTGAAACGGAGGCGTTTGTACGGCGGCAGCCGACGAACCCATAGGGGGGCATCAGAGTCATCTGGGCTCCCTACATACCGCGCGAGGCGGATTGCAATGCGCCCTGCACGGCGGTCGTAGGCAACAACCGAGAGTCTGTAAATCGTTCCAAAGATTACGCTCTGCAACATGGTGTCACGGATATTTTGCGGCAAACAAAGACCACAGACCTCGAGAACGACGACAAAGGCTTGGAACATGACACAGTCGTTGGGAAGGGGAGTGAATAGATCATAGTCGGGACAGAATTCAACCGACGCCAACCAACGATTCAGAGGACTCTTGCACTGCACGAGGCGGATGGGGCGCATGCGGCGAGGAATCGGGAGGCTACGCGTATCGAGCCTGGGGACGGCCATGAAAGCGAATTTTCCAGGCGCCGATCCCGGGAGAAGGGTTTTATAAATTAAAAAGAAAACTGGAAGAAGCCTTTATGAGATGATATAATTACCCACTGGCAGTGCAAGAACTCGACCGAACAATCTGGTGTCATAATTATCATTAATCATAAAGGGAAACGGGACAAAGGGTTGGCAAAGGAATCAAACAAGACGGGAGGTGAATCATCATGATTCGCAGAGCGTCGCACGGAGGCAGTTGCGAAAACGGAGAAACTAGCATTTTTTGGTCCAACGTCATTATTTCCGCATTGGGCCTCGTCTTCCAAGCACCAGGATACTTCCTCAAACCGGCGTTCCTCAGCGGGACCGTGCCGTGTATATATATACGGAGGCAGTAGGAGGGTACGTATATCCAATTCTTTGAAAGGAAGAACCTTTTATAATGTATAACACGAGGCCGCGGTCTCAAGAATGGGAGATCCGTCTTGAAAGAGCCCTTTGTGCGTCAGAGAGATATATGCTTGGCGTGCGGTTCGGTGCCACGACTGCTCGTAGAAACTCCCTCCATGAACAACAGTTCCTTCACCACCATTGACCCCGTTCTCCGCCCCACGGGCCTCGACTCTACCGACCCCACTCTGGTCGTCGTTACCGTGCGCCGCCACATCCACACCCCCCCGGGCCTCGACTCAACTTCCCGCGTTCTGATCGTCGTCAACGTGCGCCTCCACATCCACATCCCCAGGAATCTCGCCCGGGTCTCCACCCATATACGCGCGAATGCGAATGTCGCCCCCCTCCCGGTCCACAATGGAGACGACATCATCGTACCCGACCACGTCGCCGACAGTGAGGGCGAAATCATCCCCCACGTCGGCCACAACCAGCGTGAGATCGTCCATCCCGACCACAACCCCCACGGACTGGGCAACATCGTGGTTTTCACAATTTTAATACACTTCGAGGGAAATACGAGGTTCAGGGGGGCCCGCATCATCGACAGTGCTCCTGCCATGGATTGGGAGTGTGTATTTATCGGAGTTGGCTTCATTCTCGTTGGGTTTCTGTTGGCTCGCATCTTCGCTCGGGTTGTAGATTTGTTGTAAATTGGTTTGAAAGTCTGCGGTCATTGTAGACGCGAGCAAATTGGAGGCAGAGCTAGATATGTAGTGGATCTAGACTGATAATGATAATATGAATATGTTAGCGCCGCTCCGGTGGAATTATAGAACCAAAAAAAAAAAAAAGAGCTGAGCATGAAGGCGCGGCTTTGATTTATTTATTTTTGGCTTGAGTGAAGGAATTGAGCGGGAATGAAAAGACCCAGCACGAAGCCAAGCTGAGTCTGCAGCGGGAGGATGAGGATGAATAGGTGCCAGTACCGAATTGGGCGATGTGACAAGAATGTCACGCATCACTGGCGCTTCTTCCTGCTCTCATCGTCTCGACTTGCATCTGCGGCTTCGTGCTGCAGAGTTTTCCGGCTTCGTGCTGGCAGACCCTCTGCCCGATCATTCCGAGGACCCATGCAATTCCTAAATAACGACACCGCGTCGCTAGTTTGCCCGCAACATCGACATGAATACCGCACATTGGCGGATTCAGTCGTGGATTATTCGTGGGCTATCCATTCCAAATTTGTGCGTAAAAGGTACTGACCGGCCATTTCAGAAGAGCTTGCAACCTCGAGCCGACCAGATCTAGAGCTCTCGAGATATGTGCCGAAATCCTCGTAAGTACTTCACTGCTTTTTTCTTGCATTGGAAGGCGCAGCGCTGACAAGTTTCGGGCAGTATTTGGGTGGGCGTATTGCTGAATTTGTACCATGGACCTCATATCTATAAACTACGACGGTGCGCGTCTCTCTGGATTCTCCCACAAGAATGCACTGAGCCAACTCGCCAGCAGGGATGAGAACAAAATAGTGGCTTCCACCTAGGGCTTTGCGCGCTGGGCGAGAATAAAAGGTATGCCGACGTCGAGAACCCTCTAGGTGCTTTGGTACTAATGATGATTTTTTTTTTTGCAAGATTCGGAGGATCGCGCCGCGCCAATTCTCCCGATTTCGACCAGCGGTCTCGACGCGTTACATCCGTTGAATTGAACATGCGTGCAAGCTTCGTGCGTTTGTGTTAAACATTCGAGCAAGCTTCGCGCGCGTGTGTCGCGGTCGATATCTTTGGGCGGTCTCGACGGCTCGACTCTTTGAATACGGCGTGCTATGGCCCAATTCTCGACGGAGAGTCCGCCTCGACCTCCATGCAGCTCCACTTGAACCCCCTCCCCCCCCTGCCCCCCGCGTCTGCGAAGCCCTCCGTGCCCCACCCGCGGTCCCAAGCCCGCGTGGAGCTTTGTGCGCTGGGCTAGCTTACAAGGTACGCCGATGTCGAGAACTCTCGGTGCTCTGGTACTAACGATGATTATTATTATTTTGCAGATTTAATTTGGAGCAAGATTCGGAGGATCGCGCCGCGCCAATTCTCCCGATTTCGACCAGCTGTCTCGACGCGTTGCACCCATCGAATTGAACATGCATGCAAGCTTCGTGCGTTTGTGTTGAACGTTCGCGCAAGCTTCGCGCGCGTGTGTCGCGGTCGATTTCTTTAGGCGCTCTCGACGGCTCGACTCTTTTTGAATACGGCGTGCTCCTGTCGCTCCTCCAGCGCCCAATTCTCGACGGAGAGCCCGCACCGACCATTAGCTCAACTCCCCCCGCGTCTGCGAAGCCCTCCGTGTCCCACCCGCGGTCCCAAGCACGCGGCGTACTTGGTCGGTTTCCCCCAAAAGACTGTGGATTCGATTTGGCGACGGTGAACACCTCCCCCGCACTCCTCCCCGCACTCTCCACCCGCTCACAGTCCGCCCGAAGTTGCGGACGTCGTCGCCAGCGGCGGCTTCATCGGCATTGCGCCGACCAGGGTCTCCACGCGTTATTCGGTTTTCATGAAGAGGCGGTACGACAGCGTGAGGGTGTCCCACACCTCTTCCATGCTTCTCCGCAGCCTCCCACCCGTTCGCAGTCCGCCCGAAGTCGCGGACGGTGTCGCAGGCGGCGGCTTCGTCGGTATCGCGCGTCTCCGCGCGTATTCGGTTTTCTAAGGCGGGGCGACTGGGCGAGGGCCTCCCACACCCCCCCAGGCTTCTCCCCGCACCTTCCCACCCGCCCGCAGCCCACCAGAAGTCCCGGATGTCGCCGCAGGCGGCTGCGTCGGCATCACGCCGACCCGGGGCTTCGCCCGTATTCGGTTCCCCACCTAGAAGGCTCGCCCCGCGTCTGCGCTGCCCTCCGTTCGCCACCCGCGATTCTAAGCACACGGTGGCATCGGGTCGACTTGTTCGAATACGACGCGCTTCTGCCGCTTCCCCAGGGCCCAACACTCCAGACAGCAAACCCCCACCCTTATGTAGCTCCACCGCGACCTTCCGCGTGCATTTTCGAAGCCTTTCGTTCTCACCCGCGGTCCCAAGCACGCGGCGGCCTCGGCTCGACTTTTTGCGCCCGGCGCGTTCCCGTGTTTCTCCCGCAAGCGGACACCTCTCTTTACCACGACGGCGTCCTCCCCCACGGGCTTAGCCCGCGCCTCTGGAGCCCTCGCCGCGGCCGCATCCTCTGGCGGCGTCCGGTGAAGCACTGGACGATGCAAATCTCGACGCCCGGTATCGAGACATCAAATTCTTCTGATTGCGCGAGATTTGGCCCCAATTCATCATCGAACTGGGCGGTGGGCCCGAGAATAGGTATATGATTATAGGCGATATAGGTTTACTTGAGGAGGAATAATTGGGCGCGAATGAAAGGAAATACATCGAGGGATGCGAAAGACCTGGAATGCAGCCGAGCTGAAACTGCACCTACAATCGCTGAGTACCGACAAGGGCCTCCTTCACCGTTCATGATCATGTACACGATTGCGACTCAAACTTCAAGTTCACTCACTTTTCTTGTAGATATTTGTGAGCTACCAACTCGTAAATCATGACGACCCCTTACTGATAAAAATTTATATTCAATTTTGTGACTTGTGCGATACCGCTGTTGGGAAACCTACTTATAATGATCTTTGCCAAACTATTTGGAACCTTTGTACGAAATTTCTTTGTCATGATCATGATCTGCAACCCGATCTCTTTGAGGCAATGCAACTCTTTCATTTTCTTGCTTCTCTTTATGGCTCTACTTCCTGCATATATATATCAGCTCCCCCAGGATCCGGAGCTGCAACAGCTACGAAAGATCTACAACCAGGTGGAACATGAGCGTCGATTCCCTGAGCCCCACCCTCCTAGACCTTATGAAACGGCTTGAGTTGAAGATGGTACGTCTGTTCAGTTCATCCCCCGGCCGCTTGCTCACCATGTGACTCAAGGAGGCGATTAGTTTTCCTGCTGATCCCTATCAGGCTATTGAAGAGGACGTATGCACGATTCATTATTCCCGCCCTCCTGTCGCTCATCACGTCACTAGAGTCCCACCCTCCAAGACCGTGTGAAACGGCTCGAGTTGAAGATGGTACGCCTATATCTGATCAAATTATCCCCCGGCCGTTTGCTCACAATGTAACTAGTCGGCGAATAGTCTTCCGGCCGATATTTACCGGGCTATCGGAGACGTATGGGCGATTTCACTGTTCACGCTCTCCTTTTGTCGCTCATCACGTAACTAGAGCCCTACCCTCCTAGACCGTATGAAACGACTCGAGTTGAAGATGGTACGCCTATATCTCATCAGTTTACCCCTCCGCTGTTTGCTCAAGATGTAACTAGACCATCAAGGAGGCGAATAGTCTCCCTCCTGATAATTCTCAGGCCATCGAAGACGACGTATGCGCAATTTCATGCTTTTCACGCTCTCCTGTCACTCATGATCATCATGTAACTAGATCGTTGCCCTCTGCACCAGTCCACACCTCGTTGTTTCCCGTGCAGTCTTTGAAGGCGTTAACGAAGAAATAGTGCGAAAGATGAAGCCAAACAAACCTACACCGAACTTTAGAGTGATCCGACGCGTTACGTTGGTTCAAGGACTTCGGAAGTGGATTGACAGTAGAGAATCTGACGCGATATGACTTCTTATAACTTATCGCCGCATGTAAGACGGATAGGTCTAGAAGTAGTGTATTGCATAGCCAAATGCCCAGCGACGTGTTTAAATCTTCATTACTGCAACATTGTTAACTCTGCCTGGAGGTCGTCGATGGTCACTTCGTTGGGACACTGGTTCGAGAGCTGATTCTGTTGGACGGGGTTGTTTGTGCGGTAGGTGCTCTGAGAAGGTGCACGCTGTCGCATTTGACCCAGGAAGGCTTCGGGAAGGGGGATTGTGATTTTTGTTGACGTGAGTAGTGTAGAGCCATGCCGAGGAGGTATTGTTGGGCTACTGGTGGAATGAACCTGATCAAGATTCATGGTTGTAGCTATAGGATCCTGAGTGGCAAATCATTAGTCCAATAATCGACGGCTTGAAGAAGATGAACGTTACAGCTGGGAAACTGATACGCAAGTTAGAGAGACCAGCGCAACTGTGTAGAGTGCTGGTGGTATAAATGTGGTGTGTCAATGAATTGAGGCAGGTTAAAAACTCAGCACGAAGCCAAGCTGAGTCTGCAACGCGAAGCCGCAGAGGCAAGGAGGACGAGTAAATAAACGCCAGTATCGAATTGGGCGATGTGACAAGAGTGTCACGCGTCACTGGCGCTTCTTCCTGCTCTCATCGTACTTATGATCGTCTTGACTTGCATCTGCGGCTTCGTGCTGCAGAGTTTGCCGGCTTCGTGCTGGAAGACCCTCTGCCCGATGATTCCGGGGGCCCCTTAAATAACGACACCGCGCCGCTAGTTCGCCCGCAACATCGACATAAATAGCGCATTGGCGGATTCAGTCGTGGATTATTCGTGAGCTATCCACTCCAAATCCATGCGTACAAAGTACTGATCGGCCGTGTCAGAGAAGCTTGCAATCTCGAGCCGGCCAGAGCTCTCGAGATATCTGCTGAAATTCTCGTAAGCACTTCACTGTTTTTTCTTGCATGGGAAGGCGCAATGCTGACAAGTTTCGGGCAGTATTTGGGTGGGCGTGTTGTCGAATTTGCACCATCTCATATCTATAAACGGCCACGGTGCGCGTCTCTGGATTCTCCTGGCAGAATGCGCTGAGCTAACTCGCCAGCAGGGATGAGGACAAACTAGTGGCTTCCATCTGGGGCTTTGCGCGCTGGGCGTAGACTAAAAGGTACGCCGACGTCGAAAACTCTCTAGGTGCTTTGGTACTGACGATAAATTTTCTTTTGCAGATTTCAATGGAGAGCAAGATTCGAAGGATCGCCCCGCGCCAATTCTCCCGATTTCGACCAGCGGTCTCGACGCGTTGCATCCGTGGAGTTGAACATGCGTGCAAGCTCCGTGCGTTTGTGTTCAACATTCGCGCAAGCTTCGCGCGCATGTGTCGTGGCGGTCGATTTTCTTGGGCGCTCTCGGCGGCTCGACTCTTTTTGAATACGGCGTGCCATGGCCGAATTCTCGACGGAGAACCGGCCCCGACCCAATGCAGCTCCACCTCGACTCCCCTGGTCTGCGAAGCTCTCCGTGGTCCCCGCGCAGTCTCAAGCACGCGGTGGACTAAACCACCGCTGCCCCTTGGGCCTTGTACCCGCCCCCTCCCAATCCCCTCAGAACACAAGAGAATTTGTCTTGTCCAAGCGCGCCCCCCTTCCCCCGCACCTAGAAGGCTCGCCCCGCGTCTGCGACGCACTCCGTCACCCGCGATCCCAAGCGCGCGGCGGCATCGGGTCGATTTGTTCGAATACGACGCGCTCCTGCCGTTCCCGCTGCTTCTCCAGGGGCCAATTCTCGCTCCACTGCCGCGACCCCCCGCGCGCGTTTGCGAACTCCTTCGTTCCTTGGTTGATCACCCGCGGTCCCAAGCACGCGCGTCGTGTCACCTCGCAATCAGAAGCGTCACCCACGTTCAGATCTTTGAAGCCACGACCAAGCTACGACTCTGAAGCCTCGCTAAATCCCGCCACCCGCTAGATCCGCGCTCGCTTAGCCGCGCTTTTCTCGTACAAGGATGCTTGGTAGAAATTATCCCCACAGTTCGTACATATACTGCTCTGTACCTACTTTATAATTACTGGCTACCGCCCATTGTGGGATTGCACCAGCGTGTCCAGTTGCGCCTGGACTACCGACCAGCGAGAATTGGCGTGGTCGCGATCTGCCTCGGCCCGAAGTTTCTCTGTCGTTAACGCGCTCATCATGCCCTCAATCTGCCCCATGGCCCTTTTATCGTCGTCTGCATCAAATGCGTCTCGGCGGACTTGGAGGCCCCGCAACCTGAACAGCTTCCGCATCGACTCGCTTTTGAACTCGATTTGACGAGATTCCGCTTCGGTTTCCGAATCCATCGATTCATCGTCGTCTTCCAAATCCTTGCCCTCGTCTACGTATGCTTTACCCTCACCGCGCTGGAAAGCGGCCTCTTCGCTGCCGGGTTCCTGGTCGTCGGGTCGACCTCTTCGCAACATCACATGCTTGTGGTACCGCTCGCAGGTTCGACAGTCCTCTTCATCTTTGCAAAGAGGGACTTTCAGATCTTCATTAATGCACCATTCAAACTCTTCGTTGTCTAGTTCTGCCTTGAGGTCGTCGATAGTAACCTCGTCATTAACCCACAGTAGTGTTCGCAGGTTGATATCCGACCAGGTAGCCATCGGTGTAGTAGTCATAGAGGGGAAAAATCGCTTCGGAGCTGGTTCCGCGAGACGAGGTCGTTTGTTGGGTGGTTTTTCTGAGAAGGGCGGAAGCTGGCGCACTTGCCCCCGGAAAGCAGTGGAGGGGGGGAGTGCAATAGTAGGTCGACGCGAGTGGTGTAGAGCCATACTGATCAATGCGTATACTAAGTAGGCTGTGGTCAGTTTGGTCGACGGCGAGAGGATCCAACGAGAGGAAAGAACCTGGAAGTGGAGGTGTTCAAGAAAAAGAAATGCGAAAAACCCAGCACGAAGCCAAGCTGAGTCTGCAGCGCGAAGCCGCAGAGGGAAGGAGGATAAGGATGAATAGGCGCCAGTACCGAATTGGGCGATGTGACAAGAATGTCACGCGTCACTGGCGCTTCTTCCTGCTCTCATCGTCTCGACTTGCATCTGCGGCTTCGTGCTGCAGAGTTTTCCGGCTTCGTGCTGGCAGACCCTCTGCCCGATCATTCCGAGGACTCGTGCAATTCCTAAATAACGACACCGCGTTGCGAGTTCGCCCGCAACATCGACATGGATACCGCACATTGGCGGATTCGGTCGTGGATTATTCGTGGGCTATCCATTCCAAATTTGTGCGTAAAAGGTACTGACCCGCCATTTCAGAAGAGCTTGCAACCTCGAGCCGACCAGATCTAGAGCTCTCGAGATATGTGCCGAAATCCTCGTAAGTACTTCACTGCTTTTTTCTTGCATTGGAAGGCGCAGCGCTGACAAGTTTCAGGCAGTATTTGGGTGGGCGTATTGCTGAATTTGTACCATGGACCTCATATCTATAAACTACGACGGTGCGCGTCTCTCTGGATTCTCCCACAAGAATGCACTGAGCCAACTCGCCAGCAGGGATGAGAACAAAATAGTGGCTTCCACCTAGGGCTTTGCGCGCTGGGCGTAGAATAAAAGGTACGCCGACGTCGAGAACCCTCTAGGTGCTTTGGTACTAACGATGATTTTTTTTTTGCAAGATTCGGAGAATCGCGCCGCGCCAATTCTCCCGATTTCGACCAGCGGTCTCGACGCGTTGCACCCGTCGAATTGAACATGCGTGCAAGCTTCGTGCGTTTGTGTTAAACGTTCGCGCATGCTTCGCGCGCGTGTGTCGCGGTCGATTTCTTTAGGCGCTCTCGACGGCTCGACTCTTTTTGAATACGGCGTGCTCCTGTCGCTCCCCCAGCGCCCAATTCTCGATGTAGAGCCCGCACCGACCATCAGCTCAACTCCCCCCGCGTCTGCGAAGCCCTCCGTGTCCCACCCGCGGTCCCAAGCACGCGGCGTACTTGGTCGGTTTCCCCCAAAAGACTATGGATTCGATTTGGCGACGGTGAAGACCTCCCCCGCACTCCTCCCCGCAGCCTCCCACCTGCTCGTATCCCGCCCGAACTCGCCGAAGTTGTCGCAGGCGGCGGCTTCGTCAACATCGCGCCGACCCGGGTTTCGCGCGTATTCGGTTTTCGGAGGCGGGGCGACAGGGCGAGGGTGTCCCACACCTCCACCAGGCTTCTCCCCGTAGCCTTCCACCCGCTTGCAGCCCGCCCGAAGTCGCAGACGTCGTCGCAGGCGGCGGCTTCGTCGGCATCGCGCCAACCCGGTCTTCGCGTGCTCTCAGTTTTTGGAGGCGGGGCCACCGGGCGAGGGCGTCCCACACCTCTCCGCACTCCTGCTCACCGTCTCCCACCCGCTCGTCGCCCGCCCGATGGGTTCCGAGGAAGGGAGGGGAAGACGAGCTCTCGCGGTGGGCCGGCGGGCGGGAACCTCCTCCAGCCGCGACCGATTGCTCAAGTCCAGTTCCCAGAACGCGGGTCCCGGACCCCATCGACCAGTGCCTTGCGCACATCGACAGCCGCCTCCCTGCCGCCAGTTCGAGTACCGCGATAACTATGTGGGCCTCGAGTTTCTCTGGTGTTACAAATACACCTCCGACAGTGTGAAGCTCCTCGGTATGTTATTTTTGCTCGACGATTCTCTAATTAACAGAACTTTCAGAGTTTGGTACATCTCACACTACGCAAGCGCGGCGCCGTGATCGCGTCTTATTCTTGCCCCCGGTGCGGCGTCAAGCATCGGGAATTTTTCTTCTTTGCGGCGGCTGGGGGATCGAAGGTGTTTGTGCAATCATCGAGTTCTGGGTGCTGTGGGGCAGAAGATTGATCGACAAAGAGGCGAGCCTTATGAGGAATTCGCGCCCCGCGCGTTTGCCTAAATCTAAGCATATGTGGCGTCAAGCATTTTTCTGTATCGCCTCCGACATGAATTTACGAATTTCTCGGTCTAGCACTATATCACCGTAGTTAAAATAGACGCACGCCGCGGGGTTCTTGTATGTAGATTATCCAATAAATCGAGACCAGCCTCTAGGGATCCTGATACTTGCCTGACTTAATTTTTGTTTTTCGAATATAGGTACGGTCTCGCTGCTTGTGGATAGGGCCCGCGTACATTACTACTTTTAACGTTCCCTGGCACGACTGCATCAGTCAATTGGATTGACTGGCCGATTTTCCGGGCATGTTCAACCGCGCCTTTTCCCGTATGTTCTTATATCCACTTGTCAATCGATTCGTGACTACACATAGAATTCCATTGGCATCTCATGCTACAAACTTAAACAGGTACATAGTCTTTCCGTCCTCGATTGAGTGCCCAACACACAACAAATACTTCCCTTTCGATTCCATGAACTGCTTTGATCTTGTGTGCCGTGAGGTGAGTAATGATATGTTCTGGCTCAATAATAAGCATAGCCGGTAGTGGTTCCACTTCCACCATCTTGCACATAAACCGAGGGAATAATGTCGGATCATAGGGTGTTCCCTTTACTTCTGAGTGGTTCAGTTCGGAATGAGGTTCCACCATGATAAACTGCTTTAAGAATCCTTGAAGAGGAATTTCCAAGATCTTATTGATTACTCCTGTTCGGTAATCTGCAATTTGCCTGTCATAAAATTGGATGAAGCTGTTTCCTTTGTGGGAGGAATAGCAACTGTAGATCCGACCATTATCGTGGAATTCTGAGCGGTGTTTGGCGTATGGAGGCAAGATAAGAGCATGTTCGGGATGAGGATAATCATTATGATCACGGTAATAGCCATGATGCGCTCTCAGATTGAGATAATCCAAAATCATGTTATAATCTCGTGGTTCTATGGCACGTCCACTCTTCAGATGTTGAGCTACCTGCATGCCTGTGAGCGGTTTGACGGTAGGGTTTTGAAGATTCTCAGACTCCAAGATGTTGACAAAGTTATCCATCTCGGGATTTGTAGTCCCGGCTTGTGCTAGAAAAGCAAGTAACCGACAAAGGCGGGTCATCTGCTTCAAGATAGTAAAATCCATATCATCTAAATGGTCACTTGTCATCAGCAAATCGTAATATTCTACCAAGAAATAAACTACGTACACAGCCGTTTGTTTGTTTTGACTTTTTGCATCCGCCCGTTCATGCGCTCCCCAGCAAACTCGCTCAGGCCTCCTAGTGGACCCCAATGTTTCAAAAGTTCATAATTATGCTCCGCAAAGTGCTGGTTGGGTGTAGATGCAACTTCTGGGAAAAGTACCCTTAAAGATTCACGATATGCTGTATAATGCTGACTGAACATCTCTGCTTCTGAATTTGAAGTTTTGAAAGAGACAACAATATTTGTGCAAACAGTGAGATCATAGAAACTCTTCAACAGTTCTTTTGCATTTGGCCTTTTAGCAAAGATTTCTGGAAGAACAAGCGGGAAGATAACTGCAAAGAGAACAAAATATTGGTCTGCTTTGAGCTTGCCATGAATCTTTTCCCCAAGATTTGCAGGTAGTCGGGCAACCCAGGTTGGTAGCAACACATTTTGGCAACACAGCCTGATGATCTGAACCTCCTCTTCGGAAAAGTGGAAGTTTGAGGGAGGGAGATAGTTAAATTCCTCTGTTTGGTCATAACCTGTTTCTTCATCTGTCGAATCATCCCCTTCATGATCATTGTCAACATCCATTGTGGATGTCAAAGATCCCTTCCGGAATCTTCCTCCCCGATTTCGCCGAGGAGGATTTCGCTGAGGAGTGGAATCTGTATCTGGCGCAGGAGTTCCCCGAGGAGTGGTTTCTGTATCTGGCACAGGAGTTCCCCGAGGAGTGGTTTCTGTATCTGACACAGGAGTTCCCCGATGTGTTGAGTTTGTGTCTTCAGCTGAGAGCCCCATTCGCTTTTTCCATTGTTCCACTTCCCTCTCGAGATCTGAGAGCTCATCTGAAGAGCTAGCTATATCATCTTCTGAATAGGTCTCATCTGGTTCTTTCTCTTTTTCATCGTTTTTACCCCCTAAGTTGTAGAGGACTCGAAGTTGATGCTGTAGAATACCTTCATTCCAGTTGTGCACCGGCCCTAAAAGAATACCCATAACTGGATCCCAGTACCAAAATCTGTGCAATGGGCTCCACCGCACACCTGTACCAGTTGCTATTTTCTTCCGTTCTGCTTTCGTTGTTGCATTCTTCCATGCATATGCTTGGCTCCGAATTTCAGTCATATTTCGTTGGCCCCATGTCACCCTATTAAGATTGTCTTTATTGGCTCTGAGAAGTTTGCACCATGAACAAAAGCAATTGGCTGCATGAGAGAGCAGACCAGATATTTCTCTTGCACCACCAAGATCTGCAATAACAAGGATGATCCGTGTTGGGACATGTACCCCATCAGGGCGGCGGAATGTGCTAATAGGCTTAGTAGCATCCTCAGTTTCAAGTATAGCATCAACAATAGGCTCGGCCAAACGTTGGATATCTTCGACACCTGGCTTGAATGGACTAGGAGTCAAACCTGCTATAAAAGAATACCGTGGTTGAAAGCATATGTTGGTGGGAAGGCTTAAGCAGTAAAGGATAATTGCACCACACGATACAGTTTTGCCTGCAACCCAAAACATTAGTTTTTTTTTCTGGTAAACAAATTGAGGATCTAGTCCGAACCTGCAGTCTTATTTGTAAACGGATTGAACCAGTCAATGTACCAAGCAAACACCAGGTGGTATTTACTTGTTCGGAATTCCTTTAGTCCAGCCCAGGCTGGACTGTCCTGGAAATTATGCATGTCTGTACCAGGAGTAGCAGTTCTGTTAAAAGTGCTTTCAAGGTGATCCTCCACCTCAGGCTGAGATAGAAACCATTCTAGCCAAGATCTGAAGTTTTGAGTATTGAACCAGGTTTTGGGAAGAGGTTCATGCTTCTCTGGTACAATAGGAACATCTGGGTCTATACTTTTAAGGATCCGCCGCTCTGCAGCCAGTTTGCGGTGGAGTAGAGTGTTGCAAACCCGAGCTCTAGGAGTAGTGTCCTTAAAGGTACAGTATTCAGGGATTGTCGCAAGATCAGGATATAGGGTGTAGCATTTAGGGCAACAAGCTGTGCGTAGAAGTTTTGGTTCTGGGAATTGTCTGCTAAATGCTGTACGAACGTCCTGTGGGAGCTGGATATCTGGAAGCTTTATCTGCGTGTCAAGCTGAGCCTGTAGAGCCTTCTGGATAAGACCCAACTGAGCGGTAAGGATAAACTGAATAGCCTTCAAGATAATATTGCATGTGTCCCGGCTTACACCAGCTTTCAGATGGAGCCAGATTACGAGGATAGAACAAAATTTGATGATAGATGAGAAATCGACGGATAGTTCTAAATGCGAGTGAACATTTTGGACTATTGTTGTAGACTTCGCATACCAAGAGGGTTGTTGGAAGTAGGGGCCTGAGGTAAATCCGCCCCTGCGGTAGGTCCATCCAATGGGTTGGGATTCCTCTTCTTCTCGTGCGAGAGCCGAAGAGTCTGGCCAACCCATCTACCAGGAATCGTGACCCCATTATCGAGGAGAGCACCAACAGGGATACATTCTTCACAGTTGCAAAGGACTTGGTTAGGTCCCTTCCGGGAAGGAGACATGGGGGATGAGGAGACGCCGGACCATATTTATATCATTACCATCTCGCATCTTAGATGTCGCCGACTCATCACAAGATTGATGACCATGTGCTCCATGGCGAAAGTAGATGAACAGGCTCACGATGATCGAATTGGCGTAGATTGATTGTCACTCACATTGCCGGACCAGGGGCCAGCTGCCGCCGACTCGAAGCTTGCTTTTGACCGCTCGGATCTTTATCCAAGCTATTATTTTCAAGTCACATTTTGGACAAGGTCGTCGTGTGTCGACTCGGAAAAAATGCAGAAAAAAATCGCAGCGCCCTCCTGAGCGGCAAGAAAAATATACAACATACGTTCTCTACCAAACCTTGACCGTTTCACAAAGCCGGACGCAAGATATTGGGGATGAGGTCGGAAACAGGCCTAAGTCGGGAAATTCTTTCACATCTTGTCTCGAAGCCACTTTTGCGGATCATACTCTGCGATTCCAGGGGCCACCAAATCAGAAACGGAACGAAGAAAGCCGAGCCCAAGAAATTGGGAGTCGCCGTTGAGTCGCCGCCGGGCGAGGCTCCGTATACCGTCAAAAAAAATTGCACCCATGGGCATGATGTAGGCTCGGTTCAGCCTCTACAGTATTTCTGCGTGGATATTCGCTCAGAATCACGTATACTGTAGAGGCATGATGCAGGAGTCTGCTGGAAAAGGATCTGAGCGAAGGCGGCAGACACCAAGACTTGAGCCATGGGAGGAGGACTAGTATAACGAGGCAAGAATTGGACCTGTATGGCAGCGGCACGTTTAGAAGTATTTGTTCCTGGCAGACCAGGTTTCGGATAAATTAATTGTCGGGAAGGGGACCAAGCTAAAGCAAGGTGATAAGACTCAGAATGATTTACGTGGAATTGCCAAAATCCCGAGCTCGCTCAGCAATGGATACCAATGGGTTTGGCCGATATTTCAGGATTATGGAGGCGGGAGACGGTTCAAAAAATGAATGCGAAAGACCCAGCACGAAGCCAAGCTGAATCTGCAGCGCGAAGCCACAGGAGAAGGAGAAAATGCCGCATTGGGCGATGTGACGAATATGTCACATCACGCATCACCGGCGCTTATTCTTCCTGCTCTCATCGTCTTGACTTGCATCTGCGGCTTCGTGCTGCAGAGTTTGCCGGCTTCGTGCTGGCAGACCCTCTGCTGTTTTCTTACATCTATAATCCATGAATGCCGACGACGACGGCCAGCTCGCTTGCCCGCAAGATCGACATTAAATACGACTCTAAAACCTTCGCGCGATTCACATATCGGTGAGTTATCCACTCCAAATCCATGCGTACAAGGTACTGACTAGCCATTTCAGAAGAGCTTGCAACCTCGAGCTGACCAGATCTAGATCTCTCGAGATATCTGCCGAAATCCTCGTAAGAATTTCACTGCTTTTTGCTTGCAAGGCGCAGCGCTGACAAGTTTCGGGCAGTAGTATTTGGGTGGCCGTGTTGTCGAATTTGTACCACGGACCTCATATCCATAAACGACGACGGTGCGCGTCTCTGTGGATTCTCCTATAAGAATGCGCTGAGCTAACTCGCCAGCAGGGATGAGAATAAAGTAGTGGCTTCCATCTGGGGCTTTGTGCGCTGGGCGTAGTTTACAAGGTATGCCGACGTCGAGAACTCTCTAGGTGCTTTGGTACTAACGATGAATTTTTTTTTGCAGATTTTAATGGGGAGCAAGATTCGGACGATCGCGCCGCGCCAATTCTCCCGACCAGCGGTCTCGACGCGTGGCATCCGTGGAGTTGAACATGCGTGCAAGCTCCGTGCGTTTGTGTTCAACATTCGCGCAAGCTTCGCGCGCGTGTGTCGCGGTCGATTTCTTTGGGGCGCTCTCGGCGTCTCGACTCCTTTTGAATACGGTGTGCCATGGCCCAATTCTCGACGGAGAGCCCGCCCCGACCTCCATGCAGCTCCACCTCAAGCCCCCCCAGCGTCTGCGAAGCCCTCCGTGCCCTACAAGCCCGCGTGGAGCTTTTTGCGCTGGGCTAGCTTACAAGGTACGTCAATGTCGAGAATTCTCGGTGCTTTGGTACTAAGGATGAAATCTTTTTTGCAGATTTTAACAGGGAGCAAGATTCGGAGGATCGCGCCGCGCCAATTCTCCCGATTTCGACCAGCGGTCTCGACGTGTTGCATCCGTCGAGTTGACATGCGTGCAAGCTCCGTGCGTTTGTGTTAAACATTCGCGCAAGTTTCGCGCGCGTGTGTCGCGGTCAATTTCTTTGGGCGCTCTCGACGGCTCGACCCTTTTTGAATACGGCGTGCTCCTGTCGCTCCCCCAGCGCCCCATTCTCGACGGAGAGCCCGCCCCGACCCCCATGTAGCTCCACCTCAACTCCCCCCAGCGTCTGCGAAGCCCTCCGACGCGGCGTCGATCCTTGTCCTTGCTCATGACTTGATCATGAGAGCGTGGGTGTCGGGTTGGTTTATGCAAGTTGCTCTCGACCACGACATGGACCTTCGGCCACCGAAGACCCTCGAGCATCCACAAGATTCAAGAACATCCCACCATGTCACTCAGTATTGCTATTGGCTGGGACTTGAGCGTCGCTGCCCAGGCTCAGCATTCAATATTCAATCTTACCCTGGCACGACTGCGTCAGTCAATTGGATTGACTGGGCGATTTTTTGCTAACGTACATCTATAGTTCTTTTGGTTGCGGAATCCTCTCAGCTCCGTTCTGCTCTGCGCAGGTCCAATCTGCTGTGGTTGAGCTCGGTGCTGGGGGAGATATCCTAGTGGAAAACCCGGCGCATAGGTCTGTCCATTAATTAGAACAGGGCGTCTTGACTGTGCTGAGACCTGAATATAGTCCTTGAATTACAACGTTTTCGAATTGTAGTTGGCGACTTGGTCGGTCTCCCCCAAAAGACTGGATTCGGTTTTCGCGCGTTCTCGGTTTTTGGAGGCGGAGCGACCGGGCGAGGGCGTCCCACACCTCCACCGCACTCTTCTCGACCGTCTCCCACCCGCTCGCAGTCCATCCAAAGTCGCGGACGTCGTCGCAGGCGGCGGCTTCGTCGGCAACGCGCCGATCCGCGTCTTCGCGCGTTCTCACGATCAGTTTTTGGAGGCGGGGCGACCGGGCGAGGACGTCCCACACGTCCCCCGTACTCCTATCCACCGGTACCTACCCGCTTGCAGTCCGCCCGAAGTCGTGGACGTCGTCGCAGGCGGCGGCTTCGGCGGCAACGCGCTAACCTGTGTCTTCGCGCGTTTTCAGTTCTTGGAGGCGGAGCGACCGGGCGAGGGCGTCCTACACCTCGACCGCACTCTTCTACACCGTCTCCCACCCGCTCGCAGTCAGCCCAAAGTCGCGGACGTCGTCGCAGACGGCGGCTTCGTCGGCAACGCGTCGATCCGCGTCTTCGCGCGTTCTCAGTTTTTTGGAGGCGGGGCGACCGGGCGAGGGCGTCCCACACCTCCACCGCACTCTTCTCAACCGTCTCCCACCCGCTCGCAGTCCGTCCAAAGTCGCGGACGTCGTCGCAGGCGGCGGCTTCGTCGGCAACGCGCCGATCCGCGTCTTCGCGCGTTCTCATGATCAGTTTTTGGAGGCGGGGTGATCGGGCGAGGACGTCCCACACGTCCCCTGTACTCCTATCCACCGGTACCTACCCGCTTGCAGTCCGCCCGAAGTCGTGGACGTCGTCGCAGGCGGCGGCTTCGGCGGCAACGCGCCAACCCGTGTCTTCGCGCGTTTTCAGTTCTTGGAGGCGAGGTGACCGGGCGAGGGCGTCCCACACCTCCACCGCACTCTTCTCCACCGCCTCCCACCCGCTCGCAGTCCGCCCAAAGTCGCGGACGTCGTCGCAGGCGGCGGCTTCGTCGGTAACGCGCCGATCCGCGTCTTCGCGCGTTCTCAGTTTTTGAAGGCGGGGCAACCGGGCGAGGGCGTCCCCCGCACTCCTCCTTGATCACCGTCTCCCATCCGCTCGCCGCCCGCTCGATGGGTTCCGCGGAAAGGAGGGGAAGACGAGCTGTCGCGGTGGGCCGGCCGATTGCTCACTCCACTTCCAGAACGCGAATCCCGGACCCCATCGACCAGCGCCTCGCGCACATCGACAGCCGCCTCCCCGCCGCCAGTTCGAGTACCGCGATAACTATGTGGGCTTCGAGTTTCTCTGGTGTTACAAATACACCTCCGACAGCGTGAAGCTCCTCGGTATATTATTCTTGCTTAAGGATTCTCCAACTAACGGAACTTTCAGAGTTTGGTACATTTAACACTACGCAAGCGCGGCGCCGTGATCGTGTCTTATCCTTGCCCCGGGTGCGGCGTCAAGTATCGGGGATTTTTCCTCTTTGTGGCGGCTGGGGGGATCGAAGGTGTTTGTGCAATCATCGAGTTCTGGATGCTCTGGGGCAGAAGATTGATAGGTAAGTCCTTTCCGATTTCTTTGCTTTTTTGCTCGTATGCTCATAAAATCTCAGAGTTATGATCGACCCCATTGATTAAATAGCTGTCATTACTATTGTAAATAGGCGAACGCAGATGGTGCAGCTCCATGCCCAAGGAAGCTGAAGGTAATAAGTAATGGATTACCTGACGGCGGGCTTCACGTGGGGGCGGCCCTGACAAAGGAGAATGCGGGCGGGCCGCCAACAGCCTCTTTGGGCAAACAAAGGAGGGGAGAAGGCGGATCACCCAAAGGACAAAGCTATGGTGGTATGCTGCCCGAGGCGACGTGCGGGCCGGGTTGGACGTCGACAAAAGCGACGTGCCGACGTAGTTGTACGCCGACAAAGACGGTTGGCGGAGGTAGTTGTACATCGACAAAGGCGACGTACGGACATAATGAGAGCTTGACAACGTTAGCATTGACACACCGACAAAGGCGCAGTGCCACGTCCTGGTGCACAACCAAAATAGATACGAGGCGGGCCGCTCTGAAGGCGGTGGCGGGGCGGGGTCACCGTGAAGGCGACGAGCGGATGCGGCGGTATGCCAACGAAGGCGACGTACGGTGGAGTTGCGTGCCGACAAAGATGGGGTGCGGTGGGGTTACGGGCCGACAAAGGCGACGTGCGGTTGCGGTGACGTTCCAACAAAGACGACGTGGGGGTGGGCTGATATGCAGGCTGCCTTGAGACAAGGGCGCGCCCCCGTTCGCATCAAGGCGACGTACGGATGGGGCGGTACACCGACGAAGGCGATGTACGGTGGGAGTTGCATGCCGACAATGCGGTTGAGGCGACGTCCCAACAAAGACAACGCAGGGGCGGGCTGATATGCAGGCCTCTTTGAGACAGTGGTGCGCCCCCATTTGCATCAAGGCGACGTGCGGATGGGGCGGTACGCCGACAAAGGCGACGTACGGTGGGAGTTGCGTGCCGACAAAGACGACGTGCGGTTGAGGCGACGTCCCAACAAAGACAATGCGGGGGTGGGCTGATATGCAGGCCGCTTTGAGACAGTGGCGCGCCCCCGTTCGCATCAAGACGACGTGAGGATGGGGCGGTACACCGACGAAGGCGACGTGCGAGCATGGAACCAGACCGTCAAAGGCGGTGTGCGGGAGGGACAAATGTGTTCCGTATACTGCGCGACGGCGCGTCAACAAGGGGTGTCAAACGGCGCGTGGGATGGGCGCTTGGTGGGCGCGTGGATGACAGATGCGCAACGCCGGGAGCGGGCGGGACGAATGCGAGCACGTTGGGGAACCTCACGCTATCTTGTCACAAGGGCGGGATTGCTCAATCGGGGTTCCACGGCTCCATCAAGCCGTCACTTGGCATGCACGCGACGGCATCTGCGGCTGAGTCGATGCTTGCGGTTAGGTATGCAGAATAAACCCACAAAATGTAGGATAGCAATTTCAAACTAACGTCGCACATTAATTGGATATCCCTATAAAATATCTTGTACTTGGTTACCGGAAACCTCCAGGTTTACAAAGACCTATTGTAACTCGTCACACCAAATGTGAGTCAAATGCGTCCGCCGCATTTCGAATCAAATGCGTTGCTCTTTGCCCCCGGTGTCAGTTGAGTCCCCGACCTTCAGCACATCTCTATCTCTTTGCTGGACCTTCTACCAACCTTGGGCTCCCTTCCAGCCTCTTTTCTGGCCATAAACTCTGCTCAATTTACTGCGCTGAAAGGCGGGACTTCTGATGGGGAAACGGAAGCAAGTAGGTGAAAACAATGGTGTACAATTCGTCGACATGTCCGGGCCACCTCAGAAGAAGCAACGACGCATTGCACAGCCAATTACAGAGGCTTCCCAGGCCGAGGCACGGAGAGTTTGGGAGGAACGGCAGCAGGCAGAGGCAGTGACACGAGCAGAGGCTGCTGCTATTCGGGAGCGCGAGGAGGAGGCAGAGCGGCATGCTACTTCCAAGCATCGTGTTGGGGCGGTCCTTCAGAGCATTACAGCTAATGTCGGAACCGAAGGCGCAACAATTTTTTTTCTGTTTTGAGATGTTTTCAGAGAATTGTAAATATCTCAGTCGGTTCTGGACCGATTTACATAAAAACTAGATAGATTTACTCATCTAATTCATGCACAATTAGTGACAGAGAGGGATTTTTGAAAATATTATATATTAGGTGATTTATGTTTTCAGGGTGTTTTCACACCAAATACTGTTTTTACATGCCTAGAACATGTCGCAGAGGCCCAATATTTTGTCCGGAACAACATATGTACCTAGGTAAAGACGTGCCAGAGCCAGAATCACATGAAATACTCAGATAACTGCGATTCTCTCAGGATCTTCTGATGCAAGAAAATGCTCAATGCCTCCAGTGCAGCTGGAAGAACTGTAATAAGATCATATGTATTTGGGGCTCTGTCACATAATTTTTTCCATATGAATATTGCTCCCTATAGAATCTTAGACCCCTGTGACATGTTCCAGGCATGCAAAAACAGTATTTGGCATAAAAGTCCCCTGAAGACACAAATCACCTAATATATAATATTTTCAAAAATCCCTCTCTGTCACTAATTGTGCATGAATTAGATAAGTAAATCTATCTAGTTTTTATGTAAATCGGTTCAGAACTGACCGAGATATTTACAATTCTCTGAAAACATCTCAAAACAGAAAAAAATTCATCACGCCTTCGGTTCCGACATTAGCTGTAAAGAGGCTGGATACAGCTCGCTTTACGGATTTCTGGACGACCTAGTGACGACAAAAGATCAGCATCACTCATCCCAAGTGTCCCAAATGCTCATAACTCACGGGCAGGAACTCTTGGACTCTATCCAATCTCGCCAGCCTGCCATTGTCGCGCATTGGATCCGCAGAGTGGCCGGTGAAATTTTGGCCGAGGAGGGTGCAAAGCTTGCACAACACCTGAGGCCACCGCAGGGTCAATCTGTGAGCAAGACACTCGATAATTTCTCCCTCGAGAGAGTCCTTGCAGACACCAAATTTTATGCGCCTACCTTGTGCTATTTGCTCCAGCTGCTTGCACACGGCGGCGAATCCGTTCCAAAAGGTGGAAGAAAGGATAAGACCCTTGTATGTTTACCTTGAAGTATTTGTCACTAGTTATTGCAGTTTGCATATGATTTGGCACAGCATCAATTTTGATGCAATTTCGAGCTCCCTCTGTAAATTATTTTTCTCTCGCTCAATTCTCAACAGATTTTAGTAAGATTATATGCAAAATTCACGATTTGAGCAGGCGCATCTTATGGTAGTAAATATACGGGGTACCGTGAAGTTTTGAGTGACCCAATTTCCGCCGGCCGCCATTTGGCGCGTGGATTTTCGTGGCGAGTTCTGAACCGTTTCGCGCGAAACAAATGGATCTTTCCGTGGAAAATATGACCAGGAACACCCTCCTCAATTTCTGAAGCACCTGCACAAGTAACGCGTGCGCGGCGACGCGTCGAATCACACGGATCAATAATGGGTGACCGAGTGACACCGTGTCACTTGCTCTTCCTTCCGACTTCCATGCACGTCTCAAATGACCAAGGGTAAACCCATTACCGAAGACCTGCGATGGGCAATCGTCCGGATGCATAGCCTCGGTGTTCCCGTCGAGAAAATCTGGATTTACACCGATGTTAGCAAGCGGCAAATCTACAGGATCGTCAATCGGTTCTTGATGACGGGAAAAGTCCTATCGGCAACCCAACGACGGAAGACCGGCCGCACAAGGCATCTAACCACGGACGATGTTGCTGTAAGGGCACGATTTTCAGGCTGCTTGCTAACTAACTTGATTAGTACTTACAAGGCTGCCTCGACCAAAGCTGCGACAAATACCTTGAAGAACTACAATTGGGACTTGAGGAGACGTGCGGCAGGAGCGTGTCACTGTCGACTATCTGGCGGGCCCTGAAGAGGAGCGGTTACACCATGGTCAAGGTGCGATATCTGCTGTGTAATTTCTCATAAATTCGACTCAAATAATCTGGCAGCTTACTCGCGTTGCAATTGAGCGCAGCGTGGCAAAGCGCGCTCGCTTCATGTACATGATGGGCCTTCATTACCTTCCCCACCAGCTTGTATTTGTCGATGAAAGCTCGTGCGACCGGCGGACATCATATCGCGGCAGGGCTTGGGCCATCAAAGGACGACGCGCCGTCCGCAAGGCATTTTTTATTAGAGGCAGACGGTATGGCTCTCTTCACTGCTCTTATCACCCTCTTCTAATTGTCCTACAGATACTCTGTACTCCCCGCAATTTCTTTAGACGGTATCCTCTATGTCAGCATTCTCGAGGGCTCATTCACGACGGCAACATTCGCGGAATTCATTGACGGTCTTCTCGACACTATGAATCCTTTCCCCGGCCCTAACTCTGTCATTGTAATGGACAACTGCCGCATCCACAAGGCCGATGTTATCCGTGAGATGATCGAGGAACGGTGTGCCTGACCTCACAATTTTCTTATTCTTTATTCATTGTTCCTTTTAGGGATATGCGCTGTGTATACTTACCACCGTACTCCCCGGATTACAACCCAATGGAGCCCGGGTTCTCAAAGATGAAGGCATATATTCGACGTGAGGGCCAAATATTTCGGGCGGCCACCGAGGCGGAAGATGACAAGGCCGCTGTTCTCACGCAATTGCACAATGCCGTGTATTCTATTACTCCAGGGGATGCGGCAGGCTGGTTTAGACACTCAGGATATTTCTAGTACAAATAATACACATTCATTTTGAGAGTTTACAACAAGAAAATAAGTGCTACACGACGGAACAAGCAATACACACAACAAACGACTGGGTGATGACTACAAGCAGAATATGAGCGCAAAAATTATGGTACAGCGGCCCAAGCAGCCTTGTTCGCCCGTTCGACACGCCGAATTTCTTTGCAGTCCTTTATCGCATACTTCATGATAAGCTTCGCGGTTCCCATAGGCATCTCCGCACACATTGTCCGCAATACAGCGACACCGCCTTCCCCTTCGTCTGCAAGTTGAATGACGCGGGTGTAGCCATTTTCGCGGAATATCTGTCCAAATTTGTGGAACCCGTGTCCATCTTCCCCGCGTTCACCCGTATCAAGCTCCAGGAGCCACTCCTTGATCTTCGGATACAGAATGGGAGAGTCATCGGCCTGGGAGTCGACACTCGGACCTTTACGAAGGCTTGTGACGGTGGCGGTGGGGGCGACATTGTGTGGAGGCGGGTGAGGGGCGTGTGCAGGAGGTTGAGGTGGATAGTATGGTGGGTGTGGATACATGCCAGGTGGAGGTGGGGGTAGTAGTGATAGGAAGGATAAGGAGGAGCCTCATAGGCGGCCGTCTGATTAGTGCGGCGTGTAGGCGCAGCAGCCTTCGTGCCTTTCAGGTCAATGTTGAGAGCGGCTGGTGGCTCTGTATCTGACTTGTGCCCTCCTTCGACCTGGGTAGTCGTCAGTGAATGCACCAAGATGCGAGAGAAAGAGTTGTATGCACCATCAGTAAACTCCATAAACTCATCTTCTGAGCACCTAACGGAACGTGCTCCCCGCCGCTCGCAACGAGACAGAAGCCCCCGTGCTTATCACATTTGTGTTTGGCTTGGAGATCGCGATGGTAATCTGCGCCGGACTTGCGCATCGGTCCGTCACCATCATCTTCGCTATCGCTCAATTCGTTGTGTTTCTTGTTCTACAACGAGGTTAGTTGAATACCAGAAATTTATCCAGGGACAAACCTTCTCCCCCTTCTTGGGTTTCCCCTTCGCCTTCTTGCCCCCCTTCTTGTCCGTCTTCTCCTTCGGCTCAAGGTTCACAATGATCACCTGGAAACACTTCTTGACTTTCGACTTCGAAGCCTCCACCTCGTTCATAGCGGTCTTCGCTTTACTAAATAGTCCTTCCAAATGCACCGAGGTCTTGAGTTTCAGGGGTAGGTCCGCCGCCTTCCATGTCGAAAACTTGTAAGCAATGCGCATGTCGTCCCGGTCAACCTCCATCGCCTCCGCGACTTTGCGAAAAAAGCGGCTGGCATTGACGGTAGAGAGAAAGGGAATCTCGTCGGCTGCGCCATCGTCTCCCGGAACCAAAAAATCAACGGCAAACTCTGGAGGTGGAGTAAGAATTAGTTCGGAGATCCAGTTCTGTGCGCACCCGGGTCTTCATCCTCTTCGTAGGGCTGCTCGTCCTCCGTCTCATCTACATAGGGTGCAACCATCTGTACTTCGTCCTCTTCCCCGTCCTCTTCGTCAGACACAATCACGGCCGCTTGTCGTTTACTACCGCCTGCTAGTCCAAGAAGTCCTTGTGTCGCGTCGTGCACGAGTTCGTCATCGTCATCTTCCTCGGTAGGTGTTGCAGAGCGGGACGTTTGATTCAAGGACGCGTCAAGGAGCACGTCCGAGTCAGAACTAGAGTCCGCTCGCGCGCGCAGAACGGGAATTTTTATTTTAGGCACTATTGCTGGTGGTGGGCTAGAACTTGTCTGTTTCTGGGTTTTGCGAGGTCGTCCAGGGCCTCGTTTTACGGGCGGAGGGTCTGCGGGAGCCGATGTGGCCTTGCGTTTGGCCATGAGTGAAGCGGGAGCAAGAGCAAGTGACACGGTGTCACTCGGTCACCCATCATTGATCCGTGTGATTCGACGCGTCGCCGCACACGCGTTACTTGTGCAGGTGCTTCAGAAATTGAGGAGGGTGTTCCTGGTCATATTTTCCACGGAAAGATCCATTTGTTTCGCGCGAAACGGTTCAGAACTCGCCACGAAAATCCACGCGCCAAATGGCGGCCGGCGGAAATTGGGTCACTCAAAACTTCACGGTACCCCGTATATTTACTACCATAAGATGCGCCTGCTCAAATCGTGAATTTTGCATATAATCTTACTAAAATCTGTTGAGAATTGAGCGAGAGAAAAATAATTTACAGAGGGAGCTCGAAATTGCATCAAAATTGATGCTGTGCCAAATCATATGCAAACTGCAATAACCATGATTTCCAGGTGCTTGCAACGGTTTTGTGTATGCTCGCACAAACCACAAATGAAAAATCCTCCGAGTACCAAACAACAATGGGCTTCTATTTATTGGCTTGTGGCGCGTCCCAGTTGCAGTTTGGCCGCAATCTCTAGCTGATACTTGAATGGTTTTGCGTGCAGGATCTGGTGAGCTCGCCAAACCAAGAGATCAATGTTGATCTCTTCTGCCTTGTATTTTCGGACATGGTTGTACTTCTTGGGGGGTTCGGGCTCACTCCCCGCAGTTTTCTGGGCCTTGGATTGAGCGGGCATGACAGTGGAGTAGGGAAAGTACATGATCAATAGCAAAGACAGCTAAATAGGGGTACTTTGATGTCAGTCCGTAAGCCGGAGATAACCCAATATGGTATGATCGGAGTTTGAATTTCGCATCTATTCGGTTACGGCTAAGTGCCACCAGCCGTTATAGCAAACAATCCTTGCCCATCATTGTTTCCCCCGCTATAACGGCTGGTAACGAGTCTAACATTGTGACTCTATCACAAGTTTCAAAATGCATCAAATTCTTCCCTCGTAAAAATCTAGGTCATTTGAACATGCCTAGATGCCGGTAGATTGAATTGACCTCCCAAAGTCACCTGCAGACCCAGCTCACCAACTGTAAAATAATTTTGCAGCCTTTTTTCTATCACTAATTGCGCACTAATTACCCCGAATTATCTAGCTATGTTTTGTCTCAATCCGTGCAGAACTCATCGAGATACGGGCGGGATCAGAAAATGCCCAAAACAGCAATTTTCTGATCCGCGCCTTCGGTACCGCCATCTGCTGTAATCAGGCCAGAATTGACCGAGAAAGGAGCCCAGAAATGTGGGGTGTTCAACTTTCTCTTTCCCAGAATATTAATCTATTTTTAGGAGGTGTCATTATTTCCGCAAAGAGCTGTAAGATAGTCGAATTTTTTTAGTTTTATATAGCAAATATATTCTGTACGAATATTTAACTCTTGCGGGAAGTCACCCATTGCGAACAAACCTGTTATTAAAAGGAGCCTCAAATGATCATTCATTATCCTTCTGTCCTTCAAAATTTTGTCGGACGATTTCAGACCATATAAAACGACTTCCCCACCCAAATTGCATCAAAATCGACGAAAATGGTAGATAAGCAAACAATGAACCAAATACCGCCGGGAAAACACCTCGGGGATTTTTGGGGGTAATTTAATTGGTTTACCGCCCTCTTGCTGCCCTCAGCAGACCTCTGGTGGTGGAGGGGAAGGCATCTCATTTGTCCTTAAGCTCAACTTAGGCTTACGGGTGGTTTATCCATGTACGGCTTCCCTTCCTGTGAGCTCAGGCAAGACGAGCTTGCGAGTCAGCCTGAGTGGTAGACAAGGCCGCGTGACTTAGTTAGGATTTGATCAAGATTTGATTATATATCTGGCGCGTGCCGCAAGATTAGATTATATCTTGTGGCACCGCCGCATGTCGCTGACTTTCTTCTAGATCTGCGCGCTCATATCATCAACAAGCAAAAGCCTCTTCAAGAGTTCAAGGCCCAATATTTTCCCCCCATTTCTTTTTTCCCCACCCACCCGTCCCTCTTCTTTTCGAGCTTACGCTCGGGTTGCTTAGGGCTCATTTCAGTTTCCCCCTCGGTGCCCGCTGCGTACGGGTTCGGCCGTGCCCGCGCTCCGTTTCCCTCCGACTCGGACTTTGCCGCTGCATTTCCCGCTGCGTCGCAAAGCGGCCGGGACGGCCGAACCCCCCGCAAACACATGATCCTCATATTTTTGTATTATGTAATTGACCTTGCATATCAGCCAGACCTGCTGTACCAAAGACCAGTCTTCATCTTCTGAGTGATTTTGAGAGCGCATTATGGCCTTGACCTGCAAATACACGTCCCATTAAATTTTCTCAACCAAAGGCGCGAAATTGAAGAAGCAAACACGTAAAGAAAATTTGCCGAGATCTATTTTTGTTACAAAACATTGTGAGTGGGTGACTTCCCATAAGGATTAAAATATGTTTGCGGATTATTGAGCGGTGCCAACGCTGACGGCATATAGTGTTTATTCCCAAAATTTAATCGTTCACGGTTCCCATAAGCGTATCCGAGGTTAGATCATTACAGTCGTTTGCATAATTCCGTGAACACGCGATTTTTTCCCCCCGCCATCACGTGGTGATCGGAGACCTCGGAAGCCCAAAATCGTGGTCCCTGAGAGTTGAGGTGGGTTGGGATTGTTCCCATTAATGCTGCAGAGCATTAAGAAAGATAGAAAATGAGACCCATAATATTTTGAGTACAGGCCCGAAGCTTCGGCACGCTCGCGATTATGCACGTGATGGCGCGAAAAAAAAATCGTGTGTTCACTGAATTATGCAAACGACTGTAGATGAATATATTTCGTGGCGCCAATGCGGCATCGCGGCAACAAGGGTTTGCAATCATTGTCTTTGCCAAACATCGCCCAATAACACGACAACACTTCCCATCCAACGCGATCCAGCTTCCGCCTCGATGGACATTGACGCGTTTATTTGTCATCAGCAGCTCAATAGGATCGAGGAAGGCGAACTGGATGCCTTTTCGGAGCCGCAACGGCAACAATTGCATTGGTCGACGCAGACAAACACCCGGCACTCGCATTTATGTGATCCACTGCTGAGGCATTGGATCGGAAGAGGAGATCGGTTGTTAAGCTGAACAGAGTTTGTAGGCGACAGCGCTCGGTGGCGAGGTCGACAAGAGGACGTGGAGAGTGCAAAGACCAATTATGACGGTGGTCACCAGTGTGACATGCCGCCAATCGGGCGAAGCGGGAAGCGGAGAGTCGGCGAATCTGTTTATTCACCAAGTTTTGTGTCTATGAAAATCTGTAGGGGGGTAGGGACCCCCCTACAGATTAGAATTAAAACAAGCTTTATAAGAGGGTCGGAAGTGGATAATCCCAGATCCAAGTCCGATGGGGTCCTGACAGCTGCCTCGGCATCGCGGCAAAAATTGTATATCTACTCAGAAAAATGTTTCTATCCTTATGGGAAGTCATCCAGTGGGTGACTTCCTGTAAGATTAAAATAATCTTGGGGAATAAATCAGCGGTGCCAGTGATGTCGGCTAAGGAAATTCTGTTCAAAGATATTCGGTGGCGATTCCCGCAACGACTGGGAGGATTATCTAGAATAAACGCGCTACACAAACAATATGCAAACAACGTGTCTTCAACAACAGTACGGGTCTCGGCCGGCAATTAACATCAACGCGACTTTCCCGCTTCTAACGGACATAGAACTTGAAATGGACCAGCGGCAGCCAGCTGGCCAAGTGCGGCAGCAAAATATGCGATTGATTGAGGCCTTTCAGGCCGGCACCATGCAGCGAAAAAAAAAGGTAGGCCCAGGTAGACTAGGATAAGTAGTGCAGGCAGGCGGAGGGTGCCGAGGGTGAGAACAGAAACCCATGTCGAGTCGTTGACAAGTTGAAGACGTGTCGAGTGGACAAGGCAGCAAGCGAGCCACACAATCAGATGTGTTGCCCAAAAACAGTTTATTCCATCAAACTCAAGTCTATTCGAGGGGGGGGGTACCCCCGAATAGATTCGTTCAAAGTGACGGTTTATTCGAGGGTCTAAGCGAGATCTGGGCCGATGGGGTCCTGATGGGAGCGCCGGCATGTCGGCGAATATTCAGAAAATATTCCTGGGGATTATTTTAATCTTACGGGAAGTCACCCAGTGACGGAGCGTGCCAGCCGACGCCGCATCAGTGCTCGCTTGTGCTGCCGCTAGCCGAAGCGATTGGAATGGCAGCATCCTGTCCACCCGAGCAGGGCCTTAAACTATATTCCTTCATCCCTGTCACAAATCTCGCTACCTTGTTTCATTTCATTCGCGCACGGATCACATCATATTCCATTTTTTTGCGTCTACCGTCCTTGTCTTCCGCCTTGACATTTGCGGTATGCTGACAGAATGCACAGCCGTCCTGCTGCCGCGTCATGGCCGCCTCCTCTCTTTTCCACACCAGCGCCGGCGGCTGTCGCAGCGCTCTCCTACGTGCGTACTTCGCGCGGACTAGACGATCTGGCAGATTGACCTAAATGCGTTGGGACGCCTTTCTCGAGGCCCAACCACCCGGTATCCGACATCGTCCTCACTGTACAATCAACGTCACCCCCCCCATCTTTCCCTTCACGCACGACATGTCTCCGTCGTCCTTCCCCTCGACACTCAACCCTTTCCTGCGTTTTTTTACCACCCAAACTAACGACCACGCCTGTCCTCAGCCTCTGACAATCAGTGGGAGACGCATTCCATTTGCAAGGCCCTCTTTGCTGAATCGTCGCACCATCCTCCGCTTCCGCTGGCGGCGAAGTCTGTCCCTGCGTCGGGTCCTGGGCCCTCACTGGTGCTGGAGAAAATGGAGGGAAGGAGGGGTCAAGAGTTGATCGTAGCCGGCCTGCATGCAGAAGGAACCGCGGCGGCCTATGACTCTGATGAGGTACTTCGCCGTGCTTATGAGGTGGTGAAGATGGAGAGTAAGAGGAGGGGCCAAAGGTTCTCGCCTGGCGCGCGTTACACCGAGGACTTGACGCCGACGTCCCTCTGGGACATGAGCGGAGAGGTTATTGTGCCTCGCTCGCGTCCCACGAGCCCTGTGTCAAGATCCGCGGCGGGTGTGCGGCGGTATCGACCGAGGAGCGAGTGCCACATATCCTTTGTCCCCGTCTTCTTCTCCTAACCCGCCTTCGCTTCTCCTGCGTTGATGATGTGATGCCCAGAGGAGGAGGGCAGAGGGGAGCATAAGATGGCTCGTCGCTAGGGCTGATCCACGATTCGACTGCTGCGCTGGCGATGAGGAGGGCGAGGACCTTTCCTTCCGACGCCTGTTTCAATCAAGAGTCCAGGACATGGCCGTTTGCGGCTGTTCTTTTATGTCGATGTGCGGCGAAGGGGCACCGTCCGCTTGCCTGCGCTGAGCCGCATTGCACGCCCAGTACAGCAGACCTCGTGTCAAAACCCGCCGCAGTTCCACACGCACAACGCATCCTACGCAAGCATCTCAGAATCGTCCCTATCGTCCACTCGCATTCTCCGCGCGCGTCTCCTTCCCGGCGTCTAGCTCCACTTCTCGCATTAGTGCCTAGAGCAGGTCGGGGGTCTGGGGCGTGGCGGCGATACGGCGGGTTTCCTGGACGTGTGTCACGGCGAGGGTTGCGTACCCTCAAAGCCCCTCCGGCGTGTGTCGAAATGCGCTGCGGATGCCACTTCGACATCTGCTGAAGAGGAAGCACACCTGATTGCCCGGCCTCCGTTTCCATTCTCACCGGCTTCGTCTCTTCTCTCCTGGTGTTCGCCTTCGCGTCTCTGTCGTTGGACTTCGGAGTAAGGGAAGGGCATCGTCCATAGACAGACTGCGTAGGCGAGGAGGTGCTCGCGGCGCTGACGGTAGATGGGAGGACAGGAGGCAGGCGTCGCCCGACGACTTGGCAGTACGGAGCCTCCTTGCCATACCCCTCCTGCCTTACCCCTGGAACCTGCCTCCATAACTGCCCCTGGCCAGCGCATGTACCGCTCTCTCCTTCAGTCACGGCGTGTTCCCTGCCGCACTCTTGCTCCTCCTTCTGTATCCCGGTCCTCCTCTACTCCGCTCTCTGTCGCCCCCCGCGCCAGTCGAGCGCAAAGTCGCACACGACGTAACCCGCGCCCTGCCCTCCGCCTACCCCTCCGCAATACATAGCTCTGAATTTGAAGCTGGGAGGGGACGGCGCTTCTACCCATTGAGCCTCTTCGCTCCCCCATCCCATCCTCCACCTATGTCGAGGCACAGACGCGGGCGGTGAAGCGTCCGAGTGCAGTGATCTCTCGGTACATGCTCGCGCTCAGCTACAGTGACGCAAGCATCTCAGAATCGTCTCTATCGTCCACTCACATTCTCCGCGTGCATCTCCTTCCTTGCGTCTAGCTCCACTTCTCTCGCATTAGTGCCTAGAGCAGGTCGGAGGTCTGGGGCGTGGCGGCGATACGGCGGGTTTTCTGGACGTGTGTGACGGCGAGGGACGCGTACCCTCAGAGCCGCTCGGCGTGTCGAAACGCGCTACGGATGCCACTTCGACATCCGCTGAAGAGGCAGGCACCTCATTGCCCGGCCTCCATTTCCATTCTCACCGGCCTCGTCTCTTCTCTCTCTCCTGGCGTTCGCCTTGGCGCCTCTGTCGTTGGGGCTTCATAGTAGGGGAAAGAGGAATGCGGGCATGGTCCAGAAGGCGAGGAAGTGCTCGCGGCGCTGACGGTAGATGTGAGGGCAGGAGGCGGACGTCGCCCGACGACTTGGCAGCACGGAGCCTCCTTGTGTCCTCCCCTGCCCTACCCCTGCAACCTGCCTCCCCAAACGCCCCTGGCCGGCGTGCGCGCCACTCTCCTTCACTCACGGCGTGTTCCCTGCCACACTCTTGCTGCTCCTCCTTTATCCTGGTCCTCCTCTACTCCACTCTCTGTCGTCACCCGCGCCAGTCGAGCGCAAAGTCGCACACGACTTAACCCACACCCTGCCCTCCGCCTACCCCTCCGCAACGCGTAATTCGAAGTTAAGAGAGTACGGCGCTCCTACCCATTGAGCCTCTTCGTTTCCCCACCCCGTCCTCCGCGTACGTCGAGGCACAGATGCGGGCGGTGAAGCGATCCGAGTACAACTTCCTCCCGGCGCACACGCTCAGCTACAGAGGGGAGGAGCCGGGGTCGATTAAGACGATCTCGTCTGGTGCGGATACGGCAGCCGCAGATGCGCGTCCATGTCTGCTTCCTGAGTGAGGGAGCCTTGTAGAACTGGACGCGCGGAGCTGCATCCTCTGCAGTGGGGCATCGTCGGTATGAGAGCGCAAGTGGCGATTCCCAGTCCTCCGCAGCGTCCACGTACCTCATGCTCTTTCTGCCGCCCACCTCCGATTTTCCTGTATTGCTGTTCCGGACGGCGGAGGCGAAGTAGCGACTTGCAGCTTGTTGGTTGATTCAACTTGACAGCATCTCTCCCCTTTGTTCCGCTCCCCTTTGTTCCGCTCACTGAAAAGCTATGTCTTCCGCTCTCTGTAATGCATAGGAGTACTCGTGAAGACACTGAATTTTGAGGCTAACTGAAAGTAATCCAGAACGAACTTGAAACTGAGTAAGAGCTTTTGTAAAACGCTCTTGACTGCTCTTGCCGGATTCTTGGTATGGGTTAATGCGCGCGAGCATTCATTACTGCCGTACTCCTTCCTGCTTTCTGTCAAGCCGTACTCCTCCCTGCCTACTGTCAATTTTTTTCTCTTCCTCAACGCTCATCGTCTCTGCTCCCCGCGCTCTTCACATCCTCCTAGCCCCTTATTTCTTGTCATCATTGCCGGATTCTCGACCGCTTCCAAAAGCGGCGAAATCCTATTTGCTGATGCGTTCTTGCATCGCCACTGATCCACGAAAATCTTCTATGGCTTCTTCCTCCGACGAAGAAACGACGACGCCCGAAGCGAATCCGATGGCAGCTACGCGTCGGACGAGGATGCATCCAGCGTCTCTTCGTTTAATTCAAACGATATGCCCGACCGCTCATTCGCCCCCATGCCCGAACGGTTGACGCTGCCCGCAGAACTCCATCGGGTGGTGCTGTCGTGCGAGACGGATCGCTACCACTACATGTGGGGGACCTATCGTTTCGGTGCGTAGCTCTCCGTTCATCATGTGAGGCGGTCTCTGACGCCCTGTAAAGTGTGCAAGGCCTGGAAAGAACATGTCGAGTTTTTGGCCAAGACCGAGTGGATTCGGGAAGCGAGTTTCAATTATTCCGGAGAGATGATAGTAAGAACCGACCACGATTTACTGGGAGGGCACACTTACAACGTCCATGAAGTGGGATCCTACCGTTGGCAAAGTATTCCTCAACGGCGATTTCACCTTGCAGCGTTTCGAGGGTGATGTCGCTATTTTCCAGATCCTGGACTGCGCCCCGGAATTCAAAAAGCCGCTCATCAGCGTATGCAAGCGGACTGCACCCCCGGACATCCAGGTCGGCAGCATCGTGCACGACGTCGAGGTATGCGTTGCTGTCGGCGGACAATTCGAATATTGATCATTTACTTGATTAGATCCCCGAGATGTCGGTCGACTGGGACACCCTTACGATTGCGTGCCCATGGCGCCCTCTCATCGCCCGTCTCATGGCGGAGGAGCTGCGCGTCGAGGCGCATCGGGAGCTTTCACACCGCGCCATGATGAGCGCCGCCAAGCGAGCGCGGCACGCGGCTGCCGGTGGCGAGGTCGATATGGGCACCATGATGCGCCTGTTCCAGATGTTTGCGAACAAAGGTCTGGAGGCGTATGTTGCTGTGCGCGTGGCGCGAACGGGCAGGGCGGATAAGGAAGGCGACGAACGCTTGAAGCTGGTACGGTCGGCCGCATCCAATATGAGAGGTTTGTGAGTGGTAGTATATCATGTAAGCAATGTCCTATATGTAATCCGTTTGACCATCGCTTCTTTCCTTGCGTATCTCATCTGTCGTATTGACGCGATATCACAACTCTGGCCTGATGAAGGTTCGAGGGCCGTTGAGCCTCTCCATGAGCAGCCTTTTAAGATCAGGTTACGGCCGTATGCCGGCCTGCTGTCGCCCGCACATTCCCTTGTTGATCTATGCTCAAGTTTGATCTGGCCGAAGCAGTCTAGAAGTACATAGGGTGATCATGCGTGCCGACAAACATTCTCGCGGCACTGATACGACGAGCAGAACATGTGGGATTGTGGTAAGCCGACAAGTAGCCAGAATTTTAAGCACCAGAAATTCAGCATTCTAGATGTCGCACAAAACGCGGAGCGCGGCTGCAGCAGGCGTGTTCTTCTCATCGACGTCGTACTTCGGGTTCGCCCCTATACCGGCTGACGGTCAGCAACTTCCCTTCCACTGGCTTTGATATTCGGCTGCTGTACGGGCAAGAAACAGGAGTGGTGGGCTTGACTATGCGCAAGTGAACGACCCGACACCAGAATATTCTGCGCGGGTCGAAAGCTTGAAGCGAGCGATCGCGGTGCCTGTGAATAGGTAGTTGGTGGGGTGCAAGGTAGAGACTATGCAGAACGCACCAGTCCACGGTGGGAATCGTACCCGGTCTTTTTCAAGGACAGCATGGAAAATCCAGTCAAAATTCAAGGTGCGGAGTGCGTCGGCGACGATCCTCAAGTAGATTCCACTTTCGAAGTGGACCGGAAACTCTTCAGTCAGGCAAGCGAAACATAATGCAGTGAGAGCTCGTACGGTGTGCGCCGAAGAGAGCGCGGCACTGCGTCAGCTGGTCCTCTGTTATAAGGTTCTCGTGCAGCAGCTGTTCACGGATCCCAGTATACTGTGCATGGCATGCCATCAGCGCAAGATAATTTGCCACGGAAATCCTGAAGGTATTAGAAGCAAGTCTTGTCCATAGGAGAATGTCGATGTCGCTCTGCTCCACGCAACACGCAGCCGAATGCTGCCTTCCAGTGGCTGCATCCTGGTCTGAGAAACATTTATTCAAAAAAAGGCTACTACCTGGGTCAACTGGTCGCTACCCAGATAGTAAATCAGTAAGAATCGACGAATCTAGACGCGCCCTATGGCAAAGATGAGATCTCCGCTGTCTTCCAGTTCCGTGAGTTGGGCGACAACTTCTGGGGAGAGTTCGCGGCGGCAGCCCGAGTACAATATCATCACGACGAATGGATTGTTCTCGGGAAGCCCACGCTCGATGCGCGAAGTAACAAACTCCAAGATAGAGTCGTCACGGAAGTCGATGACCGAGGTCAGGCCCAGGATGTTGAGATGTGGAACGAGATTCGTCTGCCCGAGCCGCCAAGTAAGCTGCCCCAGGAGGTTATCGATCAAGGCACCACCGCTCTCCCCCTCGGTGGGATCCCAGAGGCGCAATTCCTCCAACAACGGTAAAAATAGGAGGCATTCGAGCAGCTCGTGCTCCTGGATTACGGCGTATATTTCCAACTGTGTGAGAGTGGTACGCAAGGACGAGCGAGAGGCGAAATTCAGAAAATGGGTGTGGTTCCAGAGAGGTCGCGCAATGTTATCGGGTCGCTGAATGAACCGGAGACTCGTCAAACGGGGTAAAGTAAGGCAACACAGAATTCTCCCCAAGATTTCCCATGTGCGCATTGAATCGAAGTGGGAGGTAAAACTTAGCAATAGTGTGGAAATTTCGGAGGTGACTGGCTGCAACACGAGGGGGAGGTGGAGTGCTGAGGGGTTGACCGCAAGCTCGCAGAAAGCATGATTCGAAGAAAAGAGAGCGAGGAGAGCGATAATTTGCCGGAATCCCCATTCTCGTACGTTACGTGGAGAAGCTGTTCCCAAGGAAGGTTTGGACCATCGGAGGGCCACCCGATAAGTCCAACGGTTTCCAACCGAGGGGCTATTTCGAAAACGTCATCCGCATATCGATAGTTGATATCCGTACCGCTGGAGAGCGTAAGACTCTTCAGCAGCGACAGCTTTCCTTTTGCAGGAGTGAGATTACCGAGAGAGTGCGGAAGCAACTGCAGATGGACGTTCTTCCACCTGTGGGCGTGTTTGGAAAGCAATTCCAGGACCCACCGCCCAAGCCTCGTGATCAGGGTCGATAGCAATCTGCAGATTGAGCGGAGTTTCTCCGCCGCGCTCGAGCGAGGATCGAATGAGGTCATGGAGTGTCAAGAAAGACCCAGAATATATGGACCATAAGGTTGTGTCCGTTACTATGGTTGACCACAATCTCGGAGTGCCCATACATCGTGCCAGCGGGAGCAAACCTTCAAGAAGACTCAATACTGGGAGAGGAACAAGAGCGGAGCATCGCGGACTTGCCTGAGAGAGCTGCAACAAGTAATATCGGGCCAGCCGATTCTCCTCTTCCTCGAGTATAGGAGGGTCTGAGACGACATCTACACCAGGTGGAGAACACAGATCGAAAATTTCGACCAGCAATTCGGTGGGAAGGCGTCGGACAGGCGAAAACACGCTCCGGCATCCGTTGCTGTACGAATCTAACAGAGCTCGATCGGACTTTAATCCAGCCAGCGTCTCCTCGCACCTCAGGGAGCGCCGCCATCATGCCGTAAGGGACCTCTTAGGTACCCTAAACCGTTGAGTAAAGGGTACCTAAGAGGTCCCTTTCCGCCGGTGGCGGGCGGATGCCCTGTCAATCATTCCCTTTTTTGGTGTTAATTCGATCATTACTTCACCGTTCTCCCACGCACTGCTGGCGCGCCTGCTGCCGCCCGCCGTTGCTCATTTGCCCCATACAACCAGCCCAGTGTAAAGTTATCTGCGCTAGACGTGTGGACGGCTATACACTCACGTCCTCTCATCTCCCAATCATATTAAACACGTTAAACTGTGGGATCCGCCGGATGTGCGGCTCTGCCAGCGCCGCTGCACTCCCCCTTCGGATTCCTGTTTTTTTTTGTGCTCCCATTAATCTTACAGTAGCAATAAGTCAGAGCGACTATTTGTTACAATGTTTCACTTTACCCTGTGCTCGGATCTGCTGGATGTGCTGCCTCTGCCGGCTCTGCCACCACCCTTGCCCCCGTCAGGTTCCCACTTTTCGTGCTTCCACTCGTCTTGGCAAGGCAGAGTGACTGTGTATTGCATCATTTCACCTTCTCCCATGCTATAGGAGCCTGTTACTCAATATCGGTGTGATACCTACATTATTTCTGGGGTGGTTTATCATGAATGCACAATACATACTGTACCACTGAGTATGCTAGCAACCATATTGTGTTAAGATATTTGGTTATTGTGCTAATGTATTCAACAATTGTTGTCAATACCATGTTCCCACCGCATCCCTTAGATATTCTGTGTACTTATATACCAATCAGTATATGTACCTACTGCAAAGAACTCCAACAAGAGAAGAGTAAAAGAACTGGAAG
The DNA here is from genome assembly GCA_029204075.1 of Mycena capillaripes. NCBI lineage: Eukaryota > Fungi > Basidiomycota > Agaricomycetes > Agaricales > Mycenaceae > Mycena > Mycena capillaripes. The sequence continues at coordinate 4,338,278 of JARHKZ010000001.1, forward strand.
TAACAAATGCGAAATCCAGAGCCAGTGGGTATAATTGTAATTTCCACAAGCCACTTTGTCTTTGCAGTTTGGTTATCCCAGTACAAAATTGATACACCTGGGTTTCTTTAAACACACTCGGTAAGCTGGAAGTCATGATTCAACTAGGGAGTTCATTCTGCACACTTTTTTTTCTGCCAGGTGGTGGACTCTGCCGGTTGGCAGAGATGTCCACCACATTTCATGATGGACTTCTATACATCTTGCAATAGACACAGTCTTTCTCATCCAATCCCTCGAAGTTGACATTCAAATGGGGAGTTTATTTCTGAAACAAACAATACACTTTTGCTGTTGTGTATCCCAGGCGGTGGACTCTGCCGGTTGGCGGATATCTCCGCCACATTTCATGATAGATGTTACACCCTTGAAATAGAGTGAGTTTCTCTCATTTAATGTTTCACATGATGAAATAAGCCTGTCTGCAGCTGCTAGGATTGACATACAATCAACCTTTGGTAAGCAAGGTCCAAAAAACTTGAATTTGTGATATTCCCCTTGAAATTGTTGTGTTCATTTGCAGAACACCCACTTTGCAGCAGCCCAAAACACATCCCAAGTATGTAGTAGCATACATAAAGGTAACTGAGCAAAAATAGGCTGCTTCATCTTTTGAATTTGGAGGTTTTCGTTGTTTGACCAGGATCCAATCGTGGATTATAATTGAACTTTATGCATATTCTTGCATGGCATATTAAAGGCCTCGAATTTAAGTGGCAGCTGCTGAGAGTGTATCAAAATCAGAGGGGAGGACATGGGGCAAGAGTTTGGTGCCCAGGACTTAATATTTGAGAAGGCATTGGGTCCGTAGAAAATGTTTTACATTAGAACGACCTTTATACAGTTGCTGATTGGCCGATCAATATCCAGGCCGAGCGCCACCCGTGACCTCCGCTTAGCTGAGAAATAATGATCGAGTGGTTCAACAGTCAAAAACAGGTAGTTGTGTATTGTTTTGAAATCCAGACACATTTCTTTGAGCTTCTTGTTCAATTTTCACAGTAGCTTGAGATTGGCAGAGGCCACTACCACCATCTTGGCGGAGGCTGCCGCCACCATCTTGGCGGAGGTAGCAGCCATCTCGGTGGAGGCTGCCACCACTTTGGTGGATCATGCTGGCGGTGGCCTCCATCGCTCTGCATCACATAAATTATATTGCATCTCGGTCCTCTTTGAGCCTACTAATTAAGGGCAGAACAACTGTGACTTAAATGTTAAAGAGCCCAGTTTACCTACAATTGGTGGCTCACTCTCCCCACCGGCGCCTGAAGTGGAGAACCTCTTTGACATGTATGGGAGTGTGCAAGTATGAGTCCAAGTAGACTCAAACCACCCTGATATTGTGCTTGCAGACTGGTACTGGATTCAGCAGCTACCACAGAGGAAGTGTCTGCATCTCGCTCCAGAGCTCCCCAATCCCACCACGGGGGTCCCACCACTGTGCCAGCTGCAATCCTATTCCCCGCCCAGCCTACACCCCCTACCATGTGTGCTTTCCCTGTCATAATGCGGGACAATGCCGCCGCCATCCAGACCTGCGTACAACTCTGCACCCTCACCTGGTCAGTTGGGTGTTGATTCAATCCAATGCAGCCATGCCAAACCCAGCAACTGAGGGGGGGAGGGCATTCTTTTTTTTCAAAGAAAAATAATCACTAGGCGGCGGTGGCGGATGCCTACACCAAACTTTCCTAAATCCCCCCTGCTGTCGAATAGTTCTCAGCCTGAATACTTTATGCTGCAACCCTTGTATATTCCCCATACTACAACTATATATCTATCTTCCGGCTGTATTATAGTATATTATATCTTGTTTTTGGCCTGCAGATTACCTTTCTTACTGTGATTAGACAAACCTGTCCCATAGATAGACAAATCTGTACCATGGATAGTTGAATAGAATTTTCTGGTACAAGATCTGAATTGATTGTACTGTGAAAATTGAAATCCCGATGTGCATCCGCCGCATCCGCCCGATGCATGCACCCAACAAGAGCGGGGCAACCGTCCGTGATGATCAAAAATTTATACCCAGAAAGGAATGACTCCGCCGCGGCATCCGGCGGAAGGGGACCTCTTAGGTACCCTTTACTCAACGGTTTAGGGTACCTAAGAGGCCCCTTACGGCATGACGGCGGCGCTCCCTCAGGTGTCTCCTCGAGTTTCTGGATTTCCGTGGTATATCGTTCGAGCTCGAGTGGTGATTGAGCAATGACACTGTGGAAGCCTGAGGCCAACATGCCGGTTGGTAAAGTGGTGGACCGAAGGATGTCATGAAGTATAGCGATTTGAAGCGGGCTGGGGAGAAGAGGCGATTTCTCGAAGGTGTATGTTTTGCAGCCAGAAGGGTTGTCGGGCGACATGGTGGGATCTGTTCAAGGACTCTAAAGGATACAGCCGATCAGTCGATCAAACTGATTTTCATGCCGTTTGTCAGCCGTGGTTACGCTCACGCTGGAGTTTAGTTGTAAGTACTAGTACATTTGTGCTGCTCGTGAAAGGGAACACTCCAAATCCAGATGAATCGATCCCGAAGTTCAAGAAGTTCAATTGGAAAGTAGACACATCGTTCGTTCAGTGAATGTATCCGCCTCGCCTACTTCAATACAGGCATGTTCACCGAAGCGCCCTCGCCAGCAACATGGGCGTCGTCCGACCGCCAGAGCGTCGTCGTCGTCTGCGAGATTTTTCATCAGGCCCCCCCCAAAAAAAAACCACGCCGTCATACTGACCTTCGTTTGGGTGTAGAAGTTGATACCTCTGCCATATCGCCAAGGTCAGATGTGCGGGGCAAGGGTGAAACACAATATCATATATGAATACTGACCCTTTACCATAGAAATTAATATCACCCAGGAAGCTGTTCTGTGAAGCGGTCAGTCTCTACATCGCCTCAAACGAAAGGAATAATGAGTGCTCACCTTGTTTCCGGTCCAAGAGAACATGGGCAACGGCACAGGAATGGGGACGTTGATTCCAATCTGGCCAGCCTCGATCTCCGTCTCAAATTTACGCGCGATTGGGCCGGACTGAGTGAAGATAGCTGCACCGTTGCCAAACGGATTCGCGTTGACCAGTTCGATGGCCGCATCGAGCGTTCCGACATTCATAACACACAGAACGGGACCGAAGATTTCTTCTCTATTCACGATAATCAGGAGGATGCTATGTACAAAAAGAGGTGCATGGATGCTTACTTGTACGCAGTCAAGTTCGTAGTGGCTTCGATGAGGGTAGCGCCCACAAAGTTGCCATCTGGGTAGTTCGGAACCTGTTTATTGCGTCCGTCGAGAAGGATCTTGCCGCCTTCCTTCTCCGCTTGATCGATGAAGCCTTCTATGCGAGCCTTGGCGGCGGGTGTGGTTACAGGACCACTAAAACCATTGGGATTGGGTATTCTTGGGTGCAGGATACGGCACTTACAACTCAGCACCCTTCTCGAAACCTTGGTTGACTTGAAGCTTGCTCGCCCTACTGATCAGCTCGGGGATGAAGTTCTGCGCAGCTCCCACAAAGACCGCTGGATGAAGGCTCAGTGACCGATGTCCTTGTTTGATAACGACCAAGAAAACTCACCGACGGAGATGGCCATACACCGTTGTCCGGCAGCTGATCGAACGTGAGCATTCTTGAGTGTTAATGGATCAGCACAATACACGCACCACCGCAAGCCGCACCCAGGAGGGCGTTCAGGGCCTGGTCCTTGTTTGCTGCATGAAAATATGCATCAGAGCCGTGGACTGATAAAAACAGATAATCGCGACGCACCATCGGGCATAATGACAGCATGGTTTTTGGCTCCCATGTTACACTACAGTCAACACTCCAAATTAGATCATTATCTCAGGACGCATTCAATTCGACATACCTGTACGCGTTTACCATTCCTCGTACCACTGTACATACATCAATCTTGCGTCTTCAATAAAATAAATAGACGTACAGTTCATAGATGTGTTGTCCAGCCTTGTTTCCGCCTACGAAACTGATGGCCCTAATTTTAGGGTGTGTGCAGATCGCGTTAACTGTCGGGACGGTTCCATGAACTATGTTGAGGACACCGGCGGGAAGACCTGTGATTTGGGTTATATCCGCGATCAGTCAAATACCGGCCTTCGTGGAGGAGATTTACCTGCGCGCTGGCAGAGCTCAGCAATCATCATCGCCGCGCCTGGATCGCGCTCGGAAGGCTTGAGAATGAGGGTATTTCCAGTGACGATTGCTACCGGGATTGTCCAGAGAGGAATCATTCTGTGAAATCCGGAATGGGCGAGAAAGAAATCCGACAAAACCAAATCTTACGCAGGGAAGTTGAAAGGCGCAATGCTAACATAGGCAAAATTATAGGAGTGGTCCTTCAGATGTTGCATCAGAGGGACCCGTGGAAAACGCACCTCGCACAAACACCCAAGGGAACCTTTCGGGTCTCCGTGTCCATGTCCTTGCTCACTTCCAGCTTCTCGCCCATCAAAGTCGTAGGAATGGCACACGCCGACTCGACGACTTGCAGACCGCGCAAGACATCACCCTGGGCATCTGCTTTCATTTAGCATTTCTACCAGAGGAAACAATTGCTGACGGACCTGCGAAGGTTTTGCCCTGCTCAAGCACGATTGCACTGGCGATAGTATCCATGTTTTGACGGATGAGAGCTTGGAGGCTATACGATTCGCGTCAGTTCCAGCAATCGCGAACTCTGCGAATATACGTCTCTCACTCCAACGCGAAGCGCTGGCGCTTCAACACGCTCGTCTTCTTCCAGGTTTGAAACGCCTTGGACGCGGCCTCGACAGCGCTCTCGAATTCTTCAAGATCGATAATGAGGGACAAATCAAAAGATCAGCTATGGCTAACCTTCAGGTGTCGTTTCTGGGACGCGAGACAGCAGGGTTTGTGTAGCCTGAATAGGATCGACATACGTCAGTCGCGTTCTGGATGAAGCTCTGGTACAAACTCACCGGATCTAAGATATCAATCCACTTCTCAGTTTTGCTTTCCTTGAACTCTCCATCGATAAAGTTCTTGGTCGTTCCGCCCAGAAAATTGGTGCCTTTCCATTGAGACGAGAGCTCTTCAGCTCGTGACTGAGAGAAGGAACTGAGTCCCGGCATTACAATTTATGAGTGGATGAAGAAGGGGCAAGGTGTAGGCTGAGATACTATTGCGGAAGAGGCGGAAAAGAAGCTGGTCCGCTTCCGCGTCGGAGCACGGTCCCAGTGACCGTGGGCGTGTAATGAATCTTGCCGGCCGAGAGGCAAGCGAGTACAAGCTCTGAGCTCAAGTGAAAGCAGGTACAAATTGAGCGATGCAGGTGATCCGTGGCTGATAGGGGCTATTGATCGGCATTGATCGTTTCGGAAGAGTTGGTCGTTTTTATAAGAATTCCCAAGGGCGGGAATTTCCCAACTATCTCAGAAATAATATTTTTGGGGCCTTTTTATGCAACTACTTCAACTGAACTTCCGCATCGCACCGGAGTTGATGGAAAGCGCCGAGAAAGAGACTCCAACTTCAGACTCCTCGAGCTTGGTCGGTTACTAAATCTCGTGCTTCGGTTCAGAAAGAAAATACAGCTTTGGAACCAGAGAATGGAGGATTAGGCGGCCTAATAAGTGTCGTCGATTGTATTCTGGGAAGATTTGTTAGATTGGTTGAATGCTCTCGGCCCCCATTAGAGTACCCACCTTGCAGATGGAGGATCCATAACAAATTTCATCTCCCGTATTGTCTGCGACCACCCACCCGCTTCGTCCAATTCTTTGCGAAAGGTGTACGCCGGATTGGGATCCGCGGTGCACTTCTGTACGAGCGGGACATGTTTTGGGAATGTCGCCATGTACCCAAGGGATTTAACCATCTCCCTGTGCCATCGCTCGTAGAACAGGATCTGCGAGCATATCAACTAATGATCGGGTCTATTTCATGAATCTAACCCATGTTCTGAAGGTATCCGGCGGGAGTAGGTCCAACGCATCGGCGACGCCGCAACCCATACTCTGTTGAGCGGATTCGTTGGCGAGACCGACATGACCGTGGCGCATAGCAAAAACAAGGACCTCTAATGGATGGGCGGAAATGGAGTCCCTAATCACGAAAAGCTGCATCTTAGCAATGTATCAACGCAGATATTGAAAACGACGCACTCCATCTTCATACGACACAAGGTCAGTGCTGAGTAGACCATGTATTTCTCAGCGGCCTCCGCCAGACCCGCAAACGTCTTGAAGTCGAGCGTTCGGAGATCAGGCTGCGGTTGTGGGTACATAAACTGGAATAAAAGATCGAGGATGTCCGCCGTTTCGGAAAGTTCGACAGTCTCGTGGCCGTTTTCTGGCCGCGTCGTGTCCTCTGCACTCGCGAAAACTCCCGAGTGCGTTTCCAGATTTCTGCGATGAACTTTCAAAAGGACGCCGTCTGACGAGGACACAGTGAGATCTGCATCGGAGGCACAGACTGCGATCGAGCGTCAGCCAGGGTCGTTGTAGATTGTCTGAGATCGCGCACATCGTTGGGATATTGGGGCTGTCGCCATGAGAGTACTCGTGAAAATGGGTTGCGGGCACGAGAGCAAACAAGCCACGTTCCGGTCGACGCCAAAGCCGTAACGAAACACATCTCCAACCAATCCCACCCCCGTGATATGAGAAGTTTCCAAAAATGGAATATCATATGATTCAGTCTCGACACCCACTGGCAGTATGGCGGAAGGCTGAAAAATTGCATTTTGGCGTGCGAGTCGATTTTGAAGGTCGTCGTTCAGACTCGGTTTTCCTGGTGAGTTCGGCCGTCGAATTCAACGAGTCGACAACATAGCATTTACACAGCCTTCCAAAAATAAGAGCGTCAGCCGTGGCGTGGGTTTACACCGGTGATTAACTCACGTTAACCTCCAGGCGGCGCCAGGCCCGCGGGAAGGTAAGTGGGTCGGCCAGGTAGGTATTAGCCACGGTCTGAATCACGACGGGAATGTTTTGAATTGCGCTAGTGGGCAGCAAGTTTGGCCGGAGATTCTCAAGACCGGGGGAGTAGAGGATTTGATTTTCCGCAACCGGCAGAACGCTCTTTCATCGTAATTGGCAGGGAAGCAACAGAGAAGAGAGAGGAAGAGAAGAGAGAGACGGGCACCATCAACCTTAGTCGGTCTGATTGCTCTCCTCAGGTGCGCCGGGCACCTGCCGACGTCTGAGGCTTGCCTTGCGAGCGCCCGAGGGACTGCCAGTGCAAAGGAACTGCCTACGTCTGCGCGCTTTTACAGCACACTGTTGAGATGTTTAGTAGGCATCGGTGAGCATTGTGAATGGTGAAATTAGGTTGTATTGATTAAATGACAACTTCATTTCAAGCCCACGCTACTCGTGTTCCTCCGCCACTGAAGACTGAAGACATTCGATACCGAAGTCGAGGTCTCCTCTGTCTTTCAACCGCGAAAGCTGGGCGATGAATTCGGCGGAGAATTCGCGGCGGCAGCCCGCCATGTACACAACATCCGTGGTAAAAGGATATTTGTCGTTTCGGCCAGGGACGATGCGGGAAGTGACAAACTCCAAGAAAGAGTCATCTCGGAATCCGATGACCGAGATTATAGTCAGGAAATTGAGACGGGGAGCCAGATTAGTCTGGTCATGATCAGGCTTCCAGGTAAGCTGATGAAGGAGATTGTCGGTGATCACCGCTTGGTTCTCGCAATCCCGAATATGAAGCACCTGTAGCATAGGTAGAACCGAGAGGCATTCGAGGAGTTCTTGGTCCGTGATTATGGCGTAGATTTGGAACGATGTAAGAGTGTTGCATAAGGATGAGCGTGATGCGAAATCTAAAAATGAGCTCTGGTTCCAGCGAGGAGATGGTCCCTTGGAGGGGAATCGAAGCCGGTCTAAACGGGGTAAAGTAAGACATCCGAGAAATGCCCCCAATATTCCGCGTGTGTGTCGGACAACGGAGTCCTCCGTGAATATGATGCTTAAAATGGAAGCATTGGACGTTACTGGTTCCAACTCAAAGGGAAGGACAGGGGTCGAAGCGTTAACTCTAAGCTCGCAGTGGTGTGTGTGCTGAGGAGAGGGAGCATGCCGAGGCAAGATGTGTTTTCCTTGTAGTTCTGATATGTGAAGAAGAGAAGTTGTTCCCAAGGAAGGGATGGAGGAGAGGAAGGCCACCCCGTAACCAAGAAGGTTGTCAATCGCGGAGCGACTCGAAAAATGTCATCGACATATGGAGCATCGATAGTGGTGGTGGCGCTCGATATCTCCAGAATTTCGAGAAGCGGAAGGTTTTCTTTCGCATTGCCAAGAAATCTGAGAGCGCGAAGATCCACTCACAGGTAAACATCTTTCCATCGGTGGGAATACTGGCCGAGCAGTTCTAGAATTGACTGCTGCATTGGATGATCGGGGTCGACGGCGATTTGCATGGTGAGAGGAAATTCTGCGCTGCGTTTGAGCGAGGATTGAACGAGACTAAGCAGCGTCGCGGAAGACGTCGGAGATTCAGGCCACGCATTTGTATCGATTGCTATGGTAGACCATAGCCTCGGGGTATCCATTACGACGCTATACCATCGGGAGCAAACCTTGAAGGACAAAATAAGTGGAATTAGCCGCGGGCGATTAAGAATACCGCACCTGAGAGAGATGCAGCAAATGACTTTTCGCTATCCGATTGACCTCTTCTTCTGGTGTAGTATCTTCTGAAACATCCGAGTCCGAGGCAGGCGGCGAACACAAGTCGAAGATTTCGACCAGCAACTCTGTAGGAAGGCGATGAAGGGGCGAAAAAACGCTCCTACAACCAGTTCTGTACCATTCCATTGAAGCTCGATCGGACTTTAGTTGAGCTAGAGCCTCCTCGAGCCGCTGGATTTCGGTGTCGTAGCGGGCAAGCTCGAGCGACGATTCCTCGATGAAGCTCTGCAAACTGGATGCCACAGTTCCGGATGGCGGAATATTGGAACGCAATATTTCACGAAGCTGAGTGGTTTGTGAAGAGATGGGAAGAAGATGCGACTTTTCGAACGACATGCGGGATTGAAAGGCGGCTGGTAAGCGCCGAGTCCAAACAATGATGGGGCGATGACAAATCACTTGCACTCATTTCCTTTGCCCGTTTTCCGTGTCGGGGCCAATGCAACTCTTTTAAGACGAGTCCGACAGTGATGATCTCAGAACAAGAAACATCACCCAGGTTATCCCTGGCGCAGCTATCGGGACCTGCCACGAAATACCGTGACGTATCTGCCGTTCACGAAGCCGCCGTTCATATGCTAGAGCTGCGAGCCCTTTTCCAGAAGAGAAAGCCACCATCTCACTCGACTTGGCCTTGGACCCCTCTAACTACTAAGCCTAGGACGATGAACGCTAGTCGGAACCTTCGAGGAAATTCATGAATAGAGCGGTGACTCAATTCGCCATAGTACCAAGAGCCAGTTCCCTACGCTGCGCACCAGTAGTGAATCGAAGTCATGTACCCTTTTGGCCGGGCGCGTGGGAAGTTCCCGGTCTTCGACCGTCGCTCGGCGTGACACTTTTTGGGGCCTTCTCGCTTCTTCCTTCCCTTTCTAAACCATGACCGACCCACGACAGAACGAGGCAAATCGGCTGAACGATGAGTTAGGCTGACGCCTTTGCTGCGACTCTTCATTTATGGACTCGGTTCTCAGGCCAAAAAATTCTTCAAAGAAGGAAAGTTCCGTGAAGCTGGCCAGCGATACCAGGCAGCGATCGAGGCCGACACCCTGGACTCACCCGTTTACCTCTCAAATTTGGCGTTTGTGCACCTGAAACTGGAACAATTTTCGCTCGCAGAGACCACTGCTACGAAGGCCCTTTTACGAGACCCGCGTTATGCCAAAGCTCGATATCGCTGCGCGCTCGCACGACGTGGACATGGCATGCTCCTCGAGTCTCTCGTTGACCTAGCGAGTTTTCTCACCACGTAGCCCAACAACAAAGACGCGGCGGCCGCCTTCGCTGCGGTTTCACGCGAGCACGAGAGTTCTGCTCACAAATTGGACCATCTTCCTCCCGTAGAGATTCTCGCCGCCGACTATCCATCTGCATACGGATCAGCAGAAGTACCCCGCCCAGTTGTCAATCCAGACCAAAGTTCTTCCCCGTGGCGGTATTGTGATGCCTAAATTCTTCAGTCAGGCTCGTATGTCGAGTGAAAAAACTGCCCATTGTGAAGCGTGCAAGACCACAAATGGCCGGACCGAGCTGAAGAAATGTCAGAGAGTCGGTATCGTGTCTCGAATTGTTCGTCCACCGTAGTGACACTTTACGCAGTGCAGCAACACCTTTTATTGCGATGCCGTCTGTCAAAGAAAGGACCGGTTCGCCTTCCCGTATGCTCTGTTCTGCTTATGCATTAACACCCCATTCACAAGGGCGACACATAAAACCCGCTGTACTCTGTACGAAGATGATGAAGTTCTCGCCATCCATCTCAGCAAAAACCTAATTCAGTGCATTTATCTGAGGCTGCATCTCGTCATGTACGCCGCGAGGGCCTCGGGTGTCTTGTAGCATTATCCCAATCCGCCTTACCTCACCGCCCTCATGGTTTTCGTTAAAATGGTGCCGTTCGCGGCCTTACACCGTCCACGACGCAGGGTCTCGATCGCCAACATCGTCAGTGTTCCTCTTGTGGCCCTCGACCCATGTATCCTCGATATCTACCAAAAAGACATGGATGACATACTTGCCACCGCAGCACCGGGTATGCGGGGTGTAGCGATCCTCATCGCTCCTACCAGCAGGAATCCCGACGCAAAGAAAGAGGGGACGTTGCTTTTTGTGCTGCCTGTTGGGGAAGAACTATTTGCATTGGCAATGCAACCCACGCTCGGTCTGAAGCTCCAGAGTCATTCATTCGGGACTACGAGTAAAATTAGTTGCGATTTGGACGCGCTGTACTGGTGCGTGAAATTATGGTGACCCCTTCTCCGGCCACTCGTTTGACGCCGATATCATAGGGCTATCGAGGACGAACTTAACATGGATGATGGAAATTACTACGGCATGCAGGTTCAACTCTCGGGTAACTTACTCGTATCTGTAACTGCAGCCGCATCCACCGTGTGCGCTTCTTGCAAAATGCTCCCTTTCTTGAATATATCCGAGAACGACGCGTGAATACAGATTAAATGAGCAGACGGATAATACTCCGAGCCGTACTGTATGACAATTTACAATCAACTCAACCTTCGCATATATTCTGCAAGACCGATTATAAGCTGGTCCTTAGAGTCCAATGCAGACATGCCGGTGGTCCGTGCGCATCATGATGGGCATAAGTTACCAAAAAGGCGAATTGCCAGCTGTCAAGCTTGTTCAAGAGCCTTGTTATAGGCATTTTCTCTTCGTTGTTTATCCCTTCTCGCCCGCTTTTGTGCGTATCTTTATTATGCACCCCACGCTCGTTTCAAGACACCCACTCTCTGCACCACTACGCTCCCGATCAGAGAATTCTGTCTCATGGAATGCGTGCCAATAACTCCATCGTTTTCGACTCTAAGGGCTTAGTATGTATTGAGGCATTTCTTCAACAACATTGTGGCGACTGGACGGCACGGTAGGCTCAGCATTGTCCAGTAGCCACGGGAGATTGGCTGCGAGGGCTTCTTGGCACCATCTCCAGGAAAGCTCGGTTATCCACCATACACGCGCCACAGCCATCGTTGCGGTAAGATTATCTTTAGGCTCAGAAATTTCGACGCAACACCCCTGAACCTCTGGCAATATATTTACTGCCACACTCACCGGTAATAATCCTTTGCGTTTATTCGCGAATACCAAAACCTTTTGACAAGGGCGGCATCACGGGCGAGACGATGTCCAAGGACATCGGTCTATTTCTACGACCCAGTACTTCTCCTCACTAACTGCGAAAGTGCGTATAGCAGTCCAATGCGGGCATTACATTGCACGAACTACACATATCGGTAACGTTCTTTCCCAAGTCTCGGCTCTCTTCTCAGCGAAACAAGTATCCCTGCGATAAGCTCATTTCCAGGGCTCAGTTCTGCAACGCCACAGATACTTCTGCCGCGTTCAATGGAAACCTAAGAGGTGCTGCTTATTCGGACGCGCGGCCCGAAGCTCGACGACCTCGACCATCGTCACCGAGCAGCTCCCTCGAGAGGACGACGCGCGTGGGCGGGCGGTGCACCCCGTATCAATCCCTCCTAGTACCATACTTACTGAGCACGCACAACGGTCTTTTGGTCTCCTCTCAGCTTCTGTGGCTTGGCGTGCGCATCCTTGTTTGGGGCGTTAAACCCAATACTGGACCTCACGGCGCTTGTCGTGAAACTACTGGCGCCGCCGCCGATGTTTCCTGTGACCTCCCGACGATGTCTTCCTACTGCATACTACAAATGCCTCGAATTCGTCCGTCTTCGGCGACACCGCACTCTCTGCCAGCCTGACCGGCACAGAGACGACTTCGACTGACCTCTCAGCAGCGTCACTGCGCGGCCGGTGAAATGCGAGACGCGCCGTAACGATCTCCGCTGGGCGCGTTCTCACTGTCCGGTCCGAAGACAGGGACGCGGAACGCGACGTCTCCGTTTGTGCTACAGAGCAAAGGGCGCGCCAACGCGGGTACAAGATAACGCGGGTGTCTCTGGCCCGAGGTGCAAGTACCCCAGTCTACTGGACGCGCACCACGACGCGGCTTGCATAAGGATGCCGCGAGGACGTGAAGCTCAGTGAGGACGTGAAAAGCTTGGTCGACGTGAAGCAAGTTTTGACGCTGCTCGTTTCGTTTCCTCGCGCTGCTTTCAATGTTTTATGTACATGACCCTCCATCCAATGTATTAACATTTCTGGCCTCCCCTTTTCGGAGTGCATAAAAACAAAAATAAAACAAGAATCGCAGACATGTGGAGGAGGATATGGTGCCTTTGTCGTTCCTGCCAGCTGGCGATGGCGGGGTCTGGTTGGGTCAGATGCATGATCACACGACCCTCGCATTCCATATTTTCGTATCTGGCGCTTAGACCACTACCGCATGCCTCTCACGCTACTCCACGCCGTTCGATAAGACCGCCAAGACTGAGTGAGAGAGACCACGTATTATTCCTCGTTTTATACAGCGCAAATACAGCAGCACGTATGGTACTTACTATCAGACAGAGAGTGATAGAGAGAGAGAGAGATTGAGATTGACGAGACGAGACTATAGATGACACAGTGAGAGTGAGGGAACCGAGTAGTCGCAGCTAAGCTATGAGGATGGATATTCGTCGACGGCAGCGAGCGAGCCCATTACGATGTGGGATTGTGGTTGGTCCAGTGGTGGGACGCGATGAGAGACAGACAGGGACGAGACGTCGGAGGGTAAAAACGGAAACGAAAAAAAACGGTCCGTTTAAGGACAAAACGCACACGTATAACGTATAAATGGAAGGCATAATTAAGTGAGGGGACGGCGGGTGCGGGGTCGGCGCCGCGCCCGCCCCATATAACACTTGTTTAAAAAAGGAAAGAGTAAAGAGGAACGAGAAAGATATATAATATCGACATCAAGAAAGGAACAACAGGGCATAGAAGGGATTTTAAGGGTGAATAATGAAAAGCCCCAAAAAGCGGATCGTGTGGAGAGGCGCGCAGACGGCGACGAGGGGGAAGTGTACAAGAAGACGAAAGGGGGGCTTCGGGCCGCGCGCAAAGTAGCCAAAAAAAGCAGCAAAGACAGGCGGGCCCGAATTTCGTTTTTGTCGTGCGTCGTCCGCGCGCCGGCGTATTTTTCGTGAGCTCCACCTCTCCTCCCGTTGCGCACTCGTTTCGTTTGACGTCGCGGGGCGAACGGGCGGAGATGTGTGTGTGTGTGGTGGAGGTGTGGGGTAAGGTGCTTTTATCGTTCATTATGCTATTGTTCTTGTTCCAGTCCAGTGCCGAGAGGGAGACGGAGAGATGAGAGCCGAGTCGAGTGAGAGTCAGAAGTGAAGAAACCGGGGGGTATCAAGGGATGAAAAGTGAAATGAGCGACTTTGGGTGACGCGAATTGCCATATAGTGTTTGCGTGGCTTGTGCGCGACGTCGCAGCTTACGACGACGCCGCGGCGCCCTCCACCGCCATCCCCTCCTGCTGCTCGTGCTTGACGGCACCCTCCGCCGCCGCGTCCGCGCTCTCCGCCTCCGCCTGCACGGCCTCGACGTCAAAGTCCATCTCGCCGTCAGGCTCAATCGCGCTGACGGGCTCCGCCGACGCGGGACCATTCCCGCTCGCGCTGCGGCGCGCGCCCGAACCCTGGGGACCCGAGCGGGGCGGGTTCGCACACCGATCCTTCCCGTGCGCAATGCGCAGGTTCGCATACTCCGGTCGGTTCTTGATCGCGTCGATCGCCTTGATCGCGTTCGAGATGTTCGTAAAGTTGACGAACGCGCAGTTCCTACATTGCATGCGGTCAGCACGTTGCCTCTTGTGTACACGCAGGAGGGGAGGGGACCACTCACTTCTCCTTCAAAAAGTTGACCAGCTCAATGTCCCCAAACTCGCCAAAGTCCGCCTTGAGCCGCTCCTCGCTGAACACCTCAAAGTCCTCGACGTTCCCGATGTACACGTTGCGCGTCGCACCGGCGTGCACGGCGAGTGCGAGCGTGGGCGGGAGCGGGCCCGAGTTCTTGCCCCAGCCGATCTTGAGGCGGCGGTTGTTGAGGGTGAGGCCCTGGTAAGACGACACCTGGAAGAACGTGAACGCCGCGGCGGGGTCGATGAAGGTGATGAACTGGGAAGGGTTGAGCGGGTGGTAGACGAAAGGGAGAGGTACATACAGCAATGTGCTTATCCGCCATATACCTTACGCTCTGCAGCACACCCCCGCGGATCGCATTGCACAGGTCCTCCGTGCTGGTCTCCGGGTGGATGTTGCCGAGGTACACGGTGCGGTTGCCTCCCGCCATGCCGAGGCCTTGGAGGCCGCCTAGAGGGGGAGAAGGAGCAAGAGGAGGGGTTAGCATGTGTAGAGGAGGGACGAAACGCAGGAGGTCAAGGAAGTGGGGCAAGGGAGGATGGCGGTGACATAGGAAAGGGAAACAACGTCAAGGAAGATGAAGGAGAGGCGGAAAGGAAGACAAGGAAGAACGCCGTAGGATACAAACGAAAGGAAGGGGAAGAACATGAAGGAGGGGGGAGGTGGTGGGAGAGGAAGAGAAGAAAGGTAGGCGACGAAGAATACGCAAACTCACCCAACATCCCCATCCCACCCGGACTCATCGGGCTCATCATCCCGCCCATGCCCATCCCGTTCATCCCGCCGAACATACCCATCCCCATCATCGCGCTGCAGAGAGAGGTATACGTCAGCATAGGAAGACACACGAAAGAAAAGGGAAGGAGAAAAGGTAGGGAGGAAGAAGGCAAGGAAGGGAAAGAACGACGGAAGTTGTCTGTTTTCGCCACCAGTTGCAAGTAGTCAAGGTCGACCCCGCGTCCTGGCAGAAGCCGACGCACACCAAGCGCGGGTCCTTGTCCTCGTCCTTGTCCTCCCCCATCTCTCAAAAAACGAAGAAAAAAACCTACCTAAGCGCATCAGGACTAAACGGCGCAGGTGTGTACGGCGCATAGCCCGTGTTGGGCGAGGCCTGCTGTGCGTTTGCGGACGCGGGCGTTTGAGGATTGCCCTGCGGGAGAGAGAAAGATGAGGGTCAATCAGCCGCGTTACGATTACGATAAAAGGCAAAAGCGAAGGAGAGAAAGAAAGCAGGAGGGGAGGAAAGGGATGCGAGTGGAAAGGGAAAGGAAGTGGAGGAAGGGGAAAAAAGCAAAGGGTAAGCCAACTCACATTCGCCCCACTCCCCGTAAACGGATTAACACCACCCCCACTCGGGTGTGCGCTCGCCGGGCTGTTCGCGTAGTTGCCGTTCCCGTTTCCGCCGTTCCCGTTCCCATTGTTAGCGTTGGCGTTGTTGGTGTTGTTGCCGCCGAAGGGCGTGGATTGGGAGGTGGCGATGGGGGAGGCGAATCTGGGTGGGGGAGAGGAAGAGGTTAGCGATGATGGCAGGAGACGATAGAGGGGGGAGGAGAGGGAGGGGAAGGGAAAAACGAGGACGAGAGAATACGGAGTGTGGTCCAAGTGGCACGAGCGACGGCGCCCGACCCCCGTGCTCCGAGCGCGGAGCCAGCAGAAGAGAGAAAAAGAGCACGGAGTCGGTACGCCCTCCCCCCCAAAAAAAAAAAAACAAGAAAAAGGGAGGGAAGAGCGTACGAGCTGCACTTCGCCCCAAGTCAAGACGACCCCGACCTCCTCGCACCTGACCGTGGCGCTCACGCGAACGACTCACGCCCGACCGCGCGTTCCTAGCGCGAAACCAGCAGAATAGAGAAAAATGGCACGCAGTCGGTCCGCCCTCCCCCCAAAAAAAGGTAAAAAGGTAAGGAAGGAGTAGTGCGACACCGCTCGCCCGACCACCCGCGACCCCCGACCCCCGCGCGAAGCCAGCACAATAGAATAAAGAAAGGGGGCACGGATCCCTCCCCGCCCAAAAAAAGCACGAAAAAAGGCAAGAATAGAAGGAAGGAAGGAAAGGAAGAAAAGAAGGAGTGCGAGTACGGCCCGTACTCGCGCTAGGACAAGAATGCGGACCACGCCCGCGAAGCCAGCGGAAGAGGGGGGTCCGCCCTCCCGACACACGACACACACGACGACGAAGACAGCGACACACCCCAGTCCAGTCCCGAGAACCAAACGGAGACGGAAAACGTCCGGCGAGAGCGAAGCGCCCACCCCACCTCCGACTCCGACTCCGACTCCGAGGCGGAAAATGCCTCCCGGCGCCCCGGAAAGAAAGGAGGAACCCCTCCCCCCAAAAAAAAACGCCTCCCCCAAACAAAGAAGCACCGAAAAAAGCGCAAAAAACAAACGCCTCCCGCCCCCCAAAGGATCGAAAAAAGCGCAAAAAAAAACGGCTCCCCCCAAAAAGCGGAAAGAGAAAGAAGAGAACACTCACGCGCCCATCCCGCCAATCGGACTCATCCCATAGCTCCCCATGCCCATGCCCATCAAGCTCTGGGCGGCAGCCGCCTGCGCCTGGTGCGCCGCGGCCTGCTGGCTCTTGGGCACGTACGCACAGCGGTCTTTACCGTAGTTGACGCGCTTGCCGGCCCAGGCGGGGTCCGTTGGGAGGGTGTTCACGACCTGCGACGCAATGTCATCAGCAAATGAGAAAGGAGGGAAATGGGGGAAGCGTAAAGAACGAGGAAGGAGAAAGGAAACACACCTTCGTAGCCACCCCAATGCTCAAAAAATGCACAAACCCAATATTCTTATCCCTCACAATCTTGACCTGGTCAATCAGCCCAAACCGCCCCAGCTCATCCCTCAGCATCTCCTCCGTCATCCCCTCCTCCAGGCCCCGAGGTACACATTCCGGCTCGCGCCGCTCTGCGTAATCGCCTGCATCACCTGCGCGGGCACGGGGCTGGGCTTGCCCCAGCCGACCTTGAGCTCCTGCGAGTGGAGGGTGAGCTTGCGCAGCGAGGCGTCGGCGAAGAACGCCGAGGCGGTGGGCGCGTCGAGGAAGGAGAGGAAGACGCAGGATTTTCGGGGAGGACGCGGATGGATTCGAGGGGGCCGAAGTGCACGAGGTTGAGGAGCTCGTCGACGGAGGCGGAGGGGGGAGGTTGCCGATGTAGACGGTGCGGCCGGCGGTGGGGACGGTGCTTGTTTGGGGGGTGCCGCCGCCGGCAGAGAGGAGGCCGCTGAGGGCGGAGGGGCGTAGACTGCTTGCGCGGCGGGGATGTTGAGGGTGGGGAGGCGTTGGGGGAGAAGCCGCCGCTCTGTTGTGTGATAAGTCTCACGAAAAAAAAAAATGAAAAAAGAGAGAGAAGACGGCGCACGCACCTGGAAGTTCTGCTGCTGCGGGTACGGGAAGCTCCCCATCGCCAACATATTGTACGGGTTAAACTGCGCATACGGGCTGCCCGGGCCCTGGACGGGACTCTGTGCCTGCTGTGCCTGCGCCTGCGCCTGTGCCTGCGCCTGCTGCTGCTGCGCCTGCTGCTGGGCCTGGAACGAGGCGAGGGTATTGGGGCTGAGCTGGCCGTGGGGGTGGTGTGCGGTGGTCTGGGTGTTGATGCTGAGCTGGGGCGTCGCGTAGATCTGGGGCCCGCTGCCGACTTGGGCTGGGCCGGCGCCGTAGCCGTAGCCGTAGTTGGCGTAGGGATCGCGCGGGGAGCCGCCTTGTTGCTGGGCTTGTTGCTGGGCCTGTGCTTGCGCCTGGGCGGCGGCTGAGGTGGGCGACCACCTGGCCTTTTTGGAGTCGGGGCCTCCGGCAGCGTCCATCGAGCGCTGCTTTGTTTTAAGGGAAAAGGGGGAAAGGGGAAAAGGCGGCGAAGGGAGGGAAAGGGAGAAGGAAAAGGGAAAAGGAGAAAACGGGTGAGCCGCAATATCGGGTTGCCAGGGCACAAGCGGACTAACCTTCATCATGTCGATATCAAACGAATACGGGGGATACGGCTGCGCAAATCCAGCAGAGTCGTCCATCGCAAGTTCGCAAAGGTATCGTATAAAAACGTGGGATGAAAAAGGGGAGGGGGGGGAGACAAAAACGTTAGAACAACGTCTGGGGTCTGGTAGGGAGTGTGGTGGTGCGGAGTGGGTGTCTTGAAACGAGTGTGGGGTGCAAAATAAAGACACGCACAAAAGCGGGCGAGGAAGGGAATAAACAAATCAACGAACGGGAAAAACGCCTACAACAGACACCTGGCAAATCAGCCTTTTTGGTGCATCCATCATGATGCGCACGGACCACCGCTATTATATTTATGCAGGACCCTGAGGTCTTCTTTTCATCTCCTGGAATATCTGTATAGTACCACTTTGCTTTTTGTCCAAAAATCCCGCTGCCGTCGAGGTCGCCAGCGCACAAAGCATTTAACGGCATTGATCGGACCTCCCGTCGTGCACGTCTCCGTCTCTCCAAGTCTTGTTCGGCGTTCTCTTTTGTCTACATGCTCCCTGTCGTGCCACGCTTCTCTCCATTTCATCGTTGTCTTCTCAATGAATCTCATTCGTCGTCACTTCTCATTTCAATTCGCTGGCGGTGGCAATGCTTATCTCGCCACGGACCACACCGCATATCACTATCATTCGAAGCACACCTGGGCGCAATCCATCACGGCGAATAGAGTCGGTTCCGTCCACGTCTGATGCGCGCCCGCGGGCACCGTGATCCCCGGGATGGGGCTCGGCGCGGGTGTGGTCGTCTGGCCTTGTCGAGAACGGAAAAAAGAAACATTCATACCTCCCAATGCCCCCGGTGGGATTCGAACCCTCTCCGCCTCACGAAGCGATAAGTTAGCAACTCCTGTATGACTTTCAGATGATCTCCCAGATCCACGAAGGCTTCCAGGTAGTACCGGAAGCACCTCAAAACCCTGTCCAGTAAACAAATTCACGACAAATGTGTCCCTCTCGAGCTCGCTCTCTCTAGATCTCATTCAACTAGCAAGCAATACATACATGATTTCAATTTTTTCTTTCGTTCATAATCAGGTGCAAACGCTTATCATCCTGGTTACAATGCAAGAGGAAAAAAAAAAAAAACATTCAGGACGATTATGCCTCCGGCGAGATTCGAACCCACTTGGCCTCACGATAAGACATAACAACTCCGGTATGATTTTGAGGTAATCTCCCAGATCCACAGAGGCTTGCTTCCCTACTTTAAATTCCAGGTCTCCTTAGGAAGGCAATGCAAACCCAATCTCCATCATCTATAATCTTCTTTATGTGAATAGAAATTAAATAAATTCTAAAAAGTCCTCCCATTCACGAGCGCAGTGCAAAAATTAAATAATACATGCTGGCACTGCCGGGCTAAGAGCAAGCATACTTACCTCGAGGAACAAAAGCAATTCCACGACATTATGCCTCCGGTGGGACTCGAACCCACTCTGACTTGCGAAATCGTTTGTATAGATGGCACATCCCAAACAATTCCAAGGTGATCTCCCAGATCCACAGAGACTTGCTTGCCTGATCTAAATAGTAAGCTAGGTGGTATGTATGTAATGTCGGTAGGAGAGGCAACACACTCGAGAAATCCCCCATCACCTCCTTTATGGGAAATGCAAATTTGAACAAGTTCACTCATAATTCAGCGTACCTCCGAGTCGCTGGGCAAAAAAATTAATAATACGTACATGCTGGCGACGGCCAGTCGTGACACTGATGAGTTAACTATAAAAGCAAGCATACTTATTTACATCAAGTAGCAAAAAATATGGATCAGAAAACGCATGCCTGCCTCCGGCGGGATTCGAATCCACTCTGCCTCGCGAAGGATTCAGCAAAATGTCAATACTTCGAGGTGATCTCCCAGATCCACAGAGGCTTCCGAGTCTGCACTCGTAGCAGTGCGAGCACCTCAAAAAGTGTACACACCGTTGAATTACTTCACTCTCTTCACCGATGTCCGTTTGCAGCTGAACCTTTCTTTGTAGTTTCTACTTATAGCCTTTTCTCCCCGAAACTGCGGATATTCTCACAGCAGGCACCTTCTCTGTCAAACAGACTTCGATCATGGGTTCGCCATCTTTTCTATTCTATCACGCCAATAATTCAAGACAAGTACAGTCTACGGGCTGCAAAGCGGCTGTGTTCAACTAATAAGTACATGGCTCAATTTTTATTTATTTTTCATAATCAGGTGCAGTTGCAATGAAAGAGGAAGAAAAAATTTCGGGTGGACCTATGCCTCCGGTGGGATGCGAACCCACTCCGCCTCGCGAAAGCTTCGCCCCATGGCAGAACACTTTCGAGATGATCTCCCAGATCCACAGAGGCTTGGTTCCTTGCTCTAAATTGCAGCTCGTATGTAAGTAATGTCTAATTGTTTATGTCCTTAGGAAAGGTCACACTCAAAGAAACCCTTCATCATGCCGTGATCCCCGCAATGGGCTCGCCTCGGGCTGGCTGCTCTTGTGGAAGAGGTTTCCTCTGAGCCAGAGTCTGAGGGAAAAAAGAAAGGATCAATGCTCTAGATGCCCCCGGTGGGATTTGAACCCACTTCGTCTCGCAAAGTGTTCCGGTATTCGAACTTGTAACAATTCCGAGGTAATCTCCCAGATCCACGGAGGCTTGCTTGCCTATTTACTCTGAATCCCACCTATGTGCTGTAATCTTTTGAGCTCCAAGTTCTCAAAGAAATCCTCCATCATCGTTCTTCTTTATTATATATGGGAATGCAAATAAATTCCAAAAGTTCACTCACTCACGATTCGGCATATCTCCGAGTCGCATTGCTGGCCTGGTGTGATAACAACCATCATACCTCAAGGAACAAAAATATCGACCTTGTCGTCAGCATACAGTGCCTCCGGTGGGATCGAACCCACTCTGACTCGCGAAGCTGCCTAGTAAAAGCCAAACAATTCCGAGGTGATCTCCCAGATCTACAGAGGCCTGCTTGCCTGCTCTAAATAGTAAGTTACTAGCAGCTGGTATGTATGTAATGTCGGTAGTAAAGGCAACTCCTCGAGAAATCCTCCATCGCCTTCTTTATGGGAATACAAATAAATTCACTCATGACTCGGCGTCGCAGGGAAAAATTAGTAATACACGCTAGCGATGGCCTGCCGTGACACTAGAACAACAACTATAAAAGCAAGCATACTTACTTACATCAAGTAACAAAAAAAAAAAGCCTTACAGAACACGCATGCCTCCGGTGGGACTCGAGCCCACTCTGCCTTGCGGGATTTTTTCTCCGAGGGAAATGACTTCGAGGTGATCTCCCAGATCCACAAAGGCTTCTACGTTGTTGATGTGATAGTAGAGGAAGCACCTCAAAAAAGCATGCAGACCGTTGAATTACTCTCTTTATACAATAGCGGGTGTCTCCTTTTAGGCTCCACTTATGGGCTTTTCTCCCCGAAACTCTGGATATTCTCTCAGCAGGCACCTTCTCTTTCAAATAGACTTTGTTACTCTTTTTATAGAACAACGCGTGTCCATCTGTAGCTGAACCTTTTTAGGCTCCACTTTTGGCCTTTTCTCCCCAAAACTGTGGATTGTTCTCATGGCAGGCCACCTTCCCTTTAAATAGACTTTGGTCATGGGTTCGCCATCTTTTCTATTCAATGACACCAATAATTCAAGACAAGTACATACAGTCTATGTGAGGCTGCAAAGTGGCTCAACGTGGTTCAATTTTCTTCTTTCATAATCAGGTGCTTACAATAAAAGAGGGGGAAAAAACTCCTCTGTCAAACGCGCCCATGCCTCCGGTGGGATTTAAACCCACTCCCCCTCGCAAAGCCTTACATTCAATCTGCGAACAATTTCGAGGTGATCTCCCAGATCTACAGAGGCTTGCCTTGCTCTAAATTGCAGCTGGTATATAGTATAATGTCTTTAGGAAAGCCAATGAATTTCCAACTCCTCCATCATCTTCTTTACCATGGGAATGCAAATTAAATAAATTACAAAAGTTCATTCACAAATGCAGTGCAAAAATTAATAATACATGCTGGCCTGCCGTGACCATAAGACCTCAATGAACAAAAATAGCAATGTTATCATCGGCATATGCTGTCACAGTCAAGACTAAATCGCGTCCAATATCAAAGATAAAGGATTGGGGAGTGCGATGTGTATAGCTCGAAAGAGGATGGAATAAAAGGTTAACTACTACAGACGATTAGCTACTGCATATATACTGTTTTATCGAGCCATGTGAACGAGAACATAAATATACTACAATAGTCTGTAACCATGTGTTGTACATGCGTTGTCCATGAGATCTGTCAAGACCTATTAATTAAATGTGTGTTCCTCATGTGAACCGTCCCTCCACCATGTGTTCTTACAAAGCGACCTGTATCCTCATGTATAAGGTGTGTTTGTTGTGTGTTTGTCCAGAACGTTCCGAGGATATTAATAAGTG
This sequence comes from Mycena capillaripes, assembly GCA_029204075.1. Taxonomy (NCBI): domain Eukaryota; kingdom Fungi; phylum Basidiomycota; class Agaricomycetes; order Agaricales; family Mycenaceae; genus Mycena; species Mycena capillaripes. Next base: position 4,361,206 of record JARHKZ010000001.1, read on the forward strand.
CTCATATAATATAAGCACCAAAGATTAGATAGGCACATGTTTACATAAGGCGTTGGAACGATTAGATAGTATCAAATCATGACATATGCCTCTGGTGGGACTCGAACCCACTTCGTCTTGTGACGCGATGATTTGCGAGCTCGGAACCTAGTGTGGAAACACAAGAAACAACCAAAACCAAAACAACAAAACCAATATTGGGCAAGATAGACTGAGCCTATCCCAAACCAACACTAGAAACGGTGTATGATAGCTGCTTCAATCACTTCCAAGGTAGCCGACGAGTGTCAGTCCCTAGTTTCAGAGCCTTTAAAAGGTTGAAAGGGAAAGTTGATTGTTCAAAGTAAAAGTCCGACGAAAAGGGTTGTGTTATAATACGTACGAAACTGAAGATCCAAAGGATACAACTGTTTCGGACTTCCTTGATGCAATATATGATAACCAAATTTAAGAAACGTAAGAAACGGTGAGGTTTCTGTAGTTTCTTGCATATCCCAAAGATCTGCGTCGATAAAGTTGTTGCCAAAAGTGTGCAGCATGCATTTTGTCGGTTTCCCAACCAATCCCAGTCAAATCTCGAGTCCCAGAGTCTTTCCAGTCAATCCAAATCCAGTATCCCAGTCCAATATCCAGTTCACAGTCCAATCAAAATCCAAATCCCAGTCCCAGTATCCTTCCAATCCAATCACACAATGTTTCCGAGTCCAAAACCAGATTCAATTCAATCACAAACTTCCAAACTTCTATTCCTTCCCACTTGTACGAGACTCGCCCTTCACAAGTATCTAAGACTTGCAAAACTCGAATAACGTGAGGGTTTCTCGGGAGAAACTTCCCTTCCTACCTCCCCTCTACTCTGACTACTTATACAAACGACAATATGACTATGACAATAGAGAAAATATGTAAAAGAGTCCGTTTATCCGTCCTATTCTCCCCTACCATGGCTACTTATACAAAAGATGATATGACTATGACAATAAAGAAAATATGTAAAAGAGTCCGTTTATCCGCCCTATTTCTGTCAGGGGAACCCCCGTCCCGACCCCCATCCAACACCCTTCCGACCCCTCCGATCCTTCCGGTCGCTCTCCCGGTCACCGGTCTACCGGGACCGGTACCGGAAGCCGGCACGTGACCCGCCAGGGGGACCCCCGATTGCACCTCGCATGTGACCAAGCCCGGGACATCTGCCGATCACTCCGGTCACATGGTCTTAGCTAGTAGCTTACTTATACCCACGGCTGACGTGGGAATCCTCAGAGTTTCTTCTCTTTGGACCCCCCACGTCAGGTATGCTTCTCTGTATATTTAGCTACTGTCAATTAACCTTTGGACCCCCCACGTCAGTCCCTGAGTACCTCGGGCCTTCGTGGTTGCCCTTACAGCAGAAGAAACTCTCTAAGGGATTAACCGGTCAAGATTGCAGGCTTCGGTGTGAACGGCTTGGACTCCTCTGATGGCATCCCAGCCTCCCCTACCCTGAATCTTGCCCCCTCCTCCTTGCCTGTAGAGCCCTCCATGGACGCCGCGAGTACCGCTGCCGCCGCTGCGCAAGCAGCCGCCGAGGCCGTCTCCGCCCGCATGGACAGGCTCGAAGGTATTCTCGAGAGCCTTGCACGAAAAATCAACCCCTCCCGCGCCGCTTCACCTGCCCCGTCCCTTGCCGGTCCGGCTCCGGACCCGGGTACAGGATTATTCCCCCCAGCCGTTCCCCGCTCAAAATCGGCCCTCCGGCCAAACCCCCCGTTCGTCTTCGATGGCGACCGGAAACAAGGCCGGGCGTTCCTCCACGCCGTCCGGTCGTACATCCGGTTGCTGCCGGAAGCGTTCCTCGAGGATGGCGCCCCCTCCGAGGAGAAAGCGGTCCGGTTCGCCATGTCCTTCATGGCCAAGGACTCTGCGTCGAAATGGGCCGAGCGGTACGCCGCCAAAACCCCGTTCCCCTTCTTGACCTGGGACGTGTTTGTCACGGAGTTCCGGCTCCAGTTCATCGAGGAGAACAAACAGGACCATGCGCTCCGCACCCTTGAGTCCCGGTCGTATCACATGGGTGTGCGGGACGTCTTCCGGTACACCGACGACTTCGAAGACCTGGTTGACCTCGCCGGTTTCGAAAACCCGATTATCAAGGTCACGAAGTACTGGACCGGTCTTAACCCGGCGATTAATCTCGCTATCACCGGGTCGAGCAACCCTTCGGACCTGTGAGACTACCCCGCCTGGCGCCTCCGGGCCTACCGGCAGTACGAGTCGCTGCTCCGCGCGCGTGAAGCCTCCCGCAAGACGACCGGTTCTGGTCGCCACCAACCGGCCATACGCTCGGGAACCCTTCCGGTCGCGGTCGCTTCTGTTCCGGCGCCTTTTACCGTGCCACAACACAGAGCGGCTGCTGCCCCCGCACTTCCGCCCGTGGTCCCGATGGACGTCGACCGGACGCGCGCCCGTAGCACCCCGTGCCGCGGTTGCTTCCACTACGGGGACCCGAACCACTTCGCCCGGGACTGTACCGCGCCGGTCGATGTCCGGTCAATTGACGTCTTGGACGAGGTGATCCGGCAACTCGGGAACGACTTGCTCGACGAGCTCGTCGCGCATCTGGCATCGACGGAGGCCGCTGCGGAACATGCCGCCGCCGCTGAGCCGGAGGATTTTCTCCCCCGCGCAGAGTGAGCGGTGCGCCCTCTGTCGCGTCCCCTAATCGTTTCGCTGTCCTATGTAACGAGTGTGACAATATATCTCTTGCATCCACCGAACCGATAGACGCACCCCCTAGACCGATCAAGACTCCGGTCGTTCCGGTCGAGCTGGAACCCCGGCCACCTCTCCCGCGGACGCCGCGCCCCCAAAAGAAAACTGCCTGGGAGCGCCGCCTCCCGAAACACTTTACCCTTGCCGCCACCTAGGAGAGCAGTAACTCCCTCCGGCTTCCCCTCGAGATTGAATCCACCACCGACGCTGTGAAGCTTTCGCTCAGCGGCTTGGTGGACTGCGGGGCTACTTCCGAGTTTATCGACACGGAGTAGGCTGCCGAGCACAGGATTCCGGTCCGTCGGCTCTCGCAGCCCATCCCGGTCTACAATGTGGATGGCTCTCCCAACGAGGCCGGCTTCATTCGGGATGTCGTGGATATGGTCCTTTGCTACAAGGGCCATAGTGAGCGTGCTCAGTTCGCTGTCACCCGACTCGGGAAGGAGAAGCTCATCCTAGGCTACTCCTGGCTCCGGAAGCACAACCCGGAAATCGATTGGGCCAACCGCGAGGTTAAAATGAGCCGCTGTTCGGCCTGACCAACTCCCCCGCGACCTTCCAGACAATGATGAATGACATCTTCCAAGATCTCATCTTGTCCGGCGACATCATGGTATACCTCGACAATATTCTCATCGCACACTCGGACCTCACCCGGCATCAAGAAATCGTCCGGGAGGTTCTCCGGCGGCTCCGGGAGCATAAGCTCTACTTGCGACCGGAGAAGTGCGAGTTCGAGAAATTGTCGATCGAGTACCTCGGGGTGATCATCTCACACGACCACGTCGAGATGGATCCGGTCAAGGTCGCCGGCGTCGCCGCTTGGCCGGTGCCGGAGAACAAGAAGGACATGCAGCAGTTCCTCGGCTTCTGAGTTCGGTCCAGCGCAATGACAAGATCCACGACAAGGGGATGCTTGCAATCGTCCGAGCCCTCGAGGAGTGGCGACACTTCCTCGAAGGCTCGCAGCACCCGGTTGAGATCTGGACCGATCACAAGAACCTGGAGTACTTCCGGAAGTCACAGAACTTGATCCGGCGGCAGGCACAGTGGTCCCTGTACCTGTCCTGGTTTGACTTCACCCTGCATCACAAGCCCGGCCGCGCGATGGGTCGACCAGACGCGCTTTCCCGGTGACCGGACCACGGTTGCGGTCGGGATAACGAGGATGTCACGCTCCTACGCCCCGACCTGTTCCACATCCGCGCCTTGGAAGATGTCGTCGTCGCCGGTCCGGAAATCCCGATCCTCCGGGACATCCGTGACACGCTCTCGCACAAACCAGACCTCGAGGATCCTGTCGCCCTTGCGGCTCGCGAGCTCCTCAAGGTTCCGGGCCGCCGGTCCCGGTCTACCCGGTCGGACGAGTGGCATGTCGACGCCGGCCTGCTCCCCTTCCGCGGCAAGATTGTTGTCCCCCGGGACAAGGACCTTCACCGCCGGATCTTGGAGCAGCACCATGACACCCGGGTCGCTGGTCACGCTGGCCGCTTCAAGACGTTGGAGCTTGTCTCCCGGAACTACTGGTGGCCCCAGCTGTCCCGTCACGTCGGCCGGTACGTCGCCACCTGCGATCTGTGCTGCCGGACCAAGGCACTCCAGAAGCTTCCAGTCGGGGAGCTGCACCCCACCGAGGTTCCCGAAGATCGCTGGAGCACGGTCTCGGTCGACTTCGTCGTCGAGCTCCCGGAGGCCCACGGGTACGACGCGATCATGGTCGTGGTCGATGTCCTTGGTAAGCGCGCCCACTTCATGGAGTGTCACACCCAGATCGATGCGGTCGGCGCCGCCCGGTTGTACTACCGGAACGTCTGGAAGCTCCATGGTGCACCAGAAAAGTACATCTCTGACCGGGGTCCGCAATTTATTGCGGAGTTCACCACCGAGCTCTGGCGCCTTATCGGTGTCAAGCCCGCGACCTCCACGGCATACTACCCGCAGACTGACGACCAGACCGAGCGCGTCAATCAAGAGATGGAACAGTTTATCCGCATCTTCACCAACTACATGCAGGATGACTGGGACGACCTCTTGCCGGCCGCTGAATTTGCCTACAACAACCACATCCACTCTTCCACGCAGCAAGTCCAGTTCATGACTGACACCGGCCGGCTACCCCGGATGGGGTTCGAGCTGAACGGGCTGCGTTCAAAACTTGAGTTGGTAAACGAATTCCGCGACCGGATCGCCTCCAGCGTTTCCGAAGCCCGATCCACGCTGGTCAAGGCCAAGGAGGAGTACAAGCGGTACTACGACCGCCGGTGCACCCCTGCGCCGGAGATCAAGGTAGGCAACCGGGTCTGGCTCGACGCGTCGAACATCCAGACGACCCGGCCGTCCCCCGGTCTCTCGCACCGACGGCTTGGCCCCTTCAAGGTCATCAAAGTCGTTGGTCGCGGTGCGTACAAGCTGGAACTCCCGCCCCGGCTCTTCCGGCTCCACCCGGTCTTTCCGGTCGTGAAGCTGGAACTCGCGGAAGACGACCCTTTCGAGGGACGACCCGGCTACAACGAGCCGGCTCTGGTCCTGCCGGACGCACCCGGTGAAGCTCCGGAATGGGAAGTCAAAGAGATCCTTGATGCAAAGGTGCGCTGGAAGTCGCTCTACTCCATGGTGCGCTTCAAAGGGTACGACGACTCGCACAATCAATGGGTCAAGCACTCCGACCTCTTCGCCCCAGAAGCTGTCGCCGAGTTCTACCTGAAATACCCAGCCAAACCACGCACCATTGCCGTCGCCGCCTTCGACTCCCTGCCCTTCCGGGATCCCTCCCTTCGCATCCGCTCTATGCGTCGGCGCGCCGCATTCCAAGGGGGGGTGATGTCAGGGGAACCCCCGTCCCGACCCCCATCCAAAGCCCTTCCGGTCCTTCCGGTCGCTCTCCCGGTCACCGGTCTACCGGAACCGGTACCGGAAGCCGGCACGTGACCCGCCAGGGGGACCCCCGATGGCACCTCGCATGTGACCAAGCCCGGGACATCTGCCGATCACTCCGGTCACATGGTCTTAGCTAGTAGGTTACTTATACCCACGGCTGACATGGGAATCCTCAGAGTTTCTTCTCTTTGGACCCCCACGTCAGGTATGCTTCTCTGTATATTTAGCTACTGTCAATTAACCTTTGGGCCCCCCACGTCGGTCCCTGGGTGCCTCGGGCCTTCGTGGTTGCCCTTGCGGTTTCCCGTGTTTCCGGAGTATTTATAAGACCTCAAAGCACCTCATTGGTTGGTGAGGTCGGATTCGTCATTCCGGGTATATTCCGACCGTCCTTGGTAATATCCTTGCACATGGCCACGTGATGGGTACTTGAGACCCTAATTGCCAAGTGTTTCTTGAGTTGTGGAACTCCCGTTCCTGGAGTACCCCTTGGATCGGTATAGTCGGACCTTGTAGCCCTGTTCTATAGCTTCCAAACGATACCCCACTTCCTTGAGACCATTGAATGAGACCGATGAGGATTAGAGTTCACTATCCCCATTGGTGTTTGCTATGGTTCTGAGATCGACGATCACAAGACCTGGCTGATATTATCTCCTTGAAACCATGCCCGGCATAGCCGCGTACCTGGAACCAGCGGAACGACGATCCCGTTGTCACATGCAACTATGTTCGACATGATTTCCCCACTGATCCACGCTCTGATACTTCCGAAACGTCAGAAACCACTCAAACTGTTGTAAGAAACGGAAGAAACTGGTGATACTACTGGTAGGTTGAGTTGTGCTACATCTTCTCCTACAGGTTTCGGAGCGAGCACATGCCAGAGATACTCCTGATTCCTCAGGAGTATCGTCCCGTTACTCAGATGATATTGGCCTCTTTTATGGGAAGAGTTGATACATTCGATACAACAGATACATGATATACAGAATATTAAACATAAGGAAATCGCAAAAACAAGTGATTTCAGTGGTGGTTCAATATCCTGCTTATCAGCGATTCAAACCCAAACAATTTTGACAGATCCACGAAGGCTTTGAATCCTTGCTCTGAGTTCTAGCTGATGATGTGGTAAGAAATAGGAGGGGAGGACGAGCCATCATCATTGGTACTCACTCGGTCTTCTTTATAAGTACTGGAATGCAAATAAATTCCAAAAGTTCACTCACGACTTAGTGCACCTCTGAGTTGCAGTGCAAAAATTACACACTGGCCTGCCTGGGCCCCATAAGTGTAAGCATACCTCAAGGAACAAAAATACTTCGCATAAGCACATATACCTCTGGTGGGTCTCAAACCCACTTCTCCTCGCAAATTTTGTGATACATCCACAATGTTTTCAAGGTGATCTCCCAGATCTACAGAGGCTTGCTTGCGTGCTCTAAATTATGGCTGGTATGTAATGCTTTTAGGAAAGCCATTTAAATTTTCCAGCTAAAGAAATTCTCTTCTTGACTTATTTATGAGAATGAAAATAGCCTCGGACTCGCATTGCTGGCCTGCCCCATAAGAGAAAGCATACTTACCTCAAAGAACAAAAATATGCAGGCTGGCAGCATTTCTGCAGGACATGCCTCTGGTGGGACTCAAACCCACTCTTAGTATGAACACATACAATTTCGAAGTGATCTTCCAGATCCACAAAATTAGTGGGAGCACCGCTAATGTGTTCAGACCATTACTGCCCATGCATGCCTCCAGTGGGACTCAAACCCACTCCACCTTCGAGTTGCAAAGCGAAATGACAAAGTGGCTATGACTTTGAGGTGATCTCCCAGATCCACAGAGGCTTGCTTGTGTACTTTACTATAGGCAAATGAATTCCCAAAGTTCACCTCCAAGTTGCACTGCAAAAATTACATGCTGGTGCTGGTAACAGCAACATACTTACCTCAAGGAACAAAATGATTCCACAACATCATGCCTCCAGTGGGACTCAAATCCACTCTGCCTCACAAAGCATAAGAAGATGAACTCCAGTGAACAATCTTGAGGTCATCTCCCAGATTCATGGAGGCTTGCTTGCTCTAAATTGCAGCTTGTACTAGTAGAAGCACCTCAAAAAAGTGTTCAGACCACTGAATTACTCTCTTTATAATAACAGGTGTCTGTCTAAAGCTACTTATAGGCTTTCCGAAACCGTGGATATTCTCACAGTAGGCGCTAAATATCACCTTCTCTTTCAAATAGACTTTGGTCATAGGTCCAACATCTTTTCTATTCTATGACACCAATAATTTAAGACAAGTACAGTAGGATGTGAGGCTGCAAAACAAAAACAGCTTGTTCAACTAATAGAGAGCTTGCGGTAGCCACCAGATCGGACTGGTGGCTCATTTTCCTGGACAGTGAGCAATGCTGTTGGACCAAGGCAGCCACTATTTGTAGCCCTGAGGGAGACCACAAAATAGTGGCTAGATGAGAAGAAGCCGCCCCCACATTTGTCCGTGGTGAAAGCCACCAGTTTCATCTGGTGGCTACCGCAACCTCTCTAATACGTACATGGTTCAATTTTGTTCTTCTTTTTCATAATCAGGTGCTTGCAGTGAAAGAGGATGGAAAAAAATCAGCCAAGATAGTCCAGCATGCCTCTGGTGGGACTTGAACCCACTCCACCTCAAAAAGTGTTAAGTTGATGTAAACTACAAACAATTTCGAGGTGATCTCCAACAATCCAGAGGCTTGCCTGCAGCTGGTATGTAATGTCGTTAGGAAAAGCAACTCCTCAAGAAATCCTCCATCATCTTCGTTATGGGAAATGTAAATAAACTCCAAAGGTTCACTCATGTCTGAATCACAGTGCAAAAATTGTATGCTGGCCTACCATAAGAGCAAAGCATACTCACCTCAAGGAACAAAAATATTTCTACAACTAATACCAGACATGCCTCCGGTGGGACTCAAACCCACTCTGTCTCATGAAGTGTTATGGTAATGCCCTAAATGACAAACAATTTCAAGATAGTCTCCTAGATTGACAAAGGCTTCCCTACTCTGCATCTGGTAGTGATAGAAGCACCTCAAAAGTGTTCAGAGCTTGTGCAATAAGCAAACTCACCACAAGAGTTCAAAGAATCATGTCCCTCTCATTCAACTAACGAGGACGTGGTTCAATTTCTCCTTCTTTCATAATTAGGTGCCTGCAATGAAAGAAGAGAAAACGGTCAAAACCGACTATGCCTGCTGTGGGAGTTGAACCCACTTCCACTCACACCATAATTGGGATTATTATGCACCAATGATTGCGAGGTAATCTCCCAGATCCTTGTCTGCAGCTGGTATATAAATGTAATGTCTTTAGCAAAGGAAACATGAGTCATTCAAACTTCTGATTCCTCAAATCATCTTCTTTATATATGGGAATGTAAATTACAGCTCTTTGCGGAAGTAATGACACCTCCTAAAAATAGATTAAGGAAGAGCAATTTGAACACCCCGCATTTTCGGGTTCATTTCTCAGTTAATTCTGGCCCAATTGACATGATTTTGAGCGCGTTTGAGAGCAGGGGAGTGAGGCTTTCTATCAATTCCATGAATGGCTGGTATGGCGGGAATCTTGGGTTCCTCAAAACTCGGGCTACAGACTTTCACTACAACATTGAATTGCATGTTACTCTGTCAATTCCAGGCCGATTCCAGCTGTTCACACTGGGGGCAAAGATTGAGGCATTTAGTTTGATATGCGGTGGACGCATTTGGTGTTTTTGCGGGTTTTGGTCAGTTTTGCCCCAAAATGGTCAGCTTGTAGAGCCAATTGTGAGCTCAAAACACTACATATTGACATGATCTAAAATGCTGAACTTCACTATTTTCCAAGTACTTTCAGACTATGAACCTCAAATTTGCTCAAATCCTCCCAAAAAAAAAGTGATTTTCAGCTCTGGTAAAATATCACCGAAAATGGCTTATACTGTGAGAATTCCCTTTTTTGGTAATCAATCAACACATCCAAATATCTTGTATTTCCTCATACGTCAACAACTTGTTTGGGGTGCCTAGGTAGCCTGAACATGCCAAACAACACCATGCAATTACTTTTTCCGGCCGCGAGTAAAAGATGTGCTGAATTACTATATATGGAGCGTGGTAATGCTTATATCAGTCAGTTAGTCCAGCCGCCAGCTCAGAAAAAAGAAAATCGGCCCTATATCTTTTTTTGAATGCCGGTACCCCCTTGAGCACACAGCCTGAATTTTAAGATTTTGGAGTTTTTTTGTTTCACAAGGCAAGTAGGATATGCTCTAAAAGCGCTGCCTATGCTCTCTAACATGCTAAAAATTACCCAAATCTGTTGAGAAATGGGCGGGAATTGAACACAACAATCTGGTCTATCTTATTCATCAAAATTTGATGAGTGTCATTACTTTTGCAAACAGCTGTAAATAGATTCTGGCACTTGCAATTCAGTACACCTCCAAGTAGACTTTAGTCTACCATCTTTTTCTACTCTATTACACCAATAATTCAAGACAAGTACAATCTATGTGAGATTGCAAATGTAAACCCGCTCCTGTCACATACCGTTACTCACCACGTTACTTACATCACATGAGTATCTTCTTCTTTCTTCTTACCTTTATCGTACCATAGTCGAGCTCAAACAATACAAAACTGTCATGAACAATTAATATTTGTGATCTCTCAGATCTACAGAGGCTTGCCTGCAGCTGGTATGTAATAGCTACGGTCACGGTCAGAGTAGACAATTCTGAACGATTCTCGCCTCAATTCTGATGTCGATTCTAGAATTCTTTTCTCACCAGAATTGTGTGAGAATCACTCAGAATCGGCTTTTAATTAGACAGGTTGTGCAAAGCCGCACAGAGCCGCATGCGGCTTTTGTGCATTTTGCAAAGCTGCGTGATAAACTGAAGGATTTATGAGTGAATCCGTGGTCATTCCGATGAAACATAAGGTAGAGCGCAGACAAGCGCGGTTACCCCACGTGCTGTGATGGTCACATTGCTCTTTTGGGATTTGTTGCGCTTCGGTCGTCCTTTCCACAGACCTCTGTAAGATATTTGGAAATCGGCTCCAACAGAGTTGTTTGGATATAGCTGAAGGGTACTCATGAATTTTTGCAATGAATTTGGTACAATATTTGGGGACTAGTTATCATTATACTATGAAATATGCTATAATTCGGGATTTTTGTTCCCTCCTCGCGCAATTCCAGCGACGACCATGGCGTTTCTGAAGTCAGATGGAAGTATTCGATGCCCTTCTTATTGTGGCGGAGTTTTCTCGGGGTGAACGCAGACGCGACGCGTTTGATGGCTTTCTTTGGCGAGGCCAAACCGCCGCGCAGATGGTTCAACCTGTCTCGCACGACCTTTTTCTGTGGGGGCATAAGTAGAGATGGCAGCGAGGGGCCATTGAAAAATTTCCAGGGCCCACCAGCCAAAGAAACTTTGGTAGGTGAGCACCGGCAGCGCTCATCTGGGGTATTGATATACGGTTTTGGGAACTACATGCTCAATTTTGAGAATTATGCCGAAAGTCGACCTCACAGGGCAGCAAAGGGCTGTTACCCAGAGAACTGTTGAGCCGAAATCTTTATCATACCCCTTCTGAATTAACTATCGCATTTTCTTGGGATTTACTACCCAATTTGGTCATGTCACAGCAGATCACGTGGGGTAACCGCGCTTGTCTGCGCTCTACCTTAGGTAGATTAGGTTCTATGCCACACACTGGACCGTTTACCTAGCTTACCTGGCATCATTCTAACGTCGTTATCTGGCTTCTCCACAGCCACTGTGCAGCTATGGATGTGATGCTGCCAAAAGATGCCATTTTCCACACTTCCTCCTGCCACTTGATGCTGGAATCAACAGCAGCATCTTTTGAGGCACTGTCTGAAAAATTTTGATGCATGATTGGCAGGGAAACAGCAGCCACATGGTGCCGCATGCGGCTTTGCACAATGAACAAGATGCCCCATGCAGCTCATGCAGCTTTTGCACAACCTATCTATTAGATTACAGTTAAAATCACCCATAGAAGCGCCTCTGGAGGAGATTCTACAACAATTCTCGAGACGATTCTGAATTACAGCTATTCTCCCATGATAAATAAATACCAGAATCGTGTCCAGAATCGTTGTCAGAATCACGTATTTAAATTCTATTCTGACCGTACCTAATGTCTTTAGGAAATACAACACATGTTACAAATTTCCTGCTCCTTCACCATCGTCTTAGTGGGAATGCAAATTAAATAAACTCCAAAAGTTCACTCCTGATTCAATGCACCTCCAATTCACAATATTGCAGCAGGCAGTGCTTTCAAGAGCAGATGCCCCTCGGTTGGGGGTCGAACCCACTACGCCTAGTCAAGCATCATGCCCGCCACACAAACAATTTCGAAGTGATCTCCCAGATCCACAGTGGCTTCCATACTCTGTGTTCTGGTTGACAATATTCTATGAAATGGGCTTGAAGGAGAGAGAGCACAAACTCCTTGCAACACGTTCGTCACTCCGAGTCACCGGGAGGGAGCAAATTGAACACTGGATTTGGTTCACCACTCAGCAAATCACTACATTTTGCTGGCCCTTCGGTCAACCTGGTTGAGCCCCCTCGGCCAACCTCGGCCAACCTCAGCTGACCTCAATCAAGTCAGCTGAGGGGCCATCAAAATGCAGTGAATGTCATCCATCACTCTGATAGCAAATGAAAAAGTGGAAGGCTGCCGTATTGTGGAGGCAGTCAACACTAGAGAGGTCGGCCAGACAGAACTAAGAGGAGGCAAGAATGACAGAACAATAGTGTGGTCATTCAAGAGCAGCCACTAGTAAAATACATGGTGGTCAAGACCAAGAAGAGAAGATCCTGTAAGTAATCTACGTCACAAGATAAGAACTCAACAATGGCAATATAAAAGGTAGGATATCGAAGAATGGTATAGGTGATCATTGAGGAGGGATATAGGCGATTCAATGATAAGGAATATCTGAAGGTCCAATGAGGATAAGTCAAAAGACAATGAGATTGAGGCCAATGATGATCAGTCAATGGTAGTGGTGAGGGTACAATGCAGGATTGCAAGGAGCAATGAGGACTGAGGCGCTGGTGTGCTAAATCAGGGCTGAAGGGAATAATGCAGACAGCAAAGGCTGGACCAGTCCTGGAAGGGAGAGGTTGGACAGTGCAGAGAAAAGTAGTAAGGTTGGAGCAGCAGCCTTACAAAAAGCTACAAACCTTCCAAACCAGGAAACAGGAAAAAAGAATTGTACGGGGAAGAAAGTGGTAAGTATTCAACCAGTACCTGCAGCTTAAATACATGCATGTGATTATATGAGCGGTAATGTGAAATATAAAGTGTTAGATTTTCATGGAAACCGGGGGATTTGGAATAGAAAGTATAAAATATGTGTATAAGTGGAAATAATGGGATGGTAACGGTGAGGGAGAATGCAACCAAAGGAAATTAGCAGCGCTGCATGGATCAATCCTACAACAAAAAAAGAAAAAGATCTTTGTAAAACACCCCTATGCCTCCAGTGGGACTCGAGCCCACTCCGCCTTGCAAATGTACACTCAATTTCGAGGTGATCTCCTAGATCCACAAAGGCCTCCTCCCTCTACATTCGGGCTGGTAATGAGGTAAGGAATGAGAAGGGAGGGCAAGTCATTGTCATCGGTACTCACTCAGTCAAAATTGGCCCCAACTTCAAGTAAATACTATGAATCAATTGAACATGCTCTTCACAGCACACAGACTGAGCAAAGGATATATATACTACCACCTCCGAAAAATGGAAAGTAGCAGACAAAAGTTACGTCACCACGACCCGGCCTTCGCGGTCCAGACTAGTACACCGCCAACGGTCAAAAATGTGTCCACCAGCTAGAAGATTTTTGTTGATCACATGTCGAAATCAGCTGCAGCCACCAGTATAATTATGAATGACCACACTCTGGGGCCAGTCGACATGTGGCGGCCAGCTGAGAGCAAAGCTGGTCCACAGCCGGGTTAACATCTGGCTATCGTATTGTCGCACCTTTCCCGCATGGTGAATTGATGGTGAATATTAAAAAGCATAAATTGGCAGCTATATACCAGGGACAAAGACACTATTCTACTGATCCACCTTCCCAGCCAAACACCATGCACTCGAGGCGGAGACGTACAAGATGGTCCCACAGCACGAGCAGAGCGTTAACGCTCGCCTACATTTGAAGCCGCATGTCTGGTTTAGTTTACAACACGGATGCGAAAATACCACACACCCTGCATGGCGGCAGCCATTGTGCAGACTTTGATTGCGGGAAGACTGTGGTAGTGCTTGCCGGAGGTTTTCTTGCATGTTAGCCCAAGTTCTGGTCTGCAGGTATTGCATTAATTGCGCCGTGTACATCCCGGAAATTGAAGAGTGGGGAAAGCAAAGGTAGGAGTTGGATACCAGCTGTCAGATTATCGGAGCGGGATTGCGTGAAGGTACTCAGGGTTTGTTCCATGTTGCGCAGCTTGAAATTGGAGATCCCCGGCTTGGTAACCTTGGTTGTTGTAGTAGATGATAGAGGGCCACTTGAAATTGGATGTCCATGCTTTGGGGATATGCATGAGTGGAGCACCGGTTAAAACGACGCGTTGCGGGACAGCAAAGGACCAAATTCGGTGAGTTTTGCATGAGACGTTTGGCGGAGAGAAGTCGTGCAAAGAAAGGGGAAAGTTGTCACGGCAAAGAGAGACAGTTTGCATGAGGTGGTGGTGGGAAAGTAAAGAACAGATAGGAAAGAATATGCATGTCCTGAACGCCGACAATCTCAGGCTCCAAGTCGCAAACTTGAGGCTTTCCCGTTGATAAGAGACAACACCGATTTGCGTGGCCAACGCACCCGGAAGGAGGAGCTTGGTGCCATATTTGAGGGTCGAGATTGCACCAATTGAGTTCAGAGGAAAAGCCCGTAAAAGCAACGGTGAAAGTGGAAGTGGGAGGAAGAGCAAAGAGAGCGAGCAACATGCACGTGACAATATACAGCAACAAACATTGCGCACGGACCATGGTGTGATCAAGATTTTTATTACTACCAAATTACTACGCGCGAGTCTGGTTGAGTTGGAACTCTTCAATTCTCGTATGATAATTTATTGCGCAGAGATAGCACCTTGATGGGCTTCCTGCTCTGCTTCCCGGGTACGGACTAGTGATTTGCTTGGCTTGGCTTCAAGCCAAAAAGCCAACAAGCCAAAGCCGTGGCTTGACAAGCCAAGCCAAGCCAAATCCTTGGCTTCTTGAGGGCTTTGGCTTTGGCTTGGGTTGACTGAAGCCAAAGCCAAGGGCTTAAGCCATGGCTTTGGGAGCCCAGACGAAAATCAGATGCAGAGCATCTTTTTTAGGTGAACGGACTTGAGTTTACATGTAATTTGAAGATTAATCTGAATTGCACCAAGATGGAACTTCACCTGATTTAATCTTCGTCCGTCATCATCTCCAGTGGTAATACCAACGGTTTTTGATCTTCACAAATTTCGTGATTCCAACGTGTCTCCACTTCGAGACCCTCACTGAGATGGAAAAAACCAACTTGGAACTTCTTGGAAGGCATGAAAACCACTCACTTGACATTTCGCTCAGTCTCGGACGAAAAATAAATGCCAGGAAAAATAGGGGCAGTCAGAGTAGAAGGATTATGGCGGATTATGCTCTGTGATTATGGATGGATTATGGATTTATTTAATCGTGGGAGAATCCCTTTAAATCCATAATCCTCCATAATCCTCGAAGCGCCTCTGGAGGCGCTTTTGCAGGGATTATGGATTATCGTTTCCTTCATCTTTAAAGGCTCTATTACAATTTTATTTCTGACTATGCTGACTAAGATTCTCGAGCTCTCGTCGGACTCGGATGTGGTGTCTGTGTCGACCGACACATCAGCTAGGAGGGTGTCGCCCAAAAACCGCCAGTCCGGACCAAGGATATCATTCCAGTCCTCACTAGTTGAGCTGTCTGAGTCAGAGGAGCTTGTTGTGTCGGAAGAGGAGCTGGATAGATCTTCCAGATCCATGCTAGCTATGCAAGTCTTAAGACGTCGGGAGCAAAGCGCTGGAGGTATAATCACACTCCATAATCCAACTGTTTTTTTGGGGCGGTCAGAATTGGGTTGGATTATGGATTGGATTATGAGTGATTATGCCATTTTTAAATACCATAATCCGTCCATAATCCTTTTCATAATCCTTGCATAATCCGCCGTAATCCTTCTACTCTGACTGCCCCTAATATAGAGCAAGCCCCGGCTTGAGCCAAAGCCAAGCCAAGCCAGGCCCTCCCCGACGGCTTTGGCTTTGGCTTGAGGATAGGAAAGCCAAAGCCCGCCCAAGCCAAGCCCAAGCCGGGGCATTAAAGCCAAGCCAAGCCAAGCAAATCACTAGTACGGACGGGGTGACCCTGAGTCCAGACAAGCTAACCGTTCGGGGAACTCTCTTGGCAACAAACCACCACGTGCACCTGATCGACGTCTCGAAAATTTCTTCGAGACTTGGGCATCGGGCACGTAGCGTTCCTTAGCTTAACTAGTTATCCTCTATTCTATACTATGTCAACACCAATCACCCGGCCCATGGGCCCACCAAAAAAGCCCGGGACTTCAGCGACACCCGAGGCATCAAAAGCAGCTGCAACGGCGGCTGCCACGCGAAGTACATGTACAGCGACGGGAGCAACGCGCAATTATCTGGCGATGTCTAAAAATGAACTCTACAGCCTCAGTACCAGTGCCAGCAAATGGAGCACATGGACATTAACGGAAGTACGCGGAGATTTGATCGCGAAGGGATACATGGCAGAGGATGCAGGTACGCCGTCTCTTGGTGTACTCTCACTAGTCCTTCTGCGCATTGCAGCGGCCCTACCCAACAAGGCCGTCGAGGCAGACGCGCTGCGCTCCGTGGCAGCCGCACTTGACCTGAGGCGATCCGACGCCATCTTAGAGGGAGTCGCGACCGATATGAAGGAGCTCCTGCTCTTCGCGTGCGCTGCAAGGCAACGCGAGGAGGACAACGAGGAGGCAGCAGAGGAGCTGCGAACCGCGGCAATGCGGCTAACACGCACGGTGGAAGAACAGGTGGAGGAGATTGGCACCATCACGACGCGGCTGGAAGACGAACTACGGGAGGTCGCGGCGCGCGTTGTAGACGTGGCACAGGTGCCAGCAACCCCCCCCCGTGCAGACCGGGGTGGGACCGACGCGGTCGTATGCGTCGGTCGCGTCCCACACTCATCCGCCGGAACGCGCCACGGCACTGGCAAATGCAGCGGCGCGCACGCGCCAGATTCTGATTGAACGTGCACCACAGACAGAGCAGTGGATGACGGGGCTATCCGAGAAAGCCATTGTCGAGAAGGCAAGAATGGCCACAGTGCTGATGACACAGGACGAGGGAGTCACGGTCCCTACGGGCGCCGCATTTGTAGGTGCGACGATTTTACGCAACGGGAGCGCAGTGCAGCTCCACATGAACACCACGGATGCCGCCAATTGGATCAAGGAACATATGGCGCTTTTCTTAGCGGCTATGGGAGGTACGTCCCTTTACAAGGAGCGTCTCATGAACGTTGTCGTGTCATTTGTGCCGGTGTCGTTTGAACCCGGTCTCGAGAGCGCCCTCCGAGTAGTGGAGAACGAGAACAACCTCCCTGGGGGCAGCCTGACGAAAGCACATTGGATCAAACCAGTGCAGCGCCGGCGGGAGGGACAGCTGGTCGCGCACGCCATTTTTGGCTTCAGCGATCCATCAGCTGCAAATCGGCTCATCCGCGACGGAGCCTGGGTCGATGGGAGGAAGGTGTATGGGCACAAGCTCCTGACGGAGCCCATAAGATGCATGAAATGCCAGGGGATTGGGCTTAACCACATAGCCGCAACGTGCAGAAGCATACACGAAGTGTGCGCGCGGTGTGGGGCGATGCACCGCACTGTGGACTGCATCGTCTCGGACGACCAGCGCGCGTGTTCGAACTGCAAGAACGCGAAGCGCGAGCATCACGGGCATGGTGCTGCAGACCGTACATGCCCGATCTTCGAGGAGAAACTCCAGTTTGCTCTGGAGCGTAACCCCGAAGCGAAGTATCCTTACTTCCTCGTTGCAGAAGATCCCACTACGTGGGTAACGCACGAGGAACTTAGCGGAGCAGCTAACGACAGGGAAACGGTGCCCGACTGGAAAAGAGCGACGCACTCACGAGGACCTGGTCCGGCGGCACACGTTGCGGCGAAGATAGGCGCTCACATGGCCATCAGAGATCGAGGTCCTCCGGCTAAGGCACAGACGCGGGAACGCAGAGAGCGTGGGGAGCAGAGGACGCTAGAGGATGTATGGATACCATCTAGCACTCCGACCAACTCGAGGACGCATCCCAGTCGTCTTGCTAATATACAATTGATGACGGCAGGCATCGCAAATGCTGTTGCTGTCTCATCAGGGCGGCCAGTGAGAGAGGGGATTAGGACAGAGGCGAATAAGAACAAGGCTGACGGCGGGATGGTAGCGGCCCTGGACCGCCTTGGCGAGGGTTTTAGCACGCATGCACGCGATCCCGCGCAGCGAGCAGACATAGGCCAAGACCTCACACCCATCCGCGAGGATGAGGACGATAGGCTAATAGAGAGAACGCAGGCGCGCTTGGCCCCGGCATCGGTGGACGGACAACATGTCTGAACAACCAGCACAAAGTTTAGCGGGGCAGCAGCTTCGCATCTGGGGCCAAAATCTTAACAAATCGCTGCGCGTGCAATTGGACTTTATTAACCAGCTGAAAACTAACGTATATGACATAGCTCTAATTCAGGAACCGTACTTCGACAACAGGGGCGTGTCGCGCGCAACCCGCGGATTCGTGTCGGTATACCCAACAACACATACCACCAACCAACGAGCTACGCGCACAATGATCCTCATTAATGCAAGGATCCCGTCGTCTAGCTGGAACCCGGTCCAGATCCCGTCACCCGACATCACAGCTATGGAGATTTTTGGCGCTTTTGGGACAATTCGAATCATCAACGTGTACAACGATTGCGAACACAATGCAGCAATAGACGCCCTTCGGGACTACCTACGCAGTCCATGTGCTGCTCGCTATCCAGTCCCCCCGCTGCGCTACATGTGGGGCGGGGATTTTAACCGACACCACCCATCTTGGGACAAGCTGCGCAACCACCACCTTTTCACCACCCATAATTTGAACCTCGCACAGCCGTTACTCGACCTTCTAGCACGCTACGCTATGCGGATGGCTCTACCACGGGACATACCGACCCTCCGGCACTTTCGGACAAAGAACTTCACCAGGCCAGATAACGTGTTTTGTTCTCCTGCGCTATTACCTGCACTACGGCGCCGGAACTGAAACCAGAGGGCACTGACCATTTTCCGATTATACAGGTCTTGGACATTCAGCACGCCGTGACTGACCACCTGCCGTCACCAATGTACCGGAAGACGGACTGGTCCGACTACCGGGGCGCTCTCATGAAGCGACTCATCCACCTCAACCGCTGCGAGCGGTACGAAACAGTGGAGGGAGTGGAGCGCGCCATCCGCAAGCTTGGTGAAGCGATACAAGCGACCACAGACGAGATCGTACCAATGTCGAAGCCCACACCGTACATGAAACGCTGGTACACAGAGGCGATGGGTGAGCTACAGAGGGCGTACGCGAAGCTAGAGCGGATCGCGTACGAACAGTGTTTCAAGCCGGAGCACCCGGTGCATGCCCAAGCCCGTGCAGCAGAGAAGGCATACAGCACCGCCATGCAAAAAGGGAAGGAGCAACATTGGGTGGAATGGCACGAGAAGCTGCTCGGGGACCACCAAGTGTGGGACGTCCACAAGTTCCTGTCCGCGGCCCCATCGGATGGGAGCGCAGCGCGCGTCCCGACTCTGGAGCATCGCCATCCCCAGATGGGGAAAGTTGTCAACTCTGCTGTGACGAACGAGGACAAAGCACGCTGGCTTCAGGAGGAATTCTTCCCCCCAAAGATGCAGGTATCCTCTGTACCTTCAGACCCGAAGTATCCACCCCCGGCGTGGGACTGGAAGCTGGTCTCCGACGCGATCATCCATCGTGCAATTGGGCAGATGAAGCCGTATAAGGCTACATTTCCAAAAACTCCCGCCAATTGTGTCTTCAGAGAATGTGCTAATCTTCTCATGCCATTTTTAGGTCCGATTTACAGGTCACTCGACGAGCTAGAGCACTACCCAGAGGAGTGGGCTGAGCTCCGGATTCTGGTCCTGCGCAAACCAGGAAAACCTAACTACGCTGAGCCCGGGGCTCACTGTCCCATTGCGTTAACAAAGGGCATGGGCCGTCTGCTGTATGCGTGCAAGAATTTGCAGTGCGTATCCGAGGCTGAGCTTGCAGGCATCCTCCCGAAGAACCAGTATGGAGCACGGCCGGGCAGGTCAACAACAGACGCATTGCATATGGTTGTTAAAACAATCAAAGATGCATGGCGAGAAGGCAAAGTTGCCACCGTACTGTGCATGGACGTGAAAGGCGCGTTTCCGAGCGTCGACCTAGATCGGCTTATACATGACATGCGGATGCGCGGGGTTCCCCTCCAGCACACGGACTGGCTGCGACGGCGCTTTGCCAAACGCACAGGCAAACTGACCTTCGGAGATTTCATTTCGGAAACTTTCGAGATCACAGGTGGGCTTGACCAGGGCGATCCACACTCAGGTTTTGCATATGGCATTTACAATGCGGGTCTGGCAAAGATTCCAAAAAAGAGCAAGGGTGAAGCTGCTGTCGTTTTCGTTGATGACAACACGCTTGTCGCAGTCGATGAGGACTTCAGACGGACTCACACCAAGATCAAGGACATCATCCAGCGGCCAAAGGGGGTTGATGACTGGGGTGCCAACCACAATGCAAAGTTTGGGCCTGCGAAGTACCAAATGACGGACCACTCGAGGCACCGAGTCCCTCACCCTTTCATGCTGCGCAGGACGGTACCGGAACAGGGCCTGGACCTGCGCTTGGGTACGCACCTCATTAAATCCGCTGACTCTGCGAAGCTCTTGGGCATCCACATTGACCGCCAATTGCGATGGCACCAACAGGTGGCGGCAGTTTTGGCCAAGGGCCAGGCATGGCTCGATCGGACGGCGCGCATCGCCCGAGCCTCCCGCGGCATTGGGGCTCCCAACATGCGCCATTTGTACCTAGGAGTATGCGTCCCACGCATGCTCTACGGAGCAGATGTCTTCTTGTCGCCTCCAGCTAGCAATAGAAGGGGGGGACAGGCGAAGCAACGCGAGCGTGGCGTCGTGAAGAACATTCGCACCATACAACGGCGTGCAGCTTTGGCGATCACCGGGGCGCTGCGGTCCACACCCACTGAGGTGTTGGACGTGTACGCAAACTTATTGCCGGTTACACAACTGATCGCCAAAGTGAGGCTCCGGGCGGCACTACGTCTCGTAACGCTACCGTCAACGCACCCACTCTTCAAACCAATCCGCGAGGCGACAGAACAGCCCAAATCGCACGCAACCCCGCTACACGATTTGCTCGCAGACTTCAAGTTAGACCCGGAGAAGATGGAGACGATAAAAGCAGTACGGAAGAGTGCCAACTGGGAATCGAGTATGGCGGTCTCAGTACCGAGCTCGAAGGATTGCGCAGTAGAAGAAGAAAACAAGGACAGTGCTATTTACAAAGTATATACTGACGGTTCAGGGATAGATGGGCGCATTGGCGCATTGGCGGTGCTGTTTCGAAGCGGTGTGGAGCTGGGATCTTTACGGTTGTGCTTGGGCAGCGCGGAACACCACACGGTGTTTGAGGGCGAGGGTGTAGGCGGCTCGCTTGCACTCGCCCTCCTACAACGCCAGAACGATGTGCGCGGGTCAGTGACCGTGGTCGTCGACAGCCAGCCCGCCACCAGAGCGACGCGTACGCTGAACGCGACCCCATCGCACTGGATATGGGACACATGGCATGAGCAAGCTCAGGCTTTCGCGGCGCGCCATCCGGAAGCGAGGATCACTATCCGCTGGGCCCCGGGGCACGTCGGCATTGTGGGAAACGAACGTGCAGACGAGGAAGCAAAGAAGGCAGCCCAGTCCGAGGACTCGTCGCCCTGCAACGACATACTGGAACCTCTTCGTGGCGAACTGTGGTGGAGCAAATCTGCTGTCCGGCAACACTTTAACGCCAAACTAAAGGCTACGGTCGAAGCGCAGTGGAAACGGTCCATGCGGTATAAACACACCATGCAATACGATGCAAAACTCCTCAGCGGCTCTTACCTGGCCACGGCCGACCGCTTTCCCCGCAGCCTCGCTGTCCTCCTCATGCAGTTACGCGCTGGTCATGTCCCCCTCGCAAAACACCTCTATAAAATTAGGAAGGCCGACTCACCCATATGCCCGTGCTGCAGACGAGCCGACGAGACAGTAGCCCACTTCCTCATACACTGTCCTGCCCACTTAGATGCCCGCCGAGAGCTTTTCCGCGCCGGTGGACCCCAAGCGCGAGCGATCACGAAACTACTCGGGGCCCCCAAACTCCTCCCACATCTCTTTCGCTACCTCGGTCGCACCGGCCGTTTTCACACTGTGCATGGCAACCTCCCCCCGCCCCGAGAACCGGAGCAGCCCACCCGAAATGAAGTTCTCAAGCTCCTCGCGAGCGTCAGAATACCCCTAGAATTCCCCCGCACCGCCGACCCGTTTAATATCTAACGGCGACATGCCCTGCATCACCCCGCACAGTCCCTCTCACCCGATACCCCCACAGAAGCACTGCCTGACAGAAGAAGCTCCCCCGCCCGTACAGCTCCAACGAACGCCGCGCCCGTCTGCCCTGTTCCCTCTACGTACATGCTCTCTTTCCCTTTCTCTCGTACTTTACTTTACTCACCAGCGCCCACCTTTATCGGGGGCCTACACCCCCCCCGTAACATACACTTTCTGACCGCTTACATTACCCAACAGGTCGGCTAGCCATCGCTTAATGCGCCTTACGCGCGCTCGCCCAGATCCGCCCCCTGGCGATCGGGCATAATATCGCGGACACTCCTACTTACCAATGGACTCTTACTACGTGGTAGCTCAGTAACTAAGTGTAGAAGTATGCCTAACATGCCCTACGGGGCGAGGGGCAAATAACATGGATTAAATAAATAAATAAATAAATAAAAAAAGCTAACCGTTCACCCTTGAGTCGCTCAAACCGTAAACGCGGTTTACATAAATGGCAAGGCTCAACCCAGTGTGCATTCAGAATGAGAGTTCATAAAAAGAGATTGTATAATAAATTTTCTGGGCCATCATGTCCAGCAGAACAGGGGGATATAGAAGCCAGGTGGATATTCAGCTGGTGGACACGTGGAAATTCCTGACTGTGTGTTTAGCTGGCCACCAGCTGGAAAAAACGTGGAATCAGCTTTCGATGAAAATGGCTACCATCACCCCACCTGGAAGCCATGTGCCGGTTTGGTGCCGGTACTTTGGCGGTGTACACCGAGTAATTAGCAGTGGTCATTTTTTTGTCGCCAAATTGAATTATGTCAAATTCACTAGCTAACAACCATTTTTACAACGACGCATTTGTTTGCGAGCAGTGCTCGGCACCGCTACTGAGGCGACACTCTGCGCATCAGCTCGGCCGGGACCTTCCGGGTGTGGAGCCATGATGTCAGCGATGGGTAATAAATTGAACAAACGCAACTTGAACTGAACATCCATGGTCACCACTCGTAAACAAGAAGCCCTACAGGCCGAGAGTAAAGACGCAGCAGAGGCCCCAGATAATTTAACAAAGCGTCCAGCTCCGGAAAATTCCAACTTGAAGCCTATCGATTCGGACGTTAATGGCGAGGAAGCGGCAGAGGACTTGGAACCACCGACCAAGAAGGTGAAGATAGAAACGCCTGAGGAGGAGACTGCGCGCAAGGACCAAGAAAGCGCGGGCGAGACAGGTGCGAACTCGACCTTGCGATGGGGACAGTCTAAATTGAATATGATTGGCACAGGAACAACAGAGCGAGGGCACATCTACTTCTTCTTCCGCCCACGTGTCGAGACCGACGAGCCGTCGTCCGTGGACGATGTTAAGAATCTGCACATGCTCCTCGTCCCGCGCCCGCCAAAGTTCAGCGTAGCTGAGGCGCCGGCGTCGAACAACGCGGATTCGAAAGAAATGGAAATTTTGGCGGAAGGCGCAGACGCCGTGCCTGCTGCCGCACTGCAGGATACGTCGAAAAAGCACTACCGCCTGATCACAATTGGCAAAAAGACTCTCCCAGATCCAGAGGCGCGGCGCGGCGGGCGGCGTAAAGAGAGTTTCTGGGCGACGGTCACTGGCGTGGGTGACGATCTGGATACACTTGAGAACGGCATGGGCGAGAAGACGTACGAGACGAAGACGCGTGGTGAGTATTGTGGTCACAACTGTTGGAGGTAAATTGAGAACGCGATTAGGCACGCGTCACGACCCACCTGCACGCCTCGTCGCACGCGGATGCTACGCCCTCGTCAACAATGAAGCTCAGAAACCTTCCCAAGAAACAACATATCTCGGGTATAGCCTTTCGCACCCAGCGCCGTCCGATTTTGGCCCTGTTCAAACTGCGCTCGGCATCCAGCACGCTGCGGCCTTCGTCCTACAGGTGAAAAACCCGCAAGCATCAGACACGTTGAACACGAAAGATGTAGCGTACCCGGCTGCCATCATGGAAGCCGTATTTGGAAAAGGGTCAAGAGGTCGTGACCCGGCGGGCCTACGCTTCGCGCCGTGCTCGAAACCCGGGATGCTCGACTACACGGGTCTCGAATTGCTGCTCATTGCTGTTCGAGGGGGCGAATCGGGCCTGGAGGAAAGTTTGGGCGAAGGGCGCGGAGAGGGTGAGTGGATAATTTAGCCATTTAATCTCATTCATAAATATGTCTGCTGTTCAGCGCTGACCGAGGCTGGGGAAATGGATGAGGTGCTGAGCCTGGAAGAAATCTTCCGAGAGCTGTGGGGCGGCGACGAAGGAGAGACGTTGCCTGAAGTGTTGAACGGAGAATGGATTTGAAGCAGTACTATCACAGCTTCTCTAATTATGCAAAGGTTGAGCTGCTCTTCGTCACTCGTGCATTGGTACAGTACAGCGATACCTGAAGCAACATGAGCACATTCGCATCTTGGATTCGCATATCTGGTAGCGTTTTAGGAGCTGGACTGTCATCAAACACGGTAGGTGATATTTTGCAAGATAAATGCACAAAACGGATATGCCTGGACAACACACGAGGTACGAGTGAGAATTGTTGTAGCGTCTGTTTGCAAGAGACTAAGTCCATCGCCAGAACTTGACATCCAGAAACTTCAGTAGTATGGACCCGAAACTTGAGTCTTCCGCCGCACTTGTTTAAATATGCCTTTTTATACTAACTGCCACTCGGGAACGAGCTTGAGTTGAGCAGGAACTTAAATTCAGACTCAAGCTGTTCCTGCGCTCACGATGCACGTGGACTTGAGTTGCTCCTGAACTCAAGATCATGCGGGAACTTAAGATCGGGGCGGTGCGGGGCAATCATCCTAGGGTTATTATATCTGGACGATTTGGCCTAATAAGTAGAGCTTAAGATATGCAGGAAATTAAGTTCAGCCGGCGAAAAATCACCCTAAAGTTAAGATGAGCTGATAAAGTATTTGCTCCCATCTCGCGAATTTCTGATGAAACTCTTGAGGTTCTGGATGCTGACACTGTGTACTCGATTCAATTGTACTTTCACGCCTCACGCCTGTCACTCTCTGCCGCTGCTACCCTACTCCTCATTTTTCCTAATTTCCAACTGTGATCGAGCCATAAGATTTCCGTGGTACAAAGATATAGAACAGTGCGACAACTCATGATAAACTGTACTGGTACACATTTCCCGCTTTATAAACTCTCAATCCACTCTAGAAGGTCCTTGTTCACCTTGTCTGGAGCGGCAAGCTGAACCCACTGTTCTTGAATTAGCATCGGCCGGGAATTTCAGAGCGGGTGAACACATACATGATCCGTCTGGTAGTCACGGACTGTGAGGTTGGGGCAAACATCCTTCATAGTCACGAGCGCGACTTTCGGGACACAGATATAGTCTTCGTGAGTGGCCGCGAAGAAAACAGGTTGCTTGATAACGTAGTTCTCCTTGGACACAACTAATATTCGATCGTCAGACATGCAGGCTTGAAGTCAAGGCGGCCCTTACGTTTGTCATCATGAACGACCGCACCGGTCGCGTACTGCTTGTACCAACACAAGGGACCACCCATACCACCTTTCAAGAGTTCGGCCTTTTGGCGGTCAAAGTCCTGAGAATAATGGTTTAACGGAGATGCCATGATTTTACATCAGAAGTGACTGACCTTGTCGCTGAGGTATGAGGGGGGTGGGGTAACTTTGTCACTCAGGACCCACTCCTTGAGCTTGTCGCGAGGCGCCATGTCAGTGAGCCATGACTTGGGGTCCTGCGGATACAAGATAGACATGAACGCGTCCATCTGCGTGGATGAAAAATCGGTTTTGATTCACGGACTAATTCGATTGATACGTACGTGGTCGGCGATGATCTTGTCGGCCCCATCCTCCTTGAAGAAGCTGCCCGAGGTGAATTATGGTACGTTGAACGACAAAGCTCATACGGACTGCCAGTATCCAAAGCACTCGTGGCCAGCGATAGCTTTGAAGCCCTCGTAGAACGAGTTGATCTCAAATTCCGGGTTGGGCGTGAGATAGCCGAGGGCGAGGAAAGCGAAACCCGCAAATCGAGAGGGGTAGAAGGTCGCCAAACCGGAGGTCAATGCACATCCCCTGAAAAGATAATCTGAATCAGTACGGTGTTCTCAATAATTAACGACAGGACAAACCAATCGTGGCCAATGGCATAGACCGTGGAGTTAATGGTCTCTTTGTCCATGATCGAGATGATATCGGCGGACATGAGACTCTTGGCGTACATCGCCACGTCAGTGGGCTTGTCTGTGCCGCCATACCCAAGAAGATCAGGAGCGAGGACCCCATAGTTCCGCTTCACGAAGAAATCAACCTGGTGACGCCAGCACTCGAGTGCGTTAGAGGGAAATCCATGGAGCAACAGGACGGTAGGCTTGCCCGCAGCGGGTGGGCTGTAGAAATAGCGGTAAGTGATGCCACGGGGCGTAACACAGGAAGCATATGAAGCTGGGTCCATAATCGATAGGGATTTGCGACAGAACAGTCCTGCTTTTATAGGCGCACGGGAGAAATAAACGCCTCGAGTTCGAGGCCCTCAATCGATTAACTTCATTCAGGCGATGTCCTGAGAGGAAGCAACCTCAGGGAAGCATCGGCGGCCGCCAATCGGAGCCTAGCATTGCGTTGAGTAAAACGGCTATCTCCGTCCGTAAAAAATTGGCTCATGAAAGGTGCCTGTGGAGACAATGTGGAGAACTAAGTCCAAAAAGGGAATAGTTGTGCACACCCGTTCCGGTTACCACATGTGTCAAATTTGGCGGATTAGGACAGCACGACCAAAGATGATCATTGTCATCTCTGTAAATCACACCGGCAAATAGGAAATTTCCCCTCGGCTGACAACGTTGCTGAAAGTAGTGGTTTCGGGTGCAAAATAAATTTGGCTGAAAGTGTGATTGGATGACTTCCCGTAAGGATAGATGTTTTTTTCAGAATATTTTCGCATTTCCGGCAGCGATGCCGAGGCACCTGTCAGGACCCCATCGGACTTGGATCTGACATTTTCCTCTGTGGGCCCTCTTTCAGATTATAATCTGAACGGGGGGTCAGGACCCCCCCTCCAGATTTATCTTATCCACATATCCTGTTCAGTAGACAGATTTGGCACTCATGGCTCCAAATTGAGCGTGTTGGGTTACCGTTGACGTAACTCCGTCTCCTCGACTTCCCCCACTCGCGTCCCCACTGATTCCGCCACACCATTTCCGCCCTGCACTCTGAACGACGCCAATCCACCAAAGCCATCTAAATGCGAGCCAAGCGCAATGCGGCAACCGCGCGTTTCTGACGACAAAGTCCGCTACAAACGCGATCCGGACGACTCCAACGGGTGCACATCAGGCCCAGATTGCTTTACGCCGTCAGCGACGCGTTGAAATCTGCGATTCGGAGGGCGTGGACATTGTTGATGGAACATGGGACGCGTTGTTGACGTCTGTTTGTCTATTTCGACGCACGGCCCGACTGGCAGTAGAATAAACCAGTTCATTTAATGAATAATCTTACGGGAACCACCAGGAGTAAATTTTAGGATGGATCTCAGTATGCCGACATCACTGGCACCCTTCAGATAATCACTGAAAAATATCCATCCTTACGGGAAGTCATCCATTGAAATCGATGGTTTTAGTTGAGCTGAATATGTTGCTGAAAGTATTAAATAGGGGAAGTCAAAGCGGTCTGGGAGACCGATTCACAAGCCGATTCAGATGTCGATTCAGATGTCAGAATCGGCTTCAGAATTGATGAAAAGTTCTGAATCGGTCTGAATCCTGCTCCTCCTCTGGAGGAGCAGCAGATTGAAAATCAGCTTCAGAATCGCAATTCATGTTCACTCCAGCCTGTTGACTTATCCAGGGTGGAGCCAGAGGACACTGCATGTTTGATGGATCATATTTCGACGTTGGGCGGGAATTCCTGGCCGTTAGGACTCGGAGTTCGATGTCCTACAGAGCCCAGCCAGCGCGTACAAAGTGGCACGCCAATTGTTTCTCTTAACGCGAAGAGACCTTTCAAGGGGGTGATACGGTGCTCGGAATAGGTTTTGAGCGCGTTGCGCGCACGCGACACTGGCGCGCTGAGAGGCGGAGAATAAGTGCGATGCAATGAAATTCGAGACTGATAGGGGATTCTACGTATTTTTCAGCCGTCTCAAATATACAATTGTTTATTTCTCAGAAATAAAGGTGTCGTGAATCGCTGCAGAATCGAGCTCCGAATCGGAGGTCAGAACTGGGCGGTCAAAGTTAGGCCCGATTCATGATGGATTCAGCCGGTGAATCGACATCAGAATCGGCTCGTGAATCGGTCTCCCCCAACCGCTTTGACTTCCCCTAATTAAGTTGTAATTTCAGCGTCGCTGAATGTAGAAATTTCAGCTATGTTCTCTGTTCGTTCGAAAGTGTTGCTGAAAGTGGTAATTTCAGCAGTAGTTTCGGCTACGCTGAAAATGGTAGTTTCGGCTCGGCCGAAGTTGCAGCTGAAAACAATAGTTTCAGCTGCACTTTCAGCCAAGCCGAAACTAGTGGTTTCGGCAAGACTGAAACGGTAGCTGAAAACAATAGTTTCAGCTCGGCTGAAATTAATCTGCAGCTCACCTGCCGCTCATCTGCCGCTCTTCCGCAGATGAGCTGCAGATCAACCCGCGGCTGATACCGCGAGCTGAGTTTAGAAAGTACCTATCGCTTGAAACCAAGACAGTCAAATCCCTCAGACTCACTACCTCAACACATGAGGAGTGTAGAGCCGGACCAAAAAGTAAGAACATCAGTTGCAGCCGGCAGATGTTGTCGAGATGCGTGTGAGGAGATATTTTTATCTTGAATTCAATTGGCTGAAACTATGTCCACAAGAGGATATAGCTCCGGAAGGAGTTGACCCATTTTGATTACTCTTGATTGACCGAATCTGGATAGAAATTAGGTTTGTGGGCGTTATAGCGCATGCTACAGTGTGTTTTAGAGCATAATTCCTCCTGAGTGTCATTCGCACGCCCCTCCATAGACATAATTAATGGGCCTAAAATTTGTCCGCTTTAGACCCAAGCGACCAAGGGCCCGTTGGATCGGTTTTCTGTGGAGTAAAGAAGCGAAAGTTACGAGACTAGACGCGGGAATGAGACCTCGTTCTGACGTTATTTATGTAACTTGGATACAGGGAGAATTGTTGCCTGGCAGGCATAAATGAGAGATAGAGACGCCGGAAATGGTTGGAACTTCAGAGTAAATCGAAAATGCTTCCAAGTTCAGTATCCGGAGCCGTGTCGCGGAGATCTAGAGCGATGCCAGGTAGGTAGGTGGAATTGGACTTGAAGCGGATCAATGGCCCATAAGAATGACCGACGGCTACGAGGGCAACCGATGTAAAATGATTTCCACATCTAGTCCCGAATCATTTTGCAATCGGGGAGCTTTCAAAATTCGCCGTGGTCTCTGCTCGGTGTTGCATCAAGTCTCGGTTAATTATTTAGCGAAAATTTCAAAAAAAAAAAAAATCGTTGCCAAACAGTTTTATTAGAGCTTATTACAGTGACAACCGATGAAAAACGAATTCGATATAGAGCACCACTCACTCGAACCCATATTCTTTGAAACGTAGCGCTACAGAGACTGTTATCCTCGGAACCGCGGCTGTGGCTATCCCGAAAAAATTGTAAGTATTCTCGGCTGCGGCCTGCAGCCAAGAGCGGCTGACATTATTCCGGGCTGATCACTCGGCGCGCGCTGCCTATTCTACCCGCGATCGCGCAAAGAAGCGAGATGGGTACTAATCGGCGGTGGAAATCACATGAACTCGGTGACGTTCTGGGAGCTCAAGATGACAACACACAGTTCTCGGGGAAAGTGGATGGCGAAAACTGCAGGGTCGAGAAATACTCACGAAAGTCTATTGAAGACCTTGTCCCCTTGACTCCAAGTGATGTTTGAAATTTTATTGTATTAAACGGCGTTGGTCGGAATGGGTTTCCGAGAATAACGTATACGAGGTAAGTTCTTCAAATCTTCGCTGCTTCAAGTTAGCACTCCATTAATCCTCCCCCCTGCAATTCATCATGGGCACCCAATTCGATCTTAGCTTGGGGTGATTTTTCTTTCTCTCCTCGGCTTGTCACCATTTCTGAGCCTTCTTCCGTACAGTTGCCTTCTACTTTCGTCATGGGCTAATATGGTGTATGGCTTCGTCGAGTATGCGTTTTCACACTCTTCTAATGTAGCGTCGCATCTAGCCTGTTTACCCTTGAGTGCGTATTTTTAACGAATTTCAACATTCGAAAGTTGAAACTAATATACTCATTCACAGAGTGATGGAGTATGGGTCGCTCTCCGTCTTATAAATCTGTTAATCTCGATCCCTAAGAATTTTGAAATATTTCGGTCGATATCCTCGAGGTACGTATCAACTCTCCGTCGTCTTTCCCCCTGCTGCCGCTGAAAATCTCTTCACCCAGATCCGAAGTTCAACAAGATCATGGTGCTTATTGCCCTCGCGGGAGACATACTCACGGTTGTGGCATGTTTATCAGCTACGTACTTGTACATGGTGTCCGTGAGCCTCCCTCTTAGTGCTCGAACTTCAAAGAATTCACTTCTTACACTAGCACTGGGGCGAGCTGGTATGGCCGCTATCCATTTTCTCTCTTTCTGTCTGGAGGCTGACCGCCGTGTCTTAGCCATATCTTGCTACTCAGTGAGTTGTCATTATTCTTATTACAAAGGATTGTGCTAACTCGGGGAAGGCCATGGGGTGTCGCCGGATATGTGATCGGAACAGGTATAGCTTCGGCTCTCTCGGTATGCGCTTTAGCAATTCTGACTAATCCCTCGTTAAAGGTATCACTGGCGCGACAGTCCAAATCTTCTTAACGCGCATGGTGTTCACCTTGTATGTTCCGCCGTCGGGCGATGCCAATGATTTGACTTCTTACCAGGACTAAACAATGGATTTGGTTGCCCGTCATTGGCCTGTTTATTATGGTCGGGATAGCTGGCGCCGGAGCGACTGCAGGTACACATTTTTTTGAGAACAGCTTTCTGGACTTGACCAAGTGTTTGTTGCAGGAACATTGATTATAGATACTTCCATCTCAGGCCGGGAAGCGCTCGTAAAGTATGTCGTCGAGTTTGCTATCCTAATTACATCCAACGCGGACCACTTCCAGATGGGTAACCATGTGGCTCAGTGGATGCATCGCTGCAGATACATTTATCACATTCATTCTGGTCATCAAGTTCCAGAGTCTCAAAACCACGTTCGTGGACACGAGGGAGTGAGTCGGGTATGATCCCCCCACGCCCTAGTCATTTTACCCGGCCATTCTAGTTTGCTTCGCCGCCTGTCCCTTGCGGCAGTCAGGAACGGCTCCATAACTACGACCGTGACGTTGGTGGTTGACTTTGAAATTGTGGCACCACTGAACCGAGGTATAACAGCATCGTGACAATTATCCTCTTCAAAATTCAACCTGAGACGAATTGTAAGTCCAGTCGTATTCTTTGGCAGTGCTGTATGCTCATATGGACTCCAGCGGCGTTGATGCTTGAGGTGAATGCGATTTTTCGCTCTATACTGGCTTGCTGACGTGTTCTCTCTTTTGAGATCACCATCGGACGCGTCTATTCGCTGTACGTCCTATTCTAGCGTTCGAGTTTATTTTGGCTGACAGTAATATCTCCAGGTGCATGCTGTCCAATCTCAACAACCGCGTCTGGATAAGCAGCAGCACTAGCGGCGGGAGAGAATTGAGCAAAGGCGGCCCTTCCAATCGGATCGCCAATAACGGAAGTGAGACAAATGGCACGGTGGTGAGAATACAAAAAGACGTCGACTACATGACGGACGACCACACCGCGTCGAACATTCCAATGGATTCTCTTGCGTTTGGCCGGCAGAAGCAGGACGATGCCGAGAGGGCTGTTGAATTTGTTGTCACTGACAAGCAGGGCACTAGTTATGTCGAATTCTAACAAAATTGCTCTTTTACTGGCTGCATCCTAGCGATGCCGATCGTTAAATATTGTAAAAAATAGCCATAATTATTACACGTGCCGAGTAGCTGGGGTGCGTCGCATCCAGATTTGATTGCGACAAGGGCGGCGAAATTGCGAGAACGAACATATTGCAGCGACTGCGTGCATGGATGGAGAAGACAAATGACTTCTGCAAGTCCGAGTTCGGCATCTTCAGGCAAGCCAGCCGCATAAACCCGAACCTCTCCCTCGTTGTTCATAACAGCCGCGAAATGTACGCACGCAACCACACCTCCGTCTACATCAAGCGATGCTCTCCTGCGATGCGGAATTTTTTTCGCCGTATGGCACGCCTGCAGGATGAATCCGGCGACAACATTCGTCAGCGTCGTGAAATTGTTCAAGTGCCGAAGACTTCAGCTGACAAGCATGCAGAAAAAGCGGAAAGTCTTGCACAGAAGAAGCAGCAGCGCAAGGAGAAGCAAGCGCACATTGTCCCAATCCTCACGGTCACCGAGTCCGTATATTTTGGCAGTGTCGCGATGTGCACGGAAGGCTGCATGACACTTGAGAGGATCAACGAACAATTGCAGTGGTGTTTGAACACGGTGTCAGCTGCGTTCCAAAGACAATAAACCAGCGCAGCAAGGGAAGGCCCAAGAGACTGACACTTTGGTTGAAAGGTGTGCGGGAGTATGTCGATTCTGGTGCAGTCAGGGGACTAGAGGTTGATTTGGGTGACGACAGCGAGGAGAATGAGCCAGAAGATGAAGGTGCGGCCATCTTGGGGGCTCTCGGCGACGACGAAACGATGGGGAAGATGAATTGTATGATTCCGAGGAAGAATGGCACGAGGGCAACACGTAAGGTATGACTTGGGCTGACTTGGGTATGACTCATCGCAAGCCATCATCCGCTATTGTTTATAATCACAAATTTTGGCATTTATAATTGTACTCATCCCTGTATAATATTCACTTGTATTATTTAAGTCTTTTTTCACCATTGAAACCATCTCAAGTGGAGGGGTTGAACAAAGTGGACGGAAAGTTTCGGCCGGAGTTTGCTTAATCAGCTAATGATAAACTAATCGGGGACTGCCCATACCCAAGATTACACATGTAGGTGTATTTTTCTGCATTAATTAACTTCCCCAGAGGCTTCAGACGTGAAAGAAGCAACCAAGAAATGTGTATGCATGAAGAGTTGTGAGCAGAATAGTGAGATCAATGACGGTGACAAACACCAACATACTGCAGAGGGTTGATATCTTGAGGTCGCCCCTTGGACGGTATGTCTTAATAGCTATAATTGAGCCTTTGCACATTTTTCCGCTGATTCTGAGTTTAAATAATTCCTCTAGTGCAGGGGAGACCCCTGCAGAGCCCCCTGGCACTCGCCGTGGGGCTCACTGCGTGGTGCTTCCGCTTGCCGCAGGGGCCCACTGTGTGGGGCTCTCCCCTGTTTTTAGGATGCTTTATTCCACTTTTTTGTGCTTAACCGAAGTTAACTGACGTTAAGCAAGTCCCATTAACACCAAGTCCCATAACTCTCGTCATTTCTCATTGCAAGGAACTGGGAAGATGATACAACATTTCAAACAACATGAAGGATCAAAGGAGGGCCAAGGCTCAGGCTGTTGGTATGCACATCCAAACATTTGGACCGATGAGGCGATGTCAAATCTCTTGCCAATCTTTCTTCTGCCTGTTCTTCAAGTTTGTTTTGTGGCCAATCCAACTCTATTAAGATGAGTCCAATAGTAGTGATGCTCTCAGAACAAAAAACATGGACCAGGTTACCACTAGCGAGGCTACTGGTGCCTGCCACAAAATATCATGATGTATCTACTGTTCACAAAAATGCAGCCGCCATTCATACTAAGTAGAGCTGCCAGCCCTTTTCCACAAGACCATCTCACTTGACTTGACCTTGGACCTCTTGAACTACTAAGTCTATCACGACGGACAATAGCGGGAACCTTTGAAAGAAATCCATGAATAGAACAACTCAATTTACCATACCAAGGGCAAGCTCCCTAGGCTACATACCAGTTGTGGATCAAAGACATGGACGGCTTTTTGGCCAGGTGTGTGCAAAGTTCCTGGTCTTCGGTCAGATGATGTGACAACTTTTTGGGCCTTCTCACTTCCTTCACTCTCTAAACCATGACAGACCCACGACAGAGTGAGGCAGCTTGGTTGAACAATGAGGTAGGCCAACACCTTTGCTACGACCACTTGTTTATGGACCTCAGTCTCCAGGCCAAAAAAATCTTCAAAGAAGGAAAGTTCCATAAAGCTGGACAGCGGTACCAGGCAGTGATTGAGACCGACACCCTGGACTGCTCCCAGTACTGGAACCGAAACCCGCCTAGCGCGTTCATGTCACGGCTTGCGAACACGTTGTGAAGCTCTTTCCATGAAGAGCAGCCGGCATGACCCTTCGCACAGGTGTGGCAAGAGTACGGCACCTTGTTGGGCCGGGGCGCCCTTGGATCCACGTCGTCGGTGCAAAATCGTCGAGTGCAACGGGCGCAGTGGGGAAGCAACTCCCGAATAACCGCTCCAACTGGGTGGTAGGATTCTGCCAGATAGCTGCCCCGGGTGCAAGCGGGGTCGACTCCCAACAAAGAACCCGAGGACGGATGCGGAACCTTGGGGACTGGGTGACGGCCTTCCTGGCGTTGACGCTCCCGACGCTCCCGGTCAGCGTGTGGCTCCGTAGGCAGGGGGCAAGGAGAGTTGGAAGGAGCAGAAGTCCGTGTTCGTTTTGCAGACCGAGAACGCGGCCTTCCACTCGACACGTCTGGTGAACGCTCACGGTGAGGTTTGGACGAAGTAGGCGGCGAGCCATCCGGCAAAGATGAAGGGAGCCGTGGAATCCGGGGTTTCGTTCGACTGCGAGCAGGGATTTTGAGAGAAGCCGGCGGGGGGCTAGCAGGGGGGAGCATGATTACATCCTCCTCTTCCCAAGTCGGAGCGGGGGGGATAGGCGAGGCCGGTTGAGGTGAGTCAGGCGGAGTGGGGGGTACGCGGAGTGGTGCCCCGTAAAACGAGTGCCAGTCTTCTCCGATGTCCGCCGCATACGCCTCCAAGTCGGCACCCAGAAGGACCCACGTGGGTTTGGCGCCAACTGAATCCCACGAACCATCGGGCGCTTGCTGCACCCCAAAGTTCAAACCCGAATCTGCAATAGCTAACACAAACCAGTGAAGCATGAGCAGGAGGAGGGGACTGAAACAGAAAAAAATACTTGTACCATCCAGCCACGCCAAGACGTCTAAAACGAAACCCATCGGTTGGTCGGAATCTTGATCAGGACCAGGTTCTGGGCGAGGGTCCGGAAAGTCATATGGAAGAATGTGGAGCGTAGTCGTGGGATGGTGACAAGCAGACGAGAACCCGAAATGACGCATAGAAGTGCGCCGACAAAGGAGGGCAGCCGCACGAGTGTCGGACGACCCCTCGGGAATGACAGACTCGATGAGCTCCACCATGAGATTGCCATAAGTCTCTGACCAGGCAACTGAAGCTGTGTTTTGACCCAACCAGAACAAGAATCGTTCCAGCATGATCTATGCAATTCATGAAAAAAGGGAAGAAAGAGGCGAACCATATGCACCAAAATGTCCAAACAGTGACCCGCGTCATCCTGGAATTGCTGCCAGGCGCGAATAGCGACCGTTGCCTTCACCGTCAAATCCGAAAGCTCGAGGCGCAAATTGCGCATCAACAAACCGTCGTGCCAGGACCAACTGCAGGAATGGAGGTTCCACAGGACGACAATGGGCGATTCGTGGATACCGAAGATGGTTGCTTCCCAAAAGCGGAAGACGGAGACGGCGGTGAATGTTTGATGAGCGACATCGGCCCATGTCCAGGATGCGGGGTAAGAGGTCGGGTTGGAAAAAACCCGGGCAAAGGGGAGGCGCACCAGACCCCGTTGTCGACGAAAGGGGGTCAAAACATCGATAACCCGAAGGAATGAAAGTCGGGATTGTGAAGACAGAACCCACGCCTGGAAAAGCCAGTCGAATTCGATAGGTGGTCCCTCCTGAACGATACCACCGGTAAGGGCAACGGCGCTCTGTAGGACAACAACCGTGCCGGTAGAAGGGTCGAACCGCTGGATGTTCCCTGCGGTGTCGTAACCCACCGCAAAGGGGAGTTCCTAAGTGTCCTCCGCGTACAATGTCTGGTCAGCGAAAGGATTGTCGGTGATTTGTGAGCTCAGAACCTAGTGTGGAAATACAAGAAACAACCAAAACCAAAACAACAAAACCAATATTGGACAAGATAGACTGAGCCTATCCCAAACCAACACTAGAAACGATGTATGATAGCTGCTTTGATCACTTCCAAGGTAGCCGACGAGTGTCAGTCCCTAGTTTCAGAGCCTTTAAAGGTTGAAAGGGAAAGTAGATTGTTCAAAGTAAAAGTCCGACAAAAGGTTGTGTTATAATACGTGCAAAACCAAAGATCCCAAGGATACACCTGTTTCAGACTTCCTTGATGCGATATATGATAACCAAGTTTTAAGAAACGTAAGAAACAGTGATGTTTCTGCAGTTTCTTGCATATCCCGAAGATCCGCGTCGATAATGTTGTTGCCTAAAGTGTATAAAGTGCGTTTTGTCGGTTTCCCAACCAGTCCCAGTCAAGTCTCGAGTCCCAGAGTCCTTTCAGTCAATCCAAATCCAGTATCCCAGTCCCAATATCCAGCTTCCAGTCCAATCAATGCCAATTCTCAGTCCCAGTATCTTTCCAAATCCAATCACACAATGTTTCCGAGTCCAAAACCAGATTCAATTCAATCACAAACTTCCAAACTCCTATTCCTTCCTAGTTGTACAAGACTCGCCCTTTACAAGTATCTAAGACTTGCAAAACTCGAATAACGTGAGGTTTTCTCGGGAGAAACTTCCCTTCCTACCTCCCCTCTACTCTGACTACTTATACAAACGACAATATGACT
Organism: Mycena capillaripes; assembly: GCA_029204075.1. Lineage (NCBI taxonomy): Eukaryota > Fungi > Basidiomycota > Agaricomycetes > Agaricales > Mycenaceae > Mycena > Mycena capillaripes. The sequence goes on from JARHKZ010000001.1 coordinate 4,398,569, forward strand.
ATGACAATAGAGAAAATATGTAAAAGAGTCCGTTTATCCGTCCTATTTCCTGTGTTTCCGGAGTATTTATAAGACTACAAAGCGCCTCATTGGTTGTTGAGGTCGGAATCATCATTCTGGGTATGTTCCGACCATCCTTGGTAATATTCTTGCACATGGCGACATGATGGGTACTTGAAACCCTAATTGCCAAGTGTTTCTTGAGTTGTGGAGCTTCCGTTCCTGAAGTATCCCTTGGATCGGTATAGTCGGACCTTGTAGCCCTGTTCTATAGCTTCCAAACGATACCCCACTTCCTTGAGACCATTAAATGAGACCAATGAAGATTAGAGTTTACTATCCCCATTGGCGTCTGCTATGGTTCTGAGATCGACGATCACAAGACCCGGCTGATATTATCTCCTTGAAATCATACCCGACATAGCCGCGTACCTGGAACAAGCGGAACAACAATCCCATTGTCACATGCAATTATGTCCAACATGATTTCCCCACTGATCCACGCTCTGATACACCCGAAACATCAGAAATCACTCGATCCGTTGTAGGAAACGGAAGAAACTGGTGATACGACTGGTAGGTTGAGTTGTGCTACATCTTCTCCTACATGTTTCGGAGCGAGCACATGCCAGAGATACTCCTGATTCCTCAGAAGTATCATCCCATTGCTCAGATGATATTGGCCTCTTTTATGGGAAGAGTTGATACATTCGATACAACAGATACATGATACACAGAATATTAAACATAAGGAAACCACAAAAACAAGTGATTTCAGTGGTGGTTCAATATCCTGCTTATCATCGGAACGAGGATTGGCGGGATGGGGCCTACCATCATGCGCGAGGGATGGGCGAGGTGGACAATGATCCACTAGACTGGCGAAGAACAGAAAAGAGAACCCAAGTGGGAAACAGCGGGAGAAATGGTCAGACGGGAAAGCAAAGGGAGGAGGCATAATGGGTGAAAAGGGAGAAAGGGTGATAACCCTGACGCAGATATAAATAACAACCCGACCAGGAACGAAGAACCCGCAGCTCCTATTTATTCGCGAATTCCGCGATTAAACAGGAGGATCGACATTGTAATAATCGAAGACACCAAATGCGGAAGTCCATCAAAGCCAAAGATGCGCCCGAGCACTGCGATCACCCAACCAAAGATTTGGTTCCGCGGAGATCACCGAACATTAACGACCCGTGATACATCACAGAACAAGATAATAGGGGCAAAAACAATATTTGGCGGGCCCTAGAAAAGGATGTACGATGCCGGAGAAGCAGACGTAAAATGAGTCCGAAAGATTGCGCATATACCGATGGTTGAGGGGGGGACAATGGGCCGAAGAAGGATGTACGCGCCAAAATGAAACTGGCAAAAACGAGTCCTAGAATCGCCATATACCCACATGGGAGAAATTTCGGAGAGACAAAAGAAAGAGAACTGAAGGGGGGGGAGAGAAGAGAACCAAACCAGGCTAGTCGTCGAGGACGCTGACATTGAAGAGGGGGGGTAATGTCAGGAACTGGCCTATTATTTTTCAACCAACGCCGGGTTCTCACAACCCGGGTTGTCTTTCTCCGAACGACCAGGGGTTACGATCGTAACCCCCTCTGTTTGGCGGGATTGGATTATCCCAAACGACCAGGTTATCATAAAACCCCAAACACTCCTTTGTCCACAATTAACCCTAACGGCAGAAATCCCACTAGGAGGGCGGGGCCCTATCAAACCAGTCACCCTAACTTATGGTGTTGTACCTGACCCCTGCTCCTAGCTTTACGATCAAACCCTATAAGATAGAGTATATAAACCTACAGTAGAGTCCTTGTACAGTAGATTCTACCTCATCTAATCACCGGCATTACTTTGGCTTGACTACGGGTTGTCTCTCCACTGGCTTCCTTCTGGCTTGTGACTTTTCGCATTCCCTGCAATCAAACTGCAGTTTTCCTCTGCGGGTATCACACCGCATTTGACTCCTTTCACATTCCGCCACAGAGTAGTCTCCGAAGGACCCGCCCTTCTAACGAAGAGGCTGCACGATTGATACTACTCCTCAACAAACGCACCAGCTACTAGTTTTGAGTCAGATCCCGGCTGGGATATTTCACTCCGGGTTCTTGTCAAGCCGACCTAATAGGCCGTTGCTGACACATATGCACTGCTCACCCTTGGGAAGCTTCCCACATATCTCTCACGACTTCTACCTGCACCCAGAAGTTTGAAATTGAGAATGTCCACTGTGGACTCATGTCCCCGACTGGTTGTTCCTGAGCTATCTGTCTCAGTTTACAGGGTTCTTGAGGCAGGAGTAGCCAGCTGTACACCGTAGTTGTAGTATATACTTACAATTGTGCAATAAATATCTTATTTCTACATTTATTGTGATCCTCTACTATGACTTTGGGTCATTATAAGTGACTATGACGCACTATGAGTGCTATGGCTTTCACCATTATGATAGACGACATGTCGGCTATGGTGGTATATCGTGTGCTATGGGGCCAAACATCCCCCCCCCCACCTTTCTCTGAGAGTGGTCGATCTGCTATGACACTATGTCGTCTATGTGGGGCTATGTAGGTCTATATGGTAACTTTGTATTTTCCTGATGCTAGCCAAGGCCATGGCGGCTAAATATGGCTATGCAGAGCTATGCCATTGGCTAGGGGTCGCTAAGTAGCTTTGGCGAGGCCTAGCTAAGTAGCTGATGGCTAGCTGTGGCTAGCTCATGGCTAGGTGCCGCTAGGAGCTCAGCTAGGTGGCTTGCTGCAGCTGACCGGCTTAGCCACTTGCAGCTAGGGGGGTTTGTGGCTATACTATTATTACCCCCTCTCTGTAAGGGCAACCACGAAGGCCCGAGGTACTCAGGGACCGACGTGGGGGATCCAAAGGTTAATTGACGGTAGCTAAATATACAGAGAAGCATACCTGACGTGGGGGATCCAAAGAGAAGAAACTCTGAGGATTTCCATGTCAGCCGTGGGTATAAGTAAGCTACTAGCTAAGACCATGTGACCGGAGTGATTGGCAGATGTCCCGGGCTTGGTCACACGCAAGGTGCCATCGGGGGTTCCCCCGGGTCACGTGCCGGTTTCCGGTACCGGTCCCGGTAGACCGGTGACCGGGAGAGCGACCGGAAGGATCGGAGGGGTCGGAAGGGCGTTAAATGGGGGTCGGGACGGGGGTTCCCCTGACATCACCCCCCCTTGGAATGCGGTGCCCCGACGCATAGACCGGATGCGAAGGGAGGGATCCCAGAAGGGCAGGGAGTCGAAGGCGGCGACGGCAATGGTGCGTGGTTTGGCTGGGTATTTCAGGTAGAACTCGGCGACAGCTTCTGGGGCAAAGAGGTCGGAGTGCTTGACCCATTGATTGTGCGACTCGTCGTACCCTTTGAAGCGCACCATGAAGTAGAGCGACTTCCAGCGCACCTTTGCATCAAGGATCTCTTCGACCTCCCATTCCGGAGCATCACCAGGTGCGTCCGGGAGGACCGGGGCCAGCTCGTCGTAGCCGGGCTGTCCCTCGAAAGGGTCGTCTTCAGCGAGTTCCAATTTCACCACCGGGAAGACCGGGTGGAGCCCGGAGAGCCGGGGCGGGAGCTCCAGCTTGTACGCGCCACGGCCGACGACCTTGATGACCTTAAATGGGCCAAGTCGTCGGTGCGAGAGACCGGGAGATGGCTGGGTCGTCTGGATGTCCGACGTATCGAGCCAGACCCGGTCACCCACCTTGATCTCCGGCGCAGGGATGCGCTGGCGGTCGTAGTACCGCTTGTACTCCTCCTTGGCTTTGACCAGCGCGGACCGGGCTTTGGAGACACCGGAAGCGATCCGGTCGCGGAATTCATTTACTGACTCCAGCTTCGAACGTAGCCCGTTCGGCTCGAACCCCATCCGGGGGAGCCGGCCGGTGTCGGTCATGAACGGGACCTGCTGCGTGGAAGAGTGGACGTGGTTGTTGTAGGCGAATTCGGCGGCCGGCAAGAGGTCGTCCCAGTCATCCTGCATGTAGTTCGGATGAACTGTTCCATCTCTTGGTTGACGCGCTCTGTCTGGCCATCAGTCTGCGGGTGGTACGCCGTGGAGGTTGCGGGCTTGATGCCGATAAGGCGCCAGAGCTCGGTGGTGAACTCCGCAATAAATTGCGGACCCCGGTCAGAGATGTACTTCTCCAGCGCGCCATGGAGCTTCCAGACGTTCCGGTAGTACAACCGGGCGGCGCCGACCGCGTCAATCTGGGTGTGACACTCCATGAAGTGGGCGCGCTTACCGAGGACATCGACCGCAACCATGATCACATCGTACCCGTGGGCCTCCAGGAGTTCGACGACGAAGTCAACTGAGACCGTGCTTCAGCATTCTTCGGGGACCTCCGTCGGGTGCAACTCCCCGACCGGAAGCTTCCGGAGTGCCTTGGTCCGGCAGCACAGATCGCAGGTGGCCACATACCGGCCGACGTGACGGGACAACTGGGGCCACCAGTAGTTCTGGGAGACGAGCTCCAACGTTTTAAAGCGACTGGCATGACTGGCGACCCGGTGTCGTACGTAGATTTAGCTCTACAAGAGAATCGGCGGAACCTTGAAGATTCGGCTTATCCCTCAATGCTTGAAGGGGTAATATGCTAGACCAATAAATCGAATATTCCGAGCAACTGGTGCTATTCTTAGATTGAGTGAGAATTTCCTATCAATAGAAGTGATACTGATATATCTGTGGATTCAGAGGTTAATCAATGTAGAATTGACTGACTTACGTTCACAAACTGACAACTGTTAGAAGCGATATGAGATCTTGGTTCAATTACAGCAACTGCGTGTGTGTAATCTGAACTTATGGTCGTGCTTAAGTATGAGTGAGTTCAATTACAGCAATTCCAGTATGTGTAATCTGAACACGGGATTCGTTTCTAGGACTGGCTTAGTTCAATTACAGCAATTTCAGTATGTGTAATCTGAACACTAGATCTGTTCGTAGGTCTGACTTAGTTCAATTACAGCAATTTCAGTATGTGTAATCTGAACACTAGATCTGTTCGTAGGTCTGACTTAGTTCAATTACAGCAATTTCAGTATGTGTAATCTGAACACAATTTGTTCGTAAGACAAGCAAAGTTCAATTACAGCAATTCCAATATGTGTAATCTGAACGTGGTAGTATCAATTGCAGCAGCAGTATGTGCAATCTGAAATACAATGGGACTGAGGTGTTCAAATGTCTTGAGGCAGGCAAAGAATAGAGGATGAAAAGGCAATGTATTTGAGCAGAAATACAGACTCAAATTACTAGTAGTGAGATAGATACCAAGTGAGTATTAAAAATACTAGGATACTTGGATCCTGAGATACTTGGCTCCTGTACGGCTAACTACGGCAGCCTTTTATACCTATTTTTCAGGCACAGAAATGAAGTCATAGTGGAGTTACCCCTGAATTCAGTATGCTCAAGCGGAACTTTCTTATCATACTGAGTAATGCTACTGAGTAATGACATCATATTTAGGGGTGAGAAATTATTCCCTTTGCTGAAAGAATGAGACATTCTTCAACAAAATTGTGGGGCTCCTTTGTAAATCATAATTTCCTGAATGCATAACAGACATTAATTACTCAGTGTACAAATTTCGCATTGCAGCTGATCTGGACAATTATTGCAAATCATGACTCCTGTATAACATGGTCAGTAATTTCTTAATATTATTGGCGAGGGGAATTGTGGTGGATGACTATGTCTTAACTCCCAACATTTTTGGGATACGACACCGGGTGGCATGGTGCTGCTCCAAGATCCGGCGGCGAAGGTCCTTGTCACAGGGGACAACAATCTTGCTGCGGAAGTAGAGCAAGCCGGCATTGACATGCCACTCGTCCGACCGGGTAGACCGGGACCGGTGGCCCGGAACCTTGAGGAGCTCGCAAGCTGCAAGGGCGACGGGGTCCTCGAGGTCCGGTTCGTGGGAGAGCGCGTCGCGGATGTCCCGGAGAATCGGGACATCCGGACCAGCAACAATGACACCTAGAGCCCGGACGTGAAACAGGTCGGGGCGTAGAAGCGTGATGTTCTCGTTGTCCCGACCGGAGCCGTGATCTGGTCGCTGGGAAAGTGCGTCCGGTCGACCCATCGAGCAACCAGGCTTGTGGTGCAGGGTGAAGTCGAACCGGGACAGGCACAGGGACCACCGCGCCTGCCGCCGGTTCAAGTTCTGCAACTTCCGGAAGTACTCCAAGTTCTTGTGGTCGGTCCAGATCTCAACCGGGTGCTGCGAGCCTTCAAGGAAGTGTCGCCACTCCTCGAGGGCTCGGACTATTGCGAGCATCTCCTTGTCATGGATCTCGTAGTTGCGTTGGATCGAACTCAAGCTCTTGGAGAAGAAGGCGACCGGGTGCCACTTCTCGTCGGTGCCAGGCTGAGAGAGGACGGCACTGGATGCGAAGTCCGAGCTGTCTGCTTCCACCCGGTAAGGCTGCAACTCGTCCGGGAGGATCAGGACCGGGTCGGTGGTCACCGCGTCCTTGAGATTCCGGAACGCGGCGGCCTCCTTCTCGGTCCAGAGCCACACCAAGCCTTTCTTTGTGAGGTCAAAGAGTGGCTGGGCGACGTCGGAGAACCCCCAGATGAACCCGTGGTAGAAGTTCGTGAAGCCGAGGAACTGCTGCACATCCTTCCTGTTCTCCGGCACCGGCCAAGCGGCGACACCGGCAACCTTGACCAGATCCATCTCGATGTGGTCGTGCGAGATGATCACGCTGAGGTACTCGATCGACGATTTCTCGAACTCGCACTTCTCCGGTCGCAGGTAGAGCTTATGCTCCCGGAGCCGCCGGAGGACTTCCCAGACGATTTCTCGGTGCCGGGCAAGGTCCGAGTGCGCGACAAGAATATCATCGAGGTATACCATGACGTCTCCGGACAAGATGAGATCCTGGAAGATATCGTTCATCATTGTCTGAAAGGTTGCGGGGGAGTTGGTCAGGCCGAAGTACATCACCAGTGGCTCAAAGAGCCCCTGGTTCGTCTGGAACACGGCCTTCCACTCGTCGCCTTCCCGGATGCGGACGTTGTTGAAGCCCCACCGGACATCGAGTTTCGTGAAGTACCGGGCTCCTTTCAAACGATTGATAAGGCCGTTGATGAGAGGGAGGGGGTACCGGTTCTTCACGGTCATCGCGTTAAGCGCCCGGTAGTCCTGTACGAACCGGAGCGCTCCGTCCTTCTTCTTGACAAAGAAGACCGGGGATGCCATCGGGGACTTCGTGGGCCAGATCCGACCGGTGGCCAACCCTTCTTCGATAAATGCGTCGAGTTCACGCTGCTCGAGAGGGGAGATGGGGTAGACCTTGCAGTTGGCTGGTTTCGAATCCGGGATGAGCTCGATAGCATAGTCCCACGACCGGCGCTCCGGGAGCGAGTCGAACGACTCCCGGTTGAAGACCTCTTCGAACTCACGTGCCCACTCGGGAATTTTTTCCGTACCGGGCACGGAGTTTTTAGCATGCGCTTCGGCCAGCCGTTGCGAAACGGTACCGGTCGCCCGGATGTCCTCTGGGGGAGAACCGGGTGTAGAAAACCCGATCTCCTTCCTGGACGGGGTCGTCCTCGTCATCCGAATCTTCCCGGTCATCCGGTCCGAGTTCCGGTAAGTCCTCGTCAAACTCCGTGTTGTCGTCCTCGCCGGAACATTCGTCCGTGTCAACGACACATATCCGGGGGACCGGACCGGACCGGAGCTGCCAGAGGATCCGAGCGGAGACCTTGGCAAGCTTCCGGTCGGCACGCGCCTCGGCGACACAGGTAGCACAGCACCCGGTAGGGCAGCGGCTCATCTTAACCTTGCGGTTGGCCCAGTCGATCTCCGGGTTGTGCTTCCGGAGCCAGGAGTAGCCCAGGATGAGCTTCTCCTTCCCGAGGCGGGTGACGGCGAACTGAGCACGCTCACTGTGGCCCTTGTAGCGAAGGACCACATCTGCGACATCCTGAATGAAGCCGGCCTTATTGGGAGAACCGTCCACATTGTAGACCGGGATGGGCTGCGAGAGCCGGCGGACCGGTATCTTGTGCTCGGCAGCGTACTCCGTGTCAATAAACTCGGAAGTAGCCCCGCAGTCCACCAGGCCGTTGAGCGAAAGCTTCACAGCGTCAGTGGTGGATTCAATCTCGAGGGGAAGCCGGAGGGAGTTACTGCTCTCCGAGGTGGCGGCAAAGGTAAAGTGTTTCGGGAGGCGGCGCTCCCAGGCAGTTTTTTTTTTGGGGGCGCGGCGTCCGTGGGAGAGGTGGCCGGGGTTCCAGCTCGACCGGAGGGACCGGAACGACCGGAGTCTCGATCGATCTAGGGGGTGCGTCTATCGGTTCGGTGGATGCAAGAGATATATTGTCACACTCGTTACATAGGAGAGCGAAACGATTAGGGGACGCGACAGAGGGCGCATCGCTCACTCTGCGCGGGGGAGAAAATCCTCCGGCTCAGCGGCGGCGGCGTGTTCCACGGCAGCCTCCGTTGATGCCAGACGTGCGACGAGCTCGTCGAGCAAGTTGCCCCCGAGGTGCCGGATCACCTCGTCCAAGACATCGATTGACCGGACGTCGACCGGTGCGGTACAGTCCCGGGCGAAGTGGTTCGGGTCCCCGCAGCGGAAGCAACCGCAGCGCGGGGCGCTACGGGCACGCATCCGGTCGACGTCCATCGGGACGGCAGGCGGAAGCGCGGGGGTGGCAGCGGCTCTCTGTTGCAGTGCGGTAAAACGTGCCGGAACGGAAGTGACCGTGACCGGAAGGGTTCCCAAGCGTGCGGCCGGTTGGTGGCGACCGGAACCAGTCGTCTCGTGGGAGGCCTCGCGCGCGCGGAGGAGCGACTCGTACTGCCGGTAGCCCGGAGGCGCCAGGCTGGGTAGTCCCGCAGGTCCAGAGGGTCGCTTGACCCGGTGATAGTGAGGTTAATCGCTGGGTTAAGACCGGTCCGGTATTTCGTGACCTTGATGATCGGGTCTTCGAAGCCGGCGAGGTTGACGAGGTCCTCGAAGTCGTCGGTGTACTGGAAGATGACCCGCGCGCCCATGTGATACGACCAGGACTCAAGGCTGCGTAGCGCGTGGTCCTGCTCGTTTTCCTCGACGAACCGGAGCCGGAACTCCGTGACGAACACGTCCCAGGTGGAGAAGGGGAACGGGGCTCTGGTGGCGTGGCGCTCAGCCCACTTCGATGCGGAGTCTTTGGCCATGAAGGACATGGCGAACCGGACCGCCTTCTCTTCGGAGGGGCTGCCGTCCTCGAGGAACGCCTCCGGGAGCAACCGGATGTACGACCGGACGGCATGGAGAAACACCCGGCCTTGTTTCCGGTCGCCGTTGAAGACGAACGGGGGGTTCGGCCAGAGGGCCAATTTCGAGCCGGGAACTGCTGGAGGGAATAATCCTGTACCCGGGTCCGGAGCCGGGCCGGCAAGGGACGGGGCAGGTGAAGCAGTACAGGTGGGGTCGATGTTTTGTGCAATTCGCTCAAGGGTACTCTCGAGCTTGTCCATGCAGGTGGAGATGGCTTCAGCCGCTGCTTGTGCAGCAGCAGCGGCGGTACTCGCAGCATCCATGGAGGGCTCTACAGGTAAGGAGGAGGGGGCAAGATTCTGGGTAGGGGAGGCCGGGACACTATCAGAGGAGTCCGAGCCGTTCACACCAAAGCCTGAAATCTTGGCCGGTTAATCCCTTAGAGAGTTTCTTCTGCTGTAAGGGCAACCACAAAGGCCCGAGGTACTCAGGGACTGACGTGGGGGATCCAAAGGTTAATTGACAGTAGCTAAATATACAGAGAAGCATACCTGACGTGGGGGATCCAAAGAGAAGAAACTCTGAGGATTCCCACGTCAGCCATGGGTATAAGTAAGCTACTACCTAAGACCATGTGACCGGAGTGATCGGCAGATGTCCCGGGCTTGGTCACACGCAAGGTGCCATCGGGGGTTCCCCCAGGTCACGTGCCGGTTTCCGGTACCAGTCCCGGTAGACCGTTGACCGGGAGAGCGACCGGAAGGATCGGGGTCGGAAGGGCGTTGGATGGGGGTCGGGACGGGGGTTCCCCTGACACTCTCTGCAAAATCCCTACCTTTGCAAAAATTTGATCTTTTGGCCTCAACTCAGACCCAACGACATTGGGAAAAACATAGATTATATGTAGGGTATCCTAAAATGTGCCACCAAGTTTCTAGAGTATTCAGCCCACATTTGAGGCCAGTAGAAATTCAAAAGTCGGATTTTCCTGAATTTTGATGGAGGTGATCCAGGGTGATCGCCTACCAAATTCTTTGACAGAGGTATGTGATTTGGCCAATTTGGGGGCACTGCCTCAGCATCTTCAAGGCTTCCTCCTCAAGCTCTCAAGAAATCTGAAAATATTCAGACAGTGAAATTATACCTATCAGTTGATTCAGTCCTAATTTTAGAGCAATCTAAGCCTGAAGGTTTGAACAGCGCTTCCATTAAAAAACTTTTGGGTAATGAAACGCAGTGCATGGTGGACAGGAATTCAAACTCACATGTGCGTGGAACTTTGGTCACACATGACATAACACGTCATTCCGACCACTAGACACTTGTAAATCCAAGATTTTGCAATGGTCTCTTGCTTTGTTTCTGTTGTAGTGCCGCTCTATAATTTCTTATGTTTTGCTGAGGTCATGCATTCAACCCACACTGATGCCACTTTTTGTTCGCACTATGCAGTGGGCCCCACTGCAAGTGCCAGCACCACACAGTGGGCCCAGCGGCGAGTATTGGGGTTGGGGTCTGGGGTGGAACCCCAGCCGTCCAGGCCGGCGCCCAAAAGAAAGACTTTGGCTATTTGGATAAGAGAAGTTGATGTGGGTGTCAATTGAAATATGAATGGAGTGGGTCAGTTCAGGATTTGAGGGGAAAAAATTAAAATTTGTCTGAAAGGGCTCTGTGCCAGCGGAAAGGCCTGTGCCAGCAAAAAGGCATCACACCAGTGGAAACAGCAGCACCAGCAAAGACGAGGGGTCAGGGGGAAGCATTCCTCCAGAGCACAACCACAGTGTGACGTCATACAACCAAAGTTCTGGGCATGGGTTTTGCCTCCTGGTGGACATAGTAAATAAAAGCTTAGATGATTGAATTTCAAGGACCAATGAAGCTCATTTGGAAGGATACTCACTTATATGGCCGTTTGTCGTCATTGTCAGGGCGCATGAGTCGCAGGTGCAACGACCAATGGTGGAAGAAAGAGAGAAGAAGAACACTGCTACCTTGATCACTGCGGCTCAACTCACGCCATAAACCAGTAGTCACTTGTCACTGTCACTCATCACACCTTTTTCTTTCTCCATCCACCAAGTTGCCACTAGCCAGTCCCCACTTTCAAGTCACCTCAACACCTTGCGGCAGCCCTCGTGGCCAGGTATGGAACAAAATCTCCTTGGCTCAACCCGTTCAAGGGGGGACTCAGAGAAGGGGCACCATCAACCACCGTACACGTGTGGTGTGCTAGCAATGACAACTTAAGTTCAGCGGGCACAAAAATCGCCCAGAACTTAAGATGACCTAGTCTTATTTCACACAGAAGCAGGAATATCATCGAAGGTCAGAAGCCAAGTCAGCATCTCCGGTAGTGATCCACAGAAAGTTAACCGTGCCATGAAGGAGAAGTTGCACTGTTTGAGGGGCCCATAGAATAATGAGACACAGTTGGGGAAAGCAGGAAGTGAACGATGTGCTGTGGAGACTGGTTTAGAACGAAAACAGGACGCTGAGCTGATCACGTCGCTGAAATCAAGTCGGAGACGTTGGGCTACTAGAATTTCTCTGAAGGGATTTCGACAACTTGAGCGGGGCGTCTCCAGATGCAAATTGCATGGTTGTGTTGCCGTGAGAAACTGGGGTCAAGAGAGCCTCTGTAACTGCCAGAGTTCTGCTTGCAACATGGTGAGAGCAGATGGCAGACACAGATCTGATGGGACCTAAATCAGAACCATATCCGCTCGCGCCAGCCTGTCACCAGCCTGATCAAGAGTGTGTGATTCTTTGCACAGCTGCCCTGGGGTGCCGCATCTGGTATGCTGTACATGACTTTGACCTCCGTTCTTATCATATCTCTAGGCCTTGGCTTCTTTGACTTTCAAAAGCTGCAATCTCCTGTTCTTTGATTTTCTCACACGTCAAAGGCCTCCGGACTGGGCAACTACTGGTGGTACGTATTCCCATAGTTCAACTCTTAGTACATCTCCAGTCGTGTTGTGTTGTTTCCGATGTCGGTAGTAATAGTACACCCAGAAATCCTCGAATTCTCGATACTAATGCCAAATGCTGATGAGAGCTCATGAAAAGACCTATATAACCGTTCATGAACATTCATATTCAGCGTTATTTGGTGTTCGGCTAAAAGCCTGACTGCCAAATGATCCCAAATCACACCGGGGGCAAAGAGCGGCGCATTTGATTTGACATGCGGCAGATGCATTCAGTTGGCATTTCATGTCACGGTACAATCAATCTTTGTAACCACAAAACCAGGCTTTGTGCTGGCTTTGTGTGCATGCTGGGTTCCCTCAGACTGGGTGAAGAAAGCATGCACAAAGGCTGCACGAAGCCTGGCTTTGTGGTAAAAGAGAGCTATTGTGATTTGTCACTGTAAGGGGAACCCCCAATCGGCACCGGATCGGTCCCCGATCCAGCGGTAGTACCACCCTGACCCGACCGCTGATCGGCTGCCAGCTCGTCAATACAACCACCGGCCGCCGGACTTCCGGATGGCATTCCGCTTGTGACCAAGCCCGGGACATTTGCCGATCACTCCGATCACATGATCCTAGTCAGTAGCTAATTATACTCACGGCTGGCGTGGGAATCCTCAGAGTTTCTTCTCTTTGGATCCCCCATGCCAGGTGCGCTTCCTTGTATATTTAGTTACTTTCAATTAACCTTTGGATCCCCCACGCCAGTCCCTGAGTACCTCGGGCCTTTGTGGTTGCCCTTACAGCAGAAGAAACTCTCCAAGGGATCAACTGTCCAAGATTGCTGGCTTTGGTGCGAACGGCTCGGACTCTGACAGTCCTCCACCCTCCCTTACCCAGAATCTTGCCCCCTCCTCTCCGCTCTCGATTCCCTCCATGGACGCTGCGAATGCTGCCGAAGCCTCCGCTCGCCTGGATAGGCTCGAGGACCTCATTGAGCGCCTTGTAGAAAAAATTGACAAACCCCGTGCCGACTCCCCTGCCCCGTCCCTTGCCGCTTCGGCTCCGGACCCGGGTACAGGACTATTCCCCCCAGCCGTTCCCGGCTCAAAATCGGTCCTCCGACCGAACCCCCCGTTTGTCTTCGACGGTGATCGGAAGTCTGGCCGGGCATTCCTCCACGCTGTTTGGTCGTACATTTGGCTCCTGCCGGAGGCCTTCCTCGAGGATGGTACCCCCTCGGAGGAGAAGGCAGTCTGGTTTGCCATGTCCTTCATGGCCAAAGACTCTGCATTGAAGTGGGCCGAACGGCACGCCGGTAAAGCCGTTTTCCCCTTCTTGACCTGGGACTTGTTTGTCACCGAGTTCCAGCTCCGGTTCGTTGAGGAGAACGAGCAGGACCACGCGCTTCGGGCCCTAGAATCCCGCTCGTATCACATGGGCTCGCGAGACATCTTTAGGTACACGGACAATTTCGAAGACCTGTGTCAGCAACGGCCTATTAGGTCGGCTTGACAGGAACCCGGAGTGAAGTATCCCAGCCAGGATCTGACTCGACACTAGTACTGGGTGCGTTCACTGAAGAGCAGTATCCGTCGCACGGCCTCTTTGTCAGAAAGGTGTGTTCTCCTGAGACTACTCCGTGGCGGAGTGTGGAAGGAGTCGAATGCGGGGTGATATCCACAGAGGAAAATAGTAGTTGGACTGCAGGCGATGCGAAAGGTCGCAAGCCAAAAGGAAGCCAGTGGAGAGACAACCCGTAGTCAAGCCAAAGTAATGCCGGTGATTAGACGAGGTAGAATCTACTGTACAAGGATTCTACCGTAGGTTTATATACTCTATATCATAGGGTTCAATCGTAAAGCTAGGAGCAGGGGTCAGGTACCACACCCTAAGTTAGGGTGGCTGGTTTGATAGGGCCCCGCCCTCCTAGCGGGATTTCCGCCGTCAGGGTTAATTGCGGACAAAGGGGTGTCAGGGGTTTTATGATAACCTGGGCGTTCGGGATAATGCAATCCCGCCAAGCAGAGGGGTTACAATTGTAACCCCGGCCGAGAAAGACAACCCGGGTTGTGAGAACCCGGTGTTGGTTGAAAAATAATAGGCCAGTTCCTGACAACCTGGTCGACCTTGCCGGGTTTGAAGATCAGCTCATGAAGGTCACAAAATATCGGACTGGCCTCCACCCAGCGATCAACCACGCGATCACCGGTTTGAGCGACCCCCCGGATCTCCGAGACTATCCGGCCTGTCGCCTCCGTGCATATCGGCAATATGAGTTGCTCCTTTGGGCTCACAGACTCGGACCTGGCACCACCCGGCATTCGCTCCTACGCGTTCGGGAGCTTCCCCAGTCGCCGCACTTCCCGTCCCGATGTGTCCGGCCGCACCGCAGCTGAGAGTTGCCGCTGCGCCCTCGCTCCCACCCCCTGTTCCAATGGACATAGACTGAACTCGGGCCCACGCAGCCCCGCGTCGCGGCTGCTTCTGCTGTGGCAACCCAAATCACTTTGCACGGGACTGCACAACACCCGTGGACATCCGGTTGGTCGACGTACTCGACGAAGTGATCCGGCAGCTTGACGGCGACCTACTCGACAAGCTCCTCGCGCGTCTGGCGTCGGCAGAAGTTGCAGAGCACACTGCGGCCGCTGAGTCGGGGGATTTTCAACCTCACGCAGAGTGAGCAGTGCGCCCTCTGTCGCGTCCCCTAATCGTTTCGCTATCCTATGTAATGAGTCTGACAATACATCTCTTAAATCCATGGAAACGATAGACGCACCCCCTGAACTGGTCGTACCGGCACCGCCGGACCCGCTGGCCCCACAACGGACCCCGCGCCCCCAAAAAAAAGCTGCCTGGGAGCGCCGGCTTCCGAAGCATTTTACTCTCGCGGCCACCTCTGAGAGCAGTAACTCCCTGCGGTTTCCCCTCGAGATCGAATCCACCACCGACGCTGTGAAGTTATCGCTCAACGGGTTAGTGAACTGTGGGGCGACCTCTGAGTTCATTGACGCGGAGTACGCCGCTGAGCACAAAATCCCAGTCCGCCGACTCTCCCAGCCCATCCCGGTTCTCCCAACAAAGCCGGCTTCATTCGGGATGTGGCGGACTTGGTTCTTCGCTACAAGGGTCATAGTGAACATGCCCAGTTAGCGGTCACCCGCCTTGGGAAGGAGAAGCTCATCCTCGGCTACTCCTGGCTCCGGAAGTACAATCTGGAGATCGACTGGGCCAACCGCTGATAAGCAGGATATTGATACACCTGTGAAATCGCTTGTTTTTGCGGTTTTCTTATGTGCAATATCTTGTATATCATGTATCTACAGTTTCGACTGGTTTCCCATAAGAGGCCAGTATCACCTAAGTAACGAGATGGTGTTCCTGAGGAATCAGAAGTGTCTCTGGCAAGTGCTCGCTCCAAAACACGTAGGAGAAGGTGTAGCCCAACTAAACATATAAGTTGTATCACTTGTTTCTGCTGTTCCCAACATCGGTTCAAGTGGTTTCGGACGTATCGAGCGTTTCTGAGTGTGGATCATTGAAGGAAGCATGCCAAGCATAGCTGCATGTGACATCGGACATTGTTTCGCTTGTTTCTATCCAGTGGCTATGTCAGACATGTGTTAATGGGTATCACAACTGCCAGATCTTTGGATCAGTGATCTCAGAACCATAGCAGATACCTTTGGGGATAGTCTAATCTAATCCTTAAAGGTCTCTTTTCATGGTCTCTTCGAAGTGGGGTATCATTTGAAAGCTATAGACTAGGGCTACAAAGTCCGACTATACCGATACAAGGGATACTTCAGGAACGGAGGTTCCACAGCTCAAGGAATACTTGGTGGTTGCTGATTAAAGTGCTGATCACACCACCATGTGTCAGGAATTACTAAGAAACGGTCGGAATATACACGGAATGATGAATCCGACCTCACCAACCAATGGGACACTTTGTAGTCTTTAGGAAATAGGACGGATAAACGGACATTTTACACATTTCTTCATTGTCATAGTCATATCATCATTTGTATAAGTAGCTAGAGTGTTTGCAGTGATAGGACAGAGAAGCTTCCCCTGTTAGCAAGCTAACAACTTGTGCCTATGGGAAGCAACTCGCCGTTTTTCGAGTTTCGCAAGTCTCAGATACTTGTGAAGGGTGAAAACCGTGCAATGGGGAAGGAATAGAAGCCTGGAAGTTTGTGATTGAATTGGATATCTGGTTTTGGACTCGGAAACTTGTGTGATTGAGACTTGGAAAGTGATTGGACCTGAGATTTGGATTGGATTGGATATTGGGACTGGATACTGGATTTGGACTTGACTGGGACTTGGATTGGGATACTGGGTTTGGACTTTGGGATTGACAACACACCTGCAACACACTTTGGAACAACACTATCGTCGCGGATCTTCAGGATACGCAAGAAACTCGGGAAACATCACTGTTTCTTGTGTTTCACAACTTGGCTACTATAAAATCGTATTTTCATCGTTCGAAACAATTGTATCCTTTGGATCCTCTGTTTCGTCTGTATTGGAAACCCAGTGTTTTGTACAAAATTCACATTGAAAAATCAGCTTTCCCTTTCAACCTTTTAAAGGCTCTGAAACTAGGGACTGACACTCGTCTGCTACCTTGGAAGTGATCGAAACAGCTATCATACATCATTTCTGGTGTTGGTTTGGGATAGGCTTGGTCTATCTTGTCCAATATTGGTTTTGTTGTTTTGGTTTTGGTTGTTTCTTGTGTTTCCACACTAGGTTCCGAGCTCGCAAATCACCACGAGGTCAAGATGAGTCGGTGCCCAACCGGTTGTTGTGCCACCTGTGTCGAAGAGGCACGCACTGAACGGAGACTTGCTAAGGTCTCCGCTCGGATCCGGGCCGGTCCCGAGAATTTGTGTCATAGACACAGACGACCACCTAGGTGAGGAGGACGATGACGAGTTCGATGATGACCTCCCGGAACTCGGACCCGACGACAGAGAGGATTCTGATGACGAGAACGACTTTGTCCATCCCCGGTCTTCTTCGTTAAGAAGAAGGACGGGGCACTCCAATTCGTACAAGACTACCGAGCGCTCAATGCGATGACCGTGAAAAACCGGTACCCGCTCCCCCTGATTAACGACCTTATTAATCGTTTAAAGGGAGCCCGGTACTTCACGAAGCTGGATGTCCGATGGGGCTTCAATAATGTCCGGATCTGAGAGGGTGACGAATGGAAGGCCGCGTTCTGGACCAACCGAGGGCTGTTTGAGCCGCAAGTAATGTACTTCGGCCTAACCAACTCCCCCGCGACCTTCCAGACGATGATGAACGACATCTTCCAAGACCTCATCCTGTCTGGCAACGTCATGGTACACCTCGACGACATTCTCATCGCGCACTTGGACCTCGCCCGGCACCGAGAAATTGTCCGGGAGGTCCTTCGGCGGCTCCGAGAGCATAAGCTCTACTTGCGACCGGAGAAATGCGAATTCGAGAAATTGTTGATCAAATACCTCGGGGTGATCATCTCACACGACCACGTCGAGATGGATCCGGTCAAAGTCGCCGGGGTTGCCGCATGGCCTACACCGGAGAACAAGAAGGATCTGCAGCAGTTCCTCGACTTCACAAACTTTTACCGTAGGTTCATTCGCGGGTTCTCCAATGTTGCCCGGCCCCTCTTCGACTTAACAAAGAAAGGTCTGGTTTGGCTTTGGACCGAGAAGGAGGCCACCACATTCCGAAACCTCAAAGACGCGGTGACCACCAATCCGGTCCTGATCCTCCCGGACGAGTCGCAGCCATACCGAGTAGAGGCCGATAGCTCGGACTTTGCCTCAGGTGCCGTCCTCTCGCAGCCGGCCTCTGACGGAAAATGGCACCCGGTCGCCTTCTTTTCCAAAAGTTTGAGCTCGGTCCAGCGCAACTACGAGATCCACGACAAAGAGATGCTTGCGATAGTCCGAGCCCTTGAAGAGTGGCGACACTTCCTCGAAGGCTCGCGGCATCCAGTCGAGATCTGGACCAATCACAAAAACTTGGAGTACTTCCGGAAGTCGTAGAACTTGAACCGCCGGTGGTCCCTGTACCTGTCGCGGTTCGACTTCAGCCTGCACCACAAGCCCGGTCGCGCCATGGGTCGGCCCGATGCGCTGTCTCGGCGGCCCGATCACGGCTCCGGCCGGGACAGCGAAGACGTCACACTCCTACGCCCAGACCTGTTCCACGTTCGCGCATTAGAAGGTGTTGTCGTTGCCGGCCCCGAGGTCCCGGTCCTCCAGGACATCCGCAACGCGCTATTGCATGACCCAGACCTAGAGGATCCCGTTGCCCTTGCGGCTCGCGAACTCCTCAAGGTCCCGGGTCACCGATCTCGGTCCACCCGCTCGGACGAGTGGCACCTCGACGCCAGCCTGCTCTACTTCCGGGGCAAGATTGTCGTCCTCCGAGACCACGATCTTCGGCGCCGAATTTTGGAACAGCACCACGACACTCGGGTCACCGGCCATGCCGGTCGTTTCAAAACACTGGAGCTTGTGTCACGAAACTACTGGTGGCCCCAGATGTCCCGGCACGTCGGCCGGTATGTTGCGACTTGCGACTTGTGCTGCCAAACCAAGGCGCTTCGAAAGCTTCCGACCGGAGAGTTGCACCCGACCGAGGTTCCAGAGGAAGGCTGGAGTACAGTCTTGGTCGACTTTGTTGTTGAACTCCCAGAAGCTCACGGGTACGATGCGATCATGGTCACGGTTGACGCCCTCGGTAAGTGGGCCCACTTCATGGAGTGCCACACCCAGATGGACGCTCTCGGGGCCGCCCAGCTGTACTACCGGAATGTCTGGTACGCCCGAGAAATATATCTCCGACCGGGGTCCACAGTTCATCGCGGAATTTACCACTGAGCTCTGGCATCTCATCGGTGTTAAGCCTGCTACCTCCACGGCTTACCACCCGCAGACCGACAGCCAGACCGAGCGAGTCAACCAGGAGATGGAACAGTTCATCCGCATCTTCACTAACTACATGCAGGGAGGTGTAGCTGTACCTTTAATGCAATGTATGCTGTCCTGGTAGGGGGGTACATTGGATTATAGGCACTGCTTGGCTGCCCAGCCACTATGTGTCTTTAATGCAATGTACCCAGATATCATCCCATTTGGATATACGGCACGGGAGCCTTAATATCCCTGTTGATTGTTGTTTATCTGGCAGCCTGATTCAGCCATTGCCACTCAGAAATGCCCTTTCGTGCTTAATCCGTTCATTAGCCGACGCTACAGGTACGGGATCAAAGCCACCGTTCATCAGCTTGTCGGCTGTGACATATCTTTGTTGTGCTCTATTTATTTCAGATGACTTCCCCATTCTTTCATGGACACACCCGCTTCTCCCCCGCCTAGCTCGTCGCCTCCACCTAGCTCGGCTCCCCTGCCTGTCGCCGCATCGCCCGCCCTCACTGCCGCCCTCACAGACCTTCGCGCCACCAAGCTTACCGGCCATCACTGTGTCTGCCAGTACCAGACCGCGGAAGCGATCGAGCGCGCCAATTTTATCAATGGGTGGGAGATCTCATCTCCCAACAATAACCGCGGAATGGACGCCGGCCAGCGGCAGGACATTCTCGATGCATGTCTCTTCAATTTCCCGTGCAAGCGTCCTTCCGAGACGCACCCATGTGACACTGGCGCCCAAGGCTCGACCAAAAAGGCCAAAACGGTACGGTCTCCTCTTCACAATTTTCTTGTTACTCATATTGCATCCAGCGCTAATGTATTTGGACATACATATCTACGCATTCCTTTATACCTTGTATATTAACAATGTGTGGGTGGAACCAGAATCTATGTCTTCTCGGGGGCCCGTTACACCAAAGAAACGCACAGATTAGAATGTATACAATACCGAAAGAGAAATCAGGCAGACTTCAATGAATTGCGCGTGCGTTTACTTTGCCGAAAATCGCAATCAGATCTAATTTCCTGCTCCATTTGGAAACACCTACCTTAGGGGCACATTCTGCTTCTCAGCGGTAGAGGCCGTATCGGGGCTCTTGCGTTTGCGGCCGCGAGTACTAGTCGTCTTCTTCTGCACACGTTCCGCGTTGATGTCATTCACTTTGGCGCCCCTACATCAAGACATCAGTCCGTGAAGTCACGTAGGTAAGGTTGCACACTCACTTTTCACCCACTGCCTTTAGTGCTTCATCGAGCACAGCGCACACGTCCTCGACAGCGCCTCTCCAGTCGTCGAGCAGTGTATCCGCCTCGTCGGCTGCTGCCACCGCCTCTCCCCACCACAGAAGGCCCCCCACATACAAGAGTACACCGTTTCGCCCCGCATCTTTCCCACATCTTCCCACTCGCTCTTCGCGACACTGTCTGGGCGTTTCCACGTCCCGTCCTTCTGTATTCGCATCTCTGGCTGCACCCGTCTACGGTTTGCCGGAAGGACGCGGATGGATTTTGAATCCATTGTCCGAATTTCCGCATTTGGACATCAAAGGTAATGCCACCACAGCCTTGCGCTTTGCTTTGCGGTCACATTCAAAACAGCAAGGCCAAACAACGTGAACGCGTTCACTTATCTGAGCCTGTAGCAAGGTGCGCGCTGCCTTCCAAACTCATTCAATAATAATAATAATAATAATAATTGATATTTGGCCGCATTATAATTGTGCGGCATGCCTCAATTTTAGTTAAATTCATGTCAACTCCATGAACTAGAAGAAACAAAAGAAAATGTTGTCTAACGGGCCGTATTCTGCGTGGTACAAGGCTCAAGGTGGCACGCCACCAGAAGAAGACAAAGCGAAGACAAAGGAATTCATAAGGAAGGCAAGTACAGTTTCTTGTTACATACAACTACTCTTCATCGTCATTGACATCCAAATCCCCTGCTCCCAATTCAAGATGCTTGCAGAATGCGTTGCAATCATGCTGGTCGCGCCATCTCTCAATCCCCGCCGGGCCATGGTCTCCAACGCCAGAATCCCTGCAAGATATAAGTCGTCTTCAAGCGAAATAAATATTCCAAAATGTACTGCTCCTCTGTGTGGGTCATCAAGTCAAAAATGAGAATTCCCATTATCTTGCTGCTGAGACGTCCACAGGACCCTGGGGAGTAGGAATTAGATGTGTAGGAGCAAAGGACAGAGAGAGATAAGTAACCCGATTCTGAATTCATTCTCTCCACTAACTGGCGAGCCAGCGATTCCACAACAAGCAACATTCGATAAAGGTTCTGAGACAGGGTATTTATATGCATTCATGACTGGCTTGAAGTATGTTCTCACTTGATCACGGACACCGGATATTTACTGATTTATATTTTCAAGGACCTCGTATGCGCCGTAGGGTCTTGTATATTATTCCCGCGGAGTTATAAACCAGTTTTTAATTCTCGTTTATAAACAGGCTGTTTATAAACATGTTTATAAACCGCCGGCTATGAAACATTAAAATTTTAGTTTTTCCGCCTCCCAAATCCAAAATTTTCTTCCCCGCAGTGCTCTTGGTCTTCTGGCCTTCCGCTGAGTCATCCCCCGACCATTCTGCGAGGCTCAAAATCTCACCAGCACTTGGAACTGACTTGTTCGCAAATAAATCCCTGAAAAACGGCAGGCGAATGTTGATACCATAACGAGAAACTGCCAATGTCGTCTCATGAACGGCCGCTTTCAGCATCGCTACTTGATTTCGTCGTCGTAATAGGTCACCCCAAGCCAGACATGAGCGACGTGCACAGAAGAAAAATTTCTGTCGCCGTCGCGGACGACACTGATTGGCGGCTCGGAGTTAATTAAAAACGGACCATTTGGCCCAGACAATTAAAAACCGGTTTATAAACGGCTGTTTATAAACCAGTTTATAAACAGTCTTAATATACAAGACCCTAATGCGCCGGCAATTGATTTAACTCGTTGCCCAGCGGCAGTCGCTCTCAAGAGCACAAACAATACACCAATTGAGGGTCTCTGGCGCTGGTTTGAGGACCAATGCGGCAAGAACCTTTACATCCAGATCACCAAAGGCCGAGAGGAGGGGATTTTCAACCCAAACAATCCGATCCACGTGTATGTCTGTTTCAACAATTATTTTTCAAATCCTCCTTCCTGAAAATCTACCGTTTCTTTAAGCAAATGGACGGCTTTCATTTGGCACTCTTTGGTTTCATCCCCTTACAGCTTATCCCCTTCCTCCCACCTCTCGCAAAGTTCTATTTGACTGCATCAAATGGCTCATGGTTTATACAGCAGTTCCACCCGATTTGTAACATCGATCCCATTGACACGGAGGCCGAAATTTAAGATCTCCAAAGCTGTGGAATCTAAGCCAAATTAAGACTGTTCAGGAAATCACCAGATGCCAGCCAGCCCGATTTGCAACAAACACTCTCATCGGTGCTCTCGTGATAGAAGGCAGAGCTGCGGGATTAAACCTAAACGAGAGTCTTGAGCAGAGGAGGCAGATCCCGTGGCGCAACAGCTTTCGGACTTCTGCCGGGAGTCCACGTTGACACCTCTCACATAAAAGACCCGGCCCCTCAATTCTCCGATGCTTTCAGCCTCGCCCACTCCTCGAACCGTATGCGAACCCCGTCTCAATGCAATACTGATTCCGTCAATATCTGTCTACCCGCAAGCATTTCAAGCCCTCAACGCCCTCAATTATGTACCCCAGACCTATTTACCAGCTATGTCCACTGCCGTTGTCCTGCTCTGCTGCCCTGTCCCTGGAGCCTCATGACCTCGGTCAACTGTTTTTCTTTCCTGTACCTCCGCCTCCCTCATTGTGCTCCAAACCGCCATCATCACGGTCGAAGGTATCAACGTGCGCTCAAATATCCGCACCGTCACGTAATTTCCCCTGACTGCTGTCTTGCTGCTCTTGCCGGGCGAAATAATGTTGCAGCAAAAAATTCTGGCTGGCGGCACCGAACTCTTTTGCGTCGAAATTGGCCTCACCCGTTGAAGCTGATCTTTGTTCTACGTTGTAGCTATGGTCGTCGATGTCTTTGTTGGCCTGCAGTCAAACGAATCTTGAGCTACAGCCCTCGTCAATATACCCCTTCTGCTCATTAGTGAGCGTCGTCTAAGTCCACAATAATTTGCGATTCAAGTAACAGTGAATCGACGGGAGCCGGGTGCTACACTAGGTCCACTTTTCATATAGCTTGGCTGTGCCATACCGACACTGAGCTTGGGCGCCACTCATTCAAGGTAAATGTACAGTGTTTTTTTTGACTTGACTGGGAATTTCAGATTCTGCTCACCCCTCCCCCCCCCCACCCCAAAAATCAAATTTCATGGCAGAGAATGCGCTCTGAACCACATTACCTACAGATCTGTTTCAACATCTTACGGCTCTACTATTTCTGTAGTCCCTGCTTCTATCAAATATATTTCTCCTTTGCTCTCGTGGTATCGAGCGCCGGAGCGAAGCGCAGGCACATCTTGTTCAATTGAGGCTTTTGTTCAATTGGATCTGGCCAGCCATTGTACAGTGTGAGCTGGACCACTTTACCGAACGCTGGAACTCCCACGTCATTCGCCGGCAAAACAATAAGCTCATGCCATCTGGAGTGTCCCCCAACGAGCTCTACGCACACCCCGAGTACTTTGGTGGTCGTTGCTTTGCTATTCCTGTCCCGCAGGATGCAACTAGGGCGTTGCGGAACACTATTAAACTCACACGGAAGGCTGCATTATCGTGGGTACCCGAGGAGTTCGACACGATTGCGTGGCAGGTTTATGAGATGCTGGGATCTCCTTTGTGCTCGGCAGACACAGCCTGGGATGTTTTCTCGCAGATGGCGTCGGTTATGCGCTGATACCACCTCTTGATATTCATCAAATAGTATTTTATCAACATTACAAATGAGCAGTAAGACATTGTTTGGTTGTAGTTGAGAAGGATAGAAGAAAAGGTCTTAAAAATGCGCTAAGAACGCCCCACGTTGTCAGAAATCTTTGACCCGGCGATGAGCCCATGCTGTTAAGTAGAAAAACAAGATAGTGAAGACCTCAATGCCAGGCCAGCTGACTTCGGGTCCAAGTCTTTTGCAGTTGCTGAGGGAGGCAAGTAAAAAAGATGCGTAGCCGTAAGCAAGAGATGGAAAATGGAGGTTGGCGCGCAAGCCCGACATGGGAGACTCAAAGAAGTCTGTCAGACGGTGTCAGCCATGGCGGCGGGACCAGAGCGGAAGCGGAAGAAGATGCGACCGACGAGCGGGGAGCGATGGGCGGGCAGGGCAGAGTGACAAAGCAGACAGACGGGTGTCTAAAGCAAAGCGCAAGGCAGTGGTGGCATTACCTTTGCTGTCCAAATGCGGAAATTCGGACAATGGATTCAAAATCCATCCGCGTCCTTCCGGCAAACCGTACCC
Organism: Mycena capillaripes; assembly: GCA_029204075.1. NCBI lineage: Eukaryota > Fungi > Basidiomycota > Agaricomycetes > Agaricales > Mycenaceae > Mycena > Mycena capillaripes. The sequence goes on from JARHKZ010000001.1 coordinate 4,423,127, forward strand.
GTCCCCACCAATTCCACCACCGACCCGCGAAAGACTCCTTGACGCTGCGCGGACCAATTGCGGATGCAAGCTCCATCGCCAAGCCCCACTTGCGTCCATACCGCATAAAAATTGCGACCTCACTCGGCCGCTTGTCTGCTGAGTTCGGGACCGCTAGCAAGCCTTTGTTGGGGAACCCCCATGCCTTCTCCAATGCGATCAGCTTCGTCACACATCGCCTCCAGCCCTCTCCTCCCCACGACTCTCCCCGCGCAAAGCCGCCGAATGTGTTCTGCAGCTCTGCCTGCCAATCGCTTGTGTCCTCTTCCTCCCACATTTCCCCTCCCTCAGTCTCTTCCTCGTCGTCTCCTCCCCCTTGCCCTTCTTTGTGCCTGCCGTTCCCTTTGCCATCGGGCTGTTGTTGCACGGCTTGCCCTGTCCCTCGGTATGCTGGCTTAGGTTTGGGGCGCGCAGGTGTGGGTGCTGTGGACGCGACAGAGGGTGATGACGCTCATCCTGCACCTGTATCCTTGCGCGCGCCTCTTCCTCGTCCAACTCCTCGATGTTCCGCGTGTTGATCCACAGATGATCGACGTCGGATCCTGTCGCAACCGAGGGCGCACCTCCCAAGCCAAAAATGGACTCGCTCGCAGGAAAGCCCATCCCTCCCCAATTTGGCAGGAGTAGGTCCTCAAAATTCGGGCCCAACCCGTAGATGTCCAGTGGTGTGTCGAAATCAATAAGGCCAAATGGGACCCCATCTGTGCCAATCAGCGGCAATGAGCCTTGCAGCAGCACAGGTGATTGCACCACGGGGGCAGCGGGGGCGGCAGCAGGGGCAGTGGTCAAGCTGGGCGGAGCTCCATTGGTCGCTGGCGGCGGGCCCTGCAGCGGTGCGGCAGCAGGAGATGCGACGACATTTGGTGGCACGTGATTTGGCCCATCTTCCTCTGCTATCGGCATCCCATTCAAGCTTCTCGCTCGACATTCAGCTTCAGCTAGGTAACACATTTATGTTTTAGTCCATCTTCTGGCAATAATATATGACTCTTACTGAAGCACTGGTGTGAGAAGTCAATGAAACTCTGTTGCGTCGCATCAAAGCCTGCGCAATCGTAGTCGGCCCATATTCTTGGCACCAAGCCGTTCAACTTTCCCGAGTGTATACTGCAGGCACGTTAATTCAAGTCAGTGTATCACCCTCACAACAAAAGCGCACCTCCACATCTCAATCCTTCCCCTGCGCTCGGCTACCGGCCCGCACATCAAGAGCGACACATTCACTCCAAAACGCTCCCCGGCCGCGTCGACGAACGGTTGCAAATAATATGCGGCATTATTCAGTGCCCTACACTGCCTTGAGTATGCAAGCATTTTCACTATTGCAATTCACTCACACATTATATTCTTCCGGCGTTGCAGGAATCTCGCCCGATAAGGCAATTTCATACGCGTCTCGTGCCCGCTTGTGGTCCGTCTCGCACGCTACAAGGACCTCCGCTTTGAAAGCCTCGGTTTCGCCGTCCCAACACTCTCTCGTCACCAGGTTACGCAAGTAGACGGCCGCTGGGGGTTCCTCCAGACGCGACATGACTGCCCACCGTGCGACAAAGCGTGGCTTGATGCGCTCGTCGTAGAAGTGGTGTGAATAGTAGTGCAGGAGATGTGTTTTCACCGGCGGCTCAGGATTGAGCTCGGGCTTGTCGAACACTTCCCTGAAGCTCAGCTTTTGCGGTTTCTTCTTGATTGCACTGCCGTACTGGGTGTTGTACCACACGCCTATTTTCTGGTCTTCATGTCAGCATTTTAGGTCTCCGAGGCTATCCTATTGTCGCCGACTTACCCCTTGCAACTTTTTGAAATACTCCGCCCTCTCTTCACCCTCGTCGGCCGGCAAATCATTGACGTCCTCGTCGGGATCCACATCGTCGGCAATATCTTGCCCTTCCTCCAAGTCACTGTCCCATGGTGTATTATACCCGTACTTGGCCAAGTATGCCTGCGCGAGATCGCTGTAGAACCGGCCAGTTTCCTTGATTTCTGCAGCTGAAAGGAACTCGTCCTTGTGTGATGCGAAGAATTCCAGTTTGGTGCCATGAACCCACCCAACCTTCCCCGGTTTCACTGAGGGAAGGCCCAGGTGTATGTGTTTGCGTTCGGCGGCCCCTCGACGACCCATTTGCAGAAGAAAGAAATAGTTACGCGGTCCAGTCACGCAGCCCACCATCAAACATTGAACGGAAATACGAAGTCGGAATGGATCTATCGAAGAGCACCGCAAAATGTACATTGGCAACTATCTTAAAATCAACAAGAAAACAATTTAATTCCAAGTTTATTTGCCCGCTTCCTCTCCATCATCAAGGGCAAAAATCGACGCTTGCTCAAAGCTGCGCGTGACCAGCATGTCCGGCTGCTCTCCCTGGCACTGCAGTGCCAGGTAGCGCCGCTGGCTACGCACCCTACATTCCACATCAGCCACACTTCTCCGTATACTAAGAACAGGGATACTCACGGACTGCTTGAGATGATGCCGTCGCCTCGTATCGCAAAATTGATGTACGCTTCGCCCTCAGGCGCAGCACGTTGCCCCGTCTTGGTGGGGCTTGGGGGTGGCGAGCGGATGGGGCTGCAGAACCGTTTCCTGCCACACTCATTAGTAGACAGAAAGAACCCGTAGCCCTCCCACTCACAGGTCTGCGAGCACTTGCGCCTTATCCTCGCCGGATTCCAGGGACGTGCCTTGAGCAGCAGTCCCTTGAGCGCGTGCGCCCCCGGCCTCGTGCTTCAGCGGCAAGGCACTTTTCACCTTCAATTTCCGCGGCGATGTATTGACGAAGCACACCGCGCTGGCGCTCGGCACCATCACAAACTTGGGGTCGACCGGGTGGGGATGGATGCTGAGCACGCACATATTCTGCCAGGCCTCAATACACTCGTCGATGGAGTGGTAGCCTTTATTCCCGCTGCCTGGGAACCCCGTGAGGCTAACCTTCGCCTCAAGCCTGTGGCATCAACATTTGGTCATCTCTGCCTGTACAGATAGCAGCGAGAAGACGTACCAATCGTCAAAGATGCCGACGTGGTGTCCTTGAGACACCAGATGGTAGGGGTATACGGCTGTCCCTCCTCGCGGCTTTGACATCTGCTGGGGATTTCCGCAGTAAGGCGGCAAACAATAATACCGTCTATCCTTGCCGCCCTCACGGTCATCCATCACCAGGTACTCCAAGGGCAGGTTGGTGGGGACTTTTTGGGGGGCGGGGGATAACATTTGGGCAGGACTCGAGTCAGTGGGTGGTCAAAAGAACACAGAAGATCAATCGCGCGGATCGCCACGTGATGGATTTGCCCTCTCCCTCTTTCTACCTTATGCCCGCTCCTGGCCCAGTTCTCAGACCTGATTCCGTTGAAGGTCAGCTTTCATGACACAAAATTCAGGCTCAATGAAAAATTATTCTTATTCTTATTTAAAGATTTTCAATGCCAATATGAGTGTAGCGATATCATGGAGGCGTGGCGCGTGCGAGATTGCAGCATCATCCACAATTACCCCGAGTTTTTGGGCCAGTACGCCGTCATGAAGGCATGGATAGGTGTGTACCCATTCCACAGTGAAACAAAATCTGATTTGTTCTCTAGCCTGCTCCCGAGTGACCGCCAGCAGGCGCAGCGCCATGTGCGATCGCTTCCATTTTTGCCGCTGGCTAGAGCATACTACTGGCCCGCTGACGGACACCCACACCAGCCATGCACCGACAGGCATTACCCGCAACCCTGATTGGGATGGTGTGCCTGTTCCAAAGACACTTGGCAAAGCCAAGCACCGCCAATATCATCGACAACAGGAGTGCCAAGACGCAGCGAGGGAGGCCCGCGAGGAATTTGAGGCAGCGGTCTGAGCAGCGGGATGGGGATCCAGAACGGGGTGGGGACCAGGGTGGGCGGGATCTTTGGATCATTGGCAAGCGCCACCCAGTGCATTAACTGTATGATTTTTTTAAAAAAAACTAAACAATAATCTATGCTATGCTACCACTCGTCGAATTCTTTGTGCTCTTCATCTGAAACCTGCTCCGGGTCTGACCAATACTGCCGGGCCTTGGGTTGCAGTTTGAGCTCTCTCCCTGCCTTAGCATTCCTCTCGACTGCGGCGCGACGAGCTCTATGTGCAATCTGCTCCCGGTACCTGTTCATCGCGCATTAGCAACATAACGCACGTGTGTCGCGGGGCGTACTTTTCCCTGTATCTTTTTTGGGCGGCGCAGTGTTTTTCTCGCTGGGCGTCTGTTAGGGACACGCGCAGACGTGCCATCTGCTGCCTTCCTTTGTTGCGGCAGGCTTCTAGATGACTGACCGATTGCGGGATGAGCTAGCAAAATGGCACCGAGGCGAAGATACACACGTTACACGGTACTTGCAATACGTCGCCAGGCGACACAGACACCGTTCCTCATCGTCTCCGCACCTCTGCAGTGCTGATGCGGGCATTTGATGTGCTGGTACAATGCCAAATGCGGTCGGCAATCAGTCTTCCAGGCGCCTATCTGATCTATCCAAATCAGGCTGGCATCTATCTCCAATCTTCAGCGCCTGTCTTTATCTGGCATAATGAGCTTATGTAACCCAGGCGCGCTTCCTAGTTTTTGAGGTATACCGTGCGACGTAGGGTTGCATAGCGTGTTATGAGATTGAATATGTATACGGCACTGATATATGAAGTCAATAGAAAAGAGATTTGGCAAAAGTCTATAATGCTCTTGAGGACGCACCTTACTCGACTCGACTCCGGGAGATTTCTACTAGAGAACCAACAATTAATCCTATTTCTCAGATTTTTTTGGCTAGAAGCTCTCAGTACTCCTCGTCAACAAATCTACGTATCATACAGGACACCATGAAAAGAGTGTGATTTATGAGAAAGTTTTTGGTACTGCAAAACGTAACAGGTGAGTGCGCCACTCGGTTGGTGAGTGCGCTACTTTGTTCAATTATAGAACTCTACCGCGGAGGCCAGGCAGCGGTCTCGCTACCAAATGAGCACAGCTTGATCTTGGAGATCGTGAACCAGTTTCAGGGATGTATAAGCTGCAAACAACTTCATATCAAGTTCAACATTAAGAGATGTGGTAAAGGGGAACGGTTCGTCAAGCTTATTTCAGCATGGGATACTGAACCGTTGACCGTGGTTGATACAAAAAAAACACCAGTGAGTCTGAAGAGAGAACCCGTTATACCCGTGAGGTCTTACTGATGCGTGGTCGACATTTTTATTGAGACGATGTGTAAGCCGACCTGGGGGGCACAAGTGCGCAAGGCGCAATGAAGAACGTCAATCTATTTGGCAAAGGTGTCGGATACGAGACAGGGCATCTGGGAATGCATCAATTTGGCTACCAGCCGGTAGGTGCATTATGTTCAATAGGTATATTCAATAGGTTTGGTCCGAGCTGAAGACACAGAGGCTGATGACAAACAGGAGCATACAGCTCTTTGTGATCATGGCAATCTCTGTGCCACTTCATCACGATGCCACTCGTGAATCGCGGCAGCGGGCAGCGCTGCAGGCCGACGAAGCTGCATATGAACACCTGTCCCTCTGCCTCAAATCCTGGCGAGAAGAAGATCGAGCAAGGGCTGTCACAGGTGAGCGGCTACCATTCTGATTGAAATCGTAAGTGCTCATGCAGCTTATGGTCAGCACTTTTGTTATATGGCCCTCAACGGCGGGCAGTCATGCCTCTCCGCCACCAATACTGGATTGTGGTCCATCAGCGCAATCACCATGCCCATGGGTACGGCAAAAACCAGCGGTTCCTCCAGAAGATAAATTGCCTGAGGGCCCAGATGCAAGGGGTTCCATTGTCCTAGTTAAACTTGTTATAGATACCCTGCTCTCTGCCTCAAATCTCCCGTAATTTCAGACTCGGTAACTTTTACACGTGGAGGATACGTGCATGGTAGTGTTTGTTGATCGTCTCTACTCTCTCCATGTGCGGTCTGGAGGGCTCCTCTCGCAAGGACCCATGGATCCTCACAGACAACGGGCAACTGGTTCGACTAAGCATGATGGTCAAGCGCGACGACGCGTCTCTGTTGGCATGGCAGGAGGGCAAGCCCAAAGGTACATCGTCTGCTAAGCAGTTTTGACACAGCTGAGTTATGATCAGAACCTACGCGTTGCAGCATCCGACAACCTATACCTCTGACGGCACGCCTCGCGACGACCGTCGGGCCCAGCCGCACCCACACGTCGATTCGAGGCAGTCGCAAGCAGCACGTTGGTTCTCCGAGGCACCACGGCTCAATGACCGCGCCCGTTAATCAGAACCGGCCTTCACCCTTGATCATGGTGCCTCTCGCACGGCGAAAGTCGCTACCATTCCTTACACAGGACCTTGTGACCCTGCAGGCTCGGCGCCTCACTCTCGGCTGCCGGCCTCTGTCGAAAGAAGATGCGCAGGCAGCACTATCCTTCTCGTATGTTCTCAACAATAATATGTCTGTGCGGATTCTGACAGACTTGTAGCCATTGCCACGTATGCGCGCGAGTGTGGTTTGAGGTGAAGATGCAATGCCCATACTGCAAGACGGTCTTCTGCTGTCTCACTCGCAGAGTTCTAGACAACTGAATGTATACTTAAAACCATATATGTTTATATATTGAATTTGGTCTCGTATGGCGCTACATGTTTTTGATTTTTGATTTTGATTTTTTTTCGAAATCTTTCGTCATACAAGTAACGCCCCTCATCCTCGCGTATCCCGTCCCATTTGACGTGCAGTGGGGAAAAAAATGGTAAAGTCTCGAGCTAAATTCATAGTGTCTGCATCTTGTAGTGGCCTGTTGGGTTTCCAAGTCATTACCCTCTCTCTTTCCCCTTTCGCCCAACGTTGCATCGTTGCCCAGTATCGGCTTTTCCGCCTGCTCCCTGTATTCCTACCCCACCGGTTACATGTCTCACGGGCACAAGCGCAAAGCGAATGGGCCGCAACTTGTGGTCCACGGGACACCGTCTGCTATCAGCTCGCACAGCGGCGACAATCGCCGACAGCGGACGACACTTGGTGTGGTTCTCCAGGACGCCGGTCCTTCGGCGGGGGTATCAAGCCAGTACTGGGCCGATGATTTGGCCGCTAACGCGGGTCGGCTCGCCGAAGACTTCACCTATCGACTTGGCGACAATTCCCTCGAGTCGCAGTATGATCACCAGTTCGACGATGGGACCAGCCTCCAGGATGGGATCACCGTGGTGATTCAAAACATTGTGCACGACCAGAACTCGGTTCGTCATTAGTTATTGTCATCGCGGCAACATCTGATATCAGTCCAGGATCGGCCCCTTCAGACATGGTACCCACAAGAGGACACGTACGTGGAGGAACAATTGTGGCACAAGGGGCGCAGCGTGGAAAGGGTGTATTCGCGCTGTGCTGGGGTCCGGTGCAATGATCCTCACCGACGCTGTCCGAATCATGCATGTACCAGTGTGGCGGAGTTCCGCTGCGTCGACCAGGCATGCTTTTTTAAGTAATTTCACGAGGGCCGTCAGCTAATTTTTTTTTTAGAAATGGGATGCTCAGAAGAAGATGTTCGTGCACAAACGAACATGGCTGAAGGAGCTCGGATTGCGTGTCCAGCTGGGCCGCCATCCACCCGGGGCTGTGTGCACGTTCAGGTACTCTGCCCAGAGTGACTTTGTTCTGTACGACTTGACCGGAGTCCATCAAATCAACATGGACTTCTGCGGCTGCCTTCCCAGGATAGAACCACACATTCAGCTGCAGCGGGTGTGCTGGTGGCCTGCGACGGTCCTCATGCCCAATACATGCGCAACATTCGCGGCTCTGCAGCTGTTCCAGGTCGTCAACTGCTTGGGGAAACTTTCAGCCTACAATTTTCTGCGAGGGCTTGAGATCTGCACTAACCATGACAGTCTCGACAAGCCCCCGGTGAGTAGATTTTAGTAGAGTCGAAATCTGACGCTAACCAATGAATAGGATCGGCGGAAGCCATTTATGCATATTGTGAGGCAGTGGCGGGAGGTGAAGCAGATGAAATGATTCAAGCGTGGCCACGCGGCCGGCGGGGTGAGGGCGACACAGCAGGGCGAGCTGGCATTAATGTGCCAGCAATGTCCTCAGCCAAAATGGAACCTGCCTGAGGACTGGGACAAAATAGACCCGTTATATCGGTGAGTTGCACATTTTTTTTCTTCTTTTTTTGAGTCGTACTGAATTGGGACAAAGATTCATTTATTTCATGTTTCTGGCTGTGGATGCCAACTTTCGGCTGTCCAACAGGAACGTCTCGTCCGAAGTCACGGATCCCATCTTTGGTGACGGCCTCGACTATTTCTGTAAACGCGAGGGCGAAGATAGGTACAAGGCCCATATTGAAAAACACGTAAACCAACAAGAGATCTCGACTTGTTCTGGCTTTCAAGCGATGTTTCTCACCAATGCCAAATGTGTCAAGGGACTGCGGACCACGGGGATTGGCAGCGTCACATGCTCCCGCCATAACATGTGGCAGGGGAATGGGATCGGCGACTTGCAGATTGGGGAGCGGTATATGGAAGCATTTTGTTTTTCGGGACTTGACGCTGAATTGTATATAGCTACTGCAACATGGACTTCCTTGTCCAGGCGGTGCTAATGGCCTTGAATATCCTGTGGGTGATTATCTCGTACGACATCGCCTGTCAGTACGCCATCCACTTTTGGGACCGGATGTCGAAATTTGCCGACGACAAGGAGCTGCCGTTCAAATCCAAGAACGTCTGGTGGAAGGTGCCGAACTTCCACCTCCCGCCGCACAAGAAGCCCTGTCATTCCCCATATTCGTTCCATTGGATGTGGGGTGCCAGGATGACACATGGCGAGGGTGTAGAACAAAATTGGTCCTTCTCCAACGGTGCGGCGGCTTCGACAAGGCTTATGGGCCCCAGGTCGTGTCACGCAACGCTGAAGGATGTGTTCGGGTTTCATAACTACGATTGCATGCTCGCTATGCGTGCGTCATTTATTTGTTCCATACGCGCGCGGCACTAATGGTATTTCAGATCGGGTGCTTCCAAAACGGCTTGTAGTGAACATTAAGGAGGGTTTGAAGCACCGCGTGGCCTTCGACGTGTTTAATGCGGGGCTGGAGGCGTTGAGGCCGCAAGAGGTTGCACAGTGGAGGGCATCGGTGATGCGTTGGGAGTCCAAGCAACACACGAACCCCTCTGAGTCTCCTTTCAAACTCATGGAGGATGAAGGTGAGTGCTGAGATCCGAAAATGATGAGACGGCAGACTGACGACCAACAGGAGCAGTGATAACACTGCGCAAGATTCAGCTCGACATCGCTACGGAGGAATTTATTTGCACAGATGACGGGGTCGAGGTCGAGCGGGACCATTCCCCGGGCTCATTTATTACAACAGGGCTAGAACTCAAGGACGTGCAGTACGTCTCTGGATATCTACGAGGCGAAGATCTACTGACAATACTACGCAGACGGCGGCTGGAGATCGATGTGAGGGCGCTCAAGGACCCCACGCCCACGCAGAAGCTGGCATTCCTGAAGCGACGAACAGCGCTGCTGAAACAGATCCACAAGTTCCGCCAAGTCCAGCGGGTGTACATGCCGGCGCTGCGCGGCATTCTGACCGATGCCCAGAGGCAAATGTTCGACAGGAATGGGGAGCAGGTGCCCGAAGCCACGCGGCTTTTCATGCCATCGGAAATACCAAATCGGGGGTTGCGTGGCAAGATCTGCGCGATCGGATTGCCAGAGGTCGAAGCCCGGATGTGTATGGGGGAGGCGACAGAAGCTTTGGAGGGTGTGCGGCAGGGATTACGGACAAGGACCATGACAAACCATTTCCGCCTACGCAATTACACGGGGCAGGGAATGATGACGAAAGGCCAGGGAATTCTGCGGCAGATCAACATCAAAATTCACATTTGCAAGCTACGCCACTGCTATTCTAGGTCGGCTCTCCTGACGCTCCGAGATCACGGCGACTGGGAGAAAGATTTGCATGTGCTGAGAGACGAAGACGTACGCACGCTAAACGAGCGGGCACTGACAGAGGAAGAGAAGGCGCAGAATGCGCATTGGGCAGAGCCGGGCGGGGCAATTATCGAGGGGGGGATCGCAAGGGCATTGGGCCTCGCCGGCGGGGAGGGCGCGCATACGCTCTCGTGGATTTGGTATACGATCGGGGTGCAGAGAGACGGCGATGAGGACGATCCACGTTTCTATGATGGTAAGTCCGTACATTCGATGATGGCATACACGGACTGATGCTGTTCTCATGCAGCCCTGCGTGTGGAGTGGTGTAAGGCATATGCACGCGCCAAACACTACAGCGAAGACGTCCAGCACCTGCAAGAGGAAATGCGCCGAAGGCTAGCTTTTGGCGAGATGGCTGCAGCCAAGTGGGATACGCTCGTGGAGGAGGAGCTGCCAGATTATTCCGCAGAACTGACCGAGGGCCGCCGCGCATATGCGGCAGAGCATGCTGATACAGAGTGCAGAACGTGCAGCCACCTGCGCACGTTGTGGGCGCCTATCCTCCGACGAGCGGACGCGTACCTGGAGGGGACATTGGATGTGGAGGCAGACATGGTGACAGTGCAGATGGATATCGGAGATGAGCTGGAGGCAGACGAGGAGGAAGCCCTGCTCGAGGGCGACGAAGGATAGTATACTTTTTTGTCTCAATGGGTCAATGGAACGCTGTTGCCATTTGATTCAAATAGGGACAAACGTACATTACCACGTTCTGTCAATATCGCTGAAATGTAACGTATCGTAACACTCTGTGATGGGTGGCACGGAATGTAAGGGCAGCGGCAGGGTATATACTGGGAATGTAACATATTGTAACGCTCTGTGATGGGCGGCACAGAATATATAGGCAGCGGCAGGGTATATACTGTATTTAGGCTGATGGGCCCCATAATGCATTAAAGGCACATGTTGGCTGGGCAGCCAGGCCGTGTCTTTAATCCAATGTACCCCCCTAATGGGGCTGCCCATAATGCATTGTAGCTACAACCACTAGTGATGCAGGACAACTGGGATGACCTCCTTCCGGCCGCCGAATTCGCCTATAAAAACCACGTCCACTCCTCCACGCAGCAAGTTCCGTTCATGACGGACACCGGCCAGCTCCCCCGGATGGGGTTCAAACTGAATGGACCGCGTTCAAAACTGGAGTCAGTTAACGACCGGATTGCCGCTGGCGTGTCCGAGGCGCGCTCTGCACTAGTCAAGGCTAAAGAGGAGTACAAGCGCTACTACGACTGCCGACGCACCCCAGCGCCAGAAATCAAAGTTGGAGACTGAGTATGGCTCGATGCCTCGGACATCCGGACCACTCGGCCATCGCCCGGCCTTTTGCATCGCCGACTCGGGCCCTTCAGAGTCACCCAGGTTGTAAGCCCTGGTGCGTACAAGTTGGAACTCCTGCCACGACTCTCTCAGCTCCACCCGGTCTTCCCCGTGGTAAAACTCGAACTCGCCGTGGACGACCCCTTTGGCGGCCGGCCGGGCTATGATTAACCAGCCCCGGTTCTGCCCGATGCTCCGGGCGACGCCCCAGAGGGGGAGGTTGAAGAAATCTTGGATGCGAAGGTGCGATGGAAGTCGCTCTACTTCATGGTGTGTTTCAAAGGCTACGACGAGTCGCGCAACCAATGGGTTCGACACTCCGACCTCTTTGCCCCGGAAGCCGTTGCCAAGTTCTATCGGAAATACCCAGCAAAACCACGCACCATCGCCGTCGCCAGCTTCAATTCCCTTCCCTTTCAAGATCCCTCCTTCCACGTTCGTTCTATGCGTCGAGGCGCCGCATTCCACAGGGGGGGTGATGTAAGGGGAACCCCCGATCGGCGCCGGATCGGTCCCCGATCCAGCGGTACTACCGCCCCGACCCGGCCGCCGATCGGCTGCCGGCTCGTCGATACAACCACCGGCCGCCGGACTTCCGGATGGCATTCCGCTTGTGACCAAGCCCGGGACATTTGCCGATCACTCCGATCACATGATCCTAATCAGTAGCTAATTATACTCACGGCCGGCGTGGGAATCCTCAGAGTTTCTTCTCTTTGGATCCCCCACGCCAGGTGCGCTTCCTTGTATATTTAGCTACTGTCAATTAACCTTTGGATCCCCCACGCCAGTCCCTGAGTACCTCGGGCCTTCGTGGTTGCCCTTACAGTCACACCAAATGCGAACCAAATGTCTGCCGCATATCAAACTAAATGCCTCAATCTTTGCCCCCAGTGTCATCGGGATTGATTGTGAAGAGTCATTCCTCTCTCATCGTTCTTCTGTCCTCTCTTGTCTCATCTGGAGCATGAGTAAATATCCGCTGAGCACGTCTACCTGTAACTGAAACGGAATCAAGACGCAGACGCACTCAACGGCCGATTACTCTTTGCCATTCCAAAGAAAGGTTTGAGAGCTCGACTATTCACATTTCCTCTGCTATATTTTGTCTTAGGAAGGCTCCATGAAAATGTCTCAACATTCTCTCAGGTTATTAATGCCTCCATGGCCTCTTCTCGTTGCATTGATCCTCCTGTAGGCGCGGACATCCACAACATTGCTCTGTCTGTATTTCGATTACCTTTGGTATTAAGCCTCATATCCCCGCAGTGTGTGTCTCCCAGCCTCGGGTATTCTGTCTTTCGTCGGGAAAGGGAACGTCGATCTAGAGATTGTGGGGCACAACGTGATCCTGGAGGCTCAAATGCAAAAGAGGCATTGCGCCTCGGATTCGGAAAATGCGCGTTCTAAGTGCAGGTCCCGAAAACGGGCTCTATTAAAAACGTGGAAGACCTTGCTGGAAAGCGTATCGTCACCAGTTTTGAAGTGGTTTCAGGAGAGTACTTTGGAATGCTGGACGAAAAATTCAATATTTCTGGTGATCAAAAAACCAAGATAGAATACACCGGAGGAAGCGTGGAAGCTGCTTGTTCCCTTGGCCTGGCAGATGCCATTGGTATGCGATCACTCTTTTTGCGAACACTGTATCTTATGGTTCTACAATTGATCTTGTAGGTAATTAGGTCTGAATTGTCACTCACATCCGGGAACCGTCCTTCAGAGTCCGGCGACACCATGCGTACAGCAATCGCTGTGCTTCTTGAATCCGAAGCTGTGCTCATCAAATCGACGATCCCAAAACACCCAGAGCTCTTTCCCCTGAACCCTCATCGCCCTGGTGACAAGTCGGATAGCTGGTGTCATCGCAGCCAACAAATATGTTGTGCTGGCATAAAACATCTCCCAACAGCCACACTTGTCACTCCGGGGTGCCGTGCCTCGACAGTGAGTCCGTTAGAGGAAGAGAATTGGGTCGCAGTCACCTGCATGGTGGAGAAGAGGACAATCGCCGGGATCATGGACGATTTGGTAAAAGCCGGGGCTGAGGACATCTTAATCTTCAACCTTGATAACTGCAGAGTCTAGGAGGCGATTACGCTACCCATTTTTTTTTCGCGGCCCAACGACGAACGTGTATCCCCTTGGTCAATCTCATTGCTCTTCTCGTGTGACACTGAACTTTCTCTGAGCAACAGTTACAGTATTATCAGTGACTGCCTAGTCGGCCAGACTAGCTAGTCGGCCACTTGCGTAATATAAGGTGTTGCGATGTATTATTTTGAGATTTGGTGCCTGTAGGATCGACTACGAGTTATAAGGATATCGTACATCAAATGTGAAGGCCAGCCGATACGGCGATCGGAAACTGTGGGAGATTCTCTGTCAAGATTGTGGCATGTGAACATCATTTCTTATCTCCGAACGACCTGCCGGCTCGTCTTTTCCATATTTCTCCACCAATTCCACACCGATTGAGGAGTTTCTGGGTTCGTTCTTTTCCCTTGCTTTCTACGAATGACTCAATCTCATGCAATATGCCTAAAAAAAGCTTCCTAATATCACGTGTCTTACAAGAGATCTTCCACCTGAGCTTGAGTTCCACACACCGGGCACCTCTACAGTGAGCGACAAATGGCTACTACGGACATAGAACTTGATGAATGCATTTGGGATACCCCAGTCTCCATTATTGCGGGTTGCTCAGAATTTTCAATTTCAGATTTCCTGGTAACGGCGGAGCACTACCGCAAACCACCGACATTCAGTTGCGCGTATAAGAAAACTTTTTGCGAGTGATTTTTGGCATGTGGGTTACATCTCTGGCAAATAGGCACGTCCTACTACATTCCATGGAGCCATATGTATCTTTATCCGAGGTCTCAATACCCTCTGTAGTTTGTAATCCACGCCATTCCGCCCAGATTACATTTTCACCCATCCCGGTGACTTGAAAGCAAAATATTTATCATCTTCATATACCTCAGATGTAGGTCTTGAGTATCTAGAATCATGTAATTGTATGTCCTCGATGATATGGGATGCACTGAGATGGCCCTTATGAGTCGGAACGGACGGTTTTGCAAGGTGGCCGACTAGGCCGTTTTTTTCCAAATTAGGATACCGCCAGAAAAGAAATTCGGTAGGCCATGAAGTCGCCGCGTAAATTCGCGAAAAATATCTCAACTCACTCCCAGGATGTATACCCTCGTTTTGGAGTCCATAAACATGTATTTAGGTGGATTAATGTGCGTGCACGGGGTCAAAAATGCTAAGGTGGCCGAGTAGGCAGTTTCCGATAATACCCGAGTTATACTTTGGGTGGACCGACAATGCCCACAATCAAATGCGACTGATATGACGATGTCTGAAGATACGAAGTGGAGCGGTACGTACTCAAAGCCGGTTCAAGTAGTCAATATTTAAAAGCGCAGTAATTTACGTGCCAAGGTAATGGCTTGACCTGACAGAGCGCAGCAATCATGTTCTTTGGGTCTGTCCACCTATCCACCGCCGGCGCGGTGGGACGAACCAATTACTTGAAGGCTAAAACCGAAGCTAGGCATCCTAGGTCTTGAACTACAATGTACTAATCGCAAAGCTCCAGTACACACAAAACCACCGAACCTCGATAGCTTTTTCTGTGTACTTGGGCCAGCCAATCTGCAAGATTGAATGATATCGAGCTGACGGTGTTATGGCACCCGAACCCAACGCCGAAACCCGTTTCTCATCCCCTAGTACTTGGTATTGCAACCTTGAATGCCGATGGTAGGGATGGCATCCAGCGGCTCCTTGAATAGACAGAGTATGAATTTCTTTCTCGATATGGAGAAGACACCATATGCGACACGCTGCGCATTGCTGCGGGCCTGGCTCCGGTTCGCTCATCTTTTCAGTTTGCTATAAAGGACTACACTTCTCTTCACCCATTCGTTCGCCCAGAGACACAATGAACCTCTTCCGAATCACCCTCTTCCTCGCCGCCGCAGCTATAACAAATGGCGCAGGGACAACATCGAGCATTAACGGTCATAAATGGATCGCACCCAAGGCCACCGACCTCCGGTCTCCTTGCCCGGGTCTCAACATGCACGCAGATTCTCAGGCGGCTTGTTTCATTCAAGCTAATGCTAATGCTCTTACAGCTTCGCGAACCATGGTTATCTTCCTTGGGACGGAAAGAGCATTTCTATCCCGATGATACTGAAGGCTGCAGTGGGTAAATCGTCTACCATAGCGGAGAGAAACGGACTGATATTATCCTTCGACTCACACATGTGTTCAATGTCGCACCTGATGCCATCCTACAGGCAGCAAAATTTCAGTCTCTTCTGTGGCGACCCCACAGCTTTGAATCTCGACGCTCTCAAGCTGTACGTTGCGTCTGAAACGAGACTATAGTTGAATTTATCCGGCACCGGCACAGGCACAATCTCATTGTCGCGCGGAGACTTTAACCTTGGGGATAACCTTCACTTCAACGAGACGATTTTCTCCACACTCGCGAACGCGAACCCAGGAGTGGACTATTATAACACGACATCTGCTTCAAAAGTTCAAGATGAGAGACTGGCCATTTCTCTCGCGACCAACCCCAATATCACCAACACCCCAAAGGAGTCTGCAGTTCGAGTCCGTGAATCGGGGCTCTACCTGAGTGGGATGGGCAATCCTCTCACTGGCGTGGCTCCCAAAAAGTACAGAAATCAATAAATATTTATACCCAGTTTTGACACTTGAAGCTAGACCCATCGAGGAAGGCTGGCAGAGGGCCAATACGACCATCACCGCCGACACGTTGAATACGCCATCGGTTCGATTTCGAATTGGACATTCACTCAACGTTGTGAGGACCTCGTCCTCGGTCCAGATCTCACGATTTAAATCTACCGTTTATTGCTCCTGGCATACCTTTGAATGAATGATTGCAAGAATTGGTAGTCCTGGAATCCCCTGAGTCCATATGAAGCATTCCAGGACAAGTTTTCTTCGAGCCCAGGGTGGCATTAATATGATCCAAAGATTTTACTGAGATGCAAGCGGAGACGAGGTCGGCGGTCGCGCAATTCAGAGGAAGCACAAACGGACACTTTTTTCCGCCCGTATATCTGTAATGTCCTGGTGAAAGGCAGAGAAACACAGCCTGGTTCAACTTGAGCAGAACAACCCGCACGTAGGCAACAATAGGGTTGTTCACAGTTCCCTTTTTCCTTCCCTTTTTCACTCCCTTTTTCACTCCCTCTTTCGTTCCCTCTTTTGCTCCTTTTTTGTTCACTTGTGTTCAGGCTCAGGTTCAGGTTCTAAATTCTTGTAAAAAATCCCTGTGAAGCTTAACACCTTCAGAATGAGTTATGAACCCTCCAGCACTCTTCAGATATGTTGCATACTCAGATGATTCAAAAGAGGGAACAAAAAAGGGAACAAAAAGGGAACAAAAAAGGGGATACATGTGGGGGTTTTCACAGTAGACTTTTTCCTGCCCTTTTTTGCACCCTTTTTTCGTGGAATTCTTGCAGTTTTAGAGGTATCGACTTAGTTTCTTCCCTTTTCTACCCTTTTTACAGGCTAGAAGCTAAAAGGGAAAAAAAATCCGGTGAAAATCGATGGGAAACTGAAAAAGGGTTGAAAAAGGGTTGAAAAAGGGGACGAAAAAGGGTGGAAAAAAGGCTACTGTGAACGACCCTAATGCATTTCAAGACAGCCAGATACGGGGGTAGAATGACTTCTATAATAATAGGGTTGTTCACAGTTGCCACTTTTTGGCTCCTTTTTCTTTCCTTTTGCCATTTGAGCGAAAAAGGAACAAAAAAGGAGAACAAAAAGGGCTACTGTGAACACCCAAGCATCCATATTGCGAAAAAAAAAGGGCAGAAAAGGAGACTGATCTGGTCCGTATTTCTCAACTGGAATAGACATGGTTAAGAGGGTATTCTGGACTCTGTTACAGTTGTATTAGACAGCATTATTGCTATCCATTGCTGAAAAAGCCACGCAGCACGTTCAACAGAGAAAATCCAAAAAAGAGCCTTTTTGGTTTACTTTTTGCTTTTGAAAAAGGGAAGAAAAAGGAATGCAAAAAGGAGGCAAAAATGAATGAAAAAGGGCTACCGTGATTCATGGTGAGTCGTGTTATAATTTCTGTAACCGTTGAGAGAGTGGGTGAGAGCGGAAAGTTGTTGATGTTTCTATCGCCAGCAAAGTGGTCAGTGGGTGACTTCCCATAAGCATTAAAAAATTCCCTGGAATATTTTTCAGTCATTTTGCCGAGAAGCCGAGGGATCTGTCAGGACCCCATCGGACTTGGATCTGAGAATTTCCAGTTCGGACCCTCGTTTAGAGCTGAATTAATTATAATCTGAAGTGGGGGTCCCTACCCCCTCTCTAGATTATACCTCGTCGAATAAACGGATTAGGACACTTCTCCGAACCAACCGACCAAATTGAGAACGCAAGCACGGCCCGGACTGCGTTGATCTTCCACTTTTAAATGTATGTCACATTGAATGTCCCCCATCACACACTTCTCTCTACACCGCGTCAAGCTCGCGCATAGGATGAAAATCAATTCACCATGGATTTGCCCCAGTTGGACCTTGATCTGTCCCTTAAAAGCCCAGTCTCGCTGACACTGTCGAACGGCTCCAATACCACGTCGATATCTATGGTGACGGGCAGCGAAGTAGGGCAAGGAGGTCAAGATGTGTTTGTTTACATCACACATGATGCACTCTCACCTTCAAAACAAAATAATCCATTAAGCTTTACTTTTTATATGTTATTGCTTATGGGAACACGCAAGGTTTAGAATAATCAAGGTGAACCCTTGTGCCGGCAGCGTTGGCACCGCTCGATAATGCGTAAACATATTTTAATCCTTATGGGAAGTCACCCAGTGAAGCATTTGGAAGTAACAAAACACTGGCTTCTACTAGTGTAATTATATATTTACTGACGGCCTGTATAGGAACTGCACTTCTGACGCGTTTCATCCATCAATTCTACGCGCACAGAGAATGACATTCCCTCCAAGTCCTCGCCGCGGCGTAGATTAATATCATGACATGATCTTCCGTTAGGCGCGGCACTGAAATTGTACCTGAATACCCGAGCATCGCGTCGCGAACGGCTATCAGCGCCCATATTAGAGAGCCGCTCCTTTGACTGATTAGAATAGAATCGTGTAGACCTCTGTTTCCAGCATCGCTCGTCCTCCGGACTACCTCTGGTCTGGCTCTCATTGGATTTAAACACAGGTCGACCTTCTTCTCTCACTTCTGGCGTCAACTAGAACTCACGAAACGCGTTTGCTATTATTAGCGCTCCTCAACGACAGGTCATATGTTGACGAGATGACAGTTCTTCCTTTTCTTCGGGCGCAAAGCTTGGTCTCCCCCAAAATGTCGCCGCCTCCGCTGCTTCCCCCTGAGTCGGATTCCCTCCCTGTGGTTCTGCCTCCCAAACTTGCGGGTCAACTTCTTGTTGCGAGTTTGATATTTGCAGGTACCACAGCAGTACGTAGTCTCATTCCTTGCACAACTTACTCGTCCTGCAGCTGATGCCTGCAGGTGTTTTTCTGGGATATCTTGCACAACCTTCGTGACGAGTATATCCTTTTCTTCAAAAACCGACTCCGATTGTCTGCCGCAGCGTATCTAGTGTCGAGGTAAACCAGCGGATGGTTTAACAATCATCTATGTGTCTGACAACTTGCCGAACAGAATCGCTTCTTTAACCTACGTCCTCGGGTTGACTTTATTTGCCAGTATGGCCCAGTGTCCGCCTCTATCCGGGCTGACTGATCTTCCGTCTAGCATATCCTCTGGGCGATTGTCAAGCTGCCAAAATCGTTTTCACCAGTTTTTACCCCCTCTCATCTGGCGCCACGTCTCTCCTCTTCTTTTTCCGAGTCCGGGCAATATACGACGGCCATCTTCTCATTACCTCGGTGTTCGCGTTTTTGTGGGTCTGTGTGGTCGGCACGGCTATAATGGTGCCATTACTAGGCAGCCATAGCCACGCCGCCTCTGTCGGGTCGGCGTGCATTGTGACGGGTGTTCCGTCGGATCTTTGGGTTACTGGGACCGTTTTAACAGTGCACGACACGAGCGTCTTTCTCGCGATCTCGTACCGCCTGCTTGCCAACAGCCATGTCGACTACACCGGCCGAGAAAAGGTCCGGGCGATCTTTCGGGGTCCGAATCTGCACGCCTTCTCGAAGGCGCTGTTTCTGGACGGGCAAAAATATTACATGTGCGTATTGCACTACACTCTCCCGCGCAGCATTCACATTTTACGTTTTTAATTCAGGATCGCTGTCGTCGCCAACGTCGTAACCATCTCGATGGTCTGCGCCACCAGTATCAGCCCTGTCTACCGTGGCACGTTGGCAATCCCGAACATCGCACTGACGAGTATCATGGCGTGCCGTGTGTATCGCAACGCAAAATTGCATTTGCTAGAGAACATCCCGCACCTCTCCTTCCCTGCCATAAGCGATTCTGGGCTTGGGAGCCAGAGGTTCACCGTTCCCCTGAGTACGGACCAGAGGTCTGTCCCCGCAGATGGGGAGAGATGATTTCAGAGGGTCTCTCGAGGTAGACGCGACTTGCCGTGCATATCCATATAAACCTGTAGCCATATTGCCACTGTATAATAAAATATTTTAGAGCGCTTGGTTGTAACTCTTCGTTGTATTCACATTTACCTGCGACATTGATGGTTCGTACTCCAAATGTTTGGCCAGCTCACTTCGAGCTGCAACTTGGTGAGGCTTTATCGAACAATCTTCGCGTTTTAGAGCCCAGTTGCACAGTAATTTGCTGGAACCCACTATCACTGATGTGGAGAACAACGGTAAGACACAATACTCTAGACTTGATTCTGTGCCGCAGCAGACTACTGTAAATTCAACTGTAGTTGAATGCAATGATCTGTCTGTCCCACGCACGGAGTCTGATGCCCATCCCAGCGAGAAAGAGATGGTTTGCGTCTGCGGATTATTGCGTAGATTGTACTCAATGCATGCAAGCAGAAAGTTGCTCGTTCGATTCGAGCCTGAGATCAGACGTGGCTCATTGCAGGGATCCTTTTTTTTTTGTTCTCATCTGTCTGCAAAAGGAAATTAAGAAAAGGCTGGGTACTGTGCTGGTTGGTCTTGTACTCTTACTCAAGTTTCGAACACGAATAGGTTGGTCAAAGCGATATATTCTGATGTACATTAGGGTTAGGGTTAGGAGAGCGGAAGATCGAAAAAAAAAGGCCTACCCAGCCGAGTGGCCGTGGTAGGACAGGAAAATATTGGGACGGTGCATGCACCTAAGCACATACAAGCCGCAGGCGCACTCTGTATGGACAGGGTCGCCGTGCTATGGAGTGTTCCCACGGCCCACAAACCCGGGTAGGTGAAGGGGCCTGTGCCATCAAGGTAAGTATGAGTTACACAGAAGATGCGAAGCACCTTTTGTACTCTGGCACCGCGCACGGACCACCCTCTGTTTGACTCTGTTGTTAATCCATGGTTTTGTGTCACGTGCACATCTCTCGGTCAAGCAAGAGCCACGCCGATAAAGGCGCCCTTGCAGAGACACGGAATGAATGGGTGGTTAAAGCGTACACCGTATTTCCCTCGTCTTCCAAGGTTCTCCACGCGCAAAAACCCGACCTCGTCGCTATTATTTCCTCACCGACGCGACTTTACTCAGACTTGTCGAGCTGCTATTGCGTCTCCTGTGTCGACTTCCTCGTCTAAATTTGCACCGCAGAAGTCCCAGACTCCTCTATCTGACATCTTGAGCTCCTCGCGTGTCTTTGGCCCAGAGGACGCGCCTTTCATCCGTCGCGCCGTCTTGATCTCGAATACGCGGAAGAAAAAAGCGGTCAAACAGGTCCTGGATCTGGTTTCTACTGGGCCCTTGGAATACGTCAAAACTTTCGAGGACAAGCAGCTCGATGTCGAGCTTTCCTTTTTTCACGGACACAGTGCTACGCAATTTGTCGCGAGCAGCAATACGCTCCTCATCAACGGAGACGCAGTATCCTGCACCTTGCTTCCATATCGGCCCTTGGACCCTGTCGTCGCTCTAGCTGTGGAAAAGGACCACGCCAGGCGGACTCTGCTTCTGTGTAAACGACAAGACAGTTTGGCGGACAGATGGACCAGGGATGCTCTAAGGCAGTACTTTGGTGGTGTCGTTCAGGTAGAAGATATCGCGATTAGAAGGGTGAACAACCCTCACTCGGCTTACCGCGAGATTGCCACAGTGCACTTCCTCCGAATCTCCAGTGCGATCCAGGTATGTCGTTCACCAATCATTCGCCTCGGTTTCCGTCCTCAAGCTCATGTTTTGCATACCAGGCTCACGCGCGAATTCGCGCTGACCCACAGATGACGCGCGTCCACGTCGCGTATGGGACGGATAAATGTGAGCTCCCAACAGGCACAGACAAGGCTACAGCAGTCGAAGCCGCCCTGAAGAGCGAGCCTCGTCATCACCCCACATATCTACCCTACCTTGATAAAGTCTACCAGCCATTCACGACAGTGACTCTCAGCAACATCCACGAGCAGACCACTCTCCGGGACCTGTGCAAGCGGATATACGGCGGCCCGCTCTATTCCATCGAGCTTCACCCCAACTGTACCGCAGTGAGTACAGAGCATCGTTCTTCGTCCACCGCGCTTCCGACCACTGAGCCCCTTTCCACCTCCAGAACGTCTCCTTCTTCCGCACCGAGGACGCGCGCGACTTCTACGCGGGCGTGAAGAAGCTGGGGCTGACCATCCACGGGCGGGCGATCGCCATCCAGCGGCGGGAGGCGCTCGTCCACTCCGTCGCGCACGATTACACGCGCGTCATCCGCATCTCCACGTTCGACAACCCGCAGATGCCGCTCAGGCGCAGCAAGATCCGCGCTGACTTTGAGGGCTTCGGGTCTCTCGAAACCGTGTACATCCACCCGTCAGTTCTGCCCATCCTCTTCTCCCCTCTCTTCGTCCTCCATTCCTTTGCTTCCTTTTCTTTCTCATTCAATAACTCACCCCGCTAACACCCCCCCAGCCGAAAACGCACCCTCGCCTACGTCGCCTTCGCCCACGCTCCCAGCGCCCTCCACGCCCTCTCCCACATCACCATCACGCACCCCGAGTACCTCTCCTGCACGCTGCGCTTCGATGCGGACCCATGTGCGCGCGGCGTCCCTGCGTCCGACGCCGAAGAGCAGCGGCGCGATTGGCCGCTTGCCGCGCGTGGGGAGAGGGAGGGAGAGGCGCGGGTGTGGGAGCCGCGTGAGCCGCTGGGACCGCTGGGAAGGAATCGCGCGGCGTGGATGGCGGCGGCGCGGGAGGATGCGGTGCGGCGCGCGGAGGTGGAGGTGGGGAGGCGCGTGGGGACGGGGGCGGCGGCGCAGGAGGGGAGGCGCGCGACACTTGCGGAGAGGCTGTTGCAGAGGCGAGGGAAGGAAGGGGGTTTGTTGCTGGAGAAGCGGACTGCTTAGAACGTGGATGCCGCACGGCCATACGGGGCCGATGCGGACAGCCAAGAGTTTTGCGCGGCCGATGGATGATGGCGAGACGCGGGAAGAGAGGGCCGAGGACAGGGCCATGGAGGCGCCAAGCGGGAGCGTGGGGAGCGTGGAGAGGTAGAACCCCCATGCATCCTCACACTTACCCGTCATCGGACCCTTCCCGTTATCGCAGCTGCTGGAGGAACACGCGTGGCCGGTGGGCAGGTGATCAGAGAGCAGGTGCGGGCGAAGGATGGAGGCATGGAGACCCGGACGTGCGGGGAGAGGTGGAGGACGAGGCGTGGTGGTGCGTGCGGGGGTGTGGTTCCACTGAAGACAGCAAGCGCCGGTGAAGGATGATCAAGTTAGGACGAGAGCGGAGGACAGAGGACAAAGCCCCGACGGGCCCTAATGGAAGACGTTTTCCTCACCACGCTGACGAAGAGAAGTGGGGCTACGGCCAGAGAGACAGACGGCGAGGAGGTGTATATCCATATTCCTTTTCGAGAGACTAGAGCTGAAGCCCGCTGTCGTAGCCACCACTACGCATCAGTCGTAGGTAAAAGAAAAAGGAATTTATTTGACCACGGAATTAAAGAAGATGGATGCATGCTATACCACGCCAAGGACTCGTCCAAATTTCGAATGCTGATTCACCGTTGAGAAGGTGGTCGATGGACGATGACGAGCATTTTGCTGGTAAGAGCTAGTCTGAATCTCAACGACGCAGTGCCCTCTGCTGGAAGGGACAACCTAAGCGGTGAGTTCGAACGTGCCACACTACCTTGAACGCTCAACACGCTTCCACCCTTGATGGACACCCAGTTGAAGACGTAGGAATGAGAGGTGCGTGGATTTCAAGATAACCATCGCCAAGCATTAATTTTAATGGAATGTCAGATTGAAGATCTGTCCTCTTATCTACTCCTATGATGTCGGAGTCGTAGAGAAGACTCGCGGACATGACAGCTATCTCGACTCTCGAGCCAAGAACACTGTAACCTGGCCTTTCAGCAGCAGTAGCCGGACAGATAACTCAAGGCTTGGTGAGCAAAGCCGCGTTTCTCGAAATGTGGAAACCACTGGTAACCACATCGAGCTGGCTTCCTTCTTTTTTCTTTTTCAACAAAAGGAAGAAACAAAGGAAATCGAGGGCCATCATTCCGAGGATGTTACCCGCTGTAATCCCCTCAAAGAAAAGTCCAATTGAAAGGTGCCAGACATCCCGGAGGACATACGTCGAACGAGGCACTTCTCTCCCAGATTTCTACCGTCCACATGTGAACCTCTTGGCCATAGAGAACTTGAATGGTGCAGGTGTAAGTATGAATGTCCTACAGTGGTTCAACATGAAGCACCACCGAAACTAGGCTTCAATTTCCGTGGATGTATAACAACGTGGCTTTCTCGAATAATGAGTTCCAAACCAGTACAGTCATGGTAAGTGGTCCGTCCGAGGTAAACATCAAGAACCTGACGTAGAGGTTCCTGGGCCTGTAGTCCGCCATGTACCGCGGAAGTTCTTTCCGTCTGATAGAACCGCAATCCACCGTCGGTGCCAAAGCACTACATTGAGAAAGAACGATTGAGCACAAGTTTCCACGGGCATTCAATACATATAAAAGGGTGGGCGAACCACTCGGCAACCCCAGTTTGCTCAAGCTAACTACTCCGATGTTCAATTCCAAGACTCTCCTCGCTAGCACTGTCGTCGCCTTCCTCTCCCTCGCGTCCGCGGCCCCGGCCAACCCAGTCCCTGTACGTCCGTGACTTCAGGACTCTGCTCAACATTTTACCGTATCTCTGAATAAAAACCCAACTCAGAATGCCACTCCGACCGTCAAGGTCTGCACCGGCGACGTCGGTGTCTCCGGGTTATGCGTGGACGTCCCGGCGGTGTCCGACAGCTGCGTTAACCTGACCGGCGGGTTCACGATCTTGAACAAAGAGATCTCGTCTGCGGTGGTGCCTGGCGGAATGATCTGCACGTTCTTCGAGTGAGCTATTGCCGGTGCACATCGCGCATCAAGTGAACTAACGGATATACGCTCCGCAGGGACTTCGGGTGCTTCGCATCGGGAGACGGAAACGCCAGCCCCGACGGCGAGGTTCTTCTTCTGCAGGGTACCTGGAGCTTCTTTAGTGTGCCAGGGCTCTCCGGGCCCATGAACTTCAATGACTTGACGAGCTCGTTCAGCTGCTCGCCCCTTTAGTTACTGGGTTTGTTGAATTTGGACTGAAGGACCGCAACTGAATTTCATGCAGTTACTGAGTTTACCAAATTTGGATTGAGGGCTCGCAGCAGTTTATGGGTTATTAGACTGTTTGTCGTGGCGAAAGATTCCATTGGTGAGCAATATAGTCTCTTATAAACAGGTGCTACAACAATTCTCACTCGTACCTTGTGTGTTGTAACCAATATCCCTATTGAATCATCGGTCCCCACGCATTATACCGATTTTACATCTCTTTCATTAGTTTCAACATCTGTTCTACAAACAAAGACACCTAGTTCCCAACGTCCGAGAAGATTCAATAAACGCAAACGTCTGAGACGATCTCTCTTCCTGCAGAACCCAGTTCAAACTTCATGTGCATTATCAATGGCCGATTTTTGACTCTTCGTCGCAACTGGTGTGAGGCGGGGCGGAAACTAGAGTCATGCTAGTAGTCTGGTTAGTGAAGATACCAATGTCGGCTACTTGATGTAGGTGAAGCATCAAGCGGAGCATCATCGTGATGGACAAGCTGAACCGTGGCACGTCAGTGGAACACGAGAAATCGTGGCAAAATATTAGTTACGTCGATGTGAACCATGACATGCTTCCTGCAATCCAGGGCTATAAACTTCTCTTGAGCTCGGCGAAGCCTTGTGTAGGGAGATCAAAATCACATCACCAAACTAAAAGTGACCGAAAAGTTAGTCTTCAGGATTTTTAGCAGAATCGGGCGAAAGTACGCACATAGTACATCAGGATATTCACAAGGTTCGCGAGCGCTATAACGCTGCTTGGACTTATTTACGGCCGGAGGCTATTGTTGACCTTCACTCACGCGAAATATAAAGCTCCTGCATTTGGAATATCAGGGTTGAGCATGAATTTTACAACGGGTACTCACCATCTCGTGTTATGTAGCTCAGGAGTGATCCAGTAATTTTCGAAGGTTGCCTGTATGAGCGCCAGACGGTGAGCCCTAAGATAATCACGTCGCACACGAATCTGCTCAGAGGTTACATTATGACTGTTGGGCAAAATGAAAATGGCCGCACTGTGATTCCCACGCAGCGGCCAACCCTGCTTAGATACTTTAGTCAAGTAACAATTTAGACAACGTGTCGACTTACGATGAGCGCTGAGTAAGTTATTGACTCCTCCGTTCTTTTGTGAATAAGTCCAGAACACTCACCTCGCTCTCGAAATCGGGACGTCACATCCCATAGATCTCACCGTAGTTATGGCGTGTGTTTCGCTTACTGTTGACCACTAGATCGAATCAGAACTGAGGAATAGACGGGAGAAGAGCCGTGGACCTCACCGCGGCGAGGATAACTGTTGTCAACCCCACAACACAGAGAAAGCACAGGATGATCTTGCTGAAATTGTACATGGCATAGACGCGGACTGCAAACATGTCTGCAACAGTGAGGTAGTATATGCATTACCAAAAGGCACTAATTTTGGGACTCACACCCAACGAGAAGGTTCTGAAGAATGATCAACGTATTCTTCGCAAAAGTCCAGCCATGACAACTACGGAGTCGTAAGGATCCAATACAACTGCAATAAAGAACAAGCACTTCTGATAGATCAACTGTCAGCGCCTTCAAGGTCACGGGCACACTGAAAATCGCCACACCTCCAATGGCACTTCGCCGAATTTCAGGTAGAGCATCCCAAAGTTGCTGAGAAGAGCGAGATATCGAAGAATGACGAAGAGGAAAAAGCTGAGTCGTTTGGGTCTTTTCCAAATGTAATTGATTTCGGATTCGAGTGTAAGCAGGTGGTCGTAACATAAGAATACTGAAAGGGCGATGTCAGGGCTAAGGGGGTTAAGGTCATTGATATCCCTACCAAGCGGAATCAGGAACCAAGTATTTGTGTAGCGGCTACAAATGACAGCTTTGGTCAAAGTCTTGACACCCAAAGGAATTGCCTCACTGTCCAAACTCGTACGCTGTCAACTCGTATGCTGCCTGCTCCGCGGTGTTTCTTGAAGACATGAGCGGAAAGGCAAAGGGGAAGGCCAGCCTTCGGTAGAAAATGAAACGGACGGAGGGGAAGGAAAAACGTGCACCTCTCGTTTCACTAGTATAACTTATATGGATCTAGTTGCCGAGAGAAAGTGATGAAAGGATCAACCGCTTTAGAGCGGCTGATCCTTGATGACTTTTTCCGGGGGCGATGGTCATCGTGAAAAGACTCGTAGACCACCATGTATTGAAACAGAGCACTGCGCCTGCGCCTTTCCGTACAGTCGGAGGCGAGCTAAGGTTAAGTTAGGCAGCAATTCATGTAATATCGATTCACCTCCGAGAAAGCTTGGCGTTGTCGGGGCTCCCGGGCGTTAGATAAAGGAACATTCAATACAGTTCTGACACTGGGCGGCAGTTGAGTCAAATCCTGGTCCGGACACTGTCGTTGGATGGGCGCCGCTTCATCCTAGAAAGCCGTTAGCGGATGCGGAACGATGAAGAAACAGGAACGTGCGTGAATCCTAACAATCAAATATGAAGATGCACATACTCTCGAAAAAGTGGCCGTACGCCGTGGAATACGCAAATTTGTCTCATGTCTACGGGACAGCCAACGAGACGGGTCGGCCCACCACCATTGGGAAATTTGCACTTTATGTGGCCGAAATCAGGTTCAATTCCCTTACCTTACGGTTCAATGTGTTCATGCAGTCATTATGGAGCACTGTCCCCATTGGGCTTCAAGCGAGTTGATCACAAGATATATCCTGTGTATGCGGGTTGAATTGAAGCGGGCTTGGAAGGGAATCGCAAAAGACACTACTCACTAAGTCACGAGAAGGCTTCACTTTGAAGCCGCTGCAGACGAGAACCGGAGAGAATATCACTGAATCATGAAATAAATCGTGGAACATCAGGAAAACCAGAAGTGTCTTGACAGTGCGGCATAGCACTCCATAGCACTCCATAGCAAAATGTGGCTGTGATGTACCTATGGCCCACTATGGAGCACTATACAGTGCTGCCTAGTGCTGCATAGGCTCGCATAGACCCCATAGCTACATCTCGGCTATGGTTTTCCAGATGAAAGCTTCTCAGCGCTCACCAACCGTGATGCATGATTTATGGTCGTGGTCGTCATCGGCTGATGACGAAGGGAACAAAAAAACTGAGGACTTCAACAGGAAGAGTCAGCTACGTGTTGTACGAGAGGAGCTGATGGTACGGCGTTCAGCCCTATTAGCTTCCCTACTGATGGTGATGGGAGCGGAGAAGAATGTCGCCATCAGTGGCGGTGCAGACATGGCGTAGTCAAACACAACCAACGCCTCGAGGAGCTTGTGCCTTTGTTCTCTACATCGATGCTGGGCGTGCTGTAGCAAGACAGCTTCTCATCTCTCTGTCCAGCGAGGCTTTTGGTTCCCGCTCCAATGGATGACACGCTCGCAGAGCTTCGCGCAATCATCAAGGCCGCGGGTTTTGAAAGCCCTGCAGCGAATCATGCGAGCATCTCCGGTTCGTTCAGCTAATTCCCGTCCCGCTCGTCTTACCCAGCCCAGCGTACATAGAGAGGAATATTCTTCACAGCTCGAACTCTCTCTTTAAAACCCGCGCCCCACCGCTCGACATCATTCTTTTCGCGATCCGGCGTCTCCTCGCACCGTCAGACGCACCGCGCCTCCGCGATATCCCTGATTTACTGGACTTTGCGACGACCATTGAATTCTACCGTGGACTCGCCCTCCAGAAGGTGCAGGAGGCACTGACTTTTCATCAATACTATCAAGTCAACGACGACGACGACGACGACCCCGCGACGCTCACTGAGGAGGAGGTGGTACGGCTGCGTGTGTACAAGGCAGACGACACTACTCTGCGAACATTATACACCGAGATGATCATGCAGCATTGCCAATTCGTGCGTCGTCCTTCAATATTCATTCGCATATTTCACTGACCGCTCGACAGGACATATATCATCTCTGGACGAGCGATCCGCCATGCGCCACGGATGTCACGCTGCGCTTGTCCGAGTACTTCCCCGACTTGAACCCATACTACGAGGGCCCCTCACCGCGGCTGTTTCACAACGGCTTGTCCGACACGGAGCGGGAGGATCTGCGTGAGCGTGGGATTGACTCCTGCAAGTTTGTGAGCGATTCGTGCGCATGGGCCTGCGAGCACAAACTCCCAGGGTGTGCTGTCCCCTTTCTTCGTCATGCATTTGTTAGCTTATCGCGTTTGCCAGGCAGACACTCGCAAAGGTATTCCAGACACCCGAGTTTGCTGCGGAATACCCGTGCAAGATCCGCGTCTCGGACCTTCGTAAGTCGATGGACTTTTATCTAGAGGCAGTGGAGCGAATGGTCGATGGACTGCACGAGATATTCCCCGCCAATTGACGGCGGCATGTTACCGAGATTGAGTGACAAATTCTCTTTCGAGGGCATTATACTTATTATCTTTTTCTATATCCTCTCTTTCTTGCATATACTGTATCCGTAGATCCATGTGATATATCTGAAGTCTTGGGCATTTCCTTTTATTGTTTTCCGACCCCGCCATCACATGGTCGCGGCGTTTCGTGAGATCTGCGGGGTCGGACGGTTTCAACGTCATGATCTTGTCTGTATGCACGTATTCTATTCTCCTTCGATACTTCACGATATAAGGATCTATCTGTGATTTTCTCTGATCTTTGACAGATGTTCAGATACACTGCCTTGCAAGCCCATAGACACAGAGAGAGGGTGCGTCCCTAGTTCGATGTCCCCACGCGTACCTCGAGGCCTCGACACATCGGTGTATATCCTCACCTCGATCCACGGACGGCACTCCGAATGCTGATTAGACCATGGATTCATCAGACCATTCTGCCGTTCTTCCCCATCATGCCACTGACATCTTTCAATCCAGTGTCAATTTAGCTTACGGGAGAGTATCAAGCTGGTAGCGTATACCTGCGTTAATCAGACTGATTCCTCCCCCCGAAAAATCATTTATCTTTTCCGAAAAATCATATTCAGGGAAGATAAACGTATGTGAACATGGTTATTCCCGAGATATCTTGCCCTTGATTCACAAGGCGAAGAACGCGTGGCGCTATTATTGTATTCAGGCTACCCTGATCTATTCGAGGGTTGGCATGATAATATCAAGGTTTGTACTCTTCGATGTTCGAATCATCGCGACATGTCCACCCGATGTCGGTCTCTTTAGAAACCTCCCATGAAGAATCGGAAACTGGACATCTGCTACGACTTGGTAACGGATACTTCCATTCCTGACTTCTTCCGCGGCCGTATAAATCCAGAGACCTGCCGACAGCCTCGGGAGGAAGCCGGCCCTCCTTTTTCTTCGTCCTTTCTTTCTCCGTCCACCCTTGGCGGTTTTTCGTTCTTCCGGCAGCCTTTTATCACCCTTCGAGTCCTGTGCTCTATCTTCCAAGCATGGTATCCAGCTCGCTTTTCTTCCCAGGCATTATTTCACACGACTTTAGACTGAATTCTGGTACATTATAAGTCAGTTGTGGGTGAGCATTCCACCGGCCAATCTTTTCTTTGAGCTGATTCCTGCCACAGGTCGGGACCTTTTTTTACGGTATTAATGTTCCAACTACCACCGGAAAATTGCACTCATCCTCCTCAGGCATATACTTGGTCCTCTTCTGCATATGCATCTACATTCTCCTGCACCGACCGCGTAATCTGGGAAACACCGTCCTTTTGGTCACTGCCATTGTCCTCTTCACACTCTCCACCGTCCAGGCCATAATCAACCTCGTCCTCGGTGCAGCGGATATCGACGACATTGATATTCCGTATGACCACCTCGTCGATGCGACTACCGTCATATACGGTGTCAACAAGCAAGTACCCAGCCTTCTCCGACAGACTTCATGTGCTTATTATTATTCAGTATCGTCGCCGATGGCCTTGTTGTACGTCCGCCGGTTCAAGAACCCATCAGACGAGAAGTGTGATTATTTTTTCTAGATATTCCGCTGTTATGCCGTGTGGAATAACAATGTCTATGTCATCATCCTCCCCATGGTCATGCTCGTTGTTACCACGAGTGAGTGCTGTTCCACATGCTCCTCTATCTGCGGCTTCCTCACGATATCTTTAAAGTATTCGGAACGGACCTTCAGCTCCCGTCGAACCCCTTCTTCGCGCTTTCCCTCGCTACAAACATTCTTGTTACTGCGCTCACAGGTGCGCTTTGGATTCTTTTTAATCTCTGGCGCCAGCAGCACGTTAAAATGTCTTCGTCCTGCAGCCGGGCGTATCTGGTGGATCTGCCGAAAGTCGCGAGCGTATTTGAAGACAGAGGAGCAACGGCGATGTGTATCCGCCATAGCCATACTGTGCGTGCGTCTGGTGTCCCTGAATTCGATTCGATTCATCATTTCTTTCTGTTGCGCAGAGTTGAATCTGGCGTGATATATTCCGCCACTGTGCTCGCATATCTGATCCTCGGCGCCATCCCGAGCGCGTCGATTGTGCAGGAGCCCATCTTCGAGATGCTCACTCAGGTCATGGCACGTCATTTGTTCAATGGCTACTTGAGTTCCGCGCTCAAAATCAATATTCTGTTATCGTATAGGGCATCGCACCGACGCTAATCATCGTCCGGGTAGGGCTGGGCGTCCATGTGCAAAACGTTGAGAGCACTGTCAAGACAGCGCAAGCCATGAGCGACCGAGGAAGCACATACAAGCGTCCCTTCTTTGGGCCACAATCTGATCGCAATAAGGACATGCCAGCTATCCCACAAGATGTGGAAAAGGGGCAACCGGAATACGGCTCGGGTAAGCCTTGGGGTCTGTGACAAAGCTCAACATGGACCGGGACTTGGATTCCGTAGATTGGAAGGACTTGCTTGATTGGAAGGACTCGCTTGTACAATAGGCGACAAACAAATTTGATTCAACATTGATATGGCGTGGCCGCCGGCACTTGGAAAGACCCCCTCTGTTAGTGTCTATTATTACGACTTGAACAATAAAGATGTGGTGTTCTCTCCTTCATAGTCTGAATGCCGAGTGTATAGAACACAATTTTTCATCCATTGATTTCACTCATATGTAACCCAAATTGACACGTCCGTGGAGCATACACGGAAGAGGTTCATGTACATATGTAGGCATTGTACTCGTACTTTTCTTACCAAGTACAAGAATCCACAAGGTTATAATTTTAAATTACTGCATCTTTACCCGTTTTCAGGAGATTGACCCGGAGTCGCTGTATGCTGGCGGGGGCGACCGACCACTACTTGCGGACAGGATACTCCGCCCGTTGCTCAGTCGTCGCAAGAGGCTTAATGCCTCAGTGCCACGCAAGCGCGCTTCGACTCTTCGTAGGTGCTCTGCCAAGTTAGACATAGGCGAAGAACTTGAAGACTCATTGCTGGCAGAATGAACCACTAAGTCCTGGGAACTAGACTGTGGTGCATGCACTGTCGTTTCTCCTCTGGTTCCTGAAGAAGCAGGTACAGGAGCCGAGACAGATTTCTCTTCGTCGACGGGGAAGGGATGTTCCACAGCTGCAAGGTTTCTCCACCCCCTTGACCTGCGCCGGAGAACTACGACCGCACACAGGACCCCCAGGAGGAGAACTGAACCTCCAACTACACTTCCGATGATGATCGTATTTTTTCTGTCAGATACGGTGGATAAGTTTGTGGGAATTGGGGAGACTGTGGGTAGATTTTCAGATCTAGGAAGTGGTTCAGTCCAACGCGATAGATAGCCGCAAATGGATGACACACTGGTATATTAGACCATCGAAATCCGTGAATCCCCCTTGTTCAGATATGATGACGAGATTATGCGAGCCACTTGGAAGAGATGTGTTCCTATATCCGAGAATACTGCCTTGTCCTGATTGAGTCGCATTGTGTTGGAAACTCCCAACATCCTCGCCATCGATGTGGAAAGCGCAGCGTATCTTGTGCATACTGGCGAAGAAAACCCAGACACTGTTTCCTTGTAGAAGGAGTATAAGCTGAGATACTGCTACACGCTGCAGAGCACAAACCTGTGAAAGGAATTGTGATTTCACCAGCGACAGAAGTCATGGTTCCGGCTATCATTGTCTCGAAACTCGACGGGCAATCGCAGTTCTGAGCAGACGTGGAACAGGTATTCGAACCACATCGAAGGGGGGCGTCGCTGGGTTTGTATGAGTCATATTTGACCGCTGGATCTGTGTCGTCGATGGTCTGATTTGCAAGGGTTGCAATGCAACGAGAGCATATAAAGAGAAGAGACAGGAGGGAGAGAAAGAATGACGATTTCATCTCGAGGAGAACAAGGACCTACGTTGGACCTAGATTGAGCGAATTTAAGCAGAGAAGACGGTGGGCATCACGTTGCATGGATATCCTCATCATCAGAGACGATGAGCGTGTCGTACTACTATTAGTATCACCCGCATCATATGCTTTGGGTAGATGTAGAATGGAAGTACTCCACTTGCCAAGTGTTGGCTAAGAATACCGCTGCGGGGCTAGTACTGGGACGGTTCGGTTCAAACAATCAGTTCGAACCTGAACAGATGCTGAACCTTGAACTTAAACGCACGTTCGGTTCGGTTCAGCGTTCACAAACCTTAGGGTTTTGCTGAACGCATCCGATTTTTTGGGCCGACAATTATTACAAAATGAGTCGATAAAAAGGGCAAGTTCCCAACAGAAGTATGCAAAAACCACTGATTGATCGCCTCCTTCTCTTTATGTGATTCATGCGCCTTATTCCCATTCATTTGCCCGACGTCGACGCCCATTATGTGGCGTTACCCCCTCCCCGTCCGCGAGAAAACCGCCTCGAATGCCCCGGCGGCGTTCGGGTGTGGTACTTCATCTTGGTGAGCTTTTTGTCCCCATCGCTGTCGCCAGCTGTATTATTGCTGTTTGCAAAAATAGTTGGACCAAGTGCTTTTTGGGAAAACTAACGGTTTTGAGTCAGTTAGCATATATTGCCTGTATCTCCAACACAACACCCACATAGTATAGAATTAGACGTTTTCGGGCACTAATCTTCCGTTCGCAGCTACTGAGCATTAACCGTTGTTTAACGATTACCTCGGCGATTCTTTGGATCTCTTGCGCACATCCCCTTCTAGTCTATCCCTTTCTTTCGGCTCTCTCTTCGTCCTCCCTTCCAGGCGTCAAATCCACTCTGCGCAGTTTCATTTTACACTTGAAAGCCCCATATGGCTCAACAGTTGACCGACGCGCAGCAGAATGCCGTTCATCGCAGCGGCTGTGCGACGCAACCCAAAGATTGTGATCAAGCCGGCAGGCCGCGCAGTCCCCCTTCGACATATAGTTTCCTGGCCATCGGACTAGCAATGTTGACCCACTTCTCTCGCGCGCGTGGCCCTCAATCTACTACCTGTCTAGTCTCTCGTAGACAGACGCTCTATACAATCTTGCTCGTACCTCGCTGTATAGAGTCTGTTACTGTAGAGTTTCATTCAATTCGGATGTCACGTGTCACAGGGCCGAAAATTTCAGAAAATATTCGAACGTGTCACGGGTCACCGAAGGTATTTTCGAATGTGTCGGAAAAGTCACAAAACTCGCAAAAATGGGCCAAAAAATCGAAGTTTTGCGCGCGTGGCACGTTTTGGTCATTGGAGGGGTAATTGGGGCATTTTCTGGCTCATCTGGGATCTTCAGCCTGTTGGGAGGGTTAATAATTGTGCTGGGGTCGACGGAATTGACCAAAAAAAAGGGTATTTTTCTATATTTCATTAGGTCTCTTTTTGGCTGATTCTCTTAGCAGAGTGCCCTACATTGACCAAGTAGCATGGTTTGAGAAACAAACCTGCTGACTTCAGGTGGATTTTCGAAATTTTTTAGTGTGTCACACATCTCTCGACCCATTTTCGAAAACTCAGGTTCGAAAGTCGCGGTCACAGGTCACACCCCCATTCGAATTGATCGAAACTCTACAGTAGTTACCGCGGGGTCGTGTATCTAGTGCTCGCTTATTACGTGATCTTACATAAGTTTGGTGGGCGATGGTTCGAACCCGGCAACAACACTCTTTTTTTTTGTAAAGCAATTTTATCCCTTGCAGCCTTCGGTAACTCAAGTTCGTGCTTCCAGACTGCAAAGAGGCTCTAGGTAATTCTTGGATCTCGTTTAGTCCATTTCAAGGTCAACTTTAACTGTTTGTTGTTTCTGAGCCAAGCAATTGCGTACAAAAGTCGCGACCTTTACACCATACGTTCATGGGCGTTTTTCAAGATTCTGAATCGACAAAAAGTAACTGATACATACCAAAACCTCATAAGTCTTTAATTCTCAATGAAAATCACGTTTCCCGTGCAATGGGACGCGACTCGGAAAATCCTTACATAAGATTATGTAATAACGGCGCACTGCACACACAGGGCCGCGGTAAACACCAGACTACTACCTGTCCTCAAATCAAGACTGGAATTGCAACCATTCGTTCTGGTATTTCCGCGGCAAGTTCTGGGCATCTCTCTCTATTCTCGGGTGACATTAAGACTCTGTCGATCCTGGAGCATTCTCCTGCCGGCCCTGTGGTTTTCGGCATCGTCTCCTCAACTAAATTATCTCGCGGCCAAAGATTCTCACCCCTCCATGGCGCTAGTTTAATTTCTCCCGTTAGATAGCGAGGATTAATCGCATTCCACTCTTCAAACCATAGGACTGAAATACCGGGCACCTTCCATCGATGCTCCCGCTCGGACATCTTTATGGCTGAAGTCATTGCATTGCTCTTGAACGCTTGTGTCCTCCATTAGCATTGAAGCTCTTCAATATCACTGTCCCTTAATATATCTTTTGTTCAATTTATTGGTCTCAAATGCTGGACGCTGTCTCTTTTGGTTCCAAATCACTAGGAATCTCAATGCCTTTTTGGAGGTCTGTCTATCATGAATTTCTTCTGATATTCTTTCTTCAGAGCCGGTTTGATTCTTCGCCCAATACAATTCGCTTAGCATTGCAGATTTCTCCTTTTCCGCGTGGATTCATTCCGTTGGATACCTCGCTTTACCCATGATTGTTTATTCATTCATCAACTGTTTATCTGCCCAACATACCTGTATCGTAATTCTGATCAAGCAACCCCTTTATCATTTACCGTACCTTCTGGAGCGAAGCGGAGGCGCGTCTTGTAAAATCTAAGGATTTCGTCCAATAACAAGTGAAATGACTAAAAATTGCGTGGTCTATACTAAAGCATGAACAACTCCACAACGGAGTCATCTATCGACTATCGGTAACGACAGCATTCATCGTACGTCGCGCGTTTGAACGAAATTCAACAGAAAGGGGCCACCGGTGCCATCGCTGTCCATCGCGCCGTGACAGAACACGTGTTGTCACCCTTCCCTCTCAAATACCTCTACCTGCCTCTGCCGCCGCCTCAAGACTGTCACGATCGCCGAGCCAACATGCTGGACAATGTTACCGATGCTTGAATACCCCGAATGCTGAGGAAATGTCCGCCTTCGAGAGCGAAGGCGGCAACACTGTACGGCACTTCGAAGCACTGCCAGGCACTGCTGAGGAGAAGCTGAGGAGTCACTGATGATTTTTTGAAGGCCTAAAGGGTGAGCTTCGCCGCGTACCGTGTCGTGTTTGTTCGGTTGAAGTCTTTGTATGAACACGACCCTGGTGATGCGACATGTACTGCGGCCACAGCGACCTACCAGAGTATTTTCACCAAAATCTCGACGTGGAGCTCTCAGGAGGATCCTATTGGAATCGTTATACAAATGCCTGGAGCGTGTGTTGATTCTGCGAAAGGTATGTTGCAACTATTGTCCATTGCAGAGGTGAATGCTACGATACGGAGGCTGATCATTCTGGCCCAGCTGATGCATGGTTTATGGTAGAGCTTTGTAGCGTCGATAATTA
The DNA here is from genome assembly GCA_029204075.1 of Mycena capillaripes. Classification (NCBI taxonomy): domain Eukaryota; kingdom Fungi; phylum Basidiomycota; class Agaricomycetes; order Agaricales; family Mycenaceae; genus Mycena; species Mycena capillaripes. Next base: position 4,460,097 of record JARHKZ010000001.1, read on the forward strand.
GACTAAATTCAGTTTGCCACGAAACCGGCGTTCGAACGCTGTTGAACGCAGAATCGAACGCTTTGAACGTGAACGCATGCCAGGTTCAAGTTCAAGGTTCAGTGTTTCCCTGAACCGAACCGAACCGTCCCAACACTAGCACTGCCAGCGGCCGCAGTGCGGGGCGGTCAACATCCTTGAGATTCGGGTTTGCCAAACAAAATCAGTGACAGAAAACACAGACTTTCGATCGCGACTCAGACAAACGCAATGCCAGAAGCGACTGAGAACTTGAGTCCATTTGAGCCAACTTTCAAGCGAGGCTATATAAGTAGAAATGAAAGGCAACCATCTGATCGGACCGATGCACCGCCACCCCGATGCATTTTGATTTGAAACTTGTTTGAAACCATTTGAGGGCAAGAGTGGACCAGAAGCTCCGTAGCTGTCTTCCCAGTCATACTCACCCCCCACTGAACGCCTACCGTCGGTTCAAATCGCGGCCTCGAATTCTCGACCGCGCGTTTCTGTCAGGCCGTCGCGATGGTCTTCAACGTTCCATGATTGATTGATTTGAGCGCCCAATACCGCCCGCCGTTGGCTATGGCGGTGCTGCTTCCACTGCCAGTGCTGCCGCCAGTGCATCCTGTGCGCTCGGGGTATTTAATCTTGAAGATCGAAGGAAAACTACACAGTCTATGGCGCCCCTTCAGTCTTTCGATCCTAATGCCACCATTGGTACGTCGAGTCAAGGCCATGAGGCTCCAAGGCAAGGGCGACGCTGTTAATTCAATCTCGTCACGCTATCAGGTGCCCTCGAAATTGGCGTCCTCGCCTCGTATGTGCTCTTCGGAGTCGAAACCACGCAGGCATACATATATTACGGTCGCTTTCCTGGTGATTCTCTCAGAATCAAGGTCCTCGTGAGTGCGCTTGTGATTGAACCGAAACCATTAATAAATAATCCGAAAGGTGGCCGCGGTATGGCAAGTGAACAAATTTTGAAGCACATCCGTTCAGCTCACCCGAGGCACGACAGGTTTTTCGAGCTGGGGCATGTTCTCAGCGTAGGACACTCCATATACATCGTGAGCGTCTCGGATTACGGGCATCCGGAGCTTTTTCTGCGTGCCCCGGAGTCGATGGCGGTCGCGCTACTTTTTTCTGGTGCTATCGTAGCATGTGGTAAATTTTTAAGTCGTTCAAATCGATTTCAACACACGCTCAACAATTTTGAGCAGTCCAGGGATTTTTTGCGTTCCGGATACATAGATTTTCGCATTCGCTGTTTATCCCCGGATTATGCGGGATATTGGCCTTCCTACGTCTTCTGGGCTGTGTCCTCCTCTTCGTTTTCGCAATCCGAATGGAGAGCACTATCGGCTGGGAAATGCAGTGGACCTGGCTTTTAAATTCGGTCTGGGCCATCTCATCGTCCAACGATATAATTCTGGCCGTCGCACTTACCCTTACACTCTATCGGCAACGCTCCCAATCGCAGAACAAAAGGTCTGACATCGCTGGCCCTTTGAATGAGTGCCTGATTTATGTCCCCTCACAGGACCGTCGCCGTCGTGGATAAAATCATAAAATGGACGCTAGGTTAGTTCTTCCGATTTTTCGTTTGTATTCTCTTATGGAACACATACGGCAGAGACTGGCGTGCTCACTAGGCACGTTGAGGACCCCAAACATCACTTCCATAACTCATCCGTGCATTTTTGTAGCCTAATGGGCATCGTGGTTCTGATAACTGTGCGGTATTTTGCTCTGAATGCATAAAAGACGCCTGAATGCTAATTCTACATCCAACAGTTTGTCACGATGAAGGATAAATGTACGGAAATCATACGACATATATCCTCGCTATGACCTTGACTGACATGATTTGCAGATATATGGGTCGCCGGGTATATGGTGGCTACGAAACGTGCGTCTTCGACCGCGCTGCGTATCCAATTCTTCTTGACTCATTCAATCGCAGTATACTCGAATACTCTCTTTGCAACGTACGTTCCGACTCGCATGCGGACAGTTCCCAGCTGATGTTCCATAGTCTCAACTCCCGCTCCAAACTCCGCGCGATGGACGCTTCTGTAGTCCTGACGAGCTCTCCTGTGAGTCATCCAACTCGTGTGTAATTAATCCGGTTTTAACCTACCGGGCGAATAGGATAAGCATGGGATGAACAAATCCATGCCGTTTGTTTTCGAATTTCCCTCTGTGTCGGAAACGTCCGCGATGACAACCGCGGAATCCGGTGTATAGGATTGGACTTCAACCGCCATCTTCAACCAGACACAAATCCGGATTCGGGATTGAACGAGTCGTGACGGGAATTTGAATTGGGTCCTGGCTTGGGCCCAAATTCCTATCGACTCCTCGAATTATCGAGATACATGCCTTCAGAAGAAGAGAAGGACGATATGGGAGATCTGACAGAGCCAAGTATGTACCGTATTGAAGCGACCGTGGGCATTTCGTCTACACTTCTCTCTCAAACGGAATCCAAGTTACTGGTATATTCCCATCTGTCGTGGTTATGGAAGAACTGTTTCGAAGTGGGACCGCGCCAAGATAAAATATTATCCGGCGCCAATAATGGTAAGGTTTAGGCTACGGACATGAATCCAGCCAGAAGAATTGATGTCTAAATCCACGACTCTAGCCAAGCGTTGGCTAGGGCCAAGACGTTTGTATATTCAGCACCATGGCAACTTTTCCGGATGGGCCATCGCCGCTCAAGGTGTTCATAACGGTGTTCATACGGCCAAATGCGGTGCAACATATTTGCCTACATGAGGTCCAAGTCGTCTATTCCCACCGGTCATCGACGTTCCCAACCTCTCGTTCTCGTTCTCGTGCTTGAGAAAATCTAGTCCAATTTGAAACATAAACATCAAGAGAAAGCGAATTTGCTATGGGCTGCCACATAGACACCAATAGGTACCATGGAAGCCATAGAGACCATAGCAACATTGATATAGTGTCTTTGAGTGTCTATGTGGGCCTATGTAACTGCCCATAGAACCCATACATAGTATTTGGCATTTTCCTGATGATCTCAGTCTTAGAATCATTCCTCGGCGTCCTAACGTTTCAGGTTCGACTTTATCATCCAAATCCCTCGAAACATTATGTATCGATTTCGGCCAGATAGTATCCCGAGCCGCACATCTTAATTGTTCCGCGCAGACGACGGAAGGTTGATAGTTATTGAATCTGGTGCGTTTTGAAGGTAGAAATGTGGTTCATTATTCAAAATAGTTTGATTACACGTTCAATAGGGGCAGTCAGAGTAGAGGAGGATTATTGTATTTTAAAAGCCCTTAATCCATCATAATCCTTCCCATAATTGCCGTCAATTCTGACCGCCCCACAAAATATATGGATTATTGTTGGATTATTGTACCCATAGGTCTTGCGCCACCCGTTGAACGACATTCTGCATAGCCACTTTCACTGTCTGTCAGATGCCTCCAGCATTCCGACGCACTGGGCGCACCGAGGCGCTACTGAAGGCATATGTACGCAACAGTAAAGGTCGCCAACGTCGGGCGCTCTTGCATCGACGTGCTGCAGTCCTAATTCGGCAAGAAAATGTGAGGGAGCTCACCGGTACCAGCATAAATTCCGACTAGGGTGCCTTATCTGTGTTCTTAGCTGCCCGAGGTTTAGGGAGCATGATCAACGAGACTGGGAGTAGATGAAAAAATATAAAGATATGCAAATATAAAATTCCGTTTGTCAGTAAAGTCACAAATGCGATCGTAGTAGGCCTTAAAGATGAAGGGAACATTAATCCATAATCCTTCATAATCCCTTGTTAATCGCCTCCGGAGGTGATTATGGGATGGGATTATGGCTTTTGATGGATTATCCCACGCTTAAATAAATCGATAATCCTTCGATAATCCCTGCCCACCTCGATAATTGTCTACTCTGACTGCCCCTAATAACAATGCATGGTCATCAAACATTCTTATATTTATTGGGAATTTCCTTTTTCGGCTGAAAACGTTTGTTTGCGTATACTTGCTGGTGGGTTAATGAGTCTGATGATCACAGCGATCACTGTGACCATCACCCTCTTGTCTAGACCTCCACGCACCTTTCAGGTTGCTCCAGCACTTACGTCCGATCGCCAGCCAGACGGTACATTGACCTTAATCAATCCCACACATCGCCGACAACGCATGTACTTCCTTTTTTTTCCACCTACCCGCCAGGATGACGCGTCCACTTGCGGACGCGCGTACACTTCCTGCGGTGGCTTTCACCTCCGGTTGCGCTGACTCCTCGCCGTCCAGCATATTTTCGTGCCTTCGCCGTTGACTCGATAATTAATTGACTCAGTTGGCTTGGTCCACGTGAACGGTGTGCGACGGAGTCGGGGAAACTCTTTTATACGATGGAACGCGCGTAGCATGTAAGTAAACATATTCTGAGCTGCTCTACACCCACGCGTTTCAGACAGCCCATCCATCACATTCGGCGTCTGACCCCGAGCGGGGGACACGGCGACGTGTGCTTCACCTTGTAGCGTCGAGATGAGCCGCCCCATGTGCACCCTCGGGTACGGTGTTCCTCCGTTCCAGCTTACTCCTCACTACGTGCGTCAGCTCACTGAGGCGGGCCTTTGAGCTCCAAGACACCGCCTCCACCCAGCCTCCACCCGCCTAACGAAAGTGTTCAGTTCCTTCTCGGGACGGGTGATCCGTCTTTGACAGCTCTGTATTTGGAGGATTTTTCTCGTTCTTTTCACCGCCGACCACACTGGGGTGTTACTACTGCTATGTCTGCTCGGGGGTTCGCTAATAACTACTCCGTTCCAAATTACGCTGCTACCACAGCAGGCTGGCAGCTGAGTAATTCATGTTCATTTCACACACTGGACATTACGTGTTCATTGGTCATCTGTCAACAGCCTGTGAAAAGCAGGTCTGCTCCCTCCTAACACAGCTTTCCCACAGGCTCTGGTCCCACTGGCGCAGTTCATCCTCCGTGATATATCGTTCATTCAAGGGAGTCGAGTCAGTCTGCGTCATCCGGATTCAAGTTTTGCGAACGAAGTGTAGAGAAGAATATTCCCGATCTAGAATTCATTCAGCGCTAGATGTAGCCTCTGCTTCAGGCTTGGCCTTGTTCGGCTGCAATGGACCCCATGAGGACGAAGCACGTGGTGCTAGGATATTATTATGTGGAGAAACGCATGGGTCTTTTATGTTCCGGTGCAAACTGCAATTGCAAATAGAGGAGCCGCTCTCCATCTCCTCTGGGTTGAACAACAAAAAAACTGATCTCGATCGTTGTAAAATATCATGCCAAGGAAGGATAGATACAATACTGTAAATGCGAATTTTAACCGCGCTACTCGGACCACCTGCAGCGAATCGCGAATCGCGCAAAGCGATTTCTACCATACAGTGTCGCTGATTATTTCAGGTATGTGTGCCTCTCATAGAAGCTACAATCTTTGCATCACATCCAGGTTCAATGTGATGCATCCACAATCATCTATCCCTATCCCATCGCTGAATGTAAGCTGTATTGTCGTTCCTCGCAACCCGGTCTTGGAGGACCGGTGTCAATAGCACACTATATGACAGGAAGTATCATTCTGGCCCTCAATTGATCGCCGCGGGTCGGTGCCTGAGGCCAAGGCAACGCTCGCGGGTTGGATTGATTAACGGCAGGCCGAACGATTTGTGATCCGTCGATGAATGATTAAGTGTTTAAAATGTCAAAATTGGTCAAGGATCAGTGTTAGCGTCTTCCAACTTTAGACCTCCGATTTCGATGGCATTAGCGATTTAATTAAATTTACATTTCAGGCATCTCGGCCACATGGGCAGAAAGCCAATATTTCTGCTGAATGGAGGAACGGCGAGGAAGAAGGCAGCTCACGGATCTCAGGTTGTCCAGGGAACCCAACACAGTTTTTTGTTTCAACCAACATAAATCGGGATGCACCCATACTGTGTACTTTTCAAATTAAATCGGGTCTATCATGGGATACGTCTTATCTTAAGTTCTAATATGAATTCACCCTGCCTCGTTCAGGTGGGTGAAGGTTGTTTAACCTGTCCTGTAGATCACTGGATGGGTGTTTGGGGGAGGTCAGGGGAAATTATTACTTAATATGTAATGGATAATATGTAATGGACTACTCCAATGATTCAATTTCTGGAAGGCGTTCCAATAAATTTATGTTTTATTGGGGAATTTCTTTTCTGGGCCAAAAGCGTTTGTTTGCGCACATTTGCGGATGATGCTGATGGTCACAGGGGTCACCGTGACTGTCACTTCTTCCAAATACTTCCACCACATTTCAGGGCTGCTCCAGCACTTACGTCCGCGTCGCCAGCCACACGGTACGCTGAGATTAATGAAGCCCCCCGACATCACCGACGCTGGAAGAATGGACTCGCACGTCAGCCTCTGCAGCGCATGGGTCGCGTTCTTTTCACTTGCGCACCGGGATGACGCGTACACTCCCCGAGTCCTGACAAGCGGTGGCTTTCATACCGGCGCTAGCTCCTCGCCGCACTGCGCCCTTCGACGACATAGACGCCGTTGACTCAGTCCTCAGTCGCTCTGGGTCCGAACGCGAACGGTTTCCGACGGGGACGGGGTCTGGGCACCTCTCATGTGTTGAATGGGAGGTTGGGAGGACGGGAAGGGCACGCGCAACCTGTAGCTTATTCTGAGCTCTCTGCACCCGCGCGCGTTTCGCCAGCGACATTCGGCGTCTTAGCCCGAAGGACATCGGGACTGTCGGGACCCGGGACGCGGTGACGTGTGCTTTGTGAGCTTCGCTTCACTTTTTTTACTTACCCAGTGGTGCAAGAGAGATGAGCCGCCTCGGGCACAGACCTGCTCCGTTCAGGCTTACTCCTCGCCGTGTCAGCGTCAGCCCATCGAGGCGTCATCGAGGCGGGCCATCGCGTACTCCCGACACTGCCTCGACCCGATGTTCGGCTCCCGGGGAACTACCGTAGCGGATTTCTCCGAAGTGCTCCAACGGTTCCGAAAGCCATGTGTCGCTTCTTTGTCGGAACGATTGACCCGGTTCTTTGACGGGGATCCACGTCTCGATTTAGCACGCACACTGGCGCTTGATTCTTTTTTTTTTTTGCCTCCGACCCTGCTATGTCCGCTCTAGACCTCGGTTCGCAAACTTCTCCCGCTGGTTTCTTCGAGGCCCCAGGGACTACCACAGCAATCTATTATCTCCCAGGTCCTGTCCTGTCCATAGCTCTTCAGTCACTTCCCATGTCGTTCCCACCCTTGACACCTGTCAAGATGCGAAAACTCCAAGTCGATCTCGTCCTGCTAACACTGCCCGTTCTCAACGAAGCATGGTGCAATTTATCCTCCGTGATATATCGTTGTAGCGGGATCGGTCGTTCATTGAATTGTCAGTCTGTGTCATTCAGATATGGGCTCAGCGAAGCGCCAAGCGGTATACGCCATGAGCACGAAGCACGCGGTGCTTGACTCCAAGGGCTAGGTGCGCATGGGTATGGATGTTGGAATAGAAAAATAGGGAAGTAGCCGAACCTGCAAGCATGCGTCCACAATAACATCAGCATTCTAGAAAAGAGACGCATAATTATCAGGGCCAACAACAAAACAAAAGGATGTTCTCAAATAGATAGAGTAAAATGATCGATGGGAACTTGGAATTGAACCGCGAGGTTCGGACGTCTGCAGCGAATAGTGCAAAGCGATCTGTACTCGTACCTAAATGAATGTGTATCTCAACAGTTCACCATCGCTTCCATTCAGGCCCATCGCTCAACGTGATGAATTTCGAGTCATCCATCGCGCATCGCTGAGTGCAAGCTGTATTCCAGTAATAACATCGTAGTATGGTCCAGGCCTCGCGCAACCGGACATTGGAGGACCGGTTGTTAATGCATTAACTTGTATGCCAATGAGTACGCAGCTGGCAGAATTCATGGATAAGATAACATTCAGGTCCCAGGACGCCGTTAGGCGCCTCCGATGTTCGATATTTGATCGCCGCAAGTCGGTTCCTGACCTGACGAGCGCTAATGCGGGTTGTTAACAGCAACGGAGCTCGACTTGAAGGCGAGTGATCCGTCGATGGGTGATTGAGTAGGTGATCGAGGATCCGATCTCTGTGGAATTAAAATCTATCATATCAAATTTAAGGCGTCTCGGGCACATGGGTAGAAAGCTAAAGCCAATCTTTTGTCTACTGAGGGGACGGGGAGGACACTATTCGAGGCTCCGACAGCTCCCGATATGTTAATTTTGGGAGGTTGCCCTGGGAACACATGAGAGTTTTCGAGGCAAATCGGGCACACGCACTGCATTTTTTTTTGTCTTTGGCTTAGTTTTCGCTGGGCCGCAGTGAAAGATGCGATGTCTCGCAAGTGTACACGTACCCGTATGTTCTTGGATGCGCAGCAGGAAAACGGCCTCATGTGGACGAGGCAGTGTTTACTGCCAAAAAATCAACGAGGCGAAGAGAAGTCAACCGTACCGCAAGTGTAAACTCCGCGACCACATGAAGAAATTGCGGAGATGAAGCTCGGGCACCACATCTTCACGGAAGGAACCTGAGGTGAATCGCCATCACAATGGAATGGAATTTAGAGGTGGGGTGCGCGCAAATCGCACTGGGAAGGAAGGAAAATGGTACGTGTTCGGTCTTGTAACCTATAGGCACCGTTAATGAAAGCACATGAAGTATCTGAGTCATATTTTTCATAGAATCCGGAAAGCGACGTACCCGTTTAACCGCATAGACGGCCAAACGCGGTCCTACGAGGTAAGCCCGCGCTGCCAATCCGATCAGCCATCGATGGAGTAGCCATATTCCGCAGTGACATAGAAAGCGGTGCAAGGAGCATCAGACCCAAATTTTGGAGGGAAATCTTCTTGGGCTCCACGATTGCCCTCTTGATGTCAGAGCTCAGGAACAGACTTGTTAGAGTGCATTAAGAGTCTTAGACAGTGGCAGAAAACGTCCCCCTGTTGAGGGCCGCCACCGCTGCGAAATGTCCCGGGTCGGAGATGAGGGAGGGGGGAAAAGACGAGGCCATTCCGCAAGATTCCGGACGTTTCGCCTGCACTGCCCCTCCGGCACGAATTGATTCCGCTCCCGCCGGACTGTGGGTTCTGGCACTGCCACAGCCCCAACGGGTAGGTAATCGGGCTCTTTCTTCTCTTACTCATTGAGTCATTGTTGTCCGAGTCCAAATCCCCGGCGTGATCTCCATATAAAATGGAGCACAAAATTTTCAACGGCCTCTTTCTTAAACGCCCATCCTCTCCCCATTCGGTTTCTTTCTTCGCAATCCATGATTACAGACGTCAATCTCACCCATGCGACGTCCCGCTCGCTGGTGTCCAGGCCACTGAAGAGAGGCAGAGCATGTATGAACTGCAGGTGAGTACCCACTTTCCTCACCGTCGTTTGTTTTACTCACTCAAAGCCGTGCCACTCAGATTTCTCAAGATCGTGCGTCCCCATGTTCTATGCTGCCGTTGTTTTACTAACTCGTACCCGATAGAAATGTGACGGGCAGAAACCAATATGTGGGCCCTGTCGCAAGCATCCAAAGGACGACGAGTGCGAGTACTCGGACGGGCCTGCGAGGTCCAGGACAAAGGCCCTGGAGGACACGGTCCAGCGTCTGGAGGCGAGGCTGCATGAGCTAGAGCATCCTGAGGATTCCACGCCCTCGGTGATGCTGTATGATCCGTATCCGCAGCCAGGTCCCCCTCCCCAGCTTTCGATATCACCGTCGTATCCTTCGTCCTCCAGGTCCCTGCCCAATACCCCTTACCATCAACTGCCGCGACTATTGTCGCCCTCCAGCTCGTCCCCAGAGTCTCAGGGATACACACCCTTGTCCCCGTTCTCGCCCCCGTCAACCACAGCAACGACTCCGCCATTCGGGACCCAAAAGTCTAGCCCGCTTGGCATTTTTGATTCGCGCGTCATAGCGACTCCAGAATCCACTTCATCGAGCCTCGAGTCTGATGTGCGTATTTTTAGCTATTCTTAGCTATGCCACCTAACTCTCGGACCTATAGCAGACCGTTTGCGACACATTGTAAGCACGCTTGATCAATTCTAGCCCTAGTACCGTTTCTCACCAAACTCTTAGATTGCAAACGTTTCGTCCACATGCCTCCGAATTCGGATTCTTCCTGGACTGGAATCGATTCATTCAAACAACCGGGCATTCCATTTTTCCAGATGCCCCGATGCGCACATCCTCCGCGCTATTATATGCGATATACATGTGGGGCGCTCACCTCTCCTCGGACAGCCAGCGCGAGTTGCACTACAAGCACAGGGCGTTGCAATCTGCTTCCGCGGAACTCACGCCAAGATCTTTCCTGCATACAATTCAAGCCGAGGTCCTCCTTTCTCATTACTTCTTCCGCACGGGCCACTTCCTCGAGGCGCGTGCACATACCGCCACTGCTGTCGCGCTCGCGCTCGGCGGGGGTCTGCACCAGATTCGGTCCCTCAATCAGCCCGACGCGCCGGTGATTGAGATCACCGAAGAGAATGACCAGGGTATTCATCTCCGCGCACCGGCGGACGCGCTCGAGGAGGGCGAGCGGATAAATGGGTTCTGGGCTGTGTTCATGCTGCAGAAGAATTTGAGCGTCGCACTAGAGCCGGCTGCACGCGTGTGCGGCGTGTTCGAGGCGGGGGGGCTGCAGATCGACACCCCATGGCCGCTGGAGATTGAGGATTACAAGCAGGTGCGTACATGTGATTCCAACCAGTCTTGGTCGGGTTGGGTCGGCTCCTGCAACATCGGAAATACTGACATGGATCTTCTTTTTTTTTTTGAAGGGGTTGTTGACGTCCGACATACATGGAGACTCGACCGTGCGCCATTTTTTGCAAGCCGCCGAGGCGCCAAGTTATCAACAAGGCCGATCCGTCTCCATAACCGCAATGAATGTCAAGGCCAGCATACTGCTCCATCGGGCAGTGTATATGCACGGGCAATGGAGACCTAGTCCGTTCATTTCTACTTTCCCTTGCTCATTTTTGGATGCTGATGCAGTCGTCGCTTTTAGATGTGCCCGAACGGGAAGCGCACTCGTGGTGGACTGCCTTCGGCGTGGTGGACCAGCTCATAAACACATTGCGGTCTGAACTCCCCGACATCGCACAGCTTCAAGGCCGCAGCTCCGCGCGCACAGTCCTGCTCACACACTCGCTTCTCAACGCGGCTACCATCAAGCTGCATAGTATCTTCTACACCGATCCGACGTCGAGGCAGAACTGCCTTGCTGCTGCGCGGGAGATGTTCCGCTTCGGCGGCACAAATCCGCAGGGGCTTGGGTACCTAAATCCCATAATGGGCGTACGTGGCTTCTCCCTCGACTTTTTAACCTGCGCGTACTGACCACTGTGCTGTAGACTCTATGGACGACAGCATGCAATGTCTTCATCGACGAGCTGAGGCACATCCGAACGGAGTCGACGCAGAGCCCGTGGCCATTACAGGCCGCGTCCGAAGCTGAGCGCGAGAAGGAGATGCTTTCTAATCTGCACGACGGGATCGACGCACTAGGCGCCTTTGCGCGCGAGAGCCTCCTGATGCGTAAGTTGTTCGCTCAATAGGTAAGCGCGCCGCATTATTTATCGCTTCGCAGGTCACCAGCTCACGAAAGCCCAAGAAGCTTTGGGCGCGGTGTGAACTGCAATGGGGACTGGTGCGCGATTGGTTGGACCCTCGGTGGGGACGACGACTGCCACAGGACCCTCCTACCTTAAGGACGACTACTGCGTACACGTACATACCCCGCTGCGAGGATACCTACTCGCGAGACGGACGATCGGGACCTCCATCGCACACACGGGGATGGTTCATTCATTGTATCTCTACCATGCATGGTGTATGTATTGAACTTTTTTGTTGTACTTATATTGTACACTACACGTAGACATACATTTTCTTGGACCGTATTTCCTGGGCTCTGGTTGTCTTCACTGGGCTGGGTTTCCGCTCTCTTTTGTATTTATATCCACTTGGCTACTTAGCTACATAGATTTGCTTTCGCTCTGTACATTAATGCTCTGTACATTAATGGACGCTACCACACTACAAAAAGTACATACATTCCAACTAGTTGATCAACCCGCCCGCCGTTTCATTTTTGAACAATAACGACGCGTGGTTTTTTTTTTGGACGTGCGCAGTCTCGCTCCTTGCACCGCAAGTCCTATATGCGAATGATACATTCTTTTCACCGACCAAGAGGGCTGATTTTGGGAAGGGCCAGTCTTTTCCTTTGGTTTGGGTCGACTATTTTCGAACGACGGTCGATTTCCATGTCTGCGCAGTCGCATTTTTCCCACCGAGCACTGCAAGCCTGTGTCTATGTTCTTCCCAGGCAACGAACGCCTGAAATCATCTAGGGTTGCTTCCTGCGTGACAGGCTTGAACTCGAATTGTGGAACGATGGTTGATTTTTTCAGATCTGCGCAGTCACGATTCGTGTCCATGCCATCGCTGCTTCCCGGCCGAAGAAGGGCTGAATAAAATTAAGGTTTGCCATCAAATCAGGGGTGAATTACTATCGACCTGATACGGGACATTCCTCCCAGTAATGAGGTAGCGAGACCCAGCCTGGCCGCGGCCGCATAGCTGACACCGTGAAAGTATTCCGTATTCCTGGAAACTCACAATAAAATACAAGGCAGGGGTGATTTGTAGATCGCAGTTCAAGGTATGAGTATAAACAACGCCGCGTTAGCGCCGATCTGAGGCCGAATCAGCGGAGAATATTTTGGGGTATGGAGGGACGTCGCATACATGCGTATGACTGCATGGTCTGGATAGCTTCGGGACGCTGTCCCGGACTCACGGTGATAGTCACTGATGAAGTGGAATTACTGTAAGGCACCGCTCGCCGGGTGTATTGAAGACTCATCCTGAGTCATCATGCTGAGGGTCGCGGGCTTGTTGTCTTACCGTTAAGGAACACGAAGATAGGGTCGCGAGGGAACGTTTTTGAGCCTGGTTGTCTTTGGGGATTGTGCGATGTAGAGTAGCATTTTTTGGACGCAATGAACGGGATATTTTTGGAAAAATATGGGTGATGTTGTGAAGAAGATACTGGACGGAGGATTTTGGGGTCCGAAATCCGAAATGGCCGAGCATGCAGAATGGGAGTCATCCGCTATCTTTGTCTCCCGGTGGTGTAGTGAGCTTGGTGATATTGCCCGCCCTCGAAACGACCGGAAAAATCCGTATAACGGTGAATGATGATTTTTTAGGGGGCCAAATTCAAAAGAATCAATTACCACAGTCCTTGAAGCTGGATGGCCCACGCGAAGGTAAAACTACAGAACTGACGTCCGGATTCCACATTTCTGCCCAGAAAAGGTGGCAGAACCGTCAGGGCTGCCACAGCTTTGACAGGCATGTCCGCGGTAAGCGGTAAGTAGTTGTATGGCAGGCGTTTGTATATGACGGTCCCAATAAACGAACGGCCGCTTTCTAGGATCTTACTGGGAGAAGCAAGCTAAATTACAGCTTCGCGGCTGATAGTCCAGCAGCCAGCCACGCGGAGGGCGCACGTATCATAACATTGAAGCAATCTTCCGGCCGCCGAAGCCCCCTGTGGGACCAGATAGAAGCCAGACAAAATAAGAAAGGTTTATGACAGCAATTAATAACACTAATACCCTCGTCATAGTAATTTCTCGTCACTCAATGCATTTGTAGACTAAAACAAAACGAGGATAGAGTAAAACGTCAGGCTCGAGTACACGATGCAACACCCGCCGGTCGTTATAGCGGGACCAGAATTTCTACATGGCAAGGACGTAAGTGATAAAAGCCGATACAGCATCGTAAGTAGTTTTGTCTCTTCTTTTGTGCCGTCCAGGGTTTCTTCAACGTTGGAGTTCGGGTACCGGGGCTTACGAACTCGGAGATCATCGAAAATTCCGAAGATTTCTGAGAGCGTAAACAAAGACTACGTTGAATGCTCACAAGTGTACTTTTTGCTCACAAGTGTACTTGTTACTACCCTGGTATATAGTGAGGGCTGGGGGCGGGCAAGCATGGTGAGCACTGGCAGCATGAGCAACAAATCCACGAATATATTACTACAGTGCTCCAGAGTCCATGCTGGCCCAGGCTCGTTATTTTTAGTACGAGTCTAGATTTGCATAAAGTCGGCCACATTGCACGCAAAGTTTCAGTTCCCTGAGTTCATGAACGGTAACCGTTGAACTCTCTGAATACTAGTTACAACTCAATTGAGGAGTCTTATTTCCTGCCTCCTGGCATTCTTCTGCGACGGTTCTCACCACTGGGTCTGGTTCTTGCTCGCTCCCATAGTCATTGGGAAAATTTACTGTAGTCTTACAATCAATTCGTCATAACACATGCCCTTGGACGTGATGGATTTTGAAACTTGGAAAGAAGGAAAGAAGTATTACTCTACTGCGGAGGTCCCACTAAGAAACAAGCAGGTACTGTACTGATGTACAACACATCCAGATTATACGCTACAGTCATCAACAGCTCAATCAGTGTGGAACTTTGGAAGCCTATCTGCCGAGGCATGTCTACCCCAGCCGACCTCTGTCCACCTTGGCCTACCACCTCAGCCTATGCAAATTCAGTCTACGTTCCAGATCCCGGCCGATGATGGTGAGCCTATTGTGGCCGACCTTGGCCTAGCTAAGTCCAGGTCTTCAACGGTTGAGATTACTCTAGATCCCGGATTGGCCCCAGCTGTAGTGGGTGTTACTGGTGTGAGACAACAGAGATGTACAACTGAGAACGTGGGCAGCCATCGGGACGATGCACGGGTTATTTATTATGGTGCTGCCAGTTCCTTGCAGGCTGATAAACCCTGATAAGCCAACAAGGGTGTTCAAGGAAACATCAAAAGTTGTGTTTGAGATAAGGAAGTATAGCCACCACTGATTTTTTGAGATTTCATAGCTAGGCACATCAGTGTAGGCAGTGGTTCAACCCATGCCTATTCATGCAGCAAGACATAGACCACCTTGGGCAAAGATTGACAGACACATAGGCAGACGTTGGCACACTGGTTGGTGTACACCTGTGCCTAGGGGGTCAGGCAGACCTGTGCATACGGGGGGGGGTCTGAATGCAGTGAGACACCTCACGAGAACTTAGCTTGGCTGAGGGGGATGGCAAGTCTTATTTTGGGATTGAAAAAAATGTGTATGCAGCAAGGTGTTGGTTGGAATCGAAGATGAAATGTTCTACTGCATTAATATTGTGATACAGAGCCGTTAAGGCAATGGATCTCGGCTCAGCAGGTAGATTCAACAATGTGGATCTGCCTGGCATGAGATGGCAATTGCTCTCTTCAACATTTTTCACCTTTAAGCACAACATTTAAGACTGCTCTGTTTACCCAAGCTTCTAAGAAGTCCAGAGTGTGCTACTGGGATTCCCGTGAATAGGACCACGTGAGATAAGGTGAGTTCGCATTAGACGAGAGTTAGCAGTCAATTTGAGGTATGTGAAGCTAGAGTCCATCTCGCATGGGCAACAAGTGGATGCACTGCTCCAAGCTCAAGATTGTGTCGCTGATTCCTCTTCTTTTTCTGACGCTTTGTCGGCATGTTGCTATGCTAGGAAGCTGGAGGACAGACTGGCACCAAAAACCCACGTACTGGAGTCTTTGTGGAAACAGTCAAATGATCAAATCCCGTACATACTAGAGTCTGGGATTCAACCCTACAAAAACAATATGTTCAACATTGCTGCCTCAAACGGTGTGCCTATTTTGGCGAGTGTCATCCTGAATTCGATGTGGTTGGATGTATGAGTAGTTCGATGAGCACAGGACAAAAATGACGTAAACTTGGGGACCGATGCGATAGCATCAAGCTCGTGAGGCAGAAGCCCGAGTAGCGCAAAGAAATAATCAGCCCCGGGAGTGTTGCTTCCGAGAACTGCATTGAGTGCATCAAAACCAGATCTCGTTCGTTCCGTAACGCGTCACAGAGGGTCTCGACGAATACATTTTGTCATCACGCCAGGTTCAAAAATTGGTTAAAATTACGGAAAAGTCAAATTTGGGGGCCGCAGGTGTATCGTGTTCCAGATGTTGCAAAACCCAAAATGAAGATTTTCTTTTTGAGTGATAAAGTTTTTTTTGCTCAATCCCTAGAGTACCCCTGTCCTGTATCCCTCCATAGCAGAGGCCTTTAGGATGCTTATTCTCGATGAAATAGGGCTCCCATACTGCGCTGTGCGAAGAGTAAGGGAGCATCAGTGAATTTGATGCCTCTCGGAATATTCCGGTACTGGTAAGTCTTCAACCTCAAGCTTCAGTCTGACTAGTACATAGGCTATGTTTACTAGGTTATTGATCCCTTCAATTGTTGCTGCCATATACAAATAAAATAAAATAAAAAAATAAAAAACTTGAATTTCAAAAGAAATTATACTCCTTCGTCGCCGCGGCACATGATGGGCGTGACTTGCCAAAGTCACAACTTCCTGCCTTAACATATAAAAGTACTACCTGGCCCCTCCCCACTTTAACCAACCTTTTGCTGCCCTATCTGAACACTGGACCGGAATATTCCGAAAGCCATCAAATTCACTGATCCTCCCTTACTCTTTGCACAGCGTGGCCTGGGAGCCCAATTCCATCCAGAATAAACACTCTGGAGTCCTATACTATGTACATATACAGTACAGGGGTATTCTGTGATTTGAGCAAAAAAAAAAAGTGTCCTACCCCCCAAAAAACCTTTGTTTTTGGTTTTGCAACATCCAGAACACGATACAGGTGCAATTCAACCATTTTTTATCTTTTCTCAACCTCATGTTCAATTGAAAATTGCACTTTCTGGTGATAAGTGGTTCCAGCACTGAAAATTATGGTTTTCTTGGTTCCCATGCTTTGGTAGCTGTGTAAGTGTCAGATTTGCTCCATTCACTTTGAGGAGCCAAGATTTACATCCCATCGGCTCCCTGTAAAGCCCACCAGACTTGACAAAAATTTCCAGTCCTTCACGCAGTCTGGGACCTCTTGACGAATTGACGAAACGATATGTTAGGTCACGTGTCACACCCCTTGACGAATTGATTGTATTAAGACTACTTACAGTATGATGCTGGGAGGCCGGCAAGCGGCAGGGCACAAACTGATGGATGTTGTTAAAGGTGCTGGTGGTGGTACAATTTGAGGGAAGTTACAACGGGGATAACTAATTATAAGAAATGGAACTACGCTGGAGGGTCGATTTAGAGTCTTGGAGGAATTATTGGGAGTATGTTGTAACATATGTATCAAAGTACGCGATTTCTGTTCATTTAAGAGATAAAGAGAAAATTTGGGACCAGTGGTCAGTCCTGTGATACATGAACTAGTCGGCTAATGTATGGATGATGCAGGACGTACCATTAGTACTCTAGAATTGGAGCCGGTAACTTCAGCAGCTGCATCCGACACGATCAAATTGTTTTTCCGCCGTTTCCGAAGAACACCGGGTTCACT
This sequence comes from Mycena capillaripes, assembly GCA_029204075.1. NCBI lineage: Eukaryota > Fungi > Basidiomycota > Agaricomycetes > Agaricales > Mycenaceae > Mycena > Mycena capillaripes. The sequence goes on from JARHKZ010000001.1 coordinate 4,477,593, forward strand.
GTGAATACTGTCATTATCCACACCGATCCGCCGTTTAAGAGACGATGGTTGTAAGTCCATTTGGAATAGCGATATGGTAGAAAAAATCAAGAATGCAGCCGTATGTTACTGTTCGCGAAACGATGACGAGTCGGAATTCGCGGCGCATTGCCGGCGATCAGTGTTTCAACTAGTGAGTGTATCTATCTATGGTCACGCTTTTTAATTCACTTTTTAATGAGGGATTTTTTCGGTCGACTAAGCACAAAGAAGTGAATCTGCCTTTCTTCTGGCTGTAGAATTTCGTCGTTCTGGTTGCAGCCATCCAAATCGTTTTTTTAGCCGCTGTTTCCCACTATGGATTCTACTTCTATCAAAATTACTGCGATATTCGGTCAGTTATCGCCTTACACAATTGACGAGGCCGTAGTCGTGCCGCGGAAATGCCGCTGATTCGGCACGCCCCTGCCGCAATGCCGACCCTCTGCCTATCATTGGCAAAAGTCCTAGTATAGGCAATTTCAATGAGATCCGAATCTCCGGGAAAGGAAGCAGAGCGCGCGCCGCAATGACCCGTGACAGAATCGCGTGATGGAACATCGTGACCGCCGACCACCTTCTTTTTTGCAAATCGTTCTGCCAGGCCTTCGATTTCGGCTTATACGTATACCAAGTTCACGTCCATCCCCGAGAAAGTGACGAGTCCCATAAATAGACGGAATGCGGCTCCCATTCTTCCTTGCCCAGTTCCAGGACGAAAGCGAGATGGTAATGTCCAAAATTCACAAAGCCTCTCTTGCGGTTCTCTTACTGCTGCAAAATGTCATCCTCCCTGTTTTCTCATCTACCGACAACATCGTCGATGCGGGCTACGCCAAGTATCGCGGCAATCTGACCTTCCCGAACGCTGTCGCATATCTGGGTATCCCATATGCTGAGCCCCCCCTTGGCGAACTGCGCTTCCGAGCGACGTTGCCTCTCAACACGACGCGGGTGTCGGCGGCGGCGGGCGGGCAAATCGTAGATGCGACCGAATATCCCGATTTCTGCATACAGGGATCCACAGGGGGTAAGATTTTCAATTTTTTGATCCTTGTTACATTTTTGAAAGCCGGTCCATCCAGGTGGTGATGCCGGAGGTGCTGGCAGTGAGGATTGTCTGAATCTCAACATTTATGCGCCAGCAGGAGCTAAAAATGGCAGTAACCGTACGTGTGTTGGCTTCTCTTAGACGTACCTCGCCGACTTTCCGCCACCGTTCAGTTCCCGTCCTCGTCTACATTCACGGAGGCGGTGAGTTCCTTTCGCTTGACTACGTGTCCGTATCTGCTCAAACCGCCAAGGATATTTCTACGGAAATCCACGTAACTGGCCTTTTGATCAATGGATCCACCAAAGTCCGAACGTGGTGATAGTGTCGGTCTACTATCGCCTGGATGCCTTTGGGTTCATTTCAATTCCCGAATTTTCTGACCCCGCCAACGGTGATTCCAACGCCGGATTCTCTGATCAGATCCAGGTATAAGTGTCGTTTTTATAGGTGGTTTTTGGACTTTATCAATGTTTTCGTTTCTAGGCGTTGAAATGGGTGAACCAACATATCGCATCTTTCGGCGGTGATCCGAGCTTGGTCACTATTAACGGAGAAAGCGCCGGAGGTTCGTCGGTTGAGCTCCACCTGGTCGCCAACACCGAGCAAAATTTATTCCGGGGGGTTATTGCTCAAAGTGTATATCGCACGCCCCTTGCTTTCCCCGAGCAAAGAGTGGTAAGCTTCATAGCCTTCAAATTCTGCTCTGTTTTTGAACTATCTTGCAGCCCCAGTTCCAGCTATTCGCATCGGAGGCCGGTTGCGGAACGGGCTCCGTCATTTCTCAGCTGGCTTGCTTGCGTTCCTCCAGTGTTAGTGCCCTTGCGCAGGCACAAGACTTTGTTACAAGAAACCTGTGAGAATTAGCATCCACAAAGCGCGTCCCCGCTAACCATACTATGACCAGGGTGGGATTCAAACAGTTCCAACCTGTGGTAGATGGGAAAATCTTCACCGACTTTCCGACGAGGGAACTATCGAACGGGAAATTCGCAGATGTTCCTGTTATAGTCGGGTTCGTCTGATGCGCAATTGTCTTGTAAGCTTCCTGACTCTCATCGCCAGTTCCACCACCAACGAAACACTCGCTAGTGGTCCCACTATTGCGGCGGCTCTGCAGTCTTACTTCCCAGCAATGTCGAATGAAACTGCTGCTGCCTTCGTGGCCGTAAGCGTTGCTCACTTCCTCACTACGCTCACCATCTTGTTCTGACTGTGAATAGGAATATCCTATCAGCGAGTTCGCCTCCACTGCTTTACAAGTCCAAGTCGCGACGGGTGAACCCAGTGTTGTATGCGGGGTATGTACAAATGAGGATTTTTTATATTCGCATTCATTTACATACTGACGCTCTGCCCAGCGCCACATTATAGCTTCCGCTGTCGCGAAACGCAACAGAGCGTGGACGTACAGGTACAACCAGCCGAATCCTACCCAAGCTGGCTCGGGCACGCCCCATGCAGCGGAGAACTGGATGATGTTCCAGGGGATAAACACGGGGTGAGATATCACTCGGATTTGCGCACACGCCTGTTCCGTTTGCTTGTTTCCTATGGATTCCTGACTGCATAATGAACAGGGTCAACGGCACCGGAACCTTTACCCCGATGACGCCTGTCGAAATCTCGTTCGCGGAGGAGCTTATCGCGTACTGGCTCTCGTTCGTCCGCTCCGGGAACCCAAACACCTTCAAGCTAGCCCGGTCGCCTCTGTGGACGCCATTTACAAATAGCGCCAAGTCGCGCATCGTTTTGCAGCAAGATCCACTGAACACCACAACGCACAGCGGGAGTTTCTTGGAGACGGAGTCGGCTCTGGAGAGTCAGAGGTGTTCCTTTGTGGCGAGTCAGGTTGTGGCACAGCAAAATTGATGTCCGAGCACGAATAGTCTGTACTCCAAGAAATACTCTGTACGTAGGTCCGCAATAGTTAAACAAGAATTTTCAAGTTCAGATGTATTGGTAATATCAAGAGATCCAGGCCTAGACACCTTCCAGACAAACAGCTTATGATATATTATTGTGGATGTCGGCCATTTACCACTACCGGGTGCGCTGCTCCAAAAACTGCCGAAAGTTGAAAGGGAAAATAGTATAAGAATCAAAATCATGCCAAGGCTCTGAGTGCGGCACTCCGCAGCCGCAAGGCGAGAACGACCATAGCAGTAGTGAAAAGGGACATTGAAGATGTGACATCAAGCGCACAGGCTGCGGCGCGAGATCCGACCACAGCCACCATACCTATCAGCCTAGAAATCAGAGCCGAAACTCATCTGCCAGGGGCTAAGCTCAGCCGGCTGACCTAAGCACTGGCCTGCAGGGGGATTAAAGAGCTCCAGAAGAGAAAGACTCGTAAAGCCACCGAGAAACACATCTCTCTCGTGCAGAATGCGCTTAGATCACAATATTCGCACGCCCCTACAGCAGCGACAATCTGGAAGTCCTTGAGACACAAGGACGTCGCGCGGCAGATCCGTACCTTCCTCTGGAAATTGATGCATGGTGCCCACCGTATAGGAAAATTCTGGAAAAAATATCCCAGGGTATGAAGAGAGAGAAATTTGCAGACACTGCGATGTAACTGAGGATCTCCCAAAACTCAGGGTGATTTTATGGGTTTCAGTCCTACACTGAAACTCAAAATATTGAATTGGGTTTCGGTTAGGCTGAAATCAATGCTCAGTCAATTAGTTTCAATCCAGTATGCAGGTTTCATCTCAGGTTCTCTGAATTTCAATCCGATACTCTAAGTTTTGATTGCATCTCTGGCGAGCCAAAACTTGGTAATCACCGACTTTCCACGATCGTAGAATGCAGATGATACAACATCCTCCACACCGAAAAAAGGAAACTTTCAATCTTGTTAAATGTGAGGTATAATGAACTACTACCCATTGCACTTTCAGATTGTCGGGAAGTTGCTCTTTCAGTTTGACGGAAAGTGTTGTTAGGATGTTATGATTTACGTAATCAATCATTTCCGATAAACTGGAAACCAAGACATTCTGCCGAAAAAGAGAAGCTGGCAGATTGTTAAACATCCAACTGCATTGAATGCAAGAATGAAAGGATTATTTTAAGGTCACCTATCAGTTGCCGTGGAATGAAGGCTTTCACCAAGCAAAGAAAGGCCGGCAGAAGGTTTGACTTTCAACCTTCCTTTCACCGTAACTGAAACAAAAACAATTCACAAAATGAGAAATGAACAGCTAAAGATTCCCTTTTCGTTTAGGTGTCCCTGAAAGTTCCTCTTTCAACTTATATGAAAGGAAAGGAGAAAGGGGATTTTTCCTTTCTGAATGTGTGTCTTTCAAGTGCATTGAAAGGAAAAGTTGAAAGTCCAACCTTCAACCGGCCTTTCTTTGTTTTTTGAAAGCCTTTCATTCCACGACAACTGAAAGGTGAGCTTAAAACACTCCTTTCATTTTTGCATTCAATACAGGTGGAAGTTTAACAATCTGCCGGCCTTTCTTTTTCGGCACAATGTCTTTGTTTCCGGTTTATCGGAAATAATTGATTAAACCACAACACTGGTTGAGGATTTCGATTTTTCACCAATTTTCTCACTGAAAAATGTTGTTTATTTTTCAGACATTTTCCACTGAAAAAGAGGATGAAAAATTCAAAACATTTTCTGCACACTCTTATTTTATTTCGAAATTTCCATCTTGAATCAAAAAAGTGCTGAAAAAGTTGTAAATTTTTCACCTTCTTTTTCAGTGAAAAATGTCTGAAAAATAAACAACATTTTAAAGTGAGAAAATTGGTGAAAAAATCGAAATTCTCAACCAGTGCAACATCCTACAACACTTTCCGTCAAACTGAAAGAGCAACTTCCCGACAATCTAAAGTGCGGTGGTTAGGAGTTCACTATACCTCACGTTTAACAAGGTTTTGCGTTTTAGGTGGGCTGTCAGCAACAGCCTATTAGGTTGGCTTGACAGAAACCTGGAGTGGAATATCCCAGCTGGGATCTGACTCAAAACTAGTAATTGGTGTGTTCGCTGAGGAGCAGTATCAATTGCATGGCCTCTTTGTTAGAAGGGCGGGTCCTTCTGAGACTACTCCGTGGCGGAGTGTGAAAGGAGCCGAGTGCGGTGTGATATCCGCAAAGGAAGACAGTAGTTGGACTGCAGGCGATGCGAAAGGTCGCAAGCCAGAAGGAAGCCAGTGGAGAGACAACCCGTAGTCAAGCCAGAGTAATGCCGGTGATTAGACGAGGTAGAATCTACTGTACAAGGATTCTACTGTAGGTTTATATACTCTATCTTATAGGGTTCGATCGTAAAGCTAGGAGCAGGGGTCAGGTACAACACCATAAGTTAGGGTGACTGGTTTGATAGGGCCCCGCCCTCCTAGCGGGATTTCCGCCGTTAGGGTTAATTGCGGACAAAGGAGTGTTCGGGGTTTTATGATAACCAGGACATTCGGGATAATGCAATCCCGCCAAGCAGAGGGGTTATCGTAACCCCCGGCGGAGAAAGACAACCTGTGTTGTGAGAACCCGGCATTGGTTGAAAAATAATAGGCCAGTTCCCGACATGTGCTTGAGACCGTACGTCGTCCAAAGCACCATCTTCCTTCCCCATATTTGTTATACCGATTGTTGTCTCCTGCTGCAGCCCTAGTTTTCACTCAGTCGGTTTCTTCATATGCTAGATCTCTTCGTCTAATGAATGCTCAGGGGGTGGTATTCTTGAATTCGTCCGATGGTGCCCCCATGGTCCTCCTGGTACATGAATTTGTTTGCAGTCAAGTTTTCAGCCAGGACAGTTGTGAGCACTTCCTCGAGCACCCACAAGACACCGTTTCTTTTGTACGTTGCATTTGGATTACTAACCAGTGCACCACATTATTATATTGCAGAATACACAGTATAATGCATCCACACTGGATTTTCATTTTGAGAAGGTGAAAAATAGAAATTTATTTTACAGGTTAAGTTTGAAAATCTGAGTGGGTCATTCTCTACGCAAACTGAATACGAGTAGAACGAACCTACAAAAAAAGAAAATGGTCAAGTATTGAGGCAACGGCAGCTGTTCTACTGATGAACCATCATGTGTTGAATTCAAGTTGTTAGACTGATTTCGCAGCGTCGCTTCTCCAGAAAGGATTCCAGACACAAAATTCAAAACCTGAGGTAAGGGACCCATTTGCACCCCTTAGGCAAACAGAATGAGCACCAAATGAAAGAAGATGCCTTCGAATTGAGCGCAGGGCGGCCATCCTGCTGGAAAATATATACAAAAATGACAATATAAACACTTTTTGTCTGTTCTTGGAATGGGATAGAAAACTGAGTAGACAGTCCCCTGAATATCCGCAGTGCCGATCCTTTGTGGGAACGGATAGAACAGGGCGACTGTTCTGGTCATGGGGATCAAAAGAGTTGCCCAAAATGGCAAAAGAAAACCGTCCGCGCCTTATGTTCTGCAAACGGCTGTAATTCTCGTCGAAGTCGACAATTGTAACGAATCGACGATAATACCGTTGGCGATGCAGAAGGCCTCAAACGCCTTGGCCACCTCGTCGAGTCTCTTGTTGTCGTACGCTTTGCCGATGCTCAACGGAAGAAAGACGACTTGACGATGCTGTGATCATCATGCTATGATGCGATTGTTGATCGAATCAAAACTCGGTCCGCATACCACTTTCTTGTTTTTAACTTGCTTTATGCTGTAGCTCACGCTCCAGGCTTGCTCATCTGTTCAATTTCAACTCAGAGCCAGCACGACCGAAATTAGAAGTCATCATCTGTGACGAGACGATGCTTGACCACCCCTCGTTCTTTTAACTTCTTTAAACTTTTGGGCCAGACTCCGAGTGCCAGGCAAGAAATTGAGTTGGGGTGACGCCTTGGATTCATTTCTGTAATTCTATTTTTATGTCAATTTTCTGCCCCACATGCTTTGCCTTCTTCATCAACGCGCGCCGTCCACGGAAGTGACTGGCGGGCCAATGTAACGTGGCATGTTGTCCATGCCACACAGAGATCGATCTCCGAATTGCACAGCGCACATATCGGGTAAAATCCTAATCCCCAAAGTTTTAGTTCGAGTCAGAGCCTCGGGCCGTTCTTCCACATGATCCTTATCCGAAGACTTTATAAGCCAGTGCATACCTTAACGCTTCTTGACCTTCCCCAGAATGAACGACTTGGCACCGCCAGTGACCCCGCCATCCACCACGAGCCAACCTGTTATAGCTGCCGACCAGAAAGTGGACGTCACATCCTCACCGACGGGCAAGCATCATCGAGTCCAAGAACGAACTCAATTGGTCACTTTATGCTGGACTTTGTTTCTTGCAGGGTGAGCCATCCCTCTCCAATTGGACGTGAGCTGACGCGCTCAAAAGGTGGAATGACGGAAGCTTGGGTCCTTTGATACCCAGGATTCAACAGGTGTATAATGTCCGTACTGCACCATACTTCTTTTTTTCCCTCGAGTTATTCAGCTGACGGTACGTATACAGATAGGATACACGATTGTGTCTCTCATTTTTGTCTTCCAATGCGTCGTGCGTCCTTCCAGCGTTTCAAATTGGCTATTCCAAAAATAAATTAGGGCTGTCTTGGAGGTGCATTTATGAACATTCAATTGACAGAGAAATACGGGTTAGGAAAGGTTCGTAGGTTCTGTAAGATTGAGGCACGAACTGAACCTCTCCATTCAGTTATTGCTTTTAGGTGGTCTTTTTCTCTCCGGATCCTTGCCTATGATTTATGTCAGTCAGGGTCGTCGATGCAAGTGATAGCGTACACCCTCCAAGCGGCGGCATTACCATTCCCTGTCTTTGTTCTCGCGGGGGTTATCAATGGGGCAGGGTTGGCGATACAGGTAGCTTAAGCATTCAATTCAACCAGTCCAATTAATTGCATTCTAATTATTTTTAAAGGACGCACAGGCGAACGGGTACGTCGCCAGCCTCGCGAATAACAGCGAAACCAAAATGGGGTTTGTTCAAGCAGCATATGGTAATTATCCCTGCATCTCCCATGAGTGAAGAACCATCTTCATATGTTGCGTCCAGGTGCCGGTGCCCTCGTGGCCCCACTCGTTTCGACGCAATTCGCTCAGCTGCAACACTGGTCGTTCCACTACCTCGTTTCGCTCGGTGTTACGTTATTGAACACCATTTTGCTCGGTGTTGTTTTCCGGGCGAAGAACCAAGACGGTCAGTCAAAGTGTCTTCATATCCTTCATAAAATACGGACCCATCCCACAGAGTGCCTATCCCAGATCGGCCAGGAGATCGGTGAAAAAGGAGAGAGCGAGGAAAGTCACTTTCGGCAGATCATTTCAACCAAGGCGGTCCATCTTCTGGCCCTGTTCCTCTTCGTCTACGTTGGCGTCGAAGTCACTATTGGAGGTAGTTCTCAACTCGATGCTAGTTAACTCGTTCTGAAGTGGGTTTAAAGGTTGGATCGTGTCCTTCATGGTTGCCGTCCGCGGAGGGGGGCCCTCGGCGGGATACATCTCCGCTGGATTCTTTGGCGGTCAGTTAATTGCTAATAAAGCTATGGTTGATTTTGAACCTACTGTAGGATTAACCCTTGGACGTATCGTTTTGCTGCCAGTCAATAAGAAGGTATGATACACTTGCACTCCCTGTTCCACGAACCTGACACAAAAAAAAAACGTCGCAGATCGGCGAACGCCGTGTCGTATACCTCTACGGCGTCTTTGCCATCGCGTAAGCAAAGTCTCATCTCTCGCAAGGAAAGTTAGCGCAACTCACAATCAACAGGCTCGAGCTCGTCATATGGCTCGTTCCGTCCCTCATCGGCGGCGCGATATCTGTGTCGTTCGTCGGGCTCATGCTCGGCCCAATATACCCAATCGCCATGAATCATGCAGGCAGAGTGTTTCCGCGATGGCTTCTCACAGGTTCAATAGGATGGATTGCAGCCATTGCAACGGCGGGAGCGGCCGTTGTGCCCTTCATCACCGGAGCCATCGCGTCAAAGACGGGGATCAAGAGTTTGGAGCCCGTGTAGGTGGTTTCTCTTCAGGTTCGTCGTGACTTACGGAGATCGAAGGGTCGTCGGGATGTTGGCGGTAATGCTGGTTCTCTGGACGTTGGTCCCCGGCAATGAAATTTGAGGAATCGAATTTGTGTTCATGACGTCTCGGGCCCATTGTTTTTAGAGTTATTGAATATCACCCCAACTTACGAGGTTATAATATGTTGAATCCACTCGCTGAATGTTCGAGAATAGGAAAGTCCGTTGTCGTCATTATGAAAACTTCCTAAAACAAAGTGGATGAAGCGCAAATGTCCAAGTACCACAGTAAATTAGTTCTTCTTCGTAAATTCAATCGCAAGCACGATCGCAAGGATGGCGACCACGATAAGCACGATGATGAAGCATATCCATCTCTTCTTCCGCAGGCTTCGTGCTGAGAACAATTATGATCAGTAGCCAAAATCATTCTTCGGGCAAGGCTCCTTACCGATTCTCGTTGCAGTAGTCACCTCATCCAGGCTGAATCGGACACAGATAAAAGGGACTGTGCGGGCGAAAGATAAAATAGACGTACCCTTGCGCAGCATTCTTCTCGACGTCCTCGGCGGAGGCCTCGATGATTGCCATAGTCTCATCCTGCTGCTGAACTAGATGGCCCATCTAGTTATTCGTGATGCTGAGTTGACATGAAAGAAAAATGGAAGTTTAGGTGAACGTACATCACTGAAGAGCTGTGCAAGTTCTCCCAAGGTCTGCTCCATCTTCCTGAGGTCCTGCGCACGGGACTGCACTTCATCGAATGCCGAGCGGGCATGTGCGTAGGATGGGCTCTGAGTGAGCTATTCGACGGATTATTATCATGCACGGAGATTGCGAGAGAGAGAAAACGCACAGCCTGCATGAAGACTTGCTCCCCACCTCCAGAAATGGCTTCCGTGATTTCTTCCTGCGTCGCCTCGGGTTTGACTGTGCGGTTCCGTAAGAATTATGGCCAAGGACCTAAAGAGATGATGATCCGTACCAATCCGATACTGGCGCTCGACACGCAGGCGCGATTTACCGCGGTAATCTCGCTCGGCCTGCTGGTATGTTTGCAGGGCCTCCGTAAACCTGGTCCGAAGAAGAGTGACCTGGAACTTGGGTAAAAATGGTTGCAAGTCGCTGTGGAATGGAATCCATACCCTATTCTGTCGCATCTCCTTTTCCTGTCGTCCGCGCGCGCCGGGCAATACGGCGGCCTGCAACTGCTTGAGGCGGTCTTTCAACTGGTTGCTCAGAGCCATGGTCTCCGCGATCAAGATATCGAGCTCTTGCTTTATACCGGCCCCGTCGTCCCCCAGCGCCTCTAACGAGCGCATATTCAGCGCGGAGATGCGCGTCACGTTCGCGCTGAATGTCCCAATAGAATCTTGCATGGATTGAGCCTTCAGCCACGTTATTCCCGGAAAGACAGCAGGAGAAGGATTGAAACACGCGCCTCTGCAAGAAACCCTGGCATCCCGGTCAGAGAAGACCCATCCCCGCTGCCATTCGCGTCAATATTCGTAAGTTCATGAGACTGGGTCATCGGCTGCTCTTGTTCGGGTCGTTGAGCCTGTATTGCGATTAACAACGGTGGGAAACGAGAGACGACAGGAAACCAACTCTGCGGGCTGCTAACCTGTCGGTGGCCATGAGGGGCGGACGGGAAGGCGACTGCGCGTTTGGCGGTGCGGCGCTAAAATTACAAAACACGGAGTTCCCACATGGCGATCAGATCCGCGCATTTACGGCACTATTGACACGGCCAACCCGGCGACATCGACTGAAACAGAAATTGAAGTGTAGTTAAGTAGTATGTACGCGAACAGGTCTGAGCAGGTCTCTTGTAGGAATTCAAGAGAATTCAAGGAGTAATGACGAAACGGTGCGACTCGTTCATCAGTGCGACTCGGCTAAGCTTGCGTACCTCAAATAAGATCAATCAGCAGCGCGACTCGGCGCCAAGCAGTGCCACTCGAACTAGGACTCGGAGCCGCCGCACCGCATCAAAACATTTTAACCCCGCCCGGCATGGCACTACGCAGCGGGTCCCAGGGCGAGCGACGCACCACGCAGTGGACAAAGCGGCGGGCGGTTCCACGGGTGCTCCCCCGTTCTATAAGATACAATCTTGGGAAACCCGGATTAAACCGAAAAAATTGAAAAACGCACCAAAAAAAATTGCGCTCCACGTAGTGAGCCCCTGCGTTTCAAATCCTGGTTTCGTAGAGGTCTTTGAGAGCAACTTACCTTCCCAAGGATCAACACGGCCGCTGTTGGACCAGACAGAGGTATCCCAATCTGATCTGCCTGCGACGCGGACGATCAAAACAAGGAAACGAACTACCGAAAGAGTTAGGAAGTCGACGTCGAGAAAAAAAATATGAACATGCCTGGGATCACTCAGCCCCGAATCGAACGAGGATATCCGCTTATGTCGGAAGGCATTCGTCGCTGCAATATTCCGCGGATGCACGCCAGTGCCATCAGGTGGTTGAATTGACTTGTTGCGTAGAGAGCTTTGAGTCGAGAAGAAAGAAAGGTACACGTAGTCTAAGATTTCGGCAGTCGTCAATCGAACCAAATCCGAAGGTCTGTCTGAGACGATTCGTCAAATACTCTCTACGCGGAGAGAAAGAAAATTACTTCGCTCTTTTTGGATTCACTTAGCCCCAAACCAAACGGGGGGCCCACTCGCGTCGAATTTCTGCAAATTAAATATGTGGGGATGCACGCCAGTGCCAAGGTGCCTGTATGCCTTGTATCACGGTGGGTCTTGAGGGTAACTTTCGATCACGGGGCTCGAGACGGCTGCGTCGTATAAGTTTTTTTTCGTTCGGTGTCAATCGACACGACATTGAACGTTCTGTCTGCATCGGAGGTGGAAGCGCCGATGCGCAAAAAGGAGAGAGAGAGAGAGAGATAGAATATCGATAACCACCGATATTATCGAAAAGGGACACATCACGGATGCACGCCAGTCACGCCAGACGGTGCCACCAGATCGTTGATGCACTCCTTCGTGTGGGCTTTAAGTGCGAATTTCCTTCCCAAGAACCAACACTGCGGTCTTTGGATGATAGAACAACAAAGGCATCCCAATAGAGTATATTTGCAACCGCTATAATCCAAAATTCAGCTAAAAAAATATAACGAGACAAGAGTTACAAAAAAATAAAGGCTCCACAACCGACTTTCTGGCTTCTCTTTCTAGACTTCTCACTCAAACGTCATAGCTCCAACTGAGACCCGACTTCCAAGTTAGTAGTGAAATTTAAATATGCTCTAATCTGGTCTGCCTGCGACATAACTGGTGAAGATTCCAAAATGAAGAAACGGACTTGCAAATACCTCCTGATAGTGGGAAATCGACGTCACCAAAAAAGGGAAGGCTTTCTGAAATCACTCAGCCACGGATTGAGGGAGACTTCCGCTTTCAACATAACTGGAGCTCGTATCTCGCGGATACACGTCAGAGCTACCAGGTGCTTGTGTGCCCTATTTCGGGGTGGGATTTGAATAACGGTTTTTCGAGACAAAGTACTGTTCGAGGGAGTACTAGTGCGTGCTGTATGAATTTCGCTGCGAGTCGTCAATTGGAGTTGATTCAAATTCAATGGTCTATCTGCGAAGATTTGAGTCAAAGCCTCGATGCGCAAAAACAGATCGAGAAAGAAAAAAATACTTCGGAGTTCAACGTTAGCGTTCGACGACGATTGAGTCATCGAGCCCCAAATCGAGAGGAGGTCAGCCCGTAGAGGAATATATGTATATGTGCCGCGGGTGCACTCCAGTGCCACCAGGTGCTTGCATTCCCTTCCTTTAGCTGGGCTTTGCGCTTCGGAGATCGGATTTTTTTCGAGATAAAATGTTCAAGAAAGATGTATCGTTGAAGATTTTTCCGGTTCTGCGAGTCAACACTCTGCCCACAGAAAAAACAGAGGAAAAAAACCCCTCAATTAGAATTCACCCAGCCGCAACTTCATGAGCCAATCGAATATGGTGCAGATGCACACCAGTGCCACCGGGTAGTTGATTCCCTTTTAGCCGAGCTTGAGACTCGGACTTTCCGAGATGAAATGTCCGAAAGAGCGCACATCAGCTTGCGACTCGTCAGATGATCCAGATTCTGAGTTCTGCCTATGAAGATTCGAGTCAAGGCCTCTGCGAAAAATGAGGGAGAGAAAAAGATGTGAAAATTAGAATCAAATGAATCGAACAGGGAAGTCCATTCAAGTTGAGCCGCCTACTGGATATGCTGCGACCAGTGATACCAGGTGGTTGTACTCCCTTCCTTCATGTGGGCCTTGAGTGTGACCTTCCTTCCCTAGAATCAACACGGCGCCGGTCTTGTCATAAAACAAAGCCACTTCGATCTCGTCTGGCTGCCTACGACGTGGGCGGTTGCAAAAAAAAAACGAGCAAACGAACTTGCAAAGACGCACGGTGTCCTTGAAGTAGTTAGAAGGCTGGTGAAGTCAAGGCCAGCCAAAAAACCCAGAATTACCCAGCCCCGAATCGAACGGGAGATCCGCCTGAAATAGTTAACCTGCGTTGCCTCATATCATAGATGTCGCGAATGCACACCAGTGCCAGCCGGTGGTCGAATTACCTTATTTCTTTGGAGTGTCGCCTGAAACTTTTCCAGTTTCAGAGTTCCCACCTAAAAAGTAATCTGCAACACGGCAGAAGAGTTCACCCAGCCCCGAATCGAACGGGAGGTCCGCTCAACTTTGCTTGGAACATGTAATATGCCGCGGATGCACACCAAATGCCACCAGGTGCTGGCATGCCTGGTTTAGAAGGGGGGTTTTGAGTGGTCATTTTTAGAGGCAGAGTTGCCACGGGATGCGCTTCGTCCCACATCTCGCACGCCTTCTTTTGAAGTGGGATTTGAAGCTATTATTTTCCAGGTAGCTAGAGTGTGTAAAGAATCGTCCTACATTTCGGTCTTGAACCAATCCCAGATCATAACTCCTACGAGGATCTGGGTGAGAGTCTCCACACGTAAAGAGAGAACAGAAAAGTTCCACATTATCGCCCAGCCCCGAATGGAACGGGGGGGGGGGCCGCTTAAGACCACGACTTCCTGGACATGTACCGCAGATGCACCAGGTGCTTGTAATTTCCTGTTTGCAGATGGTGTTTCGGTTACGCCGAATCCGACGGGAGGTCCGCTTAGACACAACATCCAACCTATAGATATGCTGCCAGCGCCACCAGGTGGTTCAATACCTTGTTTGAAAAAAATAATGGGATTTAAGTGCACCCTTCCTTCGGCCCTGTCTGAGAGGAGCGCGTCGTCCAACATTTTGCTCCCGACATCCAGGCTTGGCAAGTGGATCCTTCAGAGTTGTTTCTGTCCAAGAAATTCCGAGTCGATGTCGCAGAGCGAAAAAAGAGAAGAAAGGAAAATTGGATGAAACCCGAAATCACCCAGCCCGAATCGAACGGGAGGTCTGCTTTGCCATGGAGGACATACATGATGCCGAGAACGCACGCCAGTGCCACGGGGTGGTTGAATTGCCCTGTTTCGAGGGCGTTTCGGAGTGTGACTTTGACTTCGAAGTCTTTGTGTTATTGGAGTGCTTCATCTGAGATTTTCCTTGCGAGCGTGTATTTATAGGGAGAGTCAATCTAGATTCGCTTGCTTGCAAAAATTTTGGTCAGAGCCTGGACGCACCACAAAAAAATCTGAGGATCACATCGAATCCGCCCAGGCCCGAATCGAACGAGGCTATCTGCCTTGTATCGAGATGCATCTTGAGTGCAGCCTTTTGCGAGATCTAGAGTCGTCAAAGGGGAACCAAGTCCAAGTCCTGCGGAAAGTTGAGTCCAGAGCACACGTGTCGTACAAGATTTTTCCGTGTTAATCGACACACGACACTGAACGTTCTGTCTGAATCTGCATCGGAGGTGAGAGAGTCGATGCACAAAAGAGAGAGAGGGAGAGAGAAACAAAATGAATCTTGAGCCATTGAATCACAAACTCTGGCTGAAGAAACAGCCTACATGGCCTGAGTTATCCCTAGGCAGTATCCTCGGTTGCGGCCTCGCAACTTTCAATGACGAAAAAAGGCGCCCTCTCACGGGCGCCGCACGACTGTACAAAATTCTCATTTCCGAGTCAATTTTTGCAATCTGGAAAGTCCGTAACGACTGCATCCTGGAAAAGGGAGGGGAACCGCTCCACAAAAATGAGATTCACAACAGGTGGCTTCACGCAATAAATCAACGCCTGCATTTCGATCGAAACCTTACAAACCGTGCTAAGTACGGCAAGCGCTACGCGTTAAACCCGTCCCTCGTCCTTCAAACATGGGCCTCAACCCTACAAGACGAGGATAAACTGCCAGAAAATTGGATACGTGAGCCCCGGGTTTTAGTGGGTACCGAGCCAAAAATGTCGCATCCGCCCTCGCAGCCAGTAGGCAGAAGGGGACGGAACCGATAGCCCGGATCCCCACACTGTTGCACCCCGCTTCGTGCGTCTGCGCATTTCCCGGGGCGGTGGTTGTGTTTGTTTGTTTGACACTTCTTTTCCTGGTGGACCTTGCAGGCCCTCTGTTCATTACGCAGTCCAGAATGTAGCCAATTGCTAGTTGTCTTTGCTGTACGTACCACCAAAAAAAAAAAAAAAGAATCACCCAGCCCCGAATCGAGACGTGAATGCACTGCTCAGACTACACAATGCAGAGGGGCGAGAATAAGTACAATTTCTTCATTTATTCGAGCTACTGCGGGTACGGATGGCTATGAGAGACGCGGCGGGTAGGAAACACGATGTTACAGGAAAGGGAGTATGTATACGACATGCGTAGGAGAGGCACGGAGAAGAGGATTCAGCGCCCGCGCACAGTGGCCCAGCCATCGTTGCTCGGCTTCGCGTTAGCGGGGCTGCGGCCCTCGCTGCCAGTCGCCGAGCCCGAGTCATCGTCGTCCCACGGGCTCGCGCCCTTCTTCCAGCCGTTGTTGTTTTTGTTGTTGCGAGCGCCGTTTTTGGCCTTATTCTTTCCACCTACCCGAGGGGCATTAGCACTGCGATCAACATAGACACGCAGAAGAAAGCATACCTTTCGCATCCCGCTCCGCACGCTCTTTCTCGCGCTCCTTCTCCCTCAAGATGCGCGCATACTCCCTGCAGATCCCCTTCTGGCAGATGATCCCATGCTCGGGGCACAGAATCACGTCCGCCTGCTTCTTCTCAACGTCGTCTTCCTCGCCCCACAGGCTCTCCACGACGTCCTCCTTCGTCGCCTCGTACCCCGCCGTGGGCCACAACGAGTCCGCATCAGGAACGGGCATTTTTTCCCACTCCGCGACGTACGCGTTGGGGTCCGGCGATGTCTCCGCACCCCCACCGTAGAGGTTCGCCTCCATGCTCGGCGAGAGCGTGATGCCGACGAAGCCCGCGGCGAGCGCAGAGACGGAGAGAGCGGCCTCGGCACTCGATGCGCTACAGGCGCTGCTGGGCCCGCGGATGATGCCTGGTGGCGTGGAGAATTCGGCCTCGCTGGGGAGAGTGAGCCCTGGTGGAAAGGCGGGCGGATTCTTGGCGGCGGGAACGATGTTGCTGCTTCTCGGGGCGGTCGCGGTATGCCCTGCGAGAATATCAGTGACGCGCTCGCAATGGTAGAGAAGAGAATGTACTCACAAGGCGCCACAGAGGTGGCGGGGATCGATTTGGTCTTTGTGTTCTTGTTGGCAGCGGCTGCGTTTGCTGCGCCGGCGCGCTGCACGGCGGACCGCGCCCCGCGGCGAGCGGTGGGGGTGTTGGTGGACGGTGCGCCCTTCTGGGTGACCCAGGTCTCGGATCCTGGCACTGAAAGAGAAGATTAATACGTGTCAGGCGAAATGGACGACGTTACTTGCCTACGGGTGCTGGAGCTACCTTGGGCGGAGGCGGGGGCTTGACGCTGATGGGCAGCGGGCGGCACATGGACTTGGTGGTCCTGTCCTCCGGGGGAGGTGGGCACCAGGTCGTCGGCGGGTATGGATGCTGAATAACGCTTTCGTCGCATAGCTGCGATGAAATATTCGTATGCGCTGTAATCCTCCAGACTTACGGATTCACGGGTTCCCAGTTCTTGAACCACGAGTCAGCGACATCGATCCTTTTCCAATCTAAATGAAAATGATATTCAGCCGCGATGGTCGATCGCACCGCATAAAAAGCCTTACGGTCTTTCTGAGCCTGGCGGCCGGTGCTGTAGGTGCTATAGAAGATTTGGCTAACACGTCCGGCTTCCTCGAGGCTAGGTTTCCTCAAGAACTCGGACCAGCGATGTTCGCCGAGTAACCGCTCTGGATGCGGGTAGTCTCTGTTAATCTCGAGAAGGACCTGTCCACGCGCCTAGAAGAACCCGCTTAGCCGATCTACGCGATGTAAGAGATGATGATACACTAGGCTTGTAGAAAAGAGCAAAGAAAGGGTCAGGGCCGATGCAGCCAGCAATCCAGCGTCCAAAGGTAATGTAATCCTGGGGCAACTCCCAGTTGGCATTGAGAGGGTACGGCTGGACCACGGTGAAGTACTTGGGCTCGTCGTCGTTCATAGCTTAATCTTGAACATATTTGTCAATTCATCAACCCCAATAAACTCTGATTCTGGTACCTTGCTATAACTGCTATAACCTGCTATATATCACTATATATCACTATATAGTGGGTTGTAGAAAGGTACCCTTTTTCGTAGCACATCATAGGACTCGATAGCGCTATAGAGTGCTATATAGACCACTCAGGATTTGCTGATGCTTGAGAGTGACACACAAAACAATTCCTCAGGCATGGAAGATTCCACAAATTCGAGAAAGATTTGGCATGCATGCCAATTTACCCACCTCAGTGACCTCCTCGGATATTATGTAATGACTCGGGAGGTACCTTTTCTTGTTCAGAATAAATCCCCCCTAAGGGTACCGCCTCTGTGGGAGGCAAAGAGGCGGTACGGTATGCCAGACTGCTTCTATTACTCACTGGGCGCCGGTGCGCCGCCTCCAGCGGTCAGGAGGCGATGTTATACTGCATTGAATGGTTTAAAGTGCATGATGATATTTATTTCAGGCACATAGATACATGGCCTGTAATTAACATACATTAAATCTAAGAGCGGCGAATCCGGCGGCGGGCGCGGGGGCGAAAGGAGGGGCGGGGGTCGGCGGTGAGGGATGGCCCATTCGCGTCGAGCTGCGGCGTGGGAGGGGTCAACGGTGGGGGACGCGTGTTCGCATCGTGCTGGGCTACAATGTGAATCCGGCCGCGGGGACCGGCGTGAAAGTAGCTCTGGGGCA
Source organism: Mycena capillaripes (assembly GCA_029204075.1). Lineage (NCBI taxonomy): Eukaryota > Fungi > Basidiomycota > Agaricomycetes > Agaricales > Mycenaceae > Mycena > Mycena capillaripes. The sequence goes on from JARHKZ010000001.1 coordinate 4,495,948, forward strand.
TTCGGAATGCGGGACGACACGTCGTCGATGGCCGGCACAGAACAAGCGGCGGAGACATGCGCAAAACCGGCGGTAGGGGCGAAGTTCGGGGCGGGACAGGTGCGAACTATTGCAGGAGGCAGGTGCAAAACCAGCGGCGGGTTAGCACCGTGCAGGCGTGTTCGCATGAGAATGTATTGGGGCAGCGTGAAGAGACTGGGCGCAGCACGGCACACTGGATATGGGGTGCCGCAGCCTGCATAAAGAGCTGGCGGCAGTACATATACATACCGCGCAGCACTGGCGGTGTACGTGGTTGTCGATGGCCTCCCATTCCGAGTCTGTGTGCATAGCGGATGCCTGGGGATGCCAAGAGATAGGGTGTGCCCTACGCTGTTGATAGGTTGTGGGTTGCCGGCTGCAGAGGCGTAATTGGGCGGCTGAACGGCGGCGACAGGACCAGCCGCGAGTGACGTGCATGCAGTGATAGGAGTCAAACAAACCAGAGCGAAGTGAGAGAACGAAGCACAAGGGGAAGAGAGGGAGACATAACGTAGAGGAGGCGCAGTGAAGACAAGATTGGAAGCGAGGACGATTGTAGGAGGCGGCAGGACGAGAATATGCCATTTTTTGTCGCCAACGAGGGTATTGACCAGGACACAACACAAATAGCAAAATTTGAGAATTGAATATCGGTGCCAGCGGCGGCCAGGAGCCGAGCAGAATGAGTTGTTGAGCGCCGAGAGGTGCATCCAGAGTTGTGGGCCACTAGTGTTGGAAAGCGGGGGCGGCGATAGCCCACGAGCTTGGTAGAAGATTGATGAGAGAAAAGCGAGAGAGGATATCGCAGTGGCGACTGGGCGAAGGAGGCGGCGGATGGAGGCAAGATGGAGGCGGCCAAGAGGCGGCAGAGGTGGCTGTGTGGCAGTGTGAGAATGACTGCCGGACCGTGATCCGCTTCGGCGCTTATGGGCGTCTGAGGGAAACCGTTTCCTCCGAGTATTGTATCTCACCACCACGGCTCGCCGCGACAACGCCTCCCGTCGACCTCCCCAGCTGGGAACCCTCGCCTTCTACTTTCAATGGGTGCAGCGGCGCTTGCCCTTTCTGAACAGGCGTACCTCATGCACACCTCCGCGCCTCCCGCTGTTCGTCCTGCCCACTTCTGCTCAAAACCAGCTCCTCCGCCCTCAACCAAATCTGCAAGTATAACCGGCAGTGTCGCATCCTGCGGAATTAACTTGCACACCTACCTCACATCTCGTCGACTCGTGTTGCGGCACGCATGCGACCGTCCCCGCTACACGGCACGCACAAGAACCCGCTGCGCTCACGCCCGCGGATGCGGACACCCCCGCGATGCTAATGTGAGCTCGCCTGCCCCCGGAGGCCTTCGCGTGCCTGCCAACGCAAACGTAGCCGCCACGGTACGCCCCACGCGGCCCAAATCACAACGCGAATGCAAACACGCAGCGCCCACGCGATGCCGAAGCAAACGTGCAGTACCTACGCGGTGCCCTGCCTATCCCCAGGCGATTTGAACGCAAATACCCCGCCGCCGCCGGTTTCGTGCCCGTCCTCATCAGACGCCTATCCGTCAGAGATTTTTGCAGGCTTCCCTCTGGTAGAAATTCGTACTGAGCGACGGAGGGTTTTTCTAGTGATCCAGAAGGAGGCCCAGAATGTGCGCAATATGTGTCGGTCATGGGAGGAAGACGTCCCACTTGACTCGCACGGGGGGTCCGCTTAACATCACGCCTTGGCAGGTATATGTCGCGGATGCACGCCAGCGCACAGGTGCTTGTATTTTTCTGTTTGCAAATGGGATTCGAGTGAGCCTTTTTTCATGACGGAGTGTTCGAGAAGAGCACGCGTCGTCCAACATTTCGCTCCAGAGATCTAGAGTCAGCCCAGAGAGTTTTTCCGTCTGAGAAGATCTGAGTTGACGCCGCGAAGCGAAAAAGAGAAGAAAGGGGGGGGAAGAGGGACAAATGTGTAATCCCCCAGCCCCGAATCGAACGAGGATCCGCTTGGACTGATACCTAAATCGTGACGGGCTATATGCCGCAGACGCACACCAGTCAGATGGTTGAATTGCCGTGTTTCGAGGGCGTTTTTGAGAGCAACTGTTTTTGAGCCGAAATGTCCCAACAAAGGTGCGCGTCCGGTGGAGTTTTTGCGAGCGTTCACTATATTATAGCGCCAAGAGAGAGTGAATCTGCGTGCTTGCGAAAATCCAAATCTGAGCCTCGACGCATAGAACTAGAAAAGAAAATAGCATCTCGACTCATTGTCTCATTCACCCAGCCCCGAACCGAACGGGCGCTCCACTTGCGCTAAATGGAAGCGGGTTAATTTTCGTGGATGCATACCAGTGCCACCAGGTGGTTGTATGCCTTGTTTTGAATTGGGATTTGTGGGTATCTTTTCCAGCTAGCTAGAGTGTGCAAGGAAGAACGTCAGTCATCCGAGATTTCGCTCGTGAACGAATTCCGGTTCAAAGCTCCTGCGAGGATCTGGATGAGAGTCTCGACATGCAAAGAGAAAACAGAAAAGAAAAAGATCCCCTCGATTTCCCCAATCACCCAGCCCCGAATCGAGCGGTCCGATTTCGAAATGGGTTTTGGGTAGCTTTTCGAGGACGGAGTTCGCCACGGCTGCATCGTATGAAATTTTTCGCTCGATGTCAATCGACACGACATTGAACGTTCTGTCTGCATGGTCAATGCGCAAAAAAAGGGGAGAAGAAAAAAAACCACATGCGAACACTGCATCACCCAGCCCCGAATCGAACGGGAGGTCCGTTTACAAATTGACAGAAACCAGTATATGCCGCGGATGCGCGCCAGCGCCACCAGGTGCTTGTGATTTCCTGTTTGAAACTGAGTTTTGAGTGGACTTTTTTCGAGACGGAGTGTCCAAAAGGAGCGCCCGTCGTCCAAGATTTCGCTCCCGAGGTCTAGAATCACAACTCAGAGTACTCATTTTTTGTCTGAGAAGATCCGAGTTGAGGCCGGGAAGCGAAAAAGAGAGAAAAGAAAGGGAAAAACAGGATCGAAAGGAGACATTGAATCACCCAGCCCCGAATCGAACGGGGGTTCGCTTAGGCATTGTGTCTGCAACATATATGCTGCGGATGCATACCAGTGCCACCAGGTAGTTGGAATGCCCTGTTTCGAAATGGGATTTGAGAGTATCTTTTCCAGCTAGCTAAAATGCGCACGGAAAGGAAGTCCGCCAGTCGTCCGAGATTTTCTTCGTCGTCCAAGTAATTCCAGCTAAAAGCTGCTGCGAGGATCTGGATGAGAGTCTAGACACGCAGAAAAGAAAAAAGAAACCCCCAACGTCGAATCACCCAGCCCCGAATCGAACGGGAGGTCCGTTTTTGAATTTTGTACCAGACAGATATGTTATATGCCGCGAATGCACACCAGTGCCACCGGGTGGTTGAATTACCGTGGTTCGGGGGCGGGTTTGAGTGCGAATTTTCAATCTGAAGTCGGGCTTCATCTGAGATTTTCCTTGCGAGCGTGCATTATAGTGCCAAGGGAGAGTCATTCTGCTCGCTTGTGAAAATCCAAGTCAGCCTTGACGTGCAAAAAGGACATCATTAAAGAAAAATGCGACTCGTCCAAGAACCCTCATTCACCCAGCCGCGAATTGAACGGGGGTCCGGTGAACACCTGACATAAAACCGGCATATCTCGCGGATGCACGCCAGTGCACGGGTGCTTGTTTTGAGGTGGGAATTTGAGTGCAACTTTTTTGAATGCGAATGAGATTCAAGGCCTACAAATTTGAGCACCTTGCCTAATAAAACTGTCGATATACCACCCGGTCGTTCATATTCGATAGTAGCGACGAGTCCTTGAGAGCCAGGCAGTGCTGAACGAGTCTAGACCATGATCGAAAAAGCCAAGAGAACCAGATCCACGGTTGTTCCTGCCCATCATGTCCACTGAACCCGGGCTGCACAGACCGCCGCTTTACTCGCGCGACTCTGGCCCAACCCTTCGCTCCGCCCTCAAGCACACATCCAGCCCCCCGCTCACAAGCCGCTCCCCTTCCCCCACCTCCCAGCTCGGCCATGGCCAGCCCGTCTCCCCCGTCCTCGTTTCCTCCCCTTCCCCAATTCCCCTGCCCGTGGCCTCGCCTTCCCCGCATCCTCCCCCGAGCAACCTACTCTCTCCTTCCTTAGCCCCAGGCTATACCCCCAAAGTCTCCTTCGACACCTTCGAGAACCCCGTCGCCTCCATGTTCTCGTTCACCCTCCAAGTCAAGAGCGCGGGGTACGCCCGCACGCGGAGCACGCGCGTCTTCCTCTGCGCTGCGGGCCCGGATGAGAGCGGGAGGGAGGCGCTGGATTGGTCGCTTGAGGCGCTGGCGCAGGATGGGGATGAGCTGATTGTGTGTAGGGGGATCGATGAGGATGTTTTTGGTGCGTGTGTCTAATATTCATCTGGAATAATGACTGACGGAGGACGGAGCAGAGAAAGACCACAACTCGGTACGGGAGGAGGCTAGGCAGCTAATGCTGCAGATCCAGGAGAAGAGCGTCGAGTATGACCCCGAGCGTAAACTCTCCCTCATCCTCGAATTCATCCCCGGCCGAATTACCAACACCATCGACCGCCTCATCGCGCTCTACCGCCCCGACAGCGTCGTCGTTGGCACCCGCGGGAAGAAGGCCTGGCAGGGAATGGCCATGATGGGCAAGGGCGGCATTGGCAGTGTTAGCAAGTGCGTGTTTTGCCCTTCTTTGCTTCTTTCCCCCTCGCGGGACGCACAGCTCACGCTAACCCGCTCGCTTTCGCAGATACTGCCTCACGCATTCTCCCGTCCCCATCATCGTCGTGCGCCCCGAGCGCAAGGTCAAGAAGGCCATGGAGAAGCGCCGCGCAGACCCGAAGAGGGGGACGCATTTCGATTCAGAGGGGTGCGTTGCGCGTCTTTCTCTTTATTCATTTCGGCCGGCGGGATCCCCAGCACATAGGCGTGGCCTGTATAGTCGCAGCCCGGGCGGGCGACGACGGCACGCACATCCCCTTTCCTTTTCGACCTTTTCACCATCTACTACCCTATCCTCCATCGCGCTCCCTTCTTGTGCTCATCCACCCCGCCTTTTGCCTTCCTCTCGTCCCCCGCCCCTTCCCTCTTCCGTCCTTCTTTCCACCCTCCCTCTCCACCATCTTCTCCCCATTCCCATTCCCAGAGATTAGCGCATATCCATGCGCTGTCTGCACAGTTACCTGCATGGGTGGCAGGGACCCCCAGCGCGTTCTGCCCTGCTTCCTTCCCCTCCCTTTTTACTCCTTTCCACCGTTAACCGCCCCGTCCCTTCCCTGCTCTTTTTTACTTTTATTTTTTACTGCTACACTACCATGCTTTGCGCCGTCGCTCGTCCTCCTCCACCTCCCTTTGTCTTCTTCGCGTCGTCTGCGCCGCGTATCCACGCGCGGTCTGCACAGTTGCAGTCGTCGGCGCGGGGGCGGGGGCGCCATGGGTAGCGGGATCATCCCCAGTGCGCGCGCGCAAGTGTCGACGGCCCGCCGCACTGCTCCCTTCCCTTCCCTTTTGTCTCCCATTCCGCCGTTCCCGTCCCTCCTCGCTCCTCGCCTTTTTCTCCCTTGTCTTGTCGCTCCTCGCTTTTCCCCTCTTCCCCTTCTCCTTCTCCCTGCGCCCTTCCTTCCTCCCTTCCGCCCTCGCTCGTATCCTATCCTTAACACGCTGACATGATAGCCCCTAGGGACCGCATCCCCCCGCCCATGACGCGCAACGCAAAGACGTACAACGTGATTGGGAGCGTGCCGCTCAAGGGGGGCTGATACGTTTCGGATTCGTCTGCGTCAGCGTCACCGAAAATCCCGAGTGGATTTTTGTTTTTCGAGCTAGATATGTATACCGGAGCCGTGCGATGGAGGGAGGAGGTGTAGTTTATATGGATCGAGACGAGACCGGTGTACGATACGATATAATTTCCTTTTTTGGATGTATGATTTGCCGAAGACCATCCCGATTCATCACTGCGTGTGTGACGCCTTACGCCTCTCGATTTGGTGAGTACTATTGCTACTACATACTCGCTCCCAAGATGCCCTCAAAACGGCCCTCAGAACGAGATAATTCGACCACCTGGTGGCACTGGGTGCATCTGCGCAACATAATACTTCGTCCAAGTGGACAGTCGACTTGCCCGTTCGATTCGGGGCTGGGTGATTCATGTGCCTTGAGCTCCGGTTTTTGTTTTCAAGAGCTCGGCATGTCGCCGCAGTCTTTTTCCCATCTGAAGACCTAAGGTCGGCAACCTTCCCTCTCGTGACGGACACTGAATCTCGTATCTCAGGCAAAACAAGCGCTCAGTCTGGCCCGGGCGCGCGCCGATGTCAGTCAAGAACGAAAAAAGATGCACGCAAAACCATCCAAGGCACAAAGGAATGCCAAGCACCCTGGCACTGGTGTGCATCCACGAACCATGACGCATCTATGATACCTGATAAAATAGCTGGAACCCTCGTTCGATTCGGGGCTTGGTGATTCGTTTGTGAGATCTGTGCATTTTTTTCCTTCTCTTTCTCTATTTTTCGTGGCGTTCGCATGCCGCAAGCGGATTCAAACACTTATCTTTTTTTCCCGCGCAGGTGCAGTGGGTGAAATTTCTTCTTAAATAAAACAGACACTGAATCTCTTATCTCAGGCAGCATGCGGGCAAAACTCAGACGACTCGAGGCGCGCCCATGAACGTCATTCAAGATGAAAAAGTTGCACGCAAAACCGTCCTCGTTACAAGCCAATGCAAGCACCCTGGCACTGGCGTGCATCTGCGGCAGATAACCGGTAATCCTTGGGCCATTTACATCCCAGCGGATCTCCCGTTCAATTCGGGGCTGGGTGATTCGAATTCGGGACCTTTTTTTCGTGTCTTCCGCCGCACGGCGCATTCAAACTCGTCACCTTTTTCTTCTCGCAGGTAAGGGAAGCTTCCTCTTTCCTATGTAGACAGATTCTCGCATCTCATGCCACTGCACAGGCAAAATCTCAAACAGCGTCACCAAAGCACCAAAGAAAGAAAAAACTTACACCCAAACCTGACCTCGTCACAAGCGAATGCAAGCACCCTGGCACTGGCGTGCGTCTCCGGCAGATAAGTATTAATTGAAGATATAGGCATCCAAGCGGATCTCCCGTTCGATTCGGGGCCGGGTGATTAGGGGACACGTCCACTTTTTTTTTTCATGGTCTCCGCACGCACACTCGAACTCGTTCTCTTTTGATTCCTTGAAGATCCTCACAAGTCGGCGAAATTCTCTCTTCTTACAACAGATTCTGAATTTCGCATCCCAGGCAGAATTCGCGGGCAAGATTTCTTTCACACGACTCGGGCGCGCCCCGATGTCATTCAAGAACGAAAAAGTTGCACGTGAAACCGTTCTCGACATAAAGAAATTCCAATCACGCTGCCATTGGCGTGTATCCGCGCACAGTATGTTAAATTTTCTCGCTCCAATTTGCAGGCGGAATCCTCGTTCGATTCGGGGCTAGGTGTAATAATGGATTCGTATTGAAGCGATCATTTTGTTTTCAAGGGCTCCGCACGTCGCCGCGAAGTTCCTTCTTTCACAAATTCTGAATCCCCGGCAGAACACCACGCACGACTCCGACTCCGCGCGCGGCGATGGACGTCAGTGAAGAACCCTGGCACTGGCTTGTATCCACGAAATATTATGCATGACCGACCGATGTAGCTGGAACCCTCACTCGATTCGGGGGCTAGGTGATAGGTTGGTGGTGCTGTTTTTTGATTATCTCTTTGTTTTCGTGGCCTTCGCATACCGCCAAATTCAAACTATCCATCTTTTCTACGCGGAGGTGGGTACTGAATCTTTCCTTTCACCCAGCACTCGCGGGCAAAGTAGTGTGTCAGTCTCGAGTTTGAATATGGTAGGCTGAAACCTAGGTCGATTTGGGGCTGGGTGATGATGACTGAGTGAGTTTTATTTTATTTTTTGAGGGGGCGTCCGTGGCAGCCGATTCTCCTTCGTCCTTCGAATGCCGGGCCCTGATCGCTTCAAGTTCCTTCCGCCGATGCGTTTTGAATGCCACAACCCCGCCTCGACACAAGTACAAGCACTCTGGCACTGGCGTACATCCGCACACCATAGCTCGGTATTGTAGTTGGAGGCGGACCTCCCGTTCGATTCGGGGCTGGGTGGTGAGTAAGTGAATTTTTTCTTTCTTTTTGGGGAGGCGTCCGTGGCCAACCGCTTCAACTCTTTGGTGCTCGATTCAGACAACGCAGCACCGTACGCGCTACGCGTGTTCATTCATTGCCTTTCCTCCATGGCTACCCCAATCGCGTGCGGACCAAACTGGCCGGCTCAGGGCTCGCTTTCTAATGCCCATGCGTTGCAGGGTTACGGTTGTATAAACCTGCTTCGACACGACGGAATGAAAGCACCCTGGCACTGGCGTTGCATCCGCGGAACACATGCAATCGCGCTCGATTATGCAGACCCCCCGTTCGATGCGGAGTTGGGTGATTCGTCCGTTCCGAAACGTTTTTGGGGGCGCACCCCGGCTCACAGCCGCCGCATTCAAAATCATTGTCGTCTTTCCTCGAATAAATTCTGATTCTCTCATCTCATGCAGGACTCGCGGGCAAGATCTTGGATGACGCATACACTTACGCCGGAGTTTGAACTGAAATTATGATAAGTACATTCATAGACTCAGTCGTCCCTATCAAGCCGCATATAACGACTAAATAACTATAATACAACTGGAACTACCACAGACTGCGCTACGGATGGGGCTATACCAGTGGTGCCAGTGTTTGCCTACACACTGCTCAGCAAGAGTCAGCTCACCCCATGTTGAATTTAAAAGGACATACTTGTAGGACTCTTGAAAGATGGTGGTGTTGAAATCTCTTTCATTCCTTTCTTTCTACATACTTACTCAAGGGGGGTCGGCATTAAAATTTCGGATATGGGGTGGGGGAGAGGGTCTCGAGGAGGGCTGAAAAAAAATTCTTAGCCAAGTTATGAAAGAGCTCCAGAAGGCTTCAAAACTGCATTTGGAATAGTTGAAATTGCGTTGAATGGAAAAGAGAGGATTCTCTGACGGTCTCCGTGTCAAATCAGACCGCCAACCTAAATTGGGAAGTCGGATCACAGGGATCAGCACCATGTTTATCTTTAAAATTTTCATCGTTTCGTGTCCACCTCGCTCGCAGTGGCAAAAGGAGGGAAGAGCAAACATAAACAGCTGTATGACCCTAACAGCTTTATTATGGGTCAATTCATCTATATTACAGCCATTTTGGAGTGTTGATCTTAAGCTTGTCCCCTAAAACGGTAAACCAACGGCGCGGTAGTTTCATATTGTAGGTTTGGCTTTGGGAGGTCCAGTGCTGAACAACTGGGTGTGAGAGTCATGCAGTGCGAACAGCTGGGGTGGGATGCTCCAGAGACAGGCGTAGGAGCAGGTGGAGGACTAATCGATAGTGGGAGACGCCACAAGAACGGTGTTTAATGGGATGCTGTAAATCGGAAAGCACGGCCCGCCGGCAGGGGTGGGAAACTCCTTCCCTTTATGGAAAGAGGGGGGGGGGGTCAGCTTGAGGTCGAAAAAAACTTTTCGACCCCACATCCGATTTTCGAAAGTCGACCCCCCTTGTACTTACTTACCTAGTATTCCAACTCGCGATCCTCGTGTTGATCGGCCACACATTCCTTACTAAGGCCCTGCTCGGGTGGGCAGGATCCAGCCATTCCAATCGGTTCGGCTGTCGGCTTCACAAGCGAGCAGTGATGCGGCTTCGGCTGACACGCTTCGTCACCCATATGTCACGTGTGTTTTATAACGAGATCAGATCTTGGCAGAATTTCCTCACGCGTTTACTGCTTCAATTTTGCGTCTTTCGTCCGGAAAACTCACCGAGACGTGTATTTAAATTTCAGATTTATGATAAAGCATATGAATCAGTTAGAATCTGAATATTGGATCTCGGTACAGCAGTTTGGCCTGAATCCAAAGTCAATTACGTACAGGTTGTCAAGGCCGGCGTGACAAGGCTGCCGCATCAGCCGGTTACCACTCTTTTTGACAGAATCTCACGTCAATTGGATTGGAATCGTTTTGGCAGAGGATTGGGAACGAACCGTTGCACCCGAGCAGGGCCTAATATAGTACAGTATATAGTCTTCGTGTCACTCAGTCGTTACGTCCACGACTGAGGTATGTGCTCCTTACTTACAGTCCCTACAATTACTTACAGTACCTGGTGGATTGATACTAACTTGTATTTCATCAGGTGGCCCCGGAGAGACGAGTCGCAATGTATGAACGCTCTTGAAATTTCTCTCAGTCATATATGCATACAACAATTCAAGCGACATACTACGGGTTGGCGAATGAACGACGGCATTGAGAGCATTCTGCGAATTTTTTATTCCCTCGGTCAACTTGCGCTGACGTTCTTCCTCGATGATGAGCTGAGATTGTTTTGTCTTCCAGGACGCAATGTTCAAGGCGAAAATCCGCACCAGCATTGCAGTCTGTATACCTTTCACCTCGCTTGCACACTGGTCGATGGCGAGAAAGATTGTGCTAATAGTCTGGAGGTATTTCTTCCACGTTGAAGTGTGGATCTCCAGCGTTTGGGACTTGATCATTGATGCCGAGAATTTAACTCTAAATATACAAATTTTAGGCATGTGGCTACAAGGGTGGTTGAACGTACTGGAGCAAGTGGCACCCTGCATCGTTCAACTCCATCTGGTGCCTTGTGCTGCTCAGCGGGGCCTTTGCACATTCCAATATTCCCTCGGTGGTCCTGATCGCGTTTTCGAGCATGCTTCACTTGACTGTGGTGACGCACGACCAAGACTGCCGCCCATATGAACGCGACTGCCAGACAGACATATCGCCAGGGCGCTCCAGAGATCGACGTCAGTGCCCAGAATACAACGGTATACTTTAGATTGGGAACCATGGTCGCACATTTTGGCGGAGGCAAGAAGAGATTGGGAATATTGGCGGCTGAGAATGTTTCGAGGGAGGCCGTCTAGCAATCATAACGGGGATGCCGTATTTATGCGGCTTTCCATTTGGTCTATGCTCAAGGTAGCTTCGCCGATGATGCTTATTCTTCCGCTCTTTCGGATGTTCTTGTCTTCTCGTTCGGGTCGCAGGACACTGACTTGACACAATTCGGCACCTGTACCTATGGAGACCTCGCTGAGGTCGATCTACAGCCCGTCGTTGACGAAATATGGTACAATTTACTCTCGTGAGAGATCGATATAACGGTATCATGATGATGACCGATTCCTGGCCTGAGGAGCTTTACCGTGGGCGGTCACCGTTAACAGCAACGGAGCTCGAGTTGAACGTGAGAGTGTTTGGCTACGGTCGAGGATCCGATCTTTGTGCGTCTCGGGCACAGTGGGAGAAATTGTCAAGCTCTTTGCCAACCTGAGCCTTGTTTGAGACGACTTTGGTAATTCTATGTTAATTTTGGGAGGTTGCCTGGGAAAACCAAGAGTTTTTGAGCTAAATTTGGCACACCCACGCCATTTCGATTATGTCAACTTGGAGGTTGCCTTGCGATGACGCGAGAGTTTTTGGAGTACATAGATCAAACACACCACACCGCACACCGGGGAAGAAAGGGAAGCCTCTTGGAAAAGAACAAGAATAATGAAGATGTACACACTCTCTTCCTCAGATCCCGCATCCCGCGATGGTTATTTGAATGTCAATGCAAGCGGATAACAGCATGCAGCTCAATTTAAAGGACTCCGGGTAATTCGTTCAGAACTAGTAGGTTACGCTCGTGGGTGCGGGTGTTGGCTTGAGAGGATTACTTGTTCAGGGCTTGAATGGCTCCCAATCCGATAAGTTGATTGGTGACGTGCCTAGGAACATGAGAATACTTGGGAAGCGTCTCGGGTCGGAGATGAGGGAGGCCATCGCGGACATTGAGGGCTGCACTGCCCCGGGCTTGAATGATTCCGTGGGTTCTGACGGTATGTACTGCCACATCCCCAACGGGTAATCGGGTCCTTTCTTCTTACTTATTGTCGTAGTTGCGTCCGAGTCCAAATCCCCGGCGTGATCTCCTTATAAAATGGAGCCCAAAATTTCCAACGGCCACATTCTTAAACGCCCATCCCTCTACCCATCCCTCTACCCATTCGGGTTCTCTCTTCTCAATCCATGATTACAGACGTCAATCTCACCCATGCCACCTCCCGCTCGCTGGTGTCCAGGCCACTGAAGAGAGGCAGAGCATGCATGAATTGCAGGTGAGTACCCATTTTCCTCATCGTCGTTTGTTTTACTCACTCAAAGTCGTGCCACTCAGATTTCTCAAGATCGTGCGTCCCCATGTTCTATGCTGCCGTTGTTTTACTAACTTGAACCCGATAGAAATGTGACGGGCAGAAACCAATATGTGGGCCCTGTCGAAAGCATCCAAAGGACGACGAGTGCGAGTACTCGGACGGGCCTGCGAGGTCCAGGACAAAGGCCCTGGAGGACACGGTCCAGCGTCTGGAGGCGAGGCTGCGTGAGCTAGAGCATCCTGAGGATTCCACGCCATCGGTGATGCTGTATGATCCGTATCAGCAGCCAGGTCCCCCTCCCCAGCTTTCGGTATCACCGTCGTATCCTTCATCCTCCAGGTCCCTGCCCAATACCCCTTACCATCAATTGCCGCGACTGTTATCGCCCTCCAGCTCGTCCCCAGAGTCTCAGGGATACATACCCTTGTCCCCGTTCTCGCCCCCGTCAACTACTGCAACGAGCCCCCCTTCCCAGCTTTCGATCTCATATCCTTCGTCCTCCAGGTTCTTGCCCAAAACTCCGTACCATCAGCTGCCGCGAGTGATATCGCCCTCCACCTCGTCCCCAGAGTCTCAAGGATACACACCCTTGTCCCCGTTCTCGCACCCGTCAACCACAGCAACGACTCTGCCGTTCGGGATGCAAAAGTCTAGCCCGCTTGGCATTTTTGATTCGCGCGTCATAGCGACTCCAGATTCCACTTCATCGAGCCTCGAGTCTGATGTGCGTATTTTTAGCTATTCTTAGCTATGCCACCTAACTCTCAGACCTATAGCAGACCGTTTGCGACACACTGTAAGCACGCTTGATCAATTCTAGCCCTAGTACCGTTTCTCACCAAACTCTTAGATTGCAAGCGTTTCGTCCACATGCATCCGAATTCGGGTTCTTCCTGGACTGGAATCGATTCCTACAATCAAGCACGCATTCTATTTTTCCGGATGCCCCGATGCGCACATCCTCCGCGCTATTATATGCGATATACATGTGGGGCGCTCACCTCTCCTCGGACCGCCAGCGCGAGTTGCACTACAAGCACAAGGCGTTGCAATCTGCTGCCGCGGAACTCACGCCAGGATCTTTCCTGCATACACTTCAAGCCGAGGTCCTTCTCTCTCATTACTTCTTCCGCACGGGCCACTTCCTCGAGGCGCGCGCACACACTGCCACGGCTGTCGCGCTCGCGCTCGGCGGGGGGCTGCACCAGATTCGATCCCTCAGTCAGCCCGCCGCGCCGGTGATCGAGATCAGGGAGGATAGAGAAGGCGTTCATTTCCGGGCACCGGCGGACGCGCTCGAGGAGGGCGAGCAGATAAACGGTTTCTGGGCTGTGTTCATGCTGCAGAAAAATCTCTCCGTTGCTCTAGAGCCTGCCGCGCGCGTCTGCGGTGTGTTCGAGGGCTGTAGCATGCAAATCGACACGCCGTGGCCGCTCGAAATAGAAGATTACATAAAAGTATGATTTAAGTTGTCACTGGGACTGACACCTGTCATCCTTTTTTTCCCCAGGGATTGTCAAGGTCCGACATTCATGGATCCATTGTGAGTAATTTTCTGCAAGCCTCCGGGGCGCCAAGTCACCAGGAAAGTTGGTCCGCCTCGATAACGGCCATGAACGTCAAGGCCAGTATATTGCTCCATCAGGCGGTGTACATACACGGGCAGTGGAGACCTGGTTCGTTCATTCCTCGCCTATTTTCTTTTCTTTTTTTGATGGTGTTGATACCAAACTTAGATATTCCTGAACAGGAAGCGCCATCCTGGTGGACCGCCTTCAGGGTCGTAGACCAGCTCGTCAGCTCATTACGGTCTGACGTCGCGCAGCTTCAAGACCGCCCCGCGCGCAAGCTCCTCCTAACGCACTCGCTACTCAACGCGGCGACGATTAAGCTGCATAGTATCTTCTACACCGATCCGACGTCGAGGCAGAACTGCCTTGCCGCTGCGCGGGACATGTTCTGCTTTTGGGGCACGAACCCGCAGGAGCTAGGGTACCTAAATCCGATGATGGGGGTATGTTGCATCCTGCCTCTGTTTAGCGTGCGCGTACTGACCAACTTTACAGACTCTGTGGATGACGGCGTGCAGGGTTTTCATCGACGAGCTGGGACGCATCCGCGCGGCCAGCCTATGGCCGCTGCAGGCCGCATCCGAGGTGGAGCGCGAACAGGAGATGCTTTCTACTCTGAAGTACGGGATAGCCGTGCTCGACGCCTTTGCGAGCGAGAACTTGCTGATACGTAAGTTGTTCAGTCAATTGGGAAATGCCTCGCACGTTCAACTCTTTCGTAGGCAATCAACTCACTGTAGTCCAAGAAGCTTTGCGCGCGGTGTGAACTGCATGCATAGTTTATGTATTGAATTTCTTGTTGTACTTCCTGTTGTACATTACGCGTAGACATACATACCCCCGGACCGCATCTCTATCTACTTAGCTACCTAGATCGCTTTCGCTCTGTACATCGCACGGACACTATCATGCTTCGAAAAGTCGTGCATACTAACTAGTCGATGAATCCGCCATTTCTTATGCGCAGTTGTATTTTTGAACAACAGCAACACTACTTCCACTTGGTAACCGGTCATTGGCCAATATGTGAGGATTTCTGCCCACAATTCACCCAGCCCCGAATCGAACGGGAAGTCCGCTCATTAGTCCGCTCATAAGCCCATCTCTCGCGGATGCACGCTAGTGCCACCGGGTGATTGTATTTTTTGTTTCGAAGTGGGAGTTGACGGCCTCTTTTTCCAGTTCAGAGCTCCTGCAAGGATCCGGGTAAGAGTCTCGACATTCACGTAATAGAAACAGTAAAGAAAAAAGATTCCTCCGCCAATTTCCCCTAATCATCCAGCCTCGAATCGAACGGGGATCCGCTGGGACTGATCCCAAGATCTTGACGCGCTATATGCCGCGAATGCACGCCAGTGCCACCAGGTGCTCGTATTTTCCTGTTTGGAAAGGAGGTTTGAGGGTATCTTCCTCCAGCTAGAGTGCGCAAGGAACTCCCCTGGTACTTCGTCCAAGATTTCGCTCGTGAACCAATTCTAGTTTACATAAGTGGATCGGGTTGCGCCGCTCGCCTAAAAAAACCTACATTTCACACTTGAATGCAAATGCAACAAAACAATTATGCGGCATTTTCTTGATCGTGTATCCGGGACGCTCTATGACCGGCCATTTTTAATCTCGGGCGATGAGGATACTCGATGGACGATTCTCATCAGCCAGATTTCGAGGGGTTGAATAGAAATCTAATTTGGCGGAGGGCTCGAATGACTCGTTGGATGGCCATGGGTTCAAAACAAATGATTGAATATGCGGCTGAAAGAGGTCCGTCTGAAATGGACAACATTAACGCTTGAATCTGCATGTCATTTTACTAAGCGACCTTTGCGTGGGTCAACTCAAGAATGACCGACGAACACACTCATGGAGGGACGAAGGGTTTAATCTGGAGCGGAATGTATGGCGGAAGAAGGGCAATGGGTAACATACCTTGTAGGTGAACATATACGAGCTCTACATCCACCCCACGTCCTGTATCACGATTCCCCGGGGGACACAGAGGGAACGCTATCAGAATAGGTGCCAATCTTAGGTTGAAGTGTGTCCGAAATCCACTGGCTCGGAACTCGGTGGATGCAAGTTGCGCGATCTCGAGTCGCCGAAGCGTTCGAACATGTGTCGAGTGTCGACCATGTTGGAAGAGGGTACAGATTTTGAGGCATCGGCGTCGATGGTCGGGACGACGGTGGGCTGGACGGTGCTTGATGCAACACGACAACCCTGATGAATTCCAATCGCGATGCGAGATGGATGTTCCTCAAAAGGGATACCATCTGTCCGGGATGAGCCAAGACATATAGTGCTCGAAGTCGTATGTTTCCCTCGAGGAAGTCTGCAGGGAAAGCCGCTTCGATATCTGCCTTCGTTTCAGACAATCTTGAGGATGAACGAAAAGCAACACATACTAACATACGGTCTCCAAATTTCGTCTCAAGTCAGGGCCAATGAAGTTAAGAATGGACCAAGACTCCGAATGTACTGTATTAGGATGTTTCATGTATAGAATTTGGAGCCTCAACTCGAGCCCCAACTTCAAATCAAGTTGGGGCACAAGTTGGGGCACCAAATCGCCACGACCTGACATCCAACTTGTGCCCCAACTTGGTGCCCCAACTTCGGCTAGTGCGGGTCTCGGGCCTAAATGCCATCGTTTCGTGATACGCGTAGCCTCGATCGCAGATTTGAGGCAGAAAAATCTGCTGAGGTCATTCTGAATCACGCTGGGCGTTCCAACTTGTGCCTCAACTTGTGCCTCGATTTCGCAAGTTGAGGTCAAGTTGGGGCACGAGTTGGGGCTCAAGTTGGGCTCAAGTTTCTATATATGAAACACCCTATTGTAGACTGGATGGAGGTTAGGTTCGGTGCGAATGGGAATTTGATTAATAATTCTGGAACGGTGATCCTACTCTCCTGAATCCAGTCGAACAGTAGCTCTATGCCATGGCCGCCGAAGTTCAGAGACCGCAACGTTTCTGCGGGCCGAATACTTGGCTCGAGCAGTGTCCTATCATCCCATTCCCGTGTCAACGATCCTTCCAGTGCCGGAAAAGACGCGATACATTACATAAAGTGTATCCGAAAATTTGAGCTTCCAGTCGCCAAAAACTTCGAAATGCGTAATGCCGCTGAAGGATCGCCAAATATGTTCCGCGGGTGAACCAGGAGAACCAGGCGGATTCGCATTGAGAACGAGGATGTATTGAGGAAGGAAGGTGTTTCGCAATTCTTGGAAACGCGGTATTGATCCGATTATGAGTTACGATACCATCTCGGAATTTTAGTTCTCGAATGAAGGGTAGGAAGGTGAGGCGTTCTGGCCGCTAAAGAAGCTTGGCAAAACCGTGGGCGGTGAACTGTCTGACGTGTACCCTGTAAAATAGGACACGTCGACTGCTAGCCCTAGAGATGAGAGCACATTTTGCAACATGCGTCTCCGCAGATTTATCCAAGTAGTTATTCTGGTCAACAAGCTGAGCTGCAACTTGAAGAGCAGGCATTATTGGACGTGTGGTTGATGACAATGAGTGAGGTCGGATGTCGACTGTTTGACAGGCGGATCTAGGTCACCTAGATCCGACGCCACTTCGTTTCGAACTCCTTCCTTGGGTTCATTATCCTCCGGGCCAGGCTGCCTGCGCGCTCTGATGGACGTTTTTGATCTGGGTGCGCTTTTCACTGGCAGTGACGAGACGGGATCCGGTGCTTTCGCTCAAACACCACTTGCCGCGCTAAAACATCTTCGCGACGGAGAGTGTTTCCAAGTGTGTATAACGCAAAGACGCACAACGTCATTGGGAGCATGCCTCTCAATGGGGGCTGATTCGGATTCGTCTGCGTAAGCTCGAGTAGATTTTTTTTCCCGAGCTGGGAGGGGCGCTGTACGAGAACGATTTCCTTTTTGGTGGTGTATGATTTATTTTATTTCACATCGCCGAATACTACTATCCCGATTCACCCCTGTATCGACGGTTATCTTTCATCGCTCCCAAAGATATACTGAAAACGAGACCATTCAACCACCTGGTGGCACAGAGGTGCATCCGAGCGTATTATTGGTGCTTAGCATTGATTTACATGGGCGGAACCCTCGTTCGATTCGGGGCCGGGTGATCGTAGGGATTCAAGACTGAAATCTCTCCCTTTTTTCGTGGCTTCCGCGGTACTGGCACGGCGCGTTCTCGCAGCCTGAGGTCAGCGAAGCTAGCTTCTTCTTTGCTGTGAAGTCCCCTCATCTCATGGTAAAAAAAAAACTCAGACGACTCGGGCGCACGCCGATGGACGTGTCATTCAGAAACGAAAAGTTGCACGCAAAACGGTCCAAGATACAAATGAATGCCAAGCACTCTGGCACTGGTGTGCATCCGCGCGGAGTTCTGTTATCGGTGTGTTTAATTGATGTAGGCGGAATCCTCGTTCGATCCGGGGCCGGGTGGTTTTCAGAATTCCCTCTTAAACTATCTTTTTTTTTTTTTTTTCGTGGTTTCCGCACGGGGCATTCAAACTCGTCACCTTTCTCCTCGCAGGTCAGGGAAGCTTCCTCTTTCCTCGAACAGAAACTGAATCCCGCACGTCACGCAGCACGGGCAAAAATCACAAACGACGTCACCACTGCAAAGAAGAGGGGGGGGGGGGAACATACACTCACATCTAACCTCGTCACAAACCAATACAAGCACCCTTGCACTGGCGGGCATCTGCGGCAGGGAAAATATTTGCATCGTAGCGGATCTCCCGTTCAATTTGGGGCCCTGTGACGATCAATGACGTGTTTTTTTTTTTGCCCATTTCATCCGCGCCCGCACTCCAACTCACTGCGTTCAACCAGTTCGTAGACGAGGAAATGACGAGATCTATTGATCCACTTAGACATAGCTTAAACCTGGCGAGGCGGTCAACGGGTTTCGCCATTCCCCGGTCTAGGACCCGGTTGAACCAAGGTTGAACGCAGTGACTCGTTCTATTTTAATCCCTCGAAGATCCTCGCAGGTCGGTCAAATTCTTTCTTCTTAGAACAGATTCTGAATTTCGCAAGATTTCACACGACCCGGGCCACGCCGATGTCATTCAAAAAAAAAAAAAAAAAAAGTTGCACGCAAAACCGTCCTCGTCACAAGCCAATGCAAGCGCCCTGGCACTGGTATCCGCAGAGCATGCATATAATTTTTTCTCGAAATGATCTACAGACGGAATCCTCGTTCGATTCGGGATTGGTGATTCCAGCAACTCCTCAACATATCTTTTTTTTTTTTCGTGGACGGTGTATTCACACTCGATATCGTCTCTCGCAGGTCAAGAAACTTGAAGCTAGTTTCTTTGCTGTGAAGTCCCTCATATCCTGGCCAAAAAAGAACTCGGAGGACTCGGATCCGTGCCCTTGTAATGATTGTAAAGACGAGAAACTTGAACCCTAAACTCAAACCTGACCTGACCTATTCTCATCACACCTTGAAGGAACTCAAGCACCCTGGCACTGGCGTACATCCGCGCACCGTGGCACTTCAAGTTGTATTGGAGGCGGAACCCTCGTTCGATTCGGGGCGGGTGAATTCGAAGAGTCAAGTCTCCTCAATTTTTTTCGTGGCGGCGCATTCAAACCCGTCTCTCCGAAACTACTTCTTTAAAGTCCCTCATCTCATGGCAAAATCTCAGAGAATGCGGCGCCCATATCAGTAAACCCTGGCACTAGCGTGCATCCGTGTACACTAAGGCGATCGCGAGGTAGAGACGGATTCCCCGTTTAATTCGGGGCTGGATGATGTACATGAGTGATTGGGTTTCTTTATTTTTGATTTTATTTCGAGGGAGGCGTCTGTGGCCAACCGCTTCAACTCCCTGGCTCGATTCCGACAAAGCAGCACCGTACGCGCTACGTGTGTTTCTTTATTTGCCTTTCTTCTATGGTTACCGAATCGCGTGCGGCAAATTGGCCGGCTCCGGGCTCGCTTTCCAACCCAGGGTTACGCTTGTGTAAACCCCGCCTCGACACGACGGAATGCATGCACCCAGGCACTGGCATTGCATCTGCGGAACACATGTAATCGCGCTCGATTAGACCGACCTCCCGTTCGATTCGGGGTCGGGTGATTGAAAAAAAAGCTTTTAGGGTGCACCTGCCACCCGGCTGACAAACGCCGCATTCAGGATCATTGACTTTTTTCCTCGCAGGTTAGCGAAGCCCCTTTCCTGCGACAGATACTGATCCTCTCATCTCACGCAGGACTCGCGGGCAAGATCTTGGAAGACGCATGCATGGTTTACGCCGGATTTGAACTGAAATTATGATACATTCATAGTTACCCTGGACCGTATCAAACCGCATATAACGACTAACACAATGACAACACGACTGGAACTACTACAGACCGCGCTACGGATGTGGCTATCCCAACGGTGCGAATTTAAAGGGACCTACCTGTAGGACTCTTGGAAGATGGTGGCCCCGGACTCGGAGAGACGAGGTGCAATGTGCAAAAATTCAAGTGACATACAAGTTGGCGAACGAACGACCGTATTGAGAGCATCCTGCGAATCTTTGATTCCCTCTGTCAACTTGCGCTGACGTTCTTCCTCGATGATGAGCTGAGGTTGTTTTGTCTTCAAGGATGCAATGTTCAAGGCCAAAATCCTCACCAGCATCGCAGTCTGGATATCTTTCACCTCGCTTGCACACTGGTCGATTGCGAGAAAGATTGTGCCAATAGTCTGGAGGTATGTCTTCTACGTTGAAGTGTGGATCTCCAGCATCTGGGACCGAATCATCGACGCCGAGGATTTAACTCTGAATATCAAACATTAGGTATGTGGCTACAAGGGTGGTTGAACATACTGAAGCAAGTGGCACCCTGCGTCGTCGAGCTCCATCTGATGCCTTGTACTGCTCGTCGTAACCTTTGCATGTTCCAATATTTCCTCGGTGGTCCTGATCGCGTCTTCGAGTATGTTGAACTTCTTCACTGGATCCTGGTGGCGCAGAGCCGAGAATATCGACTATATGAACGCAACTGCGAGAGAGGCATATCGCCAGGGCGTTTAAGCAGTGCCCAAAAGACCACGACAGATTTCAGATTGGAGACCGTGTCGCACATCTTGGCGGAGGCGAAAAGAGATTAGGATTATTTGTTCCGTAGTTATGCGTGTGGTGAATAGGATCCGACGCGCTTGGGGCTATCCTAAAGAACGTGAGCGAGGCGAGAGAGATGAGTTGTTCGTCGTAAGAGGGAGAGATGGGGACGAAGGAGGGGACAATGGAGAGTTCTACGTTAATATCAGGCCGAGCATGAGAGTTATATATCCAACGGAACGGATGATCTTGAGAATTGTTCTGCATTATTCGCTTAGGCGGTGCAGATCACAGGAGGACGATGAAGAGGCTTTGAATCAAAACGACAACGAGCCGGCACTGGCTTTAAAACACTGTTAGCTACCTGGGCGATGGATACGATGACGCTGTCGTTAAGGCCGACAAGTTCGTACACTGCACGGGCTACACTTAATCAGCCCCCGGTGTAGCACGGACAGCCAATACACTCAGCTGAGCTGACTAAGTGTAGCCGCGTAGTCCGGAGTGCCAGGCAGTGCCCCATAGCCTAGGTCCATTTGGAATTTCGCGGACGCCACCCCAGGTGACATGAGGGACATCTGGCGCCGTGCTCGGCTTCTCTATATAATGGAGCCCAGAATGTTTGGAATACAGATTATCAGTGTTCCTTTGAGCGCTTACATTAAGATTTTTCTTCCTACCTCCACCGTGACCATCCATGGCGGTCAACAGCGAGCCTCACCTCCGGCCTGAATTCAACGCTGAACCGACCTTCGATCATGCTGAACCGACCGATCAGTTAGTGATCCCAGCATCGCTGACTGGAAGAGTCTCATCGCACAGAATACAGATATACCGGCGCCATTTTTGCTAAGGGACAGCATTTCGTCGTTTCGGGCGGGAACTTCAAGAGCGTCGTCAATATTCATCGTGCAGCACCGCCGTATCAGCCTCCCGGTAAGCAAGGAGGATATTCACTCCGCAGGCAGAGAAAAGCCTGTATGAACTGCAGGTGCGCAACCAGCTTCATTACTTTTACTTATTTTATTCACTCAAACCCGATGCCATTCAGATTTCTCAAGATTGTGCGCAGCGACGTATCATGCAGCGCCCTTTGCTAACTTGAACTCCGACAGAGATGCGATGGGCAGAAACCAATATGTGGCCCATGTCGCAAGCATCCGAAGGACGACGAGTGTAAGTACTCGGGACCCGCGAGGTCGAGGACTAAGGCCCTGGAGGACACGGTCCAGCGTTTGGAAGCGAGGCTGCGCGAGCTAGAGCGGTCCGAGGATTACACACCGTCGGTGTTGGCGTATCCTCAACTTAGTTCGATATCACCGTCGTATCCTTCATCCTCCAAACCCTTGCCCGATACACCCGACAATCGGCTGCCGCGACTGCTACCACCCTCCAGGGCATACCCAGAGTCTCAGGCCTACTCCCCCTTGTCCCCATTTTTGCCCCCGTCAACTACCGCGGCCGCGTTTACCCTCCGGGCTGATGTGCGTGTCTTTCAGTTCCATATTTATCTCTCTGCCTTCTAACTATTTGGCTTCCAGCAGAAAATTTGCGATGCATTGTAAGTATTTCGATCGACCAGGCTTGTACGTCGCTCACGATTTTTTTTAAGACCACCAAATTGGAGCTCCCCGTCTCGCCGCGTGGAGCGACACCAACACAAGTGACGGACGTTTTGCACCCATGCCGCACGCACGGGCTCACTGTATCTGTGTATATCTCAAATATGTGTTCAAGCTGTAGTCTTGGTTTGTTCATTTTATGTTGTAGTCGACTCTCCATGTTGGGCATGCGATGGATCTTATACCCTTATTTCCGCTTTTAATGGACAAAAGTAAAGGGGGCACGCGTACTAGTAGTATCTGGCGTGTCAATTTTGTATGATAGTTGGCTAGGTGTTGTACAGTGGTTGAACATTGAACTGGTGTTATATTCGGAAAACATCTTTCCCTGCACTTTCCGTCTTGATTACCGAGGGTTTCCCTGCTGGGAAGCCAGTTCTATTTTAGTGTCGATTTGCATGAGTCTTGCCAAGATGCCGTTCGCAAATGGGAAATCCGTTGCTAAGCCTGCGCGCTGCGCGAAGGAGTCCTTGCAAAGCAATTGAGCATGATTGGGCCTTCGTGAAATAATAATAATTGAGCACTCAGGTGCACTAGTTGGGACATGGGCGCATCGACGAGGAGGTACTCAAGGACGAGCAGAGACATCCCTTCACGCTAGGGCAAACAAGTGTTTTTCTTTGTCCGGCGTTTAGCCACATCAGAGTAAGAAACACAATCTTTGTCTCTGCCAAGGCGTTGAACTTTTAACTGGCACAGTGCGGAGAACCCAATAATTTTTGAAAGTCTGCAGACGAGGATGCGCTGCCATAACAAACGTGGTGCAACTGGAAGCTAAACGGAAGAACTCAAGCAAGGGTCCGGAAAGAAGCCGCATGAACAAACTCACCAAAAATCTCGCACAGAATGTTTGGTTGGTGCCCGTGCGGTGTGAAAGGGTTCTAAGTGAACTCAAGGAATGGTTCTGAATCTTGGTTGCAATTGATCGCTTTCTGGGTGCCGTTCGTAGATCCGAAAGACGGGTGTGCTTATGTTGGCTTCTCGGAGAATGTTCTTTACCGCGGTCCACGAACAGCGGGTACGACGCCCGATCAAGATTGCGATAGGTGAGGCTGACGCCAAGGTCAAATTGCGGATAGATGCGGACACTGCGAAGGACGGCATAATTCAACTTCCTGCTGATTGTGCGGCTGCGCCTAACGCGGCCTACATGCTGAATCAAAGTTCACATGAACGGCAGGGTCATTCTTTGCTCAAATGGAGAGGAGAGTTTAATTCAGTTACCATGTCAGAAAATCACATTCGGCAAGTGGAAACCGTTGCGTTGCCGACTTGCCGTGCGCATTTTTGACGCGGCGCCCGATGACGTCCCTCCTCCTGCTTATTCGCAGAACATACGCGCGTCGTCTGCCGTACCCGCCTGCGGCCCACGGTGGATTCGATCGTCTTCTGCAGCGCGTCTTCTTCTCTTCCAAGATATTGCGTGAGTCGCCTGCGGCGCAGACCGCCTCTAGCTCTCCTTTACTTCCTTTTTACCCGTCCTTCGCTTTCCTTCTTTTATCTTACACCACATGTACCCCTGGTGCAGCTTGCACCGTCGACTTACCCGCACGGTCTGTACAGTCCTAGTCGCAGTCGCAGTCGCCGGCGTGGGTTGGCGCGGACGACGGAACAACAGCCCGCTGATACGCCGACTCCGACTCTAGGTCCGTCGGGCCGGAGGGGAGACGTGGTATGCGAGGTGGTACAAGACGTCCCAAATCCAACCAGGTACGTGTGAAAGGGCCATCGAAAAGCGCCGCGCCGACCCGATTCGGAGGAGTGAGTGCTCATACTTCCGCGTCTTTGCTTTCCTTTTCTTTCATCCTCCTCCCGTCCCTCCACTGATCACACCCCACTGTTCCCTTGTCTTCTCGCATCCGTTCCCAGACCATACGCGCTTCGCCTGCTGCCCGTGTGGCGAGATCCCCAGCGTGACTGCCTCCGTAGCGCTCCCCTTTTGCCCATCCCTTTTACTTCCCGTCCACTGTTCCCGCCCCTTTGCTTTCCTTCCTTCCTTGCACGGTCGAGTCGGGTGGGTGGGTGCCCGACGCGTCGATGGCGTGTGTGACCCCGTCCTTTTCCTTCCTCCTCCTCCTCCTTTTATTCTCCCATCCCTTCCCTTCCCACCCACTTCCCCCAGAACTCTGCCCTACCTTCACCTCATGCTGCGCTGCGCCGTGTCTTCTTATCATCCCCGAATAGCCCACACGTTGCGTTGCGTTGCATGGCGTACACTCCTGCACGGCCTATGCAGTCGCAGTCGGGGGTGGGCGCGAGCGTCGGCGCAGGCGGTGGGTTTCCTACTGGGCGCTCAATTTACTTTCCGTCTGTCTACCCTCATTCATTTCTTCTCCGGGCTTCCCCATTCCTTGCCTTATCCTTATCCTCTCTTATCGCTTCTTTCCTTCCGCTCCCGTCTTCCCCTTTCCCCTCCCTTCCTCCCTTTCGTATCCTCAGCTACCCATCCATTACACCCTGACACCACCCTCTTCCCACCCCACCAGGGACCGCATACGACGCGCAACGCAAAGACGTACAACATGACTGGGAGCGTGCCGCTCAAAGGGGGCTGATTCGGATTCGTCTGCGTATGCGTCAGTTCAGTTCCGTTCCGAAAATCTCGAGTGGATTTTTTTTTCGAGCTAGGGCGGGTGTAGTGTATATAGATCGAGAGAGGGAGGGCGGGGCATGAATATATGCGTGATTTATTTTCACTTGCCGTGGCGAATACCATCCCGATTCACCCATTGTCTGTCGACGCAAAATGTCATGGGCAGATTTCAGAAATACCTCTCGAGGCAGGTGCTACTCGCTCCAAAGATGCCCTCAAAACGAGACATTTCAACCACCTGGTAGCACTGGGGTCGCAACCTGATCCGTATGCTTCGCTGGAAGTCTAAGTGGATTTTACCCGTTCGATTCGGGGCTGGGTGATAAATCTTGTCGAGATCGAAGGTTTTTCTCTTCTTCTTTTTTTCCCTTCTTTCTATTTCGTACTCGCTATTGACTTCCGCTCTCTCGCAGGTCCTCCTCTTTCCTTGATCAGATGATCAAGATCTGAATCATAATCTCGCAGCACTCGCAGGAAATTCTCAGACGACATCGATATCGACGCTCGCTAAGGAGAGAAAATTTGCTCTCAAAATCACCCTTGGCATAGGAGAATGCAAGCACCCTGGCATTGGCATGCATCCGCGGAATTTAGGGTCGAGTGGCAGCCCCTTAGGCGGAACACCCGTTCGATTCGGGGTTGGGTGATGACGGGCCTGATTGAATTTTTGTTTCCCACTGTTTCTCTTAGTTACTGGTACTTTGAGATGTTTGGAGGCCTCCGAGGTGCGTGTCTCTTTTTTTCTTCACGGTCTTGCTTCAAGTTCTATAGCTACGCTTTGGCAGACCGCTCTCATCCCGGTCTCATCCGCCACGCACGTGTATCGAAGAAACCTACGCTCAAACCTACCCACGACACGAGAAAATACAAGCATCCTGGCACCGGAGTGCATCCGCGGAATTTGGGTGTGGATTCCAGGTGGAATAGGTGGAACCCCG
This sequence comes from Mycena capillaripes, assembly GCA_029204075.1. Lineage (NCBI taxonomy): Eukaryota > Fungi > Basidiomycota > Agaricomycetes > Agaricales > Mycenaceae > Mycena > Mycena capillaripes. The sequence continues at coordinate 4,522,055 of JARHKZ010000001.1, forward strand.
TTCGATTCGGGGCTCACTGGTGCTTCGTCCCTACATTCTTTTTCTTTCCTTTGAGTACAAAATCATCGCCTTTTTTCTCTCGTGTCAGCGAAGCTCCTTCTTTCCTCGAAGACATTCTGATTCAGAATTCCCCAGTGCTCAGGGGCAAAATTTCAGACGACGCGTGCACGGTTTACGCCGGACTTCAACTGAAATTATGATACATTCATAGTCATCCCTATCACTGAGTGCAAGTGTATCTAACGACTAAAACAACAATAACACAACCGGAACTCCCGCAGACTGCGCTACGGATGGGGCTATCCAATGGTGCCAGAGTTTAGCTACACACTGCTCGGTAAGAGTCAGCTCACCATACGTTGAATTTGAAAGGACATACTTGTAAGACTCTTGAAAGATGGTGGCCCCGGACTCTAGGTGACGAGTCGCAATGTATGAACGTCCTTAAAATTTCTCTCAGTCGTGTATGCATACAACAATTCAAGCGACGTACGAGTCGGCGAACGAATGACCGCATTGAGAGCATCCTGCGAATCTTGGATTCCCTCCGTCAACTTGCGCCGACGTTCTTCCTCGATGATGAGCTGGGATCGTTGTCTTCAAGCGTGCAATGTTCAAGGCAAAGATCCTCACCAGCATCGCAGTGTGTATATCTTTCACCTCGCTTGCACACTGGTCGATGGTGCGAAGAATTGCTCTAATACTCTGGAGGTATATCTTCCATGTTGAAATGTGGATCTCCAGCATCTGGGACCGAATCATCGATGCCGAGAATTTAACTCTGAATATACAAAGTTAGGCATGTAGCTAAATTGAAGGGTGGTTGAACATACTGAAGCAAGCGGCACCCTGCGTCATTTAACTCCATCTGATGCTTTGTGTTGCTCAGCGAGGCCTTTCCACGTTCCAATATTTCCTCGGTGGTCCTGATCGCGTCTTCGAGCATGCTGAACTTTTTCACTGGACCCTGGTGGCGCAGAGCCAAAAACGTCGACCATATGAACGCGACTGTGAGACAGACATATCGCCAGGGTGTTACAGAGATCGACGTCAGTGCCCAAAAGACGAGGGCAGATTTCAGATTGGGGGTCGTATCGCACATCTTGGCGGAGGTGGGAAGGTTATTGGCGGGTGAGGATGTTTCAGAGAGGCCGTCTAGCAGTCAAACGGTTATCCCGTATTTATTCGACTTCCGGTTTGTCCATGTTCTCCGTCAGTTCACCTCGTGCCGCTTATTCTCCCGTTCCTTTCTGATCTTCTGCAGGACCCACCTCCTTTCCATAGCTTTTCAGCCACTTCCACGCTTCCTGTCAACAGCTTGTGAAAACCTCAAGTCGATCTCTCTCCCCACACAGGCCGTCGGCGACAAGCATGGGAGAAATGCCGATATAGTTATCATGATATCCCCGCGAGTCTGTTCCAGCCCTAATGAGCGCTAACGCAAGCTGTTGAATAACAGAACGGATCTCAGTTCATAAGTCTCTCGTCGGCGACATTGATCTGCTGGCATTATTCGCAGTGAGGTCTCGGGCACCAATCTCTTGTCGACTCGAGGGGAGGAGTCTATTCAAGACTTAGTTAACGATGTGTTGATTTGGGAGGTTACCCTGGGAACACATGAGAGCAGCTGCGGACGTCTTTGGTCCTGATGTATGAAAACTCCTGCTGGAAGGTCATATTTATTCATAGAATCCGGCTTGCAAGCGACGTAAGCATCAGACCCAAATTTTGGAAGGAAATCTTCTTAGGCTCCACGATCGCCCTCTCGATGTCAGAGCTCAGGAACAGACTTGTTAGAGTGCATTAAGAGTCTTAGACAATGTCAGAAAATGACCCCCCTGTCGAGGGCCGCCACCGCTGCGAAATGTCCCGGGTCGGAGATGAGGGAGGGGGGAAAAGACGAGGCCATTCCGCAATAATTCCGGACTTTTCGACTGCACTGCCGCTCCGGCACGAATTGATTCCGCTCCCGCCGGACTGTGGGTTCTGGCACTGCCACAGCCCCAACGGGTAGTTAATCGGGGTCTCTTCTCTTACTCATTGAGAAGTCCAAATCCCCGGCGTAATCTCCATATAAAATGGAGCACAAAACTTTCAACAGCCTTTTTCTTAAACGCGCATCCCTCTCCCCATTTGGTTAAACGGCCCTCATGACCCCACCGTGGTTTGATATCATCGTTGGGTACTTCTGTTTCAATATCTCCCAAGCTATCGCCGTCCTGGCAGCTCGTTCCCATTTTCGCCGCCGCCAACCACCGCCCCTCGAAACCCACAAAGCATCGCAATTCGACTTTGTTGAGCCTCGAGCCCGATGTGGGTGTTTTCCAGCTGCATAGCCCTAATGCCTGCTAACTCTTTGGCCAACAGCAGAACCTTTGTGATTTTAATCGACTTACCAGCAATTCGTTCGCAGGGCATCATCCCGTCGTTAGCCCTCTGGAATTTCCTTCACGGGCAAGACGTTGCAATTAGCTCACACAAACGTCCCAGCCGAGGTGCTGCTCTGGCATCATTTCTTCACTTTGTCTCTGACATCCATGGAGACTGGACTTGAATTATCTGCAATACAGCGGAGTACCAAGCTACCATGACCTTTCCTCGATAACTGCGATGAAAGTCGAGGAATGCATAATGCTCCACGGATTCATCGAGCGGTGTATATGCACGGTGGTGGAGACCTAGATCGTCCATTTACTTTACCTCGCTCATTTTCCGGCTCTGAGGTAACCTCCTGTACAATCCTGCGATGCACTCGCTGCTCAACACGGCCATCCTCAAACTGCATGGTATCGCCAACAACAATCTGACGTCGAGGTGAAACTGCCTCACTGCTGCCTGGGACATGTTTTGCTTTGGAAGCACAAATCTGCAGCGGCTATTGAATCCGATCATAGGTGCGTTCACTGACTCGGCCCCACCTCGATTTTTTCTATCTTGTGCAACTGACCGCTGTTTGATGACCCAGTGAATGTCGGATGGCGTCGGCCGTCTTCACGAGCTGTGGCCGGGCTCCTGTCAATGCTCGGACGCGGCCTGCGGCCACAGCTCGTGAAGACGGCCGACGCCATCCGACATTCACTGGGTCATCAAACAGCGGTCAGTTGCACGAGCCCGAGAAGGAGATTCTCCCGGCGCCTTTGCGCCCGCAAACTTACTGATACAGCATAAGTTTTTCACTCGTTAGGCAAATGCCCCGCATGTTCAACTCTTTCGTAGGCTATCAACTCACAATAGCCCAAGAAGCTATCGATGTGTTGTCAACTTCGTTTGGAATCCTGGATGGACCTTTCCGCCCCGTCGGGTAAACCGACACCAAAAGAGACGGGCGTTCTACAGCCACATCGCACGCACGGCATGTGTCAAGTATGTGTTCAATTTGTCCCTGGTGTTTGTTCATTTTATACTGTAGTCCGCTTGATGTTTACTCTGTTGGGCGCGCCATGGATGTAATACCCTTACGTCGGCCTTAAATGAGATTGTGCATCTTTGTATCCTCCTCAATTTGTGCTTTTTCTTCTTCCGTACCATCTGGCACTTCCTCCAGATCTACTGTCTCGGTCACCTCAAGGTTTGTCCCTCTCACGTTTATTTTTTCAACACCACGAACCAACTTCGACCTTCCCTTTTACAGGCTGCCGCTCCGTCACATGTTCCCTCCGATGAGTTGGGGCAGATATTCCATATTCGGAGTTGAGAATTCGCAGACGGTGTTAAAGAGGGAGATGCCAACTCAGTTACGTCCGCGTCAGACACTCTGTTTCCCGTGACTGCCACCCGCATTGAACTACTAGGATAGTCTGTGCACATTCACTGTCCATGAACATTGGCCGTATTCACCACCATGCTTGCGAGGTGTGCAGTGCCACGGTCCCATCTCGTCAGTTATCGGACGAGAAGGGCCTAAAAATGTGTCCTTGCCGCGGTGCGTTTTATTGTGGGTGCGCAGAATTTCCCCCTCTTTTTCCCCCCCAAACATCGCCCATGTCTAAATCCTCGCCCGTAGATCTGAACACCAGAAGCTGCACTGGAAGAACCATCGAAATACGTGCTACGTCAAGGCACATCCGGGGGCCCTCAGCCCCATCGATGTCGCAATCCACCACCTCATGCAGGCCCATGACGCCTCTGCTGTCCAGTTTCTTCCTGCTGCACTGATGAAGGCCCAGCCCGACTGCGATCTCGCCGCCGAGCTCGAAAAGACAGCAGCGGTAATCACACTGGAACAGGCGGAGGGCGAAGAAGCGATGGCGGACGCCGTCGCTGCTGGCCGCATTCCGACGTACACAATCTCAGCTAATGTGGCCCTCGTCTCGCTTGCAGAGGAAGCTAAGAGACGCGGACACCTCAACCCATTCTTTGAGCATCCTTTGGATCGCCAAATGCGTCTCCACCGTGGTGATCTCATCGTGACTCTGATATTCCAACCCGGTGGACGAATTTTCACTAAGAGAGTGCTTTCAAGTGGGCCAGTCACGTCTTTGACGGTCTGGCAGATGGTCCACAAGAATTCGAAACTCGAGGAGTTTCAATCCCAGGGCCCATGGCTCGACCACATTGTCTATGCCGCCAACATACGAATCGGCGGAGAACGCGACAAGGAGAGGAATGTTCCTGGTACGTTCCGGCGACACAGTTCTTTTCTCCGTCGATTCTGAACGGTTATTGCCTGATAGAGCGCGGCGTTAAGGCCGTCGTTGAATTCCGCAGAGAGGATTTTATGGAAAACGGTGCTGCGCGAGTCCACTTCAAGGGGCCCCAGAAAGGTCCTGGAGGAGAACGACTCAGCAAAGCGGAGAGACTTCCGAGATCTGTGCCAGTTGTCGTGGATCGCGATTCCACCTCCTCAATCTTCAGCTCCATGCGCCTCTCTTGAGGACCCCTGGATCGGAACACCCCACGTCTAATCCATGGGTACCGAATTTGTATGAATAACTGAAGCTCAGCCTCACGAACTCTTATTACATACTTTCCTCCCCCATTTGAACTGTTAATGCAAATTTCCTAATATATATGGACCTACTCACAAACTCGGAGTGACGGCTCGCAATGCACGAACAATCTTTTTCACCCAATCATATGCCCACATCGATTCAGGCACGGCCAACGAACGACTACATTTACTAAGTAAATTGAGGACATCTTGGTTCTTTGAGTCCTTCGATCAACTTGCGTTCCTTAAGTTTGGTCGACGTCGCTGCCGACTTGCCGTGGGCATTTTTGATGCGTTGCGCTTGCCTCCGATGACGTCCGTTCTCCTCCGAGTCAATGGTCCCTCCCCCTGCCCAGAGCAGACGCGCATCGTCTGCCGCATGCGCCTGCGGCCTACGGTGGACTCGACCGCCTTCTGCAGCGCGCCGTCCGGGAGAATACGCGCCGTGTCGCCTGCGGCGCGCGACTTCTCAGAGACGTGGTGGTCCAAGACGTCCCGAATCCAACCAGGTACGTGTGGAAAGGCCATCGAGAAGCGCCGCGCCGATACAAAGAGGGGCGCATTTCGATTCGGAGGGGTGAGTCGTTGTCCTTGCGTCTTTTGCGACCTACATTTGCCCGCCGTGACCGCAACGCTGCACTGCGCTGCGACGCTTCTTGCCGTCACTTAGACGCGAGCCCTACGCCGAGAACGCCCGCCGTCGAGCACCGGCGCCTGGGTACCGATCCCAGCACGCCATCCCCTTTTCTTTTTCTTTTTCTTTTTCTTTTTTGACCTCCTCTTCCCCCTCTACTGCCCCCACACCGCCGCTCCCTTGTCTTCACCCATCCGTTCTCAGCGGCTCGCCTGCGGCGCGTACGTGTTCCCCGAATCTCCAGCGTGACTTCCTCCCATAGCGCTTTGCGTCCCTCCTCCTCTTTTACCCTCCCCTTCCGCTGTTCACGTCCCTTTTAATTCCCTTTGCGTTCCTTCCTTTCTTGCACCGTCGAGTCGCCGGCAGTGCCCGGACCTCCAGTACGCGTGCGCGACCCCGTCCTTCTCCTTCCCACTCCTTTTATTCTCCCATTCCTCCTACCTTCACCTTACGCTGTGCTGCGCCGATGCCTCTCCGCCCAAATATTCCGCCCGTTGCATGGCATACAACCCATATACCCCTGCGGCGCCTGTGCAGTTGCAGTGGCAGTAGCAGTCAGGAGCGGGCTTCCCAGCTCGCGGTGACCGCTTCCTGAAAGGCGCTCACTCACTTTGCTTTCCGTTGATTCACCCACCGTTCCCTTTCCTCCGTTATCGTAGGCCTCTACCCCTTCCTTGCCTTATCCTCTCTCTTGCTTGTTACTTCCTCCGCTCCCCTCTTCCCCTTTCATTCACCCATCCTTCCGTCCTCGTATCCTTACCTCAACACGTTGACACCCCCACCAGGGACCGCATTCCCCGCCCATCTCGCGCAACGCAAAGACGTATAATGTGATCGGCGTGCCGCTCAAGGGGAGCTGATTCGTTTCGTCTGCATCACGAGCGGATTTTTATTTTTCGTCCATCGGGGGCGGGCGGGCGATGGTGGGGTGTATATGGATCGAGAGAGGAAGGGCACGGCGCTGTACGATACAATTACTTTCCATTTTGGGTGTGTGTATGATTTATTTTCTAAAGGTATATATACCCCACGTCGCCGAATTATAGTACTATCTCGATCCACCACTGTGTCTGTCGACGGAAAATGCCTAGTGGGCGGATTTAATTTGATCATCTGCTCGGAAACCCTCTCAATATGGTACTACTTACTACTCGTTCCCAAAGATGCCCTCAAACGAGACAACTCAAGCATCTGGTGACACTGGGGCATCCGCGCGACATGATACCTCCCTGGATGTTACAGTCTAACTGGACTCACCCGTTCGATTCGGGGCTAGGTGATGTAGAGGGAAGTCGTCACCAATTTTTTCGCGGGCAGGGCACATTCAAACTCGTTTCTGGCAGTCTCAGGTCCTTCTTTACTGTGATGTCCCTCAGGCTCATCTCATGGCAAAATCTCAGACCCGGCCGATGTGTAGTCTCTCATAGACAGACGCTACAACAATACGGTGATCGTACCTCGCATGTTGTAGTGTCAAGAAGGTTATAAAGTTGCACACAAAACCGTCTCCGACCCAAAGGAACGCCAAGCACCCTGGCACTGGCGTGCATCCACGAAACATCTTCCTTTGGTTTGTAAAGTAGGTGGAACCCTCGTTCGATTCGGGGGCTGGGTGATAGATGGCAGCTCCGTTTTTTTTTTTCTTTCTCCGTTTTTTTGTGGTGTTCGTCATGATACCCGGGCCGGATTCAAACTCTTTACCTTTTTTTGCATGCGGGTGGGTGGAGTTCCCTCTTTCCACTGGCAGGACAGATCCAAGCTGAATATTTCCTTTCACGCAGTACTCGCAGGCGAAATCAGACGGCTCGGACGCGCGCTGATGTCATTCAAGAACGAAAAACGTTGCACGCAAAACCGTCCTCGTCACGAGCCATTGCAGGCGCCCTGGCACTGGCGTGCATTTGCGCACAGTATATCGACATTATGTGGCAGCCGAAACCCTCGTTCGATTCGGGGCTGGGTGATACAAGGGTGGCCAAGACTTCCTCATTTTTTTTTTTTTTTTCCGTGGACGGCGCATTCAAACTCCTCGTCGTCTCTCGCTGGTCAGAAAAGGTTCCTCTTTCCTTAAACAGACACTGAATCCCGCACCTCACGCAGCAGATTCAAAAATCACAAACGACGTCAACACTGCAAAGGGAAAACAAAATTTGCACTCAGACCTCGTCACAAGCCAATGCAAGCACCCTGGCATTGGCGTGCGTCTCCAGCAGATATCCCTAAGCCACTTGCATCCAAGTGGACTCTCCCGTTCGATTCGGGGGCTGGGTGGTTTGTCTTCAGTTCGCCTTTTTGTTTTGAAGAGCTCCGCACGGCGCATCCGAACTCGTCATATCGCAGGTCTGCAAAAAAAATTCTCTCTTCAAACGGATTCTAGATTCCGCACCTCACGCAACACGGGCAGCATCTTGTTGTACGCCGACGTCACTAAAGAAGGGGGGGGGGAAACTTACACTCAAACCTGACTTCGTCACAGATTGAAGCCAATGCAAGCACCCTGGCACTGGCGTGCATCTGCGGCAGCCATCCCTTGAAGTAGTTGTATCCAAGCGGATCTCCCGTTCGATTCGGGCGCGGGTGATTCGAATTCAAGAGTACCTCTTTCGTTTTTGGCGTGGCTTCCGCCGCACGGCACATTCAAACTCGTCATCTTTTTCTCCTCGCAGGTCAGAGAAGCTTCTTCTCCCCTAGGCAGCTTCTAAATCCCGCGCCTCACGTAGCACGGACAAAATCACACACGACGTCATTCAAGAACGAAAAGGTTGCACGCAAAACCGTCCTCGTCACAGGCCAATGCAAGCACCTGGGCACTGGCGTGCCTCCGCGCGTAGTAAGGGGGCATCCAGATCATGTAAGCGGAACCCTCGTTCGATCCGGGGCCGGGTGATTCATCTTGCTGAGGTTTCAATTTTTGTTTTCAACTTCAAGAGCTCCGCACGTCGCCGCAGTCTTTTTCCCATCTGAAGATCCTTTGCGGTCGGCGAGGTTCTTTCTTTCTTGGACAGGCACTGAGGCTATTATCTCAGGCAGAACACGCGCTCGGGCGCACGACAACCTCACCAAAGAAGGAAAAGAACTTTTCACTCAAACCTGACCTCGTCATACGTTAATGCAAGCACCCTGGCACTAGCGTGCATCCGTGCGTAGTTCGTGGGCTAGCTCCAAATGATGTGTGTAAGCGGATCCCTCGTTCGATTCGGGGACGAGTGATAGTGGTGATTCTAGACTAAAATCTCTCTCTCTCTCTTTTTTCCTGGCTTCCACCGATATGGCACATTCAAACTCGTCTCTCGCAGGTCGGAGAATTTTCCTCTTTCCTAGACAAGTTCCAAATCTCGCACCTCGCGCAGCACAGGCAAAATCTCAAACCACGTCACCGAAGAAGGAAAAAAAAACTTACATTCAAACCTGACCTCGTCACAAGCCAATGCAAGCACCCCGGCACCGGCGTAACATCCGCGGAACGCATGTGATCATGCTCGATTATGCGGACCTCCCGTTCGATTCGGGGTTAGGTGATTCAACTCATACAGGACTTGCGGGCAAAATCTCGGACGACGCGTGCACGGTTTACGCTGGATTTGAACTGAAATTATGATACATTCATAGTCACCCGTATCAACCTGCATATAACGACTAACACAGCGACAACCCAACTGGAACTACCACAGACCGCGTTACGGATGTGGCTATCCCAACGGTGCCACAGTTTATTCATAGTTACACACTGCTCGGTACGGTCAGCTCACTGCATGTTAAATTGAAAAAGCATACTCGTAGGACTCTTGAAAGCTGGTGTCCCTGGACTCGGAGAGACGAGTCGCAATGTATGAACGCCCTTGAAGTTTCTCTCAGCCATATATGTCCACAACGATTCAAGCGACATACGAGTTGGCAAACGAACGACCGCAGTGAGAGCATCCTGCGAATCTTGGATTCCATCGGTCAACTTGCGCCGACGTTCTTCCTCGACCATGAGCTGAGATTGTTTGTTCTTCAAGCGTGCAATGTTAAAGGCAAAGATCCTCACCAGCATCGCAGTCTGGATATCTTTCACCTCGCTTGCACACTGGTCGATGGCGCGAAGAATTGTTCTAATACTCTGGAGGTATATCTTCCACGTTAAAGTATGGATCTCCAGTATATGGGACCGAATCATCGATGCTGAGAATTTAACTCTGAATATACAGACGTCAGACATGTGGCTACAAGGGTGGTTGAACATACTGGAGCAAGCGGCACCCTGCGTCGTTCAACTCCATCTGGTGCCTTGTGCCGCTCAGTGCGGCCTTTACATGTTCCAATATTTCTTCGGTGGTCCTGATCACGTCTTCGAGCATGCTGAACCTCTTTACTGGACCCTGGTGACGCACTGCCAAGAATATGAACGCGACTGTGAGACAGACATATTGCCAGGGCCTTCCAGAGATCGACGTCAGTGCCCAAAAGACAACGGCGGATTTCAGATTGGAGCCCGTGTCATTCATCTTGGGGGATGCGAGAAGAGATTAGGATTACTGGCGGATGAGGATGTTTCAGGGGGGCTGTCTAGCAATGGTAACCGCTGTCTCGTATTTATGCGGTTTTCTATTTGGTCTATATTCTCCGCCAGATTCATCTCGTGGCGCTTATTCTCCCGCTCTTTTCTGATCTTCTGTGCGCCCCAGGTTCCATAGCTATTTAGCCACTTTTATGCTTCCTCAACAGCTTGTGGAAACCTCACGGTCGATGTTTCTCCCCACACAGGCCGTCCTTGACAAGCATGGGAGAGATATCGATATAGATGATGATATCGCCACGGGCCGGTTCTTGACTTGACGCAGGCGGTTGAATAACAGAACAGAGCTCTGTTGACCAAATCTCTCTGCGACATCTGTCGGCCAATGACGATACTGTTACAGACATGGGTCTCTTGTCAACTCGAGGGAGTGTATTCAAAACTCAGTTAACGACACGTTAATTTGAGAAGTTGCGCTGGGAAGAGACGCAGGGTAGCATCATCGCCACTGAAGGAGCTACCGCGAACCGTGACGTCGTTGGTATGACCCAGACGTTTTCTTAATCTGTTACGAATCGGAAAAACGGACTGACGGAACGTGACGTCGTTGGTATGACCCAGACGTTTTCTTAATCTGTTACCAATCGGAAAACAGACTGACGGAACCCATATAGTCCCCCGCATGATATCTATTCTGCGCAACAGACACGAAAAAGTGCAAGAAGCCTCTATCAATTTGATCGGGCGCATTGGTATGTCTGGTTTAGCGCCGGTTGAAATCTCATCATGCTGATAGCCCCTTCAGCTGATCGCGGCGCGGAATTTGTGCCTGCCCGGCAATGGGTGCGAATCTACTTCGAGCTGCTCGACCTTCTCAAAGCTCACAAGTAGGGCATCCGCCGAGCAGCCGTCAACTCTTTCGGATACATCGCCAAGAGTTTGGGTCCCAAAACTTTTTTTTTAGTGCTGTTAATGAATCTTGGTGTGCAAGAACGACAGAATCGGGCGTGTAGTACCGCTGCAATTGCCATTGTCGCGGAAACATCCGGTCGTGGGGAGTAGATGCGAATCTGCTTCGGGTTGCTCGACCTTCTCAAAGCTCACCCGTCAACTTTTTTCGGATACATCGCCAAGAGTTTGGGATCCCAGTAAGTTATTTCGGCGCTGTTAACGAATCTTTCGTGTGCAAGAACGACAGAGTCGGGTGTGGACTACCGTTGCAATCGCCATTGTCGCGAAAATTTGCGGTCGTAAGTCTATTTACAAACATTTTCCCCTTCTTATAATATCCCCCCTTAAGTTTTCACGTGTATGTATACCTGTGATCCTAAACGAATACCGGATGGCGGAGATGAATGTGTGGACGGGGTATCTGGAGGCGCTGTCGTTCGTGTTCGAATACGTCGGCTCTCAGTCGGCGTACTACTGCGACTCGGTCGTGATGATACTTGAGAGTGCGTTGACGGACCGCGATCTCGTGCACCGACAGACGGCGAGCACGATTGTGAAACATCTAGCGCTTGGGGTCGGCGCTACGCTCGGGCCTGAGATTCTACTAAACTACGTGCTCTAGCTCTTGTTCCATCCAGCCAGGAAGGTGCGCGAGGTGTATTGGCGCATCTACAACGCGCTATATCTAAGCGCGGCGGACGAGCCGGTGCCGTTCTACCCGGACCTCGGGGAACTGAGTGAGGGGCCCAATACATTCCATAGGCACCCATTGCAGGTCTCTATCTAAACTTGTACGATCAGTCTGACTTATTGTATTATTTTTTTATGTTTTACAAATACATAAGCGCTTTCGGCGTCAAAAAAAAAATCGGGGCAGGGGGTTCCAAGAAGGGCTGAAGTTCAAATTGACAATATCATAGCATATCGCAACTGATTGAGTGTGGCCCAAATTCTTATTTATGGAACGGACCTCACCCTGGACGTGGGCGTCCGGCACGTCCCTGAGAGCACGGCAGGACGCGACTCAGCGGCTCTTGAGAAATGAGCGCTTGAGTAATCTGCTCGGGCACCCGGGCCGCGGCACTGTCAGTTTCGGTTGCGTTGCCGTGTGCATTTTTGACGCGAGCCTGCTTACACTTGGCCACGGCCCACGATGACGTCCCTTTCCTTCATTGGTCCCCCTGCCCAGAGGATACGCGCGTTGTCTGCCGCACGCGCCTGCGGCCCACGGTGGACTCGGCCGCCTTCTGCAGCGCGTCACATTTCCTTTTGCCTCCCTTGTCTTCCGAGAGATTACGCGCGTCGCCTGTGGCACAACGCCTTGTCCTCTAGCTTTCCTTGCCCGCGCGACCTATACAGCCGCAGTCGCAGTCGCCGGCGTGGGTTGGCGTGGACGGCGGAATAAGGGTCCGCTCACGCACACGTCGACGCCGCGGCCCCAGCACGTGCGCTCCCCTCCCTTCTTCTGAAGGCCTCTTCCCGTCCCTTCTGTAGCCGAGCTTCTACCCCACCGTTTTCTTGCCTTCTTCCCATCCCCAGAGCATATGCGCGTAGCCTGCAGCGCGCGGTGGGGCGACCGTGCGGCCTACGTAGTCGCAATTGCAGTCGCAATCGCCAACGCGCGTGTGCAGCCCGGGCGTTGGCACCTCCAGCACGATGCCGTTGATGGCGTACGCGTGGCTGGATCATTCGTGGATGGGAACCTTGATTTCTTTTCTTCTGATTCTCTTTTAAATTTTCACATCGACATCTGTTTAAGCCTGCGAAAACTCGACCTCAACATGAAGGAGTGCAAGTACCCTGGCACTGGCGTGCATCCGCTGAACATAAATTATCGGGCTGACTCTCAGGCTCTAGGTGAAATCCTCGTTCAATTCAGGGCGGGGTGATAATGACCAAGAAGGTTTTTTTCTTTTCTTTTTTCGGTGTCCAGATTCTATTGCAATATTGTTGTTCTCTGCTGACCCATGCTCCAGATCTTGACCTGTCTTTCTTCGTTGAATCCACGTCGCAACAGGGACTCTCCAAGCATACCCCTCAACGGCCGATTTCAACTTTGTTCCAGCTATTGTTGAATCCTATCCCGGTTCACTACTATATCGATTTGGTTTTGACTTGAGGGAGAAAAGAAACAAGTGAGTTGGCTGACGAAAATACGAAATGGCAGTGAGATACGTGATGCCGCCTTTGATCCTTTCCTCCACAAGCATCGACGTCTCCTCGCGTCACGTAGCGCTACGTCAAGGCTATGCCCCGTCGGCCAGTGCCAAGCTAAGTAGCGCTGCTGCGCATCTCATGCCTCTGTCATCAGTCCACGTCGACTTGCACTCTTCCTTGATCTCTGTCTGTCATTCGCTGCCAATGCTCTCGCCTCTCAGCTGCGTCGGACCTGCGCAGACCTGTGCATCCTGAGCATTGGCGCGATTTTTTCTATCATGCGAATGCCGCGACATAAATGCTCTTGATCCTTCCTCCACGGATAACACCACATGCATACGCATCTGCTTCACGGGAGGGCACGGGCATCGACGCGGCGGTGCGTCCGTGTCCTTCACTGGCGGCTGCGGGTTGCTGCGCATCTCATCCCTGACATCGACTTGCACAGTGCTGTCTCGCTTCATTGATCTTTGTCAACTCAGGGTGTTGCTGCTCTTGCTTCCTTCAAGCTCTCGCTTCGGCGGACCTGCGGATCTACTCCTTACCCTAGGTAAACGGCGCGCACCGACGGCCGACGGGGCCATCGTCACACGACGTAATCACCCCCACGTAAACGCTCCGCTTTCGCCCCAACCCGGGCTAGCACAGCCTGCACTTGCGCCGCTTGCGGCCGATGTATCAATAGACGGTTCGTCGGAATCGGGGTGGGTTCCGACGGGCTGCGGGTAATTTACTAACGTGCATCGCATCGCAAAAGTATATAACAGGCCATCTCGTGTGTCAGTCACCAACTCCCCAACTTGGACAACTTAGACGTAATGGCCCTGCCTCCGCATTTCACGACGCTCAACCTTAGTGGCCAATTCGTACTCGTGCGTCGTATCCTCCATCTCTTTCATTGAATCGGGAGCTGATTCAAGAATTGTGTTTAGAACGACACCCTCAGCGATCACGATTCCACCGCACAGCAAGGGATCGATGTTGGATTACTTGAAGATCCCAAGCTGCTCTCGTTCAATCACTACACGGACGATGATGGCACCGAGAGGATATGGGTACAGAAGGTTTGTACTTTTACATTATAATTATACCGCCGTCCTTCAAGTTCCCCGCTGACAGTTTTTTTTACCAGGAAGCCGACTCGGATTCGGACTCGGATTCGGATTCACAGCCAAGCTCGAGATCTAGATCTAGGTCTAAACCTAGAACAAAAGTCGTGGATACCGAGAACAGGATACTCGACTGGCGGGAGCGCCCGAGGCACGATCCTTTGCTTGGACCTGTCGTTGGGCGGACAAGGTTCGTTCAATATTTCACCATCGTTTTGTTTCTGCATGGCTGATTCGATGTTTTCCAGACGTATCTCAACGCACACCCTTGCCCCGCCTTTCCTGCGCTCGGGCTGGACACCCGACACCCTCAAGTACGGGGTGCTGCAGTACCATGTGTACAGCGATACCACAAGGAGTGGAAGAACGTGGTGTCTGACGGAGGTGCGTTTCCCTTCCCGCTTCGCGCATTTCGCCCGTACGGCGCTCACACATTTCTTCGCAGACCTGGGGCATCGAATTAATCGCGGGACACCGACACTTCGCGAGACATGTGCGATTCACGCCGACCGGGGGAGTGGATGTCGAGCGGCATCTCGTGTATGACTATGGTGAGTTCTTGCAAAAATGGAAAGAAGCGATAGCGGGCTGACGGGAGTTTCTTTGGTTTTAGTTGGCGAGGTTTAACTTGAGGTGGGGAAAGGCTTTGGGTCGCGGGTTGTATGTACACTACTTAGTATACCCGACTATAAAACTAAATGCTAGCATGAGCAAAACATCTATTCCGTAATTTTCAACCGGGGGGAGAACAACATACTTAGAGTTCGATCGCTATGGTGCTGCACAGGAGGTATAGATCTCTCAGTAAGAGGAGTGGGACCTCAGAATTTACCCATGCCAATTAATTCTGGTGCTGAATCTTCAAAGGCTACATTCAACCGAATTCGACCATTCAAGCCGTGAATTGCACTGCACCCACACATTGCCGATTTGCTCGCAAGAAACTCCAACATCACCAACACAAGAGTTTGCCGTGCGCATCTGTGAATCCGCGCTGTACCTCATCATCAAAGGTGACCCTCTCACCGGATTGGTCCCGAAGAAGTGCGCCACCTCGACAATTGGCAATTCAGACTTGATACATCATTTCATTCACAGGTTCTTCCAGTTTTTCTTCGAAAAGGAGCGACCGAATAAGTTTATCACCGAAGGGATCCTCATTCCTACCTCGATGTGAAGTGCAAGCTTGAAGCCCGTGATCGGGCCGAAACTCACGATCTGATTATTGAAAAATCGAGTCTCACACACGCAAATAGGGGTGGTCAAAGCGATATATTTTTTGATTTTTTTACATTAGGGTTAGGGTTAGGAGAACGGAAGATCGAAAAAAAAGGCCTACCCAGCCGAGTGGCCGTGGTAGGACAGGAAAATATTGAGACGGTGCATGCACCTAAGCACATACAAGCCGCAGGCGCACTCTGTATGGACAGGGTCGCCGTGCTATGGAGTGTTCCCACGGCCCACAAACCCGGGTAGTTGAAGGGGCCTGTGCCATCAAGGTAAGTATGAGTTGCTCAGATCATGCGGAGCACCTTTTGTACTGCTGGCACCGCGCACGGACCACCCTCTGTCTGGCTTTGTTCAGCTGTCGTCGGTGATAAGCCGAAAACGGGAGCCCGAAATGATCCGTATCAGAAAGCTCAGAAACGGTAAGCAGGTCAACCATGGCCAAAATATTGAATCGCGCATACGAGTGGATAATATTTCATTACCATTAACAGTCCCAGAGTCTAGTTCAAGTTGTGTCGTTATGATTGAAGACTCTTTTTCAGGTTTAAGACAATGGTTCAGGAGTCTGCCGAGTTACAAGGAAGCTGTCGAATTCCTAAGGTTCGATTCAGGCGTCTTTTATTTGTGTTTCACTCGATCGTCATTAAATCATTTTGGTAAAAGAGCCTCCAAGGACTCGCGGAACATTGAAATGAACGCCTCTACTAACACCTTGTCCACGCTTGCTTCTCCCCATGTGAAAGCGATGTTGAGCGCACCGGTAGCATCCCCAAAAACCTCCAGACCCAGTGCTGCACCCGCCAACGAGTCGCACTGAGTGAACCACATCTCACCTATTTCCCAATTCCCCTCGACCGCCGGCGCCTGGAAGCGACCAAGGTTGGAGATGATTATACCAAACATGCGTTTGACGCCAAGCTGTCCTTTCATGAAGCCCGGAAGATTCCCGGACACCCATCCCATGAATCCCATGCGCTCCCTCGCCTTGGTCTTCGCTACCTGCAGCGCTGCCGCGTAACTCGTTGCGCGCGTCCAAGAAAACTCGGTGTGAACGGGTGCATAGGTGAGGTCACTCGAGGTGTAGTTACACAGCTCATGAAAACCCTGACCCGCGACCTGGCGCAGGGAGATTGGGATGTTCATAGATATGGTTTGGTGGCGCACGGGGTCGTTGGCGAGCAGGCGCGAGAGAACGCTGACAGCAAGCTCGTATAGGGCGGATGTGACAGAGGCGCTGTGCGCGCGGCAGGCGTCGGAAAACCTCTTGGCGTCTGACGGCTTGAAGGACAGCAGGCGCACATTTGTTTTAATCGCGACCACAGTGGGCACTGGGTGGCCTGTCCACGCGTAGTGTTTTGGGCCCCATGGCCACAAGGAATCGTAAAGAACGGCGAGGATGTTGAAAAATGAGGGGCGTACATCCGTGACGTCTTCAATCGGCGCTAGCACAGGGAGATCTATTGGGACAGTAACAGCAGATGAATAGGAGGGAAGGGGAGTCTCTTGGAGTGCCCGGATGAGCGTGTCGTGGAAAGTGGCGGTGCTGAGGCCGTCTCCGATTGCATGGTGCATTGCCAATATGACGGTATTGTCTGGAAGGACCTCGAGACGCCATAGCGGTAGGTCTCCCTGCGTGTCTTCGAAACGACGCGACAGCTGTTTCGCCAACGCGTCCTGCAGATCAGTATTCTTGGAGAATTCCACAACGCGGGTTAGATCCACGCTCGGGAGCCGCAGGTACGCGACATCCACGCTGTCATCCCTACTGTTAAACCGCACCCCGAGAAGGGCGTGCGCCTCAATGACGGTACGAAGAGCAGGAAAAAGAAGTTCCTTGGTCAAGGCCGTCTTTTCACGGATGGTGTATCGCGCAGATGTGACAACGCAGGCGTCCATTCCCATGAAATGTCGCGTGGCATGGTACCTCTCCATGACTCCTAAATTCAGGTAAAGCGCAAAACTTATGAAATGGCAGGACCAGAGACTGACCCAGTTTGCGGAGCTTGGGGTCAGACATGGCGATTTTACGTGCGTAGACGTTGCGTAGACGATTGAGAGAGACTTTTCGTTTGCCGCATGCGGCAAGATTGAAATTGTGGGCATCAACACATCAATGTTCATTGATCCGAAATCGGAAACGTCGAATTGTTCTCTTGTTCACTTGGTCTCAGACACGAAGCTGTCGAATTCTCGATGTGACTCTACTCAGGAACGACAGCAGTGCGTTTGATTTAGACTTGTTCTAGACTCGTTACCTGCCTGCCAAATCGACAATTACCAAGCTGCCAGCACTGCCAAAGTGCCCGCAAAAGGTATCGCCACAGGCAGACTGGTGACGAGTCTACGTTTCGTTCCTCCTTGTGCTTACCCCTCCTGACGCACCTTCAGGTGTTTATCTGGGATATTTTGGACAACCTTGTCGACGATTATCACCTTTTTTCCAAGCACAAATTCCGAATCTCTGGCGCGGTGTACCTTTTGTCCAGGTAAACCCATGTTGTGATCTCCGGAGATTTGTCTCTCTGACAACCCGCTGAGCAGAATTGCGTCCTTTATCTACGTTCTTGGGTTCACCTTATTTGCCGGTAACTATGACCTGGGTGCACACTTTTTCACGGCCGAATGACCTTTTCCTCCAGCATATCCCCTTGGCGATTGTCAAGCAGCCCTGGTAGTTTTCGACTGTTTTGTCCCGGTCGCCTCTGGAGCCACGGCCCTCCTTTTCGTCTTTCGTGTACGTGCCGTATATTGGCGCCCAGCCTCCCGTCACCCGGATTTTCGGGATTCTGTGGGTCTGTGTGGTAGGAACGGCTATACCAGTCCCGATAAGTAGTCACGCTGTTGCGATTGGGCGATTTTGCATTGTTTCAAAGGTTCCCTCCTACCTCGGGATTGCTGGAACGACTTTGACTTTGCACGACACGAGCGTCTTCTTTGCTATATCGTTCCGCCTGCTTTCGAATAGCCACATCGAGTACACCCCTGGGCAGCGGGTGCAGGCCCTCTTCCGCGGCGCGAATCTACACGCCTTGTCCAAGGCGCTACTTCGGGACGGACAGAAATATTACATGTGCGTCTTGAATCACAATCTGCAATGGCAAAATTGATACTATCTCCCTCTTCTTTGCCATTCAGGATGACAATCATTGCGAACGTCTTAATGATCTCCATGGTGTACGCGCCTGGCGTTTCCCGATATTCCGGGGCGCGATCTCCATCCCCAACATGGCGCTGACCAGCATAGTGGCCTGTCGGGTGTACCGCAACGCCAAACTGCACTACGTGCACATCCCGCACCTGTCTCTCCCCGTGACAGGTGGTTCAAACATCGAGATCCCGAGGTTCAGCTTCCGATTAAGTGCGCAGCAGTCCGCTTCCCACATGGACGCATCTCCGACTGTTCCGCAAAACGTCTCGCAACCGACTGCCGTCGTTGATCCCAGCCCTCCCAAGGAATTGGACTGAAATATGAGAGACCTTATATTCATACACTTCTGTGGAACTTGTAGCCAGTGTACTATATCGTGCAAATTAAATTTAACGACGCTGCGTTCTAATTTACACTTTGTTGTTCGATGTTCAACCATGGTTGAATTATTTCGGGATCAATCCTACAACTTCGTACACCTCGTGCTTGATATTTTCCACATCTGCGACACTTTAGACGGCCCTGCATTTTTTGAACTTCCTGACCTGAATGAACACACCGCACAATGTGCTTCGTTGCACCTCGCCGGAGCTTTAAGGGATGAACTATTTTTGTTTTTGATCCTCGCGGCCATGATGGATACCGTCGGATATTCCGCGATCACGGCGTAAACTGCGACGCGTCACTTTTCCGTGACTCAAACCAACAGCGCTCGGGCCTAAAGCCGCGTGGGTTCCGCTGCGGCATAACTTGACCATCCGACGGCAGATGAAAGCTCGGTATTTTTGGGTGATTATTTTACTATAAAGGGCGCAGTCACTGTGGAGGTCTGGACACTAAAATCACCATGCCCCAACCATCAGCAGCCGCGGTTGTTCTGCTCTTATCCAGTTTCGCTCTCACCTCGGCGGTGTCGGATTCGCAAAGTAATTGCCTCTCCCTCAAAGCGAGTCTCCATCTCGAAAATACCACAATTCTCAACACTACATACATCGCCACACCCACGAATATTACGACCCCCGGCATCTGCCAGTCGACCGCCACAGTCACCTCCGCGCCTCTGTGCCGCGTTCAGTTCGTCATCAACACTACGTCAAGCTCTGCAGTCCATGCCGAAGCGTGGCTCCCCGATACTTGGTACGGCCGATTCTTGGAGGTAGGCGACGGTGGCCTGGGAGGATGTGTGTTTTCTCTGAAGTCATGCAGTCACAAGAAATTAATTCCCAAAACTATTTGCAGGCATTGACTACTCCGCGCTGGACTACACCACTTCCCTCCACTTTGCGTCGGTGGGCACGGACAATGGGCATGACGGCGGCGGCGGCGCCGACCCCGGCGACGCCCACCAATTCCTCAACCATCCAGAAGTAATCAACGATTTTGCGTTCCGCGCCATTCACGTCGGCGCAGATATAGGAAAACAAATTGTGCAAGCCTATTACGCTCGGGCGGCGACGAAATCGTATTTTTTGGGATGCTCGACGGGCGGGAGGCAGGCTACGCAATCTGCATTGAAGTTCCCCGACGACTTCGACGGTATCTTGGGAGGCGCGCCGGCGACGGACTTCAACAACGCGATCGGTGCGGCCGGGATGATATCGCGCTACTTCGGCGCGCCTACCACGCCCGCGGAGGCGTCTCCGAAATGGATCCCGGCGGACCTGTGGGAACTGGTCTCGAAGGAGATTCTACGACAATGTGATACGCTCGACGGCGTAGTAGATGGGATTATCGCGGACCCGGATGCGTGCGAGTTCCGCCCCGAGGCACTCCAATGTGCCAGCGGTGAGACAGCAGACTGCTTGACGCCAATTCAGGTTGAAGCGTTGCATAATCTGTATAGTCCTCTGTATGGCTTGAAGGGCCAGCTCCTCTACCCTCGGTTCCCACCTGGTGCGGAGGCAGACCCCCGCGCAGCAGCGAAAACTCCTGGGATGGTCGCCTTCGCTTCGGCACGTCCTTCACTTCATAAGTAAAGTCTGACTGGAATTGACGTGACGATGTTTCAGAATTGGTTCCGGTTCGCGGTGCTCAACGTCACGGAGTACGATTTCTCCGACTTCGGTTTGGCTGATATCGAACTGATGGACGAGATAAATCCCGGCGGCATAGCCACCTTCAACGGCGACCTCTCCGCATTCCGCAACCGTGGCGGCAAATTCATCACCTACCACGGAAGCCGTGACCCTGTACGTTTGGGTTTAATTCCAGCTAATACACGATTTCATCTTCAACAAAGGTTCTATCTGTAACAAACTCAAAGCGCGTATACGATTTGATAGCCCACACCCTGTCCCTTCCCTTGCTAGACGACTTCTATCGCCTCTTCTTAATCCCTGGGATGGGGCACTGCGGCAACGGTCTGGGCGCGAACGCCTTCGGGCAGGGTATCCTCGGTTTCGGGGTGGATGGGATCGCCGTGAACGCGTCGTCGCATAATATTCTGCTGGCCCTCGTAGACTGGGTCGAGGGTGGAGTTGCGCCGGAGACGATAATTGGGACGGCGGCGGATGGGAGCGTGCGCACGCACTGCAGGTACCCGGAACGCAGTGTGTGGGACGGGACCGTGTGGATTTGCAGCGACTAGCTAGCCATACTTCCCACATTGCGCGAGCATTTGGAACCAAGTAGCCATCTTCATCACTTACTTCGCTTATTTCGCCTACTTCGCTTATTTCGCTTATTTTCACGAAACCTCGTCACTTTGATCGGATTTAGTGAAAGTTCGTTACTTCTGGTGTTTTTTGTTTGTGAAAGTTCGTCATTTTAACTCGGCATGTTCAAGCATCCGGAAGCATCGGCCATCATTGTTCCTTCGGCACAAGGCCGGGCGGGTTTTTTATATAGACATGGGACTGGTCGGCCGCTTCGCGGCCTCCCTTATTTGAATTAATATAGTCACAGCGGGCGGAGACCATTGAAAAATTGTGATGCACTTGGTTGAGTTGAACTGAGTTGAGTTGGTGATTCTTTGACTTCCATGAACCCATTAGGTACGCTTTATTGGACTCAAGCGGACTTTCTCGGACCTTCTGCATCTATTCGTACTCTTGTTGTTTTATTTGGCGTTCACACTGTTCAAATTATCCAGTATCAGTTTTCGTTACAATTGACTTTGACTCTGTGTTGAGTGCGCGTTTACGACCAAATCGGGGATCCCGAAATGATCCGCATCACTTTCTCCCTTCCTCCAACCCACCAACAGAAAAAAATTCCTTGCGGATTCTCCATGGGATGACGGCTCCTACGCTCGGTACTCGCATCCTCTTTCGCTTTCGTTCTCGCTCTTGCAAATGTTCCTCTGAATATGGATGGTGCCGGTGTTTTCTGCTTTTGTCGTTCAAATGGATCCTAGACCGGCGCTTATACTTAACAAAGTACCTGTTGCCAGAAGATTGGTGAACCAGCTTCGTACTGGTTTTTGCGGGTTGCTTCTACATTCAAGACTTGATAGCCGATTGAATGCTTCTATGCCGATGTCAGTGTGTTAGCTACGCCCACCAGACCACTTCCCCCCTGCGTGGTCATTCGCCCATGTCCCAGTACTTTGGAGACGCAGGGTTTGAGAGCCAGATTGAAGTATCGCAGTATGTTTTTGCTGGCTCGACGGCGGTACATTCACCCTGAAGTGTCTCTATCTTTCGATCCTCACGAATTACTCAGGTGTTCATTTGGGATGTTCTGAACAATGTTCGGGGCGAGTATTCTCTGCTCTTCAGACATAAGTCCAGCGCCGCGGTAGTGGCGTATCTCATGTTGAGGTCAGAAGAAAGACGCATCATCTATGGTGACGCTGCTAAACTGAAGGAGACAGAATTGGCGCTTTAATTTTTGTGCTGGGATCCACGATATGGGCGTCTATGCATTGACGTTCATTATTGTGGCTGGCGGCCACTAAAACCTGGTGGAATAGCATACCCATTCAAAGAATGCAATAAGGTCTTCATCGCGTTTAACAGCTTCCTCCCAGTGGGCTTGACCGGGTCAGCCTTCCTGATCTATCACCGGGTGTGCGCGATATACGGTGACGACCACCTAGTCACAATGATATTCGGATGCCTATGCCTCGCTGTCCTGGGCTCGTCCATAACAACCCCTCTCAGCGAGGGCGCGAGCGGGGTGGGTGATCCCCTGGTGTGCATCAATTCCCGCGCCGAGCCATATGTCGCGGCTTCAGCAATTATCCTGACGGTTCATAAGGGGTTCATTTATTTGGCGGTCTCCTACCGGTTTGGTTCGAATTCCGCTCGCGCGGAGCAGCAGATGCACTGGAAGCCGGCCGTTAGCGCCCCGATCTCGCGGAGGTCGCTGGTTATGGACGGGCAGATATACTACATGTGTGTGGCCGTCTGCTCTTCTCCTCTGTTCCGCGATGGCTGATGACCTCTACTCTCTCCTTGGCCGATAGGATCGTAGTTTTCAGCAAAATCTTCGCCTCCCTATTGTTATACCTTCCGGGTATCCCCTTGCTGTACCACGGGCTCTTGGTCCTCCCGAACGTGACGCTGACCAGCGTCATGGCTTGCCGGGTATACTGCAACTCGGTGCTCGGCGTCCGGCACCCTCCAGAGCCCACACATCCCACGCTCAATCGCAGCGTGGATGGGAATGCTATCCCCTTGAGCACCGTGCAGTTCCGTCACACTGAGATGAGCGGCTCGCGGCAGATGGAAAATGACGAGACGGATTCCACAGGTTACGGAAAAAATGCACCTGAAAGTTCGCTGAGCACAATGGTCAAGGCAGCCGACTTGAGCTCCTCGTCGCGAACACACGTTTTTAGCTAAGTTCTTCTGGCGTCTTTCGTTGATCACCTTGTAGAATATCATTGTACTAATTCTTGTGATAATTATTATATCGGCTCTGTAGAATTTTAGAAATTATTGGGCTCTCCGCACTGTGCCATTTGAAAGCTCAACGCCTTGGTAATATTTCGAGGAAATATCTGATAGGTGTGGGTTTGTTACTCCAATGTGATTGAACGCTGGACAAAAAATCACTACTTGTTAGCCTCAGCGTGGATGTCTCTTCCTTGAGTGCCCACTCATTGTTGGGCCTATCTACCAACTAGGGCATTCAGTTTCCACCAAGACTCAACCATGCTCAATTACTGTATCAGGGACTCGTTCGTGCAGCGTCCATCGCCGTTCAAGGCTTGGCGAAGGATTCCCCATTTGCGAACATCATTTCAGTAACTTTAAAGGGAGTCCATAGTAAAGCAGAACTGGCTACGAAGAGAAGCAAAAAACTAGTCCAGTGAAAGCTCAGGGAAATTTACAGCAGTTTGCGAAAGTAATGACACTCTTCTAAAAATAGTTGAAAGAAAGCAATTTAAACAGCCCGGATTTCCTTGCTCTGTTCTCACCCATTTCTCAACGGATTTTCTTGAGTATAGACGCGTTCGAAAGCGGCGAAGCGGGGCTTTCGGATCACACCCTACTCGCTGGGTAGCTTACACAATTCGTATGTCCCAAAATTCGGGCTGCCTGGTTTGAACCAGATGCGGCAACGGCCATATCTTCGCCATCTGTGGATGGACTTGGGTGATTCTTGGTGATCCTGAAAGCTAGAGCAAAGACAACCATTGGTGCGCATTCTCCAAATGAAACACGCATGATTCCCACGCGTAAGAATGGATTTACGGATCTGGACTGAATATCCATTCTTGGTAGGTTGCCTTGGGTTCAGACCAAAATGTGTCATATTCCAGAGCTTTGCCTCGATTCTAACTTTGGGAATCACCAAGAATCACCCAAATCCATCCACAGATGGCGAGGATATGGCCGTTGCTGCATCTGGTTCAACCAGGCAGCCCGAATTTTGGGACATACGAATTGTGTAAGCTGCCCAGCGAGTAGGGTGTGATCCGAAAGCCCCGCTTCGCCGCTCTCGAACGCGTCTATACTCAAGAAAATCCGTTGAGAAATGAGTGAGAACAGAGCAAGGAAATCCGGGCTGTTTAAATTGCTGTCTTTCAACTATTTTAGAAGAGTGTCATTACTTTCGCAAACTGCTGTAAAGACATGTTAATTTCTGAATGTAACACCAGTTCAACTACGGTACAACACCGAGACAAAATCGACACGTACACAAAATACTATAGCTACGCGCACCCAATTTACTTTTGTCTATTCAAATCTGGTATAAAATCCATCGAACATCAAGTCAAGCACCGCATAAAACAAACAAACCAAAGACTAAAATGTGAACATATACTTGACAAATGAGAGATATTGAATAACCTCGTGCATGTGACGGAGTTGCAGAATGTCCGTCACTTGTGTTGGTGTCGCTCTACGCGGCGGGGCAGAGAGGTCCGTCCAAACGAAGCTGACAACTCACCGATAGCTTCTTGGACTATCGTGAGTTGATGACCTACGAAAGAGATGAACATTTGGGGCACTGCCATATTGAGTGAGCAACTTACGTATCAACAAATTTTCGCGCGCTAAGGCGCTGAGCGCGTCGATCCCGTCTTGTAAAATGGAGAGCATTTCCTTCCCACGCTCCGCCTCGGATGCGGTATGCAGCGGCCGCAGGCTGTCCGCACGGATAAGCCGCAGCTCATCGATAAAGACGCTGCATGCCGTCATCCACAGAGTCTATAAATTGATCAGGACGCGCACGCCAAGTTTGAGGGAGGAAGCAACGTACCCCCATCATCGGATTTAGGTACCCTAGCTCTTGCGGGTTCGTGCCCCCAAAGCGGAGCATATCCCGCGCAGCGGAGAGGCAGTTCTGCCTTGCCGTCGGATGGGTGTAGAAGATACTATACAGCCTAATCGTCGCCGCGTTGAGCAGCGAGTGCGTTAGGAGGAGCATACGCGTGGTGCGGCCTTGAGGTTGCGCGATGTCGGGCAGCTCAGACCGTAATGAGTTGATGAGCTGGTCTACGACCCCGAAAGCAGTCCACCAGGACTGCGTTTCCCATTCAGGAATATCTAAGTTTGGGTGTCAACACTGATAAAAGAAATGGGCGAGGAATGAACTAACCAGGTCTCCACTGCTCTTGCATGTACAGCGCTCGATGGAGCAGTATGCTGGCCTTGACGTTCATTCCCGTTATCGAGGCGGACCGGGATTGTTGGTGACTTGGCGCCCCGGCGGCTTGCAAAAAATTGCGCACGGTCGAGTCTCCATGAATGTCGGACGTCAACAACCCCTTCAAAAAAAGAACGTCAGGTGTCAGTCCAGTGACAACCTGAATCATACCTTCATGTAATCTTCTATCTCGAGCGGCCACGGTGTGTCGACCTGCAGGCCACCGACCTCGAACACACCGCAGACGCAGACGCCCACGGCAGGCTCTAGAGTAACGGAGAGATTTTTCTGCAGCATAAACACAGCCCAGAAACCGTTTATCCGCTCACCCTCCTCGAGCGCATCCCCAGGCGCCCGGAAATGAATACCTTCGCCACCCCCCCTGATCCTAATCACCGGCGCGGCGGGCCGATTGAAAGATCGAATCTGATGCAGGCCGCCGCCGAGCGCGAGCGCGACGGCTGTGGCGGTGTGTGCACGCGCCTCGGATGAGTGGCCCGTGTGGAAGAAATAATAAGAGAGGAGGACCTCAGCTTGAATTGAATGCAGGAGGGTTGTTGGTGGTACGGGGTCTGTAGAAGCGAATTGCAAGACCTTGTGCTTGTAGTGCAGTTCGAGCTGACTGTCCGAGGAGAGGTTGGCGCCCCACATGTATATCGCATATAACAACGCTGAGGACGTGCGCGAGAAAATGGAAGGTATGGTTGATTGTAATCGATTCCAGTCCAGGAAGAATCCGAATTCGGAGGCATGTGGACGAAACGTTTGCAATCTAAAAGTTTGGTGAGAAACGATACTAGGGCTAGAATTGATCAAGCGTGCTTACAATGTGTCGCAAACGGTCTGCTATAGGTCCGAGAGTTAGGTGACATAGCTAAAGATAGCCAAAAATACGCACATCAGACTCGAGGCTCGATGAAGTGGATTCTGTAGTCGCTATGACGCGCGAATCAAAAATGCCAAGCGGGCTAGACTTTTGCGTGCCGAATGGCGGAGTCGTTGCTGTGGTTGACGGGGGCGAGAACGGGAACAAGGGTGTGTATCTCTGAGACTCCGGGAACGAGCTGAAGGGCGATAACAGTCGCGGCAGTTGATGGTAAGGGGTATTGGGCAGGGACCTGGAGGACGAAGGATACGACCGTGACAGTGATATCGAAAGCTGGGGAGGGGACCTGGCTGCGGATGCGGATCATACAGCATCACCGAGGGCGTGGAATCTTCAGGATGCTCCAGCTCATGCAGCCTCGCCTCCAGGCGTTGGACCGTGTCCTCCAGGGCCTTTGTCCTGGACCTCGCAGGCCCGTCCAAGTACTCGCACTCGTCGTCCTTTGGATGCTGGCGACAAGGCCCACATATTGGTTTCTGCCCGTCACATTTCTATCGGGTTCAAGTTAGTATAACAACGGTAGCATAGAGCATGGGAACGCACAATCTTGAGAAACCTGAGTGGCACGACTTTGAGTGAGTAAAACAAACGACGGTGAGGAAAGGGGGTACCCACCTGCAGTTCCTACATGCTCTGCCCCGCCTACGGGGCGAATATCCTCCTTGCTTATTAGGAGGATCACAGGCCACCACTTGGTTGATGTTGACGACGCTCTTGAACTTCCCACCCGAAACGACGAAGTGCTTCCCCTTGGCAAAAATGGCGCCGATATATCTGGATTCGGTGCGATGAGACTATTCCAGTCGGCGATGCTGGGATAACTAACTGATCAGGCGGGGGAGCAGGCTCATTGAAGGTCGCTTCAGCATTGAATTCAGGCCGAAACTGAGGCGCGTTGTTGACGGCCATGGATGGTCGCGGTGGAGGTAGGAAGAAAATTATTAATCTAAACGCTCAAGTGAACGCTGATGAGCTGTATTCCAACCATTGTGAGCTCCATTTTATAGGCAGATCACGCCGGGGATTTGGACTCGGACAACAATGACTCAATGAGTAAGGGAAGAAAGAGCCCGATTACCCACCCGTTGGGGCTGTGGCAGTGCCAGAACCCACAGTCCGGCGGGAGCGGAATCAATTCGTGCCGGGGGCAGTGCAGGCAAAACGTCCGGACTCATCTTGCGGAATGGCCTCGTCTTCCCCCCCTCATCTCCGACCCGGGACATTTCGCAGCAATACTCTCATGTGTTCATAGGTAACGCTGGTGGTAGAGAACACCATCAATTAATATATCGCATTGGGCTCCATGCTGTTATTCAACGTTCAACCCAAGTTCAACCATGCGCGTTAGCGCTCGTCATGCAAGGAACTGGTGCACCGCGATCAATTTAAATCATCCCTCGATTCAATGCCCACCTGATACAGCTAGATCTCGGAATGAACTGATGCTGGGCTGTGTTAGGAGTTATGATCCTTGAAGCTTTCACTGGCAAGGAAATCGTCGAACTCACTTGGGCTCCCACTTTTTTTGATGCCGCTTGCGTTGAACTCAACGCCTCAAATACAGCCATCGCGGAACGCGAGATCTGAGGAAGAGAGGACTCATCATTTTTGTCTTTATGGTTCTTAATCGTTTCCGGGAGACTCCCCTTTCTTCCCCTCGTATTCCCTGGCAGTGAAAACGTAGCTGTGGTGCCCGACCTTCATCTCCGCAATTTCTTCATGTGCTCCGAGTGGCGGAATCTAACTCGCGGCAAGTTCGGCTTTTCTTAGACTCGTTCATCTTCTTTGGCAGTAAAAGCTGCCTAGTAAATCGGGCACACCACACCGCATTTTTTTTTGTCTTTGGCCTAGTCGAAAGATGCGACGTCTCGCAAATAAGCAAGTACGCGTATGTACTTGGATGCGCCGCAGGAAAACGGCCTCGTGTAGACGCCAAAAACCTTCTAAACTAACATAATTGAAGAAAATGCAGTGTGGATATGCCCGACTTCAAAACTGTTGGTTCTCCCAGGCAACCTGGCAAAATTAATAACACAGCTGGTTCGGGAGCTATCGAAGTCAGATTCCGCCACCAGGTTGACAAGAGATTAGGAATTTCTCCCACTGTGCCCGAGACGTCCTGGATTCAACGTACTTATAACTTATATGACATACATCGGATCCTCGATCACCCTCTCAATCACCGGTCGACCCTCGAGCTCCGTTGCTGTTAACAACCTGCATTACCGCTCGTCAGGCCAAGCACCGACTTGTAGCGATCAAATATTATTCATCGGAGGCGCTTAACGGCGTCCCACTGCCGTATGGAGTCCACCAGTATCTGCCAGTCAGTATGCGTACCGGCCAAAATGTGCGACATCAGCCCCTGTCTTTTGGGCATGACGTGAATCTCTGGGAATGTCTGTCTCACAGTCACATTCATATGGTCGCCATTCTTGGCTCTGCGCCTTCAGGGTCCAGTGAAGAAGTTCAGCATGCTCGAAGACGCGATCAGGACCACCGAGGAAATGTTGGAACACATAGACATTGTGGCCGAGCCACGGGCCCTGAGATTGAAACGTATCTTGGTGAAAATTCGTCCACCGCGTTGGAATATCGGAGTCATAAGAGATCCAACCGCGTTGGAGACGCATCTGGCGATCCAAAGGATGCACAATGAATGGGCTGTAGCCGAGATCGTGTACGGCGGTCCAGGGTCGAATCGCAACTTCTCTCTGTACCGTTGGCGCTTCGCTGAGCCCATCCGAATAACACCGGCTGACTTGACTTGCTCGATTCAATGAACCACCGACAGCGCTATAACGATATAACACGGAAGATAAACTGCACCAGCTTCGTTAAGGACGGACAGTGTTAGCAGGACGAGATCGACTTGGAGTTTTCACATCTTGACAGGTGTCAGGGATGGGTACGACAGGGAAGTGACTGAAAAACTATGGACAGGACCTTGGAGATAATAGATTGCCGTGTTAGTCCCCCTGGGCCTCGAAGAAACTAGCCGGAGAAGCTTGCGAACCAGGTCTAGCGAGCTTAGCAGGGTCGGAGGCCAAAAACGAAAAGAATCAAGCCCCAGTGTGCTAAATCGAGACGTGGATCCCCGTCAAAGACCGGGTCAATCGGTCCAACAAAGAAGCGACACATGGCTTTCGGAACCGCTGGAGCACGGAGAATTCCGCAACGGCACTGGCAGTTGCTGGGGAGGCGAAAGGAGGTGGCATGCCTCGATGAACTGACGCTGACACGGCGAGGAAAAAAGTGAAGCGAAGCACAAAACGTCACCGCATCGAATGTCGCTCAACGCGCGCGGGTGCAGAGTAGCTCAGAATAAGCGAGGCTGCGCGTGCCCGTCCTCCTATTCAACGCATGAGAGTCGCCGCAGACCCCGTCCCCGTCGGACGCCGCTCGCTCTGACGACTGAATCAACAGCGCCTACGTCGTCGAAGGGGCGCAGGACGGTGAGGAGTCAGCGCACTCGGAGTAGGAAGCCACCCGACTTGGGACGGGTACGCGTCATTCCCACGTGCAAGTCCAAAGTCCATTCGTCCAGTGATGTCAGGGGCTTCATTAATCTCAGCGTACCGTGTGCCTGGCGACGCGGGAGCAGCCCTGAAATGTGTTGGAAGTTTGTGGAAAGAAGTGACAGTCACGGCGACCGTTGTGACGTTCAACATCATCGGTAGGTATGCGCAAACAAACGCTTTTGGCCCAGAAAAAAAATTCCTGTATAATATAAACTTATTCGAAATCTTTCCGGAAATTGAGTTATTCAAATATTGACGAGTAATCATTTATCTCCCCTCAAACACCATCCCATGATCATAAGTAGGACCGGTTCAACAGCCTTCACTTGCGTGAACTACATACAACATGCGAGATACGAGCATCCGCGTTGTAGTGTCTGTGTAGAAGAGACCATCATGTGCACGACACAGGGTGAGTCCAAGGATCGGTTGGAGTTGGACCTTGGTATACAGCGAGAGGTTGCATCCTGTGACGGCCCCAAAAAATAATGTGTTATGGGTACATCCTGATTTACGTTGAAACAAAAAACTGGGTTGAGTTCCCTGGACAACCTGAGATCCGGCTTTGTGCCCATGTGGCCGAGACGCCTGAAATATAAAATTAATTAAATCGCTAATCCGTAGAAATCGGAGGTCTCAAGTTGGAAGACGCTTAGACTTATCCTTGACATCTTAAACACCTAATCATTCATCGACGGATCACGAAATCTTCTAGGCCTGCCGTCAATCAACTCAATCCGCGAGCGTTTGCCCTCGTGGCAAAGGCCTTGCAGTTCTGGCCGCCGAAATAGTTTTCAATCCTTGATTTCTCGGTCTTTTTTCCCCGTCACTAATTTACTTGCCATCCAGAAACGGCACATAGACACCGGGCCGCTCTTCCACACAAGAAGCGGTTGATTTGGCTAATTTTTTCCCTTGCTATCGAAGCGACACTCGAGACGATTGGAATAAAAGGATGTGCGTTATGTTACGCGGATCGATCTCGATACCAGATCTATTACCTGCTTGTGATGTTGAGATATCAGAGTTTTGGTTAGCGCCATCAGGTGAGACTTCGCTTCTGACTGTTTTCGTCCACATCGTTCCATAAGCACAGAAGTGGCTGAAAAGCTATGGAACCTGGGCCCTACAGAAGATCAGAAAAGAGCGGGAGAAGCGACACGAGCTGAAGCTGGCGGAGAATATAGATCAAACGGGAACCCGCATAAATACGGGATAACCGTTACGACTGCTCTACGGCCTCTCTGAAACATCCTCACCCGCCAATAATCCTAATCTCTTCTCGCCTCCACCAAGATGTGCGACGCGGTCCTCAATCTGAAATCTGCCCTTGTCTTTTGGGCACTGACGTCGATCTCTGGAACGCCCTGGCGATATGTCTGTCTCGCAGTCGCGTTCATATGGTCGACATTCTTGGCAGTGCGTCACCAGGGTCCAGTGCAGAAGTTCAGCGTGCTCGAAGACGCGATCAGGACCACCAAGGAAATATTGGAGCATGCAAAGGCCGCACCGAGCGGCACAAGGCACCAGATGGAGTTGAACGACGCAGGGTGCCGCTTGCTCCAGTACGTTCGACCACCCTTGTAGTCACATGCCTAACGTCTGTATATTCAGAGTTAAATTCTCGGCATCTATGATTCAGTCCCAGATGCTGGAGATCCATACCTCAACGTGGAAGACATACCTCCAGAGTGTTAGAACAATACTTTGCGCCGTCGACCAGTGTGCAAGCGAGGTGAAAGATATCCAGACTGCAATACTAGTGAGGATCTTTGCCTTGAACATTGCACACTTGAACACAGCAATCCCAGCTTATCATCGAGGAGGAACGTCGGCGCAAGTTGACGGAGGGAATCCAAGATTCGCAGGATGCTCTCAATGCCGTCTTTCGTTCGCCAACTCGTACGTCGCTTGAATTGTTGTATGCATGCATGATTGAGGGAAATTTGAAGGGCGTTCACACATTGCGAATCGTCTCTCCGAGTCCGGGGCCACTATCTTTCAAGAGTATGTTTTTTAAATTCAGCATGTGGTGAGCTGACCCCTACCGAGCAGTGTGTAATCAAACTCTGGCACCATTGGGATAGCCACATCCGTAGCGTGGTCTGTGGGAGCTCCGGTTGTGTTATTGTTGTTTTAGCCGTTAGATGCGGCTTGCACTCAGTGATAGGAATGACTATGAATGTATAATTTCAGTTCAAGTCCGGCGTAAAACTAGTCTCTCCTAGACAGAAATTACGACGGCATGATCGTACCTCGCATGTTGTGGCGTAAAGCGTGCACGCATCGTCTGAGATTTTGCCCCTGAGTACTGAGGGATTCTGAATCAGAATTTATTCAAGGAAAGAAGGAGCTTTGCTGACCTACGAGAGAAAAAAGCAATGATTTTGTACTCAAAGGAAAGGAAAAAAATGCAAGGATGAAGCACTGGTGGGATCACCCAGCCCCGAATCGAACGGGCTTCCACCTATTCTACCTGGAATCCACACTCAAATTCCGTGGACGCACTCCAGTGCCAGGGTGCTTGTATTTCCTCGTGTCGTGAGTAGGTTTGAGCGGAGCTTTTTTCGATACGCGTGCGTCGCGGTGAGAGCGAGTGGAGACTGAAATGAGAGCGGTCTGCCAAAGCGTAGCTATAGAACTTGAAGCAAGAAAGAAAGAGATACACCGCGGAGGCCTCGAAACAGCTCGAAGTACCAGTGACTTTCAAGTTAAAAATAAATAAAAAAAGGCAACCAGCGTCAAATATCATCACCCACCCCGAATCGAACGAGGGGTCCGCCTGTACCATGATGGACTCACACTCCAAATTCTGCGGATGCACGCCAGTGCCAGGGCGCTTGACCTCCATTGTTTCCAGGTGCAATTGGAGAGCTTCAAAATCGGCACTTGGCAAACAAATAAAGACCACAGACGACGACTCGGAGAACACTTTGAAGAGCAGGGGAGAGGGCATTTCATTCACATTTCTAGATCTACATACAACGCAAAAGATAACAATAGTAGTACATAGAAGGAAAGGTAAGCAAGCAAGACATGGGTAGGTAAGGTAACTATGGCATGAGGTAGGTTGGTGGACTCCGGCAGATAAGATGGAAGGGATCAGGGTGGAGGGGTGGAGTATTGAAGAGACGCCGCGGCGGAGGATTAGAATGGGGAGGTCAACGCGGAGATAGAGAAGGACGAGAAGGAAGGTAGGAGAGAAAAGATAATGAGAAAGGGATAGAGGGAACGGACGAGGCGAGGGGGGTAGCCGGGGTGTAGCGCTGAAGCATGAGCGAGCACAAGGAGAACATCGACGCTTCAATGTCACCCCCTGCGGCGGATACGACGCCGCGCGCGCAATCCCCATCAGCGCCTCCACCCCCCCCCCCCCCCCCCCCCAATCGCCCATCCCCTTTGCCCCGGGCCTCACCCTCGGGTCCCGGTCCCGCGTCCTCTCCTCCTGCTCCACCACCTCCGCCTGCCCCCGCTGCACCATCTCCGTCCGAGTGTGCACAACCCCCACGTCCGGATGTACGTCAGTCATCCACATCCTCATCCCATCCCATCCCATCCCTACCCTCCCCGCTCACGTCAGGTCACGGTCGGGCTTGCCTTCGACGTCAATAAGCGGCGCGACGAACGCAGGCGGAACGACGAGCGCGCGGTGCCGGTTGCGATGAGGGAATGGAGATAGGTTTGGAGGCCAAGTTCCTGGGGGGAGGAGGCTAGTGATATGTGGAGAGAAAGGACGGAGAGAGGGAGGGAGGCGGAGAGGGATAGAAGCAGGGAGGCGGAGATGGATGGAGTGTGAGGAGGGCGGGCGTCGAGCCTGCACAAACGTACAAATGAAGAAATAATAACGAATAAAGGAGCAGTGACTGCACAAGGACGCGCGGCGAGCAGCGAAACGAGGACAAATGTCGTGTAACGAAGTGAAAGAAATAAATAGGGCGTACCGATGGCCCAATACGTACGTCAATGCGTGCACACCGGAAAAGGAGAAGAAAAAAGGAGGAAAAGAGCGAAAGAGAAAGCGCAACACACCTCGAAGCTGGTGCTCTCCAGCTCTGGGATGGTGTGATGCTCTAGAATTCTTGAGCAGACGGTTACGACCAAATCGGGATCCCGAAATGATCCGCATCACCTTCTCCCTTTCTCCGACCCACCGACAGAACTTCTGGATTCTTCAAGGGATGGTGGTTCCTGCGCTCTGTGCTCGCATTTTCTTTCACTCGTTCTCGCTCTTGAAAACGTTCCTCTGAGTATGGATGGTGTTTTCTGCAGCTGCTTTGTCGTTCAACTGGATTCCAAACTGGTAACACAGTACCTCCGGGGCGAGTGTTCCGAATATGCTCTTTAAACACAAGTCCAGCGCAGCGGCAGTGGCGTATCTCATTTCGAGGTTGGAAGGAAGACGCATC
This sequence comes from Mycena capillaripes, assembly GCA_029204075.1. Taxonomy (NCBI): domain Eukaryota; kingdom Fungi; phylum Basidiomycota; class Agaricomycetes; order Agaricales; family Mycenaceae; genus Mycena; species Mycena capillaripes. Next base: position 4,556,566 of record JARHKZ010000001.1, read on the forward strand.
ATCTGTGTTGACGCTGCTAAAGTGAAGGGGACAGAATTGGCGCTTTACTTTCTGTGTTGGGATACACGATATGGGCGTGTATGTATTGAAGTTCATTATTGTGGCTGGCGGCTATTAAAATCTTGTGGAATAGTATACCCATTCAAGGACTGCAATAAGGTCTTCATCGCGTTTAACAGCTTCTTCCCAGTGGGCTTGATTGGGTCAACCTTCCTGATCTATCACCGGGTGTGCGCGATGTACATTGGCGACCGCCTCATCACAATAATATTCGGATGTCTGTGGCTTGATTTCCTGGGCTCGTCCATAACAATTCCTCTCGGCGAGGGCGCGAGCGGGGTGGACAGCCCCCGGTGTGCATCATTTCCCGCGCCGAGCCATATGTCACGTCTCTAGTAATTATCCTGACGGTACACCACGCGCTCATTTATTTGGCGATCTCCTACCGATTTGGTTCGAATTCCACTCGGACGGAGCTTGCTGAACCACGGGCTCTTGGTCTTCCCAAATGTGACGCTGACCAGCGTCATGGCTTGCCGGGTATAGTACCGCAACTCGATGCTCGGCGTCCGGCGCCCTCCAGAGTGCATGTTCAATCGCAGCGTAGATGGGAATTCTATCCCCTTGAGCACCGTGCAGTTCCATCGCACTGAGGTGAGCGGCTCGCTGCAGATGGAAAACGACGAGATGGATTCCACGAGCTACGGAAAAAACCCCACCTGAAAGTTCGCTGAGTACAATGGCCAAGGCAGCCGACCTGAGCTCCTCGTCGCGAACATGACACGTTAACTAAGTTGATTTGACGTCTTGTTTATCACCTTGTAAAATATCATTGCACTAATAATTATATCCGCTCTGCAGACTTTTAGAAATTACTATTAGGTTCTCTGTATTGTGCCAATTGAAAGTTCAACGGCTTGGCAATATTTAGAGGCGAAGATTGGTATGTGTGAGTTTGTTACTCTGATGTGATTGAACGTCGGACAAAAAAATTAGCCCTAGCGTGAAGGGATGACTCTTCTCGTCCTTGAGCGCCGCCTCATCGGTGATTCCATGCATCAATTGCACTTGGGTGCTCATGTTCAATTGCTTTCAAGGAATCCTTCGCGCAACGAATTTCCCATGCGAACGGCATTTCGACAATACTCATGCAAATCCATAGTAAAGGTATAACTGGCTTTCCAGTACGGGAAACCCTGCGTAATCAAGACGAAAAGTACAGGGAAAGATGTGCTAAAGATTTCCGAATATAAAGCCAATTCAACTACGTACAACACCGAGACAACTATCATACAAAATTGATACGTACACCAGATACTACTAGTACGTGCACCACACTTTACTTTTGTCCATTAGAAGAAACCAAGACTACACCTCCAACACATATTTCAGATATGCACAGATACAGTGAACCGCCCGTGCGTGCGACATGGTTGCAAAACACCCGTCACTTGTGTTGGTGTCGCTCTACGCGGCGGAACGGGGAGCTCCAATTGTGGTGGTCTAAAAAATTTCGTGAGAGACGTACAGAGCTGCTCGATCGAAATACTTACAATTTGTCGTAGATAGTCTGATGCAAGCCAAAGAGTCAGAGGGCAGAGACATAAATATGGAGCTGAAAACACGCACATCAGCCCGGAAGGTCAACGCTGCCGCGGTAGTTGACGGGGGCAAAAATGGGGACAAGGCGGAATAGTCCTGAGACTCTGGGAATGCTCTGGAAGGCGGTAGCAGCCGCGGCAACTGGTGGTAGGGTGTATCGAGCAAGGACTTGGAGGAGGAAGGATACGACGGTGGATTCGAACTAAGCTGGGGATACGCCAGCACGGACGGCGTGTAATCCTCGGACCGCTCTAGCTCGCACACCCTCGCCTCCAGACGATGGATCGTGTCCTCGCAGGCCTTTGCCGTCGACCTCGCAGGCCCTGAGTACTTACACTCGTCGTCCTTGGGATGCTTGCGACATGGGCCGCATATTGGTTTCTGCCCATCACATTTCTGTCGGAGTTTAAGTTAGTAAATCGCGTGGCAGGAGGCATTGCTGCGCACAATCTTGAGAAATCTGAATGGCATCATACCATAAACGACGCTAAGGAAACTGGTTTCGCACCTGCAGTTCATACAGCCTTTTCTCCGCCTGCGGAGTGGATATCCTCCTTGCTTACCAGGAGGCTGACAAGGCGGCACGGCCTGATGAATATTGACGACGCTCTTGAACTTCCCGCCCGAAACGACGAAGTGCTTCCCCTTGGCAAAAAAGGCGCCGGTATATCTGGGTTCTGTGCAATGAGACTCTTCCAGTCAGTGGTGCTGGAATCACCAACTGATCGAGCGGGGTATGCTCATCGAATGCGTCGCAAAAGGTCTGCTATAGGTCAAAGATTTAGGTGGCCTAGCTAAAAATAGCCAAAAATACGCACATCAGACTCGAGGCTCGATGAAGTGGATTCTGGAGTCGCTACGACGCATGAATTAAAAATGCCCAGCGGGTTAGACTTTTGCGTCCCGAATGGCGCAGGCGTTGCTGTGGTTGATGGGGGCGAGAACGGGGACAAAGGCGTGTATCCCTGAGACTCTGGGGACGAGCTTGAGGGCGATAGCACTCGCGGCAGCTGATGGTAGAAGGTATTGGGCAGGGAACTGGAGGACAAAGAATACGACGGTGATATCGAAAGCTGGGGAGGAGGACCTAACTGCGGATACGGATCATACAGCATCACCGAGGGCATGGAATCTCAAAAATAACCAAAAATACGCACATCAGACTCGAGGCTCAATGAAGTGGATTCTGGAGTCGCTTTGATGTGCGAATTAAAAATGCCAAGCGGGTTGGACTTTGCGTTCCAAATGGCGGAGTCGTTGCTGCGGCTGATGGGGTCGAGAACGGGGACAAGGAAGTGTATTCCTGAGACTCCGGGGCCAAGCTGAAGGGCGATAAGACTCGCGGCAGCTGATGGTAAGGGGTGTTGGGCAGGGACCTGGAGGACGAAGGATACGCAGGTGATATCGAAAGCTGGGGAGGGGGACCTGGCTGCACATACAGATCATACAGCATCACCGAGGGTGTGGAATCCTCAGGATGCTCTAGCTCATGCAACCTCGCCTCCAGACGCTGAACCGTGTCCTCCAGGGCCATTGTCCTGGACCTCGCAGGCCCGTTCGAGTACTCACACTCGTCGTCCTTTGGATGTTCGCGACAAGGCCCACATGTCGGTTTCTTCCCGTCACATTTCTATCGGGTTCAACTTGAAGTTAGTAAAACAACAGCTGAGTAGCATAGAACATGGGAAGGCACAATTTTGAGAAATCTGAGTGGCACGACTTTGAGTAATACAAACGACTGCGGGGAAAGTGAGTACTGACCTGCAGTTCATACACGCTTTGCCTCTCTTCAGTGGCCTGGACACCAGCGAGCGGGACGTCGCATGGGTGAGACTGACGTGTCTAATCATGGATTACGAAGAAAGAAACCGAATGGGGAGAGGAATGGGTGTTTAAGAATGAGGCCGTTGGAAATTTTGAGCTCCATTTTATAGGCAGATCACGCCGGCGATTGGGACTCGGACGACAATCTAATGAATAAGAAGAAAGACCCGGATTAGCTACCCGTTGGGGCTCTGGCAGTGCGAGAACCCACAGTCCGGTGGGAGCGGAATCAATTCTCCCGGGGGCAGTGCAGTAACGTCCGGAATTTTGCGGAATAAGGGCTTAGGTTCTTTCTCCCCTCCCTCATCTCCGACCCGGGACGTTTCCCAATACTCTTACTTATGTGTCCTAGGCCACGCTAGGCAACGTCAATCAACGTATCGGATTGGGAGCCATCTAAGTCCTGAATACTACTAGTATGTAAGTAGTAGAATCTAGTCTCTAATCCGACAACGAACGTAACCTAGGTTCTGAACGAATCACCCGGAATCCTTCCAAGTTGAGCTCCATGCTGTTATTCAACGTTCACGCGCGTTAGCATTCGTCCTGCCAGAAACTGACGCGCGGCTCAGTGCCAATCATCCCTCGATTCAATGCACACCTGATACAGCTAGATCTCGGAATGAACTGATGCTTCCTCGGGGGTGGGCTGCGTTAGGAGTTATGATCCTTGAAGTTTTCGCTGGCAAGGAAATCGTCGGACTCACCTGGGCTCCCACTTTTTTTGATACCGCTTGCGTGGAATTCAACGCCTCAAAACTAACCATCGCGGAACGCGAGATCTGAGGAAGAGAGAGCTTATCCTTTCCGTCTTCATGATTTTTGGTCGTTTCCAGGAGATTCCCCTTTCTTCCCCGTCGTAAGTATTCCCTGGCAGTGAAAACGTACGCTTTCTACTCTATGTCACTGCGGAATATGGCTACTCCATCGATGGCTAATCGAATTGACAGCGCTGGCTTACCTCGTAGGACCGCCTTTGAATGTCTATGCGGTTAAACGGGTACGTCGCCTTGCTTTCCGGATTCTATGAAAAATATGACTCAGATAACCTCATTTGCTAGACCCAACGCAACACGTACCATTTTCCTTCTTTGCCAGTGCGATTTGCGCGCACCCCACCTCTGAATTCCATTCCATTGTGATGGCGATTCACCTCAAGTTCCTTCCGTAAAGATTTGGTGCCCGACCTTCATCTCCGCAATCTCTTCATGTGGTCGAGGAATTTACACTTGCGGTACGGTTCACTTCTCCTCGCCTCGTTCATTTTTTGGTAGTAAACACCGCCTCGTCTACACGAGGCCGTTTTCTTGCTGCGCATCCAAGAACATACGTACGTGTACACTTGCGAGACATCACATCTTTCACTGCAGCCCAGTGAAAACTAAGCCAAAGACAAAAAAAAATGCAGTGTGTGTGCCCGATTTGCCTCGAAAACTCTCAGGTCTAAAATTAACATATCGGGAGCTGTCGGAGTCTCGCATACTGTCCTCTCTGTCCTCCCAGTAGACAAGAGATTGGCTTTAGCTTTCTCCCCATGTGCCGAGACGCCTTAAATTCCACAGAGATCGGATCCTCGATCACCTACTCAATGACCCATCGACGGATCGAGCTCCGTTGCTGTCAACAACCTGCATTAGCGCTCGTCAGGTCACCGACTTTGCGGCGATCAAATATCGGTTATCCGCGGCGCGTCCTGGGATCTGAATATTATCCTGAGTCTTATCCATACATGAATTGCGCCAGTATCTGCCAGTCAGTCAGAAGTCTGCATACTCATTGGCATGCATTGGCAACCGGTCCTCCAAGGTCCGGTTGCACGAGGCCTGGACCATATTACGATATTATTTCTGGAATACAGCTTGCACTCAGCGATGCGCGATGGATGGCTCGAAAATCATCACGTTAAGCGATGGGCCTGAATGGATGGTGAGCTGTTGAGATACACATTCATTGGGTACGAGTACAGATCGCTTTGCACTATTCGCTGCAGACGTCCGAACCTCGCGGTTCACCTTCAAGTTCCCATCGATCGCTATACTCTATCTATATTTGATAAGACCTTTTTGTTTCGTTATTGGCTCTGATAGTCATGCATCTCTTTTCTGTCCCATAGAACTTGGGGAATTAATTATATGGAGATGTGGACGATGCTTGCAGGTTCGGCTACTTGCCTATTCTTTTCTATACCAAAATCCATACTCATGCGCACCTAGCCCTTGGAGTGCAAGCACCGCGTGCTTCGTGCTCATGGCGTATACCACTTGGCGCTTCGCTGAGCCCATATCCGAATGACACAGACTATTTCGATTTCCTCAATTCAATGAACGACCGATCCCGCTATAGCGATATATCACGGAGGATAAACTGTACCATGCTTCGTTGAAATGGGCAGTGTAAGCAGGACGAGATCGACTTGAGAGTTTTCACATCTTGACAGGTGTCAAGGGTGGGAGCGACATGGGAAGTGACTGAAAATATGCACAGGACCTGGGAGATAATGGATTGTTGTGGTGGTCCCTGGGGCCTATTCTTTTTTCTATTCCAAAATCCATACCCATACGCACCTAACCCCTCGGGTGCTAGCACCGCGTGCTTCGTACTACTTAATGTCGTGCCGGAGTCGACCTTTTCCCCCTCATCTCCGACACAAGTCTATTCCTGAACTCTGACATCAAAAGGGCAAGTGGAGCCCCAAGAGCTCAAAATTTGGGCTCTGATGTTAGCGCTCGACGCGCGGTGATATTATGATACCTATATCGGCATCTCTCCCATGCTTGTCGAGGACGGCCTGTGTGGGGAGAGAGATCGACCTTAAGTTCACAAGCTGTTGCAGAGAAGTGGCTGAAAAGCTTATATGCTATGGGCATAAGGTGGGTCGTGCAGAAGATCAGAAAGGACGGGAGAATAAACAGCATGACGTGAACTTCTGGCGGAGAACATGGACCAAATGGAAAGCCGCATAAATACGGGGTAACCATTGCGACTGCTCGACGGCCTCTGTGAAACATCCTCACCCTCCAATAATCCTAATCTCTTCTTGCTTCCGCCAAGATGTGCGACTCGGTCCTCAATCTGAAATCTGCCCTTGTCTTTTGGGTACTGACGTCGATCTCTGGAACGCCCTGGCGATATGTCTGTCTCGCAGTAGTGTTCATATGGTCGACATTTTTGGCTCTGCGCCACCAGGGTCCAGTGAAGAAGTTCAGCATGCTCGAAGGCGCGATCAGGATCACCGAGGAAATATTGGAGCGCGCAAAGGCCCCGTTGAGCAACACAAGGCACCAGATGGAGTTGAACGACGTAGGGTGCCGCTTGCTCCAGTACGTTCAATCACTCCTGTAGCCACATGCCTAAAATTTTTATATTCAGAGTCAAATTCTCAGCATCGATGATTCAGTCCCAGATGCTGGAGATTTATACTTCAACGTGGAAGACATACCTGCAGAATATTAGAGCAATCCTTCGCACCATCGATCAGTGTGCAAGCGAAGTGAAGGATATCCAGACTGAGATGCTGGTGAAGATCTTTGCCTTGAACATTGCACGCTTGAAGACAAATCAATCCCAGCTCATCATCGAGGAAGAACGTCGGCGCAAGTTGACGGAGGGAATCCAAGATTCACAGGATGCTCTCAATGCAGTCGTTCGTTCGCCAACTCGTACGTCGCTTGGATTGTTGTATGCATGCATGACTGAGGGAAACTTCAAGGGCGTTCATACATTGCGAATCGTCTCTCTGAGTCCGGGGCCACTATCTTTCAAGAGTATGTCTTTTAAATTCAGCATGTGGTGAGCTGACCCTTACCGAGCAGTGTGTAATCAAACTCTGGCACCATTGGGATAGCCACATCCGTAGCGTGGTCTGTGGGAGCTCCGGTGGTGTTATTGTTGTTTTAGCCGTTAGATGCAGCTTGTACTCAGTGATAGGAATGACTATGAATGTATAATTTCAGTTCAAGTCCGGCGTAAAGCGTGCCACGCGCGTCGTCTGAAGTTTTGCCCCTGAGCATGAAGTGAGGGATTCTGAATCAGAATTCATTGGGGGAAAGAAGGAGCTTCGCTGACCTACGAGAGAAAAAGGCAATGATTTTGAGTTACTCAAAGATCAGAAAAAATGGAAGGACGAAGCACTAGTGGCATCACCCAGCCCCGAATCGAATGGGGTTCCACCTATTCCACCTAAAATCCACACCCAAATTCCACGGATGCACGCCAGTGCCAGGGTGCTTGTCTTTCCTTGTGTCAAGGACGTTTTTAAGAGCAAATTTTTCGCCTTTAGCGAGTGTCGATGCCTGCGAGTGCTGCGCGAGATTAGGATTTCAGAATCTGATCCAGGAAAGAAAGAAGAGACTTCGCGGACCTGCGAGGATGAGCGGAAAACAAGATAGCGAGTGCGAAGGCCAAAAAGAATCCTACTGCTCTTGTGCATCACTGCCCAGTCCCGAATCGAACGGGGGTTCCGCCTATACATACATGGCCGGACCTGCACCGCCAGTGCCAGGGAGCTTGCAATTCCCTGGTGTCGAGGTGCGATTAGTATATATCGCGATTCGAGCAAACGCGCGCATTGGAAGCCGGGCTCCTGGGATGTAGTCATGAAGGAGCAAACAACGCTTTGAGACGCACCAAGAACATGCTGTCGTCAATGCAAACCAGCTTGAAGCACCCTTGCACAACTCAGCAGGCCACGGAAGCCAATAAAAGGAAAGAAAAAAACCGCCAATTTGACCTTTTATCACCCAGCCCCGACTCGAACGGGGGTCCGCTTTCAACGTTATGTAGCCTCCCACTAAATTTCGCGAATACGCGCTAGTGCTCGAGTGCTTGCATTCCGTCGTGTTGAAGGTAGCTTTGAGAGCAATCTTTATAGTACTGAGCGTCGATGTCGTCTGAGATTTTGCTCCACGAGATTTGGGATTTCAGATTCCGATCCAGCCTGAGGGGAAAAAAAAGAGACTTCGCGGACCTGCGAGGATCCAATATCCAATAAGTAATGGAGCGGAAAAACAAGATAGTGAATGCGGAGCTCAGGCCACGAAAAAAATATAGAAAACGGCCTTACAATGGCTATCACCCAACCCCGAATCGAACGGGGGTTCCGCCTATACGGTGCTTGATGTCCACCTAAATTTCCGCGGATGCATGCCAGTGCCAGGGTGCTTGCCTTCCCTTGTTTCAAAACCCCCTTGGGCTCCCCCACAATGACATACACGTGAACTTTCCCATCACGTGAAGTTGACGCGTCTGTGAGAGTGACTGAGAAACTCGCGTTAGAGCCCCATTTCTGTAGTATCTTTTCTGTTTTTATATAGATACCTTACCCTAAACATTAACCTCACCCTAAACATTAACCCCACCCTAACCTCTAACCCACATTGTGGGGGAGGCGTGGGTCAGTTCTTGTTTCAAGGATTGCTTTTGAGTGCAACTTTTCTGCGGCCGTCTTTAGTGAGCCTCGATATCAATGTCGTCCGACCGAGATTCCTGCGAGTACTGCGAGATTAGGATTCAGATCTTGAGAATCTGGTCGAGGAAAGAAGAGACTTTCAATGCGGACCTGCGGGGATGAGCGGAAGGCAAGATAGCGAGTACGAAAAAAGAAAAGAAAAATTAAGCATCGTCAAACTACAACATCACCCAACCCCGAATCGAACGGGGGTTCCGCCTCGAACAAAAGTTGCGACCGTCATACTGCACGGATGCACGCCAGTGCCAAGGTGCTTGTCTTCTCTTGTGTCGAGGTACGATTCGAGCCTGCGTCACGGCAACCTTGCCACGCGCGCATCGGAAGCCTTGGGCTGCTGGCATCGATATCGTCGCATCGATGTGTACCCGGAAGAGTAGACAAAGAACGAGAAACGCGTCAAATCAGCTTTTGCACGACTCGGCAGGCCACGCCATGGACGCCAAAGGAAAGAAAAAACGTATCGACAGCTCACCATCACCCAGCCCCGAATCGAACGAGGGGTCCGCCTCCAACTGAGCATATCATCATCCATAGTGCGCGGATGCACGCCAGTGCCAAGGTGCTTTGACCTCCCTCACTTCCAGGTGCAATTCGAGAGCGTCAAAATCGGCACTAAAGATCACAGACGACGACTCGGAGAACACTTAAAGAGCAGAGCAGAGCAGAGGAGTGGCATTCATTCAACTCACATAAGTTCTACATACAACGCAAAACAACAACAACGGTATATAGAAGGCAAGTAAGTAAGTAAGCAAGTAGGACATGGGGTAGATAAGGCGGACTCGGGTAAGGTAAGTAGGGCATGGGTAGGTGGGCGGACTCGGGTAGATAAGATGGATGGGAGAGATAAAGGTGGAGGGGTGGAAGATAGAATGGATGGAAGAGAGGAAGGGAGGGCAACGCGGAGACGGGGAAGAGAGAGACAGGGAAGGAGGAAGGTAGGAGAGAAGATAGTGAGAAAGGGATAAGGGGAACGGACGAGGCGAGCGAGGTAGCCCGGGCGTAGCGCAAAAGCGTGAGCGCGCACCAGGAGAACGTCGACGCCTCACCCCCACTGCTGCGACTGTACGGGCGGGTACGACGCCGCGCGCGCAATCCCCATCGGCGCCTCCACCCCCGTCCCCGTCCCCATCCCCTTTGCCCCGGGCCTCACCCTCGGGTCCCGACTCTGCAGCCGCGGGTCCCGTGTCGTTCTTTCCTGTTGCACCCCCGCCTCCGCCTCTGCCTGTGGGTGTACAACCCCCACGTCCGGAAGCGCGTCAGCGTCAGTCATCTCCACATCCCCATCCACATCCCCATCCCCACCCCCCGCCCCGCCCACGTCAGGGCCAGAGTCAGGAGAGTCACCCTCGACGTCGATAAGCGGCGCGACGAACGCCGGCGGGATAACGAGCGCGCGGGCACTGGCGGGCGGGGGGCGCGCGGTGCCGGTCGCGATAAGGGATTGGAGGTAAGTTTCGAGGCGGAGTTCCTAGGAGGGGAGGAGGGGGTTAGATTAGGGAAGGGGAGATGAGGGAGGGAGGAGGGAGGGAGGGGGAGGTGAAACGGAGAGATGAGGGAGGGAGGAAGGGGGAAGGAGGGAGGGGGGAGGGAGGCGAGGGAGGGGGAGGAGAGGAAATGAAACGGAGGGAGGGGGAGGAGAGGAAGTGAAACGGAGGGAGGGGGAGGAGAGGAAGTGAAACGGAGGGAGGGGTGGCAGCGAGGGAGGCGGTGAGGGAGGGGAGGGGTGGAGAAGTGAGGACGGCGCCTGCGTCGCTCCCACACAAGTATGTAGATGAAGAAACAATAACGAAGGGAGGAGCGTTGACTGCACAAGGACAGCGAGCAGCGAGTAGCGAAACGAGGACATGTGTCAATATGTAGCGAGGTAATTAGAAAGAGGCGCAACGATGGCGCAATACGTCGATTCGTCGTTATGCCGTGCACACCGGAAAAGGAGGAGAAGAAAAAAGGAGGAAAGAAAATAGGAAAGGAGAAAGCGCAACACACCTCGAAACTGGTGCTCTCGAGCCCGGGGATGGCGGTGATGCTCTGGAACAGCTCGCCCTCGGGCGCGCTGCGCCCCGCTTGCGCGTTCGTCGCCGTCACCGTCTCCGTCGGACTTGCGCGCGCACCCCAGTCAAAGTCCAGCCCATGCACTGCATCAACGTCCATCGTCCGCCCCACATGCGGCATGCTCCCCGTCGTAGCAGCACGCACAGGCTGCGGCATCGACACCGCGCGTGCCACCCTCCGCGCGCCGGCGACCTTCCGCGCCGTTCCGGGTACGGGCACAGGCGCACGCTGGATACGCAGCAGCGTCGACACGTACCCGTCGTCGCTCCCGCTCTCGCTGTCCGAGTCGCAGTCGAACGCGAGGAAGTGCTCGAGCGCGCCGAGGTCGACGACGGCGCCGCTCGGGGCGGGGCGGGGCTTCGCTGCGTCGATGTCGGTGGCGAGCATGGCGGCGTCGGGGTCTAGGTGGTCTAGCGGTATGGTGTTGAGGAGACGGTCTTGGGGACCGAGGGGGAGATCGCGCGGGGTGTAGTAGTGGTCGAGCATGGATTACGTGGGGACATGTGCATCAGAGTAAAATGTTTTGTGAGAAGGGCCTTGGCCGCTGGGAGGAACGACGAGGAGATTTCACAAAATTGCCATTGCGGCAGGAGGAGAGCGGGTTTTGGCGAGATGAGTCACGGGATCTGAGACATGGCCTGTCAGCGTTTCACAAGAGCAGTTCCGTCTGTCCAAAGCCCCGCGTTCGTAGCATGGCAACAAGCATGAAAACAAGAAGACGTTCAAGAGAGAGAGCTGAGCAGAAGAGACTATGAGCGCTCTAAGTTAGGCTAATAGACTCTAACCCTTTGGAGAAGCGACTCGGCGGAGATCCATCATCGCCACCTATCGCCACAAACCCGTCACCAATTCAAACACCTTTGAACAAAATACGTCCGTGGGCTCAGCAGACATTGTTGTGCCGAGAATAACAAAAAAAATCCATACCCGCCTATCCATGGCTTGGGCTCGAGTCGAACGAGCGGTTTTCTGCATACTTAACAACGCAGCTAACTAAGGTGTCACAGACGCGGACCATCCGCCACCAAGCCTTCATTACCACCTTCCGACTCGTATTATCCCAGCAGCTCTTGAGCAGAAACACGAGAATTGAACGCCTTGAAAATTGGGAGTCCAACTACTAGCAATCGTCCCGCACTTTTAATTACAAAGGCAAAAGTAACTTGAATCTAGAACTTGTCCCAATTTTGCCTTGCGTTCACCGACTCAAACATAAAAAACGCCTACTCTTAGACATATCTAGTCATCGCTTGTCTGAAACAAAAGTCAGACGAAAAAGCCCCAAACACTGGCCTCATGGCTCGAGCTCGATTCGAACGAGCGACCTTCTGCTGTAACAAGCGGGTTATTTTCCCCAATTCCCAGGTATTGGAGATGCGGACCATCCGCCACCGAACCTTCATTACCACCCTCCGACTGGCAATATCCCAACTTTGAAGCAGGTTGGATTCAGAGAATTGAACACCTTTGCGTTGAAATTATAAAAACTGTTCCAACCCTCATTGAATCAGCTTGCTCTCAGCATAAGGCTCAGCAGAGAAATTGGTCTTCGACATGTCTCGGCCATCGGTCATCCGGTCATCGCTTATGGGAAACCAAATAAAAATAAAAATAAAGAAAACCCACCTCTTATCCGCCATACACCGCCAAAGTGCCAACAGGTTTCCACCATCTGGAGGGCCCACCTTATGGCCACATATTTTGATACCTGGCCCCAACTTGATGCCAGGAGGATACAAGCTGCAAATTCCATCCAGAATTCCAGCTGTCCACCAGTTGCATTCCACCTGGTTACGACATTATTTTGCCAGCCCTCTTCCAGGCATTTTAAGTCCAGGACACAATTCAGCCCGCTCATACAGGGAGACGAGCCTTGCGTCGTCCCGTTTCAGAACTCCGAAGAGCGTAACTGCGTACCATCTGTATTCCGCTGCCACATTGAATCACATCCAACTCTTGAACACCGTTCAATCTTGTGCCGTTGAACTGCTGACTCCGCAAGAGTCGTGGGTACCGCGGTTCAAAGACATACTCAGAAGAATTTGTTTCATGACACTTTCGTCTGTTTGGACTTCAATAGTGGTTAGTTGGTTTGTGATTGAATTGAAATCGAAGCGAGGTCCGTGCGCTTGTTTGGCAGTGTATCTCATCACGTGCATGTTGCTCGCATCTTGCGCTTTCCTTCCTCCCACTTCCACTCATAACTTCCAAGAGTTCAAGAAACAATGCAAGATGCGCCATACAGAAAGGAGCATAGCGACCAGCCTATTCTCCCTGTTTGCTGTTACGATGCACAGTCGTGATGATACCCTCAAGATCGTCAGCCCCGACCTACGCCCCGGCATTGTAACACTTCGTCTCCCCCGTTGCTTTGCAGAGGACGGGCGGGCTCAGCCTTCCCTCCTTTCCCTATGCCTTGCGCACTCGGTACTGTTGCCGCCACGACTGAGTCGATTCTCGCCGCCGCGGATAATCAACGTCCGACGACTTGTATGTCACTCTCTTACTTCAAATTCGGTCCTCAAGTCGTCAAGTCTTGTCTTGATGACCTGAAATTCTCTTCAAAGCTGCTCTCTCAAAATCCTCGCACCTTTTCTCACCTCAAGCTTCAAGTTTATGTATATTTTCCTCTGCAAGTTTCAAGTTTACCTTGTTTCAATGCAAGCATTCTGCTCTCACACTCCCCCCAATCTCTTCCAAGCCCTGAACATTTGACATTTGGTCTTCCGCTCGTGCTCACGATCATGTGGTATGTTTTATGCACCCCGTTCCAAGTGTCTCGATTCCGTTTCGAGATCTACCTCAAGTTCGAGGCAAGAATTACCGGGACAAATGGACGGTCGTCCCGCGAAAATTCGCAATGAAGTTGACGTTGACCGAGAGAAGATCACGAAGTACGTTCCATAATTCTTATCACTAGATTGGTCTGATTCACGGCTCTCTCTAGGCTACGTCCTGGACGAGAACCAGAGAACACATGGCGAGAACGATGTTGTACTTGACGACAAGGCGGGCGACGAATCCCAGTAGCAGGTCGACCTCATGCGACATCGGAAGCCATGGATGTGGCGACTGCCGTTCAAGGCGACGCCGACGTGTAACAGATTATGTAGTCGTCCTACTTGTAATCATCTCATGCAATGGATCTCTCATTCAACCATGCATTACAGTACGGCGGACGACGGGGAATAAATTGCTGATGAAGGGAGACATGTGCTCCTGTAGCTAAATACCAGCCTCCTTCGACAGCTGGCCGCCAGCTTGACCTGGCCCCATAGTGGGGCCATACGTCATTTAACCTCAGATCAGCTTGTTCTCAGCTGGCTGCCAGTCTCCCGCACCATGTATCGCACATGTCAACCGCACCTGCCCGCCAGGTGTTTGCCAAATGGCGGTGTATGGCTCGGGCTCGATTCGAACGAGCGATCTCCCGCGTAAGGTTTATGACGGCGGCCTTACTTCGCCACATGCCGCAGACGCGGACCATCCGCCACCGAGCCTTGGATACCACCTTCTGCCTTGCTATATCTGAACAACACCCTTTTATTGAGAGGTGTGTGTAAAATTCAACTAACTAAATGGTAAAGTTAAGTAATGACATATCAATTCAACCGAGAGTGAAAAGAACCAAGTTGGACAAATTCGCGAGCAGATGAAGATCCATCGGAGTTGTAGTGAAGTCAGGCCAGCAAAAAAAAAAAAAAAAAAAAAAAAACTACTGCTGTTCCGAGCCCCTCATGGCTCGGGCTCGATTCGAACGAGCAACCATCTGCGCAGCTCGTTTCACAGCTGGGCACACAATTTGCAGATGCGGACCATCCGCCACAAAGCCTTTGCATCCCCTTCTGCCTTGCAATATCTCAACAACACACTTTTACAGTAAGAGGTGTGCGCAAAATTGAACTAGCTAAATGTCAAAGTTATTTAATCAAATATCAATTCAACCGAGAGTGAAGATACAAGTTGAACAAAGATTGCGTGCAGATGAAGGTCCATCGGAGTCCAATAAAACGTCTAGGTGTGTTCCTGGAAGTCAAGCAAGCAAAAAAGCTGTCATCCAATTGTTGATGGCTCAGGCTCGATTCGAACGAGCGATCTTCTGCGTAACGCTACTTGACCTGTATCAAGTTGCAGATGCGGACCATCCACCACCGAGCCTTTGCATAGCACCTTCCAACTGGCAATATCCCAATGTTCTTTCAAGAGGCGGGTGCCAGTTGCAACGAAATTGATGCTAACTTAGATAAATTGAATAGTGCGGACATCAGGTAAAACAAAAAAGAGTGCGGATAGAAGAAGAAGATCCGAGAAGGTCCGCTTGAATCCAATAAAGCGTAGTGTGTTCATGGAAGTCGGGTGAGCAAATAAAAATAAAAATCGCAATTTCAGCACTTCTATGGCTCAGGCTCGATTCGAACGAGCAGCCATCTGCGTAACACCGTTGATGCCCTCAAAACCACGAGTTACAGATGCGGACCATCCGCCACCGAGCCTTACATACCATCTTCCAACTGGTAATATCCCACTGACTTTGGAGCAGGTTTAAGCTGGAGAATCGAACGACTTTGCGTTGAGAAATTGAACCTAACTTCCAGACTGTTATAAATCTCTTCCAACTATCATGAAACTTGGGCTATCCTCGCTTGCGCTCAGCACAAGGCTCAAGAGAAAAATCGGTCTCGGATCTCGGTCATTGCTTGTGGGAAACCAAAAAAAAAAAAAGAGAAAGAAAAAAACAATACTAATTTCTGCAAATGGCTCAGGCTTGATTTGAATGAGCGATAGACTCCTGCGGAAGATTTTGGTTCACGTCATGAACATGTCCCAGAGGCGGACCATCCGCGGCCGAGCCTCGCATACCACCTTCTGCCTTGCGATATCTGAACAATACACTTGTACATAAGAGGTGCGTGCAAAATTGAACTCAAGGGCAAAGTTATTTAAATTCGATTCAGCCGAGAGTGAAGATACAAGTTGAACAATATTTGCAAGCAGATGAAGGTTCAATAAAGCGTATTGCGTTCATGGAACTCATGCCAAACTACTACTTACCCCTCATGGCTCAGGCTCGATTTGAACGAGCAACCATCTACGTAATCCATCACCTTTTACAAGCCACAAGTTTCAGATGCGGACCATCCGCCACCAAGCCTTCACAACCAACCCCCTTCTGACTCAAAATATCCCGATTTTTTTTTCAAGAGGTGGGTGCCAGTTGTAACGAAATTGATACTGGATAAACTGAACCTTGCAAACGTCAAATAAAACAAAAAAAAATAGCAGGTCTGCCAGGGTTCAATGAAGTGCACGGGGAAAGAAAATCCACTGTCTTTATAGGGCTCGGACTCGAATCGAACGAGCCGATCTCTGGTGACGAGGTTTCGTGAAAATAAGCGAAATAAGCGAAGTAAGTGACGAAGATGGCTACTTGGTTCCAAATGCTCGCGCAATGCGGGAAGTATGGCTAGCTAATCGCTGCAAATCCACACGGTCCCGTCCCACACACTGCGTTCCGGGTACCTGCAGTGCGTGCGCACGCTCCCATCCGCCGCCGTCCCAATTATCGTCTCCGGCGCGACTCCCCCCTCGACCCAGTCCACGAGTGCCAGTAGAATATTATGCGACGAGGCGTTCACGGCGATCCCATCCACCCCGAAGCCGAGGATACCCTGCCCGAAGGCGTTCGCGCCAAGCCCGTTGCCGCAGTGCCCCATCCCAGGGATTAAGAAGAGGCGATAGAAGTCGTCCAGCAACGGAAGGGACAGGGTGTGCGCTATCAAATCGTATACGCGCTTTGAGTTTGTTACAGGTAGAAGCTTTGCTGATGATCAGATCGCGTTTTGGCTGGAATTAAATTCAAACGTACTGGGTCACGGCTTCCGTGGTAGGTGATGAATTTGCCGCCACGGTTGCGGAATGCGGAGAGGTCGCCGTTGAAGGTGGCTATGCCGCCAGGATTTATCTCGTCCATCAGTTCGATATCAGCCAAACCAAAGTCGGAGAAATCGTGCTCCGTGACGTTGAGCACCGCAAACCGGAACCAATTCTGAAACATCTTCGCGTCAATTCCCGTCAGACTTTACTGATGAAGTGAAGGACGTGCCGAAACGAAGGCGACCATCCCAGGAGTTTTCGCTGCTGCACGGGGGTCTGCCTCCGCACCAGGTGGGAACCGAGGGTAGAGGAGCTGGCCCTTCAAGTCATACAGAGGACTGTACAGATTATGCAACGCTTCAACCTGAATTGGCGTCAAGCAGTCTGCTGTCTCACCGCTGGTGCATTGGAGTGCCTCGGGGCGGAACTCGCACTCATCCGGGTCCGCGATAATCCCATCTACTACGCCGTCGAGCGTATCACACTGTCGTAGAATCTCCTTCGAGACCAGATCCCACAGGTCCGCCGGGATCCATTTCGGAGACGCCTCCGCGGGCGTGGTAGGCGCGCCGAAGTAGCGCGATATCATCCCGCCTGCACCCATCGCGTTATTGAAGTCCGTCGACGGCGCGCCTCCCAAGATACCGTCGAAGTCGTCGGGGAACTTCAATGCAGATTGCGCAGCCTGCCTCCCGCCCGTCGAGCATCCCAGAAAATACGATTTCGTCGCCGCCCGAGCGTAATAGGCTTGCACAATTTGTTTTCCTGTCTCTGCGCCGACGTGAATGGCGCGGAACGCAAAATCGTTGATTACTTCTGGATGGTTGAGGAATTGGTGGGCGTCGCCGGGGTCGGCGCCGCCGCCGCCGTCATGCCCATTGTCCGTGCCCACCGACGCAAAGTGGAGGGAAGTGGTGTAGTCCAGCGCGGAGTAGTCAATGCCTGCAAATAGATTTGGGAATTAATTTCGTGTGATTGCATGAATTTAGAGAAAACACACATCCTCCCAGGCCACCGTTGCCTACCTCCACGAATCGGCCGTACCAAGTATCGGGGAGCCACGCTTCGGCATGGACTGCAGAGCTTGACGTGGTGTTGACGACGAACTGAACGCGGCACAGAGGCGCGGAGGTGACTGTGGCGGTTGACTGGCAGATGCCGGGGGTCGTAATATTCGTGGGCGCGGCGATGTATGTAGTGTTAAGGATTGTGGTATTTTCGAGATGGAGACTCGCTTTGAGGGAGAGGCAATTACTTTGCGAATCCGACACCGCTGAGGTGAGAGCGAAACTGGATAAGAGCAGAACAGCGGCGGCTGCTGATGGTCGGGGCATGGTGATTTTAGTGTCCAGACCTCCACAGTGACTGCGCCCTTTATAGTAAAATAATTACCTAAAATATTCATGTCGAATTATGGGGTGAACCGTGAGCGGTTGGTGTCAACTCGCATCTGCCGTCGGATGGTCAAGTTATGCCGCAGCGGAACCCACGCGCTGACTTGGGCCCGAGCGCTGTTGGTTTGAGTCACGGAAAAGTGACGCGTCGCAGTTTACGCCGTGATCGCGGAATATCCGACGGTGAGTATATACGAGAACGGTGGGAGTGGGACTCGCCCACATTAAGCGAGTCCCACTCCCATCAGTTCGCATCAGTTTCGCATCAAGAGATCAATATCGGCATCCGGGCGTGGATTTGGGTGTTTTCTGGTGGTGAAGGTGGTTTAAGGGCTCCTATTGAGTATTTTACGCTGGGGGGAAAATTTTTCCCCCCGGAGCCCCCTCCTCTAGCCTGACGGCATGTCCACAAAAATTAATATAGGCCGTTTGGGGCTTTTTCTCAGCTAAATATGAGCTGAAATAATTACTGATGCGCGGGGGAGACCCCCGCGGACCCCCTGACGCTCGCCGGGCCCACTGCGTGGTGCCTCCGCTCGCCGCGGGGGCCCACTGCGTGGAGCATTCTCTGATTTTTAAACATGATTTATTCACTTTTTAGTTCCTATTTCGAGTTACGGTGGCACGTTGATGTAGTGATCGCCGCAATACGCGAGTCCCACTGTCCGTGTTCATCGGAGGACGAGTCCCACTCACAAGTCACTAGCCGACGTTAGCCGATGTTAAACAAGTTTTAGCCGAGTTCCACTCCCACCGTTCTCGTCGTTACTCTCCGACGGTATCCATCATGGCCGCGAGGATCAAAAACAAAAATAGTTCATCCCTTAAAGCTCCGGCGAGGTGCAACGAAGCGAGAACGATGAATGTATAGAGGATTCGGAAACACCGGATACGGCGTATCCGCCGGAAATAATGTTCACGATCAGAACATATGTTCACGAGTTGTACATACCTGAACGTCTCTCCCTATCATGACGGATACAAGCACTTCTTCACTGAAACACAGAGCCTTCATTGTCCCCCCCACCGTTCACTCAATGCTCACATATCATTCATGGGTCACCACGTAACCTTCAGTGGTCTTCTCTTGCCTTCACAATACAGTCAAAGGTTCAAGGGCCAGCAGGCTCCTTCATGATGGTACTCATGCGTTCAACAGTGCTGTTTAACTTCATGTCACGGCGGGGCATTTACAGCCTGTAACCTCCTTCACAATTGAAGACTTATGTTCATCGGTGTCAGACTCGTTCATGATCCCGCGAATAGGGCTCCGACCCGTTCGTTAAATGTGATGGCTGTTTTCAACCACAGGACGGGTCCACCCATGCGTCGACGGCACTTCTGAGAGGTCCCGACGGACGGGTCCCGTTTGTCGAACCCATTACGGCCGTTTCAGCGGGTATAAATGGTGTTTAATTTTTGATTTTTTAAATCATGTCAGTTGCAGTAAACTTATCCATACTTTCCTTGCTCTCACTAAGTGCAATTGGGCTTTCAGAAATATCGAAATTTGAACTGTCTATGCCTTGATACTTGTGTGATAAAATTGTCATGCCCCCGGAGGAAATGCCCTCATCGACTATGGCACACATAAAAAATTCATCAGCAACAATAGACAGGTTGCGCAAAAGCCGCACGAGCCGCATGCGGCTTTTGTGCATTGCGCAAAGCCGCGTGGAATTCTTTTTTTTTTGAGGTGCCCCAAGGAACCTTTTCAATGAGAAGGTAACAGAGTTGAGGGAGAGGCCCTGGTAGGTGAATCAACTCTATTGGCACTTCATTTGCCGTGTGCAAGCTGCGAAAAGTGTGGGAAAGGTGAGTGGGGCTCGAGTGATGCAAGCATTATGCGTCAGAAAAACGGCCTCCCATGCTTCCGCATCCATTACATATGACTTTTGGTCGTTGCATTACAGGTTAGAGTGCCATTGGTTAATCATGAATAGAAAAAACAATTGAAAACACCGGGAAAACTTTACGGCTTTGCGCAATGCACAAAAGCTGCATGCGGCTCGTGCGGCTTTTGTGCAACCTGTCTAATTTCGCCATATGAGTTTGCATCCATACCACATCTTGCAGGAGAACACATGAATTAGGAACTTCGAGGCGAGTGAGTACTGTGAAGATTTCTGCATGTCAATGTCAAGTAAAAATTGTACCAATACATGAGATAGGGGCAGATTGGACATGAGATAGGTGTTTGTCCAGGTGTGAGTGATTAGTGGGGTACCACTCAATGCTGGAATGTTAAATCTTCACTATGGTTGTAAATATCATCTGACCGTGAGTTTCACATGTTCAAAGTAAGTGCCAGCAAACCGGCAACCTCGGTTTCACGGCATAATTGATCTCATCACCAATATGAGTGTTCGGCTGGCTTGCTCCGAACATAACCCTCGGCAACACCTGCCAACCGTCGACGGCTGGGTATGGGTTAGCCGTTAACGGGTGAAGCCGTCACGTACCCGTCCGTTTTGAAGAAAGGTAAAACCGCCCGACAGACGGGTCGGTAGCCGTCGCGACAGGCCGTCAGACCTGTCAAAACGGGAATGGACCCGCAAAGAGCTTTACAACCGGACACATGCGTTCACGTAGTGCAGTAGGCTGCAAATACTTTCAGGTCGACATCAGGCGAGCACGTGTAGTGCAATCCTTTTCTTTTGCGGACCACACTCATCCTCCATCCCTCTCATTCTCATCCTCTACGCATTTGACTTTGAGGCAATTTTTCAGGTACGTTATATGCTCGTCCTTCCCTTTGCACTGTGCTGATAGGCTTCATTGGACCTCCGCACATTGTTCCCACCCGCCATGTCGCCCACGTCCGCTGACAGCATGGGTGGGATCCTTTCCCCGCCTGCAGCACCTCAGGTACTGGGCCATTGTCGCCATACACATGCGCGAGCACATCATTCTTGACCGCCAACTTCTCCCCTACCGCTGACGCTTCATCTTACATGACCTCAAGCAACATGGGCCAGGGCTCAAGTCAGGCGAGCCGGTCGTTGCCAGGGGGCATGGAGGCCAACCACTCCTTGTATGCGTATCCAATTCAACAGAAAATGATGCTTGACATTCTTCCTAGTCTCTAGTAGTTCATTGAAACGAGGCTCGACATCACCATCACATATTTCCTCCCTTCGTGCCTGGGCTGCATCCTTGCCATGGGCGTCCACCGGCTACGGCACTGGGCTCACCAAGGGCAACCTCGACATAGGTCCCATCCTGAAGATCGGGGAGCTCGGGTGCGTGGCGTACCCCGCTGCACAGCCTGCATTCCTCAGGAGCGAGTTCTTGCTCAACGGGTCTTACAATGGGTGATTTTGGGGACCATGTGTTGGGCTTGCCAAGGCTGCTGTCTTCAGGCTGCCATTCTCCTTAGCAAAATTGAACTCTCTGGCATCCCCACGCTGCCCGTGAACTCTTCCAGATTGAGCTCACCTTCCATGCTTATGCCAATGGTATCCTCATCGTCTCCACCTCCGACAATGACTGGTGACTTGAACTGTCTCACCATCACCAACAACAAGAGTCGTCTGACTAAAGAGGAGATTGAACGCATGGTTGAACATATCATGGTATGTGCATCTCCTTTCTACACATCTTTTTGTTTGCTAAGTGTCTCTCTCACAGCCAAGAACAAAGTTGACACTGCCTGCATAACGTCTAAGAATGCCCTCGAGTGTACGGGAAAAACAATACCACTCGCAATACACCTCCATAATTACGCTGGCTTGCACTTGGCTGTGTGCATTCAAGGTGACACCACATTAGCCTCACCTCCCATCGCAGACGTGAATTCACGCCTTGCGCTGCATGTGTGGCTAGCATGCACCTGTGTTGGCCTATGTGCTTGCAAAACGCAACAGATTTGGCACCATGTATTATAGCAAGTGGCAGCATAGTAGGCCTGTTTTATTTATTGTCTTTCAGCTATTCTTAAACACGTACCCATTCATCTTATTACTGTTCACCTCTTTCTCGTTTGAATCGTTGAGGCCGAAAGCGGGTTGTTGTTTGTTATGTCAAATCCTGAACGGTGAGTCAACTTGTGAGTGAATGTAGAATATGTTCATGCATTGTGTCTAGTATGAAGCAGGAGCAAGTAGTGTAAAGGAACAGTGCAGACCTGAAGGATATGTCGGCATCCTTCACGTTTAAAACAATGCTTCACGACCTAAGATTTTGTGAAGGGATACAGCTTGCATAAACTACCAAGGGTTCACTTGAAGGCAGACATTATATTGTGAAGGTGTATAGGTTAAGGAGATGCAGTTTGGTGAATGTCAAGTGAATGATGAGTGAACGTGCTCTGCAACGACATGAAGGATAGGATCGTGGGTGTGAACATTATGTGGTATCGTTCACAAGGGCATCCGGCAGATACAGCGTCAGAATCCTCCGTACATTAAACTTTCATAATGAAGCACATTGTGCGGTGTGTTCATTCAGGTTAGGAAGGGCAAAAAATGCAGGACTGTCCCCTTATGACCTAGGCTCAATTTGCATGAGCAACTCAGGCTTCTGGCCCAATTATTTTGTTCAACACCAGGCAAGTGTCGCAGATGTGGAAAATATCAAGCACGAGGTGTACGAAGTTGTAGGATCGATCCCAAAATAATTCAACCAATGGTGAATATCAAACAACAAGGTATAAATTAGAACAAAGTGCCATTAAAATTTATTTGCAGGATATAATACAGCTACAAGTTTCACAGAAGTGGATGAGTATAAGGTCTCTCATATTTCAGCCTGACTGCTTGGGAGGGCTGCGATCAACGACAGCCGTTGGTTGCGAGACATTATGCGGGAAAGTTAGATCTGCATCCATGTGGGAAGCAGACGGGGGTGCACTTAATCGGACACTGAACCTTGGGGTCCCGATGTTTGACACTGGGGGCAAGACATCAGTTACAGGCCCCGGAAATGCTAAGTAAATTGCAAGGAAATTGATTATTTCCATACTATTTGCTCAACATTTACTGGATCTGGAAATTTTGAATTTACTTACTATTTCCGGAAACTTTCCGCATTATTTGCAGGCTCCAGAAATAGGATTAATTAATCAAAAAGTTGATCTGACCTGGGTTCAATCCTGCCCGGTACCATTATTCTGATTCTATTTTAACAGCTTCCACAGTGTAGATATCACTCCATAAAAATGATGCAGACATGATATGTATAGCTAGCTTGTTACCTCAGCTTTGTGGCCTGATCTGTTGGCCCTGCAGCCTGCTAAAATTGAAACAAGATAATGGTACCTGGCAGGATTGAACCCAGGTCAGATCAACTTTTTGATTACTTAATCCTATTTCTGGAGCCTGCAAATAATGCGGAAAGTTTCCGGAAATAGTAAGTAAATTCAAAATTTCCAGATCCAGTAAATGTTGAGCAAATAGTGTGGAATAATCAATTTCCTTGCAATTTGCTTAGCATTTCCGGGGCCTGTAAATGATGTCTTGCCCCCAGTGTGAACCACCTGTCACAGGGAGAGACAGGCGGGTGGGTGTAGTGCACCTTGGCGTTGTGGTACACCCGACAGGCCATTATGCTGGTCAGCACCATGTTGGGGATGGAGATTGCACAGTGGTATATCGGGGAAATACCAGGCACGTATCCCATGGAGATCATTAACGTTGGTAATAATTGCCATC
Organism: Mycena capillaripes; assembly: GCA_029204075.1. Classification (NCBI taxonomy): domain Eukaryota; kingdom Fungi; phylum Basidiomycota; class Agaricomycetes; order Agaricales; family Mycenaceae; genus Mycena; species Mycena capillaripes. The sequence continues at coordinate 4,580,433 of JARHKZ010000001.1, forward strand.
CTGAATGAGCAAGAAGAGGGAGGTAGTATTAATTTTGCCATTGCAGATTGCGATTCAAGATGCTGAACGGTGTGCTCGGGATCTATGGCTAAAACCCTCAAAAACACGAAAGTAGCTTGGTGCGATGTGCTTTCGTGATAAGGCCAGGGATCCACTGGATGTGGATCTCTAACACTAATCATCCAACACACACACTACACCAACCACTAAACTATGCTTTTAAGCATCCAACATAGACGATCCGACAAGTTACGTTCCTCGACTTTCAATTGATATCAACTGGTGGTTGATATCTCATTCTTGGGTCAGGAGTGAATGCAATCTCAGAAGCTGAAGTGCGAGCTGCACTTGAGCTAGTGCGATGCTCTGGGTCTGTGTTATCGAGAATGTGGCAAAACTAGGCTTTCAACCGAAGGTTGAACATCCTTCATTGCAACAAGGTTGGACTTAGAGTCTCCAAGACTATCAAGCGCTTATCACGAAAAATGCCCCTGAGCCCAAATGCAATAACACGTCGTATCCCGTTCCAATGCGTCCCCTGATATCACAATAATGCATGTACACGTCGTATCCCGTTGTTTCCTTTGTTCTCACACCGCCGAAATGTAGTTTGATTGTGGTATTTAATGATACTTGGGAACAAAGGCCCAAGCACAACAGTAAACACCTTGATCGACACCCCCAGCGCAGAGGGCACAAGGCCATACTAGTTGGGGTGCTGCATCAGTGTCTACTATTGTACAAAAGCCCTCCTTATATACAGTACAAAACTGGCTTACTCTACTATGATTATGCTACTCCAAAAATGGTTTGTAAGTTTCCAAGCCTTTCACATGATTAATATGTATTGAGTCGAGTCAGAGTGAGTCAGAATGAGTCAATGCGACGTCAGGAACGTCAACTGTCGAGATGGTTGCCTTCAGATATTTAATTGAAGCCCCTAGTTGTCACCAAGTTCTCCTAACCAAATATCTAGTGCAGACCACACATCTCTCCTTGAGAACAAAGTCTAGAACCATGTTCTAGCCTCCTGTAGCTTTCTTTTTTTTTTTTTTTTGGTGGTACGATGTAAAGTCGTAGCAACTAACAATAGGTTAGCCCCCGGCCTCCTGTAGCTTTCCAATGATACCAAGAAGTCCAGGAGACACCAAGTGGTTCCCACAATGAATAGGTTGCCATTTGGTTTCCATGTGATCACTCCTAAATGAGTGATCATGGTCTGTCTCTTCAACTGTGCAGACCTCTCCCTCGAACAGAGTATCCAGAATTGAGTTCTAGGACTCAATAACTTTCGATTGATACCCCTAAGTCCATGGTAGGACCAGTGCCTGGTTCAGAAACCTTATGTTGAACTTTGATCTTCCCAATTCAGAAGATCATGATGATATCGGTGATATCCGATCAAAGTGTGATCGCCATGTCGGCCAGTTGGACTTGGTCATATTTCGCAGCATGGGTCATGTTTCGTCATAAGATAGAGAGTCCAGACTATACACTCTAGTCGGTTCGTGATAGTGTCTGTCCTCCCCTTTGCCAGATAGTCCTTTCGGGTATGGACTGTTCCCGATAAGCGACTACTCAAGAACTAAAGACTACATGTTTCGTCTATGCCCTTAATGTCTGATGCCACATGTCGGATTTGCTAACAGAGACATACACATTCCATGTATAGCCTCCTAATAGTGCTCCTTTTGTCTATTTTCATGCAAGCTTCGAAACACGGCTTATCAACGCACATGTGATATTTCTGTCTGTCCCAAAGTAGCACCTTGGACAAGGCATATAGATTCATGCCGCAGAAGAGGGCCTGTACTTGGTGCCCAAAAATAAAGGTAAAAGGAGGAGCGTTGACCATAAAAGGCCAGCAAGCAGCGAAACATGAACAAATGTCAATTTTTTAACAAGGTAATTAGAAAGAGTTGACTCGTCATTATGCCATGCCCATTGGAGAAGGAGGAGAAAAAAGGAGGCAAGACAGAAGGAGAAAGCACAACACACCTCGAAACTGCTGCTTTGGAGCCCCGGAATGGCGGTGATGCTCTGGAACAGCTCGCCCTCAGGCACGCTGCAGCCTACTTGCAGGTTCGTCGCCGTCACCATCTCCGTCGAATTTGCCTGTGCACCCCAGCCAAAGTCCACCTCATTCATTACATCAATATCCATTGTCCACCCCACATGCAGCATGCTCCCCATCGTAGCAGCGTGCACAGGCTGCAGCATCGACACCGCGCATGCCACCCTCCGCACACCGGCAATCTTCTGTGCCGTCCTGGGTATGACCACAGGCACAGGTGTGCGCTGGATATGTGGCGGCATTGACACATACCCGTTGTCACTCTTGTTCTCGCTCTCTGAGCCGCAGTCAAACGCAAGGAAGTGCTCAAGCACGCCGAGGTCAATGACGGCGCCGCTTGGGGTGGGGCGGGGTGGGGCTTCGCTGCGTCGAAGTTGGTGGCGAGCATGGCTGCGTTGGGGTCAAGGTGGTCTAGCGGTATGGTGTTGAGGAGGCGGTCTTGAGGACCAAGGGGGAGGTCGCGCAGGGTGTAGTAGTGGTCGAGCATGAATTATGTGGGGACATGTGCATCAGAGTAAAATGTTTTGTGAGAAGGGCCTTGGCCACTGGGAGGAACGACGAGGAGATTTCACAAAATCACCATTGCGGCAAGAGGAGAGTGGGTTTGGGCAAGATGAATCACGGGATCTGAGACATGTCTGTCCAAAGTAGTGTTGCCATGACTCAGAAATTCGAGTCACGACTTGTGGAGTCAACTTGATTTGGGAGTCAACTTGAGCAAGTCGACAATTTTTTGGAACTGATCCTAAACTCTCCTGAGGTTGTAAAAACACAAAAGGAAGAAGTTTTTTTTTGGCCGTCACAGTAATGTCACAGGCTGTCATGCACATGTGACGGTAGCACCCATGGCACAAATTTTGATCATGCTCCCAATTGTGTTTTCGGGCCGAACTACGCAACCTACCTGGGAACTGACTCAAGTCGACTTGAGTGACTTCAAGTTACCCAACCCGACTTGACTTGACTCGGCTCAAGTCGGCGACTTCAAGTCAACTTGGTTGGCCCAAGTCGGAAGTCGCGGCAACACTAGTCCAAAGCCCTCGCGTTCGTAGCATGGCAACAAGCAAGAAAACAAGAAGACGTCATCTGCTGTAAATGTCCATGCAACTCATGAAATAACTGTCACAGATGCGGACCATCGGACACCATCCGCCACCAAGCCTCCATTACCACCTTCCGACTCGCAATATCCCAGTAATTCCTAAGCGGGTTGAAACACGAGAACTGAACACCTTGAAAATTGGGAGTCCAACTACTAGCAATCGTCCCACACTTTACAAAAGCAAAAGTAACTCGCTTGCACTCAGCACAGGGCTCAACAGAAGAATTGGTCTTCGACATGTCTCGGCCATTGGTCATCGCTTGTGGGAAACCAGAACAAGAAAGAAAAGAAAAACCACCTCTTATCCGCCACATAGCTCGGGCTTGATTTGAACGAGTGATCTCCTGTGTAAGATTTATGATGGCGGCATACTTCATCACACATCGCAGACGTGGCTATCTGCCACCAGGCCTTGGATACCACCTTCTGCCTTGCTATATCTGAACAACACCCATTTACTGAGAGGTGTGTGTAAAATTCAACTAACTAAATGGCAAAGTTAAGTAATGAAATAACAATTCAACCGAGAGTGAAAGAATCCAAGTTGGACAAATTCACGAGCAGAAGAAGATCCGTCGGAGTTGTAGTGAGGTCAAGCGAGCCAAAAAAAAAAAAAAAATTCCGAATACTCATGGCTCGGGTCGCTTCGAACGAGCAACTATCTGTGCAGCTCGTTTCACAACTGAGCACACAAGTTGCAGATGCGGACCATCCTCCACCGAGCCTTGCATACCACCTTCCAGCTGGCAATATCCCACCGACTTTGGAGCAGGTTGGAGTTAGAGAATCGAACACCTTTGCGTTACTTATAGAAACTGTTCCAACCCTCATTAGAGAGCTTGTGCCCAAGCTGCATGCCGCTTTTTGATTGTGCCAAAAGCGGCATGAAGCTTTTTCTTCTTCTTCCTCTAAGGGCCCTTGCGACTGTGTAGTAGCATTGGGGTGTCGGGATTTGACTACCTGTCAGGGGAACCCCCGTTTCCGACCGCCGATCCTCCGATCCAACCTCCGGTCGGACCTCCGCTATCCTCCGATGTTCCTCCCGCCAAGCCAAACCCCATCCAGACGGATCCCCGCACTCTGCATGGCACTCCGCATGTGGTCATGCTCGAGATCACTGCCGTTCACTACGCCATCAACGGACCATGTGCAACCTGTAGTTAGTCCTAGCTGGTATATAGGCACGCACCTGGCTGGGGTATCCTTAGACTTTCTCCTCTTCGGATCCCCCCTGCCAGGTGGGCTTCTTCCTGTAATAGAGTACTCCAATTGACTTCGGATCCCCCCTGCCAGGACTCTTGAGATATTTCGGGCCGCCAGGGTTGCCCTTACACTACCAGGCAGAATTTGTAAAAAGCTGCATGCTGCTTTTGCACAATGCACAAAAGCGGCATGCTGCTTGAGCACAAGCTCTCTATTGAATCAGGACCATCCTCGCTTGTACTTAGCACAAGGCTCAACAGAAGGATCCGTCTTGTGTCTCGGCCATCGGTCATCGCTTGTGGGAAAACAAAACAAGTAAAAAAAAAACCTCGGTTATGATCGGCATATGACTTGGGCTCGATTCGAATTTCGAGTGATCTTATGCGTGGGAGTTATAGTAATAGTTGCAGACGCGGACCTTCTGCCACCAAGCCTTTCAAATCACTGTCCGACTCTCAGTATCCCAGTAACTCATGAGCAGGTTGAAACACGAGAATTGAACACCTTGAAATTGGGAATCCAATGACAATCCTAGGCCTCCTGCAATTTGCAGCCATTGGCAGTACCGAAGGCGCGGTCAAAAGTTTTCCTGTTTCGGATGTTTTCAAAGAATTACCTGTAACTCGGTCAGCTCTTCATGGATTTAAATGAAATCATGCTAGATGACTCGGGCTAATTCATATGGAATTAGTGATAGAATGGATCTTGTAAAAATATCTCATATTAGATGATCTGGCCTTTTGAGGTTTTTTGGGGATGAATCTGATCTGGCATGCCCAATTCATGTCCTACTGGTCTGGATTTTGGCTAGGAAAGACTTGGTAACATTCTTAAACATGTCATAGATTCAAAAGTATGTAACATCTCGTGTTTGATTATCTCCGCAATATTTTAGATCTAGGAAGTGTCAGGTTGCTTGTTATCCCGACCTGACTGCAAGCATCACTGACTGCATTATTCAATTCTGACTCTATGATATGTTTCTAAATCTATTTATGCCATCTGCTGCAAAACATCATGTTGTTTGAACATGCCTGGACCCTCACTAGATGACATTTGTCTCAAAAGTGGCCCAGAATCCTATATCATCCAACATGGAATATTTTTACAGGTTTCTCTCTATCACTAATTCCGCAATAATTATACCGAATTATCTAGCATGATTGTATCCAATTCCATGAAGAACTGACTGAGTTACGGGTAATTCAGTGTAAAAACCCAAAACTGGAAAATTTTGGACCGCACCTTCGGTACTGCCAATGGCTGTAATCAAATATCAATTTGACTCAGCCGAGAGTGAAGATACACGTTGAACAACATTTGCAAGCATATGAAGGTCCAACAAAGCGTATTGCATTCATGGAAGTTGGTGAGCAAAAAAAAAACCTGACTTCACCCTCATGGCTCAGGCTCGATTTGAACGAGCCACCATCTGTGTAACACTCCTTGATGTGTCAAAAGTTGCAGATGCGGACCATCCACCACCGAGCCTTCATTACCACCTTCTGACTCGAATTATCCCAAGTTTTCTTCAAGGTGGGTGCCAATTAAACCAGTGGTAGCGAAATTGATACTGGATAAATTGAACCGTGTGAACATCAGGGAAAACACAAAAGAGTGCAGATAGATTCAGAAGGTCTGAGAAGGTGGCAGGCGAGCAAATAAAGACCTTCCTTCACCTCCATGGCTCAGGCTCAATTTGAACGAGCAACCATCTGCGTAACACTATCACAAGACACACACAAGTTGCAGATGCGGACCATCTGCCACCGAGCCTTCACAACCCCGAGAGGTCACTGGGTGCCAATCAGTTGTAACAAAATTGATACTGAATCAATTGAACCCTACAAACACCAGATAAAACAAAAAAGATAGCAGTAGGGTCCAATGAAGTGCATTGTGTTCAAGTGGGGGGAAAAAGTGGCTTCCCGTGTATGTCTCGGGCTCGAATCAAACGAGCTGATTTCTGCATACATGTCAATCACGTCAGGGGACAACTAACTATCACAGACGTGGACCATCCGCCACCAAGCCTTCATTACCTGCTTCCGACTAGCAATATTCCACTGGCTTTGGAGCAGGTTGAAGCACAAGAATATGATGACTTTGCTTGAGCCACGATCAGTACTTCCCTCTTAGAAAAGCTCATTGAAACTGAGCTATCCTCGCTGGCACTCAGCATAAGGCTCAACAGAAGAATCAGTCTCCGACATGTCTCGGTCATCGCTTGTGGGAAACCAAAAAAAGAAGAGAAGAAAAACCAATACTAATGTCTGTACATGACTCGGGCTCGATTCGAACGAGCGATCTTCTCCGTACCGCTGTTCACCGGTCACACGTTCCAGACACAGACCATCCGCCGCCGAGCCTTGGACCTATGCTGTTCGTTTTGTAAAATAATTCAAAACACAGTATATGACCTGGCAGGACCCCGTATGATGTCTCGACACAACATTATATATTATGACTTACAGCGTAACGTTATGAGAACAAGAGATTATGATATGAGATCTAACAAGCACACTATGTAGTGAGTACGCCCTCGCAATATATCTTCCCATGAGTCCAGACGTTATATGATGAGATGAGACATCACATAATATGAGAAACCGAGACATTATATGATGTCTCATCTCACATCATATAATGTGTCACTTGATCTTGTCGCCACCGGTCAGCGGGACTGCCCGCCCATCGCTCAGGGCAGTGCTCGGGGGAGGTGCGCCCCATGGCGGCGTCACATCGGTTGTCGAGCTTGCCCTACGGGGTTTCGGAACCCAGTTTGGCTGCAACTTCCGATGCCCGGAACATTTGCTGATTTATTACGAAGCCACGGACACGATGTTTGTACCGCCAGCGTGATATGCATAACTGGGTCTGATTGAGCCCTCCCCAATGTGGACGGTACCGCCCGGGGGTCGTCCCTAGGCATCATAGACCTGGCTTGTGTATTGTGCCCCATCTAAACACGTCCTTTCTTGATCCACTTCCACCTACATCCTTGCTGTGAAACCCGAGACTCCACAAGGTCCAGGCAAGCCTCTGGACAAGGGTCCAGCAATACAACTAAACACGACATGTTTGTGTGCCCGCGAGAGAGTGAACAGGTGCGTGTATGTGACTTAACGCGACTGTTATCGCGTGTGGGCGTGTCGTACTCCGCTAAATGTTCTTTTTTTTTTGCGGTGTGTTTAGGTCTCAGTCCCTCCATCCCGGAGGACCTCTGGTATCTCATCGAAAAGGCCGTTGCCGTTTTCTCGCTGTCCACAAACACTTGGAAGTCAACCACAAGGACAAGGACTCCAAGTTCCAGCTTACTCTGATCGAGTCAGCAGACGCCCCCGCCTCCTTGTGGTGGGTCATTGGCCAACCTTGGCCCTCCACCGCCTCACCTCTGCCCAAACATCAAAAGGGAGGATGCTGGAATGACACCCATTAGTAGCCTCAAACCCTTGGCCATTGCCACTCCTTCCCCGAACTCCATGCTCGCCTCGCCTGGATTCAATGGCCCGGTGTCACCCTACCTGAACCAGCTGCAGAGCATCCCGCGTCCCCGCGTCCCGGAAGCGTGAATGCCGCCGCCGTCTATGGGCCAACCGCCAGCGGCTATGTCTCTCCCGCCGTCCCGGATGATGTCTCTGCCCCACTGCCTGCCCTAAGGTCTCTTGGGCGGTGGCTTTGCATGCCCACGCTCAGTCAGTACGGCATCCCACCTGCATGGAGGCCCCACCGCTCCCGGCTGGTCCGTATAAGCTCCTGTGCCCAGCCAGCAGCCCCCACCGCCCGGGTTCACATGGCCCACCCAGCCACCGGGACAGAGCTAGTACGGTGTGCCCCTCGAAAACGAGCACCACGTCTACGCAATTGCCGCCAATGCTGCCCACGACGACGAGCAGCACCCCGAGTTCACTACCATCCACCACGATGGACACCACGCTGGACAAGGAGGCCTCCACAGCAGATGGAGACGGCGATATTGGATACGGACAAGACATTCAGCGCAGACGTGGGCGTGGTGTCCACAGGGTACAAAAGCAAGGTGCCCCGCTCGTGGCCGTAGCTCCCTCCCGAGGTTATATGGTGCGTTTGTGTCCTCTCATCTCTATTTTATTCATGATTTCGCAGATTTTGTTTGCGCATTTCATTCTCGTCACCCTTCATCGATTTTGGCGCTCCAGGTTGGTTTGGTGAATGTGCATTGATGTTGCTCTTTCGGATGGCGTTTTTTTCTGCCATTTATATTTTATTTTTGATCGCAGTCCGGGCTGTATTATCTTCTGTGACTAATCTAATCCCAATGGCCCGCAATCCTCCTCCTGGCTCGACTGCTATGCGTCGCTGCTTTGCAGAGCATGACGTGAGCAAGCTTGAGCACGGGGGGAAGGCTTTGAGCACCACCACCACCACCACCACCGGCTCTCCGTGTTGCTGCTTTGCAAAGCGTGACGCGAGATCCCTGGGGCACTGTAGTACCCTCGGTGCAGATGATTCGCCTGAACCTGCTTTGACGAGTGGTGCCGGCAACAGAGCAGTGGATGCCATGCCCAACCCCAACTTTGAATAAGACCTGTTCTTGCAGACTAACCTCTTCGCCACCAACGTGCCTTTATCTGCAACGTGGGACATCAAGCATGTGCGGGCGTGCAAGTGTGCATGGAAGCAGCAGCATGCTCGCACAACCCAAGGGGAAATGGAAACGGAATGCAACAAAGCGAGTGACCACCCACTCAATTCGTCCAGCATTGAAGATTCACCAGCAGCATCGGTGAATTGGGGTGCAACAACTTGCGGCCAATCTGTTCGAACCAGATCTTGGACCACACACGTTGGCAAGAGGTGTGGTTCTGGCACTGCCAGGCGGGATCCTTGACCATCTCAAGGGGAACGAGCGCTGTGCGCCGATTCTCTGTCTCCAAAAGGTCTTGTGCCTTCACCAACAAGACATAGACACGCAAGCCCAAATCCTCGACATCATTGTAGGTAAGAGCCGTGAGCTTATTGGAAAGGATTTCGGTGACAGCAGGTTCCACCCACTCGTCGATTGTGAACATACCAGCAAGGCGAAGACAGCGGGATGGGGCAAGCGTCATCTTCTGCAAGATTTTTATGGTGTGTGTCTTTGCAGCGTCAATATCCCATTTGTCGGCGAGCTTGAGGAGATGTGTGCAGATCCTCTCGCATTCTGCATTGTTGCTTCCCAGATCCTTCCACTCACTAACAGAAAATGTCAAGAGTGCCCAAAGCTTTGTTTCTACCTCACTTACGCCCGGTATAGCCATTGTAGGAAGTCGTCAAACTCCACCACTGTAGTGCCAGGGATAAAGAGCGGAAACATCTCGGTACCCTCGCGAGTGGGATCATTATCTTCTTTTCCGTCGGGGATGGAAAAAATGGAGTGCATCACGGTGGAGATCTCTTCGAGCATGCTGACATGAATTTTGTAGATGGTTTTATTGTCGACCTGAATCAAATTATCAGCAGCTAAGATGAATGAAGTATTCAATGCATACCTGCACAACCAGAGAACCGTCCTTATACCAGAATTTTGGATGTCTATAGAATTGGCCATATTTGCCACGGGCTGGTAGCCTTCTTCGCCATCTGTGGGTGTCTGGCTGTAGCTCATTGTGGTTGATGAAAGAAAAAATTACTGCTTCCAAACACGGCAAATCTAATTTTGGCTCGTTGTGATGAACCACAATAGTGCGCGCTCTCCCTCCCCTGCCTCCGCACCTGGAAAATGAGCCCTGGTCCCCCAATATCTATGATGCATACCAATATCTGGTCAATACCTTTCACTACGCATCTGCGGTACTTCACCAGGACGCTGATGTTAAACACCTACAATTTCATGTCAAAAACACGACCAAACAACTGGTTCCTGTATTGCAAGCATTGGAGGACCACGCAGCCGAAGAAAATCTGCCGCTTTCCTGGCTGCATTCGTGCACAGAGGTGGTTGGCGAACTTATTGTGGATCTATGTGTGGCGCAGGAAACAGCAATGACCACGTATGTACTGTGCAGTTTGGAGGAGAATGGGCCACTGAATCCTTAGTAGGGAAGAGAGCAATGTTGTTTTTGTTGAGCCGGTGACTGTGATACGGACAGGGAAAAGAGGCCGCCCCTGTAAACAGCTCAACGCTGCCTTTGTGGCAGAAGCAATGAAGTCACATCGCAATATCAGAATCTCAGCACTGGCTCGCATTCTGAATGTCAGCCGTCCCACCTTGATTAACCATATGAAGGAACATGTAGTGATGCGTGGGCTCAGGGCTCAAGCCCAAGCCCGACCCAAGCCCGGGCTCTTGAGCCCAACCCAGGCCCGACCCAAGGTAGGGCCCGGCAGGGCTCAGGGTCGGGCTCAGAATTTTTGATGACCCGCGACCCGGGCTTGAGCCCGGGCCGGACAGTGTATGCTCTAAGTAAAAATTCAAGGATGAAAGAGAAATTTTTACGATGCTTGAAGCATCTATTTGGACTGATTTTTACTCATTCATGAATTCAGCTCACCTTGGTTGCATTTTACTAGTAGGGTGAGGTACTTGATGTATTGATGCCATTGAAATCCTCAGAATGTGGTTCTTTCAACAGTTCAAAGATGTCCTCGCAACTCTGAATGTAAGCCAGAGAATAAATGGGACGTCTATGAGTCAAACACTCACCTAAATACAGCGGAGAAAATAGAGAGAGTCAAGCCCGGGCTCAAGCCCAAGCCCGACCCGACCCGAGCCCTGCCTGAGGGCTTGGGTCAGGCCCAGAATATTCTTGAGCCCAAGCCCTCCCAAGCCCGACCCAGGCCCGGGCTTTGAGGCCCGACCCGACCCCAACATCACTAGGAACATGATTGTCAGGGGAACCCCCTTTCCAACCCCCGATCCTCCGATCCAACCTCCGGTCGGACCTCCGCTATCCTCTGATGTCCCCCCCGCCGAGCCAAACCCCATCTGGACGAATCCCCGCACTCCGCATGGCACTCCGCATGTGATTGTGCCCGGGATCACTGCCGTTCACTACGCCATCAACGGACCATGTGAACCCATAGTTAGCCCTAGCTGGTATATAGGCACGCACCTGGCTGGGGAATCCTTAGACTTTCTCCTCTTCAGATCCCCCCTGCCAGGACTCTTGAGATACCTCGGGCCGCCAGGGTTGCCCTTACAATGATGTCTACAACTCGTTCATGGCCTTGACAAAAATTGAGCTCGATGCGCTTGTAAAATCCTTTCGCCATGCGAAGCCAGATTCCGGTGTCCGATATCTTATTGGGCATCTTCGCCAGCTTGGTCTTCGGGTTCAAAAGCATCGGGTTTACTTGTCAGTCCGTCATGTAGATGGTCTTGGCCGCATTCTGCGCCAGCGCAAAGTAGTCCAGCGGAAGCCATACCAGGTTTCACGACCGCATGCACTTTGGCATGTCGACGGCCATCATAAGCTCATCCTTTGGGGCATTGTCATCCACGGGTTTATTGATGGCTACTCTCGAACAGTGAGTCAACTTTTCTGAACATCACAATCTCACATTAAACCAACACAATCAGATAACTGGACTGCACGCCAGCACGAACAACCGTGCTAGCACAGTTCTCGATGTTTTTCTCAAGGCAGTAGGCAAGTATAGACCCCCCTCCCGCTGTCGTGGCGACCGTGGAGCTGAGAACAAGAAAGTTTCGGTTTATATGATTTTAAAGCGTGGTTTAGGTCGTGGATCCTTTATCTGAGGCTCGTAAGTGTTCTCCGGTCGCTAATGAACCATACTGATGTAGAATTGGACTTCCCAGCTCCACCAATAATACACGCATGGAATGGCTCTGGGTTGAAGTCAGCTTGCAATTTGCACGCCGGTGGAGGGCCTTCTTTTATCGCCTTGAGGCCCTCCATGGGCTCGATAGAAGCAATCCACACCACTTATGGCTTTTGCATTTCTTATTTCTAGATTTGAACAACGAGGACTGTGCCAATTTCTGCGCGGAATGGAACTGCCACCCGATTTCGGGCGAGGGCCATGATCAGAGCCCAGAGGTAAATGATTCATTGAGCGCACATTCTTGACGCTCACATATGGTCATAGGACATGTGTTTACTGGGGCAAGTACACGATGGCATGTATTTAGATGACTGTGAGGGTGTACACCCAGACATCATTCAACGCTACTACGGCACCCATGGCGTGGAACGCTGTCGCGCACCTGACAAAACCGGGGCAGGTCAACTTGATGATGAAGATATTTCCGCTCCACCAAGTGGTTCTGCCAGCGAGTCAGACGTTGGATACCTGGAAGAGCAGATTGAAGACGCGCATGCAGAAAATTTTCACCATGAGGCTGTTCCCATTCCAAAACATGCAAATCCATTCGACGACAATGAATCAATGCAGCTTTTTTACGACACGTTGGAAGCAGCCATTCAAGACAGCCTGGTTCCCGAGGGATATGGGTTGTTGCCAGACGAGTGGGATGAAGACGGGTATCCGACTTTTGAAATCTTGAAATCGGGTCGTCGGGGTAGTAAACAGCTATGGGTTGCGCTCCCAGATTCTATCTGGCGGCCTCGCGCGCAGATGTGGGGGCGTGCATTGTATATATTAGACCGTATTACTTATTTGAATGAAAACCCATGAAAAACAATTTTATTTGCCCTGCAACCACTCGGAGCTAAGGCGCTTCGACAACTGGGCAACGCTGAGTGATAACAGCTGCCAAAAATATTAAAGGCACCAGAAACCGTTGCCTACCTGTCGTCTTCTCCCACTGCTACCCATGGACTCGTCTTCTCGTTCCGAGTCCAAACCCGAATTTGGAGAGTGCACCGCATATGACGAGAACACACAGGAAGAGTGTGAGTGCAAAGAAATTTGACAACTACAAAGTACTGGCCTTTGTGCGGACTGCTACCACCAACGCAAACGGCATCTCAAGCAATCCGACAAGACAGCTCCGACGGCTCCAACCGTCAAGAAATTGCTTGTAGGGATGGCCCAGAGCTCTGGCAGCTCATTGGCATCCTCGACGCTCAGCAAAGTCGGGAAGCTACGAGCAAGTCTTGCGGCTTCAGGCTCCCGCAGTTCTTGCACAAAGGCCGCCGACCATGAATCTAACAGGGGAATGAGGCCATTGGGGAAGAACAAGTGCAAAGTAGGTTGCTTTGAGGTCGGACTGGCATGCTCCCCAGGGAAAGCAAACAAAAGAAACATTCAAGGTTTCATCAATCTTTGTCGTAACCTGCGGGACCAAATTTTTCGTAAGCTCAACACTCATTTTCACCGTCTGCTCTTCTTGAATACAAAGCAGAAGGGACCTGACGACGAGTTGGAGCGCCATCTCCCACCCAACCACCGAGCAGTTCCAGACAGGGTAGCAATTCAAAAGGCCGTCCCTCGAGGCATTGCAGTTTTGCAAATCGAAACAGGTATTGAGTTGAGCCGCAGCGGCGAGCATGAAGACTTTGTCGAGGAGCTCAGGCAGCTTCTACCGGGCCCTTTTGCGTATTTCAGTACTCTTGAGGAAGAATCTCCAGGCGAACCAGCTTGGTGGCTCGGATCCATTGTGCACAAACAGATTCAAATTGTGCCAGTCTTTCATCCCACTAACGCCGATGCCGACTACAACAAGGGTGCAAGCACCAGCGGCTTTTGCAACAGCCGTCTATGGATCGGTCAGTCCCAGGATCTTGAAGGTGTCAAGTGTTTACTCATGCCGAAATTCTCCAGTTGCGAGCAAACCAATTCCTTGCCACATATCTGATTTATGGGTAGACAAAAAAGCCGTGGCCGCCCTACAAGACCCCGCTCGGACTGGAGGTGGGTAATGGTTGTTTCCTCCTTAACTGCTTCTCATTTTTAAGAAGCTTTCATTGATTCTGAAGATGAGAGCGAGTCTGAGGACGAGAACAAGGATGACAATCAAGACGTTCAGGCTACTGCACCTATCCCACGTCGATCGAAGCGCCGCTCGAGCACACAGGACAATAACAACGACAGCGACAACAACAACGACCAAGGGAGGAAGAAGAGAAGAAGGAGCTGTACGTTGTTGACTCACCTCACCATCCGTGTTGCTGAAACACCATAGCTTCGCTCGAGGATACCTTTTGTTCTTTGGAGATAATGGAACCACGGGTACGTGCCGCTTTTTTAGCATCCTAACATTCTCCCTTGACTGTCTGCCTGGTAGATGAGACACCCATTGATCTAACAGCTGATGACGCTGGCCCGGCGTCTGTTTCAAATCGTCCAATAACGCCCCCACTGAGCCTCAATCCTGTTAAGCCAGCATTATCGCCCGAGTTCAAGGTGGACCCCACCTTGGGTAACCCATACGGGCACCGCACATATGAATTCTAGAAGATTAGAGGTTGATTTCTTGGACTTGCCGTTCCTCTCCCAGTCATTGTCGTACATTCGTTGCGTTCTTGAACTTTGGTGCATGCATCTCTTGGACCACGTTAGTGCATATATTTCTTGTTTTGTGGACTGCCCGGCTCCCCATACCCATTTCTTGGACTACCCCGTACCGCTTCTTGGTTGCCTTCAATACACCTAGAGTATTTATCTGTACATTTGTACATAGCACCTTTCTTGTCAATGATTCGCTTTCATGTAATGCCTGGTCTCGAAGTGTCACAAAGAAATTTCTCTCGGAGCCTATATACATGCAGAATCCTACAGCGATCCTTCAATCGAAGCGAAGCTTTTTCAGAGAAAATAATGAGTTATCAAGTGTATGGATGCTCAGTTGCACAGCAAGGCACATTCTACATGAAGTTGGCTGCGGGAACCGGAGGTCGCACTCACAACCAAGGACTATCAAGTTTCATGTGGCTTATTTTCATATGGCATATCCGACGACAAGAGATAAAGTGACGCGGAACATGTTTTCTCTGTTGACGCAAGCGATACGTCCCGCCTCCTCCCATAGACCACGTATTGGTCTCCCGGTCACCGAAGTCACCGCTCTGCACAAAGTGCTTGAACTTGCGCATCCTCCACCCACCAGAGGGGTTGGAGAGCTTTAAGGGCCACAGGAAGTTGGCAACCTAAGGAGGACATTGAGAAGGATCAAGACAAAAATGAGTGAGGGTCACACACCTGCTTGAAGTTAGGGCCAGCGGTCGCGATCTCGTGGACGAGATTTTCAACACAGAGGATGTTGTATTTGCTGAGCGCCTCCTCAATGAACGCATTGTTCAAGAGAGGGATGTGCTGCTTGTTGACCTTGCCGTACCCGCACTTGTAGATCAACTCCCAGACGGATTTAATATTAGGCTCGCTGAATGCGCACATTAGTCATGATGGTTATTCCCAAAGTCAGACTGCTCAAAGCATGTATTCCATTACCGTATCCTGACTGTGGTGCTGTGGTGCAGTCCCAAACCACAAAGCCATAGATTTCCGCGCTATGTTGATGCTCTTATTGGGATTTTCTTCGCTGGTAACCAAGCGTCCTGGATGCGGACGTTGTCGTGTTCATCCTCCGTCACAGGGCTAGGCTGACGCGGCTCGGGTTATGCAGGTGCCGCATCGACGGCGACTCAGACACGGTGTTCCCACTTTTGCGCCGGTGACTTTCTTGTCAAAGTCTGCAAACAGATTCTTCTCCTGCGATTGGGTATGGGCAGAAGACTCTGAATGACCGGAGAAAGAAGCGGGAGTGGAATAGAAAAGAATGGTTGTGATAATGTACATACAGTGACAACTGGTTTGTACACTCTACAATCTAGCCGAGGCTGCGGTCCATGAAGCGTCGCTTCTGGAAGGACATCCACCACTTGCTAGGCTTGCCTGTGCCGTCTGCGTAGAAATACTCGACTGCGGCGAGTTCCTGACGAACCTGTACGAGGTACTGCCGCAACTTGTCTAAAACAAACTTAGTCAGACTGTGACCTGGCGACACCAGACAGCATACGCACCAGACTCTTAGCAGCTGGACGGGGGTGCATAGTGGGTGTTGAGGGGTAAACCTGAGTTGCCGGGGATGGGGAAGCTGTTGACGGAAAGGGTGTGGAGGAACTTGGAAGCCTCAATCTAGGTAAGGACGGTGCGGACTGTGCCGATCTTTGCGAGGCAGTTGGAGACTTAGAGGAAGAGGAAGTCGGACGTGTAGAGGATGAGCAAAAAGAGGGTGTGGTCTGCGGGTTCCTTGATCTTGAAATTGAGGAAGAGCAAGTTGGCACGGAAGAGGTCCAGCGTTTCGTCAATGATGTCGGGCAGTTCTGGGTATTGTTTGTAGAGTTGGGTGAAAGGGAATCGTTTCAGGTTCTGGCATGAATGAGAGTGACAGATTATTCACCTACGGGCGCTGTACCACAGATTTTTGTCTTGATTGGAAGCATTGCCAACGGTTGCCGGCCTGGCGGACATTGGGCTCCTTGTTGAACGACGAGTGGTACACCCGATATTGCCAGACCCTTTTCCAGAGGCTTTCCTGGACCTTGTGGAGTCCCAGAGTTTCACAGCTAGGATGTAGAGGACACAGAAGCAGCGATGTTTCAGCGGTAAGAGAGGGATTGCCCCGGAAAAGAAGCAGGTAACTTGGGCTTTGAGGCCACTGCGTGCGCATGGCTGTACGAGTCCTTGGGCTCGCTGCGCGGCTGAGGTTTAATGTCCACTTTTCTCTGGTTTAAGTCGTTAATTCCACTCTGTTTCAATTCAGGTATATATTTCACTATGGATTGTAAAAAAGAAAAAGTATTTCAAAAGCTGTTCATGCCAGAGCTCAATTATTGTATCATATTCATCGTTTAATACTTACGACGACATGTTTCTCAGGTCTATTAGCTCACACCAGCTGCAGGATGCACTGGAGTCTGGAGATTCAGATATACTCTATTCGAATCGTTGAATACCGGAACACAAGATGGGAACTAATTAATTTAGCCACAACCTCGCATGGGAAGTAGTCTCTCGTGGACAGCCACTCTATGTCATTCAGCCCGCAGGGCCCTCCTCATTACCCTGCATGTGACAATTTCTCCGCCCAAAAGGAGGCCACATACATGTCGCAGTCCTCGCTGGGGTTATTACCTCTTAAGGAGAATCTCCATATTAGTCTCCGTCGATTGAACACATTGAACACATTCCCATGTTCAATTGAACATGAACATCCACAACAAAATGTGTTTGATCCAGTAACATGTACGATCGACGACATAATGAACAAATTTTGAGTCTAATGAATGAAAGAATATTGAACATATCATACAGTGAAGAGAATATTCTTTGATTGTGCATGTTCAATTATTCACAGTCGTTTTGAAACCAGTCCAGGGCTCAGTTTTTCCATATAACAAATTGAAACACTCTGACAACATCTAAAATAAATACTGATTCCTTCCTTCTCAGCCAGAGCGGCAGAAAAACACGTTCGAATATCCTTGAAACAGTAAAAGAGCGCAACGCAACGTTATCACGTGAGCCCGATCACGCTCGGCTCTTTCCGGGCTGTCAGATCACTCTGTGGTCAGCGCGGCTAGCTTACGCGGAGGTAACCACCGAGGTAATGATGCGCGCACGATTCGCGTTGATGCACAGATGATCGGCGCCCAGCAACGCTGCCACACGAAGGCGAAGTGCACCGCGCGGAGCAAAGGAAAAGGTAAACTCCGGGGTTCTCATTTTCTACTCACTACTTCTCTATTTTCCCTTTAGCTCTACCGCAGCGAGCTCGGCTACGGGGTTACAGGGATCTGATGCATCAAGGCATATCGACAATTGTCGATGGTGGATATATCACGGCAGGTGGGAGACTGCGCACCTTTTGATCAAAACCACACATACGCCTGGAGCTCTGTCACTTCCGCCACGACTCTCACGACCCTAATGATTAAAAAAAACACTGCAGCCTTGATGTAGTGGGACTGAAGGCGGCCCTGTTAGAGAGCGAATTTTGGGCAAAGCATAAAGTTGGAGGGATAGTCAAGCGACGCGACATAAGCCGGGGCTTGAAGACAAAGATGCCAAGGCAATTGTACCACAAAGGCACGAACCGAGAAAGTCGAGTGTAAGACACTTGACAAAGCCAAGGCAAGAGTAATAAGAGGTGAGTAAATAAACCCAACAAGCAGGGAATAGACACAATACACAAATTGCCAGACAAAAGTACAGATCAAACACTCAAATGCGCACGAATGTGCCAACATAGAAACACAAAGTAGACCGCAAAAGGAAAGAAAAGTCAACCCGAAAAGGAAACAAGACTCCCACACGTCTCGTACGTCATAGGATAAAATTCACGATTTCTGGCAGAAGAATGTCGCAATAAGAACGAGTCTAAAAATAAATTTTTAGGACTCGTAAACAGAAGTTACAGCCAAGCCGGGCCAAATACCGGAATCACGGTCCGAAAATCCGTAGGGCGAGCTCGACGACCGATACGACACCGCCATAGGGCGCGCCACCCCGAGCACTGCCCTGTGCGATGGGCGGGCAGTCCCGCTCGCCGGTGGCGACGGGATCAAGAGACGCATTATATGATATGAGACGAGACATCATATAACGTCTCATCTCACGTTATATGATGTCTCGTCTCACATCACATAATGTCTCGGTTTCTAATATCCTAACGTCTGGACTCATGAGAAGATATATTGCGAGGGTGTACTCACTATATAATGTGCTTGTTAGATATCATATTGTAGTCTGTTTTTATAACGCTACACTACAAGTCATATATATGATGTTGTTTCGAGATATCATACGAGGTCCCGCCATGTCATATACTGCGTTTTGAATTATTTTACAAAACGAACAGCATATGGACCCGCCACCAAGCCTCCATTACCACTGGCACCTTCCAACTCACAATATCCCAGTAACTCTTGAGCAGGTTGAAACACGAGAATTGAACGCCTTGAATAAGGAATCCAACAACAGTCCTAAGCCTCTTGCAATTTACAAAAGCAGAAGTAACTTGAATCTGGAACTTGTATCTTTTCCTTGCGCGCACCCAGAGGCTCAACATAAAAAATGCCTGCTCTTTGACATGTCTAGTCATCGCTTGTCTGAATCAAATTGGAGGAGGGCAAAAAAAGAATGTGAGATTTTAGCATGGCT
The DNA here is from genome assembly GCA_029204075.1 of Mycena capillaripes. Taxonomy (NCBI): domain Eukaryota; kingdom Fungi; phylum Basidiomycota; class Agaricomycetes; order Agaricales; family Mycenaceae; genus Mycena; species Mycena capillaripes. The sequence continues at coordinate 4,599,860 of JARHKZ010000001.1, forward strand.
CGAGCTCGATTCGAACGAGCGATCTTCTATGTACAGTAACAGCGACCGGTTCTTCGCAGGTATTGCAGAAGCGGACCATCCGCCACCGAACCTTCATTACCACCTTCGGCTGGTAATATCCCACCGACTTTGGAGCAGGCTGAAGCCGGAGAATTGAACGACTTGGCTTGCACCGCCAACCCTCATGGAATCTGGGCTATCCTCGCTTGCCCTCAGCACAGGGCTCAACAGAAAAATGACTTTTCGACATGCCTCGGCCATTGGTCATCGCATGTGGGAAACGAAAAAAAGAAAAGAAAAGAAACGAAAAAAAAAGAAATGTTTTGCCATCCGCATATGGCTCGGGCTCGATTCAAACGAGCAACCATCTGCGTAATGCTCTGTATCACCATTCACAAACCACAAGTTGCAGATGCAGACCATCCACCACCGAGCCTTGCATACTACCGTCTGCCTTGCAATTTCTGAACAACACACTGTGTGCAAAATTGAACTAAATGGCAGAGTTATTTAATCAAATATCAATTCAACTTTCCGAGAATGAAAGGATCCAAGTTGAGCAAAATTGCGAGCAGATGAAGGTCCAATAAAGCATATTGTGTTCAGGAAAGTCAGGCGAGGAAAAACAACTTCTGTCTCACTACCTTTGGCTCAGGCTCGATTCGAACGAGCACCCATCTGCATAATGCTGCTTGGAACGTCACACATTACAAGTTGTAGATGCAGCCATCCGCCACTGAGCCTTCACAACCCCCTCTGACTCGAAATATCATATCCAAGTTTCTTCAAGAGGTGAGTGCCAATTTGAATTTGTAACGAAATTGATACTGGATAAATTGAACCGTGCAAAGCCCAAAGAAAAGAAAAAAAAACATAGCAGTAGGGTTCGAGTGGGCGAAAAAGAGCGGCTGTCCCGTGTATGGCTCGGGCTCGAATCGAACGAGCTGATTTCTGCATAAGTGGAGTTTTAATTGACTAACTGTCACAGACACGGACCATCCGCCACCGAGCCTTCCGTGCCACCTTCTAACTCATAATATCGGGGATTTTTTGAGAGGTGTGTGTGCACTAAATCTCGGTCAAATAGCAACGTTGCCAGGAGTGAATTCAATCGAGGATGAACATCGAGTAAAAAAAAGAGAGAAAGAGAGAATGTAGGCTGATGAAGGTCGGTCCAACGAAGGGCATGCTCGAGTGGCGTCCATCCAACCCAGGTGGTAAAAAGGCCGGAACAGAATCCTTCACTGGCTCGGGCTCGATTCGAACGAGCAATTTTTGCATCAATGACAAGGGAAATTTTCCAAGTATCACTGACACGGACCTGCCACCGCGCCGTCCACACTAACTTCCTACTGCCAATATCACACTTTCATGAGGTGTGTATAATTGAATCAGGAATGAATTCAACTGTGACTCAACATCAACCCCTCGCAGGCACTTACATCAATTGTCGACAATCCCAAACACAACCAAAACGAGCGTGTTAAAGAATATAGTGCTTTTCGTCATCTTCACGTCGAAGTCTGCCCTGTCGGTGCAATTGCAACGCTCTAATTCGACTGGTCCCAAGTGTTGAACTGCCCGGTGCCCGACTTCAAGCCCGTGGAGAAAGCGGAAACAAAAGTACGACGGTCCAGCACAAGAATAAAAGCCTTAAGCAGAAGACTAATCCGCGGAGGTAGCAAGAAAAGCCTTAGTTGGTTCCAAATGCTCGCGCAATGCGGGAAGTATGGCTAGCTAATCGCTGCAAATCCACACGGTCCCGTCCCACACACTGCGTTCCGGGTACCTGCAGTGCGTGCGCACGCTCCCATCCGCCGCCGTCCCAATTATCGTCTCCGGCGCGACTCCCCCCTCGACCCAGTCCACGAGCGCCAGTAGAATATTATGCGACGACGCGTTCACGGCGATCCCATCCACCCCGAAGCCGAGGATACCCTGCCCGAAGGCGTTCGCGCCCAGCCCGTTGCCGCAGTGCCCCATCCCAGGGATTAAGAAGAGGCGATAGAAGTCGTCCAGCAGGGGAAGGGACAGGGTGTGGGCTATTAAATCGTATACGCGCTTTGAGTTTGTTGCAGGTAGAAGCTTTGCTGATGATCAAATCGCGTTTTGCCTGAAATTAAATTCAAACGTACTGGATCACGGCTTCCGTGGTAGGTGAGGAATTTGCCGCCACGGTTGCGGAATGCGGAGAGGTCGCCGTTGAAGGTGGCTATGCCGCCAGGATTTATTTCGTCCATCAGTTCGATATCAGCCAAACCAAAGTCGGAGAAATCGTGCTCCGTGACGTTGAGCACCGCAAACCGGAACCAATTCTGAAACATCGTCGCGTCAATTCCAGTCAGACTTTACTGATGAAGTGAAAGACGTGCCGAAAGGAAGGCGGCCATACCAGGAATTGTCGCTGTTGCAAGGGGGTCTGCCTCCGCGCCAGGTGGGAACCGAGGGTAGAGGAGCTGTCCCTCCAAGCCATACAGAGGACTGTACAGATTATGCAACGCTTCAACCTGAATTGGCGTCAAGCAGTTTACTGTCTCGCTGCTGGTGCACTGGAGTGCCTCGGGGCGGAACTCGCACGCATCCGGCTCCGCGATAATCCCATCTACCACGCCGTCAAGCGCATCGCATTGTCGTAGAATCTCCTTCGAGACTAGTTTCCACAGGTCCGCAGGGATCCATTTCGGAGACGCCTCCGCGGGCGTGGTAGGCGCGCCGAAGTAGCGCGATATCATCCCGAACGTACCGATCGCGTTGTTGAAGTCCGTCGCCGGCGCGCCTCCCAAGATACCGTCGAAGTCGTCGGGGAACTTCAATGCAGACTGCGTAGCCTGCCTCCCGCCCGTCGAGCATCCCAGAAAATATGATTTCGTCGCCGCCCGAGCGTAATAGGCTTGCACGATTTGTTTTCCTGTCTCTGCGCCGACGTGAATGGCGCGGAACGCGAAATCGTTGATTACTTCTGGATGGTTGAGGAATTGGTGCGCGTCGCCGGGGTCGGCGCCGCCGCCGCCGTCGTGCCCATTGTCCGTGCCCACCGACGCAAAGTGGAGGGAAGTGGTGTAGTCCAGCGCGGAATAGTCAATGCCTGTAAATAGGTTTGGGGATTAATTTCGTGGGATTATAGGACTTTAGAGAAAACACACATCCTCCCAGGCCACCGTCGCCTACCTCCAGGAATCGGCCGTACCAAGTATCGGGGAGCCATGCTTCGGCATGGACTGCAGAGCTTGATGTGGTGTTGATGACGAACTGAACGCGGCACAGAGGCGCGGAGGTGACCGTGGCGGTTGACTGGCAGATGCCGGGCGTCGTGATATTCGTGGGTGCGGCGATGTATGTAGTGTTGAGGATTGTGGTATTTTCGAGATGGAGACTCGTTTTGAGGGAGAGGCAATTGTTTTGTGAATCCGATACCGCCGAGGTGAGAGCAAAACTGGACAAGAGCAGAACCGCCGCGGCCGCTGATGGTCGGGGCATGGTGATTTCGGTGTCCAGGGCGACCTCCACGCCCTTTTTTAAGTGGTCGCGGCTGCGGGAGTGAATAATCACCGAAAATACCGGGCTTTCATGTTGAATTATGGGGTAAACCGTGAGTGGTTGTCGGTGTTAAATCGCATCTGCCGCCGGATGGTCAGGTCATGCCGCAGCGGCACCCACATGCTGACAGTGGATTTAGACCCGAGCGCTGTTTGTTTGAGTCACGGAAAAGTGACGCGTCGCAGCGGCAGGCAGGGTTACGCCGTGATCGCGGGATATCAGACGGTCATTGTGCCATTTAGGTCAGGAAGGGCAAAAAATGCAGGACCGTCCCTTATGACTTGGGCTCGATTTGCATGAGCAACTTCTGGTCAATTATTTGGTCAACACCAGGCAAGTGTCGCAGATGTGGTCAATATCAAGCACGAGGTGTACGAAGTTGTAGGATTGATCCCGAAGTAATTCAACCAAGGTTGAACATCGAACAACAAAGTGTAAATTAAAACACAGCGCCGTTGAAATTAATTTGCATGATATAATACAGCGGATCGGATACAGCTACAAGTTCCACAGAAGTGGATGAGTCTAAGATCTCTTGTATTTCAGTCCGATTGCTTGGGAGGGCTGGGATCAACGACGTTTTGCGGAAAAATCGGATATGTCTCCATGTGGGCACCGGACTGGTGCGCACTTAAGTGGACGCTGAACCTCGGGGTCCCAATGTTTGAGTCACCTGTCACAGGGAGAGACAGGTGCGGGATGTGCACGTAGTGCAGTTTAGCGTTGCGGTACACCCGACAGGCCATTATGCTGGTCAGCGCCATGTTGGGGATGGAGATCACGCCGCGGTATATCGGGGAAACGCCAGGCGCGTATACCATGGAGATCATTAAGACGTTCGTAATAATTGTCATCCTGAATGGGAAAGAAGAGGGAGACAGTATCAATTTTGCCATTGCAGATTGTGATTCAAGACGCACATGTAATATTTCTCTCCGTCCCGAAGTAGCGCCTTGGACAAGGCGTGTAGATTCGCGCCGCGGAAAAGGGCCTGCACCCGCTGCCCAGGGGTGTATTCGATGTGGCTATTCGAAAGCAGGCGGAACGATATAGCAAAGAAGACGCTCGTGTCGTGCAAAGTCAAAGTCGTTCCAGCAATCCCGAGGTAGGAGGGAACCTTTGACACAATGCAAAATCGCCCAATCGCAACGGCGTGACTACTTATCGGGACTGGTATAGCCGTTCCCACCACACAGACCCACAAAATCCCGAAAATCCGGGTGACGAGAGGCTGGGCGCCATATACGGCCCGCACACGGAAGAAGAAAAGGAGGGCCGTGGCTCCAGCGGCGATCGGGAAAAAACAGTCGAAAACTACCAGAGCTACTTGACAATCGCCAAGGATATGCTGGAGGAAAAGGTCATTCGGCTGCGAAAAAGTGCATATTCAGGTCATAGTTACTGGCAAATAAGGTGAACCCAAGAACGTAGATAAAGGACGCAATTCTGCTCAGCGGGTTGTCAGAGAGACAAATCTCCGGAGATCACAACATGGGTTTACCTGGACAAAAGGTACACCGCGCCAGAGATTCGGAATTTGTGCTTGGAAAAAAGGTGATAATCGTCGACAAGGTTGTCCAAAATATCCCAGATAAACACCTGAAGGTGCGTCAGGAGGCAAGCACAAGGAGGAACGAAACGTAGACTCGTCACCAGTCTGCCTGTGGCAATACCTTTTGCGGGCACTTTGGCAGTGCTGGCAGCTTGGTAATTGTCGATTTGGCAAGCAGGTAACGAGTCTAGAACAAGTCTAAATCAAACGCACTGCTGTCGTTCCTGCAGCCACCAAACGAGCGATATGAAGTTGCGCCGCTAGGTCAGGAGGAAAGGGAAGCCCGGGAGGCTGCACCGTTTCCGAGTGACGATTCGCAACTGCCATGACTTGCTGGAACCTGGGGCGAAGGGTGGAAAGAAAGAAACGCATTTCACTGAAATCTTATTCCGTAACTTTTCTCATCCGCGGAGGAAGGATTCTCAAGTTTTGATGCAACGTTAGTTTTGTAGCTAGGTGGTTTTATTCCTGATGGTGCGAGTCACTTATTTGCGTTCTTGAAGCGGGACCAGAGAAATCCAAGCGTGAACCTCGAGCACACGAAGTCTGAACGACGCGTTCCCAGAGAACAAGAAGGCTTTCAGTAGAGTCACCTCGAGAATTCGACAGCTTCGTGTCTGAGACCAAGTGAACAAGAGAGCAATTCGACGTTTCCGATTTCGGATCAATGAACATTGATGTGTTGATGCCCACAATTTCAATCTTGCCGCATGCGGCAAACGAAAAGTCTCTCTCAATCGTCTACGCAACGTCTACGCACGTAAAATCGCCATGTCTGACCCCAAGCTCCGCAAACTGGGTCAGTCTCTGGTCCTGCCATTTCATAAGTTTTGCGCTTTACCTGAATTTAGGAGTCATGGAGAGGTACCATGCCACGCGACATTTCATGGGAATGGACGCCTGCGTTGTCACATCTGCGCGATACACCATCCGTGAAAAGACGGCCTTGACCAAGGAACTTCTTTTTCCTGCTCTTCGTACCGTCATTGAGGCGCACGCCCTTCTCGGGGTGCGGTTTAACAGTAGGGATGACAGCGTGGATGTCGCGTACCTGCGGCTCCCGAGCGTGGATCTAACCCGCGTTGTGGAATTCTCCAAGAATACTGATCTGCAGGACGCGTTGGCGAAACAGCTGTCGCGTCGTTTCGAAGACACGCAGGGAGACCTACCGCTATGGCGTCTCGAGGTCCTTCCAGACAATACCGTCATATTGGCAATGCACCATGCAATCGGAGACGGCCTCAGCACCGCCACTTTCCACGACACGCTCATCCGGGCACTCCAAGAGACTCCCCTTCCCTCCTATTCATCTGCTGTTACTGTCCCAATAGATCTCCCTGTGCTAGCGCCGATTGAAGACGTCACGGATGTACGCCCCTCATTTTTCAACATCCTCGCCGTTCTTTACGATTCCTTGTGGCCATGGGGCCCAAAACACTACGCGTGGACAGGCCACCCAGTGCCCACTGTGGTCGCGATTAAAACAAATGTGCGCCTGCTGTCCTTCAAGCCGTCAGACGCCAAGAGGTTTTCCGACGCCTGCCGCGCGCACAGCGCCTCTGTCACATCCGCCCTATACGAGCTTGCTGTCAGCGTTCTCTCGCGCCTGCTCGCCAACGACCCCGTGCGCCACCAAACCATATCTATGAACATCCCAATCTCCCTGCGCCAGGTCGCGGGTCAGGGTTTTCATGAGCTGTGTAACTACACCTCGAGTGACCTCACCTATGCACCCGTTCACACCGAGTTCTCCTGGACGCGCGCAACGAGTTACGCGGCAGAGCTGCAGGTGGCGAAGACCAAGGCGAGGGAGCGCATGGGATTCATGGGATGGGTGTCCGGGAATCTTCCGGGTTTCATGAAAGGACAGCTTGGCGTCAAACGCATGTTCGGTATCATCATCTCCAACCTTGGTCGCTTCCAGGCGCCGGCGGTCGAGGGGAATTGGGAAATAGGTGAGATGTGGTTCACCCAGTGCGACTCGTTGGCGGGTGCAGCACTGGGTCTGGAGGTTGTTGGGGATGCTACCGGTGCGCTCAACATCGCTTTCACATGGGGAGACGAAAGCGTGGATAAGGTGTTATTAGAGGCGTTCATTCCAATGTTCCACAAGTCCTTGGAGGCTCTTTTACTATAGTTATTAAATAATTTAACGACGATGGAGTGAAATTGCGGGAATTGAACCTTCGGAACTCGTTTTCTAACTCGACAGACTCTTGAGCCATCGTCTTTCAACAAGTTGAATAACACTGAGACTAATATGTGGTTGTTCATGCGAAATATTATGCACTCGCATTCGCGATTCAATATTTTGGCCATGGTTGAGCCTGCTTACCGTTTTGAGCCTTCTGATACGGATCATTACGGACTCCCGTTTTTCGGCTTATCACCGACGACAGCTGAACAAAGCCAAACAGAGGGTGGTCCGTGCGCGGTGCCAGCAGTACAAAAGGTGCTCCGCATCTTCTGAGCAACTCATACTTACCTTGATGGCACAGGCCCCTTCAACTACCCGGGTCTGTGGGCCGTGGGAACACTCCATAGCACGGCGACCCTGTCCATACAGAGTGCGCCTGCGGCTTGTATGTGCTTAGGTGCATGCACCGTCTCAATATTTTCCTGTCCTACCACGGCCACTCGGCTGGGTAGGCCTTTTTTTTCGATCTTCCGCTCTCCTAACCCTAACCCTAATGTACATCAAAAATATATCGCTTTGACCACCCTATTTGTGTGTGTGAAAGATTTGGCCACAGACTTTTTATCGATCGTCAAGTTCTATGACAAAAAAAGAATTTGCGAATGATTGATCCCTGGCTCAGACTCGAATCGAACGAAAGACTGCCTAATTGACATGGCGCAGGAAACTAATCATTTGCAAATGCGGACCATCCGCCACTGAGCTCGAATAAAGTTGTAGCCGTTGTCAGACTTTGTATTCATCCACGAATTTCTGTGCCATTGAGGAGGGAAGAAGTGAGGGAAAAGTAATTCAACGATGACTGGCTGCAAAACAGGGCAACCAGTCAGAGACAGGATACACCTGATAATGGATTTGAATTGGGATAGTAGGTTACATACAGTGTGCATTATTTACGAATATCTGATTTTCGTGTCTGCTTCCGGCATTTCCATTTAGGGTTTACGAAGCGGTTGTTTGTGCAGGTTCTCATCACCGTTGATCTCGAATGTCGTGGCACAAACAGACGCATGCCCATCTCATGGACGTCCGACGTATGGCTAGCTCTTTTTCTGCCGTTCATCATCGCTTTCGTGGGCTGGAGATACTCTTCATCGATCTCTTTCCCTCGAACTTGGTCTGAATTGCGCGACCTCCTCTCACTAAAATCCTTGGATCCTTCCGACTCAGCGCCATTCTCCTTGGAACGTGCCTACAACACGTTCGCGCGGTACCGAAATCTTTCAGTGGCTGAGGCATCCCACCTCCAGGCTGCATATGCCAGCACAAGTCGCGCGCATAAACGCCTAGGGTATACTCTCGGCTACCCGGCGAAGCTCGATAAACTTGCACAGGTCACGAATGCGAACGGAAAGATCACGGACGCGATCGCCAGACTCGCTGAGAACCAGTTTGATATCGACTTGCCTCCGCAGGGAGGAACATCGATGGACCTGATGCGTGTACGGGAGTCACTCAAACACTTCATCCGCGATTGGAGCGCTGATGGCATCCGGGAGCGTGAAAAAATATTCACGCCCATATTGGACTTGCTGAGGATGGTGGATGTCGATGATCGAGCAGCCAAGCGAGTGCTTGTCCCCGGCTCCGGGCTGGGAAGGCTAGCTTGGGAGATTTCGGAGCTTGGTGCATATATTTTTGCCCCAGCCGCCTATTTTATTAATCGTTCATAGGTTTCCTGGAAACCACCGCAAATGAGCTCTCTTTTTTCATGAATCTTGGCTTTCGGTTCCTGCTTGACCCCTCCACGACTTCCGTCCCCAATGAGCACGCGATTCAACCATATGCCCACTGGTTCTCACACCAGAGATCTTCGGAATCTCTCTTCCGGTCCATCCGTTTTCCTGACGCTGTACCGAGGCTCTCTTCGAGATTTAAACTCGTCGAGAAAGACTTTCTGACTCTGCAACCCCCGCCAGTCGCTAGCCCAGTCCTCGCCCAGATCCCTGGATATGATTACATCGTCACCCTATTCTTCATTGACACTTCTCTCAATATCCTCACTACACTCGAACACATATACTACCTTCTCCGCCCAGGTGGTACGTGGATCAATCTCGGTCCGCTCCTGTGGACAGGTGGCGCGCAGTCGAAGCTTGAGCTGAGCCTCGAAGAGGTGCTGCAGGCGGCTGAGGAACTCGGATTCGTCATCGATCCGCGGGAAGATGGACAGCAGAGCAATACGGTGGAATGTGAGTACACGGGCGACGCACAGGCGATGATGCGCTGGATCTATCGCGCCGAGTTTTGGGTAGCACACAAGCCGAAATAGTGGAATCAGTATATTCTTCCTGTTTCTTGGTTTCTGTTCGTCCAAGGTCCAATTATAGGGCGACTTGGTCTGCACTCCGTTATCTGCCGTTATTCACTCGCATGAAAGCAACAGAATAAATGTAGAATCCAGTTGAATAAAGTTTGAAGACAACAAGGAGTGTTAAGAATGCGGGTAAGTTATTATAAGTGTTCATCTCGAAACGCGTTATACCCACGTACACAGCGGCAAATCCGGGACTCTAACGAGGAACATGAACCATAGAATTAAATCGTAATGTTGGGACCGATAACAAGTGCCTCGCAGGGCTGTGTCGGAGACGTCCAATTGGAAACAAAGAAGACCGTGTTCTCGATTGGGTTTAAGGTGGCCGCGTTGATAGTCGTGTTCGACCTCTTCCATCCTTCGGCGATGGGCAAACGCTCTTCCCGAATTTTTTTTTGCACAAATCTAGGTTCCAGTGTCAGAGTTCGGTTTAAATATTCACAAATTTTCTCACTTCTTCGGGGCCAGGCCGGTAAGAGGGTTGCCCATCACACTCAAATAGAGCGCAGATTCGCGGGTGCGTAAAGCCACCTCCTTCGGCGTATCGATAACGCTCGGGTTAGTCCGGAGAGAAATGGCGAGTCTCTCGTCTTGAACGTGTGCAGCAGACGTGCCGTTGTAATAGTCCACCCCGGGGTTGGCATTCGCGAGATTGGCGAAAACTGTCTCGTTGAAATGAAGGTTGTCCCCAACAGCAAAGTCGTTGCGCGAGATGGACGCGTCGTGCTCACTAGATTGTGCCTGTGTGATAGATCAGTTCGATTTTTGCCTCGTTTCATTCTTGACATACAGCTTGAGAGCATCGAGATTCATAGTCGAAGGGTCGTCACCAGACAAGAGGCCGAATTTTGCTGCCTGTATGATGGCGTCAGGTGCAACATTGAATCCGTCTAAATGGAAGGAATATCGATCCACTGTTCAACTACTGTACATTGCAAACGGATTTACCTATCGCGGCATTCAAAATCATGGGGACAGAGATGTCCTTTCCGTCCCGAGGAAGATAGCCATGGTTCACGAGCCTGCAGGATCGTTAGCTGCAGTAACGCGCAACAGAGGCGGAATCCAACTACGTGTTGAGACCTGGGCAAGGTGAACGAACATCGATGCTCTTCGGCCGCGGGGGCAATCCATTTATGATCGTCACTACTCCTGGTTGTATCGGCGCCATATGCTACGGCCGTAGCTATGAGGAAGAGAGTAAATTTGAGGGGATTCATCTTGTGTCTTTGTTTGTCTGGTTAAATTAGTGAAGAAGAGGCTTTCATTTATAGCAGAGGAGACCCTGAGGCCCGCAGTAATCCGCAGGGTGTCGCAATTTTTTTTGATATGTCAACTTGACTGTCAAGGAAAGAAATAGTACACGCCTTGTCTGTTGAAGAAACAACTTCTTAATTCCGGACGCACATCGGAGCTCGCAGCGCTTGCAGCGCGACTCGCGAGGGCCGAGGCGGATGAGAAATAGCTTCGTGTTTCGCGGTGCCATAAATGCCCTGAGCTGAATTTAAAATATCAGGTGATTTTGGAGAGAGTCTGATTCCGTTGCGCTGCAGTACACTCAAGAACACATGTACCCATGTGGGAATTCAGGTTGCTATTTCCTAGTCCAAGACTTTCTGTTTGCCTAAAGCCCCACTTGCTTGGAGTTTGGCCGCCTGGCCTCGGATTTGCTTTGATATTGAACGAAACTGAAGTGTCATAAAAGGCCCGGAGTCGGCAGTGTATTCGGCTTCACTGAACATAATCAAAAGGCGTACTTGGTTTGCTGCGATCTGTCAGAAGCAGGACGTACTGCGCCCACTGAGTTGCTTCCGTGGTCCTTGTCAGCTGAAAGCTGGACATATTTCCGGGATTTGATTGGCGCGTATATTTGTCTGTCGCAGTCCACCCACACCCACTTCGACGCGGTGCGCTCGGAGAAATTTAGTCTCACACGAGATGAGTAATCAAATTGAAAAAGGCAAGAAAAAGGGATACACGTTCGTCGTTGTTCCCAGATTCAGAAAAAATGACTAGTACTCCCGCGTCCTAGACTCTACAATTATCGAGGTTGAAGATTAAAATGTCTTCAGCCCCAATCTTTACCAAATCGTCCATGATCCCGGCGATTTTTTTCTTCTCCACCATGCTGCTGACGGCGACCCAATTTTCTTCCTCGAGCGGGCTTACTGTTGGGGCGCGGCGCCCTGGAGTGATAAGTGTGGCTGCTGGAAGCTTGTCGCGGGAGATGTTGTACTGGCATACAACATATTTGTTGGCTGCGATAACACCAGCTATCCGACTTGTCACCAGGTCGATGAGGGGAGAGAGCTCTGGGTGTTTGGGGACGGTCGATTTGATGAGCACAGCTTCGGATTCGAGAAGCGTGGCGATTGCATGCAAACCAGCTGCCCGCATGGTGTCGCCAGACTCTGAAGGATGGTTAACGGAATAAAGTGAGTAGCAATTCAGGCCAAATTACCGACGAGATCAACTGCAGGGGCATAAGATACAGCTTTCGCAAAAATAACGATCGCATACCAATACCATCCGCCAGGCCGAGGGCACAAGCAGCCTCCACGCTTCCTCCGACGTATTCTATCTTGGTCTTTTGATCGCCAGAAAGATTGAATTTTTCGTCCAGCTTTCCGAAGTACTCTCCTGACAGCACTTCGAAACTGGTGACGACACGCTTTCCAGCAAGGTCTTCCACGTTTTTAATGAAGCCCGACTCCGGGACCTGCACTTGCAGCGCGCATTTTCCGAATCCAAGGCGCAATGCCTCTGTAACGTGGTTTTGCATTTGAGCCTCCAGGATCACGTCGTGCCCCGTAATCCCAAGATCGACGTTGCCTTTCCCGACGAAAGACGGAATATCCGAGGCCGGGAGAAACACACTACGTGGGCATGAGGCTTGGATACCAAGGGTTAACGAAGTACAGACAGAGCAATGTTGTGATTCAGGACAAGACATACGTCGAGCCTGTTGTGTCTTCGGAACTGGATGTCCGCGCCTACAGGAGGGTCAATGCAACGAAAAGAGGCCATGGAGGCATGAGTAACCTGAGAGAATGTTGAGACATTTTTCATGCAGCCTTCCTAAGACAAAATATAGCAGAGGAAATGTGAATAGTCGAGCTCTCAAACCTTTCTTCGGAATGGCAAAGAGTAATCGGCCGTCGAGTGCGTCTGCGTCTTGATTCCATTTCAGTATCAGGTAGACGTGCTCAGCGGATATTGCACATACTCATACTCCGGATGAGACAAGAGAGGACAGAAGAACGATGAGAGAGGAATGACTCTTCACAATCAATCCCGATGATTTGGGATCATTTGGCAGTCGGGCTTTTAGCCGAATGCCGAATAACGCCGAATATAAACGTTCTTGAACAGTTATATAGGTCTTTTCATGAGCTCACGTTAGCATCTGGCATTATTATCGAGAATTCAAGGATTTCGGGGTGTACTATTGGGAGTGGCGAGTCGAGAGAGATGCAGAAGAAAATCGATGTTGTAACGGCGATCAGTGGCTGTGCTCGCGTCCTTCCTCGACAAGTCATCTTGGGGATTCATCTACTCTTACTTGCTGCTCAGTGGGAATGCTCTCTATGATACTACTGGTCTAGGCCTTGCCACGCAAGTGTTCGTGTCTGATGGATGTACGGAGAAGAAGGAGGAGAAGCATGTGTGGAATCTGTGCATCCCTTCCTTCATTCTTTCATCAGCAAACTCTGATTCTGGTACCTTGCTATAACCGATATAAGGTGCTATAAACCACTATATATCACTATATATCACTATATAGCGGGTTATAGAAAGGTGCCTTTTTCATAGTGCTCTATATTGCTATAGAGACCAATCAGGGTTTGCTGATGCTTCTCGTTGTCTATGAGATGCGAGGCTCAAGCTGTTATTCAGTGGGCTAGGAATCTTATACCTCGACCCATACTTACCACGGCTCCGGTGTCATTCTAGCCAGCATTCTAAAGTCATATCAGGAATTTTTTGTGTGGATACAGAGCCCTACGTAGCTAGCTCCTGTGACAGTGTTGCAACCCCCAAAAAATATAGCACGATGTAGTTGTACGCCAAAACTCTGTAGTCCTAAATAATTAGATGTAGTACGCATGCCTCGGCTACGTAGTCCTGTAGTCTACATAGTTCCAATTAGTCTGTCGTAGCTCTGTTGTTTCCAAGTATCACGGAGGCACGTTGGGAACAGGAAACACAATAATATTCAAATACGGATAGGTACACTATATGTGGTGGTAGCAGGGTGTGGAGCATCTGCACAGGCGCCACCGCGGCAGTGATCAAATTCCGGATGTGGGTCCTTGCCCACCTTCTTTGATCCTTGGACACTTCTCTCATCATCAGTATGGTTTTAACGCTATTCTGTCGAAACTTCTGTTTAGCGATTTCTACAGTTCCTCATTCAAAGCTCTTGCTCTGCCAACTGAGCCCCATACCTAAATCCTGTTATACAACCTGTCACCCCTGTTATAATGAACCATGTACCTACGATTTTACCTAGGAACTATGATCCAACATTTATGCACTCATGTGCTCCCTATCTGAGTGATAAGCCACCAATGTGACTCCCTATCAATGGACAAGGTTTATCAGAAGCACTCTTGGTGTCATCAAGTAGTGGGTACCATATATTTTCCCAGTTGCACCGCGAAAATCTTCTGGAAATGTTGGGCCAACACGGAATTCCGACCGCCAACATGATATGTCTGGACGACCGTAGACAAGTCCTCTTGACCCATTTCTTTTCCACTACTATTGACAGCTCTGATTCGGGTATATTATCTTCCACCACCTATGCACATGTCGGATTTGCTTCTCATTTAACATGCAGAGTCGGGTCTAAATACAGTACCTCCTCAAAAAAAGAAATGATGATTTGTACAGTATTATCATATGTGTTGCTCCTTTGAGCTACTGATAGTGGGCCCTGCCGCGAAGCGGGCTACTATTGAATCAGCACCCACTGCGTTGAACCAGGTCCTAGACCGGGATATGCCGAGGCCCGTTGATCTCCGTGGCGGCGGCCTCGGTTGGCTCCCCAACTACAGCCACGGAGATCAACGGGCCTCACCATTTCCCGGTCTAGGACCCGGATCAACGCAGTGATCCCCAGAAACTTTCTAAATTATATTTGGACCGCTCAAACACATATTTTGAGAGTCAAGTAACCCTGCATTGTCTCTGTGATCCTCTGTCATCAACCGAGGGCATGAGAGGCTTCGGAGTCTGTCGGGAAGGCTGAGCCGGCTGCCGTAGCATAATAATGTGGCCGGACAGTTTCGGCAGGCCCGATCAGGCCGCGGCCTTTTAAGGCTAATTTGATTTCTCCGAATTCGTAATGCATCCTATTGTATGCAAATCTTCATGTCAAACTGGATTTTCCATCGGATTCCTCCAAGTTCTGAACATGGGGTAGGTATATAGGTAAATTTTTCATTGCAAAAAAATCGGGGCACTCCTAACTTAGGGTTAAAAAACGCGAAATTCGGTCCGGAACAACGGAATTTTTGTTTACTGGAAACGAGACCCAGGTGTCCCCAATTGTGCATTTTCTTCCGTCCAACCTCCACAACCTCCATTTCTCGTTTCAGAACTTCACGGGGAGAACTATACCGTTTCACGGCAAACTTCCTGTTGCTCCGAGACGGTAAACCCTCGCGCATCGATCTGCACGCCGGAAAAATCGCCGAATGGTAGAGAGAGGGCAGGCATCGAGAGCCTCGTCAACGAGATCTTGGGACTTCTGCCACTGACCGCTCGATCGATCCAACTGAGACAGAATGAAGGCCGGGTTCTGTGAAAATGTGGCCATAAGCAGAACTTGTCATTCCAATGAACGCCAAAGGACTGTTGGTAGCCAGAAAATCTGCGGCAAAGCGCGGGTAACTGCTCGAATCCATGAAATAACGTACCAACCACGGTGTGCGCAGTATGGGGCCGAACGGTCTTCTCCTCTTTTGAGGTTTTCTACAATTTGTGAGTCGCTTACATGACTCCTTTTCTGTCCGAAGCAAGCTTGGTAATGTTCAAATAAAACTATTAATACGTTCGCTGCCCTATAAAGAGGGTTCGCAACAGTGTTAAGGAGCAGAACACATCGCACTTCATTCCGAACATGGGCTTTTCTCTGCACCTCAGATCTTCGCTCGTCCTCGTTGCCGTTTTCACAGCGGCTGTAGCCACGACGGGCGCAAACCACGACAGCTTCCAAGTGAAATCCTTCAAGATCGACCTCACCGCCGAAATCCCGCGCCTAAAGTCGCTGGTGGCTAACAGCCGTCTTCCCGCCAAGGCGCTGTATCCCGACGGAGGCTCTGGTGAAAGAGGAATTGAACTGGATGTCCTGCAGGAACTTCGAACCGATTGGTTGACAAAATTTGACTGGGAAGCACAGCAGGCCGAATTGAACATGTCGGTGCTCGCTCACTTTCCTTTTACATTCATGTGACCTCGAGTGCTTGGTGTACAGATTCAAGCAGTTCACTGCCGTCATAGAAGGACTGACCGTGCATTTCGTACACGAAAAATCCGCAGACCCAGATGCAATTCCCGTGATTTTGCTCCATGGATGGCCAAGTAAGTTTGTGTCCCCGCCTTTGATCCCAGTCGTTTGAAACAAAAATACACAGGCTCTTTCCAAGAGTTCCTTCCGGTAATCAAACCTTTAACTGAGTCATGGAGAAGCCCGACTGGAAAGAATATATCGTTCAACGTCGTGGTTCCCTCGCTCCCGGGGTTTGTTTTCTCCGACCCCGCTCCTCCCAACTGGACCTTGGATGATACTTCCAGAATAATGAATACTCTTATGGTTGACGTTCTTGGTTACTCGACCTATGCTTTGCATGGTACCGATTGGGTGAGGACATCTCCGAGACGACTGGGACTTCACTAACGTTGGTTCCCATTACAGGGTGCTGGTGTGGGCTACGCCCAGTATGGCACCTATAACACAACCGTCCGTGCGGCGCACTTTGTCTTCATCCCGTTTTTCCCTCCGTTGGCACGAGACATAGCGGAGAATAATATCAGTCTGTCGGATGATGAGAAAGTGTCTCTCCAGCGGACTATCGATTGGAATGCCACCGGCAACAACTATTTCCTCGAGCAGGCCGCCAAGGTAGGTGATATATTACCCGATGAGTATCTGAGCTTATTTTGATTGTGCAGCCCAACGACGTCGGGCTGGCCCTGTACGACAGCCCTGTCGGGCAGCTGGCATGGATCGGCAGCAAATTCAAAGTTTGTATGTATATCATACATCTTCCCCCTCAGCAGCGTAGCTCAGTTATTCCACTCAGGGTCCGACCCACGTGCGGGAACACCTCCATCTGCTCTGGACAACACCGCGATCCTAACTTCCGTCTCTCTTTATTACCTCACCGAATCCTTTCTATCCTCTGTCTGGATCTACGGACAAAACCCGAGCGCCTTCAGAGCCGCGTATACGAAAGCCCCCACCAACGCTCCGCTGCTGTTCAGCCAGTACGAGTATAACTCCGCTATGTGGCCCAAAGAGTTCGTTGCGAAAATTGGGAATCTCGTGTCCTACAAATGTGCGTGTCTAGCTTCAGCGTTGGTCCGCGTACTGACGATGAGTAGTCCACAATTTCGGTGGGCACTTTCCGGGCCTCGATAACCCTCCGGCATTTATTCAGGACATTCGCGACATCGGACTATACTTCGAGGCGTGATCGAACGGGAAAAGGTGAAGTGTTGCTTCCGACGCAATCATGAACGAATTGTTTCAAAAAAAAAATTCCTCTTGCTCTTAAGTAGCTAAATACTGTACCGATCTGTATGGATGCAACCGTGCCGGAGGTGTTACGAAAATTTTAAGTTACGGTGTAGCAACGCAACCCAAGTTAGGCGTTACGATGTCAACTTAGGCAACTTTCGGTGGCTTGACTGCCATCCCATCTCCAGTGGTGGCAAAAATTCCTCGAAAGCTCGACACCCGCTTTAAAACATTTTTTCACACTCCTAAAGCACCTACCGAGCTGGGCTTCCCGACGATGTTGAGGAAGAAGAAGTGATGTTTGCATTTAACCGAAGACTCGAAGTGGCTTTCAAGACACACAAACTGCGGTGAAAAACTGTGTTTTAAGGAGCAGGGAAGCTGCTTGGTCGAGCTAGAGGCAATCTTGAGAAAGGATATCAAGGAGATGCAACATCAAATGCAACTGCCAACACTGCAGGGATCGATGGATTTTGGATGGTAAGCATGGGATCCAAACATGTCCTCCTGTTTCAGCCAATTTTTCCCAGTCAATTAAAAACGACGGCAAAATGTTGGGTTTTGTTGCCATTTTTGATTCATAAATGGTGCCAAACATCTGGGATGTTGCAGCCACAAACAAAAGTAAAACAGTTGGAATTTTTCCGCCTGCTTTTGGGAGAGAAACACGAGGCATGTTTATGGCTTGAGCATGAATGTAAAAAGTACTACCGAAATCGGAAACAACTTGATGCAGAACACGACTGGAGATGTACTAAGAGTTGAACTATGGAAATAGGTACCACCAGTATTTTTCCGGCCCTCAGCTGCTTCCGGAGTCCTTTGGCGTATGAGAAAATCAAAGAACAAGAGATTGCAACTTTTGGAAGTCAAAGAATCCAAGACCTAGAGATGTGATAAGAACGGAGGAGAAAGATTCATGTACAACATACCGGATGCGGGATCCCAGCTGTGCTCGGAAGTTAATCGCTTTGCTTTCCACTGAAATCAATAAGTAACTCACCCAGGGGCAGCGTTGAAACCGGGCTGTTCACACCCATCGACAAACCCGTCTCTGTTGGAGATTTCAGGGGGAAATGGTTTGGCTGGGAAAACAGAAACGAACGTGACATCAACCATGCCCTTCAATCCATGTTCACCATACAAGAACGGGTTCAAGAAACCCATGGTGGGTTTCCCGTGCCGGAGTCGCCAGTCGTTGAGCAAGGCGACTATGCTAGCAGCGGTCGACACAGCCGCGCTAGTACCACCACCAATATCCCATCGGTTGAAAAAGAAGTCGAAGAACGCCCCACCGCCTAAAAGGTGTTTAGGGGAATGAAAAACTATTCAAAAGAAACATTACCAGCGCATACAATGTCCGGATAGGCACGACCTTGATGGTTATACATGCTCGACTGCAGAACGGTCTCGTTGCGATTCGCTGGGCCGGAAAGATAGCCAGATACGGCGGCGTCTACGACAGTCAGCACGTGCTCGGATTTTTTGTTTTGTTTTTTAGTCGCACCTTGGTACCATGGTCGGCCAAAATAATAAGAGAATCCAGCTCCGGACCCAGAAGAAGCCGTTTGGGGGAAAATTCCCACAGTCTCTCCAACCGAGGTCACGCTACGGTCCAGCATCAACACAATGTAGAGTTAATTATAATATCTGCTCACTATGGACAGGACGCAGGAAAGACTGGAAGAAATGTTGTGGCGTTGTTTCCAGTATTTGCAATGCACGTCTGCCAGAAATGATCAAGACAAGAAGGCAGTACGTAACACAGGCAAGACATACTGGTAAATCGTCGACCCCCAGACCCTGGTCTCCAGTGCTGAACAGAACAGAAACACCTCTGTCTGGAGTAAGGCCGTGATCTACACTCTTGGAAAAGACCACCTGCCTTGCCCCGAGCTTTGCGAATCCTTGGCAGACCGCGGTGGCATAGTCCTGAATAGAGATGAGTGAGAGTTTTCGATGAATGATGACAAACAAAACACGTACTTGCGGAACCTGGGAAGGACATTAGCATTTTTTAGGGGACCGAAAACAAGGAAAATTCTAACAGTTTGCTCGTCATCCCCATACGACGTCGTAATGACAGTTGGGGGTTCATCAAGACCCAGCAGGTAGTCAATGAAGCTAATTGTGACTGAGAAACAAATCGTTTAACAGAAAACATGCAACTCACTCCAGATATGGTTCGTTCACACCAGGCAGTTCACCGTCTTGATTTTGGTCCGGGATGTAAGGAGGGACCGAGTTTGTGGTGTAATATGTGACAGGAATGGGGTACGCGACTTGGACAGCTCCATAGGCTCTTAGTACAAGGGCATCCAGATCTGGTGTTCAAGAGAACTTACCGAGCTGAGTATCAAGATTGCCCTCATCGCTGAAAGAGTTTATAGTAAAGGGCCCTGAACAGAATCCAGTCATACAATGCCGTTGCACAGAGGCAAAAAACTAGCTTACCCGTGATATTTACAATATCCAAGGTATAGTTGGATCCGATGGACTCAGCGACGTAGTCATTGAGATACGATTTGAACGAGTCGCTGCTAGGTATCAGCGCAATTCGGCGATGGATCGAGCGACATACGGCCTAGCCCAAATGTCGAGATACCCGGCCCTACCGGTGCAATGTTAGTATGAATAACAGAGTGTGGAATCGTACCAACACTCCAATACGATTGTTTCCATTTGACACGTCCGCTGTGTAATTTCCGATGTTATACAACTTACGAACGCAAGGTGGGTCGACGATGCTGACGCAGCTGGTGAAATCGCTCTGGTTGAGTACAACAGGCCGCTTCTCGAGATGTGACGGAAGTGCAACAGCTTCCTCGCCAGAAAAGAACTTGCCCATGCCGTGTCGGAGCGGATCCAAAAACGCGGTCGTGGGATGAACGAAATCGATGTGCGAAAGCAGTTCCTCCGGAAGACTGTAGCTGAGTGTGCGAACGACACGCTTTCCGCTCTTCGCATGCTCGAAAACACCGAAGCGAGTGGATAGCATTTCCTCGGCCGACAAAACGGACACTACTGCCATGACGCTGTCCTGCGAAGACGACCACTTCACAGAACTCGCGTTATGCGTCGCCAGCCAGCTTTCAACGAGCTCGAGGGTACTGTTAGATGGCTTCGACAGTGCATGCACCTGCTCTTTCGAAAGGTGCTTCCCATAGCTAGGGTGGGACGGATCGCTGATCTTCTGCAACAAAGACTCGAGCTGAGAGAAGCCATATTGGGCGAGCCCGAATCGTAAGTTTAGATGTCGATTGGGAGATAACGGAGCGTCTTGGAGCTCTGCCCAACCGGATGGAACGTTGGGGAGGGAGTGCTTAACCAGCGATGACAAAGACGCAGATGTCGAGGCCAGAAACCCAGCGAGAACGCACCAAAGTGGTGCCGAAACCATGGTGAGGGTGATACTTCCTAGGCAAGCGAACCGTCCCCGCTTTATAGTCTATCATACGGCAAAAGTTGCCCGCTGAATCTGTCGAAGTAAAACATGAAACGTAATGGCATGCGGGTCACGCGTGGCTCGTTGAACCCTGCAGGATACTATGTATGTAAGCCAGGGTCGGTCCACTGTTGGTCAACCCAGTTGTGTATACGGGATAAAAAAGTCTGCCTCGTCTGGCATACACACAGCAAAGACTTTTGCCTCAACTCTCGTCGCTGAAGTTAAATCCGTTCGGAATTTCCAGCCATCACGAGACGGTACGGCGGACTCCGACGGAGCAAATACATAACTTAGCCGATGCGCGTCTGGCCGGCGACTCGAGCCCGAAGTCTCGAACATCCCAGAGGTCTTCAACGCCGTGACAAATAGGCTCAACCAAAATAGCATCGCGGTTGAATTTTTTTTCATTGACTGCAAATGATTATTGAATCCTCTAAATTATTGCGACTGTCAACCAATACAAATATGCAAAAGAATAGACGATAAACTGAACGAGAGGAAGGGAAAGGCGTTATTATATCTTTTCTGCCGGTGATGGCTGTGCTTGCGCAGCGACAACCCGTCTGCGCATCCACCACTGAAACAAGGGCAGCGTGATGCAAGACAGGACGACCCATGCTATCAGGATGCC
This sequence comes from Mycena capillaripes, assembly GCA_029204075.1. NCBI lineage: Eukaryota > Fungi > Basidiomycota > Agaricomycetes > Agaricales > Mycenaceae > Mycena > Mycena capillaripes. Next base: position 4,621,289 of record JARHKZ010000001.1, read on the forward strand.
GAAGTTCATACCGACTATAAGATCGCAAATACATCAGCATGCCACATTCAGGGAATAAAGAACGACGAACGGTTGTCCTTCGTGCCGAACACAATCGTCCTCACAGCCCGGCTCATATTGAAAAATGGGTAGGCATAGCCGAATTTATAGACGTGCGAGAGCACCTCAAGAGGGTATCCCGCGACAGACATGTTCGAGACGATCCAGAAGATAAGGAAGAGCGGGATGAAACGGACGGTGAGAATGGTTGCCAGGGATTCCAGCGCAAGACCACTTGGAGAGATGTCAAGACGCAGAAAGTGAGAGGACGAGAAGTAGCATACCATGCAAGCATCCCCATCCAGTTGATCATCCAGAACAACACAAAGCCGGCATTGCCGAATCTACAGTATCTGCGGTCAAAAACGGTACGGGCGAAATAAAACACAAAGGCACACCTGCGATCGAACGGTAGATGGAATCCTCGGCTAAGAAGGGTGTAGAACAACTGCATAGGTTGGTCAGGGAATTATGAAGAAGGATGGTTGATTGTCAATTACCGTTACGAAAAAGCACGCGACAAAGCAGGTAATCAATCGGACGCGAATGAGAGACCCCAGCGTAAGGCGCCGCTCAAGTCCAGACGCTAGCCGCGCGCCGTTGGAAAGAAGCTATGTGATATTGCGTAAGGTATATGGCGAGTGTTAGAACAATTTACACGAACGACAAGGAAGAACTGGGATAAACTGTCAATACTTGGAAAAGGCATACTAAATAAACCTCACCGAAAGGATCAACAAATAAACGAGCCCGGCGAATGTGACTGCGGTCGCCCTGAAGGCTCAAATCAACATGCGACTAAGAGGCTCGAAAGGTCGCAAACTTACACAGTTACGTCGAAAGGACGGACATTGTTGAGGCTGTATGAAATTGGTTCGGTTATGATTTGCGGTGCACTGGACAGCAATGCGGCGGTGTCGGATGTCCGAGAAATATTGCGGGCGAATTCAAGTGCGAATGCTCGGGTGGTTTTTTCCAGCTGGGATGATACCTGTAATTAATTACAGAGATTGAGACGCCGGGACGTATGGGTTGCCGGCCAGACGTACAAGAGGTCTTATTATATTGCGGCTGTAGGAGAATAAGGTTACTGCATAGGAGCATCAGCAAACGAACGTACTATTCAAGCTCATTGCGGGCCTCTGAGCTGATGAATGTAATCGCTAAAGAGGAGTTATAGGACGCATCAACTTCTGAAAGGGCGAGGGATAGATTCGAGCTGGCCCCTGCGTTGACTAAAGTGACACTGTTAATATGGTGTGAGGATTCCACGGGCGGACGTACTCGCAATGGCCACCCATGCCTTTTCCTCCACGATGGCATTTTCCACCTGAGATAAACCCTCGGGGAACTGAGCAGCATCTATCACTTCCCACGCGATCCCATTCGATCCCGAACTGATCGCGGAAAGAGTTGCTACAACTTCTTGGCCCACAAATCCGCCATCATAGTCCTGTGGGGGAAAACAATGAGCTCGAAAAAAGTAAGGAAAAAGCTCGTAAGGTCCCGCGACTCACCACGATCCATCCTGCGACGTTATGCTCTGGTATACTTCGGAGCGATCCCCAATATATGGCGCACACGCCAAAAACTATTATGCCAAGGACTGTCACGCCAGCGACGAGAGTTTTGAGATATAATGCGCGGGCAGCGGAGAGAGCTGGAGATTTATCGAGAAACTGGGCCGAGAACGGGCGTTCAGGATTTGAGGTGGAGGAGGGGGAAGAGCTGGCATGGCCCGCTGTTGGCTCCCAACTTGACTGTTGCCGCATAACTTTGGGTGGGATGTTTGCCATATCGAGAGAGACTAATTGAAGGACACCGTGTGTTGGTTCGTTTAAATATTTGGATGCCGTTTCAACTTTTACCCACTGCTTGTCATCAAGAGTTTCCATATCAGGAAGGAGAATTTTCCGATTACCCGTTCGAGTTTTGCGCTGCAGTCGAGAAAATACCGGATATTTGTGGAATGAAAAACAATATGAACGTGAAAGAGTCGTAATAATCCCAACTCCCTTGTAAGTTAGCTCGTTTGAAGGAGCCCTCATAACGCTGCATAGTTTTGTAGCTAGGTGGTTTTATTCCTGACGGCGTCCTGTCCGTCACGTCGTTCGGCCGGGCCCGAAAGCCCCGTGAGCGCATAGGTGATCATTACCTGATTCCAAATGATTATGGCCAGCTTTCTAAGTGATTCAGAGTATTGCCTGCTTAAAAGTACTTGACTGCTTTCAAAGCTGCTGCTGAGGTGCACGTGACGACTTGAAGATCCGAATGCTTCCGAATCCACCCGTAATCCGAAAGCCAAGCTCTCTAGACACTGACAGGATCGCTTCGGGAAGTCTGAATAATAGCAGAGCACCGTGACGAGCATTCGTCGACGAAGTAATCCCCAAACACAAGGATAAAATTTAAGATGAGTGGTTACAATCGAAAAGCCCAAAGAGCGTGAAGAAAATGGGGTCGAGAGGCAGTGAAGCCAAGGCCAGCAGAAGCCTGACGACGCGAGCCTGAGCAGCATGGTGGTGGTTGAAGAAGACGAAGCTGTCCGACTCGGGTATTGCCGAGCGACCAGTGACGCGTCGACATGTGATTATCCTCCCCACCATGATGTCTGAGTTCTCGAGGCGGTGGACATACAGCAGCAACAATACATTCAAGAATTACAAGCATAGTACAACGCCAACATCGTACATTATCTCCCATTAAGCGCCGGCCCCTTCCAAGAGCGCTAATTCCGACGTGAACGGCCGGGCCATTAACGAGGTTGTAACGTTGGTCACCGGCGACGGCGGTCCCGCAATCTGACAAACATCTCTCATTGCCTGTAGAGTCGGGCGTCGTCAGAGACTGGGGGGTAGCGGGGGAGTTTGGATCTGGGGGAGGGACGATGACATTGGTGTCATTCGTGCCACTCGAGCGAAGATAAAGGATACTCACATTAAGTTCCCTAATCCTAGGTCTCGTTCTGACTTTGCCGTCCACAGTAACTGGTACGCAACATAACCCATCGAGGATGCGGCGGCCAGCGAAACCGCCAGGACGGCATAGAACTTCTTCTTCGATTCCTCGCTCTCCCATACGTCGGCATTCGACTTGAATTCAGGGTCCTCGTAGATCGATACAGTGGCTCGCATCGTGTGTCGTCGTAGATGAGAGCTGAAGCGGTGGGTGGGCGACGTGAAAGTGAGACAAAGCTTGGCCCGAGGTACGCTGGAAGCCAAGTATAAGTAGGTTACGGAGAAACAAGAACACACATGTCAGACCTTAGGGTCCGTCACAATGTCAAGCGCCGGAGCTTGAACGACTCCTTGGACCTTAAATACTGAGAGGACCTAATTAAGCCACGCAGTCATGCGCATCGCATTCTCAGTGAGATTCTCAGTCCCGCTTAATTCATTCAGTTGATGCTCCACCCTTTCAGCAACCTCTCTCCTCGTGGATGAGACTTACGAAGACTTCGGGGCCACCTGCTATTGTCAAATCCTTCGAACGAGGACTCGGACAGGCTTGATACCAAGCGGCGATATCGATGGTTACCGACGCGTCGTTCCTACACTGCCGGTAGGTAGGTAGGTAGAATTACACGGCACGTTCCCACTTAGGAGCGCCGGGCCCAGGGAGTATCAGATTGTACAGGCATTATTGTACAATTACGGTCCTTGGACTCCTCCATAACCCCGTAGCCGAGCTCACGGTCGCTATCTTTCGACACGCCGCGGTACATAGAACTAAAGCGACGGAGATTTGTGCTACAACCGACACAACGTGTCGATGATATGGCAAGCTGCATATTGCTCTAGTACTAACAAGGACACCGTGCAGGGACCCAAGTAAATGCTCCGGATCTCGAGTATTAATTGATCCTGTCGATCATTATTCGCCTTGTCTGCTATCGCCACGACCCTTTAGTAACCGATTTATCTTGGGCTATACTGAAGGACTAACGGACGTCCAAGTTGCGATGTATGTTCCAAAAACGGTTGATCACAGCGAAGAGAGGGGAAAATCAGTACACATATGCCCCTGTTCTTTGGATGCTCCTGTTTGGTCGAAGTGAACGCGTCCAAGTTGTCACGTGCTGAGTTACCTCTTCCTTCGCGCAATTGCCTTTTCGAGATTCTCCTCAGTACAAGCGGAAATGTTGTGAAATGTCGACCTACAATTACATACGACTCGGTCTGTAATGTTCTTCTAAGACCTCGTCTCGCGTGCGGCGTTATCTTCGCGTTTTTCGCCGTCTTTCCGTATCCTTCCGCCCTTCAAGTTCCCTCACTCCATCTTCGCACTTTCCGCTATCTTTCCGTATTTTTCCGCCCGTCCGTCCCTCCCACACATACCCAGGACCTCCAGATCTTTCTTCAAAACGTCATCGGCTGCATCCTCGCGCTTTTCGCCAAACCGGTCCGAGCGTGAGTTTTCACTAAAACTCGTACTTACAACGAATCCTCAATAACTAAAATCTCAGTGTAACAGTAAGCTATCGGTGCAGCTGTGTAACAAAATTATTGGAGTGGAAATGATGTGAAGATAGTTTGAAGGTATCGCTGCCAAAACTGTAATCTCAAAAGCTAGATCCTAACGGCGAAGCTGAAGCACTTCCGAACTTCCTTTTTGCCCATTTTCAAAAATTTGCCGCGTCCAGTCAGGTTGGACGCAATCGGATTTATCTAAAATCCCAGTCAAGTTGAAACCTGAAAACACCCTAGCTGAAATAACCGGCATCTATCAACAACTCAGGGCTACTAAACTACCGCCTCCTTGTCTACCACTCAGGACGCCTCGCTCCTCTTCTTTCTTGAGCTCACAATTGACGACGTACTACCAATTTCTTCTTCAACCTTCGTTCCAGATAAAGACTCGGAGTTGAAGTATGATTCATCCTGTTTCCTCCGAATCCTTCGTATTTTTTGAACCTGCGATACATAGGTCAGTAGATTTCTGCACCTGAAACAGTGAACATACCTGTAACACCAATCATGACTCCTTACAATGTCGTATATGCCACAGATGCGGAGTGCAGCAAAACAAAAACAGCCAGCAAGGATGTCGCAGTCGTTGGGCACGTCATGCGATGGAGTGGATGGTTCCCCGAGGTCCGGGTCTGCATCGGAAGTTGTGTGGGGGGGGGGTGATTCATGTTGCTTGAGGTTGAACGTTGGGAAATGGAGAAAATTTTAGGGTTTGGGTGCTTTTAAAACGTAGGAAACAATAAAAACCGTCACTGTACGAGTACAAGGAGGGAAGCCACAGTGTAACCGCCTACACTCTCGGCTAAATCTAAGTTCACAATTGGAATTGTTCCCTGTGCCGAACGTTCCCGAAGTTGAATTCGCAAACCATGTTCTCAGAGCCTGTCGAGCCTCTGCAGAAAAACAGACTACAGTTTCGCCACAGTTGCATCCGAATCGATATGATCCACGATCTCGTGGAATAGATACTGTTGCTATAGCACAATCGAGAGCAGACAGTGAGTGCTGACGGATTGGCCGTGATAACATAACGCCGCGAATTCATCGTGAAAAGATTGGTGATACAGCAGAACAATGACGACTAGTATGCGCGGATTATACCACTTCGGCGGCGGAAATATACAGGACTATGAACCGCAGCTCAGCAGGGGAGCCGAAAGCAAATCAAGAAGAAAAAAAAAACATACCATTGTTCCCGCGGATAAACGCGTCCCCATACCGATTTGTTACGACGCCGTTAACATGCTCCTCCGTCTGCTCCAGCGCAATGTTCATATAACCATCGAGGCACGACAGGACACCTGGGTCACATAAATGGTTAGGAAAGGAGGTAGATAGAGCCAAGGACGTACCGCGATAGTCCACGCCAGAAGTCAGCCGCACAATTACGCGTTTTCCGACCACACCCTTGAGGAAATCTGTGGGAGAGCCCGTATGGGACGCCGGGGGTGGCGGGGGAGGGGTTTGCTCCTCTGGAGGTGGTGGCGGCGTTGTCTCATCCATAGCGTGTCGCTGTTATTCTCTGACGACGTTGGTCTCTTTTCAACAAGGCTAAACAACTCCTACTTTTCTTGACTCAACTCTTTCTTTTTGACTCAATTGGCGTCAGAACGAGTCCTGTTAGGCAGTATATGAGCCTGCCTCTACAGGTTCAATTTACGAAAAATCTCCGTGCAATGGCCTACGAAACTTGGTCGAAAGAGGATCTGATCGCAAGATTGACCCAACTCGAGGCGGAGAAAGACCCTCAGGCGGCATCCCGAGTCGCGATTACTCCACCCCCACCTAATCCGAAGCGCCTGTGGAGAACGTTTGACTTTTCGTCGTACCCGCGCCGCAAAATAGCCCTAAAATTCTGCTATTCCGGCTGGGCGTACAATGGACTTGCGATCCAGGCAGACGTGACGCCGCTGCCCACTGTGGAGGGGGTGCTCTTTGAGGCCTTGGCGAAGGCGAGATTGATTGACCCCGATGCCGGGCTGGAAGGGTGTGGGTGGGAGAGGTGTGGTCGCACAGATCGAGGCGTCAGTGCTGGCGGCCAGGTGATTTCACTCTGGGTGCGGAGCGCTCTGGAAAGCGCGTCGATCGATGTCATTCCCGCCAATCCAAGTCCCAAAGATTATAATCCAGAAGATCTTATTACTCCTCCTCCTCTCGAAGAAACTGCAGACCCTGAAGATGCATTTCCTGGGGATTTCGGCTCATTAGACGACATGGCCTTCCCCGCCCCCACGAAAGTCTCGAGTAAAGCTGAGCACAGTTACACGTTAATATTAAATCGCATTCTGCCCCCCACGATCAGGATTCTGGCATGGTCTCCCGTCGCTCCAGAGTTTTCTTCTCGCTTTGCCTGCAAGTCCCGCCATTACAAATATTTCTTCGCGCCAGATGGCCTCGACATCCGCCTCATGAGCGAGGCCGGGTCTCTTCTCGTTGGAGGCCACGACTTTCGCAATTTTTGCAAGCTGGATCCCGCCAAACAGCTCACCACGTACACACGGCGGATCATGAGCGCAGATATCAGCCCGGTAGCGGGCAGCGCGTCGGGAATGCACGTCCTCGATCTCAAGGGCTCAGCCTTCCTCTACCACCAGGTCCGCCACATCATGGCCATCCTCTTTCTCGTCGGCTCAGGCCTTGAGCCGCCCTCGGTCGTGACCGCACTGCTCAACGTAGCGCCCGGCGCGGAGGGCGATCCGTCCCTCTCCGTTGTCGACACCCGCCCGGAATACCAGATGGCGGACGCACTTCCGCTCATGCTCTACGAGTGCCACTATGCGCCGGGCGACGTGGAGTGGCAGACGGAGGAGGAGCTCGACGCGGACGGGCTCTCGCCACTGGGCGCGGGGCTGTACCACCAGCTCCACTCCCTCCAGGCGCGGTCGGAGATGTACGCCACACTCAATAGCGAGTTCCTAAACGCGGCTGCCGCGCATCACGCCCCGCCAATATCGCACCTTCCACTGAGTGCGACGGGTTTCGTGCCCGACGGCAAGACGCCGATGAATGTTCCGCTGGGCGGCGCGGAGTTTCGACGTACGGCGAAGTATGTTCCGCTGCTCGAGCGGACTCGTGGTGACCATTTTGAGGTCGTCAATGAAAGATGGCGACTTGGGAAGGGCGCTAGACGGGACGAGCGAAGAAAGGCGGCTGAGGATGATAGTGGTGAATAGATCTGAAAAGAATGGAATTGCCAGACTCTACGATGACCTTCTGCAATGGGGACGATCAACACGGGTTAAGAAAGATCGATGACTGTATTTCAGTGAAGACTCATCTTCGCTTTGGGCGGTGAACTCTCACCTCGGAAATTCCACTGAAGACACCATGTCTCTTGGAACTCCCGGTCCTTGCCGTGGCAATTAGTCCATACTACATCTGAAACAACGCGAGACCGCGCCCGGCGACGGCTGAGCTCGGTACTCGTGGATTAATGCGCCTATTGGGTCTAATTGCGCGCACAATGTTCTTGGCAAGTGAGGAACTGATCACGCCGTGCTCTTACTGTGCAACATTCTGCAACATCCCTCGTAAGTGGACTGACATCGCCAGGCAGCCAAATCAATGCAGCTGAGTCCAGGACAAGGCAGCGCTTGGTGGTATTTGTAACTCCAAATATTACCCAAGCTCGTTCGGCATGCTTACACTGCGGGCAAAATTTGAGGAAACGCATATCAGCCGCAGGTAAGCGAAGGCATCACAAAGGCAAGATAAAGGCAATTAAGGCAGACAAAGGTGGGCTTTGTGCACCTTTGTTCTCGGCGCAGGGCGCACAAAGGGTGCACAAAGCCTTCCTTTGTGTGTTGTGAGTGCCTTTATGTCGCCTTTGTGCTGCCTTCATCTACCTGCAAAATACATGCGTTTAAGGCATTTGATTCTAAAGTGCGTCAATCATTGCCCGCTGTGTTACAAGTCTACTTACCCAAGGGACTGTAAAAGTAAGTAAAATTCAAGCATCCATTGAACTTGACCGCTGAATCAGTGGTTCGGATTTGCCCTGTTTAGGTTCATTATTTGTATAAACGATTTCTTTCTGTTAACCCCGGCCTTGCCCGCCACTGCCCGCCATTGCCCGCCGGTCGGTGATCCTCCGGGACCCCGCTGGTTAAACGAGGGTTTTACGCCCGCCTCATAAACCTCATTACATTTGCACGTCGGCAGTAAGTCAATAATGCAACGTTATGGCGGCTCCCAAAGGTATAAAAAGGATGGTCGACCTCGAGCAAATCCCATCATCTACCAGCCCACTTACCTCTCTTCTAAGAAATGCATTTCAATCTTCAGTCCGTTGTCCTCAGTGCTCTCCTGGGTTCGCCTTCATTTTATTTTGGTCGCTGGCGCGTAATCCTTCATTCAGGCACCGCTGCGGCGTCCACGTTCGAGAGAATCGACAAAAATAACAGCATGTTGCTGGTGGTCGATCACCAAGTTGGCCTGTTTCAGCTCGTTCGCGATTTCGGGCCCGAAGAATACAGAAATAATATTTTGGCCCATGCCGCCCTCGGCAAAGTATTCAATCTTCCTACCATTCTCACAACCAGCGCGGAGATCGGTTGGTTTTGCTTCGACTCTGACAGGAAACCCGAGACTAATCATCCGCCAGGCCCCAATGGCCCTCTTCCCAAGGAAATCGTCGAGATGCACTCCGATGCGCCGTACATTAAGCGGGCAGGCAAGATACCCAATACTGTAAACACTTGTACTTCGACTAATCCAAATCGCAGGAGAGGTAAATGCCTGGGACAACTCCGATTTTAGGTAAATGTTTTCGTACCTACCATGTCAGACCAAAGTGATAGACATGCGCATAGGGCGGCTGTAAAGGCTACTGGGAAAAAGCAGGTCATCATTGCGGGCATAGTCACAGACGTCAGTTTATTTCATCAAAGCTTTTCAACTTCTTCCTAATTTCTCGCACCTGATTTTGAAGGTCTGCACCACATTCCTGGCGCTGTCCCTCGTCCAAGAAGGCTACACCGTTTTCGCGAACGCGGACGCGTCGGGGACGTTTAACGCTCAGGTTGCCGCTAACGCCAACGCTCGCATGCGTGCAGCGGGCGTCAACGTGTTATCGCAATTCGCAGTTGCTGCCGATCTCATGAGGGATTGGAGGAACACCCCTGGTAAGGCGCTCGATTGGAACTTGACGTTCAGATTCCTCATCCTCCTTCAGGCGCGCTGGAGATGCTGCCATATTTCGATACGTACGTCCTTCGTATGCACACTTCTTGGCACGCTTATCGACATGATCCCTTTCAGCTACCTCGCCCAAATGGCGTTTGTCGTTCGTGCTCATGCCTTTGCTGTAACCAACGGAACCATACTTCCCGGGGAAAGTGTCTAATCTTGAGAATGTACTCCACGTTCAGCGCTAACAGGAGGTTGGATCATCTTCCTCTCTTTCTACTGTTTGTCCTTGTCTGGGTATTTTTGTTGCACGGCTCCCAAATACTTTTATGACCATTGTAATAAATGTTTAACCGTCTCGGTGACCGAGCCTTGTTATGGTCTTGATTTTCTGGTCTGTGGCTGACTTAAAAGGCGCCGGGAGAAAGAGAAGGAACCAGCATTGGAAGACACATGGCCGATAAAAAGGAGTTGACGTTCTCAGGTGCTGTTTTGATTTCTCGAATCGTAATTTTGTTACAATGTTCTTTAGCGCAGAAAGGCAGCTGGGGAATGTCCTCGAAAAGAGATGTTCAATGCATCTATCAGCAGTTAAAATTGTAACTGGAAATCAAGGGATAAAATGTGGCATACCAACAATTACCAGGATCGCAACCACTGCAGTCCCCACAATCGCTACAATCGCAGCCACTACAGTCCCAGCCACTGAAATCGCAGCCCGTGCAATCGCAGCCCGTACAATGACAGCCGTTACAATTGCAGTCGTATGCGCACATGGTGCAGCTGTTGCAGTTGCAGCCACCGGGGTCGCAGCCGTCGCCGGCGCTCGGGTACCAAGCGCGCGATTTGAAGTCACCTCCACAACTGGAATCTCCACAAGTCCACCATCGCCAGCTCCAGCCGCAGTTGTCCTGCCCGTAGCGATGAAAATTGGAAGAGCGCCAGTCGCAGGCGCGCAGCTTGGAGTCGCCACCATCCCCGGAGCTGGAATCTGCACAATTCCACCAAGCCCAGATCCAGCCGTCGTCCTCATCCTCGAAGTAATACCAACTGGAGGCGGGGGCCCGACGAGCATGATGAGTATTGGTGGACCCGGATGTAACCTGGGTAGGCTCCAAAGCTCGACGGTCCGAAATGCTCATCTGATGGGAAGGTGGTGGTTCAACCGCAACAGGATGCCTACTAGGCGCGGAGAGCAAAGATTGCTGGGGCATGAGGAGAAATATCGTTTGAAGTTAGGGGCTGGACAGCTTGGGCCGAAGGCTGTCCATGTTACCGTCCATGTTGTGGGGGAAATAAACAATTGAATATCTATAAGAAAGGACGCGACATTTCAGGTGTGCGGTTGTAGGTTATCGCGTTATTGTCGAAGATTTTGGTTCGAGGCGTAGAATAAAGGGGCTGCTGTTTTGCATCGTGGTGCTATATTTTTGCTTGGGACCAACGCGATTACTTGAAGAAGGACAGGTAATCACGGGGGAAACTCATTCAGCGTAGAACATACACAAGAGATACATTTATGTTTATCCCAGTCGCTCTGCAAAATCATCGTCATCTAGTATGAAGGATTCTTTCTTGACCGTCTTGAGACGGTCGTCCTTGATCATTCTAATCGAAAAGATCAGACGACAGAGCACGCAAGTCTGGGGAGGACATACCTCGCATCCACCCGGATATCCTCGCCTTCCACCTGGACCATTGCTTGCGGAGTTTTCGCGTCGATAACCTGGTTTTGAGCCGTGAAACTTTTCTGTTCGAATGACGATCGGAGTACGCACATAGTGGTTGTCGCAATGAGGGCAGTACTCGTCGCTCTCCTCGTAGACTGACATGTCTTTCCGGAACGCCTTCTTGCATTTTTTACACAGGAAGGTCATTTCAGCCGTCTTTGCGAGCGAGTGGGTCTGGGCTTCCGCGTGGCACTCCGCACAGTCATACCAAAGCTTGCAACATGGCGCGCGGATAGCAACTTGCGCGTTCAAAATGTGTTTACTGCAGAAAGCTGATCGGTATTCGATTTTTTTTTGACGAATAGCAGGATCGCAGGGGGGCAGGCGTCAAGCAACTGACCACATAGAATCCGGCCAAAGACGACCACGTAAACCCAAATTGAAACGAGACAGTAAATGAGAAGAGAAGGCTTAAGCCTGGATATATAACAGCAACAAACAAACACCGCGACCGTTCCTTAACTTGCAACTCATACTACAAATTATACAATGACTGCTGGCAGCGACCACGACTCACCCATTCTCCTCCTTCCACCTGAAATTATTGTTCCAATATTTGAATATTGTCTTCCTTTTCACCGCTCGCAGCCCTTACCGCACGAAGCGCCTCTGCTTCTTGCTCAAATATGTCGCCGATGGCGCGAGATCTGCCTGGATTCACCCAATGTCTGGGCGTGCATTAATTTCGGCAACATCGGATCCCCAGAATTACTTAAAGCGTGGCTCCTACGTGCACGCAACCATCCACTCACCATTTTCCTCCATTCCGCCGATGGGAAGAGCTACTGCGTGTCGTAAAACCCTACTGTTCCCAGTGGGAGGATGTCCGCTTCAATCTCACATCTTCGGCGCTCCAGCAGCTCCACATGTCCGCCTTTTCCGTGTCTTAAACGGCTCAGGCTCATTGCCCCTAGGGTGCTCCGGAATCCAATGACCATGGAGGACCCCATTATCATTCGGGACGTGCCACGGCTTCATTACGCTGAAATAATTCACCTACCTCATTTAAAGGCTGATCTTCCCTGGGAACAGTTGACTTCCCTGACATACCGTGGACGTACCACAGCAGAGACAATCGCCGTCTTGCGCGATTGTCCTAATCTCCTGGATTTTTCATGTGGCTCGACAGCGATGGAACGAGCCACTCCGCCCCTCCAGCTGTCTTTTCTGCGCTCACTGAAGGTTACCGACCAGCACATGTTGCACTGTCTAACAGTCCCCCGTTTAGAGCAGCTCCAAATCTCTTACGTAGCGGGCGACATCGATGCTGCGACCGACGCTTTGCAGTTACTGGTGTCGCTCTCCTCCTGTGACCTTCGTTCTCTCTCGGTCGGACTGCTCCACCGTACAGCAGCCCAAATCCAGCGCTTCGTCCGCGCCGCCAACTCTATCCGGAATTTGAAACTCTCCCTCTCCTACCCCATCGAGTTTGAGCCTCTCATTATGGCGCTCCAAGGCGGCGACGACGTTCTCCCGCAGCTCAAGCACCTCCAGATTCACGACGAGGAGGGAGGAAAATATTATCGTCAACTACTCGGTGTATTGCGGTGGAGACAAACACACGCCACGCTCGAATCGTTCGAGCTGTTCTTGGGCGCGAAAGCAATGCATATCCCCCCCGAAGTCATGGCCGATTTTCGCGCCCTCGCCGAGACAGGATTTCAGGTACGAGTCGTGAAGCGAGAGCGAGGTGTCGATGTCACTCTTTTGGACACCCACCCAGCGTGATCACACAATGCATCCATCCGGGTACGAGATAACCAGTCCTACCCTTGTATGTAGTAGTAGCTACACAAAACGAAAACCCCTTGGGCGCGCTGGCAGCGGCGGAAGGTGTAAGCCTGGGTGTCCAATAACAACAAACACAGTTCTTTGGTCAAAACCAGACCAGTGTCATCAGGATTTTGCCTGGTGCCATGTCCCACTCGTTCATTCTTCAGCTGCCTCCAGAAATTACGGCCACAATATTTGATCACTGTCTGCCTTCCGACCTCCCTTGCCAGCCTTCATCGCATGAAGCTCCTTTACTTCTTGCCCAAATATGTCACCAATGGCGCGAGATATGTCTGGATACACCCGATTTATGGGCATCCGTTGTTTTCGGCGACACCAAGTCCATAGAGTTACTGAAAATGTGGCTCCCGCGTGCAGGAAACCACCCTCTCACCCTTTCCCTGCGGTCTGTGGATAATGTGAGAGCGGATCAGCTCATGCAAACCATAAAACCGTACTGTTCTCAGTGGAAGGATGTCCATTTTCATCTCCCAGCTCTGGCGCACTGCCAGCTCAACATGACCGCCCTTCCGCGCCTTGAACGACTCGCCCTCGTTGCCCCAAGGACCACGACGCTGGGACCTGGCATTATCATCCAGAACGCGCCACTGCTTCGTTGCGCCGAAATAATTCATCTTCCGCGTTTCACGGCTGAACTTCCCTTGGAACAGTTGACCTTCCTGACATTCCGTGCATCCGTCGATACAGCCCAGATCATCGATGTCTTGCGATGTTGTCCAAACCTCCTAGATCTCTCCTGTGGCACGACCTGGAGGGAACGGGCGCATCCACCCCTCCAACTATCTTCCCTGCGCTCACTGAACCTTATCGATGATCACATGCTGCACTGTCTCACGGTCCCGCGTCTCGAGGAACTCCAAATCTCTCACCTCCCGAATGACATCGACCCTGCAGCCGATGCCTTGCAGTCACTGGTGTCTCGCTCCTCCTGCCACCTTCAGAGGCTCCAAGTCAGATTACACCGTCCCACCACAGTCCAATCCCAGCGCTTTTTCCGCGCAGCCAACTCCATCCAGCATCTGAAGCTTTTTCTCCACTACTCCCCTGGACCCGAGCAGCAGATCAAAGCTCTCCAGGGCCCGGACGACGTTCTCCCCCAGCTCAGCCACCTCGAGATTCACGACGCCCTGGGAGACTATTATCCGCAACTGTTGGATTTACTCCGATGGAGACGTACGCACGGCGCGCTTGAATCGTTCGAGCTATTCTTGGGCACCCTTGGACCACTTCCGGGACGCATTCCTCCTGCCGCCGTCATGGACGACTTTCGTGCCCTTGCCGAGGCAGGGTTGCGGCTACGAGTCACGATACGAGAGCGGGGCGAGACCAATGTCGACGTCACTCTTCTGGATACCCACCCAGGGCAAAGAATTTCATTGAGATAAGCAACTCGTACATATAATACTCGAATTAGTTATGCGATAGGTCCAAGCAAAGATTACAATTGTCATTGGAAGCCAAGTACACACAGCGTAGTCTACATGGAAGCACATGAACCGTCTCCTGTAAAAAAAGCACTCAGAAACGTGCGGCGAGCACCGCTCAGAACAACACAACAAAATTGCTCGGGAAGATGTGTTTCCCCGGAATCCGCCTCGAGTCGTCCAGTAACTCACCGCTCCACCACCCGTCCTCTGGGGTGGCGGTCACCGCGATGATATCGCCCTCCTGGAAGTCGAACTCCTCGTCAATCGTTGCCGAATAGTTGAATAGCGCTTTGACTGGCATGCCGTGTAAGTTCGTTAAGGAAGATGACGAGAAAAGGGAAACGCACCGTAGAACAGAATCCACTTCCCGTCGGACGTCTGTTGCTGCTGCTGCTGCTGCGGATCCCCGCGGTGCGGGGACGGCGACGGCGAGCGCCGCGCAGGCGCCTGATGGTGAGGCACGAGCTGCAGCTGTTGTTGCTGAGGCGCCCGCACGAGCTGTTGCTGCTGCTGCTGAGGCGCTCTTACCAGCTGTTGCTGATGTTGTTGTGGTTGTTGCTGCTGCTGCCGATTATCCGGGAAGTATCCGCTGTTCTGCGACATCCCGCGCTGAAGCCCATTCACCGTATTGTATGCGCTCGCGTGGGGCTGAGGCTGGTACACCTGCTGCTGCGGGGGCGGGGGCTGGTACGGACCCGGTGTGTACGATGGCTGCAATGGAGGCGGCGGCGGCGGCACATAGCCCGGTTGAGGCTGGTACGGTGTCATCGCGCCATAGCTGGGTTGAGGCGGTGGCGGCGCGGGCACCACAGCGCCGGGGCCCATGTAGCTCATCGGCCGTTGGGGCTGCTGTGTGTGCGGACTGTACGCAGGCTGCGGCGGTGGCGCCTGCACTGGCTGTACCGACTGGCGCTGGTGTTGCTGCTGTTGTTGGTACCGCTGCGCCATCTCGTCGTGTACTACACGTCCGTTCGAGTCGAGCGCGATCCCCATGTTGTTCGGACTCGCCGCGCCTTGCCGACTGTTCACGCTGTTCGAAGGCGGCGGCGCGATGAAGCTCTGCCGTACATTCGCCATGACTGGTGCAGGGCTCGGCCCGCGCGAGATCGGTTGTGGGCTGCTGCTGCGCGACCCCGTCCCAATTCCCGCGTAGCCCATCTGACTCGACGGCCGCGCAAGGTTCTGCCCGTGTTGCGAGCTCTGGCTGGCATTGTATGCGTGCCCTGGGCCCCCGCTCGCACCCGGCGGCGCGCCTGTGTAGCTCCCCCGCCGGCTGTTCGAGCGGCTCACAGACTTGCGCTCCCCGGGCAACGACTGGTGATAGTCCGTCAGTACATCCGCGATGATCTCCGAGCCCGCGGGCCCGGCCGCCGACGCGGGGCGCATAAACGCTGCGGTGATGGGCGCGGGGTTGGGCGACGCCGGGCGCGACACTGACGGGTGCTGACCGACCACCATTTCGGCGGAGTGACGGTAGTCCCGCGCCGGCCCAGGAGACTGAGACATCGTACGCTGCTGACTCGGGGCAATCGTCTGGCTGCTGGCGCCGGGCGTCGCAAGCGACATCGACGACGAGGGTCGTGCGTTGGCATTTTGGGATGTCCCAGTCCCAATCTCCATCGTCCCGCGCCGCGACTGCGTGCCACGCGAATTCTTGCGGCGGATTGTACCTAAGCTCTGCAGCTCCTCCATCTGCTTCGCCAAGGGATCAACGGCGCCGTTGGGCGACGACGAAAGGGTGACACGGCTGGATGACGGGCCCGGCTGCGTGGGGTCCTTTGTCAAATCAACTTTGTACGCGTTGGGCCCGACCTTGATGAAGGTGTCGGCATTGGGGTCGATTGGCTCGGCGAGTGGGTCGCGCGGAGGTACGCGGTAGGAAGGCGACACAGATTTCCGGGTGACTTGGCGCGAAACATCCGGGGCCGTGCTACCGTTGGCAGACGGCGAAACACTGTTCATGTGTTGCTGCTGTAGTGGTTGCTCTTGGATTGGAGCGGTGTTCGCGCGGCGGTTCTGCGTGTTCTGGCGGGAAACAGAAGCCGCAGTGGAAGCCGCAGCGGGCTCATCTCCGCGTCGCACACCACCGTTGGCACCCACGCCTGCCGTATTAACCGCAGGTTCCTCCTCTTCTGGTTGAATGGAATTTCGGCGCATGGGCGGTGGGCGTTGAGAAGAACGCGGGAAGTTTGAGGAGCGGAAGGTGGGACGGGACGAAGAAGTGGGAATGGCATTGGGGTCGCTGAAGTTGACGAAGGCAGGCGGATCTGGAATCTGATTGCCTGTACCGTAGTCGCGCACAAAGTTCTCCATGTCCTTCTCCGGTTCCATTTGCTCCAGGGCAAGCCGCATCTTCTCACATGACTAAACACGGCTAAGCATTGGTCCCAGGGAAATTAGAAAAAATAGGTCACCTCGTCGTCGGAGACACAGACGGTCGACACGGCGTTGGCATATGCCCACATGTTATCCTTCGTGAACTCAAGGCGGTCCTCTTCCAGATCCTGGCAGCTGTCGCAGAACACCTTCCAGTCCTGCTCCCACTTGGCGACCGTGTCCGCTAGGGCGCGCGCAAAGTTGGAAAAGTCGCGTTCATTCTGGACCACCGTCTGCTGCGCGCGCTCCAGCTTGAGGTGGATGCGCTCAGCGTCCTTGCCCTGCACGAGTCCAAGCTGGGCGGTGTAGGAGTTGATGCGCATGCAATCGCCCTCGTACTTTTCGCGAGCCTTGGCCACGTACGACTCCTGCGTCTGCTTGGCCTTGAACTCCTTTTCGATGGCGCCCTGGTATGTTTTCTTGTGGTGCTGCTGCTTTGCATGGAACGCGGACGTCTGCGCCTCAAGATCGGCGCGGACCTGCTGCGCGAGCGTGAGATGATATGATGCCTGCCGTTCTGTTTCAGAGCGGATGGTGTCCAAAGAGCTGCGGAGGTCTCTGTGAATGTAGTTAGTGGAGGCAATTTAAAAATAGCTTTTTCGAAGCTCGACACAGTACGCGCGGTAACACGCTGGCGATTGGAGAGTCGGTTTACGACTTCATTGATGCCGCACAGCCCATAGTAGATGTGGGATCGTGGCTTGGCCGAGCACAATCCAATACCAAATCCACTCAAGTTGGATTGCCAGGCGCCGAGGGCAGGGCAGAGTTGGACTCCATTGAGGATATCCGTCGCATCCGAATATACTGCAGTCCGACTCACCCTATCTCATCCCTCCCAAGAGTTTGTTTCGACAATTTGGCAAGTCTCCTTGCATAATCGTCCTCGATGGCTGCCCTAATTCCCTGTCAATAACAGAGCCATTCAGGCAAACGAAGGCGGACCTCTCCTTCCAGAAATTGCGAAGCTCGTCCATGGTCCTCGCGGCCCCACGCATGCGGGCAAAGAGAACATCGACCCCGCCATCGCCGAGACCCCAGAAAGCATTACAAAAGTCGGTGGATCGGTCGTGGGGGCCCAATGCTGAACCCCTGGCATATTTTGCGAGTGAAGTTGTAGACGGCTGCCGTCTAGCAGACATAGTTGTGGTGATCAAAGGTCAAAGCCAAAACCAACCGGATGCATGGTGATGGCAAAGGATGTTAACCTCCAGTTTAAACAGTACCAAATAACACGCTTTTTGTTTCCATGCACCTATCACATCCTGAAGCTTCTGAGGTCAACGTACCAACGACCATCTATTTGGGACAATTTGTGGACGAAATTGCAACGAAAGAAATCCATACTAATCGAATCGCTTGCAGTACTATATTCGCGATTCCAATGAAGCGAGGAAGTTGGAGGGATGAATCAAGAGCAAATCAAGAGTCATCAAGTTCGTCACTTCCAAAAGAATGGAAGCGACACTGGATTCCCGCCGTCGTGCTGCGACTCGTAGCTGTCGGCGAGAGCACGAAAGTTGTCCATGACGCGGCCTGGAGGGGAGGACAACCTTAACCGCGTGTCCAGAAGCAGCTCAAACAATTCGACGACGGTCTCCACCGCAGCATTGGCAGCAATTGGGGATGATAATCACCACCTACGGCGTACGCCGACCCTCCAGCGGTGACTTTTTCTGGGCGATTTTACCTCTCATACTCGTTGGCTTCCACATAGGATTTTCAAGTTCAGCTAAGCGTCTTTCTCTGGTGGCTTCCGCTCTTCCATGCGGATAGGCTTCCTCGGATACTTTACAGTCTACATTGGATACATTGCAAGATACAATGCAAGTTGTTGACCTCGATTTGATCGATTCTCGCCGAAATCTCTTACGCCTTCCTGTTTCCGATTCCTACGTCCTTGCTTTACTCTCCATTCTCTGTTCTTCATTCGCCAATATTTCAATATTTTCTCAAGACTTTACTGGTCATTTTCTATATTTCCCACGCAGCCAATCACGTACTGCCACACGGCAGAAGATAAACGCAAGCGCGCGGCAGCCGGCTCCACCGCATTGCATTTTCATCTTTCGCTCCAACCACCACCACTGGTACTAGGACGCAAGGATGCAGCTAGCATCCTATGGGGCGCGGGTCTTTACCCGTAAGGCCCCACAAGCAGGCAGATCTCTACACATACCATCGGCCATACGGCCACAAGGCACAGGTCTCGGACAGAAACTCTTAACCCAAACCCGCCTCGCGCTTTCTCAATTCGTTACCCATCTCACAACCCCCGGGACTGGCACAGTCTCTGTGGCCCGCTCGTTCCATGCGGCCAATCCCACTATCCAGCAGCGCCTGTCGTTCACCGCCCGAACGACGCTTGCGCGCCCGCTGCAATCCCGGTTTCTCCCGCGTGGGCCTGTGGTGCCCCGTACGATGACGCAAGTTGGTCTTGGAACCGCTCGCAACTTTTCCTCCGGGCGCCCGCTGTTCCAGCAGCTCGCGGACAACATCCCCATCGCCGGCCGTGCATTCTACGAGGCCGACTGGGAGCTCAACATGGGCAAGGAGAAGCAAAGCAAGCGCCGTCCCTCCAAGAAGCGCGCCGCGCCAGTCCAGGCTTCGAAGGAGCTGCTTAAGCCCACGCCGAAGCCCGCCGCCGCTGTGACCGCCCCCTCCGAGTCTGACCTCGAGCACTACTTTGCTGCCCCCATCGTGCCCGACGTCACGACCTACCTCCTTATCCCCCTCGCGCCGACCCCCACCGCGCGCGCCCCGCTCCCCGAGTTCCCCACGGGACGCCTCCCGCTCCCCGCGCTCCTAGCGATCCACGACTCGCACGACACGCACTCACTGCGCGTCTCCTCGCTCTTCCACCGCCTCGACACCGCGGACGTTTGGTCGCGCGGCGTCGTGTGCTCCGCCTACGCCTCGAGCGCGGATGCACGCGGCGTGTGCACCATCCTCAAGGTCGAGTTCGTCGGGTGGTCCAAGGCCGCGGTGCGCGGTGTCATCGGCGAGAGTGGCACCGGGTGGTGTGTGCTCGAAGAGACGCACGGAGACGCAGCGGAGCACGAGTCGGACGAGGATGCGTTCTCTGACACGTCGTCCATCCTCTCGGGGATGGACGACCTTGAGGACCCGCACCCGCAGGCGATCGCGATGGACCCCGCACAGTCCTTCGTCCTCCCTACGCTCGACTTCTCCTCCTCCTTCCTCGCCTCGGCGTCGGCTGCTGCAAACCCCGCACTCAGCACCGCCGACCACCCTGTCTTCTTCACGCATTCGAACAGCAGTTCCGAGTCGTGGTCGGACGGCGCGTCGTCGATTGCGTTCGTCGACCCGCCGTCGGAGAACGGGTGGCTCGAGACGCACGCGGAGAATCCCTGGCTCGATACGCCGTCGGATGGCGGCTGGCTCGGGTTCAGCTCTGACTTTGCGCGCCGGCAGGCGGAGGCGGCGACCCCAGAGCCGTTTGAGAGCGTGTTTGCTTGAGCGCGCTTTGTCTGGTTTTTCATACCATACAATACAACAATCATCCGCAGGTAAATTCTTTCCCAAATAACTTGTATCTGCCGAGCATTGCGCTGAGGCTATCACGCTCCCTGTACTCTACTCTTTTCTTTCCGTTTACGAGCCTTTGATTTTTTTTTTTTTCGTACCTATCGTATTCTTGTACACGTAAAAAGCAGCCAAAAAAAATCAATGTTTCTTCTGTCTAAAATCGTTTGAGCTTCAAAAGATTGGATAACAAATGGTAAGATTCGAGGCTCATGCCGACGTTGCCGTTGATGCTATCGAAAAACGCTGATGCTAACTTTTGGAACAAAACCACTGGAGCCTCTTGACTTCAATTTCTCCTCATTCAAGTCTACCCGTGGTCGTCTTACTCTGGGTTTCAGTTCTTATAATTATTTTACTGGAAGCAAGAAGCTCGGGAGGCCCCGTCCCTATCGCTGTGGTGCCCATCCTCCTCGCTATGTCTCCACGAAATCACTTTCGTGATGACCCCCATCGCGTCCCACAGCGCGAGATTTGACAGGGCAACTGACCGCGCTCGAAATGCGACTCGAGGTAGTTGGGTAGGTGACAGTTCTGCGCTGAAGTGTCACCCGAACGCCTGGGTCACCGAGATCTTTCGCCCCGACCACCACCACTGGTGCTAGGACGCAAGGATGCAGCTAGCATCCTCTGGGGCACGGGTCTTTACCCGTAAGGCCCCGCAGACAGCCAGATCTCTACACATACCATCGGCCATACGGCCACAAGGCACAGGTCTCGGACACAAACTCTTAACCCAAACCCGCTTTGCGCTTTCTCAATTCGTTACCCATCTCACAATCCCCGAGACTGGCACAGACCCCGCCGGTCCAGGATGCGAGCGTACTCCAGAGCTGATCTCGATCCCCGTGCTGTCCAGAAAACTCTCTTTGGCCCACTCGTTCCATGCAGCCAATCCCACTATCCAGCAGCGCCTAACGTTCACCGCCAGAACGACGCTTGCGCGCCCGCTGCAGTCTCGCTTTCTCCCGCGTGGGCCTGTGGTGCCCCGCACGATGACACAAGTTGATCTCGGAACCGCCCGCAACTTTTCCTCTGGGCGCCCGATCTTTCAGCAGCTCGCGGACAACATCCCCATCGCCGGCCGTGCATTTTACCAGGCCGACTGGGAGCTCAACATGGGCAAAGAGAAGCAAAGCAAGCGCCGTCCTTCCAAGAAGCGCGCCGCGCTGGTCAAGGCTTCGAAGGAGCTGCTCAAGCCCACGCCGAAGCCCGCTGCCGCTGTGAGCGCCCCTCCGAGTCTGAGTTCGAGCACTACTTCGCTGCCCCCTGCGTGCCCGACGTCGCCACATATCTCCTCATCCCCCTTGCGCCGACCCACCGCGCGCGCTCCGTTCCCCGAGTTCCCCACAGGACGCCTCCCGCTCCCCGCGCTCCTAGCGATCCACGACTCGCACGACACGCACGCGCTGCGCGTCTCCTCGCTCTTCCACCGCCTCGACACCGCGGATGTCTGGTCGCGCGGCGTCGTGTGCTCCGCCTACGCCTCGAGCGCGGACGCACGCGGCGTGTGCACCATCCTCAAGGTCGAGTTCGTCGGGTGGTCCAAGGCCGCGGTGCGCGGTGTCATCGGCGAGAGCGGCACGGGGTGGTGTGTGCTCGAAGAGACGCGCGGAGGCGCGGCGGAGCACGAGTCGGACGAGGATGCGTTTTCTGATACGTCGTCTATCCTCTCTGGTATGGACGGCTTTGGGGTCCCGCAACCGCAGGCCATCGCAATTGACCCCGCACAGTCCTTCGTCCTCCCAACGCTCGAATTCTCCTCTTCCTTCCTCGCTTCGGCGTCGGCTGCTGCAAACCCCGCACTCAGCACCGCCGACCACCCCGTCGTCTTCGCGCCGGCAGGCGGAGGCGTCGACCCCAGAGCCGCTTGAGAGCGTGTTTGCTTGAGCGCCCTTCGTCCGGCTTCTCATACAATGCAACAATCATCCACAGGTGAATTCTTTACAGGATAACTTGTATCTGCCGAGCATTGTGCTGAGGCTATCACGCTCCCTGTACTCGACTCTTTTCTTTCCGTTCACGGCCCTTGATGTTTTTTTTTTTTGTACCTATCGTATTCTTGTACACGTAAAAAGCACCCCCAAAAATCAACGTTTTCCTGTCTAAATCCTGTCGAGTTTTAGAAGATTTGGATAACAAGCGGTGAGGTTGTAAAAATTCAAGTCTTTAAAGAGGCGTGAAACTCATGCCGACGTTGCCGCTGATACCATCGAGAAACGTTGATGCTAACCTCTACAAACCACTTGAGCACACTTAAGCAAACTTGACTCCTGCGTTCAAATTCCTCCTTGTTCAAGTCTAAACCGGTGGTCGTTTTACTCTGGGTATCATTCTTCGGCTCTCATGACTTTCTCACTGGAATCAAAAAGCTCAGGAGGCCCGTCCCTAAAGTGGCTCGCTGTGGTGCCCATCCTCCTCGCTATGTCTCCACGAAACCACTTTCTCCTAGCCTTTGATAGTATCCACTGTTTCATGGCCTCCACGCTAGATGACGTCCCTGCATTATTCTGCGCTCCTGAGTCTCAGAAAATTGTTCTAAAGGCTCGCGGCCTGGCTTGTATCTTTCAGCGGACCCCCGCACCCTAATATCCTTCGCAGCACACCATCCTCCTCTTCTACCTCTCTCTGAAGATGCGCGTCGTCGCCCGAATTGCCGCCACTCTCCTCCTGGCTGGATCATTCTCCTACGCAGCCGTCATCGACGACCCAGCGCAGGCCGTGCTGCGAATGGACCGGGTACGAAATATCCCCTCGCTCTTCCGCTCGTCCATTTCCTAATGACCATTTCCAGATTTCTCAATGCCCACACCCCGATGCGCCCTCATTCACCCTCTACCGCTCCGTCAACCCCGACACAGAGCGCTCTCGGTACACCGCCGTGCCCCAGCCCGCCGCGGCAGCGCACGATGGGTTCGAGTTTGACGCCGTCGTCGCACGCGTGTTCGACGGCCCGCACCCGCATGCGCGGATGGTCCCCTTATACCACCTCTTTGAGCCCATAACACGGAACAGCTTCTACACGCGCGATCCCCTCGAACGCGAGCGGCGGGCGACAGAGGTGGACGGCGCGTATGTGGATATGGGCGTCGCGGCGTATGTCTTCCCGCAGCGCGTGTGCGGGGCGCGCCCGCTCTTCCGCTTGTTCAAACGTCTCATCAACGGGGATGCCTGCGGGGATGGGACCCACTTTTACACCGCGGATGTGGAGGAGCGGGACGAGATGCTGCAGAACGAGGGATACACGGACCCGGTGATTCTGGGGTATGTGCTCGTCGCTGGCAAGTAATTTATTATAGAAGCGTTGTGCTTGATATTTATTGTATCACCCTAATTTAAAATCTAATATGTATCTAATAGCAATACCAGCTGGATCTGAATTACATGAAAATCCATGCTGGATGAAAAGAGATGGTCCGAGTTCGTGACGCTGCGTCACATCTTTCTCTTTCTCTTCCACCACCATGCCATGATGCCAGCTTGACGCTGACGGCGCGCTCAGAACAGATCAACATGCTGGCCAGTTCATGAATATATCTACTACACCATAATACACCACCTGCGCTCGCCCCATCTATGCCTTGGTCTTCAATATTAACCCCATTTTACTGTCTTTCGCTCTCTCCCGCCTTCCCGGAGCATTTTTCAGGCGCGAAAAATCTCATAGCCACGGTTTCTACCCAATATTTTCTTCTCCTCCACCATGATAGACAAGATTTTTTGACCTCGGAATCTTATTCCCATCCATCCCTTTTAGGCGGTCAAAGCGACTTATCCGAGAATGGCGTATTTGCGAGTGTTGAAAGCAGACGCCAACGTCTTCCTCTCTACTCCCCGAGGTTACGCTCCTTGTTTCTGTACCAAAAACAGTCGCAAGGCATGTGCTAAGGAATGCGACTTGTGTCTCTGCGTCCCGTAGGTCTTCACTCGGGTTATCTTTCCATTTTTTTCGTTGATTGTAACACGCGCCAGCGATTCAAGGGTGCCCGTACATGGCCGCTAGACCCCAGCCTTAGGCGCGAATGGGGCTATGAAAGAGCGCCTACGCCCGAGGTCGACTTTTTCCGCAGCTGGGACATTCCCCTGGCAGCATACAAGGGCATCCGCCCAGGCCGTCGTTTTGTTCCATCCAATCCCGGGTCTAATTTGGGCTTGAACCCGAAATCCCCGCTTCCCAGCCACCCGATACTAGACGCGCTCCCATCGCCCGCTGGCCGTGCTACCGATCCGTCATATTCGTGGCTGAGCCGCACCGTAGTCGTCAAAGGCATCGCAAACAAAACTTGCGCCGCGATGCTCGACCGCATACACGAGGGCGCGCTCCAGTCCGCGCACTGGACCCCGCAGCCCTTCCCGCCCCATACACCCCGCATGCTCCGCACAAGCTCCCTCACGCTCACCTTCCTTTCCAACGCATCCGCGCGTGCGTTTGTACACTCGCATCTCGCCGACCCCGCGCGCCTCTACGAGTTTACCCGCTCGCCGAACCCTTCTTGGGAATGGCGCGCGTCGACATTGCTTCCAACCACCGTCGCCAACGCCGTGGCCACGCACAGCGCGCGTCGCTCGCTCTCAATAACTTGGTTCCACCCCTCACACCGCTGGCGCCGCGACGTGCTCGAGTTTGGCTCATTCCAGACCACCTGGCGATGTGCTCCCTGCCGCATCGTCCTGCATTTTTACAGTATCACGTCCGCGATACGGGTATCTATGTTTTCTTTTTGTTACGTTTCGCGTGGTATTGAGGGACTCGCAGGCGCACGCGGGACTAAGCGGCGACCGGCGGTTGCGTATTAGCTACTTCCCAGACCCGTGTGAGATCGACGCGTCTGCCCGACGCGTCTTTGCTCGAAATGCGCGCTGGGCCCACCTGAACTGGTGGAAAGCCGAGGACTGGTGGAAGCGAAAGTGGATACCTCGTGCGTTCTTCGACCTCTCACTCACTCCGTCCGTAATTAATCTAGCCAACTCATAGTTCAGCCCCCCTGGGTAAATGAATCGGAGAGAGATGGTGCGACGCGTATTAGCCCTCCCCCATCTGATGTTGACGATAAACACCAGAGGCGATCGAGGCCACCCGCCTGCGCTCATTAATAAACCTCCACAGAAACAGGGAGAAGCAAAAAAAGCTTCAGGGTAAGTCACTGCGAGGTACGCGTACTTGGGATGACCGAATTGCAGCAGACCCCGAAGAGACGTCCGACAAGTCCCCGCAAACTCGGAAGCGCGCCGAAAGTCAGTGGTTTCTCTAGTATGCACTTCCCGACTAATAAGCAATCGTCGTTTACAGCAACTACGAATACGGAAAAGGAGACGGCCCAGCACGCGGCCTTGCTGCGACGGCGGCAGCGCCAGCGCGAACGCAGGCGTGAGGGTCGGAAGGCAAGGAGAGAGGCGAGGGAGAGTGAGTCCCGCAGGCATATGGACAGTCAATGAATAATGACGACGATATGTATGCAGCAGGCCTCAGCGAGGGGAAGTTGGCACACGTAGCAACAGACAACGACGCCTCCGCCGATGGTGCGTCTAAGCCCATGTTATCTTCTGCATTTACCCCTTTAACGTCAATTACTTGCAGTCACCCCCAACGATACAGAGAAGGAGAAGGACGGCGCAGGAGAGAATAGCGGCGTGATGGACGCCAGCAGCACCGAGACCCAGCGTAATCGTGAGGCCTTGCGGCAGCGGAGGCAACGCCCGCACAAATTCAGGCAGGAGGCCCGGACCGCAAGGAGGGAGCGGGCGAGGATGCGTGAGTCCCCCCGCGCCCAATGCTAACGAGGACGACGACTGATGACGATACGCATGTGTGCAGCGCGCCTCAGCAAGGCGGAGCTGCTTGCAGTGCGCGTGGACGCGATTCTGGGGGTGAAGACATCTGTGCCTGCGACGACCCGGACTCAGATACCTGAGCCTGACGGGACGTCCCAGACCGCCGAGCCCGAGCGCAAGACGGCCGGTGAGCTCGACCCCGAGCCCGCCCAAACCAAGAACACAAAAGGCGACCAATCACGCCGATAACTCCGACACAGAAAAAGGTGGGCGCGTCACGCTTGACTTTGTGTATTCCCGCTAAATGAATGCAGCACTGCCAGCAGCAATCACGGACACCACACCCGCGACCACGACGACGCCCACGACCTCGGTAGGCTATAAAAAAAACCGGGTATCAGAATGCTGCGCCGCTGCTGCTGGCGTTTTCCGCTCTTCGCCCTCCAACGATCACGTCCCTTCGTGATGGCTGAGCTGAACTGACTGAGGTTTTTTTCTTGCGACTGCCTTTCCCCTTCTGTGGCTTTGGGTAGCGACTGACTGCCACTGTGAGGCCGCGAGGGTCAGTCAGTTTATGAAAGTGACTCTGGACTGCCGTCGCTGTGTCGGTAGACGCTAGAATGTCTACTAGATGGAATATAATGGCCTCCGCGGCGAGCTTTCATGGATACTTCCATTCGTCAAACGGGGACGCATCTGCGGGCTTCCTGCCCACATGATAGACGGAGATCTGTAGATGGAGGTGCAAACACATGCTTGCTGCACATGTATAAGAAGAACCTCACTTTGACCTCACCCACTCAAAAATCGGGCGGCTTTCGGGAAACGCGGACACGGAAGACCGAGTCAAAAACGTATCATATATACGCAGTCGGTAGCCCAGTACTGACTTATTAATGGAATGTACTGTAGCGGTTAAACGAGCGTCGGTCCTCGGCGAGGTGGAAATTCGTGGGCAATCGTATGTACAGAGAATTATTGAGTGAATAATGAAAGGAAACCGGATAAAAATAAAACAAAGACGGCGAAAACGAAATGGAGATTAGCGTTGTGAGAATGTCAACCGGGGCTCCGCTGCGTAGACGTCTGAGGTCGAAAACGGCGTCAGCTATACGATAATAGACACATTGACGGCAAAATGGCGTACCCAAAGGAGACTTGAAGTTATGTACCAGCGGGTTGAGGTTGCCGCGTGAAGGATTCCGACTCAAGTTGTGCTGCGAGAGGTTGTCCTCCGTGAGGCCGGAGAAGCCGCCCATCTCGATGTCCTCCCCGCGCCGCCGGTTTGGCCGCAGCGCGGGCTGGTGCATGAGCAGCTCGGGCATCTCGCGGTCGTCGTCGCCCAACCACTCTTTGTGCGCCATTTGCGGTGTCGACTCCTGGCTTGGTGGGAAGCTGCGGCGCGGCTTGTCTGACGAAGGGAGCAGGTACTGTGCGTTGGGCGTGCCGTTGATGGAGGATTGCTCTGAGTACTGGGAGAATCGGGTGTCTCCCTGGGCGAAGTTGGAGGTGGGGTGTCCGCCGTACGACCGGTTGCGTCTTCTTTCGCGCGCAGCGTCCTTGGCGGCGATTTCGCCTTCCACGGAGCGGGGAAAGAAGATCTAGATGGCGGGGATTAGGATTCACCCAATTGCAAAGACATGGACCACGTACGACGAGAGTCAGAGCGGATGATATGCAGCACCCGAAGCCCGAAAGCATGGTGAGGAAGTCTATTGTCACCTTCAGTTCATCTCAAAACATGCAACGCAAATAATAGCGTACCAGTTGCAAACATGTTTTCATTGACGTGGGTGTGGACTCGGACACCGTCGGCACCAAGGATAATCAAGGGCACGACGAAAATGAAGCGGAAAACGATTCGAATCATCTGAAGGCGTTATTTGTTAGTACTGGGAGGTAGATTGGGGCTTCAACTCACGTTAAGTTCGTGGAATTTCGTTAATCGGACTATCGTCGCAGTATCAACCCCTTCGCTTCTCTAGAGCCATATGAGCTGTTGTGGGACATATCATAAAGACGGGACTGACTAGGCTGGCTAAGAAAGCGGGGAATGCCCAGCTAAAACATCGAGTCAGCGACAAAGTCAGCAGCATTGGCTTTTTAAAACGTACAGGATGGGCAAGAACCATAGCGTCAGGGACAAGCTTCCGAGACTGCCGCCCAAGAACGTGTAGGCCTCGCACTGGAATAGACGGTTAAGAACATTGGAAAAAACTGAGACAGTGACATACTTTTACGGGATCGGAATGCGTCAAGATGGTCAGCAGCGGCATGTAAACCAGCGCCACAATGGAACCGAAGACCCAGGTGCGGAAATACCAACTACGGAACCAATCCTGCTGAACGGAGCCCGAATTCACAAGAAAGAGCCAGAAACAGAGCTCTAGTGGTGGCGTCAGGAATCCGTCTTCAGGATCTAAACAGGGAGGATGATGCACCTTCCAGATGTGTTATCCTGTCACATAATTAGCATGCGAGGAGGAAAAGACGGAGAACTGTGCGCACATTTCCATACTCCACCCTATTGAGAATGCAAGCGTCAAGGGGAAGATGGCGCGTTGCTCGGCTTCAGGCCACATCGTAAACGGCTTCGGAATGACTAGACGCGAGTTGGAGATATGCAGATGCCGTAGAACGCGTCACTCACTAGCACCGTCCAGCTCAATAAACCCTTGCTGGTACTTGATGATGGTGAAACCAATGGCGTAGGACATTAATAATGGTACACTCGTTAGATACGAGTACTGTGCGGGGTTTTCAGTGAGAATGAGGCGCGATCGAGTACGATGAGACGCACTGTCATGACTCTCTTGAAGGCTCCTGAATACGGGCCATTATTCCACCTCAAGCACTTGAAGCGGTCGAACGACCACATATGGAACACCAGGAACACTAAGAGCTATCCGCCATTCCTTCAGCTTGTGCCAAAACCATGATACGCCAGAGCTCACAATACATGATATAATAGACCTGCAGCACGCCAATTTAGTCTCCAGGTTAAAACGCGACCAGTAAGCTCACTCGCCAGACGAGATACGTGGAAGGCGAGGTATGAGACATTGCACAACGAAAAAAAGGGTATGCCGACGGAAACAAGGCTCGAGCCGGCGAGAAAGGAAATAAGTATAAGCTGCAGGCAGACTGAGATCAATGACTGGTGGTCGCGGGCATATATAGCATTTCCACATGATGATACAGACGCAACATTGATGGAGCTCCGTAGAGATGGTCAGGTAGTGATGCGGCGGGGTGACACACTCGGGAATCGGAGCGACTAGAGGGACCCAGCCAGATGAAACAACAAACGGCGGCGCCTAACTGAGTTAACACGCAGATCAGGGGCCGGTGAGAACAAAGTCCCAATTAGGACTGCGATTGATGGTATCATTTTACGACAAAAAAAGATGGCTCCCACCACCGACGAACAGGAAGAGTTCCTCCTCTCCTGCAGATACGGGGACCTCGACGATGTAAAGCAGTTCGTTTCGCAGTTCGGTGTCCCCGCGGCCGCTGAAATTCGGGACGACAACGGTAACACCGCGCTGCACATGCTGTGTGGAAACGGCCATACAGGTACCCCTTTGAATAAGGCCGAAACAATCCCAAGTAACTGATTTTTCAGTTATTTCATAGACATACTCGACTATCTGCTGCCCATCGTCCCTCCTGCACTCATATCGGCGGGCAATAAAGCTCAGTCGACAGCATTACACTGGGCGGCCCTGAACTCGCATCTTGAGGTTGTCAAGAAACTCGTCCAATTCCCGGGAGGCCCAGGAATTGACCTGATCGACATCAAAAATGCTGCCGGGCGTTCGCCTCTGGCAGAAGCGGAGCTTGCCGGGTGGGACGAAGGGGCCCAATGGCTAGTGCAGATGATGAAGCTAGATCCTGGCGGAGATGTCAAAGAAGGAGAGACCGATGACACCAACGACCCAGTCGACGGAGATGACGTTTCTCTTGCTGCAGAGGGAATCGAAATCGAAATCGAGGACGCTGATGGGCAGATGGCGAAAATGCGAATCGGAGGGCAACCTTGACGTTTTCCGTTATTGTGGGCGGCGTTCTGCGTAGGCGGTCCATAAAAGTGCGCTTGCCCGACTCTCACCATGTGTATCATTTTTTTCTCGTTTGATCCCACGTTACTTAGCGTTACTTACGGCCTTTCGCCGGCGGCGCGAATCGCGATGCGCAGACATGCGGTTTGATTGATGATCACCTTGATGCGACGGGACTCACCCCGCAAAACTTCGCGTAAACTGAATGGGGCGCGACACGTAGCCTCAGTGCCAGCATTTCATAAATTGAATCGCGCTATCCACTCGCAAGACTCGAACATCGCAACTCCCACCCTGAAGCCTCGCCTTCAGAAGATGGTATCCATGTCAATCTCTCCACATACGTATATCTGACTTGTGACTCGAGAAGCACATAAAGTCTTACCTCGTTCACAATCACCGCTCACGCTGTTGCATCCGCCGGTTCCACAACCCGGCTACACTCGTCTCCAACATGTGATGAGTTTCGACGTCCAACCCCACCATAGATACTATTCAACGGAAGATTAGGCTGCGGCGGACAACTGGTTTTCATAAACGCTTGAAGCGCTGCGTTGACGGCAAAGAATAACGTAGTACTCTGAATTGATGGTCTTCTCAGTGGGGTTACAACTGTCAATGTTGTTCGGAACTTCCGTTCACAGCCTTCCGTCGCAGTCCCTCACAGTCCGCAGGAAAATCCACACGATCAACCCTCGGGTAGAACAATTGATATGCACCCGGATAGCGCGGGCAACTGTCGATATTTCAGGACGATTCTCTCTTTTTTTTTTTTGAAGGAGTTCCGTGGACTACCACCTCTCGACTACCTCGAATTCAGTTATTCACAAACCAGCGAAATTTGAAAACCAGCGAGCGAAATATTTTTCGATTCCGTTCCGATTCCGTGGCTGACACCGTCCAAGCCACGCATTAGTTACATCCGCACTACAAGCGTACTATCTGTGGAACCATCCTATTGTTGCCGTCGACCCTGATCGGCTGTCTTGGATGTACATCCTCACATCAGCTCTCTACAAGGTCGGCCGCGGAGTGACATAAGAGGCATGGGCCAGATATTCCGAATTCTTGCTAGGCAATCATATTCGCTGAGTACTGAACAACTCGTTTTTTTGTTTTTTTGCCAGGATATTACCTACTGTCCATGAGCACTGCGGAAATTCGAGTTGCTTACGGATGCCCAGACATCAGTGACCGCCGCTGTGAACAGGTACGAACTCTCGGCGCATCTTTTGCGGACATCGATGATGATTGAAGTTAATGCATGATTCAATAGGAAATTCCACAGACTCTGATAATGTATGAAGGATATGAAGGAATAATCGAACCATATAACGTTAACGCCACCATTCGATGCTACTCTCACTCGAACTTTGTCAATAAAGTGCCAGCGGTCGCAGTGGTCGCCATCTGCCATCACAACTCGAACTTGAAGCTGTAAACAAGCAGATCTTTTGTTCTGGCGGCTGATCATGACACCTCACTACGTCCAGGTGTTCTACGCTGAATGAACTGAAGGGAACGAGGTGCCAGACAGAATTCCAGGCTCGACTCACACCAGCCTCGCCCCAACGACGTCGAGGTCTCATCGGACCTCAAGGACCAGCTAGACATGGCATTTCGAAGCAGCTCTGTCTAACTGTTAGCTTCCTTCTGAATTTGACATATGCCTGGGTTTTAGCCGGAGCTCACACGAGCAACATGTATCACCGATGCAACGAAGGGTTGAGGGTGTCCTCTAGCATGTTCAGATCGTTGTTGGCCTACTTGGCGACACATTGCGACTGGCGTCCTGTCTCTGTCTACGTCACGAGAGAGAGAGAGAAATCCTGAAGCTTTTCGCACGAAGAACTACCTATCGGAGACCTAGTCCGTCGCATATCTTTCCATCTGGTGAGAATCATTTGCCTATTAAGATCAAGCTGGCAGCCGTCGAAGGGCCGATCAAGACCCATCGCTGGGATAGTTGACGACAATTCTCCTGGGCAATCTAATAGATATCTTGGTGAGCTCTTGAAGGTCCCCGACGAGACAGTTTCGGTCGTTGCGTCTCTTGATTACGATAAGAAGAAAATACTATCTCTTCAACACGCAGCAAGCGTATGATTCGGATTGTAGATATTCGACCACGCAAAAGGGATTTGAGGGAAACATGAGGCCGGTGGACTCGTGCTCAGCCGATATTTCAACAGTCTCGGAAGAGCGGCGATATCAAGAATGGAAAGTGCCGAGACCGAGACCATGCAGCGAATAATCCTACACATTGAATAATCTAGAATCGTGAATTCCATCCAATACTTTGTAAGACCTCGAATGTTCAATTGTCAAAACCATTCTAATACCCCCGCCGGGCTCGCGCAATCGCGGAGATCGTCGGCACCGGCGATGGCATGGGATATTCGTTGACCCAGGCCATGAGAAAGGGCTCTGTGAGCGCTATGAGAGTCGCGGGCGAGATGGGACGAATATATTTCCGCGCGGTATAAGCATTAGTGATGGTGTGCTGCGCCATCTCGTGCGAATAGTTGTGGTGCAAGCCGTACGGGGCGTTTGAGTTAAAATTTGTGGTACTTTCGGAAACCTGGGCATGTTTTACCGTCATAGTAAATGGGCGAGAAGATGATACGTACCGGTACGATATAGGTGGGTCGGCGATATTCAACCGAGTTGCGACTGATGCTGCGGACTTCTTGGATATCAGGCCCTGTGAAGTGTGAGCAAATACCGGTTGCATAGGTTTAAAATTCATACTGGGGAAGCCGGAAGGTTGCACCGGGGATATCATCTGCGACAAGACTTCTTTGCTGCGGGCAGTGTAGGGCAATGGGACAGGTGCAGCTATTGGTGCAACATCCACTCTTTCCGGTTCTGAAACGAGTTGGTGGGTGTTGCTGGATGCAACGGGATAAGCTTGCGAGTCACGAAGAATATTTGTAGCTCGAGAATGATAAAAGGACGGATGATGGATCTGCTGCTCTACTGCGAAGTTTGGATCGATGTTCTCGGCGTCTTCATCGTAGTAGTAAGAAGGAGTCGAACGAGCGCCGGAAGAATTCGAAAGAGAATGTGATTCAACAAAATCGTGATTGGATGAAGGATCAACGGATACGAAATGATAAGTTTGCTGAGAGTCCATCCTCCACACCTCACCGCGTTTATCGACATTGCTGTATGGGATCCCTGAGGGAGTTCTGGAGGATTTAGAAAGTTGGGTTAGTTCAGCGAAAGCATGCTGAGACATCGCAGAATGGTAGG
Source organism: Mycena capillaripes (assembly GCA_029204075.1). Lineage (NCBI taxonomy): Eukaryota > Fungi > Basidiomycota > Agaricomycetes > Agaricales > Mycenaceae > Mycena > Mycena capillaripes. The sequence continues at coordinate 4,654,885 of JARHKZ010000001.1, forward strand.
CGCGATTCGACGCGAAGTTGGGCGGCGGCTCGGAAGGGAGAGACGAAGGGGTGACGGTAGGCGGATAGCCAGCCTGGAGATTCATCGACCGAGTTTCAGTGCAATTTTGAGTAATCGGATAAGGGTTTGAGGGTACTACGCGGTTGACGCGACTCGTCGGGGTGGGACCAAGACGAAACGCGACGTGTCACAGACGTGACAGACGCGCCATCATGTGACCAATATAAAACGCGGTCGAACTTCCCTTGCAACTTCCGAAGTACAATATTAATTCTCTATCGCACATACATATGGTTCCTTATTAAAATACTACTAAAATTTGGGAATCAACTCTGATTGCAAAGGTTTCAAGCTTCAGGAAGTGCCCTCAACTGGCTCGGCGTTTCGTTCCACTGAGAGCTCCCGCAGGAGAAACCTCTCTTTGAAGAGCACGTTCTGACTATCTTGTGAGTATCTGAACCGTGCAACAAAATGTGATACTCACGAGCAGATGCCTGGTCCATGTTTCGGCTTCGACGCAATTCGACCACATTTTACGTTCTTCCGAGGTGGAGGAGGGAGTGGCACATAGTCGAGCCAGGAAGAATCATCCCAAGTGTAAAATCGACCTGTAACCCTGATTGGGTCGACTTCCTCGTAAAGTTCAGGCATGTATGACACGATCTTGCGCGGGCGTATGTCCGCATTTTGAGTCGGGATCTATGTAAGATTGTTAGTGGTCCCACATTTATAAATCATTCAACTAACAGGAGGTAAGCGCTTCGGTGTTGATACGGCGAGTGCCAAATCTGGCTGGCCGCTGGTGGCAATGGTTGCACGTCGGGTACGTGTTTCTCTGCCTGCCATGCCACTCGGTTTAAGAGGCTCTTTTTGATTTTTTCTGCTGCTAGGTAGATTGGACTCTGACTTTAACCCCGTCTTTAGCCGTTGTTGGGGCCATGCCAGCTGGTTAGATTCAGTCTGTGTGGATGGTTTGGGAGTGGACGCCATCGGCGGTTGTGAAGAAAGAGACGACTTGGAAAATTTGCGGAACATTGGGGTGAAAGGAGATGCGGCTGATGCCAAAGAAAGCTGAGTTAAATAGTCAGTACGTAGGAAGGTGGCAAAAAGCACGCTTTGAACACAAAGTAAAGGGCACAAAGGTGGCCATGGCCACTTGCCATTTTCGGCAGACTTCTATACAAAGTAGGGACTTCTTTGTTCAACGCGTGATTCGAACAGGGAAAATGCTCTTGCTAGCAAGTGGTAAATAGGTCGGGAAGAGTTGAAGGAGAGTGAGTGACACGAGGTGACCTACCACTGAACACGTTTTCGAACAAAGCGCTTAATTCACGCTTTGACCACGTTCACTCTGGAACAAAAGCGGCGGATCGATATCGTTGAGTGCATTGATCAAATGCCACGGTGTGGCTTTGGTACAGGAAGCAGGTCAAGCCTCGGTTATCATGTTTTTCCGAATCACATCCAACTCCTTCGCCTGCAGGCTTGTGAGGGCTGTCAAATATCCTGCTGCACCGCCATATCTCTCACGAATCATGGCGAGGATCGCGGTCATGGATTCTTCCCTAGAATGAAGAAATGGTGGTCAAAATACCGTCGCAGAATACCTCTAGCGTAACGAACTTCGAGCTCCCCATATTGATGGTGCCTTGCAAGTTGTCCCGAAAAACCGGGATGTTCATCATACGCGCAGTGAACTTTTCGTGAGCGGGCTCCAGGCCCACACTGGTGAGCGCATAGTCTTTGGTGATGTCCGCATCGTCCACGCCGAGGAGCTTGAGATATGTGTGTTCAGACGGGTGAATCACGAGACAGAACAATGGTAAATACCATCAAGATGAGAGCAGCGATGAGTCCAGTTCTGTCTTTGCCCGCTGTTGCAAAAAAAATGATCTCGAGTTCGAGGTTGATTTACCACCAAACTAACCTGTGCAGTGGAAGAGACACGGTTCGCCCGGTCTCTCAAGGAAATGCCTGAAGATACCTTCGAACACAGCAGCCCCGATCTCGAGAGTTTCTTGAGCAGCCTTCACAAAAGCCTGGAACGTTATTGTTCAATTTCAGGGGCAGATAGGATATTCAGACGGCGCCGGATACCTCTGATTCGTTCTCTTGGTAGTGCTTTATGCTAAAACATAATTTAGATGCCGCAGTACGAAAAGCACGACAGCATCCCTACCGCGATTTCATACTGTCAGCTTCCCATGGGTCTTCCTTCCCAACAGGAGCGCGGACAAACTCGACGCCCGGAATTTCTGGTGACGCTGTCTTATAGCTGTTGATCTCCAAGTTCGTGCGCAGGTCAAATACACGGCGAATTCCCAGCGCGAGGAACTGTTCTTTGCCTGTTTCGGTGATGCTGGAGATCTCTCCTGAGCGGAAGACTAGTTTAGGATTGACGATATGGGAGGGATCGGTTTTATAGCCCCCGATAGTACGGACATTGATGACGCCTTCAACAACGACGAACGGTGGAGAAGAAAGGATGGAAAGAGAGGACATGACTTCACCTTTAAGCTCAGTCTTTAAGTACTTGGCCGCTTTGATAGAAATCTCCTCTTGATGGCTGACTCACTGATTGAAATCACAAACCGTGTGATTCAAGACACGGGCTACAAGATAACTTCAATGAAAATTCTGCGGGAGCATCAGTTTATCTCGCCCCGCGAGACTGGTGTGTGATGTGACCCATCCTTCGACACTACCACACTTCTCTCGTACCATCTTCAAAGTAGCGGCCATCGTCTCGGGCCTGCGAAATAAAAATTCAAGGCGGAGCAAAATACAATGTTGAACTGGTCATCTTCATGGTGCTATCCCACTCATCCACACCACAATCGGGACCTGCTGCTTGAAGCGCTCGATAAGCAGAGGCAAGTAAGGCTCGAGTCCGACAGCTGTCAGAGCATAATCCTTCGTAATGTCCTCGTCGGCTACTCCGAGGAGCTTGGGGTCGATCTAGTCAATGCAAGCAAGACGGACGCGGTGGAGCGTCAAAATCAACAGGATAGCTGTGAAAAGACGAGTTCGATTTTCCCGGCTGTAGTACATATATTATCGGGATTGAGCGAGGCGGATCCGTGAGTGTGAAGAAATAGATGCCTGTGCACAGTGCAATGGGATCAAGCACGACTCTTCTGCTAGGTCGAGCATGTGACGGAAGACCTTGTCGAATTCTGGGCCGCGAATCTCTAAGATTTCATGGTAAAGCGTAACAAAGGTCTGCAATATTGTTCATCGTATACCGATTTCGGCGATGAACAGCGAAAAGAAGAGCATCTCGAGGTCGTCCCTGGAAAATTCTTTCATACTAGTGGCTTTGATGAGTGTCGGCGGGTCAGAAAAATATTCGGGAGTTGGCCACCGCGCAGCCAAACTGACAGGATCGAAGGCACGGCTCTCAGAGACCGGAAGTCTACACCTGGAACACCGGGGTAACCTGCGATCTTGTCGTTGGCGCGGAAGTCAAAGAAACGGCGTACTGCAAGAACCAGAAGTTGTTCTTTGCCTTTCGTTGTCGGATGCGTGAGGGGTCCGCAAAGCGAAATAGAAGTTATTAGAACGATGGCTTCCACGATATCAGATTCGGAGGAGGTGCGGAACCCACCAGAAGATCGTGCATTTATGACCCCGTCGAGCGTTATGAAGGGTGGCGGCAAGCTCTTTGGGGCCATCTAGTTCTGGATTTTGACGAGCTGTTCAAATCATGATCATCAAACACCCAACTTTGGCGAGTGATGGCCGTACTGCATTTAACCGCCAGTCTGCAGAGTTTATCCACAATTCCTCTAGACCTAAGCAAAAGATGCAATTTATTTCATGGTCCAGAAATCCAATAACGAATCAATGCATTTCGCTGAATAAGGTAACCTGTGTGTAAGTCGGCTCGCAGCGCAAATGTCATCACTCAAACGATGGGGTTCATATAATATAGGCTGGTATTACACTGTAACCTAATACATAGTCTGAAAACGACTCATAATAGTTCAAGTTTTTGATCCAAGACCTTCAAGTTTCAAGTTCTGGACCATACAAGCACCAAAACATTGGAAATTGGGATCGCAGTTGATATTCCGACTCAGACTCTAGGTGCGGATGGTGTGCGAGGTGGTCCAAAATGTCCCAAATCCAACCAGGTACGTGACAAAGATACAGAGCGTCAGCAAAGACGGGTGAAGAAGCAACCAACCGTACAAAAATCGTGTTGAAAGGGGCTACTAGATACATAGTAAGTAAAATAGGAGAGAAATGGAAAGATACCCTGTCTAATTAGTAATTGCTGTCTAAGGTCTTAGAGGCTGTACAATAAATGGAGCAACTAAATGTCGATGCGGAGGCTATGAACGGCAACATCGGGGAGTGAGCAGGGACGGCGCGAGGGACGAGGGATGAGCGGGACGAAGGACGGCGCGACGTGGTCGTGCCAGTGGCGGGAAGCAAGCGCGTGAGGTCGTGTTTGGCTCGGAAGGTCTCGGTGATCTCGGAAATATTGTTTACGGGACGCGAGGCGCGTCACGGGCTCCGAATCCTAGCTGTGGGAATTACGGGGAAGATGCGTGAGAAAGATGGAGAGCATAATAGGCAAATGTAGAGAATCTATGAGAGATACAAGGAATATAAGTTAAAGACGGAGACGGAAAGTGTCAACCGTGGGAAAAGACGGGATAGTTGGTATTGCGTAATTTCACAAGTTGGGTCCTGTACCTGTTTCCGTACGCAGCGCGAGCTGTGCGTATAAGAGTGTGAATGGATTGGGATAGATGCAAAGATTTCTTCGCAGCAGAAAATAGGCAGAATGAGCTTGAACATGGTTTCGAAAGGGATCCCACGTGCACCTACTATCATTCCGAGTACACAGGACAGCCCAGATGTGACCTAGTTTATTTTCCCCTCTCCGCTCAAGTCCGCCGAACATCTCGGACTCTCGCGATCGTACTCGGCAAAATTCTAATCACGCCAAGACAGGCGCCCCGCAGTTAAATAATCCTCGACCATGCTGCGGTATCCACAAGAACAGCGGGCTGAAACAGGAACGCCTCGAGGAGCTTTATTTAGTGCGCTTAGGCCTTGGCACTGGTAAGCATTGAATGCATGGTGCTTCGAGTCACAAAATGAACATTCTGACCAAACAACACCTAGGATACCCGCCGCCACGGGATGTTTACCACAACAGTAACTGAACCTTCACTGCTATCTGCGAAACGCTGTGATTGGAGTTTCCAGGGAGTAGTGAGTTCGTTCGAATGCAATATACGGCACGCCATAACGCATCTCGTGTATGTGTTGAATCTGACAATTAAGATTGCTGTGAAGGGATCAGGAACAGCGCTCGGGACCGCGGGCTGTATCCCTGCTCTCGGCTCTCAGGGCATCTCGGGTAGCATTATCTGGCATATAGCTGCGGGAGATAAAAGTTAAGAAAATTACCTTCCGAACGAACTTGACCTTTGGCGAACATTCACTGATCAGTCTTACATATGAGTTCCGTTGAACTCCCACTTACACTGCAATTCCGGATAGTTAACCGCACTGGGTTGGCTTAACAAGGTACACTGCATTCTTGTTTTAGGCTTGAAATCCGCATGCTGGAGCTCTCCGCCCGCGTTAGTCGGCTCCTGCTCATCGCGCGCCTGCGCTTCGCAACGAACATCACTACTCCACATCACTTACGCTTTGCGGCCAGCAACGCCATCTTCGCGCACTCATCCTGTGGCGGGTCTCAGTGACTGTCGAGATTCATGACTTGGGTCGGGTCTGGAGCCACCACATCCGCATCTATTTGGTTATCGTGGGGTTATTGAGGCCAAGTTTACTGTTTTGGATGCGATCTCTTCAACTTTCACATAGTCCAGGAACCTCCCCGCCGTTCGGTTCATATCTTGCTCCGAGGAATGCCTGCGACTAGACTGTTTTCAGGTAGCACCTCCGGACCTGTCGGTAACGCCGTCGGCAACCCTTCGGCACCAAAGGCTAGTACAATTTTGACGACGGCCAAGTATCCACCTTGTAATCGGGGAAACATAAAATCAATGCTTAGTTTCGCATTCACTGTTGGTCTCAGTCTAGCGTTATCAGCAGGCGTGAAGAACGGTTTAAATATCGCATGTGCGTGTCAAGGCCCATATCGCCGTTCCCCCGGATCCCGAACCCCAACTTTGGGACTCTGCTCAACGTCAAAGCCTTCGCGATGATTCAATGTTGACTTCTCCCGCGATTTCTTATGACACGAAGGTGTGAGGACGGTTCACTCTGTTTAAACTCGAGACACTAGACGTCAGAACGTCCGTTCCAATTACTTGAACTGGACGATATTTTTGTGGACCATGGTCACCCGTTAGAAGGCGAACGGCGCTTGCCGAGTTCCCGCAACTCATCTCGCGCAACCAACCATGTGCTGCAGGCTTCGTCGTAGTTGAGAACCTGATTAGCTGTATAAAGTCCTTCATAAAACAGATCATGATAGGGCCTTGCTACCCCGGGTAATGAATTGTGTGTGAACATATCCACGGTTTTTGATTCTACTGTACTCAGCTGTGCAGCATATAAGTAGACGCAAAGCAAGGATGATCATCGCGGTATCCCCATTGGGAAACCAGAAACGGGTCGATCATAGATCTCATTCTAAGTTCATGTCAGATTCTCCGTGGAGCCAAACAACCATTGGCCGCCGTATAAAGGGCCACGGAATCTTGCAATCTTACACTATTCTTATTCCCGCCCGCCATGGGCAGCGTTTCTTCCACCCACCAACCCATAATTGTCCGAAAACGCTCGTCAGTATTCGCCCGTATCAGCTTACCATGCACGTCGGGCGCATCCCTCGACTCCGCCTCTGAGCATTCCCATGAAATATACAGCCTAGTCCACGAAAAATCGCGATACATTGATCGAGAGGAGCCGCCACCGGAGAAACCCCACCTACCACCATCTTCATTCGCGGCCTACGCGCCGACACAGGACAACATCAGCGACGCCGCAAGCAACGCCTATCAGGAGTTCCTCAGCTTATTCCCCGGTATGTGCTATGTCCGATTTCGTCCGATGGTGTCTAATTTGAAGCCAGAGTACCGGCTTACTTGGATTCTCGACACTCTCCGCCGAAGCGATTACGGAAGACTCGAGGCTACCGGGGAAACTTATGTGGATTATATGGGAGGCGCGATATATCCAGAGAGCCTGATTCGGGTTCACACCGATTTCCTTAACCGCAGCGTCCTTGGTAATACGCATTCGGTGTCAAATAGGTGAACTTTGCCTCCTGCGGGCTAGTTTGGCATGCTAACGCTAACCCCAGCTCTAAATTATCCTTAAAGTGCGCGGACGAGGCTCGGGCAGCAGTGCTGTCATTTTTCCGGGCGTCTTCCGATCAGTACACGGTTATTTTTACCCCAAACGCTACTGGGGCCTTAAAATTAGTGGGCGAGTCATACCCCTTCGCTGGAGGCAGCAACTACGTCCTGTCGTGCGACTCCCACAATAGCGTCCACGGTATCCGAGAATACGCGGCATATCGAGGAGCGCGGGTCTGTTATATTCCGCCGACATCCACTGGTGGATTTCAACCGTCAACCGCCAAGGTATTTCTTCAGGATATGGATTTTGGTCAGCCCTAAAATCTCTGCAGAATATTTTATTGCGAAATCGTCCCCGCTCAAAAGCTTCAGCACCATGTCTCTTTGCTCTGACCGGGCAATCTAATATTTCGAACACTAAAAGCTCACTCTCAATAATTGAGTACGCGACTTCCCTAGGATACCACACTCTCCTGGATGCAGCTGCGCTCGCAGCCACATCAGCGATATCACTATCTGAATTCCCCGTCGACGCGATGGCTGTGTCTTTCTACAAGATGTTTGGATTCCCGACGGGAGTCGGAGCATTGGTAGTGAAGAAATCATTCTTGGTACAGCTGAAACGGCCCTGGTTTGCGGGCGGAAACGTCGACGTTGTCCAGGTTCCCGGCAGCATCGTAACCCGCTCCCATGAACTTCACGAGCAGTTCGAGGTACGCGTGTACTTTATCCAAATTAAGGTCATTTCAATTGACTAGAGTGCGTCAGGACGGGACTATCAATTATCTGACACTGCCCGCCGTCACTGATGGACTCAGATTTCTCTCCGCGTATCTCCCCTTTCTCCCATTGCGCCTTTCGTGCCTCATGCACTATCTCGTTTCGTCCTTGTCCAAATTACGCCACGACACCGGGACTGCCGCAGTCCGCATCCTCTCCGCGACACCCTCAAACCGGCTAAAGTCCATAGGAGACCAATCCGACACCGGCTCCATCATCTCCTTGATATTTCTCGACGTCCGTCCCTTCCCCGTCAATTTATTCATTTTCTCTCTCTGATCTTTCCCCAGCCCTCCGGTGAGATGCTCCCCAATTCCTTCGTCGAGCACTCGGCCTCGAAGCTGAACCTCTCCTTACGGACGGGATGCATGTGCAACCCAGGCGGCGCGGCCGCGATCCTAGGCATCCAAGAGGACATGAAGCGTTTATATGAGGGCGTAACGCTCAAAGATTTCGAACGCTCCGTCGGCCACGAGCTGGGCGTTGTGCGTGTGAGCCTGGGCCTCGCAAGCAACTTCCAGGACGCATGGACCGTCGTGCGCTTCGCCGAGCTGCTCGCAACCAAGAAGACGCGGAACGTGCTCTGGGATTATTATCTCGACGAGACGGGCATTGGGATCGGTCAGGCAATTTAGGCGTCTTCGATTCCGATTTTTTATTTCTCTTATTTTCTGGCGGACGGATGGAAATGGACAACGGTTGGATTTCACTTCTCACTATGGATTTCACTGCATATACTGTATCTTCAGATCCCGCTGCTGTATCACATCATTTGTAGTTCTCAATTTCGCTGTGTATATCGTTTTACCTTAGATACATTACCAGTCTCTAGAGAATGTACTCGTATTCTTAATCGATGTATTGGATGTACTATTCCACCAATTATAGTCTCGCTGGAAACTGTGAGTAAACCCGACACTTGTCTGAGAGAAAAAATGAATATAATTATTCGTCAACGCTATCCGCATCGTCGTCTGCCTCATCCTCTGAGACCTCTAATCCAGCCGCCGCTAATCTAGCCTTGTCCGTCTTTCGTTTCGCGCTGACCTCGTCTAGCAAGACCAATAGATCCTCCTGCTCCTTCTCCACCTCTTTCCGCTTTCCCTCCGACGTCTCCAGCTGCGTCGATAAGCTCGCAACTTGGTCCTGCAAGGTTTTAAGCTAGGGCAAGAGTCAGCACTGCGGCTCTGAGTACGGGATCGGGAAGAGCAAGCTCACCTCCTCTGTGCCGGCACTCTTCTTCTCTTTCAGCTGGCGCTGCAGCGTCTCGATCTCCTGCGTCTGCTTCTGAATAACGTCCCGCAGCGAGGAGATGAGCATCGCGCTCTCTAGACTTGGACCTATTCGCGGCAGAAACAATTGGATCAATCCGCATATAAATATGTGTGCAACAACGCACCAGAGGCAGAAGACGACAGCTGATCAGGGTCGGTGGAGAGCCCACGCTGGACGGTATCTGTACCCGAATCAGATACCAAAAACGGATGAGCGTGCAAGGGGCTCACAATAATTTGACTTCCAAAAGTCTACAAACGCCCAATCAAACCATATCTCACCCTCCTTATCGGCCTCGCCCTTCAGCGCGTGTTGCACGTGCTGCAGGGTCGGGTACGGGAGAACGACGACATCGGGCCCGACGCTCTTGAACCGATCATCTTCCCGCAAGCGCGCCATTCGGCCAATGAGCGTCTCGACGCCGAGCCGATTAAGGATCGGGTGAATTGTCGCCCTACAGACACAAGCAATGAGTGGTTAATTCGGTGGTGGAGCCGAAGACAGGGACAAAGAAGACACGTCAGTGTATTGGTCTGGTCTCGCGATCGGACGTCTAGAATACACTGCATGCGAGAAATCCAAAAGGCCACTAAACTTACCGAGTAATTTCGCCGGGTTCGCGATTGAACTCGTAACACACCCCAAGGAGAAATGCGCAGAGCCCGGGGACGATGGAGTCTACCTCGGACGTCTGGTTGATCGCCTCGACGAGCTGTCGCGAAGAATTAATAAGGTCCTGCGGGGGTATTTGTAGGGCGACGACATACCACACTCAGACCACCGGCGTTTAGGAACTCCCTGACGGCGCCAGGGTCTTCCCACAGCCACTGGGAGAGCAAACAGAGGTAAGCGACGACCAGGCGGTCCCACTCCCGTGACTCCCGCTCCGAGGTGTCGGCGCGCGAGCGCGAGAGGGAGGAGAGGGACAGGTTCTCGCTCAGAATCTGCAGCAATGTTTGTGGGTCGTCATCGTCCTCATCCGCCTCGGGGACAGCTGGCTCTTCTGGCGGTGCACCATCTGCCGGAACAAAGAAGCTACCAGACCCGGTGTCAGCGGTCTGAAGCGACGGCGGCTGTATGGAACGCGCCAGGGCTTTGGCACGAGCGGAGGAGCGGAGGAGATGGGAGAAAAGGAGGGTAGCGACGTGAGTGGAGTTGACAGTAGCCGGTTCAAGGGCAGCGGACGAGCTTGGCGCGGACGCAAGGGAATGGAGTAGGGGCGTTATCGGCGGTGCTTCCGAAGGACCTGCAGACGTGTCGGAGTACGCCAACGAATAGAGACAAGTGACTTACTAGCACCTTCTGCAGGGAGCATTCCTTGAAGGATCGCCAGTCGCACTTCATCTTGTCGGACAAAGTTCTTGGGAAGCTACTCAGATGGGGGGGAAAGAATGGAGATGGTGATTCTACCTCAAAGACTCCGACAGCGGCCGCGCGCAGCTCTAGCCCTTCTTTGCGTCTCTTCTCGCCATCTACTCCATTGTACTCGCCGTGTAAAGCGAGCTCAACGAGGACATCTAGCGCAGACGCCGGTTCGAGACGGTCCCATTCTTCCCCGTTGGTCTCGGGGACAGGACAATACGGCGTGAGCGCCAAGTCTGAGAGCGGGAAGTTAAGGTTGGAAGGAAGGAGTCTGAGAGCCTGCGGAACACCTGTCAGGATATAAAGCGAAAAAATATATTGGCTTTGAAAGTACCTGGGTTTTGAGTGATGTAGGAGCATTCGACGCCAAGGCAATCTCGACCAGGCAGCGAGTGAATGCAGCCACTTCTTGAGTCTGCGCGAAATTGGAATGAGATGCTACCCTCAAGGAGAAGCAAGGCTGCACGCACGCTGTTGCCCTTCGAGCTACCGATTAGCATGCCCATGATGCCGACAATTAAAGAGGCATTGGAAAGCTTTTGGTCATCCCAGAATTGCAGGGCGAACTCCTGTGGCGCCGCCTCGTGCATGGGTAGATTAGGTGGGAAGAGAAGGAGTGAACAGAGTACGGGTGGAAGGGGAGTTTCGCGGAAGTAGCTCTATAGCTGATAATGAGTACCAGGATGCGCAGAACAAGGGAGCGGTCGCGTACTTGATTTGATGTATGAAACCGAAGGAGACCATCCACGCACGCCAGAGCCTGCTGGGTGACAACCCCGCCTTCGACACCTCCCTCGTGCATCACAGTATTGAAGAGCTTCTCGAAAGCTCCTTCAAACGCCAAAACCTTCTGTATGTAGGCGCTCTGCGAGATGAGGGCCTGGACCATTGCAACAGCCTCTGCGAGTTGAAATCGTTAATAAACTGACTGGATAAACGAGGAAATAACATATTGGATGATTCCCCACAATCAAGCTCGGGGTTCGAAGGAAAAGAAGAAAAAATCCTCACCATTGCGAATGATCTCCCGCTTGTCCTCCAGCACCATCATTATGCTTGAAGATCCCGAAGGCGCCTTCAGAAAATAGCCTTGCACGACCTGCCGCCGGTTTTGCAGAAGTGTCGACAAATACTGCAGCGTCGCGAAACGCGTGTAGAACCCGTCGTCCGCCAGCAGCGCAAACAGGGTGTGGACAGTCTTGTCGGTTGCCAGAACATAATCGGTGTACTTGAAGCCCCATTCCTTGCCCTCCTCCACGTCACATAAGATATTGAGTGTCTCCAAAACAGCTTTGCCGATGTCCGCATCGACTTCAGCGTCGTTTGAGAGCACATCCAAGAGTCCAGGAAGTGCACGCTCTCCTACATCTTGCTTCCAATCGCGCGCAAGACCCTTTAAGGATTGGACTGCCGCACGTCGATCAGCAAGAAGTGTAGCAGGAGAGAGCCTATCGCTCAGCCGCGCAATGGTGTCCGTCGCCGACTGGGGAGCCCCAGTAGGACCTCGCAGGGCGACGTATGTTTGCGACAAGAATTCCATGAAGTTCTCTTCGCGAGCCAGCGTTGGTAGCGTGCGAGGGATGAATTTCTAAAAAACGAACAGGAAGACTCGAATACACAAGCTGGAAGGTCAGCGCTGGTGCGTGTCACTGTTATGATATGTCACATCACCGTGACGGCGCGTCTTGGTTCAAACCACCATGAAGAGATTGAGAGCGTTTCATATAGCGGTGTCTCACTTCAAGATGCCGGCGAGGTACGATGTCCTCCACGTACCATACTCCAGGCATCGGATTCTTGGTCTGTATTTGCCAGTTACTCAGTAACATCTTGATGCACCAAAATAACTCAAAAAGGCATCGAGTAACCCCTCACTTTTCACCGCTTCGCTCTAATACCCCACTCTTTGAGTTCTATTACAGTAATCCGATCCAAATAAGTCCTTCAAAAGCTTCTTCTTTTGCTGTGCAACACGTTTTCATTATGGTTCGGAATTATCTCGCCGCGTTTGCGCCGCGTTGTTCGCCTCAGTAGCATACAGAGCTGTAGATATATGGACAGTTATTATTTTGGTTTGTCTGCCCAGTATTTATACTGCTCTGAATCCTGTATCCAACTCAGCCATCGTCTCCGACACTGAGGTGTTCCAGGGTTCTCCATTCAATATTTCCTTTCATTGTTTTCTTACTCGTTTACTAGGACTCTATTCAAGATATTCCGACATTGTATCTAACCCACAGTCTTCTTCTTTTGCTGCGCAACACGTTTTCAGCATGGTCCAGAATTATCTCGCCGCGTTTGCGCCGCGTTGTTCGCCTCAACGGACGCACAGGCCTGCAGATATGGACAGCTATTATTTTTGGTTTGTCTACCCAGTATTTATACTGCTCTGAATCCTGTATCCAACTCATTAACAGAAATTGGCTCCAACACTGAGGTGAGTTCTCCGTTCAATACCTCCTTTCATTGTCTTCTCACTCGTTACTTCATTCAAGATATTCCGACGTTGTCTCGAACCCTCAATCTTACTACTGGACAATGGCCCAATTCTTCCAACTCTCTTCGCATCTAATCAACACCCTCATTCAAACCGCCACGATCAAAACCGGCTCATATGGCAGAGTCTCTGGTCAAGACTCCGTCTGGCGAGCTACGATGGCGACCATGGACCATACTCTAGGCATGGGATTCCTAGCCGGTCTGTGCAACATGGTTTTCGACCCAAATAACTTTCTACGTCTACCCATATGGGACTTCCTTCATACTCGTGCCGGGGTGAGAGCTGGAGAAGTTGTGCTGACCTTCCGAAACTCGATAGCCGGGATAAAATCGGCGACTCGGAGGAAGGGTACACTCACAAGAGTTGAAGGGCCGCTTATTAGTCAACCTGGACCATCGTCAGTGAGTGTGGACAGTAAGGGCCATGTACGATGACGACATCTCGCTTTGCAGGCTCCTGATAATGCAGAGACCAATGAGGTGGAATTCACCCCCAACCTATCCCAATCGTTCATCCCATACATCATGGCAGTAAACCCTGCCAGTAGACATGTGTATGTGACAAAGAGATCTCTGCACAGAACCGTCGCACGCTCTGTTGCCCGCTTCACGATCTGTTTAGCCAGCCTCCTGTTGGTTTTCACAGCTCGAGTGGTCTTCTTGTCATTTTTCATGCGTGCGGGATGGACAAGAAACCTCCTCTACGCGGCTGAGGTGGGAAGGATGATCATGATATTGATGCAAGAGTCGAGTATTTTGACGTATTCATGCGCATACAAGTGCGTCGAAACGTGGGCATGCCAGGGTGTCTACAATTTTGGACCTTCGTGGAGCGACCAAGAGCAGGATGATTTCGACAGAGATACAGTCGAGTTCATTGGATACGCTTTTCATGCCCAGGCCATTTTTTGGGCGGTGTCGAAGTTCTGGAAAGCCATGGGGAAATATTCGCCGCTCTGGGAGGACAGATTCGGGCCCTCAATATCAGCACACTTCACAAGTCCAAGCGTCGAAGCATTTGATGAACATAGAATGCGAAGCTTTCAGCTGCATGTCTTCGAACCGATACCACGGACCACGAAGTGGGAGGAGAAATACCACATCGATTTCGAAGTGCCCGATATGGCCATTGCGATGATGCCCACCAGACTCGGCGCAATCGACCTCTATCGGGGGTGGGCTATCCTGATTCTAATATTATTTGCCGTCCCTGGGTATATCGGTCCAGCTGGCTTTTTCACCGAAGAATTCAGCTTGGCTGGACAGATATGTTTTGGTGTCATGCAGGTGCTGTCTTTTTGTATCACGTATGTTGATGTCCCAAATCGCTCAATTAATTGTGAGTACGTCGGAGACCCAGGTCGTAGTTACAGTATGATGGGCTCCTTCCCCCATGTTGTCTGACCTGTAACGAACGATGACAAAATCACTCAAGATTTTATTCATATTCTCCAGGAAATTGGGAAGGATGAATTTCTAAACGAAGAGGAAGACTTGAAATATACAAGGTCAACGTGAAACTCTCCGCAGAGCGGGCCATTTCAAACTCCCTCCTTCACTCTTCTCATCGGGCAAAGTATTCCATCCGACGAGTTCAAACCCATTTTTCTCGTACAGCCGTAGACCGTCGTCACTTGATTCCAGATAAACTTCAAGGGACTCCGCGTCTGCCTGATCTAGCCCCCACTGCAACAGGGCTAGACCGATTCTCTGGTGCTGATATGCGGGATCCACCATCAGCAGCGAGAGATACCTAGAGACCTCATTTAAAAAGGCGCCCTATGGCACACTGGGACGCACCAATATTTTGAATCTCCCATGGTCTTGTTCCGCAAGTTTGCCGAGGTCTTCCCTATTTGTTCCCGAATCTCAACATCAACTCCCTCCTGAGCTTCCTCGTCCTCCTTCGTATGTTCCCTAGGCGGTGCGCGAATGAAGCCATCTTCAACCTGCGCCTTCTTATCGCTGACCAGAATCCAATCCGCGATCCCTACCACCTCTTGTCCGACTACAGCCTTGATTATACGGTGGTACCCGTCCGCGAGCATGTCCCGGAAACCCTGGGCCGTGATCTTTATTTGCACGGGGATTGGCGGACGCTTGTCGTGCGGCTGGATCCGCAGCCGGACTGCATGCGAACCCATCGCGTTCACCTGAACGGTCGCCGCCGCGTGTGCGTCCTCGACAGAGATCCGCGAGATAAGTGGCGGGAGCCTGGGCTTTTTCGGGAGGGAAGACATGGCAGCTAACTGGTACAGAATGGGGTTCTTTTATAGCTCAGACTGCGGACCATGCACAGCGACTCGGAGATCAAGATCGCAGCACTATTTTCAAATTGTGGTGATCATCTGGTAAGTAGGTAGGTAGGTAGGTAGGTAGGTAGAATTACACGGCACGGTCCCGCTCAGGAACGCCGGTTTTAGGAAGTATCCCGGCATACTATTATGTACACCATCGTCCCTGACTTCTGAGTATCCCCCGAGCCGAGCTCACGCACCCAGTTTCCCGTCGCGCTGTAGAACTCAGTTGACACCCAGAAGCAAAATAATACCAGATCCGACACGATTCTGGAAACACATTCCCCCAGGATATAGATGGCAGATCCATGTAGAAAAGCAAGTTCTACCGCAGATCAAAATACTAGTAGGGATCCCCACCGTATCCGTATATACGGTAATACGGATACGGTTATACGGTTACGGTTGGCCACCTGCCGTAACCGTAACTAACCGTAAACATACGGTCCGTATACGGTAATTTACGACCGTAAATTTGCCAACATGGTTCGAATTTGAACCCATCGGCCGGCCGGAGCCGAAACACGCGATGAGCTCCCTGCTATGCCGGCTGATTTGGCAGAACATGAAATATTACTTCTCGGATCAAATTACCTTTTGTGGACGGCCGAGGTGCGGAATGGCTACTCGGCTCGACTTAGGCATTCATTTAGGCAGCTGCCAAACTGTCAAACACAGTGGTTGAAGCACCGCGTTCTCTCGGACGCTGCGCTTCACCGTTCCCTCTGAAATGTTGAAGACCAACAGAGACCAATCAAATACACGTCCATAATTAATCTTTCCATTCCATTTGTTGCATATCAATAGTACGCCGGCAATCGAGTGTGATATCATGTCAATGCAAGGTAATTTTTATCTCTGGATGTACAAATTGAGGATCGTGATTTGGCCAGGCTCTGCAGTTGCTGTGGAATGTGTTTGCTCTGGCGGAAGAGATACCATCTCCGTGCGGCAGGCCAGATTGAAGCCAGAAACTATCTGAACTTTGATGTTGCTGAACCTTCGTTTGAAACGCAAGAGCCTCGAGGCCCTTCTCCAAGAGGTGCAGGAGGCAGAAATACCTGTTTCCTCCTTTCAATTTTATTTCATTCTATACGACCGTATACGGTCGTAATGACCGTAAATGCACCGTACCGTAACCGTAAGAGGCCTCAGAAGCATCGTTATGGTTACGGTTACGCTCGGTTAGCACCCGTAAATAGCCGTAATCCTTACGGTTGTAACCGTATACGGTACGGTGGGGATCCCTACAAAATAGACGGATAGACAGCTGATAGACCTCAATAGGTCACTACCTAGTAGGTCGGTTCACCGATTTGGTCAGATTTACTCTATGAAATTTGGCCCCTGGACCTCAGATTTACTCTATTGCGGACCAAATTAATTAATTTTTTCTCCCAGGGTATTTTTTTCCGCTTTTTCCCTCTCTCCTGAACTTTTTTGCTCTATTTCGTGCCCATTGAGACAGGTTTGAGCCCGATCCATAGATTGAAGCAGTGCTGTTTGGGGTTGCTAATTTTGTTAAGGTGCGCTCTTTCACACAAAAAAAAATCCTGGCTGCGCAAAATTTACTCTATTCCAGACCGACATGGGTCGTTCAGACCTACTTTTGCTCTATAATCCGGACCCAAAAACACGATTTTCACCCTCAGATTTACTCTATTCCGGACCGACCTAATAGGTAGTGGCCGGGGGCCTACCTCAATAGACAATCCACCTAGCGATAGACACGGCTAGAAATCCTCGCATGGTCAATGCAGATCTTCACAGGCCATCAGGTATTGATTCTCATCTGATGTTCTCCTGTATCAATGTTGAGTTGCTCACCGGTGAAATAGCCGATTTGAGTTCGAAGAAAATTGACTCAGTCAGTTGCCGAGGCAATCTATAAAGCCGGGTGTACATGTCGGGACTGCTGTCTTTTCAATCATCCTTCCTCTCCTTCAGATTCATTTCTGGTTCTCTGGGGACCCATGTCTTTGTCACATAGCCGTTTCCGACTCAATAGAGAACATGCGGTGGAGCCACCCAGTGGTTCATCAGGCATGCGGTACCAGGTGGCTACATCAGTTGGTGGCTATTCAAGTTGCATAGGGAGAACTCATCGTCGACCTTCCATAAGCACTATGCATATGCCGGTATGTACTTGTATAGACACAAGTGCTGAAAACAATTAATACAGGTCATATCATTGATAATTTTTTCCCCAATTCATAAGTGATTCTTATAGAAAGGCAGTAAAGTCAAGGTGGGACTCAAGAATGGTCTTTCTGCATAGGTAGAGCAAGTAGTATGTGAGTGGACACTTATTCACGCCATAAGAAGTAGCCACCTGAACTGCCACCGAATGACGTAGCCACCCGGTACCGCATGCCTGATGAGCCACTGGGTGGCGCTGGGTGGCTCCACCACATGTTCTCTAATAAGTATGCCTTGGAGTATTCTTCTACCTATTGTCACTATTGGGTGACTTCCCATAAGATTAAAATAATCTGGGGGAATAAATCAGCGGTGCCAGTGATGTCGGCTAAGGAAATTCTGTTCAAAGATATTTGGTGGCGATTCCCGCAACGACTGGGAGGATTATTTAGAATAAATGTGCTACACAAACAATATGCAAACAACGTGTCTTCAACAACAGTACCGGTCTCGGCCGGCAATTGACATCAACACGACTTTCCTGCTTCCAACGGACATAGAACTTGAAATGGACCAGTAGCAGCCAGCTGGCCAAGTGCGGCAGCAAAATATGCGATTGATTGAGGCCTTTCAGGCTGTGCAGCGAAAAAAAAAAGGTAGGCCCAGCTAGACTAGGATAATTAGTGCAGGCAGGCAGAGGGTGCCGAGGGTGAGAACAGAAACCCATGTCAAGTTGTTGACAAGTTGAAGACGTTTCGAGTGGACAAGGCAGTAAGCGAGCCACACAATCAGATGTGTTGCCCAAAAACAGTTTATTCCATCAAACTCAAGTCTATTCGAGGGGGAGATACCCCCCGAATAGATTCGTTCAAAGTGACGGTTTATTCGGCTCATTAATCATGGCTGTGGATCCCAAGTCACTTGGGACTGCACCCATGTGATCCGTTCTGATCCATCCAATCCCGTAAGATCCGAGTGCTGTAATTGGACGGATAGTCATTGTGCACCATGTGTCTGCCCTTGCCCACCGTTCTCTCATGCCCCCATTGAAACTAACAGCTTGGAATAACATGGACTTTGGCAACAATCTTCCACCAAAGCCCAAAGGAACCCATGGTGGTGCCTGGGAAGGAGCCGGGCGACCCCGGAATCCTAATAAAGTGCAGAAAACTCAAAGGACCCTTGGCGAGCCACTGTGGATGCCTGCTTCACAAGCCTCTCAAGCAAATCAGGCTGCTCCTACTGGTTTTTTTGCACCTTACAACACCGATCGACCCATTCCTCGGGGCGCAAGTGCAAATCCGAGGACATCATTCTACTCTGATCTTCCATCCTCCAATGCGACTACTGAACGTGACACTGCGTCAACTTTGAATGCTTGTATATGAATGATGACTGTTTAAGTATTGAAATTGACTGAATCATCTACAAAAGTAGTGCCAAGTGCCTCGCATGGGATTTCTTTGCAAGAGTTCTCACAGCTCAGTGCAGATCTAAATTATATTGAAGATAATGATGAACATGCAGATATTGCTGCTGGGGATAGGATGATTGATGACAGCCTTGTTGATGATATTCTGGAAAGCACAGAGGAAAAAACTGGGTCACTGGAGGCAGAAACTCAAGCTACAGAGGCCGGTAAAAATTCTAAGCTGCATGAATATCTCAAGTCCGTGAAGGATAGGATTGTTGCAGAGGAGGCCAAGTCCGGAAAAATTGAGTGCTATTCTAGAGGCGAATTTTATATTCGGCCATCACACCCAATTTTTACCCTCAGAGACACCAAGGACACTGGGCTCAAACCAGACCACCTTTACAACTGCAAAGTTTTCGTGTGGGTGCCAGACCAGCTCCCTGGCTGTCCTGACACATTCAAATGCACATGCAGTATGCCTCTTGTCCAAAATGGTACGTGTTCCCTGTTCTCTATTTTCACAACTAATTCTGTGCACAGGGTACAATGATGATACACCTGCACGCTGAGTCCGCCATATGCCCTCAGATTTTTTCTTGCTTACCAACCGCTTTCTCTGTAACTCTCGATGGGTCAATGACTCTGGCTGTGGAAAAAGCTTCCAAGGCACAGATGTACACATGATTGCACAACTTCCACGCTTTGTACAGGTGGCTTTTCCAGGTATTAATTATATTCTCTATGTATGAAGAGTAACTAAACCCATCTAAGCTTCGTGATGCCATTTCAAAAGTCATGATGTGGCAAATATGCAACACATCTGTAACTCGATTTGGGCCTGCTCCATTCTCAGGACTTGTCTCTGAGATTCAGTATCGGCATCATGCCAACATGAAGCTGATGTATCTTGCAGCTGCTGATTTTTATGGCCAGAGTGGGCTGCCACCATTCTCTCCATTTGAAGATCCTGCAGGTTTTGCTGGATCACCACCCTCTGTTCCTTGTATCCGAGGAATGCTTACAGATTATATTTCCACTCATTGTATCTATGTTGAGCGTGATACCGCAACTAAACCACTGACTATTGCTAGCCAGGATCATACCTTTGCGGTTTGTTCAACTTTTTTTCCGAAAATTTGTATTTCAGTTGCTGAAATTTTGTATACAGTTTCTCAAAGGGATGGGTGGAGTGAAGGGTGAAGATATCTTTACTGCTGCTTTTTCGATTATAAACGAGAATGAAGAAGTGCAGGGGGAATCTCTAACACTCACCAAATCCCTGGCCTTTGTAAAAGACATGTTCTTGGGCATCCAGCAAGGGCTGAGGGATTCCAACAATCCACCTACTCAAATTCTGTACACAGATTCTCCACAAGGTGAGTCGCTATTTTTTACTTTGGTGGTGAAACTAATCATGTTGTAGAGGAGCGATCCTTTCATGAGTCAATTAACAGTGCATTGACAAAAGATGTTGAAGCAGTAACTGATTGGACAGACTGTCCTCACTTTGAACGTACCACAGAAATTGCAACAGCTGTGCCTACTAATTCCGTGGACATTGAAAATGTCGCAAGCGAAATTCTTGCTGACTTTCAATCCTTCTCCCCTCAATAGACAGGATGCGCATGAGCCGCACACGGCTTTTGTCACTTGCGCAAAGCCGCACGGGGTTCTCTCTTTCTTGCAGGTGAAACATGATTATTGTACATCTACACTTCCATTCCATGTCTGCAAGTTGTGTATATTCAATATAGGTGAATGTGTTCATGGGAGTGAGCCGGTGCAACCCATTCTTGAATGACATCACTGCAGCGGCTTTTGTTTTACGGCTAATGGCCGTCAATCCACTGCATCATTGATGCTCCACTCCAAGTTTGGAAACATGCGAGGGACACTGAATTTCATCTTTTCTATTGAAATATATGGCTTTCTGGCTCGGAATCCTATTTTTTTGGCGCGGCTTTGCACAATGCACGAAAGCCACATGAAGCCGTATGCGGCCCATGTGGCTTTTGCGCATCCTGTCTAATATTACCCGGTTGTACTCACAATAACATCCGCACAGCAACCTGGAGCACCAACCCATTTAGATTTCATCCAAATTCGAACACAGAATAAAATCTGTGCCTTCAAAGTAAGCAGCTAATCGTTCACCTGTTTGCATTTTTTCATTGACTTGCAGGTTACGGACCTGACACAACGCACCCATATTTTGCCCTCACTTTGCGCTTTGCTTACCAATCTAGCAATCATAAAAATAGGACATTCTATTCATCAGAGTCTTCGGACAATTTCAGACTCTTTTTCCCTCCCTGAGATAGCAAATGTCTTAACAGCACGAAATCCACCCCTACTTGAACTGGGGAAATATGCGAAGCTGAAGGGAATGGTGGATGATCCCACTGCTTCACTTCATGCCCTCGCAGGTGTTGTACTTAAAAAGTACTTTGACATCAACCCACTTCCACATCAAAAGGACTCACTGCTTCTTCAGAACTGCTTCTCTGGGAGGTTGACTGTCAATGGCAGATTTATAACTCCCTCCGCAATCTGGATTCGATTGGACTCCCACTTCAGCCAGCACAGGCAACCATGGATGGTCAATTGGTAACACTTCTGCAGGCATGTAAACCTGTTGCTGAGGGTTTCATAATTGGAAATCATCCTGGCTATCTTGATGCAATCATGGATGACACTGGTCTGACAAAGAGAATCAATGTCTCTAATTCACGTTCTCTGATTCATATTTCCAAAGCAAGTGATTTATTGTCTTTCAAGTCTGTCAACTAATTAGTATTTCAAGGTTCTTGTTCCAGGAGCAATCCAGCCATTGCACAAGCAGACCATGCAGTGGATTTTTTCTCATGGTGCAAAAGCTGTTATCATGACATCACAACTTCACACCCGTGGTGAAACAGTGCCAATTGTTACAACTACTGTCCCCCGTGGCTTTGCACTTCCAGCGCCAAATGCCTCATCTGATTGTGATGAAAACTTCACCATTCTTATCCTGTGTCCTCAGATTCTGACCCAGTTGTATTTGAATCGTGGTCAGAGACCATGTATAATGACTCAGACTCAGACTCTGATTCAGACAATGAGGAAGAGAACAAGGAAAGTTGGACAAAAGCTGTTATTCTGTTAAGTCGCATTGACATCACTTGGCTAATGGTACCGACGACCTTCTCACAGCCTGCGATGCCCGTCGACTTTAAGTGGAGAACACACTTCAACAGCTCGCGAACTCCACCTGTCTTCTACCGTCACCAACCTCATCGGGACAACAAATATGGGCGACAGACGGGTCGATGAAACCGGCAGGCACTGGACTCCAACAAACGAAATCCGTCACCGCTGCCATCACGGGTCTGAAAACGCTGGTACTCCAGATAGAAGGACGTAACATTTCTTCAGCTCAGGGAGAGTTAATGGCATTGATGGCAGGCATCCTGTTCTCAGATCCCTCAATATCATTGCCGCATATATACACCGATTACCTTAACGTCGTCAATGCTATTCAAGACGCTAGATCGAATGTCAATCAAGTAGCGAGACTTAGGTGTATGCATGCAAGGTTGTACTACCGGTGGATACTCTCCTTGGCTCGCGAGAAGGACGTCGAGGTTATACATACCAAAGGACACACTGATGAGTTATTGGTACCATCCCAGATGAATTTCGAAGCTGACCATTACACTTTGACTTCTCAGAGATACATCGAGAACGTCCCGAGAGCCCCCGTCCCTACCTTCTTTATGGATGACTACACGTTCCACACCGACGCCGATGGATAGATCGAGTCCAACATCTGTCAACTTGTCGATATGATCATGTCCTGGAACACGTCTGATGCGCTCTCCATCGGCCACCACCAGCGCATGCTTACCTCCATCTACAAAAAATGATCTCCTCCCGACTTCCCCTATACACGCGCCTACTCTGCCTACTCCGCCACCATTCAGCTATACACCCGATCAGGACAACTCGCCGTCGCTGACACGTTACACAAGCGAGGGAAATCAATTCAGACCAGTGCTGCTTCGGGTGCGACGCTGTCGAAGACGCACATCACCTCTTCATGGAGTGCGGGTGTTACAAAGAATGGAGGTTACGGGCTGCGTCAGAGTTGGAGAAGAGGGCAAACAAAAAACTTGCAGATTCCGGCGTTGAGGAGGCCACCCGCAAAAGCCTTCTTGTAGTAGCTAAGTCCCTTTTCACAAAGAACGACACCGTCTGGCCTTTAAAACACTCTTTTTATTATCTAGGGCACCTCCCGCCCCTCGAGCCGCTTCTCCCCACCATTTCCATCTGAGAGGGCCTCAGCAGAGAGCGTCTGCTACACCACTTCACTGCAGAATGGCACCTCGCCGCTATATGTCTTGCAGGAAGGATCTTTGGAGATTACCAGCGGGTGATGGCGAAGAAGAATAACCCTTTGAAGGCACGCAGGAAGAAATGATGAAAAACCTGTTGTATTATGTTACTATGGCTCGTCGAGGTACATCCTTAGTGTACTTGTATGTGGAGGCAGTTTCCAAACATGTAAACAATGCTTATCCATGGGAAGATCAACAACCAGACTTTCAAGTCCAACCAGTATGCCTTTCTTTGCATTTTCTTTTGGTCTATTAACAATGAGATCATGTAGCAACCTCCCAGTGCAATGGAAGCAGATGTAGATTTACTCAATACAGATGTTGAACAGGTATTTCTGCACTGCTTGTTTCCAATTTCACGGGTACTTAATTTCTACAGCAGGACTCTTCACTGAATATTGCCATGGAGAGTATGAACCATGCCCGCCCCATTCTTTCTCAAGCTGACAAGTTGCCAACCTGTGTTCTTGATGATGCCTTTCACTTTATGGACAGACTTCTCCGTCTTTTATCCAAGAAGCATTCTGCGTTTCAAGCCTTTGCTCATGACTTCAGTGAAGCCATTTTCATTCGTGACAGATCTGATGAAAAAGTGGTTCGGGAAATACTTGAAAGACACGGTATCAGTTGGGAGTATGCCAAGCGTGCCAAGGCTCGTTCTCTCAATCGATGAATTTGATGCTGTATTCCTGGTCGCAAGATCTTGTTGAAACGATTGGAGAGACTTTTCAAAAGCTACGAGAATATTCAGTGCTCCAACAAAAAAAGCCGGGGCTCTTTCTTCTCAGATGTAGCCAAGGAGATGGCACTACATCTGCTCTGCACCATGCGTGACGGCTATCTCTCAGATCTGTCAGGAATCTCGCTCTATTATCTCATGGGCAAAGACCGAGACGGTTTAAATCTGTACCGCACTGTCTAAGGGACCAGCAACATTGAGGGTGGGCTGCATAGGGTTATTCGGCGGGCATTTGGCTCATTGCGAGCCTCCACTGAACTGGCTGAATGCATTTTGATCAACTAGATTCATCGTCACAACACAAGTGTATGTATACTCATGTCTTAAATTTGGTTTTCTCTGATTCTTTAACTCAGGTTGGTTTCCATAATCGCACTGGCCAAAAGTTCCGGGGCCACTATGACCACTGGGTACGGGACGAAATTGTGGAACTTACTATTGCAGTTGCTTCAAAACCGTCCTTCCCACTTCCTCGAGTGCTATCCACTCGAATTACCACATCCGAGACCATTGGCATCCTTCCCATATTCACATCACTTGCTGAGAGTGTTGGGATTACCACACTTCCTCGCCGTCGTGTGGTTGGTGTACCACACCATCGCGATACACCAGTCCATACCCTGACTCGCCTTTCCACAAAGCCAACAAACCAATATTGCTATCTCCAACTACGTCAGCTCACCCTTTATGCGGTCCTTCCTGTCCATACCTTCAAGGAGTATACCACCTTCAAAGCGAACATTAACCAGTCAAAATATAGAAAGGGTGGAAAAGAACACCCACCTCATGAGCATTGGAAGAACATTGACTTTGAAAATTTTACATGTGCCTGGAATGCTCTCATTGATGCCCAACCCCCTCATATCACCGACTTGAACCAGCAATTATATTACAAGATCCCCCAGCAGCTTGAAGCACACCACAAGAAAACATTGCTGTGGAACTCGGAGTGCTCCACCCTTGCATATGGAAGTAATTTTGCTGCTCGCCAACCATTCCTTGACCTCCTCGCTACTGACGGCAACCATGTGGATGTTTTGCCGGCAACTCCTCTTCCAGATGCCCCTCCAGATGGCAAGCTTGATCTTTCAGTTAATGGTATTACTTTGATATTCTGTGTGTGTGCAAATAGATAGCTAATTTATGTCTTTTGTAGCCCCAAATGATCCCAACTCATTCAATTGAATGGCTGTAATGCCAGAGTATGATGAGCATGGTGACTTGAACTTCACGGAAACCGAGGCTCTCACTATCTTTCACAACACCACAAACAACAAGAACCCAATGGAAATTGACTCTATGCCAATCACAGCACAATCCATTCCACCTCCAGCACAGTTCACACCACCCATTGCACGACAGAGACAACAGCAATTGCTCCCAGCTGTTTTACCACCAGCCAAGGAAAAGGAACCTGACCATTGCGCCTTTTGTGTGAAGGCTTTCTGTGGGAAGCGGAAGATGTGTGCTGGGAAAGGTAACCGGGACCTCTGCCTCTGTGGGCACCCAACTCTCAAAAAGAATGAGAACATCAGGAAAAAACATTTTGCTACCTAGCTCAAAGCAAATGTTCAGAGCACCAATAGTGGCAATAGCCTTCTGCGGTTGCTCAGTAGCCTTCCATAGCCCCGGTAGCCGTACACCGAAGATCCATAGCCCTTGATCGCCGTCTGCAGCGGATCAGTAGCACGAAGTACCCGCGATTTGACAAACACCTGTTTTTTTACATTTCCACAAGAGCGCACCATCTGTAAGGATCAGGTGTAGTACAACAAGGTGGGATAAGAAAGAGGTGCTTACACTGTAAATCACAGTTGGTTGGACAGAATCGAAGAAACATTTAAGTCCATTTCGAAGTCCGCCGACACGTGCTGGATTGCGTGATTGTTTGACAGATGGTTGATGCTGGTTGCTATCGCTCCTTGTCCTTTCCCCCCATCTCCTCGCCTTTGCCCCCACTGTCGACCATCCCGTCGGGCTTCCTCCGCTGCCACAAGTCCTCTTCTATCTTCAATATATAACTCCAAACCTCTTCCGAGCAAGTTCTACGTCTAGGACCTCTCACGACATTCCAAGCTGTACCCTAGTCAAGCCACCTCTTCTTTCAAGATGCATCAAGCCTTGAGCCCCAAGTGTTTCCCTTCAATATCTTCAAATCCCAACTTCCATCTCCTCAAGTTACTCTAGAGCTGTCTCGTTCTTGTTGTACTGTTTCCTCTCTCATACAGCTCACTTATCATCGTGTGGCGATCTCAAGGAGACTCACGACATCCTCTTCCCTGTCTATAACCCTCTCACATCTATATCTATATTTGGTGAGCGGCTGTATAGTGTACACTTTCTACCTCTAACATTCGTTCTCTTCACAGTTCCATTTGCTTGATCTAAGCAAGACGGAATCGAGTCGAAGCCTATCCCCTTTTACATCCACCTCGGTGCATTCCTCCAATATTTATGGCTTTCACTTATTTTACCCTCGGGTGATGCGCGGACGCAACTGATTATTGTCTTTGTCAGTACATGTCCTGCAAGTACGTCAATCGGATGCTTACGTTCACGAGAAGATCAATGTCGGCGAGTACGCGGTTGGCGTGGGTATCGGGTGAAGAAATGTGTGTTCCACTGTAGATAGCTCTACCTATTTGTATGTCATGGCTCGAATTGAATGCAATTTATTCATTTATCTCACCCATATTTTATGTGGTCTATGAGAGTTATTGAAGGTTACTGGACACTACAAAGGATTACGATAGCCTCTGGCCAGGACTACTATATGCTATGGAGGGCTATGGAGCTTCTGCGCCAGGGCTATGGAGGGCTATCATAGCTTGGCAGGTGGCTATGATGGGCTATCAAATAGGGGACTAGTATACCGGGCTACCACGGGTATTTGCGCTATGGTGCGCTACGTAACCATGGCATTTTTTCCTGATGAAGGTCCATATCTCAAAGGCAACCATCATTGCGCATGAACAGAAGGCACGTACCAAAGCTGGGCTTACATAGATTATAAATATGATGTATGACTGGTCTCTCATATCTTCATTTCATTTGACTAGTTGCATTCCAAACCATGAATCTGTTGGTTTGTGCTTGTGAAGCTTGCATTGAAACAAATGCACATAAACATGACGTGCTTGCAAGAGAGGTTCGGTAGTAATTAATTACCTATGTGTACTTTACACATTCTTTGAGGGTCCTAGAGACACAGAAATTGAACATAGGTGATCAGACAATTTATTGTGTCTAAATTGCTGCTACAGCAGGTATGAGTATATCTGGGAAGAAGATAGTGCTGTGTGCACACTGAAATTCGCAGCGCTGAGGGCTTTCACACAGGGACGGAGAGAAAGGGCTGAGGGGAATGTGTTTGGGCAGCCTGTCACATTTGGGATTGTCGTTAAGAGGCAATAGGTACTAATTGAGTAAGCTAGAAGAACAACTTTAATCCAAATAATCCAAGCATCATCGATCACATCGACAGTGACGATGCGTTCAGCATGGGATGCGAGATCTGGGTTTGGGGGAGGCATATAAGGGTCTCAAGAGTCCTAAGGAGAACTTCAGTTTTGGGGAAATGGTCTATAATTGGCAGAGATGGACATACTTTGGTTCAAGAGTGAAATGCAACATGTATGATCGGCGGCGGCGGCGGCGGCGGTGGCGCGTACGGCGAGGTATGCGATATCTGAACTCGGCAAAAAAATTCGGAGGTCTTAGGGGTTCCATGGAGCATTTTGGATCAGGGGAAATGGTCCAGAATTGAGTGAGATACACATACTTTGGACTGAGACCCAAAATGCAGCAGGTATATGATCGAAAATAGCACCAACAGCGATGTGTCTGGCCTGGGATACAGCACATGAACTCGGCGACGACATGCGTAGGTAATAAGGGTCTTAGGGAGCCTTTTGATTGAAGATAAAAGGTCAAAAAACAGCTGAAATAGACTTACTTTTGTTTTTAGATCACTGGAATAGTCGGCTTGAATAGCTCCAACAGTGGGAAAGAGGCAAAGCACAGTGCATCAGGCAAAGGAATAGGAAGTGGTGGAGTGGTTTATGGGGAGTTAATGTCCAATCGCAGCATGAGGAAACAGGAGGGAAAGAGCGGGAGCGGCATTGACAGGGGTTAAGAGAAGAAGTTGATGCGAGATGATGCGAGGTGATCTCGGTGAATTGGCCGGCAATTTATCTTGAATTTGATTGGCTATCCTTAGTCTCCAGGAGGATTTCGCTCCGGATAGACTTGGGATGCCGAGATCACGCCCGTTTATTCGAGGGTCGAAGCGAGATCTGGGCCGATGGGGTCCTGATGGGAGCGCCGGCATGTCGGCAAATATTCAGAAAATATTCCTGGGGATTATTTTAATCTTACGGGAAGTCACCCATTACTTCGCATCCTTCATGAACATATAGCGTCATTGATATCCATGTATCGTTGTAGCTAGCACCCTGAATATATTTTCTGACCCATACTCTCGGCTCTCTCGGAAGTTAACTGTTCCTGAAGACGAAAATGATCATCAATCTATAGGTTCCTCGAAGGTTCTCTGGTCATCGTGATGCTCGGCAAAGGACTGTCTATTTGTCTACGCGAGTCTATGTGGTCTATTTCTCTGAGCGGTCTATGGCGGTCTACCGTAGAAACCGCGTGTCTACTGCTGTCTTGTAGAGACGGGGGGGAGTCTATCGGTTATATTATCTGGTCTCCCGTGCCTACCATAGACCACCAGAGACATGGGGGATTTCCAGATGATGGTTAGGTACACAACAAGGCAGCTTCAGAGCAGCGAACGAGACGAGAATCTCTCTACAGAGTTCTAAACTCGTAGAGTTTGCATATTGTTCAAGTGTAAGTATCTCGTGCCGGGGCTGCATCGATTATCTTAGAGGAAACTCCGTGACTGGGCCATATGAACCACCTATCGGGAGAGTTCACGATCGAGCGCGGTTAATGAACAGACACGATCTGAACCAGCGGGGCTGTAGGAAGCTTAAGAATCATTATTAACGACTTTGGAAGCATTGTCAGGGAGCGTAGTCGACCGTGCGGAAGATCAAGAGCCAACTAAGCATTCACAGATGCAGGCAGGACGGTGACCGTTTGGCAGATTGTCGGTCCAACTGAAATATAAACAGTTAGGTGGGACTGAAACTTGGAAGAGGCGACATCCTTACCCGGCGAGAAGCTAAGCGAAAAATGAACCGGGACCATCAGTCTTAGGGTTGAAGAAACGGAGAGGAGGATCTACTGACGTCCCGCAGCCTCCAATGAGCCCAACACTCGTCACGATGCCAGCCTCGACGGTAAAGTCGGCAAGGTCGATGGAGGTCTTCAATGTACAGAGCGCATTTGGAACATTTGGGCCGCCGTACGGAAAGTAAACGTACGCCAAACAAGCGGTGTCTTCAAGAAGAGTAACGTGAGTGTTGATCCATTTCATCAGAAATGCACTCACCGGTGCTGCAGACCTGCTGGCATGCGAGCTCGGTTATGCCTAGAAAAGTATTCTGAATACATCGGCTGAGTGAGTCCACATAGGCTGAATATGGGATATTTATGGCGCACCGTGTTACCGACGGTCATACTCCAGCCGGGGTAGACGGCAAAAATGTTTCCAAGGTCGGGTTTGGGAGTACTGACATTAATTGCAGCAGTGAGTGCACAGCAAGCGAGGATAGCCGTGGGTTTCAGTTGGATGAACATCATGCAAGTACGAGGGTTGTGGGTCACAGAAAGGTATCGAAATTTTATACATTTCTGCGAAAGGGGTTGATTCTCTCACAGAGCTTCTCGTATAGCTGGTTTTGAGTCTGCACATGCTACCATCACATAGAAGCTGTATGGAGTGAGAGCCGGTGCGATGGATGGAGAATCAACAGGTTCAAAATGCGACAGCTCAGCAAAGGGACCCTGGCGGATCAGAACAGTTGGCAGATTGTAACAGCCATGTCAGATACGTGTTACTTAGAGTACCTAGGCCTGTTCCTGCGTTGATGACTTAACACGACCAGCGACTTGGTCTGGGTGATACTTGCGGATAGGGGCTTCTGCTTGCACTTTTGATCCGGATGATTGTATCATTATTCGTGTGATGGCTTGGGACAACCCTTTTTCTGACCAGAACATCCATTCGATACATTTGGCTTGAAATGAAGACCCGCTGCAATTCACCTACTTTATTTCAAGCCAAATTCGCGCATTGATTAATTTATAGAGGGTCTATCCAATTACCTTGGCTCCGAGCCGTTGAGTAGACCCAGTCCTCAACAAGCCTCAAAGTCCTCAAAGCGTACAAGCTACTTAGACAGACTTCAATAAAGCACTGAGGGTTATCTCCTGCAGTCAACGCAGATGCCTAAACCGACTCTTCCCGACCGTCACTCAGCACCGTGGGGCCAATTACACTTTTTCAAGCTGGAAGGAGATTTGTATCCAGCCACGGCGCATTTCTCCTATTTAACCTGCCTCTGAACTTCTGTGGCCGTTTTCTTCCCCATACGTAAATTAAGATAACGCTGGCCGAACACTTCGTTCAGCTCCCTATCCGTCGCTGGCCCTATCGACCTTGATTCGAAATCTCATGATCTCGAGTTACGTGGATCGCCTCATTTTCGTCTCTGCTGCGCTAGTGCTGTCAGTGCTGGCGGTTCCGACAATAGGCCCTGAATCTCGTCCTACAGCCGCCACAAGTGCTGGATGCGGGTCGGATACGCCGTGGGTTTTCGACTACAACGCCCACTCCGACCAAGCTATCGGCGACCGCTCCTTCCTGGTGCACATTCCACAGAGGTACAATTCCAACACGCCACATCCGGTGGTCCTCAGCTTTCACGGCTACGGCGAAGATGATTTACAACAAGAGCATATTAGCGGATTCTCGGAGGAAGAGAACACGATTGACGGCAAGGTAGGAGGATGTCAATTGTGTAATTTCTGTTCGCGATTTCTCCAAGCTTACCAAGATGTTCAAAAAATAGGGAATCATCGCGGTACAGATACTTGAATGAATCGAGTCGGCTCAGCAATTGATGCGTTCCTCAGGTTTATCCTCTCGCTGCCTTTGGCCCCGGGAAAAATCACAGACCCGCCCGCGCATGGACTGGCGCGCCGTATTCCGTAGGAGCCTTCTTTAATATTCCCAAATACCCGACTGAAGTGCGCATGAATTCTCCAGCCCCAAGACGTCGACGATGTGATTCATTCGGTCTTTTGGTTGAATTTACTAATATACATATGAACAGGTCGGATTCGTCGAAGCCATCATCGACGCGCTACAAACCAACCTCTGCGTCGATTCTACGCGGATCTACGCGTCAGGCATGAGCAATGTGCGTTTGTGTTCATACTCCCAAATTTAATCAACTTGAATTTCAACCAATGTAGGGCGGCGGCTTCGTGCGTGTCTTCTCTATCCAATCATCCTCGAAAGGGTTATTTTATTCACAAAGTATACTCACTGACGACTAGGTGAACCTCCTCGCCTGCTCCCAACAAACCGCGTCCAAATTCGCCGCATTTGCACTCGTCTCACCCGCGCTCTACAACGGCACACACCCTTTCTTCGCCTGCGACCCAGGGCGCAAGATCCCGCTGGTCACTTTCCACGGCGAACATGACAGGATCATCCCATACGACGGCCGCGACGACCCATGGGATACTTGCGGTGCGAGCGCCGCGCGGCAACTCAATAACAATTAATTAGTGTTAATGGGTGGGATCCACAGAGGACACGGCACCGATCCCGGAGTGGCGCGACGCGTGGGTCGTGCGCAACGGATGTAACGCGAGTGCGCCGAGCGACGTGCAGCGACCGTATGAAGGCGTGGTTGAGACCACCTGGGAATGCAGCGACGACAGCGAGACGACTGTGAAGGCGTTCAAAATCAAGAACGGGGTCCACAGGTGGCCGTCTTGGGCAGAGACGACGTTCGACGCGACGCCGGAGCAAATCCTACCATTTTTCAACCGGTATTATACGCCGGGCTAGTCCCCAATTTTTGGCGTGCATTACGATTATGTCCCGCTTGTGTAGAGTACATACAGTACGGACTATGAATGCTCCTTTTGGATGATCTTTGCGATGGTCTGCAGCTGGATGTTCGACGTCCCTTCGTAGATTGCGCCCTGGAAAAAATAGAACGGTAAGTTCATGCCAGGAGAAAGAACAACAACAAAAAATCCTACAATCTTGGAATCACGCCAGAATTTCTCAATCCCAGTCTCTCTTGTGAATCCAACGCCGCCCGCCCACTCGATCGCCTGCCCAGAGACTTTCTGCGCGACAACGCTGCTCCAGTACTTCGCCATCGCCGCCTCCTTCGTGAAGCTCTTGCCCTCCTCCTTCCGGCGTGCGGCGTTATACGTGAGCAGGCGGGCGCTCTCGATCTCGATGGCGGCCTGCGCAATCTGGAACGCCATGCCCTGGAACGTACCGACGGGCTGGCCGAACTGAGACCGCGAATATGTGTAAGGGACGGCCTTGTTGAAGGCGCCCTGCGCGAGCCCGAGCATTTGTGCGGCGATGCCGATGCGGCCTGTGGTTTGGAGTCAGCATCCGGGTCGTAGGATTATGCGCTTATGCGCTGCGGTATACCTTCGTTCAAAATTTCGATAGCAATCTGATGCAAGGTAAACTGGCTGCGAGAAACGAAGGAGGGAGAAATCAACCTTGTAACCCTTTCCTTCACCGCCAATGATATTTTCGGCGGGGATTTTGAGGTCGTCAAAGTTGAGAGTGCATGTCGAAGAAGCCCTGATGCCCAATTTCTGTTCTTTCTTCGCGATTTGAATGCCCATGTCCTTTGTAGCGACGAAGCAGGTGATTCCCTTGTACCCTTTGCTCGGGTCAACCTGTTCGAAAGTCAGAAAGACACGGGGAAATTAATCGAACACTATACATTGGCGAAAATGAGGAAGATCTCTGCTTCGTAAGAATTGGTGATCCACATTTTGGAGCCATTGATTATCCACGAGTCGCCGTCTTTCTTGGCGCGGGTTTGGAGCGCGAACGCGTCGGAACCGGATGCAGGTTCGGATAAGCAGAAAGAGCCGAGCTAAACTGTGTTAAAGGACGAAAGGTGTCTCAACGAACACGCACTTTGGACTCGGCCAACTGCGGGAGCCATTTATCTTGCTGCTCCTTGGTCCCGTATTTGCGGAAGATGGTGTTGACGAGGGTATTGTGCACATCGCACAAGACGGAAACGGACGGGTCGACCTTTGCAAGCTCCTCGATGACGATAATCGCGGAGGTGAAGGACGACTCGGCGCCGCCATGCTCCGCGCTGGTTTCGATGCCCATAAGCTGAAGACCGTTAAACAACTTGCGTGAATGCTAAACCGGATCTCGTACCCCTTGTTCAAACAGCCCCTTGATTATTTCGGGGTCCATCTGCTCGTTCTCGTCCATCTCGCGGACCTTGGGACCTACGACATCGGTCGCGAACCGTTGGACTAGGATGATATGAGGATGAATGGTGGCATGAACACGCTCAGCGGAACACACCGGCTTCCCGGAGCATCGTCTCTTCCTCTGTATACACATCTAGGGAGTTCAATGGCGGTGGAACGTCGATGCGAGTGTAGCGCGAAGACGAGAATAATCTGTAAGACATTTAGTCGATTTATGAGAAGGAAAAAGGCGCAAAAGACCTGGCGGGGAGAGCTGGTCTGGTTCTAACAGCAGACAGTGCGCGTATACCAGTTCTCAGCATAGTGGGTGACCAGAGAGACGACGGAAAGAGACGAGCGTCAGTTTGTTGGCGGCACTCGGCAGCAATGCGATAATCACGGGCTAAGTGACTGCGATCCCGTGATACCATATTTACGCGGCGTCATCGTCGCGCCGGAACCAAAATTGTGGTTTGTTCACATTCGACGAGAATTCAGGCAGAACAGTTACATTTCAAAAAGACAATTCGTCAGACTAGTTATAGTACATCTTGGCTACAATACAAACGACAGGACTTCGGAAGGTCAATTTGCTTACTACTAGACACAATTCGTAACACAGAAACAGAGACGGAACCCAAGAAGTGCAAGATTTTACGGTGTAGTCTACCCAGTTATTAGTAACAGCATGAGAAAGAGAGAAAGGAAATCACCGATCAAAACAAACGTGCATAGCGCTCATCGTCCAAGACGACACGCGAGCCGTTCAAGGTCCGAATCACAGAAAAGAAGTAGTCAGTCCGGCTATTCGGGGGCGCAAACACTCGGGGGCCAAATATATCGTCGCATTAACAGTAAGGATCGCAGCCTTCCGCGTTGCGGCCAGGCTCATCTGTCAGGACGCACATTTCGATCCACGCGAGGTGCGGGAGAAATGGCAGGAAACGACCGAAGTCCTTGATATGCGCTGCACTTGGGGGCGGGTTGTAAGTGTTTTTTCTGAACTCTTGCAACCGGACGTGCTGGAGCTTTGTCAATCGTGCCAAACTCTTGTGATATTCGGACTATTCGGGGGTCGATCAAAAAGACTATGTAGCTAGTTCGACCACTTACAATTCGACTATTCATGCAGACATCGAGATGAGTGAGGTTAGCGAATGACAAGGCAAGCTCTTCCAATGATTCTGGAGACAATTCGTCTGTTGTTTTGATGGTAGATCCGTCAGTATCAACGGCGAAAACATGAAGCTGCGTTACGGGTGGTTGAAATTGGAGTGGAAGGATGTCGAAGGAAGGCCACTCTGTGAGCCAGGAAGGATGGGAAAGTACGAGGACGAGCGTTTCCAGCGGCCGGTTCCCACCGCAAATCAGGGCAGCATCTTCGAAAGAGCCCTTGAAGGAGCGAAGTCGGGGCAGAAAATCGCTGTCCTCCATCAGCTCTGTTCCTGGTGCGCTGAGGGTTAAATGCTCGATATTTGGGTGCGATTCCAAGAAAGGGGAAAGGTCAGAGTCATCGAAAAGGTTTAAAATCTCGCTCATTTCAACGTCGGGATAACTGGGGTCAAGACTGAGTGAGAGATCGAGAGTGGTGAGAGCTGGAAGCCGAATGAGGTTCATAGCGACAATCAGATGTTCGTATCCGGGAGATGGAAATACGCCCTCCGAATCCTCGCCGTCATTCATGGGGATACTGAGTTTGAACTGCAATGTGTGGAGAGAGGGAGACGACAGTGATTTCATAGCTTCTGCAAGGCTGTAAAACAGCTGCTCATGTTTATTGTCTGGGGAATCGTCAGACTATACGGACAAACCACAAAGGCGCATCACGTACAGTATGGATCGAGACAGATTTTGAGGCCCAGCACTTGGAGGCACTTAAGCTGAATGAACTGGGAATTGCGAATGTTGGTCAAGTGAATACGCCGTATGATCAAAGCAGGAGACCGCACCTCAAAATTATTGTTCGTCCCATTAGAAGTCACAAAAAGTTCTCTGAGATTCGGGAAGTGTCCCTGCGCTCCCAGGATTTGCCCCAGCTCGTCGAGACCCGCCGCTAAATCCCAACGCAAACTATGCAAAGCTGATACGGGCGGAGTGCCGAGACGATAGCTATTCATGAGCGAATCCGTAGCGGCTGGGGTTCGAGCTCGGATATTGGCCAGCTTGCGAACGGTGCCGCCGTCCGTCAAGGCCAGGTTCCGAACCAAAAACGCTGGGTGCGGCTGAGACATAGATGTCGGGCTGCTGAGAGTTTTCATAAGGCGCGAGGATTGCACCAAGTTCAGTGGAGGATGGAAGGTGTTGACATAAAGGACGGCTGATAGTGTAGCGCAAAATTCACGGGAGACACGGCAGAGACGAGCGACGGATTGACGAGATGCAAAACGTGCGATGGCCGTCAACAACTCGGGAGGTATATCGGAAATGTGATACGATTCGATGTTGCTGAAAAAACTAGATTCAGCTCGATTTCAAGAGGAGAAAAGAGGGATTATGGATTTACTTTGGATTTTGGGGATCAAGAGGCTTGGTAAGGGTATTTTCCATGATTTTATGCAATTTTTGGACGGAGTCGAAAAAAAGGAAGTAAGAAGGGATATTGATGGTATCACCCAATACTTCCCGATTAGGAAGCTATAGAAACACAACCAAACTTGAACGTTCAAATTGCGCACTCGAGTTTGGGGCCAGTGGAAACAAAGTCGGTACCAAATGATCCTTCATTCGCTCTTGGAAGGACTAATCTTGAAGAAAGCCAGTCTGCCCTACGACAATCTAGTTATTTTAAGTATCGTCAATGGACAGCCTCTCACAATTGCAGCTGGCGTCTTTCACCTTTACGACCTTATATCTACCCTACGAGAAATTGCCGAGCTCGCTGCGGGTCTCGTCGGCGCTGCTGTGACGGTCTGAGCGTCGTCACTGGCGGCGGCATCCGGCTTTGCGGGACGCCACGAAAATAGTCATCGCGAGGAGATAATGGAAACAAGGAGGAATACCGCTGACTTTCTGGAGAACCTCCAAAGCGGAGACGTCACACGGGACGAGGGAAGAGAATTCTTGAAGGCCAGGGAAGAGTGCGTATATGGCAAGTTGCATCTCTGAAGATTGAATATACGGAAGAGCCATCCAGAGAGGAAACGAATACTATGACACTATCGAGAACTACAAGAGGACTTCGTGGTTACATCCCTTCGAGAAACTCAAGAAGAAGACAGAGGTCAGAACGAAAAAAGGTTTGACACGGCAATCCAATCATTCCCTCAGGTCTCTCAACGAGGTGGTTTCGCCCCGTTTGTATGAAGTCGCTAACTGATGGCAAGTCAATGTATTCGGGCTCCGACACCTCCTCAATTTGCGCGTCTTCAGGCTCTCCGCCTGGATCTAACCTGGCCGTTGATGAGATCATGGATTGGGCAGAGCAAGTCGCTCCGGGCAGGTGGGTCCCAGAGTCAAAGTTGATCTGAGAAACTGACCTGTTTTCCCAGCGTCACTCAGCGGGTGGACACGCTCCCCCACGTTGAGGGCTTTCAACGCGAGGTGCGGATTTCTCTCGCATCCTAGCATTAATCCAACACTCCCCACTCTACTCCTCTGATTCGCAGAGCGAAATGGCCAACATCCAAGAGCTCCGGGGAATTGACCCGTACTGGAATACGTCCCCGCAAACTGCGCCACCGAAGAAGAAACGTACAAGAACACTCACCACACCACACCAATCGGCCGTGCTCCATGCTCTACTGGCGCAGGTCTGTTTTTTACACGCCACTTTCAGCTGCCACGCGCTCATTTTTTTCATCCTTCCCTAGTCCAGATTCCCCACCACCGCTATGCGGGAAGAGGTTGGACGTAGTACCGGACTAAGTGCGCGGAAAGTCCAGGTGAGTTGCTATGGCTTGTTCGTCGCTGCCAACGCTGCTGACGTGCTATTAGGGGTAGTCAAACATCGATTTTGGGGATCGATTAAGGCCTTGATTCTGGGCCGATTATTTCTGGATTCCAAGGCCGATTCTTGTCCAGAATCGGTGCAAATCCAGAATCGGTCAGAATCGGCGAAGCGACTCCGGAGTCGCACAAGAAATTAATCGTCGATTAATCGGTGACACATCGATTTTGATGCTGAAACGGCACCAGAATCGAATCGAGAATCCAGCACAGAATCAGGCGGCAAATGGGGGGGTCAAACATCGGGCCGATTCTTGTTCGATTAACAAAACAGAATCGACTGAGAATCGACCAGAATCAACATGTTAATCGGTCTCCAGAATCGATGTTTGACTACCCCTATTATAAGATCTGGTTTCAAGTATGTTTCCCTGTTCCGAGTCAGGCTTTGGCGAAACACTGACGCGTCTTCATAGAATCAGCGCCAAAAGGCTCGAAGGCCGGGTCAACCGTCCCCGCCTCCGGATTTACCTTCTTCGGGCTCACATTTGATGCTTCCGCCCTCTGCGCCTGCGGCCCCCTTACATGCTTCCTTCTCGGCGTCGGCTTTCGGTCATAATGTCCGGGAGGGTCGGTCCTACTAATATAGCTTTGGAAGCTGGAACCTCAGACCCCGGTCCCCATTGAATACTTCCTGATTAGAAAGCCGTAGAAACACAACCGAACATTGTCGGAACAAGCGCGTTGAAATGCGCATTAACCCGTATCTCACGCGTCAACCAAATTTATCATCAAGACTCAACCTAGAATCAATAAATGTCAAATGAGATACGGGACGAGCACAGTTTTTTTTTTTGACCACGGATTCAGTACAAATTTATCAACCACGATCGCAACATCTGTAAATATACATGTTTGAAACCTTCTTCCGAGCAGTCAATAGAGCAGAATTTCAGAATTACAAGTCATTCAGCAGCCTTTTGAATTTTGAACCAGTCTTCCGACCAGCCGTAAACGCGACGAAGGCGTGAACCAAGCTGGCGAATTCTCAACGGGCTTAGCTCTGGGTCTGGATGGGGCCTTGAAAGAAAGGGACCCCGATGTCAGCAAGGTTGAGGAATGGAGAGTGTAGTGGATCTCACCGATGAATTGTTATGGGCCGATCCTCGGGTGAAGGAGGAATAAAATTTACCGCTGAACCGGGTGTGCTGTCGTCGATGGTGAAATTCAGGGAACGAAATACCTGTTTTTTTTTTCGAATTAGCGGAGCTATTTTGGTAGAGAATGAACGGACCTTGCACACATCCTTCCAAGTCACCTTGCCCTCCGACTCTTGGGCTCCATCGACTCTATTTCGGAGGAGGCGATGGATGATTTTCACCGTCTTTCTCGGAAGTTCATATACTGCATGGTCAACCTGAGGATCAGTCACGACTGGAGCGATCTCTACATCCACAGCGGCAACATCCGGTTCTAGATATTCGCCCGGCATGGATGCCCGAGTTTTCTGCTTCGCAGAACTCTCGGGGAAGATGAATGATTTGAGGTAAGAATAAGATGATTGTGCGCGCTCAGAGGCCACAGCAACCGGAGGTGCAACGTATATGTTGGCTTCCACTGGCTTATCGTGCCATTGGGGTGTGCGCTGTTCAACCGGTGCGACCTCCCAGTAGTCGTTTATCGACTTGGATGTATTCGCGAGGTATGCATCGTCGATAGCCTTCCACACTCTCGAGAGCCAATCTGGTTCTTGGACGCCCGCAAATTTCCTCCCCATGTGCGGAATGAGATTGACCGCATAAATCGGATCCCCTCCGTACAACATTCCGGTCCAAGAGGTGTCCCATCCTGGTCTACGAGGCACGGAAGGAGGAGAAACGGGGGATTTGGCGTAAAACTCCTGGATCAAAGGGGCTTTGAATGGTCGCAGGAGAAAATCCATAAAGACTGTCAATGATGCGTATTCCGACAGCAGGTCGCTGAGGCGTTTGGTAATGTAGTCCTTTGGAACGGCAGCGCATCTGATATACCCGTCGATAATGCGGAAGCACTCGGGGGACTCCCAGATTGTGTCTGGATTGCAAAGACGAAGAAGGGATGTCTCCAGACCAGGTAGAGCTTTGTCAAAAGCGTTGGGTTTTACAGTGACTTTCACATCCTCCAAGTATCTTCCCCGGTTGATTACGGTGCAATCATCCTGGCAGATATTTGTGAGAAAGAAATAACATGTGATAGAGGCACGAACCCATTCAACATCAAAATATCGGCCATACCGGGCAGACGATGCCAGAGCGCGACGGAAATAATGCGAGAGGTCCTGGCACAGCTCGGCAAGACAGACGCCCTTGATCTGGAGCATCAAGGTGTGAATTTTGGGATTTTTAAGGATATCGCGCTCTGCGGTCTTCGTAGTATAACCTAGGTCCTTTAGTTCCTTGAATGCCTTGCCCACCCATGTCCAGACGGACAAGAAATGGTAGGCATGATACAATTCGGCCCTGAATGAACGACCGTAAAAGAAAGCGAATTCTTGAATCCTCTTCGGCGGCGATGGACCTTTATCCATTGTCACGAAGTACGAAAACACAGCGGAGCCAGGGCTGCTACTGAGATTCTCGAAAACTTTATCCCATAGATAATTTTCATCACTTCGCATGGCAAAAATCTCGTCTTCATAGAACTGAATTTGTCGCTCGATGAGTTTACTTGTAAGCTCAACGGAGGAGGGCGGGAGTTGAGCACCGATGCCGATACTTTCTGAAAAATATCGTGGAGCAATGAGGCCAGCAGCGGAAAGAGAATTTTTCAAGACCTACCCGACATGTCATGTAGATAATCCCGCAGCGATCCTTTGCTATCAAGTTTCGGAACTCTGGGGCACGTCGTGCACGCTGTTGGGTCAGGCACATAAGGTGCTTGGTTGCACTGTCAAATAAGGCCTACCTCAGTCTCACTGGCCTGTGCGCTCTCTTGAACATCCATCAGAACCTTCATCTCGAGCATGAGCCTCATTATGGCTCCTTCGTCAGTGCCTTGTGATCTGAATTGTCGCAGCACTTCCGGGAGCATGCATGCAGCAGCCATTGCTTTCATGTTGGCCTCTTCCAAGGAGTGGAATCTTCTCCTCAATGCAGGGAGATCGGCGAGCTCGCGGTCGCTGATTGTGGACGTCATGATAGCTGAGACCAAGCTGGCGCCCGTGACTGGTTGCGGCATACAGTTGCGGCGCAATCATTTGCGGTTTCCTTTTTTGGAAGGTGCCATCAATTTTCGTCCTCACCAGTCCACGCGAGCTCTACACCCAAGAAAAATAGGATTACAGCTATACTACACATCTATGTACTACAGAATCAACTAATACTTGGTCCAGAGAAAATTATTTGCCTTCATTTCACGAAGACGGCGTGGGAATGAGTGGTATAAATGAATAACATACTCGTGGAATGAGTGCGACTCCCAAATCTCCGACAGTAGCTCAAACAGCTCCTCCGCAGTGCTCAGCTCCATATAGCGTGGATTGCGCTTTGCTCGCCGCTTCTGCTCCGCCCAGGCGTTCTCAATCGGAGAGATGTCGGGAGACTTGGCAGGCCACTCAGAGACGTTAATGTTCTGATCGCGCAAAAACTGCTTGGCAAGCAGCGACGTGTGCTTCGGGTCGTTATCCTGTTGGAAGAATAGGA
Source organism: Mycena capillaripes (assembly GCA_029204075.1). Lineage (NCBI taxonomy): Eukaryota > Fungi > Basidiomycota > Agaricomycetes > Agaricales > Mycenaceae > Mycena > Mycena capillaripes. Next base: position 4,696,019 of record JARHKZ010000001.1, read on the forward strand.
AGGAGGGGTTGCGGTTCTCAAGATGGTCATAGATTGGCACCATCGCGTGGCGCAAGATGTCGACATAAAGCTGTGCGTCAAGGGTGCCATGGATGCGAATAAGTTTTGACACACCCTTTGGATGAATAGCCCCCCAAATGTTGACCTTCACACCCCGCCGACCATGTGCCTCCATTCCCTGAACACTCCGTGGTGCAAGGGCATCTTGTCTGCGCCGCCGCCGAACATAACGACGTCCATCCGAAACGCCAAGGATAACCTTACACTCGTCCGAGATGATTACGGTGCCACGACGGTACGTCTCGTCATCGGTCCAGGCTTCGTAACACTCATACATGCACTGGCGCTGCTCAATGTGCCGAGGAAGGAGGTTTGGTTTATTGCGCTGAGAAAAGCCTTCCAGGCCGAAGCGGTGGAGGTTATCGCGAAGCTGTCGTGCAAATGCCATGTCAGTGCGGTATTTACAAGGCAAAAGCTTTGAGACGCACTGTACGAGCTGGCTTCGTCGGAAACATCACCCTTTGAACATCTCCACCATCGATAAGCTCCCCTGATTCAAGTCTCTCTTCTGCCTCCTCCAATTGCTCCTTGGAGAACACCTTTTTGCGCCCACACTTTCCCTTCCGTCCATCATAGTAGCAGTCACCATTGTGGGCCTTCACGATGTGTAATTTTTTCTTAGAGTCTCTGGATTGATTTCTTTGAATGGCGAGCGCTGGCAGATTTGTGGGAAGGTTAATTTCATCTCATCGCGATAAATGACCGCTTTTGCGCGCTTAGTTGGTGTACATTTCGGACGGTTAGCACCTCTGGGTAGGCGTCGCGGTGTCAGGAGTGGTTCGGGAGGCATAGTGGTAGTGGAAGGGCCATTCGAGTGGAGACGTGGCAAAATTGATGGCGCCTTCCAAAAAAGGAAACCGCAAATGATTGCGCCGCAACTGTAGGCGCTTACCGCCCGTGACTAGCTATTCTTGGACTTGATTGTCAGCCAGTACTTTCGGGTCGAAGAAGAAGTTGCATTATTCCGATGGTTCGCCCTCCAGTTGAACATCGCTGTTCGGGGGAAAGCAATCACGGCAAGCTCCGGTCGGAGTTGTCGCATCTTCAACTCAACATAAAACACGTGCAAATTCAGTTTTCTTTCTTCCCATGACTTCCGAGTCCACGACCGACCTTTGTGAGCGTATTGAGCAGCTTTCTGCTGCCATAGAGCTTCAAAAGCAGGTCCTCAGAGACCTAGAAACCAACAGGATCAACGCCCGGCGTGCTCTCAATGCAGTCTGCGACCCAATAGCGCGCTTACCCCTCATCCGAGATCTTCATGCGCTGTCTTCCCGACTCTCCCGGACCCGACCTCGATAGTGCCCCCATGCTGTTGCTAGGCATATGCCAGCGATGGAGTGATATTGCTATTTCCACACCCTCTTTATGGGCCACTATACACAGCGGTTGCCCACAGGAAAGGGATGCCCTCGATTTCGACAAAGGCTTCGAGATTTGGCTCAGCCGTGCCAAAGGTTCCCTTCTTTCACTTCATTTGTGCGTTGCCCTCCACCGTGTTTTCCCTTTGGCGAAGCAGCATGCGGACCACGTCAAAACCTTGGATCTGTTGCTGACGACCGAACGGGAAACGAAGGAGATAACGGATATCCCATTTCCTTCCTTGCAAAAATTGTCAATCGATAGCGACTTTGACAATCCAAGGGACGTCGAATTCGATCTATGCGAAGTTGTATGGATACTTCGCGCAGCTCCGCAGCTTTCGGAATGCAGCTTGGGTAACATGGCAGTGAATACTCGTCATCACCGAAAGTAACCGGAAATGGCTGTATTACAGCTAAAATTTGTTGAATATTCTTAGTGTGATTGCCTAGGGATGTTTATTTGGATATATTCTTGCCCTCCAGAATGAATTTGGTATCAAAAATCATGTGCACACTTTATGGAGATCAATTGTTTAAGGCCTGCTCATTTTCGTTACTTGTGTCAAAAATTGAGATGTAGGGCTTGGTGTGGAAGTAGGTATGTAGTTTTCAGTGGTCAGAACCATGCCTTAGGATATGCTTCACATGCCTCATGACTTGGAACTCAAGTAAAGTGAATTAATACTCATGAGCAACACATTTTTCAGGGCAAGTCATGTCTGCATGGATCTTGCGCAAGCTGCTATCCAGTAAGCCCCCAAAAATGGAACTCTGAACAACTCAAATTTGTGCAAGACCTGCCTGGAGCACTCCAGAGTAATCGTTCCATACATCCATGATGTTCTACATGAACAATTACTATCAGAATCACTCATTCAAGCAGTAATTCTGAAATATGACAGATAATGCTAAAGCACAATTTGCCGCAGGAATATGGGACATGATCACAAACTTAACCATTCCAGAATCTACCAGAGATATCTGTCCATTGATTGCAAGATAACCCACTTTGTCTTCAGGCTCCTAGTAATTTCTTTGCAAAGTTTCTTTTGACTGCTGGATAAAATGGCATAATTCAAAGACGGGTCACTAATCTTTTTTGGTCCCTATGGAGCAATACTGGGGCAATTCTCCCCAAACAAGTTATGCGGTCTGCAGCTAATGCCCACTAACTTTAGGTAGTGGGTCCTGTACCGCCCTATCAAAAGTTTTTGGGTGTAATGATCTCATTGATGCTCAAAGGTTGATTTGGTGATCGCTTCTCTGATGAGCCCGCCAAAATGAAAACGATGGTTGATTGTATTGGTGATTGATTGATTCCTCGTCAATGTCCTGAACCAAAACCAAGGACTTGGAACCTGCTATGGAAACCAACCTGAGCGCCCGCCCCGTGAAACACAATCAAACGATGATCCAGCGTCTTTCTTTCCTTCCACCCACCGTCGTGTACTGTAGCAATTCTGGCGCAAATCGCCGCCCAACCCTAGCAACTCCCCTGGCTATCTGTTTGCTGCCATCAAGTATTGCCTCTCATGGTTATTTTGGCTCCAAACTCTATGTGCTACCCATTCTGATGAAACATGCGGCCAATTATTATGCGCTCGAGGCGCGCTCAAAAGGAACACCTGTCTATCAGCGCTGTGCATTCCTTCCCACCATCATCAACCTCCGTATCTCAACTTTGTTCTCTCTCATCCACCTGGTGCTGAATGGCCCTCCACAGACAAATCAAGTACCTGGTGTTGAGAAGTATCTAGCCCTCTCGCTGTCTCTCGCTGCCCTCTTTGATTCAACAAGCCCCTAAATGGCTGTCCTCAAACAAGTCAAGCCCTGAACAAGATATGGCGAGAAGCAAGCCAATGCTTGAACCGTGCTCACACTCGCTCCACTAAACTTGGCATTGCTCCGCTCTTCTCCGGCAGGTTTGTCAAGGCTGAACGTCTGCCCTCGCATTAACAGTGTTGTAGGATGGCATCCGAAGCTCCCGACGCGTTGTATCCGGCCCGACTTTCCCATCTCATGGCCCCATTTCCATCCATTATTTCCACTATCTCGTTGCCATATACACACTCCGTTTTCTTATATACATGCTCCGTTTTCTTATATATTCTGTATTCCCCCCTACATACTCTCAATTCGATCCCTCATAACGGTGGGTTCGTCTTCATCGATGTCGGATCTTGACTGCCCTGTGAGCACTCATTTTTCCCACATCCATCAAGTCCCGCAAGGCGAACCAACCAACACGTGGAGACACATTTCAAGGAGCCTTTTTATCCTGTTAGACATTCAGTGCAGTCATGATATATTGCAATTGCCATGCAGATGCACGTATCCGTGCCTTTGCCAAAGTTTTATATAATCCATCCCACCTATCTCCTTAAATACTTTGGCGGCTTCAATTTTCTGGAATGGATCCGTCTTAGCAAACAAGTTCTCTTTCATTCGCACCGCATGCACTCAATATTCCTGGCAGTGCGTCGTGCAATTGTAGTTGATGCGAGGGGGAAAGGATGAGGTTTGCGGCTGAGACTGTAACTTCATCCATGGGTCACGCTGTATGTATTAAATGAATTACCTTGCTTGTCAAGGTCTCTCCACCCTCATAATGGCACCAGTTTCATGCAACTTGATGATTCTATTTCTCCCGATGAGACGTAAAATTTACATGACTTCTGGACAGCTCATTCTTCCTAGTGTCCTCTCCGACACATCCGACGCACCACAATAAAATGGTTCAATTGTCTGACGCAAGGCATGGCCACGAAAAATTATCATACACAAATTGTCCTGTCGTAGCTGTCCGTAAAACTTTCAGGCACAAGCAGAAGCTCGCAAAGCCCAAAGAATGGGCTGCCGGCACTCGTGCAATGAATGGAGTATAATTTATGCATACCCTTGGGCAAGCAAGGTCTGTTTCGACAAATTGAGGGCTTCCTAGTCATTCTTGCAAAAATATGAGTCAACATGCATACATCTGTTTGCCCATCATTTATTCCTTGGTCATTTTTCACAACATGTCACAGCTTACGCTTAGGCCTTCGTTTCGCTCTGGCATGTCTCGTTTTCCCGCAATAAGTAGGTATGATTAGCAACTTGATCAAAAGCCGATCCACAACATATCGCTACCCTCAAGTGACACATTTGACTGCTCTTCCCAAAATTCCAACATCCCCAACTGAGCTCTCCCACTCCGACTTGCCGATTCCATATGCCTACGGGGAAGACTGTTTGAGCTGCAGTATCACTCTGTAATGCACAGGGGAGGGAGGTATTTTTTTTTTCTAGAAGATCCAGCCTGAATCTTGACCCTGTCAAGGTCTCCTGTGCCCAAGGCGAGCTGGTCGACTCGTGGACTGAGCAAGAATTGGGCCATCTCACATGAGTATGCGTGTGCCAGTGCTTTGAAGCTTTCTACTGATCTAGCCAGAAAGATACTGTGCAGCATTGATCTGAGTCAAATGGACATGTATGACCGACTAAGCAAAACAAAATGTTCATGGGAATTCCTGGTGCTGACTAATTTTTTCAGATAGAATTCAATCTGGGCTGTTAGTGGGCTTTGCCGCGACGGCGCGCTACATTTGTTATATCAGTAGGTATCTGGTAGTAAGGTATGATTGAGCCCAGTCCACATGATCTGTCACAATCGATCAATTTCCGGTTACTTTCGGTGATGACGAGTATATAACATTCTGCAACTACCCAACCGTTTATTCACACGTCGCTGCGTCGCCTGCGTCTCGGACGAGAACTCGGGGACGTAAACCTAGACGGGAGCAGCGCATACCTCTTGCAATATCTTACCCTGCCTGCCCTCTAACGCCTTCGGATCGCAGAATTCGACATCGGCCGCAATGAATTTATTTCATTCCTCGGTCGGTCCTCCCCGACATTGCAGTCATTGGTCATGGAAATAGTACCAGCGGAGAGCCCGGAGACTCACGACTATTTCCGCCTCATTCCCAGCCTCACAGACCTGGACCTGTTGTGCTCAGACGTCACTTCCTTTTCTACCTTGGTGCAGGCGTTGGCTACTGCCCATGACTTTCTCCCAAACCTCTGCAACCTCACCCTTCGGACGAACTTCACAGTTCGGACATATTTTTCCCAACCACGGCGCTACAAATACCTGGTACCGATGCTTACGAGCAGCCGCAGGGCACCGCTGCAGTCCTTCGGGCTCATCTTCGAGTACGAGGAGGTAGACTTTGAAACTGATGGCGATGTTATCATAGCGCTAGAGCAGCTCGCCAAGCAGGGGATGAATATCCATGTCGGACCTACGGGTGTAAACCTTGTCTGAACTCTGTAAGCTTCCATTTCTCGCTTTCTGTGTCAAATTAATTCTCAGCGCTCCTGAGACAAGTACAGAGCATAATTCATGCCAGCCCAATGTCAGCCGTGTTCGTCGTATTGTCTTCCTTTCCAACCTGCATCATGCCAGCGTAAATAGCTCTATGTAGGTTTCTTTTCCGAGGCTGTTCGACCTTCAGTTGAACTTATCTCCTCCTAAACTTCCAACACCCTGCTAGAAAATTTGTGCTACAAATTATCCATCTCCTAAACATTTTACTATAAATTTTTAGCGAGCTGAGAGCCGAAAGCCGTAGCGAGTCAAAGTGTTGCCTTTTGTGGATGCTTGTGCAAGTTGAATCCAGATGGCCCTGGCAACTCGGCCAATTTTCCTTTGACCACCATGCAGGACGCCCCCGCCCCGGAGTCTCCCCCCTCCCGCGCGTTAATACCCAAACAAAAGTACTTGATACAGCTCATGGCCGAGTTTTGTGCATAGCTGATATCCGTGGCCGTCTCTCCGCCCTCAATGACCTGGCAAGAGAGGCGAATGCGCACGCTATTATTCATACTGGCGATTTCGGATTCTTTGAAGCTAATTCTCTCGAAAGAATAAACGACAGGACCCTGCGGCATCTTACCATGTATTCTCCCCTCATTTCCTCTTCCCAACGCACCCATTTGCTTGCGCCAGACAACCCACCCGCCGTTATACGCTCAACTGTCAATATTTCCCTGCTTTCCGAATTCCCTCTCCTTCTTTCCGGCACGCTCAAGCTCAAAGTACCCGTGTACACCGTCTGGGGTGCATGCGAGGATGTGCTGGTCATCGAGAAATTCCGCTCCGGGTCATACGCGATCGAGAACCTGCACCTTTTGGATGAGGCCACCACCCGTTGCCTCGACCTTGGCGGCGTGAAGCTGCGTCTCTTGGGATTGGGGGGTGCGCTCGTGCCTCACAAAATGTTTGACAACGGCGACGGCAACGCCACAATCGCAGGTGGCCAAGGCACCATGTGGACGACCGCTCTCCAGATTGGCGAGCTTGTCGATACGGCACAGCGCGTTTTCGACCCAACAGAGACGCGCCTGCTCGTCACGCATGCGAGTCCTGGACGCGAGGGCATCATGGCGCAGCTTGCGCTTGTCGTAAAAGCCGACCTAACCGTGTCCGCCGGACTGCACTTCCGTTACGCCACCTCCTACAACGAGTTCAGTGTTCAGGGCGACTTTGACGGGTTCCGCCAGAAGCTGGTCGCGGGCAAGGAGGGCTTCGACAAGGTGTGGGAGAGCGTCAAGACGCAGGTGGATGCGGTCATCGATGAGCACCAGAGGGTGCTGTTGGACAAGGCACTGAGCGTCGTGGAGCGCCTCCCGGCCGCTGCGACCGGGGAGGATCCCGCGTGGAAGAACTGCTGGAACTGGAATTTGTGCGACGCCGCGTATGGTTCTCTCATCTTGGACGTGAAGGAGGGGCGGATCAGTGCTGAACTCAAGAGCCAGGGTACGTCTCATCATCCTTTTTCGAAGACTTTCGCTTACCAAGTTAACAGGATTCAACTATGCTTACCGTCGCACCGCGACCGTTGCGCCGACGCCCAACTCTGTTACCTCTGCTCTCCCTGCCTCCAAATCTTCCACGCCCATCCCCGACCGCTCTGCGCCTCCCCACCTCCCGGCCGACACGTCGAAAGATAACTCCTCCCCCTCCACTCCCGCGTCCGCTAATGTCAAGCCCAACGGCCTCAACCCGGCGGAGAAGGCGGAGAAGGAGAGGCAGAAGAAGAAGGAGAAGAAGGAGCGCAAGGACAAGGAGCGCGCAGAGAAGATGGAAAAAGAAAAGACGGAGAAAGCCGCTGACCCCGCGGCCGAGCCTTCCACGTCCACCCCCGACGCCGCCGCCAAGCCTCTTGTTGATGGAGATGAACTCAAATCGCCTGCAACGGACGGCGTGCGAACCCCGAAAGGCGGACGCGCGCCGCGGAACCCCTGGACCATCTTCATGAAAATGTCGGCGTCCATATCCGTGGTGGATGCAGACATCAAAGAATTCTTTGGAGACGCCAAGGGCGGTGTGCGTATCTCCCCTCCCTCCTTCGCTTTGCCGCCCTAATCTTTGCTTAGATCACGAAAATCACGCTCCCCCCGCCGTTTCCGGGCCGTCCGCAGCGCCTGGGGTACATCGAGTTTGGGGATGAGGAGGCCATGCGCGCGGGGCTGGAGAAGCACCTTCCTGTAAGCTTTTTCGGCGCACGCGTCCCTCCGTATTGTCGCTGACCGACCGGATTGCAGAAAATCAAAGACACGGTTCCCGAGGTGAAGCAGGCGACAGATCGCGAGTCGCGCGGGGAGGCACCGCATCGCGGCGGGCCCGGGCGGGGACGCGGTGGGCGCGGGGGCGGCGGTGGCGGGGGATACGCTGCTCGCGGATTTGCGGCGGCTGGCCTCACTCGCGGCGCGCCCAGGGGTGGGGAGGGGGGCGGTAACAGCAACGCTACTTAGGAGGACGAGGAATATGCTTTAGCGTGGATGAGGGTTGCTATTAGCGGGACGCGGCGCTTCCTTCGCCTGTTTGTTCAAGTTCTCGCCCCGGTTTTTTGCGGGGATGATTGACTGGCCGTTGATATGCTATGATTCACTTCGTATTTCGCTGCATATGCTTGCTTTTTTGCGCTGTGTTAATCTTAATCTGGTATATCTGCAAATGGATTACGCTGGCTAATGGATGACTTCCCATAAGGATAGAAACATTTTTCTGAGTAGATATACAATTTTTGCCGCGATGCCGAGGCAGCTGTCAGGACCCCATCGGATTTGGATCTGGGATTATCCACCTCCGACCCTCTTATAAAGCTTGTTTTAATTCTAATCTGTAGGGGGGGTCCCTACACCCCCTACAGATTTTCATAGACACAAAACTTGGTGAATAAACGGATTCGCCGACTCTCCGCTTCCCGCTTCGCCCGATTGGGCTGCATGTCACACTGGTGACCACCATCATAATTGGTCTTTGCTCTCTCCACGTCCTCTTGCCGACCTCGCCACCGAGCGCTGTCGCCTGCAAACTCTGTTCAGCTTAACAACCGATCTCCTCTTCCGATCCAATGCCTCAGCAGTATAAATGCGAGCGCCGGGTGTTTGTCTGCGTCGACCAATGCAATTATTGCCGTTGCGGCTCCCAAAAGGCATCCAGTTCGTCTTCCTCGATCCTATTGAGCTGCTGATGACAAATAAACGCGTCAATGTCCATCGAGGCGGAAGCTGGATCGCGTTGGATGGGAAGTGTTGTCGTGTTATTGGGCGATGTTTGGCAAAGACAATGATTGCAAACCCTTGTTGCCGCGATGCCGCATTGGGCCACGAAATATATTCATCTAATGATCTAACCTCGGATACGCTTATGGGAATCGTGAACGATTAAATTTTGGGAATAAACGCTATATGCCGTCAGCGTTGGCACCGCTCAATAATCCGCAAACATATTTTAATCCTTATGGGAAGTCACCCAATGGTTCTGTCATTCGTGTCTGACACAACTATTTCATATAATCACCGGAGTTTGAGCAAAATCGCGGCCGCCAGCCAATATGCGGCCAATATGGGGTGTATTGGGCGAATCTTGGCCCAATATTGACCGTATTGGCCATGGCCGCATCTTCCGACGACACTTGGACTGCTATTGCTTACATAAACTCAATCCTTCTTCTTCCGCCCTCCGTGGCTCGATGACGCGACAACCATTCCTTCACGCCTACTCCAAATTCCGATATCCCCTCATTCGCCGGATTTCTGGCAAATTTTTTTTTTTTGGCGACAATATTTCTGTAGATCTTCCAGGCCTCACATAATTGATTCAACCATTACTTGCTTTCTATGGTAGGAGGCCAGCGGCTGGGCCCGCCTCGCGCCCGCCCAAACGTCCAACGATCTGATGGGTTGTACTTCGACTCGAGCCTACTGTTGCAAACAAGCCAGCCCCTAAATCTACTCTGCACCGAAACATGTCAGTGCAAACGGCAACGCACCATTATTCGGCCGGAGAGGTCGCTGCCATGAACGGCTTTTATGGCTATGGCCATTGGACATGTGCTGCCACTCGCGCGACGGGGGTCAGCGTACCGTTGGCCCACCAACTGCCGCTGGACCCCGCCTCGTCTTGCAGCAAGGAGCGCGTACGTGGAACTGGCATTTTTTTGACCTATCTCATCCCCCTCCCCCAAATTTCAGCTCAACTGGATGTTGGAGCGGAAGCTTCTTGACCCTAGAAATCAAGCTCACGCCGGGGAGATGAGGGAGAATGTAATTCCCCGTAAGTAGCGTTCCGTCTGACCAAATTGACAACGTTTTAAACCAACCTATGCAGTATTTATAGAAATAAAGCTCAGAGCCGACGCCGCTATCCCTTGTGCCACTTTATTCCCATGCGAAGAAAATCTCCTCAGGACTTTGGCTTTTGAACGTGAAGTCAAGAACATCCGGCTACGATGGGCACAAAGTGGTTTGGGGGACCCGGGGCGGCCTGACTATGCCATCGGTTATCCTGTACGTGTAAATTCCACCTGCGCATCTTTTTGTCCCGACAGTTGTCAGGTCTTGGGGGATCCTACTGGATTGCCCCACATGTCTGTTTGGGGACCAATCTTACCCCACAGGCTTCACGCAAGAAAATATTGGCATGTGATTCGATACTCCGATTCGCGCAATTCCACCCTCTTCAGCAGCGCAGACATACCTGGAGTCCCCGGGGCAGCACAGCGATTTCCAACAATATCGACACTTCTCTCAATACCTTTTTCACTTCTACACAACACTCCTCCAGGCTTTACATCCGATGACGGAGGATCAGGGTAACCTCCTCCGTATCGCGAATGAGATCATTCTCCTCTGGGGCTGGGACCCGAAATCCGAAGATTTCCGGGACGGTTTGGAATTCAGAGCCACTGCAAACCCAGACTGGCCACCAGCAATCTATGATCCATGTCGCGTGGAGGCAACCTCGTCAGCCTTGCACGACAGCTCTCACCTCTGTTTGCCCTCTGTCACCCTCTCCACCAATCTCCCCGCGACGAGCTCGATGCCCGTCGTGACCTTACCCAGCGGTGAAAATTTGGTTCCACCGCATCCTCTACCAGTTGCCTACAGCTATGGTGGACGGTTTGTTTTATTCCGACCATCGTTTGATGCTCAACTACACAAACCTCGTGGCTCCGTGACCTGGAGCACATGCGAACCAGAGGCTTGTGAATGTTGTGATGAACCGAGTGATAAAGGTCGGTCCGAACCAACGTCGCTCTCGCGCGAAGAGATATATCGTTGGTTAGACAGCACAGTGGGATGCGAGACGGAGGAGCTGCCCCCGCTGGAGAAGTCATCGTTTTGTCCCGGACTGCATGGGGGTGCCAGCGCCAACGATACACTTATGCGGACTGGAGCCCTCAATCCAGTTGACTATATGCGCTATCAAGATCTTTCTAGTTTCTCATTTTAAAACGCTTTTAAACCTGACAAGTAATTTCAATGCTGACAGATTTGTCACTTATTACCATATAAAATAAAATAAGTATGTGGACGGCCAGAAGGGATAAGCCCGAACTTTTTGTTTTTGGAAGCCAATAACCCGCGATTGAAGCGCCCGAAAATATCCCATTTTTAAGAGTATGGCGACCGTTTATAAACAAGAGATTCTGATCCCAAATTTCGACTTTCATTATTTCACGACACGACCAGCGAGAATGTTCGATACGTAGACGCCACTGTCATTGATCGAAGCCCGACAGTCTCGGATGAGTTATATAGTCCCATAATCAAACCTACGGTTGGAAGAATATCATTTTCTTCCTCTGGACCCACTCGTATTTTTGTGAACCCTCGCCTTCCTCTCCCGCTCTCTATCCTTCCCTTTTCCCTTCTCGGTCGAACGACCTTTCCACCCTCCATCCACCCGCTTCCCAATTCCTCCAGAAACAGCTTTGATTTTATCCCTCGCACTCCCTGCATGCATCCGCATCACCATCAGTTTCTTCTTCTCCGCCCGTCTGTCCACACGATCCGCATCCGCCTTCTTCACCGCCTTGCGCTCATCCTTGTCCAGATGCGCAAGACGTGCCCCGAGCGTCGGGTCGCCGCGCTTCGGTGGCGTGGCGGGGTAAGTCGACTTCGACTTGGGGTCGGATGGCTTGACCGCGCTCGAGGAAGCGCCGACGACCCGACAGTGCTGCACCCGCAACGTCCGCTTCGCGAACTTGAGCTTCTTCTTGCCCTCGTCGGTCTTTGCAAGCGCCAAGATTTCATCCACACATTCTCGATCCTGTATCAAGTAAATAAGATTAAAAGGCAGCTTGAAAAGGAAAAGGGAGAATAAATACCACGAAGCGTACGTATCCAAAGCCCTTGCCGAGCTGTGTCTCTCGATCGCGGATAAGGCGGACGCCCTGCACCCACCGTCCACCGCTGCCGTCTTCTGACGCAGCGGGAGCAGGACCCCGCTCGCCCGCCAACACGCCCTCGAAAAACTCGCGCACGTCGCTCTCGCGGCTGCCGAAGTCGAGGTTGCCGATGAATATGCTGAGCTTCGGGTCGCCCGAGGGGCCGGTACCGTCTGCCTCCCCCGCGTCCGGCAGCCGCGCACACACATCCACCCTCAGCGTGCGCTCCATGAATTCGGACGAGTTGGCTGCGCGCGCGAGGTGCAGCGCGGCGTTGTACGGGCTGTCGGGGTCATCGCTGACTGGCGCGTCGCTTTTGTGGTGTGCGAGCACCACGTAGGCGTTGACACCATTCGCCTCGGGGTGGAAGGCGCCCTGGATGAACAGGATCTTTTTCTTCTGCGCTGGCGTTAGGTACTCTTTCTTCGAGTCCCCGTCGGCAGCCGCCTGGCTCTTCTCGTCTGCGGCGCCGCCGGTTTGACGCCAGGTCGACGCCCGCGCTTTCGAATGGTTCGAAGCTCCGGGGATGGGTACGGAATTGGAGTTTACAATGGAGGCTCCGGGAGCAGGTGCCGGTGCAGCGGAGGAAGAAAGGGCTGTTGAGGACGTTGGGTCGCGGAAGGCAACAGAGCGGAATCGCATCGATTCGATCTTGACTTTGAAGGAGGAAGGTAGGAAAGAGAGGATGTGTCGAGAGAGCTGTTTTTGTATGGGCTGAAAAGGACTTTAGAAATAATCAAAATCAAATGATGTGCACGACGTACCTTTTTCTGCGCAACTTCTACAGGTAACCCGCCTACAAAAAGAGTACGCGCATCTCGTTGCACGGGTGTTTCGCCTGACGGTACGATCTTGGTTTTCTTGGCCGGTTTGGTACGTACGCGTTTGGTGAGGGATTCATGTACCGGGGGAGGAGCGTCGTCGTCTGATTCGTCGGGATCCGAGTCTACAGCTTCACTGGCTTCATCTTCATCGTCTGAAGCTGCGACAGGGACGCTCGGTTTGTTTGGAAGTTTCTTTCCAATATATGCGTTCTCCAAGTCCGAGTTGTCTTCATCGTTGTCCGAGTCTTCATTCTCTTCGCTGTCCTCGTCCATTTCAACCACCGCTTCCTTGCGTTTAGATTTCTTAGCGGGAACTGGCTTGGCAGTTGGCCTCGGAGTCTTTGGCGGAGTTTTTGCCAATTTAGCAGGCTTCTCAGGCTTGACCCGCTTTTTCAGTCCTTCTGGAGGATCTGGGATAGTTGCCTCTATTTTTCGTTTCTTCGCCGGAGGTGCAGAACCGGGAGTTGGAGCTTGAATTGCAGTAGCAGGTTTCCGGGGAGGAGCTGGCTGTATAATAATGAGACTCCAATGGAATTCCCATAAAAATGCTTGTTACATTCGATTTGAACAAGTCATCGAGCTCTTTATCTATTTTCTTCGGCCCACTGGCAAGCAGGAGAGAAGACAGACTCATTTTGATGCTCCTAGCAATATATTAAGGATTAAGTCAGCCCAAGTAGCAGCCCTACGCACTCTGAGACGATTGCCCAAGTATTCAGCTGGCGAATTCGACGAATCCAAAAAAGTCGAAAGCAGAAATCCGTTGTTGTGACTTGCTTGCATCGAAAGCCAACACCTTTCGACTTGTGATCTGTAACGCGTCACGTCCCGTCCTGCAGCCGTCATGTTCATACGATTCATCGCAGTCGCAGCCCTCCTGCCCTTAGCTCTTGCTTTCTCAGAAACCTCCCCAATAGTCTTATGGGCCTCTCATAGGTACCTTTTTGAATTATTTCGCCTTAATTGCCGGTTGAATTGACTGTCTTGAAGCTCAAGTACTCTCAACGCGCTTCCATCTAAATTTTCTCATGCGCACTCTCTTCTGGACTCTATTTTGTCGAGCGGGGACATCTGCGGACATGATGCCGTTGTTCTCGTTGACCAGCCTGAAGTGCGTTAGCCTGAATGTTATAAACCTCAAATTCCAATTAATCTATCCTCCAGCTGCACGCTTCGGACTTGCGCAACCTCCCCTCAGATACCCACCTCGCGCGGTCACTCTCGTCCTCACCGTCTTCCCGCCAGTTCCCCTATGTTCCGAACCATGCCCCAATAGATATGTCCGCACTTCTCGAGTCCGCAGCTCGGCGTTGTGGCTCTACATTGGTCTCCTTGGCCCCCGGGCAGGGTGGCGTGTCGTTCTCCGAGGGTGTGAAGCACATCGTGTCGCTGAACTTGCCGCCTCTCGCTGGAATGGCTCAGGAAAGAAAGGATGCCATGCTCAAACACGGTACATTTATTTAATCCAGTCTCTGTTCCATTACTCACAGGCAAACAGACGCTCTCCTGTCGGCAGAGCTGGCTACTTTGGCCTCGACGTTCCCGAACCACCTCATCATCTACACTGGCTCGTCGTCGCCCTCGTTCGCAAAACGCGCCGCTCCTATAACCGGCAGCATCCGCAACGGCACCGCGACTGGGGGTATTCTCGCCCGCTACCAGCTTCTCACCCCGGGCATCATCACCATCCTCATCATCACATTCTTCATCCTCGTCCCAATCATCATGGTCGGCATCCGTGCCCTTGCGAGCATCCAAAGCCCATTGCGGAACGAGATTCCTAAGAGCTTCGACGCCGCCGAGAAGAAGAACCAGTAGTTCATGCAGCTACAATAATTTACCGACTACTGCAGAATAATAATGGATGCTGTACAAATCCGTCTTCAAGTAAGAGTGGATCACCGACAGGTTGGTTGAAAAGAGGTCAGAATACAGACGTAGAGGGACTAAATGTTCATTGTATCGCGCATATTTCGCTGAAGGCGGCACGTCCACAAATCAACCGCGTTCGCGCGTCCGACGCGACCTACAATAGAAACAATCATTACAAACAGCTGCACGAATAAATGAATGCGGTACAAATGCGTGCGGGACGAATATACTGTACATATGTAGTATGCATGGAGCAAGCAAGAAACTGCCAAGTATGTCAAATGTGAAAAAATGTAAAATGTAAAACGAAATTCTAAAGGGATGCGCCGTCCCGCTCTAGCGCGGCGCGCATGGCGGCGACGGCGGCGAGATGGAACGGGAGGATGGGGTCCGCGCCCATCTGCGCAAGCTTCCACCGCGCGGCGGACAGTACGGCGAGCTCGTGGTACGACTGGGTAATGTCCGCGTGTAGCTGCGCGACGTTGGTGTCGGCATCCTGCGGGAACGCAGCGAGGAGATTGATGTGCAACATCGACGGGGTGCTGGCGATCGACGCTGCGGGGACGCGGACGAGCAGCGTGGTGGAGAGCGGCCGCAGGGGGAGGGAATGCGGGTACTCGGGCGTGCTGCTGCTTGTCGAAGATGTGTTGGAGAGAGGTGAAGCACTCTCTGGGGCAGGGGAAGGGGTTGCAGCCGTAGGCGACGAACAGCCTGACTCTGGGACGAACGACAGCGAGAGGCCGAGGTCGGCAGGCGCGGGTGGGAGGGATAGGGAAAGATTTCTTCTGGGAAAGATGGCGTAGGTCGTCGAGGAAACATCGACGAACAGCGAAGGCGCCTTCGTGGAAGACGACGAAGAAGGCACCCGTGCCATTGGTTTGGGAGGTAGGCTTGGATGCAGTTTCGTGTTCTGAGCAGATGCCGGGACCGGGGTTGGTGCTGCCTTGGATGGCTGAACGTCGGGCGGAAGAAACGCCCAAGGCGCATCCGGTTCCACAGAGACGAGCGTGACATGCACATCAGGAAGCGCAGTGCAAGTCGGAACAGCCTTTGCTAAGAACGACATCCACGCTAAGAAAGAATGTAAGTAGCCATATAAATGACAGGAGTAAAGCTCACCATCCAGGTCGGCAATTGCCATGGACCCAAGCTTTGTGAATACAATCCGCCACGCGACATTTGCCCGCTTGGCAAACTGGCATGCAAAGTCCCAAACCTTTCGGACAGCGTATTCGTCGTTGGTAAACGTTTCCGCATCCGTCTCGTCTCCATCAGCACTGGGGGTCTGCGTCTGGGTCAACCAGACCGCCAGGTCGTGTGCTTCCCCTCTCTGGTCTACACACGCGCACAGAATCCACTTCCCGCATTCGCTGAACGCGTAACCGACGTGCAGGAAGGTGCCCGCATCAACCACGTCGAGCGGCGCTCTAGTCCGCTTGATATACTTGACCGTTGGGTGAAGCGGACGAGCAAGCGTATAGGCCGGATCCTGGAAGTAGCTCCTAACAGACTCTCCGTGCTCAAAGAACCGCCGCGACATGACCCTGTCCACGGGCTGCAGGATTCTGTCGTACGTGGAGTAGCACACGGCTTCTAGATCCGCTATCTGGGAGGCAGGATTGGAGGAGGTTGAGCACGCAACGAGCGCCTCGGGCACAAACTGGAAGAGAGTTTGCGATCCTTCGTGTGCCTGCAGGGCCTTCTTTACGGAGGAGAAAACCTGGCGAAGGAGAGGGGATGCAAGAGACATTGTCGAGAGTGGAGTGACAACATAGAACACCATGGATGGCGAAGGAGTGAGACTGGAAACGAAGGCGGCTGGAAAATGATTAGAGACGTGGATAAATTTAGTATGAAGCTCTCACCTAGACTCTTACGGAACGTGGAATCGAACCGTAACGAGAAGATGCCGTCCCTTGAGCACAAATTGTGGGTTCCCGGCGTCAGGGTACCGAAATGCTTGCTCTAGATGATAGTCAGCTCGATGGAAACACCAAGTACATGCATTACTACTCACATCGTAGATCATGGCCATCCTTGCCAACCACGTCTCTACAAGTTGCTGCCGCGTGTCTCCGTCGTCCTCGAAAAGAACAAACACGGTGGCATCCTTTCTGCCTCCTCGGGGAGAAAGGCCGAGCTTTTCCCAAAACCTCAGGGCGGTCGGAAGGATTTGAATCACTGTATCTGCCTTACCAATCGAAATCATTGGCGACTCCAATGTCTGAACGCTCTTGGAAGGTGTAGTACAAGGTGCGGGGTCGAGGTCGAACAGCTTCTCCATGTCGAGTGGGCCCTCGACGTCGGGAACGAGGCGGAGCAGCTGGGCGACGGTCTTGACATCTGCCGGCCACACCGCATCCCGAGACGCGGATTGTTTAGACCCCATGCTTATCACGGTTGTCCGCCAAGCTTCGGCCCAGACGCTGTTCTCCACAACCTCCTTGCCGACGGCGAAGGCGGCGGCTTCGAGGGACTTGGACTTCTCGGACGCAGCGCCGAGGGTCGCCGCAGGGGACACCGGAGTAGGTACAGATGCAGTGATGGTCGTGATATTGGTCGGGGCCACCGCTGCACCTGGGGGACGCAGCGGCGTACTGAGTGGAAGAAGATGCGAATGCTGAAAATGGGTGTGGAGGAGAGTAGGTCCGAGTGGAAGGTACGCAGGCGGCGGCGTTGACGGGCGCGACACAAGCGGGCTGTCTTCTTCCTCCCCGTCATCTTCGTCTGATTCTGGCTCCGACTTGGCCTCTTCCTCCTCCTCCGCCCGTCTCTTCTCCCAGTCCCAGTCTTCGTGTTCCCGGTCCCACGACGGAGACATCTTACTCCGCCCTCCATCTCTAAGCGTCGACGTCTTTCTCTTCACTCCAATCAACTTCCGCACCACCCCAATCCGCGGGTCTGTCTTCGAAGCGTACTTGAAACGCCAATTGTCCTGCGTCTGCGTGGGAACACCGCCGAACCGCGCGCTGGCGTCAAAATCAAAATCCTCGTCCGACTCCGGCGGCGGACTGGGCAGCGCGAACTTGCCCACCACGTACTTCCCATCCGTAACCCTATGACTGTGCGCGAACGGAATCGGATCGAAGATCCCGTACGAGAGCCCCATGCTGCTTGCGGGACGCACAAGCGCGTGGTCGTCCTCCGCGAGTTGGACGTTCGGCGTCGCGGGTGCCGACGCAGCGTGGCTGTTGGGTGTTTCCCCGGGGGATGGCGGGAGGAGATCCGGGATCGTCATCATGTGGTGGATGTCCGGGCCCGGCGTGAACACGCCCCCGGGCCAGTCGGCCTGGAGCGGGTGCGGGGCGGGGCTCTCCCCGAACAAAGGTGGTGACATGCCCAGCATTCCGCCGAAGCTGAGCGGCGCGGGTCCAGCGGCGGGTGTCAGTCCTGCGCCGGGGTGCGGCTCCGGGAGCATCGAGACGGATGGTGCGCTGGTCATACGGAGCGACGCAGCGGGCACCACGTCCGGCGCGCGGTCGAAGAAGCTGAAGTCGTCGTCGGTAAAGTCAGTCTCAAAGTCGATCGCAGACCCGCGCTGCCGGTCGTCGCCACCGCCGCCCATCCCGAAGTTCATGCCCATGCCCATGTCGATCATACCGCTCATGCCGCCCATGCCGCCCATGCCGCCCATGCCGCCGAAGTCGTTCATCGCCATGTCAATGTCCATGTACGACTGGGAGTCGAATGGGTCGAAACTTGGCGGCGCGGGGATCTGGGGCTGACTTTGCATTCCGGTCGGGACGATGGCAGGTGGGAGTGCAATGGGTGTAGGGACAACAGGGATGGGCGGGGGGTCCGGAACCACGGGGGACGTCCGACTTTCGTTGAGCGGGGCGACAAACGGGGGATCGGCTTGTGGAGGTGATGGATAAAAGGTCGACGGGGCTTGATTCGGCTGTTGGCTGGGCCCCGCGACGGGTTGAGGCAGCGGCGGGGGGACGGCGACAGAGGTAGACTGCGGCGTCGCGGGCGGCGCAGAGACCGGTGTCGCGACAGGCGTGGCGCTGACAGGGGCCGTGGTGTTGGCTCGTGAGAGACGCGGCGATCCACCGTCCCGCTCACGCTCGCGCCGTAATCGTTCACGCTCCTTCTCGCGCTCTCGTGCAACGGCATCGACATAACCATTCACCTCTGCCGCGACGTGGCGGATGCCTTTGGAACGAGACAAGGTGAGCGCACGAAATGTTCGCAGCGCGTGCGGGGAAGGCGTCGCGGGGCAAGATGATGGCCGCATCGGGCTCTGCAGGTGCGAATACACGGCAGGCGGAAAGAGCGACGATGTTGCTGGAACAGCGGCTGTCACTTGTGGAGAAGGCTGCAACTGCGCTGGCAGCTCGGGGATGTATGCAAGCGGCTCTCGCCTTCCTGCCCAGGACGGGGCAGATGTTGCACACGGAACGAAGGAGAGACAGAGGCTGCTAGGGTAGATTATGGTGATACCCTTGTCTTCGCCCTGTTTATTCTCCACGCTTATCCATGCGATTATGAACGTCGTCTCTCGTCTCTCTGTGTTGTTCTTGGACGAAAACCAATGGTCATCGGCGCCTTCCTCTGCGTCCCATCCGCTGACGCCCATGCCACGAAGCGATTCATGAAACTGGCGTCTGAGTGCAGACGTGGGGCCGGAGTAAGTCGCAAGATAGAAAGCTGGTGTTCCATGCGGAAGCAGTGTTATTGGCGCTCCTTCGGCGAGTGGCCGACCCGGCCCATGCGGCAATACGAGAAAAGGGGTTGTATGCAGTTGCGGATGGATTATTAGTTGAGGTTGCGGGGAGGGGATAGGTGTATTTGCAGTTGACAGAATATGAGTGGCCTCGAAGAGGCGTGGGTGTCCCATCCCTTGCTCCATTCGGTGGAGCTTGGTGGAGGACCGAGAAGGAACCCGCCCTTCAACCGCTTAACGAGCCTTTTCCGGCCAGATTGTTTACTGTTTGACGTGTCCGCAATGTCGGCGATGAGCCGCAGGCGGACAGCTTCTAGAAAGTGGCTGTATATGACTCGGAGAGATTGGCGGGGTAGATGCTGTGGAGGTGTTGAAGAGGAGGATTCCAAGCAGACTGAACAGGGTGTCTCGAGGTCGGAACACGACGAACAGCAAGGATAGATATCCGAAGGAGTAAAAGATATTTGTGATGTGACTATAAATAAAAAATTAAATCAGCAAGGGGATAAGATGGATTTGGAGAAGGAGGAACGCGAGCACACCGGACCCGCGGCTTCCACCCAACGGCTCTACTCGACAATACACGATGAGCAGCGTCATGAACCATAAGGTTAGGGTTAACGGAAGCCTCTCGGACGGAAGCAATTCGCCGGCCCGAAAGAGAAAACCCACCGATTAATCCGTCAAAATGTAAGGTGGAAAGCTCGATAGGAGCTTGACCCTGCTCGCCGATGAGAAAGGCGTACATGCACGAGTCACTGCCCCGGATGTGTACACTTGTCAGGATAGAACGAGTGAGGGTGGCAGACCGATTTTGATTCCGCGAAATCACATCCCTCCTAGCAATCTCCAGAATATCGTTGTAAGCCCGAGAATGGGAGCTTGGCCCTGCCAGCGGAGAGTAGATGAAGCAAGAGATTAGGGTGTCCTGTGGAAGCAGAATAGTGGATGAAAGCAGCTTGTCCGACGCGGCCAAAGGTGGGGTTGGCGTCTTGGTAGTCATTGTGGTGGAAAAGAAAAGTCCCTGCCGGGTTTATACACAACCTCGGTGGTCCAAGAAGGGTCGAATATTCCGGTAGCGGGTCTGACCAAGCGTCAGAGCCATATACCGAGCCACGGAGACGGAGGGATGGCGAGGATGACGGATTTGGACGGAGACCACGTGGTCCGTGTGCCATTTTTGGACTCTCTTCGACTCTTTGCTTCCAGTTCCCACAGCAAATCTTCCGAAAGCGCACTATACCCACTGGCGTGTGGATAAAATTCTGTGAGCCCCCGAAACGAATTTCGCGCTGACGTGGAGCTCGGTTTTTGTGTTTCTTTCAACCATTTGGGAAGGATGCCGAATTGACACGCTTTTTCGCGCCTGAATTCAGCGTCCAATTTCGCCCACGCGTGTACAAGTACGGCGAGCACGGCTTTTTTTTTTTTTTGTATCGCCGCATCCCCCGATTTGCGGCCGCAACAGCCCGAAACATTTACGAAACTGCAGTTCAAGGATTTCAAGGTCTGGTATTGTGACCGACTCCTAGCGGGTCCTAACGGGATTGGCTTCCAACTGCGCGCTAGCTTGTGATCTCAAAATGGCACTACCATTCAATAGTGTCCTCGAACAAGAAATGATCCTCCTGGTCCTTGGCGACGCTACACCTTGTTCTCCCGTTTTTCGGAGACTCGCCTAATAGCGTCGAGTCGTTACTCCGCCTTGTTTCTTGTTCTCTTGATTGTTACCTTGTATGATGGACCCACAAGAAATAATATAACTACCGCCATATCCCAATACTATGGCCACCAACCCACTGCCCGGATTTAAAACGAAAGCATGAATATAGGACTCGCACACCCCGGTGCGTCTCTCACGGAGAAGCAGAAAATGGATCCAGCCAATGCCTTGCAATTGAAGAACGAGTCTACTCCTCGCCTACGCCATCGCCCACCCATTCGATCCCGGGCGGTCAGCCTGGCAAACACCAGCATAGATCCATTGTTCGACGGACCGTCCTGTCATCACGATGATAATTCTTCAGAAGACGGAGAGCCCACTCTCATTGGTACCACGCACGCGAACCGATCCATCGCTCCTCAAGCTCCGGGTCCAAGAAACGACGTGCCGCGTTCACACGTTACCCTAGAGCGGCCACGGATTGTCCCTGCACCACCAGTACCGGAACCGTCCCAGCCCAACCCCCCTCCAAGCTCTTCCCATCCGACTGGGGGCGCCGCGCCGATTCCCCATCTCCGCTCAGATCCTTTCACACAGCGTGCAGTGGCCGCCGCCCGCGCGTGTTACGACAAGGCAGGTTCCATACTCCAGGTCAGTTCCGTGCGTTCTTCTACTCGCAAATCTGACTGGGTGCTCTCCAGCGCCTCATGCCATGCGAGCCTTTACTGGAGGTCGCCCAATCCTCCGAGAGCTGTGTCACACTGGCGCGCCTCTCCTCCTCGATGATCGGCTCCCTTGTGATACCCCCGGCGCATCTTGACCACGCCTGTGCTTCCCTGGGACTGTGCCCATATGAGAGCTGGCATGAAGGGCATGCACAGCGTATGCAGAAGCTCACAGAGTAGGTGGTGGCTCTTGGCACTCGAAATCGCGCTGAGCAACACATCAGGTGCTTGGACGCATTTATAGCTGATTTCGACCCAAGTATCGCGCCGTACAACACGGTCACCCTCACGGAGAAGCTCGCACGCTATGTCGAGCTGTTTGAGAAGGGGGAGGCAAGCATCCAGGTGTGTGTGCTCCGTTGCGGTTCGTCGGGAATTTGAATTGAGATTAGAACCGTATTGCAGCGCTCGTGGATCAGGCTCGAAAGCGATATCAACGGCGCAAAAATTGCCGACTATTCGCGGGCTATCCGCGCGATGGAACGGACTCTCGCCGGTATGCGCTTCGATAAAAGTGCACTGCAAACACGACGAAACGTCTTGATTGAGGAGTTTAAGGCGACCAATGATTTTACTCGTAGACAAAACTAGCTTAATGCCTAATTATATATGGATTATTAATATTTCGTTGTCACAGTCATGTGGTGTGACCGATCGCGTATACTAAAATGCGCGTTTTTTTTTTACTTCGCGCGCGTACCTCCACCGCCATTGGACTGAGGGTTGCAACTAACTCATCGTCTTTAAGCCAATTATGCAGCTTAACATTTCTCCCTCGTCCATTTTTTTTGTGAGGAAGCGGCGTCCAAATAAAGACTCCCGAGGTCACTGAGCACCTTGCTGAAGTTGTATTTACCCTTGGCAGCCTGGCCTTGGCGTTTTTCAAGCTGCCTTGACTCACGCAATGCTTTTTTTCTTGTCTAGTCTCTTATCTTTTGCCACTTCCCTGATGAAATACGGCACACCAATCAGGAATCTTGGCGTGTAGCACGCCACATACAGGACCTGCGCCAGTACACTCTCAGTATTCTCATATTCTCATATTAACCCAAATGTAGGGGGCAGTCAGACTCCTGAATCAAAAGATTTGGCAACACCCGCAGAAAACACATCGTGCCTCATATCTGTGACAATGATGCAGCTTGCGAGGAGTCGCACTGAGAAGGCAAACCGGATTCATCAGGTAATTTCTATGGTACGGTGTTTCTCGATTTGGTTTACACATAATTCAGACGCCGACTCGGAATGGTGTCGAAGAGATCCTCAAAGGGATCCTCACAGTACAGACAGCGGTGCATTACTTGAAGACCTTCGAAAACGCATTCACCTTGCTATCAGGCTATCTATTCTCTTGTAAGCCTGTTTTCTGATTTTAAAGGCGCTCTCAAACTAGCCTTAGAATTTCAATAAATGAGTAAACTGAACGCGTTTGTTTGTTGTGTATTATTTGACAGCCCAAGCCCACGCGCTCCTGATCACGTGCACATCTCTTTCCTTTCTGAAATCCTCGACTCAGATTTAATCGAGGCTCTCTTGAAGCATATAGACCTTCACAACTGTTCGACCCGTATAGCCTTTTTAGGCTGTTCCCTAAAGCCAATCATTAAGGCCTTTCGCGCGACGCCGAAAGCTGTCGCCAGACTGGCACATACTTGGAATAACGGACACCACTTGGTCTCGAGAAAGCACGGGAGACACATCCAAATTATTCCCTTGACGCCCCAAGAACAATTTAGCCACGTTATTGCCCGCATAGTTCTTACCACGATGGACCCGGACAATCATCCTCCAACTTCAATAACGACCCCAACTGGGCTCAAGAAGGTCCAACCTTACTGGTATCCATATACCACGATGGCAAAAATGCGCTGGCTCAATCGCGAGCTGCTGGAGGTTGTGTCGACAGAATTTAGAGACCGATCGATGGAATACTATGTGCGTTTTGTGTGTATCGTTTGGCTTCCTCAGCTGAACGGATCTCAGAGATACGCTTTGGAATCTGGAGTCACCACTGTGAACGGCAAAATTGCAGGACCGGAGACCATCATCAAGAACGGGGACCGTATAGAGTATGTCCCGAGACGAGAGCGGCAACTTAGCTAACTCTTCATAGAAATATCGTTCATCGCCACGAACCACCGGTGACATCTACACCTATCAAGATTCTCCATCACGATGTAGAGCGTGAATTCATTGTGGTAGATAAACCGGGCAGCATCGTTCGTCCGTCAAATTCTACACACCCTCTACCGTCTCACAGTCCAATCAAATAGCCTGTCCACGGAACTGGAAGATTCTTTAAAAATACCCTCATAGAAATCCTACAGGAGGAGTTTGGGTTTAAAACATATCGTACGCTGGCCGGCTACCCCTGCGACGCGCTTATCAACCTACGAACTCAGCTGTTAATAGACTCGATCGACTGACGTCGGGCCTCATGATCCTGCCATTGTCATCCAAGTGCGCGAATACCATGGCCAAGGAGTTTGAAGTAAATACAGTCCATAAAGAATACGTGACAAGGTGCAAGGGTGAATTTCCAGAGTAAGTTCAGGGCTTTGTTTCGGGATTGCGACTTATCGACGCCAATAGAGAAGAGATCGTTTGCGAGGAACCGATGTTGACAGTGGATCGCCAGATGGGTCTCAACATTGTCCATCCAGATGGGAAGGTAGGTCGGTCAGCCCTTCATCCAACATGCTCTGACTTCGGATAGCCGGCAAAAACGGTTTTTAAGCGCATCCGGTACGACGCAAACACTGATAGCAGTGTTCTCCTTTGTGAGTTGACTCTTCCGGTGTAGTTACTGTGAACTGATTGACCTTTGAAAAAGGCAAGCCGTTTACAGGACGTTGTACGCGGGGATCTTTTTTTTAGGCCCTTGTCATTTCAATTGATCTATCTGAACTATCAGCGCACCAAATCAGGGTCCACCTACAATTCCTCGGTCATCCAGTCGCTAATGACCCAGTTTACTCCGAGGCCAAGATCTGGGTCCGTGCTCTTGCCATTCGCGTCCTCATATCCTGATCCTTTCGTGGCCTCTGCAGGGTGAGGGCCTCGGGAAAGGTGGAATTGACACTACACCAAGTGACGAACGGGTTGCTCCGGCCCCGCCTCCCCACCTGGAGTCACAAACAGAAGCGACCGGCAACCCGGAATCCTTAACGAAGGCCATTCAGCAGTCAGAAACGACCGGCCAAACTCCCTTGGCGGTTCCTTATCCAAAACTTCTACCCCGTGAAACGGGGGAGGACATCGGCATGGGCTCCCCCGTGCCATTGTCTAGCCAGGCGGTCGAGGTTATCACGCGGTTGAGGAATATGAAGGTCAGTGCTTCTTTGCCCCTGCGCCGCCGTTTGATGACGTGGAGCACGCAGGACGAGGAAGAGGACTGGGGACGCTGGCGCGATGTCATCTTCCGAGCCAAGGGTGCCTTAGCACCGGCTAATATGAAAATAAAGCAGGTGCCACAGAACCAGCGGAGGCGAGGGAAGGCGGAATTCGTTGATGAAAAATACAATCGAAAAAGGCCCGCCGAGGCGGCTACGCCCCCGACGATTAAGGCACCCTCGGCGGTGGTTCTCGGAGCCAGAATGCACGGTGTGGTTGACGCTTCTACTTCCGACGATAGCTCTGCTTCCGCTTCCGCGAGAGTAGCATCCACTGCGTCATTCGATGCTGCAGATCCAGGCGTGCCTACCGTGCCTACCGTGCCTGCGACTATGGATACTCCCCCAAAGCACGTTGAAGGAACGTTGTCGGACGGCGATCGCATTTCGCTGGCTTGGACTTCATCTTCTGCCCCAACTTCTGAGCCAACCTCCGTGTCTGCAGGGCCTACGCCACCAGTTTCAGAGGACCCATCCGCGCCCCCGCAGCCACCGCAACTCACCGTGGTCGAAGCAGTAGGGCGTGCGTCTGCGATGGAAGCCCAGGCAGAGGCCACCACCATTTCTTTGTCGGATAACTCGTATTGCCCCGAGTGCTACCTCCCGCTACACCCGGATCCCAAGCCGGAGAAGCTGTACATATTTTTGCACGCGCTGAGGTACACGACGAGCTTAGGCGAGTTTGAGACGCCGATGCCAGAGTGGGCTCAGGAGGGATGGGTCTGGGATCAGTCGTAGTTTTTTTTGGGTACGCATTTTGCTTTCCCGAATTGTATGTATTTACGGTATTCGCTGAAATGGTAGACCGCACGCCATGACGGCAAGGAGGATGTCGCGCACAGTGGTGACTTTACAGTACAACGGAACACGCTCAAAAAATTGATTGACGGATCCTGTTAACTTGAACCCGTCAACAAGCAAAAATAGTCTTTGCACCGAAGAAAGAAGGCGCATCAGTTCAGCCTAGCGTCTTCGTGCATCCGTCTGGAGCGGACGACGTCCGTTCGGCAACGGGTTCTGACGATGTGCTACTCAGCGCGACGTTGCTTAAACCTTCCAGCGGGAAATTAAAAGCTCTTGAATGGCAAGTGGGGCGTAGACTTGGCCGTCCTAGGGCCACGATAGCGATTGTTGCCCAAACACACCTAGCCATTTTCCCTCTTGCCAAACCTACTCAATGGACTGCACTTCATTCTTCGCGACGGTGCCTGTCATTGACCATTAAGTAGTATCTCTGTCTTCCACCCGTGAAACAACGCGTTCTCCGAGGCCCTCTAATTATTACTGCCCCCCACGATCACCCTGTCCAGGACTAGGAAATGTTTCGCCCCTTCCGATGACGGTGGCGGTCCTGCTCGCTCTCGCCGAGGACGGATCTACATTTCGTTCGGCGATGGCGATGGCATGTGCCATGCAAGTATGCGCGCCAACCGTTATTCCACTGCAAATTAATGCCGCTCGGAGAGGGGGGCGCAGGATCGTACGCTTGCGTCATGGCTTGGTGAATTTTCGGGCAATAACCCTTACGTCCAAGAGCTTCAGGTCTGAATTTGTCATTATACGCCGGTTGACGCTTCTGATATGGGCATTATCCCTTTAAAGCACCAATTTTCCGCGGATATAAACTGCTGCGAACAAAGCGACCCACAGGCTTCATTTCTCCCCCCAATGCATCTCATACTATTGATCGCTTGCCTCTTCATCTTCCTACTATGCTGCTATACGACATACAGACAATTCACACGTATTTCTGTCGCAGGCGTACGTGGTCCGGAATCGTCTTCATGGTTGTTGGGTGTGTCTTCCGCTGCCGTCAACGCGTACATTCCTAACCTTTATCCAGGGAATATGCCTCAATTATTCGGAGGCCAAGTAGGAGAGGTATTCAAACTATGGCATGCTTTCTTGCTAGTTTTTGAGTTGACCTTCGATCTCGGAACTCTGTAGGCCGAGTTCAAATGGCAAGAGATCTACGGTGGCGTCGTCAGGATCAAGGCATCCTTCGGGGTGCGTCTCTCTTGGTCAATAACGAGCGTCATCTCACTACTTCTTTAGGAAGACCGACTCCTTGTTACTGATCCAAAGGCACTTCAGTACATATACCAGACCTCGGGCTATCGCTTCCACAAGCAACCGGAACGCATTGAACTCACCCGGTTGATCAGGTACGCCCAGACAATCCCGCATAAGTCGCCGAACTGAATCCCTTCTCAGCGGGCGGGGGATATTATGGGCAGATGGTGCATGCGGCCCAAGCCTGAGTTCCACGATATTGACTCTCCGTAGGGAACGACCACAAGAGACACAGAAAAGTCATGCTGCCGGGCTTTGGAACGCCCGAAGCGAAAGCCCTCCTACCTCTCTTTTTCTCGTACGCTGCTCAGGTACGCGCTAATCATTTAGTTTACTTTTATCGAACACCCCTCTTTCTACAAGATCGGCGCGAAGTGGAAGGACATCATCGGCGCCACCGCGGACCAGTCGGCTGTGCTGGACGTCACTGGGTGCGCTGCTCAATATCCTTTTGACCCAGCTTATTCTGATCTTTTCGCGCAGATGGGCTTCACGCGCGACTCTCGACGCTATCGGAGAAGGTGACTGAAACTGATCTCACAATTATTTTCTAACATTAATTTCCAAGCTGCGTTCGACTATCGATTTGGTGCCATGGAAAACGCAGACAATATCGTTGGCACGGCCTATAGCAATGTCTTGTATGCTTCCCCGCTTCTACAGAGAAATCGTGGTAACGCCGATTGCAGCATGGACACCTTCGGGTCGCCTTCCGACGCGAGTTTGCTCGCATTGAGCGTGTTGCAGTATCTCCCTCGGTGCATCCGTGAATTCTTGGTCGATCACGTCCCATCTTCGGGTTTGGAGCATATTCGGTATACTGCGCAAGTCACAACCACTGTTGCGCGAGAGCTGGTCGCTTCCAAGTCTGCTGCGCTTCTACAAGGCAAAGGCAGTCGGGACATCATGAGCTTGTTGGGTAAGCCTAATTTTCGAACTGCCCTCCTGCGTCGGTTGATTTGATATCATTTCTCAAGTGAAAGCAAATGCGTCAGAAAATGAGAAGACGAAGCTCAACGAGGACGAGCTTCTATCGCAGATGCGGACAATAATCATGGCCGGGCATGAAACCACCGCGAACAGCTTCAGCTGGGCCGTCCTCGAACTCGCACGGCAGCCCAAAATCCAATCAAGACTTCGAAGCGAGATACGCAGCATGGAACGGGCGGTTCAAGCCCGCGGGAGTTACGAGTTTACCACGTCTGATATCGAGTCTATGCCCTACCTGTTGGCGGTCGTGAAGGTTTGAGCTAGGTCTTTGCACCGTTGCGGTGTACTGATGACTCGAAACAGGAAGTTCTCCGCTTCCATCCCGTCTCATTCAACAATTTCAGGCAAAGCGCCACCGACGATGTGCTCCCCCTTTCGCAGCCTATCACTCTTCGATCCGGCGAGGTGATCTCAGAATTGCCCGTGCCCAAGGGCATGAAAGTTATCATTTCCATCGCTGCGTATAATCGAAACAAAGACGTTTTCGGCGACGATGCACACACCTTCAACCCCGAACGCTGGCTCGATGGCTCGATGCGCAAACCGGAGGCACCTGTCGGCGCTTATGCTAATTTGTGAGCTGGCGCCTTTCCCTCGCCGTATATCGCTGCTAACCGCACACAGGCTGACATTCGCCGGCGGCTTAAGAACGTGTATCGGGTGGAGATTTGCGTAGGTTATCCTCACCCGCCCGAAAAAAAAATCTTATCCTGCGCGTAGGGTCCTGGAGCTGCAAGCGTTTCTGATCGAACTGCTTAGTAACTTTGAGTTTTCACTCACACCGGAAGCTATGCAGGTCCGGAGGGAGGCATGTATTGTTATGGTGCCCACTGTCGAAGGGCAACGGGAGAAAGGGACACAGCTCCCGCTGAGGGTGACTGTTGCATCGAGGGACGACGAATAGGAGATTGCTTCATGACTCTGGTTCATTTATTTTGCACCATTGTTTTATTACTACCCATGTCTTCCTTAGCCTACGTCTACTGTATCGAATTAAGATCGACCGATTCATCAGTAGTCAAGCTCAAGGTTGCCGGACCGCAGACGAATCCAGCATAAACCCCTTGTCCAAAATACAGTACTGATACATGAAGAGGAACCAAGCATCACTGTGGACGGGTCAGCCTGGATCGCGCAGATGGACATGATATATTCACCTTGATAAATTTTGCCATGAATTTCCTGCGAGGCAGTTAGCAGCTGTAGACGTGGACAGGTCACGACGGAAACGAACTTGTGGAACTCTGTTCTCAAAAGATCGTTGACAAAATGCGCCGGTTTGTCTTTTGTAGAGATAGCCTGGTTCTTAAAGATCAAGTCTGGAAGGGGAAGCGAACAGTTAAGAATTTAGTTCAAGTACCAAAGGCAGTACTGACCGTCGTCCCATCGCTTTTTGACCGCGAAAGTACCGGGCACAGTCGTGTTAACACCAGTGGGCACTTGTTGCCCAAGGGCGGCAGCAAGATTCAGGAGCGGATTACCGGTAGCAATCTCAGCCTCTCGACTCGCCGCGTCGGACGCCGACTGTTCCCGCTCTTGTCGTGCCTTCTCTTCCGCTCGCTCCCGTTTGATCTTTTCGAGTTCACGAAGCAGCTCCGCAGTTTCGTCGTCATCGTCGTCCGAGTCGGAATCAGAGTCACTGCTTTGGGAAAACATTTAGTTCAAGGAAGTACAGACAGAATACGGACTACACGCACCTATCGTCCGCATCCTTATCCTTGTCGTCGGCAGCCTTGCTACCCGCCGCATCCTCCTCCTCTTCGTCATCCTTGTCCAAGTCCAAAGACTCCTGCAGCAACTTCCTCCGCTTATTTGACTCTTCGTCTGAAGGTCCACCCTCTACGGCTAACGGCGGTAGCCCCTCCGCCTTCCTCTTCTTGTTTTTAGCTTCTAGCTCCGCCGCAAAGAGTTCCGCCCGCAGATCGCGTTGCTTCACCTCTGCCACCGACGTCTGACCGACTTGCCTGGAGGAAATAAATGGTTGGATTATGCATTGACCAGAAAGACGCGCTACGAACCGGAATTTGAGCTTCGTGTGCATGGCCATGTCCCGCACAGAGAATTGCCGGGAACCTCCCTTGACATCCTTGGCCTGAGCGGGATCCCATGTCGGTCTGTGCGCGGTGGACATGGTGAGCAGGAGCAAGTTTCAAACTCCGAAATCAGAGACACGTGACCTGAAGCGCGTCCACGGGACCAAAATGCGTTTTCTTTGACGCGTTTTCTTGGCGTTTTCCGAGACTGACACTTGCTCTACGACGCGCCAGACCTCATAGTTTACCCGTATAAAAAAAGAGGGGGATGACTGGTGTCATAACTGGCAGAAAAACGCTGAATCATAATTTTCCGCTGACATTTGGCCTAGGTCAGGGTCGTACCTCGGGACGGAAGATAAGTACCATGGTCTGAGCTTGAGTCCAGGACAAGACAGATTTGGAGATCGCGTCGTGTGGATCGCGCAAATCGCGGCTCAGGTGATATCAGGTTTTACCTTGGAAGTCCCTTCAAGTCGGCAACTTCTGCGCATCCTCAGATCTCCCGAGCAGGGGTGGTCAAAAATTGGCAAGTGATATTAAACCGGCCTATGATACACCAAAAGAATTATCGACTCCGATCAGGTCGTATAAATCATCAGCCACGGACTGCATCGCTGATCTTCCGGGCTGCAAGACTTTCATGTGGAGCACCACGAGTGCTCCTGGCGAAAAATATTCATTTCCGGCGAAGGCGGCAGAGCTGTTTGGCGGACAGGTATGCCGTACGGGATGTGGGAGGGAATTCCGCCCCTCACGGCGGGCGACGCTGCTGCCGTTGCAATGCCCGCTCTTTTTTCCGGGCAGCCCTGTCTGCCCTGATAGTTTCCCGGAGTTGCCGCTCTTCGAGGTGAATGAGCTTCATTCTTTCATAAGTTTCACATAATTCCATGAGGCGGATCTTTTCGTTGGAAGCCTGTCATGCAGCGAAGAAGCCCCCGTAAGCTTCCAAATCA
Source organism: Mycena capillaripes (assembly GCA_029204075.1). Lineage (NCBI taxonomy): Eukaryota > Fungi > Basidiomycota > Agaricomycetes > Agaricales > Mycenaceae > Mycena > Mycena capillaripes. The sequence goes on from JARHKZ010000001.1 coordinate 4,727,358, forward strand.
GGCACACGACATGCGCAGCGGGAGTAGCGACGAGATCCCACTTACTGTAAACTTCTTGGACAAATGGAGGAATTTATCTGCGAAGGCATTCAACTTATTGAGCTCGCCTTGAAATTTCTCGGCCCGAGGGGGTTTTCTGAGCAAGTGATCCGAAAAACGTATGTATTTTCTAAGATTTCTGGGAAGAAAAGGTTGTTAACTGGACAACTTCTGCAACGGATCACCTTACTTCAGTAACGACACTTCAAGCGCTCGTCGTTTCGTTCTCCACGACGACCCTTTTGGCGGAATATATTGCGTCGGCGGCACCGTGCTTTCAGGAATCGTTTCAAGACAGCTATGGACCGCGGCACACACGTTGGCATTCTTTGCTACCTCAGGTGTGTGCAACATCACGGAGGTTTCAATGAAAAACTTGAGAATAGGTTAGCCAAAAGGAAAGAAAAGGAAACACGATCGATACATACCGTAATAAGTCGGGTCGTATTGCTCGCTGCATCGTTGACGAGGCCGTGAATTTCGCGTGGGTCTGGGGAGGCGTATCCGGTTTCGTGCGTATCCACGTCAGAGTTGACATATCGAGCATCGTGGGGATCTCGAGGAGCATCGGCCATGGACGTTGGCCCAAAATTGAAGCCGTTAAGCTCTCCGAGAGAGCTCAGTACGCTGTTCGATCGTGGAGACGGATGGGAGACATTCGTGAAGGTGGTCATTATCTCCTGCGTCGGTCCAAGAGTCTTCATGAAAGAACAAAGAAAAGACCCTCCATGAGGCTTGCAGGGGCGTTAGTTAGCCGTTAAGCGCTTAAGAAAACAAGAACCAACTTAGGTAATTTGATAGGCGCACAATAGACGCCGAATATAATACAGTTTTAGAAAGGTCTACGTATATTTGCGAAGCAGTCGCACGGCCTTTGCGGGCATATTCTGATTTCAAATAAAGTTCCCCGGAGTCGGACGATGTGCTGCACGCGAGCACGGGAGTGCCGGCGCCAGGACAGGAGCATCGCAGTGCCACTGGCGGTACGGCAACGATTTTCCAGCAATTCCGGATATGCCGTAGGTCCTGACAGCTGTAGGTCGATCGTCCATGGCGAGGGGCTCGTTAAAGCGTCAGCCGAAGAGGCAGGATCAGCATTCTCGATGCGATCGTGCACACGTCCAGGAGTCCTGCTAGCCTCCGACGGCGTCGCCAGAGTCTGAGCAGACACCTGGAATTTCACAAAATGAAGAAGAAAAAGAGTGTTTCCGGGCAAGTCTGATTGCCCTCCAATGCCGATATGAAGGGGTATGAAAGGGTAGTTGCCAGTTTCTCGATCTCTAGGTTTACGAGTGCCGGATCTGAGCATGATTGACTTGCGTGCCTGCGGAGGGATAAACGCCCTGGGGAGCCCGACGAAGACCTAACGGCATCGTGAGTTGAAACCGAGCAGATCCCAAAATGAATTGTAGCGTTATTCCGCCGAAAATTAGGGAAGATTTGCCGAAATAAAACCTTTGCCATCTTCTAAGTTCATACCAGTTCGGAATTCCCACAGCTAGTGTTGATTAAATGCACGCTAGTGGGCAGTTGTGGCATGTATCATGCAGAGCAATCGCCTCCGTCGTATAACCTGAGCACGGCAGGAATGAGCACAAAATCGCGAGTAGTAACTTACGATAAATGTCAACTTCGTTCCGATCGCTAAATGAGATTGAGTCAGGCTATGGCTCAGGCTCGATTCGAACGAGCAAACATCTGCGTAACACTTTTTGATGTGTCAAAAGTTGCAGATGCGGACCATCCGCCACCGAGCCTTCATTAGTGCCACTCCGAGAACGTCAGATTGTTCAAGAAGGGGAAGAGACGGTATTTACGGCCACAGAGAGCTTGCGGTGTCGATCGCCGGCGGTCCAAGTCCAGCTGTCCGGGTCAGCAAAATCCAATGGGCCGGGTTAAGTAAATAACTGCTATGCACATTCGAATTTCAAGTCGGCAGCCTGAGTTTGGAGAGGGACACCCGAGCCAGCATCTAAGTAAACCGCTCAGCACGAGAGAGGATTTCATGCTGGTTGGTACAAAACGGCGATTGCAGAAAAAAACAAAGGAAAAGTCAACATCCCAAAAAGGATTATGTATACCCATTTTTGGAAGGCGATCAAGTTGCGACGAGATTGTGTTTCGACGCGGAATTCCGTATGATACAAAATATAAGACTGTACAAAATATGGGATAAGTTATATAGAAATGGCCCAGCGTTGCAGAATGTAACCCAACACCGAGTCTCGAAAGCGTGAAATGGGTCGTAGCAAAGGAGGTTCGTGGTCATGATACCTCCACCATCGAGGGTCGTCGCCGGAATGAATGGTCGTAGTGCCCTGAACGGACGGCTCGTGCAGTTTTTCTCTCCTGTTTTCTTGCATCCAGACGCCGCTGAAGATCGGCACACATCCCCACAAGCACGGTGTTCCACTGCCGGTCGCGGAGCCGGTCGAACATAGCCTACGAGCCCAAAAATCAACGATTTGCTTTAAGTGCGATGACATGAATGCACACATTGAATTTTACAGCCAAATCTGTAAGCTTCGCGTCGTAGTCTTCCAAAAATTGACGAAGCCTGTTTACTTGGTTTATGCGAGGGGAGACGGCGGAAAGGATGTGCAAGCGGCGTAAAGTCCTGCATATTGGTTAGCACTGTAGAAAGACGTGGGAAATTGAGCTCACCTCTGGAGCGACAATAGCCGATGGTGGTATTTTCGTTGGCAAGAAACACTCCGAAGGCCCCACTGCTCTGGTGGAATACCCTGATGGCGTGAAAGGGATGTTTGAACCGCTTGGATCGCTTTCCCGACCCTGTCACAGAGTGCACGGTCGGCGGCGTTAGGTTTGGGGAGGGCGCCAAATCCCTGACGGAAATATCAGAATCAAACGAAGAAAGAGGCGCCGGTGACGACGAACCGCGTGTAGCGAAAAAACGTCCAGGGACGCTATCATGATGGATGCCACAATTTTTTCTACTATATTGAGCTCTTGGGACTGCGTTAAAGTCGTCGGGGATGAACATGTCGTGCTGATCGTGGAGTCGTCGTTGAACTCGAAGGAACCGGAAAAGTCGTGAAATGAGGGAGGTGGTGGCCCGATGCGTGTATTGGGCTCGACATCTCCCAGCGGAAGGCGATCGAGGAGGGGAAGAGAGATAAGTTCGATTGGCCTTTGTTTAGGACGAGGCGGCGGTGTTGTTTCTGGAGGGAGCGGCTCGTCCAAAAATGTGCAAGAGTCTTCGGCGAGGATGTCAAGGTCCTCCTCGTCGACCTCTTTAATCTCGCCGTGAGGAACATAATGAGTTCGGCCAGTCGCGTCAAGGGACCACCCGCCCTCTATTTCGTAATCTTGAACTTCCAACCGGGGCTGCGGAGTAGGCGGCAGGTGTCGACGAGGAGAGCCTGCAGCGGCCGAATAATTTGGGTCGGTGGAGAACAACCCCAAGGTGTTCTTTTTATCGGGGAAGTAAGTGGCAGCATAGGAATCCTCGTCGTGGTACGTATGGCTGTCGTCTGGTCGAGCGAGAGCGTGTCGATCCGTTCCCCAGAGCAGAGAACCAACGGGCCTTACGGGTTGAGGCTGATAGACACAGCCAGGCGAGATAGAGGGGGTGAAAACAGTGTAAGTATGATCGCCGTCATAGAACGAATCAAAGTCGATATCCCAGCGTGAGGAACCCTGCTGGAGATACTGTGGACTCGGAGAAGGCATTCTTGCAGCGCAGAACAGAGGAAGTGCCCGCTAAAGTATGTCAGTGTGCCACTTGGCAAGGAAAATACAAATCCTTGTTGAATACAATAGTAAATAGACGCTCGAGCTCGGGCCCTCAGTCGTCAAGATAAAAAAGCGTAGCCGAGAGGAACAATGGCAAGGAGTGGACCAGGTAATTGCTCGTGGTTACGACCACGAGTTGGCCGCTCAACTGGCAAATGGATGGCTTTGTTTCATCGCGTCTTTTGTTCAGACTGGGGAATAAAGGAGAAAGTGATATGCGTTCCCGATTAGGCAACATTGAACCACGACGCCACACTCTCTCATTCTCCCACCGTCAAACAACGACTCAGAGGCCGCTTTGCTCAAGTTTGCTTGTAGGACCAAAACGGTCCGGGCTGAATTCTGGATGCTGGAGAATGAACTCATTCGAATTTTTCTCAACGACTTTTTGCTGCTGGACCTCGAAACCTCGATTGCCAAAACTCATGGCTCTGGTCCTTCAAATTCCTCTGGAGTAGAAGCATGAAGCGTTATAGTAGTTCTTGTCCTCTCAAACTGCTTTTAAATATAATTGCCACACTTCAAACCTCTCCAACCTAAGAGTCGGTGGTAGCATCTTCCCGGCCAGTACCACGCGTACACGCCCCTTACGACTGGAAATGGCACGCGACAGCATACTCCGGGCACTTAATTCCTACGCTTGCGTTCTCCGACGACATACTTGGTTTGACAACCTACGGACGATGGCAAGCCCCGAGCCAGATCTCCAGAATGTTTCCTACTTGTGTACTTTTCTCGAATCCATAGCAGCCGAAATATAGCTTGCGATAAACAGGACATGCAGACGTACCTTACGGACGATACCAAGCCCCGAGAGTTCGACTGTTCGAATGTTTCTTCCGTATATACTAACCTTTCCTGAATCCACAGCAGCCGAAACATAAAGAATTTCTGATGCTGTCGACGGTGTGTACTCGGCCTGTCGATCCAATAATGTCCGTCAACACCCACGTCAGAGCGAGGGATCCCGCATGGACCCCGGCGTCTCGCACTTTCTTTGCACGCGAAACTAGCGATGGAGAACCGTGGACAACGCCTAGAACCTTGTCGCAGGTAATTTTTTTAGAGACCGAATTGCACTAGCATCCGAGTCATTCCCATCTTCCCGCTCATACACCGCTCGAACAGCTGTAAAATAAGTATGTACGCCGCTGTCCCCCGTGTGTAGCTGCTGGAATAAATTCTAATATAAAAAGCCTAGTACAACATAAGGCGGTACCAGTATTCCATAAATTATCGTAGTACTAAATATGTGCGTCGTGCGTCATGGTTAGAGTATGGTACAATTGAGGGAGCCTCGGGGCCCTGAGTGGTATAATGTCTTGCGCCTGCTGCAGAAGCATTCGTGCCCTCGAATTGACCCCGGGTATGAGTATTATGTAGAGATCCAGATCCTGTCTGCCCTTGCCCCATTTTCGCGGACATTGGCGATGACGTCGGCGAGAGGGTTGGCACCCGCTCGCGCCACGCCATGCCAAAGCACCGCTCATCGCGCACCCGTTGCATAGGACCGACCAGCCCTGTCCCCCGCACCTTGCCTGTCCTAAAACAAGCAGACAAAGTTGCTGGGGAAGACATGTCGCCCCTCCACCCTCCGCGCCTCGTCCAGCAGCTCGCCGCTCCACCATCCGTCGTCGGGCGTCGCCGTCACAGCGATGACGTCCCCTGCCTGGAAGTCGAACTCCTCGTCGATCGTCGCGGTGTAGTCGTACAGGGCTTTCACTGCACAGCCGTTTGTTAGCACACTAAACTCACTATGGAGTTGTCGAAGACAACGCACCATAGAACAGGATACGCCCGCCATCTCCGCCGCCATCGTCTGGAGGCGGCGTCGGCGCGCGGTTAGTCGGGTTCTCCTGGTACGGCGTTGGCTGCGGCGGCTGAGGCGGGAGCGGCGCCGACTGCCGCCGGTGCTGCACCGGCTCGGGCTCGGGCTGCTGCCACGTCGAAGGCGGTGGCTGCTGAGGCGCCGGCTTCGGCGCGTGATTGCTGTTCCCGTTGACGTTGTTGTTGACTACATGCGTCCCGTTCGGCGTCCGCCCAATCGCGGGGTCGACCATCCCACGGTCCTGGTACTCGCCCCGCGTGCTGCCCGCGTCTGACTGCGCGTCCAACCGTTCGTTGCTGCGCGCCGGCGGCGGCTGTTGCGGCTCCGGCGGGCTGGGGGACGCGGCGTCCTGGTCCGGCTGATATGCGGGCGCAGGGCGGGCGGACGCACGGGCGAATTGGGCCGGTCGTGTCCCGGTTGTCGGCTTCGCGTTCGAGGACGAGTCGGGCTGCTGCCCTGGGTAGGGCACGAAGACCGGCGGGTCTGGGATGGAGTTGCCAGTCCCGTATTCCTGCACGAAGTTTTCGACATCCTTGTCCGGCTCCAGTTGGTCGAGCACCGTGCGAATCCGCTCACACGACTGGCGAAAAAGACGGAAGTCAGCACGGATATCGAGCACCAGAGAAAAGCGACGCACTTGATCATCGGAGACACACAATGTGGAGACGGCATTAGCGTACATCCATATGATATCCTTCATGAAATCCAATCGATCCTCCTCGAGATCCTGACTAGCGTCACAGAAGTCTTTCCAGTCCTTTTCCCATGTTGGCATCATGTCCAGCACCGTCTTGGTGAAGCTGGCAAAATCCTTCTCGTTTGCCTGCACCGTCTGTTGGGCTCTTCGCAGTTTCAGCTGTAGACGCTCAACATCCTTCCCAGGATTAACAGCTATTTGCTGCGTGTACGAGGCGATGCGGAGGCAATCGCTCTCATACTTCTCTCGCGCCTTGAGAACATATGATTCCTGAGTCTGCTTGTTCTTGAATCTCTTCTCGAGCGGAGTCTGGAGGTTCTTCCGATGGGCGATCTGTTTATTAAGGAGGGCCGTTGTCTGGCCCTCAAGTTCGGAGCGGATCTGGGAAGCAAGCTGCAAGTGAGTTGTTCCTTGCTTCTCCGTCTCTAGTCGTAGAGTGTCGAATGAATTACGGAGCTCCCTGAATGGAAACCATCAGCACCTGGATTCCAAGAAAGCGGAACCCACTCACCCAATTTCGTCCTTTCCCAGCGCAGCTTTGGCAAGGTTGATGAGACGATTGGAGTACTCCTCCTCGATGGCGGCTCTAGAGATAAATCAGTACACGTGCGATATTACCGAGGGCGCTACTGACCGCTCTTTCCAAAAGTTTCGTAGTTCATCGGTGGTCCGAGCGGCCCCACGCATGCGAGCGAATAAAATATTCACGCCAGCGTCCCCGACCCCCCAGAATGAGTTACAAAAGTCTCTTGAAGTGCTCCCATTGTACAAGTCGACCCCCGGGGATTTAGCGGTCGCATAACGCGACAAGGACGTCGTCGAGGGCTGGCGGCGAACAGCCATTCGGTGGATGGTGGTGGTAGGAGAGAAAGGATGTCACTGGAGAGTCACTGTGCGGACAGATGTGATGATCTATTAGCAAACGGCGTCCTAGGTTTCTTTGGCTGTGTTTTGACGGACACCCTGCGAAACGAAAATCATTCGCATCACTTCCCGACGCTCCGTCGATCCGCCTGAAACACCCGACCTCCAACATACCGACATATACTGCTCCAAGGCGCATTGAAGGCGTACTTATATCCAGCTGGGACCGGAGGATTTGCTCGCGAAACGCCAAAGGTCATCGGAAGCTTGATCCTGGAATCAGTGATGCGGGTTCAGAACTGTTACAAGCTAGTTTACAACCCCGAAAAAGAAAGGTGACGCACGGCCAAGTATTTCAAATGTCGAGGAATTCAACGGGCCAATGCGGACATCACCCTGAAAAATGGACCCCGTTCGAGGCAGTGAAGAGGCAGTGTTCAACCTTGACATCAACTACAGTAACAGGCTCGTCGGCCCGTTTAAGACTGTCTAAAGCAGTGAGGTTAAAAATCACGGTCATCTAACACGGAACCCGCTTGATACCACCAGGTCTGAGTTGAGTTGGACGGCCGGCCTGGTCTTCATCACGATCCATCAAGAAGCGGCCTTGTAAGTATAGGTGTCGGCCGCCTCAAGCACGCGAGGACCCACAGCCGCGGGTTTTGGTATGGAATAAAGCTGAGCCTTGCTCTGGCAGTGGTGGAAGAGAAAGAGAGGTCGCAATTCCTCCAGTCTTCGCGACAAGCTAAAGATCACTGGTACGAATCTTCTGCGATGCTCGACGACCTGCATGATGGAGATATGATTGGAACGTATTTTAGGTAGAGAAGTCTTCAATGTTGAACAAGGGAGAAGAATGTGCTGGCATCTGCGGCTGTCGCCACCTGGGCACGTCGGTGATCTCGTTTTCAACTTGTTCAGAATATTCGACAGGCAAGCAGCACGCTTCGGAGTTCAAATTGAACTTGGATTTTATATGCGCGCTTACAGCTTCAGGTCAACCTAGCGAATTCAACTGACCTCCTCTCACATGAATGGCACGTGTATCAAATTGTTTCAAACAAGGTTCCTTTTGTTTTTTTTAAAACTCAAGATTACGGGCGCTCATCACACGATTGGCCGCTCCGAGTAAGCCTCCAAAGCCTCCAACTCCTTCACCTCCTACCAGTTCAACCCCTTGTCTCAACGCAATATAGTAACAGAGTCCTCTCTGTCACGTCGCTATTCCTGGCACCCGCTCACAATCAGCACCGGCGCAGTAGAAAAGGTCTTGCGCATGAGTGCTAGCTGGAGCCTGCGTTTCTTGACCTTCTTCTTCACCTCCTCTTCATCGTACCATTCTTCCTTAGGCCTCGACACCTTGGGCGTCTACTGGAGGTTGCCAACCAGGCGGTACTTCCCGAGGTGTGGGAAGCGTAGTCTCGCCGCTGCTGATTCAAAAGGCGGCGCGGCAGCACACAGAATCTCTAGATTGGATGGAGGAAGATATTGGGCTACAAGTTAGAGGGACTTCCTTCAGGAAGTGGTCTAGGCGGATTCTCTTCTTCATCTTTGGCGTGTCGAGGCAATAGTAGCCGAGACTCCCAATCACCATGATTCCAGGGGTCGAAGAAGAAGTAGTGTGAAAGGGCGGCAGAAACTGCAGTGCGGCGGTAGAGTTGAACCTGCTCTGTGGGTCCACCCGGCCAATAACACAGTGGAATACGAGAAGAGGATTCCATTATGTAGTAATATCCACTGCGTCGATAGACTCTGTGAAATTTCAGGAATGAATTACGCGGATTGTACGTTGCACTCCGGACCAAAGGGTGTGCCAAAGCCCCTATTTCGGCATTTCACGATCACGGGATGCGAGACATCTGTCCTTACCGTTTTTCTCCAAACACTTCCCATCTGGCGAGAACAATCCCGACGCACAACCTCTTCTGAGCTTTTTTTGGATCTCAGAACAGCTCTTCTTTTATTCCAGGCTTTATAATGGTATTGTTCAATCAAAATCGTACATAAGCCCAAACTGGCCTCAACCGAATCATTATACTACATTTCCTTCATTCCCTCGATCCTGTTCAGACCCTGACTGGTCCACTTGCCACTTGACCTTCTTCACACTATCTCCAACTTGAAGAAGAAAACCAAAGGCATCCGTCCCTTTTCCGACAACTATGACGGGACCCGACGAACCTTGCGCCATTGTTGAAAAGGCTTTGCTCGCGAAGACTTTCTCGTTCTTTTTTTCCGTGTCGTCCTCCAACACCTCAACGAGGCGATAATCCTCGATATGTGGGAAGCGCAGCACGCTCGCCGCCGCCTGTTGAAAAGGCGGCGCGGCAGCACACAAGCTCTCCACATCGGATGGACGGAGATATTTGACCGCAATAAGTTCGAGCACATCGAAAGGGACTTTGTGCAGGAAGTGATCCGGGTGGATGGTGTTCATGGGCGTGTCGAGACAATAATAAGCGAGACTACCAATCGCAGTGATCCCGGGTGTCGAAGGAGAAGTCGCGAAAAAGGATGGCAGGAATTGCAGCGCGGCGGTAGACTTAATTCTATTCTGCGGGTCCACTCGAACTATCACGCAGTGGAAAAAGGAGAAGAGAACTCCATATGCCACACTCCTAGGTCGGCGGTTGACGATGAGCTCGTCGGCCAGCTCGAGAATACCCCTTTTCATATTGCGTTCGTCGTCGAGGTGCGTCGTGATTCGCAAGCATATGTCTGGGGCCAGCCATGAGAATTCCAACCTCTCGGGGGACGACGCCTCCTTGGCCTTGGAGCCAAATATCATCGGACCGCCAGTCAATCGAACTATGTTCAAGCCGACTGAAAGCAGATTGTCCGAAATGTCGGCACGGTCAGCGGCTGTCTCCAAAATGCGAATGGAGTGTCCGATGCGCCAACCCTTGAGTATCTCGCCAATAATAACCTCGTAAAGAGCAATTCGGGCAGCTTCACAACCGCTGACGCCTCCAGTTGTACCAAGGAGCTCGGAAATGGACAAACCACTCTCTGGGGTCGGGTGGCGAGCGACGTAATCGTCAATTATAGAGTCGTCCACTTTAGGCGGCGGCGATTTCCAGTTGTAGATGTGTTGCTCGGGGGTTGAGCGATGATAACTACGGTGACCATATGAATCGACCCCAATCCACTTCAAGAACAGGTCAGGAGAAGGGGGCATGTTGTTCAAGGCAAACAGAGGATTAGAATCCACTGTTCCAAGTGAGCCTTCCCCGTTTTTAAAGACGAAGGCAAGCTACTTGCCTAGGAAAACTTCGTGATCCAGATCGATTTCATAGATCCATTCAATAAAGATATCGTTGGTAGGTTGGTTCTTTGTAATGAAATAGTCATAACCACCGTCTTCAGCATCAACCCTGGCCACGTTCAACGCAAAATCCCGGTCCAAGGCCACGCGAAGGTTCTCGAGCCACTTTTTGTACGCTTCGTCGTCACAAGGGACTTCTGCGGCTACTTGGATTCCCAGACCTTGGAAGGAGGCGTGAGACAACGAAAGATAGGACGATGCAGGCCAACCGTCAGGATAGCTGTCGTAGTGATTGTAGTGGACGTGATAATATCCTCTGTGTCGATAAACTCTGCCGAAATTGGGGAGCAGATTACCACAGAATCAAGGAAAGCAGAAAAAGGTTAGTACCTGTATCCGCGAGTGCCCATTGTATCCTACGTTGGATTTTGGAACCCAAAGGAACGGTGGCAGGCGGTGGGTAGATGTTCGATCGACGAGAAGTGTCACGGCGGTGTGATGGTCACGGTGAATAGGGGCTTGACTCAATGCTTCGCAACAGGCTGCGAGCCGTATCAACAATGAGTACACTGAATGAACGCTTGAACTATTGTGGCATATATCCTCCTGCTTATGAGGTACGCACACAAACGAAGAATTATATTACAAGCGTGTACATTTCATTCTACTGCGAACATCTTCATCCGCCACTCCTCAGTCCCCTTTGGATCCGGTTTAGCCACCCTCTCTATCGGATCGACTTGTCTCTCCTTCGCTTTGTCCTCCATCCTTTGAGCCCACGAGTCCTGCACACCGATTTCTTCGCCGACCGATTTCCTCCAAATCTCATCCACTGCCTCGACGAACTCCCGCTCAAAATCCGCCAGCTCATTTTGTAAGGCAAGTCCTTCGGCTTCGTGTTCTGGTGCAAATTGAGAGAGATGCGGTAAAAGCTGCCGTGCGTCGGCTGGTGGGTTCGAGTTATGAGGAAATAGTCGAATGTGAGACGAAGCTCTTACCTTGCGTTTCATTGAACCGCCCGACGAGTTTAGTTACAGATTTAAGTAGGTATTCCTCCTCATCTGCAGTGCCTTTGCGTCCTGCATTGCGTTCGATCTTTCGCTTCGAGCGGGAAGTCCGTCTGAAAAGAAGTAGATTGAGATCTGGACTAACTTGGGAGGAGAGCACTCACTTGGATGACTTCGACATCGACGTCGGAGCTACTGTGTACCGGGTAAAAGCAGTGGCCGGCATCGATATATCTGTCATGACATCGACATTGTGAAGGTTGGTGTCCTCGGCCATTCCATAGAAAGCATCTGGGGAGGTGTAAATCACGGTTGTAGACTCATGGGGGGGACGCACCAGGCTCCTCGACCTTCTTAATCCGAAGCTCTCGGATACGTTGCAGCTGCTTTCTTAGCTGCTCCCTCATCTCGTCGATGTTCTCAGATATCTGGGCTCGACTCTCCAGTGCCCCAGGATAAATTATGTCCGTCAAGAGTGTTTGAGAATCTGTAAGAGTAACCTGGTGCAAAGTAAGTGGCTGGAGCACGATACAAGAGATTGGCTCACTATTCGGCGCGCTTCGGAGAAGCAGTTCCCTTGTACGAGTACTATGACGGTCTCTCGCACGTCTTTTGCATAATCCAAGAGTACTCGTCCAGCATCAGAATACCGTTTCTTAGAGGCAAGGTCCTCTAAAGAAGAATAAATCTGTCGGTAAGGGCGCTGTGTACGGTGAAACACACCTGCAACACGGTAACTCATCGCCGTAACATCGTCCGGCGATACTCCGGTGCGGCCAGCCAGGTCGAACAATTCTTGCCAATCCAGCGATTTCTCGTGTGCCACGATGGCCTTTGAGAAAGCCCCGGCCTGTACAAAAACTGAAGGGCAAAAGTAAATACATAAATGAGGAGAACTTCGAGGCGCCTCACCTGATCCGGCTTGGCGAAAGTCTCGACGCTCGAAGAGCCAGTCGCCGTAGACTTCCAAGATATTCTATGCAGGCCGTCGGTCGCTCAAAAAACAAGATCAAGCTGAGGTGGAAGGTAACTGACATTGTATTGTTCCGTGCCTTTCCATATCGAGATCGCCAGCTCGTACAACCTGTGTTGCTCGATATAGGCCAGAGCCTCGGTGAAATAACTTGGACCTGGAGAAGGTCAGCGCTCTGATCTTCACACGTTGGGACGATCCTACCGGCAAGACTGAGATTCCGAAGGGCTCTGTCGTGCCGTTTCAAGTGGTCGTCAATGCGGAATCTTTGGTAGCACTTTTCCAGTGACCGGAGTTCCCGGAGGAATGGAAGGTATTCTCGAGGATCCTGGGAACGTCAAAGGATCTCAAACCTAATTAGAGAGACATTCCTGACCTTTTGAGCGTGCTGCGCAATCATGAGCACCAACGAGAAGTCGTACATCCCGAGAGCAGTATCAAACAGACGGTCAGCATCGACCAAAAAGATGATGTATTTGACGGCGTCCTCGACGAGATGCGGGTCAGATTCTAAATATCTAGTCATTAGCATGTCTCGAGAAGGAGAGGGAGGTAACAATACCCCGCAATCGCAGCAGAAGCGCAAGCCCTGCTTCAGGGTCTGGTGGTGTCTTGACCATATATGCCGTCAAAATAGAGTTGATATACTTCGTCAAATCCTTCCGTTCTATTTCAATGCGAATGACATCGCAGAGCTGAGCGACTTTCTCAGGGCTTTGAGAGCCTTGTCTGGTAACGAAGTTGGTGCACATAAATGGAAATTACTGTCGACAACACGCACCCAATACCAGTTAAAAACAGGTTGATGTAATCCACTTCATGGATCTGCTCGAGGAACAAAGAGAGATTCTCCAAGAACGCCGCATGATCATGCTCCACCAACGCGTTCAGATCGATCCGGTGCTTCCGGCAGGACAAGAAAGCTTTTCGATAATACCGCCTGCACCACATGGTTAGCCATCCGCCAGTCAGGCGAAATCGATTCTTACGCGTCCAAATCTTGACGTACGACCTCCATGACCAACGGCCGGGGATTGATTGTTTCTAAATTCCCGCGGGGCATCTGGAGGACCAAGCTCATAGCACTGGGCACCGCCACAACGATCCTCGACCCTCGCTCGACCCGTCGCTTTTCCCAGATGGTCGGAATATCCTTGAAATCTCCGTCGTCGTTGGGAAGCAAAAGGGGGGGTAAAGAGGTGAGAGGGACGAATATCGCCTCGTGCGCGCTCGTCGTGAAAATAAGGAAACCAGAGGCAACAGTGAAAGAGGTGGCGTTTGAAGCCACTAGGCGGGCCGGTGTAGAACGTGCTGTCACGAATAACTTTCCCGAAGCGCCAAGCCCAAGATAGAGGAATGAGGGTTCGGCATCGTTGGGAATCTCGACGCCTTGAGCGAGGAGACAAAATTCGGGGAAGGTCGCGATTTCAGTGGCGGAAACCACTGGATTTGTTTTAGCCAATGGGACCAGGCAAACGAGTAATAAACTGACCCTCGAATAACCCTCCACCAGAAGCTTGCAAGAGAGCAGCTGTTCCCTCGCTCGGAACTAATCGCCCGTTCTGGAAAGGCATTTCCACCGCCGTGTTAGTCTGCACTGCATCCTTGCCAATCTGAACTACAGTGACGATATCGTGCCCTTCGGGAGTCGACCCCAAGACATGTACGGTGTCTGGGGTCATCGAAAGCATGACTTGTCGCTGGCCACCGTTGCCCACGACACCAGCGAAGGTCCGAGAGGGATCCATTATCTTGGCGGGTCCGGGCGTAAGCCGGGTTCGAAGGGACCAAAGTTCGAGGTACCCGGACTCCCACAGTAACGCGAGCGTATCCGTCGACGGGGAGAGGCTCGCATGGATCGGTGTGGAAAGTGACTGCGCGGATGATAGCGCTAGCTGGAAGGACGACATTGGGGGAGGGACATTTTGCGAGCGGAAGGGAGTTAACAGAATTTTAGCTGATTGAAAAATCAGCTGGGCCCCACTAAAACGTAGTTGAACAACGTACATCCATCGAGCACTGCAACGGTACCCGAATCATTTGGCGGGCGCGTGCAAGAAATGCATGTCTCCCATCCGTATGTTCTTTGGATGATCTTGGCTGGATTGAGGTTAGCATGACAGAGAGGCCGCATCCAGCGAAGATATACTTGGGGTTGTTAACACGACATGCAAAGCCTGTTCGGGATGCCATTCGATGGAAGTGAATCTGCCGGGGCCAGAAGAAGTATGCGGCGCAGCCATTTCATGCTTCAGGTACCTGCACAATAATTATTTCCACGTATGATAGAGAGGTGGAAACCTACCAATGGTAGTTGCCAATCGTCCAGAGCTGAACTGACAACGACGTCTCAGACAAACGGGATAACGAGGACGAGTAGCCTCACAGATGTCGCCTTCGTCTTTCTCTATCCACAAACCCAAAATATTGGAGTCTGAGCTCCAACTGAGCTCTCTAACTTTGTACCCCCACTTCCGCCCCTCCTCCCGAGGACCTGGTGTGATTGAAAGGTCCCCAACTCTCACCCCGAATTCTCCATGCCGCAACCCATTCCGCTCGAAGAACACAACATCGTGCCGACCCTCTTTACCGGCACCGCCGCCTTCGAATCCAAACCGTTGCGTGCCGACGATGAGGTTTCCAGACGGCCGCCACGCCATGGCATGTTCGAGGCCCGGGACCGCCTCGGAGGTAGACTGTAGCGCCGCCTGCCTGTCGTAGACGCGTAGCGTGCGATGCCGTGGAGCATCAGAGGCGGGGGAAACCGAAGACACAACGAAGAAGGCGCCGTCGCCTCTCCAGCTTACGCGTGGCAGGGTGTCATCGTCCGGGCTCGCTCCGACAGTTCTAACAGAGGGTGCCTGAGCTGCGGCCTTGCCCAACGAACCATGAAACTGTGTCTGCTTCGAACCCCAGCCAACGTTAATGGGGGCATCTAAGATAGAGTCAACAATTGAAAAAAAAAAAGAAAGAAACAAAGAAACAAAGTACCCTCTCCGAAATCGGCGGTAAATAACGGAGCATCGGAAAGGACGTCAAAGGTAGAGGTCATGAGCGTCAATTTCTGCTCGCCTGTTCCAAGGGATTAAATTCGAGACAAACGGCACTGAGAAATTTAATTGACCAGTCACGATAGCCAGAAGCGAATCATCGGGGCTCCAGGCCGCGGCTAGGATTCCGGGCTCTATGGAACCCTCAACTTCAGGCTATCTCCAACAACTTATTACAAGGACGCGGAAAGATGAGACTATACACGCACCACTGGATCTTCGTCGTCGATGGAGATCATTGTAATATCACCACCGCGCATAAGAACAGAGAGACGCCTCGAATCTGGCAGGAACCGAAAGCTCACGACCTGGTTTGCGGATGTCTCGGTTGCAGGATTGGTCGTGAACATGGTTAAAATCATCGGTGCATTGAGCTAGAATTATATTCATGTAGCTGATTCGTCTACTCGTAATTCGGCTGCCTACCGTCGATGTACCGACCTCGTTTGCCTGCATGATTCGCCATATCTTGACCTCCACCTCCCCGTCTATGTTTTGACTCTCCGAAGCAGCATAGAGCACATTTTCATCCAAATCGATGGCCGTTCGCGATACCGTCGAGTCCGGAATATCAGTTATGAACTCTGCAGCGAGCGAAAGATTCCGCATCACGTTCAAGTCGCGGTGATTCGAGTCAAAGCGAGATGTCGCAGAAAACGTTTGTTTGGCTGTGACTCTGATTCCAAATAACCTTATTTGAGTCTCTTCTCCCAACGAACACGACAGGAACGCGACTATGGGACCTATAAGAACCAAGAAACCACGAAGAGAGGCAAATGAGGCATCTGGGTATCCTGTCGCAGGTCCTTCAAAGCCGAAAACTCGACACTGGCATCCAAAACCCGCGCAGGAATCGAGCGGCGCACCGGGGAAGCAAAAGATAAAATCTTCCCTCAGGCAGACGCGCAGGTTGCTCGCTAAAGTTCGGCTGGGCCTCCCTTTGCCTTAGAGCTTGTTTTGATTCGTGGTGGCAGGATAACCTTGCTGCGAACGTCCGCGTCGAGACGGAGCGGCGGCTCAAGGCACTAGAGGCAGAACTAGTGGCTATCGAGCGTGGAGAGAAGGAACGCACGATTGCCATTCGGTACCACATGGTCAAGTTCTTTGGTGCGCTTTTTCTCTTTAAAGTTTGTGTGTACGTGGTGTTGACGGTCGGTAGACCGAAAGAAGGTCTTGCGAAAGCTAAATCAACTCAAGAAAAAAATTGAGATGTCTGACACTCCCCAACTGCGGTCAAAACTACACGAGCTACGTGTGGATCTCAATTACGCCCTCGTCTGTTTAAATTTTCATCGCGTCGCGTCGCTCGGTCTAATTTTACCTGCGTATAGCATTTCCCAAAGATGAAGAAGTACATATCACTGTTTCCGCCAGAAATGCGCGAGGGGGAAACACAGGAAATTTGTGTTGATCCCGGTCGAGAGGAAGTACGCTCCTGGATACGATCCCAGATGGAGAGCGGGGAATTATCCGCCGAGCCAGAACTGCATCTGGACTCGAGAGGCAGTGGGGGAGCCGTTGATTGGGGTGGGGAGAAGAAAAAGTCGGCCCAGGATGTAACGGTCAAGCCTGGCGACGCTGAATCTGACGACGCGTTCTTCGGCGACGACGACGACGAGGACTCACTTGACTCTGACGACTCTTAGCCCATGTTGTTAGGTTTAGGGATCTGGAAATCAGCTCGTTGGTGGAACACCCTCTCGGTAACCGAGTATCGATCTTTTTCAGACAGCATTACAAGCCAGACGTTGTCGAGCACAGGTGACGTATCAGATTTTCCCTTCACAATCCTATTCTTTTTTCTGATATGATGAGTGTGTCGGCGAGCGCAGCTGACGTTCAGAATCCTCTTGTTTCGTTTTTCTTGGATAGTGCTCATGTTCGGTCAACCACCGAGTTCAGACGTCTCGGTCTTCCTGGCCGTGAATTAACCCCATCGCGGAACATTGCTTTATGCGCAACTCCCGTGATTAGTTCAGTCCAGCGGACTTAGGTCGTATCTCACCTTGATTCCCGCTTTGGCGGCGTTACACTCGTGATCTCAAGACTCCAGGAGAAAACCAGTTAACCACAGGTTTGTTTCTATTCACTTGCTCGTTCAACAGATATCTATCTGGCATTTCTATGATGAATCCCTACCTCAGGTTCATATGTACTTAGGTGATGGTTTATTTTGGACATGTTCCATTCACCTCAGCTTCGTGCCAGATTTTTTTTGGCTCACCTTTAAACGCCGATCTGAATTTGGGCTAGATCGGTGATACCAGTCGCGCGACTAGAACTTTCATAGGCAGGTCCGTTGCCGCTCTTAGCAGTGACTGAATGATGAATCCAGCCTCGATTGCTACCGTGGTCCTTCCTCATTTGAGAATTTCTCCAACAGCCGCATTTGTCGGCCGCGATCTTTGAGTCTCTTTTTTCTGACACCGCGTAACGGTATAAAGCCAAGCAAGAAGCCAAGTAAAGTCTCGGGGCTAGTAGCGGCTATACCATATTGGTTTCATAATGCCAGAATACGCATATACGCAAGACTGAATCTGCTACGCCCTACCTTCATGCACTACATAGACTTGATCGCGTGCGGAATAAAAAAAACATTCTCAGGCACAGGTTACAAAATCGAGAGAGAAATCCGAATCGGGACTGTTACGGTTTCGATCGTTTCGAATCGTCGATCAGATCATGGGCATCACGCGCCGGAAAACGCCGTTGCATGTATTTTCACTCGGTACTAGTGCTGTCAAACGATCTCTCTGTCCTTCCTCTCGAAACTGGCTTCCTTAACGCCCCGTGGATAGGGCTTTTCCCTTCATGAGCAACGGTTCTCCCTCAGCCTACCTTTTGTGGGCCCTGTTGTCCGTCTCTGTGCGTCCAAATGTCTATCCGAACCAGCTCCGCTCTAATCTCCCACCGATATCTTCGCTCTTCTCCCCTTTTCTCGGCGAATCCGTGGCTTTTTTCGCATTTTCTAGTTTTTCACTTTTATGCTCATCCATCTATGGAGTTACGACAAGTTCAAGGTGCGCTCGAGGCCTTGTGTGTCCAACCCGTAACTCACCGGACTGGTCGCTAGTGCCTCAGATGGGACTCCGGACGACAGCCAGGCGCTTTCAAACGAGTCATGACGTGCGTCTCTTGCAGCGTTCTCTCGTCCTGCTTGTCTGACACGCTCGATTCACTAGCTACTCGTATTTCGCTACAGTACCATTATTGATGGTATTTAGCGTTGCGATGACTGCTCTCAAATACCAAGAGGGTACGCCCAACACTCTCCATTGCAGCTACATACATATGAACAAGGATTCTAGGCTCTTTTGTGCTGGACGATGGAACAAGTAAGCTAGCCGAGTTTCATTGTTCTTCAGGTCCTTACGAAACTCAGTAATGCCCCGACCATTCGCTGAGTGGCTCATAATCCACCGCCGATGGATCATCCCGCTCTATTTTATACTCAGCATCGCGTGGTCGCTTGAGTTGTGCGTCTCCTTTCTTCGGATCTATTCCATGCTGACATCCCGTTAGAGTAACTCATCTCGAAGGTGACGTGCGCCTACCTCCACCGAATCAATGCTCACAGCGGGCCTCAGAACTAACCTTCTGGCTCTTTCTACTGCACCAAGGACCAAGGAAACGGGATTGGTTTCACTGCTGGGAATTTCGGGCCTGGTATCTTGGTGGGTCTATTTCATATCTGACCATCGATCGGGGCTCATGACTGCTGTCCTCAGGGAGCTTAGTGGCCGTATTGGGCATGCCCTTGACCACTCTCATGAAACGACATAATCTGGAGACCGTGAGTTTTCATCGGCGATTTTGTACTTCGTTTCCTTACTTTTCGCAAAGTGTGAGGCCTGGATCTTCGTTGCTGGCGCCTCGGCCGGCACTTTCACGACTGTTTGCTTCCTCTACGTCCTTGCCAACTTCCCTGGCTTCATACGGAGTGTCAAGGCTGAGGGAGCTGAGCCAGATGTCGTCGTGAGGCTATCGACTTTCTATCAACTCAACGTGTGTTTCTTCGACCCTTTATTCGCAAACCAAAAGAACTGACACGCCTGTAGTGTATCCGGGTCGTCTTCGTGAGTATTCAGATCCTACGAACCATCGATCATACAATTGACGTTGCCTAGCGTTTCTTTTTCACGGTTCCCTTATTGGTCTTGGCGTTGGATGGGTTGGTCGACCACTCCTTCGCTGTTATCGGCAGTCCGTAAGTCTTCTGTTTTGCTCCCCCAGCTCCAGGCCTAATCTTGTCACCTGCAGGTTTTGGTCAGGTATATTGGAATTCAGCTCGTTGCCCACCCACTGGACTCACTCATAACTTGTAGACATTCTGCTAATGATGGGGGGCATCGGATGCTTCATCTCGTCTGCGATAACTATGCTAGTGAGTGCCTTGACAAATGCCTCGTGCCTAGCCTAACGTACTGCAAAGGTTTTCTTCCCCCGTTCCATGACCACTGAGGCCGGCTACAAGGCACATGCTCTGAGCCACAACTCCAAAGCCAACGCCGGTGCGGCGACCGAACTCCCCGATTACGAACGACACGATTCCCCGCTCCCCGCATCACCCAAATCGATGACGTCGGTCGACCGCCCACCTTTGCACACCTTCCACTTCTCCGAGCGGATGTCAGAAGTGCACGCCCCCGCAGAAGACGACATGCTCCCCCAACACTATCGCCCACGCCCGCCGTCTGGATCACCATCTGACGACACGATGTGGGACGGTGCGCGCAAGCCCGCCGCCTCGACGTCGGCGTCGCAGCTGGGTCAAACCGACAACTTCCGGGCACCGATGTTCATCAACGGAACGCCCATCTACGTCGAGGAGGTCTCCCCCTCGCCGCCATATCCTCTTGTACACCCCTATGTGAGCACCCCTGCCCTCGTCTTGCCCTCTCGCTCACAGCTCACGTACGCAGGCTATGAACTTCACGTCACCCATCGACCTGCTGGAGGACGCTTCATGAAATATCAGCTGAGCTCAGCGCTCAGTCCCACGAAGCCCTTCCTCACAATACCCCGGGGCGTGGGCGTGGGTGCTGATTTGGGCATCATTGCTCCCGCAGTTGCGCGGCTCCGCAACTGACAACTGCTGTGGTTTCGTCTCACGTCGTCCCACGCCGCCCGTGTCGTCGCCTCCGTGCCATTCGCGTCCATGTCCGTGCCGTCTATGCCGAACAGAACAGCTGCCCTGCATTCTCTCAGCTTACCTATATATGTTGTGTATCCTATAGTTCACTTGCCTTGCTCTCTGCTCTCTATTACTTTATCTTTCGTTGCCGGATTAGGGATCTATTCTTAAGTACTTTTATCCAACTAAACTCCGGGTTTTGTTGTACGATTAGCTTAATAACTGTAACTTTGTATCGAGGGGTGCGTTGGGGACGTTTTTTTATTCTCGTCGTAGAGGAGGAGAGGGATAGATTAGCGGAATATGTCTGTTGTGTGGGAATGTATAGCAGCATTCAATCTAGCAAAATGTTCGATTGTGTTCAAGCCAGTAGCACGCGAAATAAAGTATTTAGCCTTGTTCTGCTTGCCGATTGCTGCCGTGTTCGAGTGTTTCTATCGACGATCATCTCCTAAGAACCAAGAGCGATTTTGGTCGTCGATTCGCCCGGGAATGGTTCAGAATGAGGTAATAAAGTCATCGAAGCGTACAGTATACTTACACCCTGGTCCCAAAATTTCTTCCCTTTTAACTGTTAGAGTTCTGACTCGGAGGCTCTACCAGCAACTGTTCATCCCTTGACGGACGTCAGAGCGACGTCTTCAAATTAACTGACGGCGCAAGTGGGCATACGCGGCTTCCGTCGGTGGCTCCACGGTGAGGTCTAGGATGGGCTTCACGGCCCCGGCGTCTGTGCTTCTGTTTCGCTGGCTCCTCATCTCGCATCTTCGGCATCACCTCAATGCCCGCCAGGCATTCCAATCATTGGCAATATTTTTGACAATCCAAATGCCTACAAATCGAGCCTAAGGATTGTCTAAGTATAGCAAGTCGACTTTCATATTCAATATCCGCCAGTTATATTTTGATGTCCTCTTAAGGTCCTGTTCCTATTTCTGCCTTCTCACTGAACATGACATCGTCCTCAACACTCGAGAGGCAACTGTGAAGTCGCTTGAAAAGCACTCCGCCGATCGGCCTCGCCAAATCATGTATGGAGAGCTGTAATTGACCTTTGTCTACCCGATAGAACTCACAGCATAGGTCAAATGTCGGGGAATTGGGGAATGGCTGTGCCGCGCGGCATCGCGCTTTCGTAGACTGATCAAACCTTATCTGCGTCTGCCAGGAGTATTCAAGAAAAAGCCGCACATAATTTTGCGAGGCATCTCTTCGGGGAATATGCTTCGCCGATGAAAATTCTTGGGTATTTTTCACATTTCTGGGGGGATGGAGGGTGGGTCGTGGGAAGGATTGGCTGATCCAGAGATCGCCCCCCTCTGCAGCCACCGCCTTTTTGGGAAGCTCGTCCGCTGTTCGGCTCCCGTTCACCAACCGTCCTTGGACCCCAGGCCGTTGGAATAATTTGTCTCGAAGCCGGGGACACTGGATATATTAATGCAACCGTCTTGAAATGGTGAGTGGATTTTTGCCCCCTGCTGAGAAGTCTGTACTATTTTGGTTCGAGTGTTCAACTCACACAATTCAACTTCGGGCTGGGGGCCCGTCGCTGCCTACAGGTCCCTCCTTATCTCTGGTAGGTGTTCATTACGATCTCAAATTTGACTAATGACAAAAAGAACTGGAATCATATCCTTCAGTACTCCGAAGAAAAGTTTATGATCTTCCACAAATTGAACCACCCACAAACGTCAAGTTTGCGGTCTCAGCGGCCCCAAAATTATAACAAATGCTAACTGCCGGACAGGGAAGTAATTTAAATTTTTCTAGGGCTCCGAAGAATTCTATCCGTAGAATCGGCTGATTATCAGAAAGAAATTCAAAACGGCATTCATATTTATAAAGAGCGGGATGGCTGATGAGCAGAAATTCTCCCAGACATTCAGCCGGTGGGAAACCCGATGAAAATAGTGGAAAAATGATGGTTTTCTGCCTACAAATTGACAAATCATTCCTGGTCGCCGCTGGTCGCATAGGCACATGCGAAGGTTCACCTCATTAAAATCACCTGAATATTTCAGTCAATCCCTAAACTACTTTAGACCTAGACTTACGCTTGACTCCGTCTCTAGAATCTCTGCTTCGAGATATGTTCAGTTTCCGCTCGTTTGTGGCAAGACAACTTACAGGACCTGCACCGGATGGAGAGCCTGATCACCTACTTACCTCACTGAGAACTCGGCCTTTCGCCTCAGATTGTTTTCGGACTCTACTGCCGGGGTCAAGCTGGACGGACAAAAAAAGCTTGTTGACAAAGATGAAAAACCCGGTGTTCACACATCTGACCCAACTTGGGCCCCAACTTGGACCGCGATTTCATCAAGTTGGGACCAAGATGCAGACCAAGTTGGGCTCAAATCGGGATGTCTGAAACACCTTATTAGGCGGTAATGAGAACCGAACATTTTGTTCATCCATCTGTAAGTTCATCGGCATAAGCACTGGATGATGTACGTCCGACGCACATAAGGGATGATCGAAGAGCGGACGCGTCCAGAATTAAATTTCCATTTAAATCAATCATTTGCGTTCTTTGATCATGATGACCATTGCCCTTAGACTCGCATTGCTTCGGCTGGTCCTGACCAGGACATTCAGTACCCTGCCGCACTAGACAGACGGATCCCGCAAGAAGGGAAGCCAAAACCCCAAGGCTGGCCCAGTGCCCCAATAAATATAGGCCTTTCCCAAGTGTTCACCGCTGGAGAGATGTGTACGTGGTTCGCGTAGCTGTCAAAAGCAACCACTGAGAGGGCAGTGTTGAAACGTCGAAAGGCCATAAAATCAGTTCTTGCTGCTTGATTGGGAGCTTGCGAAAACTGCGTACATAGTACATATCTCCTCGGGCCTGCGCTTGAACACACATTTGACTTTGGAAGGAGAACACACTGTTCCTCTGTTCGCCAACTTGTGTTCAGCCGCACTTTCGCCATCGTATTACTTGCAATCCGCGCCGTGGACCGTGGTTCTTTATTAAAATGACAAAACATTTGGAGGTAAAATTCACCACCCCAGCGATTCAGATCATAAATTTGGATGTGGAGTCTGCAGAATTTGAAGCCGGTATCTGCTGTGCTCGATATTCGACGAGACTAAATCACTTCTCCATTTTTGACGGTAACAGTCGTCCACTGGCAGGAGTGGATTCAATCTGCCAGCGGAAACTTTCTAGATCAACAACTGGATGCCAATGATTTCCTCACTGTTCAGTGACTTATCACCTTCGAGTCTTCGACACTGTGTCTTTCCCGCTGTTTCCTTCCTGATCACTGATGCATTACCGACCAACAGCCGGCTCCACTGCAGAAAAATTTGCGATTTATTTCACTGACCTCTGAAAATTCAGCCTCAACTTGAGGCAATGGCTTGGGCAAACTGCACGCACCATCATCTCCGAGTTTCAATGTTATCGTTGGTATCCGACACCATTCTCATGCTGAGACGCAATAGACGCTCCGCGGACGCTTTCACATCCATTATGATCTCTGGGAACGCTCGCATGCTCGCGCAATAGTGCGAGCGATTGGCTACCCAATTTGGAACTCCTTGAACTAGATCGTGAGCGCGTGCGTGGGTGGTTATTAATATTCTTCGGAAAGTCTCACGCAAGGAGTGTATCTTTGGGGTTGTCTTCTTGTCTGACTGCGGATCTCTACACAGCGGGAGATCCCCCCTGCGCACACATCCCCAACAACAGTATAAAAGCAACAATATGTCCTGCTGCAAGATTGTGATAAGATGCCGCTTGCTCCACCGCCCCCACCACAGGGTTGAACTACATTGCAGCCATTAAGCCATCATTATCACTGCTAATGGTCGGCACTGTTTGGAGCTCCATGCTCATTCCTCTCTTGGTGGTTCTCCTCTTTTTTTCGACTCCATTCCTCCGCCGCCAGCCAATCTTTATAATGAACGTGATTGCTGTTCTTATGGGACTGGTCATCGGAATTATCAGTGCCTATCTTGAGGTGATTTATTTCCCAGTCCATGCACAGAGCACTACTCCTAACCTCCATGACTAGGTGACGGCTATTTTAACTCCACTCATACCAATCAAGGGATCCATCTTCACCCCGTTTCTGGCAATGTTCCTGTATTTACCAGTTTTCATGGACACAATCCTTCTCTTCCGGCTTTACATCATATATCCGCCGCGGTCGATTTCCTGGACTCGCCGGCTTATAGTATTTGGTCCACCCATCACCTTCAAATTTGTTCGCGTGATAAATCTGGTTGTGTTCTTGGCGCAATACACAAGCCTGGTCCAAGCAAGAGAATCCCCCCTGGTTGCTGGCCAAACTCTTTGGGGTTCTCAACCTTGGTCGAAGATCGACGTGTTCTTTCAAGTATTTGATAATCTGTAAGTCCAATAGTGTTGTTGAAGACCATGCAGCTTAATCTTCACTCGTTGATACAGTTATGCATCAACACTCTTTCTTCTTTGTGTGCACAGAGGACGTACCATCAATGCACAAAACAGTGTTCTTAATATTGGCGAACGTAATCAAGCTTTAATGCCGCTCTATCCAAATATGCTTGCTGAGATATCACTCAGAATCCAGTGCTTCTAAACTGAAGAGCTTGTTCTACATTGCACTCGGAAACTTTGTGTTCCCTTGCCTACTTGGCCTTGTCGAGCTTATATTTGTGTTTCGAGACTCAAATTTCGTCAATGGGTGTAAGCTTTCATACCTTTTGTTGAACATTGTTATCTTGATTTCTCTTGGAGGGCAGCCCACGTCGTTTTGACCAATGTTTATGTCCAAATCATTGGCGTTCTCATGGCCACGATATGGGTCGCAGGTGGGCACTGGTCGGACGAGAGCCAAGTATTAGCTCCGGGAACGCAATCTTTACAACCAACGAAGATACACATCGTGCGCTCTGTCGTGACAGATTCTACCGACCAGGCTAGGAGGGTTCAGGTTGGGGACCATCGAGTTGAGATGGAAGTGTTTAGCACCGGCGAGGCCGAGTCCACTCATACAGTGGATAACAATATGAAATGAGGGAGCAGTACGCTGTAAAATTAGTGGGTTGTATCGTCGACCTTTTTCACTCGTTCTGTTATAAGCTTTTTGGTGAATAAAGCAAAATTCAACATGAAAGGTTCAACTTGAACACTCACGTGCCACATGTTGAAGTTCGGCGTTGGCCGAAAAAGCAACAATAATGGCACTGAGGCCGAGAGAAAATTCTACTCGGCAGAAAACGAGAACAAGGTATCAGAGACCTTCATTCGACTGATCCCTTGACCGCTAATTTCCTGAGCGAAGCGCTTGCTTGATTTCCTTAATAGTCACATGCACGGACCCGGTCCGCGGAGCGAGCCGGGCCGAGCGGACCGTCCGACGATATAAGAATGACGATACGAAGGGCGCATCTTACTCTCTTTCTTCTCGCCATGTCTTTCGGAAAGATCCTGACTCTCTCCAGCGGCTCTCCTCTCCCCCAGATTGGTCTCGGGACATGGATGTCCAAGCCCAAGGAGGTCGAGAACGCGGTACGTGACGAGAGAAATATTAACTCGTGTGCTGATCTTCTCCGATAGGTTGAAATCGCCGTCCGCAATGGATATCGCCATCTTGATCTTGCGATGATTTATGAGAACCAGGACGAGGTCGGTGCGGCGCTGAAGAAAGTTATTCCTTCGGTGGTGAAGCGCGAGGAGCTGTTCATCACCTCCAAATGCTGGAACTCGGCACATCAGCCTGCCGAGGTCGAGAAGGAGCTCGATGAGACGCTCAAGCAGCTCGGCATCGACTATGTTGACCTCTACCGTGCGCCGTTTTTATTGCAAGAAGACATACATGTTTAAAAGACTTGTTGCAGTTGTTCACTGGCCCGTTGCATTCGTCCCTGGCAATGGTCTGTATCCCCCACACCCAACAAAGGAAGGCGAGGTCGCCCTCGACCTCGAGACCTCCCTTGTCGACACCTGGAAAGCTATGATTGCTCTTCCGGAGTCGAAGGTATTTTTATTTTTGCTGCTTCTCCAATACCTTAATTCACGCACTATCAGGTCAAAAACATCGGCGTGTCCAACTTCACCATCGCCCACCTCGAGGGTATCATCTCTGCGACCGGCGTCGTACCCATTGCGAACCAGATCGAGGCGCACCCGCTGCTCCCTCAGGACGACCTCGTTGCGTACTGCAAGGAGAAGAACATCCACATTACCGCCTACAGCCCCCTGGGAAACAATTGTACGCCTTCCCACCTCGGCCTGCACCCAGTGGCTCACTTTTATTCGCAGTGATCGGCGTTAAGAAGCTGACCGACGAGCCTGTCGTGGAGGAGATCGCGGCCAAGCTCGGCGCGACCCCCGCACAGGTCCTCGTCGCGTGGGGCGCGTACCGCGGCTACTCGGTCATCCCGAAGAGCGTTCAGGAGGAGCGCATCATCTCCAACTTCAAGCAGGTCGAGCTGAGCGAGGAGGACTATAAGAAGATTAGCGCCCTGGGCCACGGGAAGCACGTCCGGTGCGTTGAGCGCTATTCTTTGATTTTTATCATACTGAGCTCGAAGTAGGTACAACATCCCGTACCGCTACACGCCGAAGTGGGATATCTCGCTCTTTGATGAGCCGCAGGAGGCCAAGGCGGCGTACAAGGTCAAGATTGCGTGAGGTCCAGCGGAGATAAAGAAGCAAAACAAATGTAGCCTTGGCATCGTTGTAATTCATTATTCTTAACTTCATAAGAAGTGTTCAGAAGATGTTGCACGTCATGTCGCAGTTAACGACATTTTCCCATCACCCAGTAATTCCCCCGAGATTGAGAACAGCCAGACAATTTTTTGGACCAGACGATGGTGGCGGGAAGAAACAAGGAGGAAATGCGGTGTTTGGCTGCGGCTTTGTTTACCTAGAGCATTGTAACGTGGAGATTGGCGCACGCCCATTTGACATATGCCTCCGCAAGCTCGCCTCAACTCATCAGGTATGGGACACGAGCGAAAACGCCCATTACCAGCCAATACTGCCGCCTCTAGTTCCTCCTCCTTTGCTCGGCACGCCTTTGCTATGCATGACCAGTCCCGTTCTGCGTCTCCTCCGGCTTCCACGTATTTTCCACTTCTCTCGGGCGACAGCGGTGCTCGCTTGCGTCCAACGGCGGATGCGGAGCCCCATTTTTTATACAGCACCAGTATGAGGCGACACAACGTAGACGGAGTACCACTGTCTCCTGTGGAAATTGCATCTGCTGTCAATGCACAAGCGTCTAGTTTGTGGACGAGAGCGGTAAGCGTGGTGACGGGACAACCGCTCGAAACAAATATCGAGGATGGACGGGCAACACCACCGCCAATGCAGGAAGTACGGGACACTGCGTCGGCGCGTTTCGCACACTGTTCTATCGAGGTGAGTGACGAATGTATGATGTTTGGCTATAATATTCTGTGGGGGGTCAGATGGGCGGAGGGGAAGGAAGCGAGATGTAGTTTGGAGCCCGGGGATTGTGGAGCGAATATTGGCGGACGAGTGCTCGCGTGCAGGCTGTGAAGCCCGCTGGCCAATATCTTTGCCCTCGAAGTCTTGCACCAAATCTTGTGGTGGTTTATAGCCATGGGCTGAGGCCAAGGTTCGCTTTGGTACCAAAACCTAGTTCAGTCATGGCTTTGGCTCGAGATCACTTGGCCCAATTTTTTTGGACGGGGTTATTTCGAGGCGGTTCATGAACGACCTCACGCCAACGAATTTGTTATTCCGGTTTCGCCTGTTTTTACGTTTTTGTTCTCTCCTATGATACGTTATTCCTCATTTTTAGCCTTGTTTCTGTCAAGTATTCCACACGATTTACTGACATGATACCAGGAAACAGTAGCCCACTTTCGCACTTCGGTCCCCTCTGGTCTTCTTCGCTCCGACATTGCTAACCTCCTCTCGACCCACGGATATAACGAGTTTTCCGTCGAGACCCCCGACCACGTTCTAGTCAAATTTGCCAAAACAATATACGAGTCGCCGCTAATTTTGCTGCTCTGCGCCAGTGCAGCCGTCAGTGGAATCATGGGCAACATTGACGACGCGATCAGCATCACTATCGCCGTGCTAATCGTCCTCACCGGTGAGCCTCAGCCATGATTATTGTTGTGTTGCACGCGACTCACATCCTGTAGTCGGCTTCGTGCAGGAGCAGCGTTCCGAAAAGAGCCTGCAGGCCCTCAACAAGCTCGTCCCGCACCACTGCCATGTCTTGCGCGAGGGGCAGACCATTCACATCCTTGCAAACGAGCTCGTCCCGGGCGACGTCGTCACGTTTGCAACGGGTGATCGCATCCCCGCCGACGTCCGCATCGTCGCCGCCATAGACCTTGAGATCGACGAGAGCAGCCTCACGGGCGAGACCGAGGCCCGCACGAAGGGCATCGAGACGTGCGTGTATGGAAGCGGCATGCACGGCAGCCGTGAAGCGGTCCCGCTCGCGGACCGTGGATGCATCGCGCACATGGGCTCGCTCGTCCGCAGCGGCCGCGGCACGGGCATCGTCATTGGGACGGGGACCTCCACCGAGCTCGGCGTCGTCTTCTCGATGGTGCAGGATGTGCGTACCGTGTCTCGCTCTATACCCCTCAACTTACATTGTTCAACAGGTTGAAGAGAAGAAGACACCACTGCAGCTGAGCATGGACGAGCTCGCCAAGAGACTCTCGATGATCTCGTTTGGTATTATCGGCGTCATCTGCCTCATCGGGGTGTTGCAGCATCGCTCTTGGCTTGAAATGTTTACCATCGGAGGTGAGCCGCGTTACTCATTTACGGTCTCTGGCTAATATCTGCCCAGTTTCACTCGCGGTAGCAGCGATCCCGGAGGGCCTACCAATCGTAACAACTGTGACCCTCGCACTTGGTGTCCTGCGGATGGCGAAACGGAAGGCGATCGTCAAAAGACTGCATTCCGTGGAGGCTCTCGGCAGCGTCTCCGTTATCTGCTCGGACAAGACCGGTATGCGTCTGTGTATTTTGCGAAGACTAAGCTTACGATACTTGGTTCAGGCACGCTGACGAAGAATGAGCAGACTGTAACTGAGGCATACGCCGTGGATGAGGTCGTGCGTCTTGACCCGCCGCCGGCGGACCTCTCCGCCGCGATCCGCAAAACGTTTGACATTGGCGCACTCTGCAACAATGCGTCAATAGCGCGGAACGAGGAAGGAATATTTGTCGGGCAGTCGACGGATGTCGCGTTGCTCAATATTCTGCACACCTTCGGCCTCCCTGACCGACGCACGGTTCGTCCCGCCACTCACAAAACACACGTTTCTTGACTTACCGCGCCGCACAGACTTTCAAGCGGCTATCCGAGCGCCCGTTCAACTCAGAGCAAAAGTACATGTCCGTCAGCGGGATCCACACGGACGGCACCCTTTCACCCAGCGGGAACGGCGCGCGCGAGATGTACTACATCAAGGGCGCGATCGAGACCGTGCTTGAGCGGTGCAAGTTCTACTACGTCAACGACGAGAGCACGCCCGCACTCGACGCGACCACGCGGCGTGTCATCCTCGGCAAGGCGCAGGGCGTCGCGACGCGCGGGCTGCGTGTCGTCGCGATGGCGTTTGGGCTCGGGTCCGCGGGCACCGCGACGCCTGCGGGGAGCCGCAGCCCGTCGCGCGACGGCAGCGAGCGAGAGAGCTGGAACCTCGTCTTTGCGGGCTTCCAGGCGATGCACGATCCCCCGCGCAAGGGCGTCGCGGACTCGATCGGGCTGCTGCAGGCGGGCGGGGTGCAGGTCGTGATGATCACCGGCGACGCGGAGGAGACGGCGCTGTCAATCGCGCGCGCGCTGGGGCTCAAGGTCGGCTCGCAGCATGGGCATGGGCATGGGAACGGGAATGCGAATGGCGCGGTGGGGGATCTGGGGAGCAGTGTGCTCACGGGCGGCGGCGCGGCGAACAACAGCTTCTGCTTGACGGGCAAGGCGATTGACCAAATGAGCAAGGCGCAGCTGAAGGAGCGGGTGGGGACCGTCACTGTCTTTGCGCGGACGACGCCGCGGCACAAGATGGCGATCGTGGAGGCGTTCCAGTCGCGCGGAGCCGTCGTGGCGATGACGGGGGACGGCGGTAAGTGCCGTCGTCGTTGGTCCGGCCCCGTTTCTGATTTGATTTCCTTCAGTGAACGACGCACCTGCGCTCAAGGCCGCCGATATTGGCGTGTCGATGGGCAAGAGCGGGACGGATGTCGCAAAAGAGGCTGCGGATGTCATTCTCGTCGATGACAACTTCAGCACAATACTTCCTGCAGTGGAGGAGGGTACGTAGGCACAAACACCATCAGCATCTCCTCGCTAACTGCGCATCTCAGGCAAAGCAATATTCCACAATATTCAAAACTTCTTGTCGTTCCAGCTTAGCACAGCTGCCGCGGCGCTCACCCTTATCACGCTCAGTACCATGCTGGGCTTGAGCAATCCCCTCAATGCCATGCAGATATTGTTCATCAATATCCTGATGGATGGTATGCACCATTGTCTTTCCTGTTTTTATTCTGTTTCTCATCGAGTCGTAGGGCCTCCAAGCCAAAGTCTCGGCGTAGATCCTGTAGATCCCGCGGTGATGCGGCGGCCTCCGAGGAAAAAAGATGCCCCCATTATCACCCGCCGCCTATTATACCGCGTCCTCTTCTCGGCCTCGATTATCGTCGTGGGCACGCTTTTTGTGTATATGTTTGCGCTCGAGGACGAGAAGATGTCGCGCCGGGAACAGACGATGGTATGTATCTACTACGTCCTGTTCTTTCCTCTCACTCAATCCTCTCGCCTTGCAGACATTCACGTGCTTCGTCTTCCTGGACCTCGTATCTGCCGTGCAGAATCGCGGCATCGGGTGTGGACTGTTCCAGAACAAGATGCTCGTCACGACCGTCTCGGTATCGGCTGTATCGCAGCTCGCGCTTGTCTACGTGCCCTTCATGCAGGCGATCTTCCAGACCGCCGCGCTTGATTTGGGTGACTTGGGCATTATTCTTGGCCTCGCCGGGACGAGCTTCGCCCTGCATGAGGGGCGAAGACGATACGAGAGGCAGTTGAACCAGGATTTGACCTGGGCACATGGGGTAGACGAGATTGTGTGAGAGATTTAGAGTGCGATGTATACTTATATATTATTTTGCTTTGGAGGATAGATAAATAAATTAGGGATAATTAGTTTCAAGGCTCGGAGGCGTGTATAACCGTGTTCATTGGAGGTGCTCACTTGCATCTGGTGAAACTGTCCCAATCGAAGCCATTTTGCTCTCTTGTGTGCCCCTATCCTTATTTGGCATTGACGCGATCAAGGGAATGTGACGCCGTGACTCGCGAACCTCCTTTCTTCCTCTCTGGGCCAGGCTAAGACTCTGGCTGCTCTTGCTGTCAAGAAAACCAGCACCCGCAATCCAACAGACGATAAAGGATGGGCAATCGTGGATGGAGGTCGTACCTGATCCTGTTCCCTTGATTTCCCGGTGTAATCTGTTAATTAGTGCTCCCCACCGTATCCGTAAGTTACGGTTTACGGTTACGGGTTTACGGTCTACCGTACCGTACCGTAAGGGCCTGGGGCAGTCATTTTACGGTTACGGTTTGCAATGGCCGTAACCGTAAGAACCCGTAATGATTACGGCCGTATACGGTATTTTACGGACCGTAATTCAGCCAAAAGGGGTTCGATTGGACATATTTTTACCGACCCTGCCGAGATCGGCATAGCGTGTTGAGGCGATGAAAGGCACACTCACAGGTAAGATTTCTTCGTGTGGAAGCTTCCCCGCTCACAAATCCAGGCCTCGCTGCCCATCTCAAACGCCATGCCCTCAATATGCACACGTTCTATGAGATTTTGAAGAGCCGCAATACACCTCTACTATCCGCAGAAGAAATCGAGGTCGCCGAAGGCCAGAAAACCTTCGCAAACAATGCCGATTTCGAGCAGTTCATCCGTGCCTATACGGACGAACATCAACAAACACTTCGCGAGTCATTTGAACGTGCAAGTGCAAAAGCTATTGTGAGTTAAGCCACCTTAATCCTGTTCCTATGAACTCACGCTTCCAGGGGCCGTGGAATCAAGCCAAGTTTGAACGACTTCTTGTTTAGTGGCTGGTTGCGTGCGATCAGCCATTCCAAGAGGTTGAACGGTCGGAGTTACGTCGCCTGTTGGAATACGTCCACCGTGCCGCGGAATTGGAGATTCCATCAGCAAGTACCGTCCAACGCCACGTCGACGCCATGGGAAAGGACCTGAAGACGGAGTTGGTTACTTTCTTTGCAGTGAGTGGTCATTTGTTGTCAGTTTCTGTTTTATTTATTGGTTGTCTTCAGTCGCTCCAGAGCAAGGTTCCATATCTCTGGATGCTTGGACGTCCTCCAACGGGTACGCGTTTCTTGCGATAGTTGCCCACTATGTAACAAACGAAGGGAAGCTTGGTAGGTACTTGGTATTTTTTGTCCTTCTTGCATCAACCTGTGCTTTTATCACCAGAGGAGCTGTTGATTGATTTCAAAGAACTTATTGGAAGGTGCTCGAGGATGCTCTCCGGGCCACTGAGAAGTTGTAGATATTGTGTCTTAGCCTATGCAAATTTGATTGGATTTACGGCCGTAATACCCGTAATGGACCGTAAAATATCCCGTACCGTACCGTAAGAGCCTCCGGAAGCGAGTTTACGGTTACGGTTACGGACGGCTGGAGACCCGTAATGGCCGTAATTCATACGGCCGTAACCGTATACGGTACGGTGGGGACCCCTACTGTTAATTCCTGTGATGAGCGAGGAACGAGCTGGTATCATCACAGTAACTGTCTAGAGACTAGTTAATTCCAGAGTTTATCGACACAAAGGATATTACTACATCTACTACAATCGCTACGACAGTTATCCGAGTGGTTTGCCTTTCGTTGTGTTAGCTTTTATTTTGCCTCACTCTTCTTTGCAAGGTCTAGGAGTTGAAATGGTCGCATAAATCCCTCGTGGCGAAGAGGAGTACAGAAAGTGGCTCGACAGTTTTCGCAAGACCTTGGACCAGAATTTCAATGAAGAGGACGTGGATGACAGCAAATACCCTGACGGTCCCTATTTCATTACCACCAGCCGACCTAGTTTCAACTCTTCTATTGACTGGATTTATGAAATCGATCTGGATCACCAAGTATTCCTAGGCAAGTAGTACCTCGTCTCCTGCTTCAAATTTGAAAAAAAGGAACGCTTACTTGAACCAGTTGATTGGAATCCCCTGTTTGCCTTGAACAACATGCCCCCGTCTGAGCTCTTCCCGGAGTTGATTGGCGTCGACTCATATGGCCATCGCAGTTATAGTCCCTCAACTCCCTGGCAACACATCTACGACTGGAAACCTCCGGCACCGAAAGTCAACGACTGTGTAATTGACGACTATGCCGCTCGTCAGTCAAGCACAGAGAACGATTTATCCATTTCTGAGCTCCTTGGTACCACTGGACGCATCAGCAGCTGTGAGGCTGTCCGAATCGCGCTTTGGGAGCTCATGATTAGCAACATAATGGAAGATGAAGAGAGCGCACGCTCGATTCGCGAGTTAGAGACAGCCGCTGACCGCGACGATATTTCGGAAGATCTACTTTCGGTCGGCTTAACCATCGTTCGAGTTGCTGTTGGTCCGATGATATTTGGCTCCAAGAAACAACCAAAGGAGATAAAAATCTCCAGATTCTCGTGGCTAGCACCAAACATATGCTTGCGGATCACGACGCACCTCGACGACGCGCGCTATATGAAGAAGAGCACCCTTGACCTAGTCAACAAAATCTCTCTCCGTCGCCCACCTGGCAGTATCACTTATGGAATCCTTTTTTCCACTGCCTCATCATTCAAGTGGGCCCGCAGAACGGATTCAAGTCTACCGCCGCACTGCAGTTCTTACCGTCCTTTCACGCCAGTTCTCCTTCGACTCCCGGCATCACGGCCATCGGCAGGCTCGCTTATTATTGCCTCTACACGCCCAAGATAGACAACCCAATCCACCCGGACCACTTCCTGCACAGAGTCCCTTTTGATGTGCTCGAACTTATTGCCGTCAGATATCTCCGCCCATCCGATCGAGAGAGATTGTGCAGAGCTGTACCGCTTTTTGCATCGGCGGCGCAGAGCGTGCGCTTCCCGCATATTCAAGATTACTGCCTTGTTGGGATAAAGAAGAACAAAAACGCGGGCCTCCCCTCACGAGCAAAGTGTTTGCCACCAAGGTGCAAGGTTCGCTGGGACCCGTGGTAGTTGTCGGAGAACATGGGAAGGAGAAGGATTACTTTGATTTTCGTCTTGGAGACTGTGTCCGATTCATGGGGTGGCAAGTGGAGAAGTGAGGTTCTAGAGGGTTTGAGGAAAAAATGGAAGCAACAAACGTCAACATGATGTTCGGGAATGTTAGAGGCGGATTTCCTTCAGGTGAGTCTCGTTTGTCCCAGCCTTATGCACAAATTAATATTATTGCCCCTTGACAAGTTGTAACCCAGACATTTCCATTATACAAAAGTTACTCCCAGAAGGCACTGAACGTGCATGTAAATTTCGAGCGAGTATTATTAGTCCCATGATGGCGAGGTTAGATGTACGTTTGCCAGTCTCCGACCATAGTGCTATAAAACGCGCATTTGATTCCGTTAAACAATGTGAGCGGAAAGTGACGTACTTCACAGCGGTCATAGGAGTGAATGCCAGTCTGTACGTGCCGAATTTGATGCTGCGAAGGATCGTTCTCAGATCCGGCACGAGGAGCCAACGATGAAAGCTTACTAGCCGTCACCCGCGCCCAATCCTCCCGTGCGAGAGTAGGTGAGAATCTTTCCGCTTGGGCTAGTGACGGTGTAGTTCAGATCTCCCGATGGCCCAAACTTGCCGCTGAATTTCGGATGACTATGGACTGACCATCTCGATAAACTGTCACTCACGAAATGGTGTGAGTAGTAAATTTGCCGATATAATTGGAGAGCGGCGTAGATGGACATGACGACACGCAGGAGGGGGTAACAAAGTCCACAATCTTCAAGGCGCCACTAAGCGCATCGAGTGCTACAACAGGTCCGCCTTCAGAGATTCCGAACACCTGCATCAGATGAAAGAAGTGGGTAGAGGACCCAGCCGAAGGATCGAGATATTGCTTCCAAGAATACGAAAAAGATTGACCAGAGGAGACGGTGGGGAAATGCCATTCGTTGCGCTGACGAGGGGAGTCGAGATGGTCCGTGTCGAGCATGGCGGACGCGTTGGATGTGAGGTACATCCCGTAGCAATTCGAGATGGACGAGGAAGCACACCCTTTTGTGAGGATGCCTATACAGAGTCGAGAATCAATATTCAAGTCCAGTTTACCAACCTTGTTCAAGACATGCCTGATGCCCCCCAAGTCATGTTTCCGACCTTCCCAAAGACAATGCTGGTGCCGTTAGTCATCGCCGTGGTAGTTGCGCGCGATGTGATGGCCGATTCTTCTTGACAGACAACGTCCCTATTCCTGAGCCATACCGCAGAGGCTAAAGTCAGGGGGCTAAAGAGCAGTAGAAGATTTGCATGGCCAACCATGGTACCGATTCAGGAGACGTCTGTCCCAACGACTTAAATAGAAATAGTTGACTCAGGTCCAGGGGATCGTAAACAATTTTCATTCCTCCTAATGCGGTCCCAAAGTCGCAGCGGAAGTCGGGTTTCAGGAACAGAAAATTTGCCTCCGCCGACATGGAACAAGCCAGTTATTGCTCGTGTCTGGCGAAACTGGCAAGAACTTTCGCAGAATAGGAACCAAGCGATCTAAGAAAGTAGGATATCCCTGCCAGAAAGCCAAGCAACCCAAAAATTAAAGTTCAAGTTCGTTACTCAGTAAATAGTGAGGAAGACGGCAGAAGAATCCTATTTTAAGCGAGATTAGCGGCAGTCCAAGCCCAAGCTTGGGACTTCATGGAGTACATATCGGGAATTGGGAGATGCTACAGCTGGAACAGAAGAGAGGTGGGTTAAGTGGATGGTGGTTGGTTGTGTTTACCTCTGTTGGGCAATCATTGATGGCATCGCACAGCCACTTTTCTTTGACTGTCCTTCTGTTCCCCATGTTCAACTGAGATGAAACCGAGACACTGCCCGTTTGTCGGCCAGAGAAAAAGTGCTATCAGTCTTTCTGTTTCGGAAATGAATTGATTCGAGTTCTGGTCTCAATTCAACTGCACGCCGCTCACAACAATCCGAGCTGACAGCCTGGCGCGGGATATGACCATGGATCCCAATACTATTAGACCCGCCTTTTGTTGGACACTTCGCCGTCAAAGAGACCACTTGGCCGTCGGATCGACCTCCTCGCGTCTCGCGTGGTTCCAAATAAAGGAAATGTGGATCCGTACCTGGTCAATTAATCATGGTGATGCACGCGGAACGGACTGAACATTCGGAGTGAAGAAGCTAAACTAAATTAGTGGCACGATTCTGATGCAGCGCGAAAATGTGCTATCAGCCTCCTTTCCACCAGTACAGCCGCCCAAGCACTTCCCGGTTCCGACTATCCAACTATAGTCTTGAGAGCTCTATTTATTGGCTACCCTGAAAAATGTGGACCACCACCCACACGTATGGAGCCCGTCTTCGTTTTTGATCCCAACCCCACCATCGGTCAGCACGGGAGATCCGCCTTCCTCGTTCGTACATTAATTCAGACCTCTCAGGTGCCCTACAAATCGGAGTCCTGGCGTCCTATGTGCTCTTTGGGGTGACGACTACCCAGACCTACATATACTATAACCGTTTCCCAGATGATTACTTGAAATTGAAGACGCTGGTGTGTACCAATCCGATCTGCGAAAAGAAGATATCTGACTTGACCACTATGCAGGTTTCATTTGTATGGTACGCCGACACTGTTCATGTCTATGTCTGCGTGCCTGAAAAACATGCAAACTTTGAGGTTGTGTGAGCTGGCCCACGCGATATGCATCGCACACACACTATATACCTACACCATATCAAATTATGGCCACCCAGAGCGCCTGATCCAACGTGCACCCGAGTCATTAGAGGCTGGGATCTTTTTCTCGGGCGTCGTCACAGCATCCGGTGTGTATTCTTCTCTCTCTGTCCGTAATGGAATAGGATGTCTTACACAGGTCAGTGCAAGCCTTTTTTTCGTTCCGAATATATGCTTTGTCGCATAAACTCTATATTCCCCTCATCACCTGGACCCTATCTTTTTTGCGCTTTGTGCTATCTACCGTAGTCTTTACTTCCGGACTTGGAATGATCGACATGGCCAGCTACGAGGCGCGATGGGGATGGCTCGCCATCACCCTTTGGAGTGTCAGTGCTGCGAACGACTTGTTGATTGCCGCGACTTTGGTATTTATTCTCGCTCATCGACGTAGCAATGTACACCAAAGGTGGGTGTTTTCTTTCCCTTCGGATGCAGGAATATTTACATGTTGCGCAGGACTGCGGCCCTCGTTGAAAAACTGATCGGGTGGACTATAGGTTTGTGTACACAATTGTTGCATCGATATTCTAGTTCTCAACCTCTCTCGCTTGACTTGTTAGAGACTGGGGTAATGACGAGGTCAGTTTCGCTTCCAATTTCCAATAATCTCCAATCCGCAACTCTTTCTTTAATTTTTCCAATTAGTGCATTTGGGCTCATCACTTTGGTTTGCGTATGTGATGTCTCGCGCATTCAAGTCCCTACCTAAACTCATGACTCTTTTCAGTTTCTGACAATGTCTGACAATTGTATCTGCTTTCATTCGCGATACGGAAACCCGTGGACTCATATGACTATCTTGCAGTTATATGGCTCGGGATGATTACAGTCTCTGCAAGACGTACGCCATTGTCCTTCTGCGACTTGGAGTCGAACTAACGACCTCCCTCCCGTAGTATTTTCGAATTCCCTTCTGGCGAGGTCGGATCATTCACGAACCAGCTTTAAAACCTTTCAGCTGATGCGGAGTACAGTCTCAATTCCAGAGCGAGTCTCCGAGCGCTGGATGACACACATTTGACGCCGGTTGTAAGTTGAAAGTTTACTTTGAGACTTTTTAGGCACTGAAGTGAAAGCCTCAGATTAATTTGACACCGATCCACTTCAACGGTGACTTGGAAGGGACGAAAAGTACTCAGGCCGTTTGATAGATACTGTCTCGAGATAAATGTAATCAGAGATGGGGGCTCAGACAACCAACCTATATAATTTAGTCTACGAACCCCGGGTCTGAAATAATACTTGTACCGATTCAGAGAAATTTCCAAAGAGTGTCTTGATTTTCCGATGTCAGACGATTCTTCCCAAAAATAAAATACGTGGGTAAACCGACTTGGTAGACCTAATGAAAGCAATGGTTCATAGTCAAAAGTGATTCAGGCCAAACGATAAGGATATGTATCTTGCCTAGGATGTTCAACTCGTCCGCTTTAATTCTTCAACAGCTCCTAGATATTCCAACAAATACCGCTCCTTCTTGTTTACTTGTTCTACCACGACCCGAGCTCTCCATGGTGTATTTGTGGCCGCCTTGAATTCTGGAGTGCCGAAGGCATCGCAGGTTTCCCACTCATGCAGGGCAAGGTACCGCGGAGGTTTTTCCGACGCGGTCAGAAGTCGGAAGCGAGACGATGACCGCCAGCCGGGCACCGCCCTGAGCATCGGGACGTGCTCCTCGGCGTACCAATCGTTGAAGGTCTGCTCGGCGATGTCGTTGGGTGTCATACCATTTAGAACTACGAAGTGTTTCCCCAGCGACGTCGGTACTGATATCTGAGCGCCAGATGGAAGAGTTTCGTAGATGCGAATGTCGATGTTGCCGCCAAGAGATGACCCGAGAATGAGCTTAATCTCTGGGCATTCGGGCAGGGTAATTTCGGAATCGATGGCACAGATAATTCCGAGAACGCAGGACCCAGAAATATCGCCACCAGGAGTGCGATATACGGCTGGACCAACGGATACACCAACTCTGCTGAGAGTCTCAGCGATATCTAAAGGCGAGCGTTTCATTTCATCGGACAGTGCCAAAATTTAAAAAGAAAGCTAACGCTGCCAATCCACTTTCAGAGCGTCTCGAGAGTCCGTATATGCGAGAATAACCAGTAAATGCTGTGGCATCTTACGGAACAAGCCGTGGTTAAAGGCAAGTTCAACGAGCAAATGGGGGACAAGCTAATTTGAAGCTAATTCAATTTCATCTCTCGCGGCCCGGGATCTCCGGGATCTCATCGTGATTTCGGCCCGGCGCCCTTTCAATATTGTTTTCAACCAGAATTGAACCAGAATTGTGAAAAAATACCTGGTCATTGACGCGAAGACAGAAGGAAAGAATGTGGCCAACTGTTTCGTCGAGATTGTCATAAAACACTGAATGGCTCCCTCCCTCGATCGCGGCAACCTCCAAATTTGTGAAGTAGGGACGCGCTTCTGCTGTAACCACGCGCCCATCCTGAAACTGGTCTTCTGTTCCATACAATATCAAGGCAGGGAATCCCTGGGACCCAAGCTCGACGAGTTTAGTCTGGTCAGGTTTGTGGCCGGTCGCGATTGCGGTTGTGATTAGCGGTGTCTGCAGCGCCGTACTTCCTAACCATGCGGCTTTCGCGGCAAACGGGACACCGTCCGGATCAGTGAACGCGGCGTCCACGAATTCAGCGCGAGTGTCGAGGCTGATCACTGCATCGAACGAAAGGAATTTCGGGAGCATCTCTTTGAGTTTGGGCTTCAATGTCTTCGAAGCAGTAGCAACGCAAAGAGCCCCGCTCATCGCGATTACCCCACAGATGGGCACTGGCGATATGTGGGAGCAGATGTCGCTGCAAATCGGAGCTACCATCCCTCCGAATCAGTATTGTGCATTCCAAATCACCCGGACAATACGTACCACCGGCGCTCCTGGTAATCCTCGTAAGCAAGTTCGCAAAAGTAGTCACGGCTTACCATCCAACGAACACAGGCATATGCAGGGAGAATTTTTTCGCAACTGCGGAGAAATCGGCGGCATATAAAGAGGATGTGTAGCTTGCTGCGTCAGTTGGTTTTCCGCTCCGTCCATGACCGCGCACGTCGTATCTCACCTGCAGCGTATCGAATCAGCGGTACTTCTCTTTCGGCGTGTACTTACAAGATACAGCTTGTCCAGCATCCGTGGATCGGAGAACAGCTTGTCAAAGACGATTCCACTAAGCGCGAATCCATGGGCGAAGATAACGCTTGGGTTTGCGGGGTTTCCCGAGGCCTCAGCGTATATCAAGGTCCCGTCTGAGGAGGGACAAAGTTTGGAAGCTGTGGTGGACATTGCGCAGTCGGGGTTCCGAGGTAGAAGTTGAAGTTAAACTTCGATGGCCAAGTAACGTCACATTGAACCCGAAGATGTCTCCGGTTGAAGTATCCCCTTACGCACAAAATAGCAGTTTGGGAAAGAATTCCCAGGACATGCCGAAGTTCAAGTTGGATTATACTGACAATGCTCTATGAGTGTGTGCACAATGCGGTGTTCTAATGACTGGTGGTATAACTGATACAAATGCACATCCTGTTTAGCAATTCTGTTGGCCGGCAGCAACAAGAGCTCCGAGAGCGGCGGCCTGGCTAGAGGCGGTCCAGGTGGCGGCACCGCCGTTTGCGCCGTACCAGAGGTTAGAATAGAAACCAGGAGGGCCGACGGCAAACTCGAGAACTTTGTCTGCTTGAGCCATGAGGAAGCCGCTGTATTTCGAGCCGTTGTCGCGGCCAGAAACGCTGAGGAACCACGACCTGATAACAATATGGTCAATGAGAGGCTCATGCGGCGGTGGAAGAATAATCACATATAATGGGTGGTAATGCCTTTGAACGTTTGCTGATCAGCGTTGCAGAAATTTGCGGTGGTGGTCTCGCATGACTCCCGGAGGCCGCCATCGACGGTCATGCCTATTATAATCGCGTCCATTATGGCCCATGCAGATTGGATGGCAGACTCGTCGCCGGTGTCTACATCAAAGAATTAATTGTTAATTTCGAACCATCAACCAAAAGGCTCACGGACATTTATAGAGATACGCTAAGCCAGGAAGCAATGCGCCTTGGTTGTACGTCCTGCGAAAATTCAGGACATGCACCGAAGACAAGAGTAGTAGGCATACCACTGAGTGCCCTGGTTGTTTGTGCATACTCCATTGACGTTGCTTAGACCGTCATTGAATACTAGAAAACCAGTAAGCATCGACTCCACCCCGCTGAGCTCGACCCAAGATGTGGACGCACATCCGTTGGATCCTATCATTCCAGAGGCCTTGAGCCACGTCCAAGCTGCATAAATAACGCGTTAGTTGCGATCGAGAATTGTCGTTTGTACCCACTGTTTTGGAGATTGGTCAGGTATTGCCCATTCTTGGTGACGTCGTACAGATATCCTGAAGTGGTGATGTACAATTCGTTGGTCTATAAGGGGCAGTTCAGACATGCAGCGGAAAAACGGAAGCAACGGCGCACAATAGCGTTCTTATAATCGTGATTGCCATTCCAGAATACTGCGCGGCGCCGGTTTAGTCAAGATA
Source organism: Mycena capillaripes (assembly GCA_029204075.1). Classification (NCBI taxonomy): domain Eukaryota; kingdom Fungi; phylum Basidiomycota; class Agaricomycetes; order Agaricales; family Mycenaceae; genus Mycena; species Mycena capillaripes. The sequence goes on from JARHKZ010000001.1 coordinate 4,769,479, forward strand.
AGATATAGAGGCGTTCAATTCGACGTACGACCGCCTCCGCAATAATCGCTACTAATAGCAGTGCTAGAGAGGAAAGAGTTGGCTCATGGTTTTGAAGGACGAATTGGTTGCGCTCACCTAGCAATGTCGTAGTATTTCTGCGCTTGGGCTAAATTTCCCGCACGAAGATAAGCTATAGAGACCCATTGGACGTCGTCGTACGAGTTGCCGTTGTCAAGTTGACCCTCCCATGCCGCGAATACGGTATTGATTACATCGGAGTATGTCGAGAACCCGGCGAGGGTATCGACTTCAACCACGAGTTCAATTATTGGAGTTGAAGTGCGAAAAAAATGCGTACGTTCGCTGAGGTGAAAACCGTCAACGGCACCGATCCAAGGTTGTTGACCTCCATTGTAATTCCCATTGATGAAGTAGGTAGATTGGAGGTTGGCGGCGGCTGTTACTGCGGCGTTAACGTATTTCTGACCTGGAAAATCGTCAGTCTGGCGGCTCCGGAGTTGCAGAAGAAGTAGAGTACATGTGGCTGCGACGAAAGGGGAAGTTGCAAGGAGAGCCAGAGGTGCGACCGATAACGTCGAAAACATGATGCAAATGAAGGAAAAGAATGTGTATTAGCGAAATTGAGGATTCGCAGCGAGAAGGGAGGAGAGTTTTGGTGAACCTTTTTGTTGCTTAGAGCTCCTTTATCCTACACACGCATTGGAATCTTGGCTTCTATTTGACTACAAGTCTTGTGCAAGTAATATATTCCTCGCCCTGATCCGCAGTGGATCATGCAACTACAGTGGCAACGCTGATATTGCGGGAAGTGCTCGTGCGGGTGCTCCGCAAAATGTGGAGGCGGATGCTGAAGAAGTTGCTCAGTTCTGATGGCGTTACCAACCGACGGGCCAAAGCGTTGCTGACTGTCAACATGTAAGGTTGCCAAGAGACTTCAGAGGGGTGAGTTCACTTTGAAGAGACGAGGTTTGGGAGTCGTCTTTCAGAATTAATGAGTTCCAAATTTTCGAGGAGACCTAGTAGCGGCACTTCAAATTGTCCGCCCAATGCTAGAAGTTGTAGTGTTGAAGTCCATCGGAGAACCTGAAAGTTGATTCAGAGCCATGCCGATCATTGCCAATAACGCTGAAGAACGTCAACGAACTTCGTTTGATTCTGCTGAGATTTGTGTGACCGTCGGAGGACCTGGAATTTGCCTGGACTACGAGACGCCGATGTCAATTTGTCTATCCATCTTGTTGAGGTTCTCCGGGATCCGACGGTCTGTGTCTCAAGGAATTCGGAATGCGTGTGCAGATGAGGATTTGTAGAACGAAACTCAGGAACAGAACCCAACCAGAGCGCCCAACATGGAAGAGGAAGAGAAACGACCCGGAATCTTCCGAACTAAACTTTAACAACGCGTCTATATGTGTCAACAAGCCTCAACATCACGAAGTCTTCCCACTTTGTCAGCGCCGACTCGGAATTCGTGCGTATGCCTTGCTTTATCGGGAACGCAGAATACATGGGGCTAAAATAATGTTGGAATCGAAAGTTGGAATCTCCCCCAACGCCGCGATCCTTTTCTAGAACACAACGAGACTGGATAATATTAATAGTATGGTTAATGGTACAACAATTTAAGATATGGAATCGTATGTGACAGCAAGATTATAGAGAAATAACAAGAAAGCACTACTAGAAACCTAAGAGAAAGCTCATACAAACAGCCAAGAAATGTGAGGGTTGAATCCATGAACGCTATGCTACCCGGGGTACTGGGTACGGCAGTAGATTCAAAAGGAGTTTCCACGTCCCATCTAGAAAAAGAACGGGCCGTACTCCTCCCCATTGACGATATACGCCGAGGACATCACTGCGCCTGAACTGCTGCACCGAGAAGGCAGGCAACTCATACGCGTCCTGCGCGCGCTTCAAGGCCGCGGACTGCAGAGGAATGTACGGCGCCGGGTTGAGTGGGGAGCGGGAGTGGCGGATGGAGCGGAGATCTTGTCTCGAAAGTGGGATCTTGAAGTACTTCTGGATCTCGTCGAGGATGTCGGCGATCTTTACGCCCTTGGCATTCTCAACAATAATGGGCCCCCAGATCTGCATCCAGTACGCTAAAACCGGGCAGTTGACATCGTCGGCGCCGATCCATATTTTGTTCGCGCTGGGGAAGACGGCGGTGTCTTTGAGGTTGGGTTTTTTTATTATGCCGCGGCCGGTGTAGAGCCGGGCCTGCTCGGAAAAATGGAGGATGTCCCATTGGAGCTGCGGAATGGTGGGGTTGTTGGGGTTCGGGATGAGGGACGGGTGGACGTGAAGCGGGACAGGGGTACCGAACGGCTTGGGAGGGAATGTGCCTGGAGTCCAATGCAATGTATCTGCAGGGAGCGCAACAATTCCTTCCTCCACAGGAATAGGCGGCTCTGGCCATGCAGGCGTATTCGCTGCTGTGGGGAACACGAAGTGGGTTGCGAGATGTTGTTGCCATGCTAGGGCAGATGGTGTGTTCGGATTCACGCCAGCTGGTATCATGGGCGTCATGATAGGTCCCCCGTCGAACGACGGGGGCCCAGGGAAAAATGCAGGAGACCGTATCGGATAGACTAGAAGAAAAATTTCAACAATTTAGGGAGTCGATACGTAAAGTGAAAAAAAATGCTCACCGAATCCGTTTCCAGTATACTGCGGCACCGAGCGCGGGTTTGGCGGACGTCTTGGAGCGCGCCTTGGTCGCTGCATCGTTTGCAAGATGAAAGGTGCGTAAAGGAAGGGATGCCCAGATACGTCAATGCTTTCTTATCGGTGCCAGATCCGGGCAGAAGGACCAAGCCACACGCGTTCAGACACGAGGAGATTCAGAGAAGGATTGCACCAGGAGCCATGGCCACAGACAAGGACGCGAGTTTATAACGGTATAACAATGGCATTCCGGGAATCGGTTGCCACAAGGACAATCACGAAACAAGATTCGCGGGACCTGGAGACACTGGACAGAAGAAAACAAGGGCCGTCACGTCTGTCACAATGCCCGTGATGTGAGCTGACGCGTCGTTTTCTCCTTTCAACGGACCAAACTCCTCGAAATTCCTCTCCCCAGGCACGAAATCTGGATAGCTTGCCAAATCCATTACTGCAAAAATACTTTGTGGATGAAACTGAACGATTCAACACCTCGATTCCAAAAAATGTGACATGCGCCCACAGTTATGTACATATCTGCCAGGCTGGACCCACAGTCACAGCTATCAGCCTAATCTAATTGTTCTGAGCCGGACCCGATATAAGGCCCTCGTCCTCGTGTTCCCATCGATACCCAATTGTCTCTCTGCAACGCAAGTACAATACCGCCCCATATACTGGCCATTCGGACGTGCCGCGTTCATTTTTGAGTATACTCGGTGTATCGTCTTTGCTACACTATTGCTTGTTCTATTGTATTCTCGGCCTCATAAGGACATTCTGCCTCATGTTGCTCTCATCACGTTTATTCTGTCTCGCGTCAATCGGTGACCTTCGACAATCGAAGACCTATGGCGTACTTACTGTCCAGAGCTGCACGTCTATGTTGCGGATTGGACGGTAATTCTAGTCACTAAACCTCAATGGTGGCAGCTAATCATCGTTTTCTTCAGGATCTCGGAGAGACGCTGACGATTATATTTATGTCCCCGTCTCAGCACCCGGCTCCGACGCGGCTGCGCCTCACCATCGTGTCCGAATCGCCGATGAACATCAATAATCCACGACCTCCCTCGAACTATGGAGCGGCTACTCGCCCCGCCGCGAATCAAAACAAAACGCTCCCTCAGACTCCGAGACCATCTCCCAGAAATCAACCCGTGCCTCTTGCGACTTCCTCGATAGACGTTTCTCTATCCTCACCATTACTCCCTCCGGGAACTCCTGTGGTGAACTTGCCTAATCAGAGGGCTAGAACACGGACGATGTCAGCACAAACCCAACCGCCGTCTGGGTCTCCTCGGCACCCGATACCACCCTCAGCTCAGCCTGGAGAAATACCCTTTCTTCAGCCAGCAGAACAAACACCAAATATTGCTGTCCGATCTCCCAGGGCGACCAGTATACCCCCTCTGAGTCGCAACCCACCACCACCACCACCACCACCTCTTCCTCGTACTGTCGGAGTTCAACCCCCATCATTCCCATCTTTCTCTCCACACCCGCGAGCCGGTGGCTCATCGGGGGTGCCGCGACGAGTACGTCGAAGAGCCGCCCCAAACACACCCATAAAGGACACTGCTACAGGTCAATCTCAAGCCTCTCACACGTACCAACAGGGATGCATGCTCTGCGGCTTCTGCACGCAGCACCAGCAGCTTCTCAACGCTTTTCTCTCCAGACCAGCGTGCTCTTGTTCTTCCGCACAGCCCGATTTCTCTCCTGCTATGCTTCTGCAGAGCAGGACTCTCCCATATACGCCGGCACAATTGATGTGTTTTTCTGGGTTTCAACCTTGGATGAACAGCCGTATGTATGTTTAACAGCCGTTTTTTTACTGAATGATATCATGTTGATGAGTTATAATGGATTCGAGTTCGATAATGCCCGTAGAGATAATTCCCGTACGATAATGCCCGTAAACCATTACAGTAATGATATTCATGCCTGCCATTCGACTCTGCCGCCCAATTTTAAGGGTCCAACTTTTCAACCACGATTCAACCATCAAATGGCTTTTATCTTGAATATTCGTAAACATGGGTGCAGCAAGTACCAAGTAAGCACTGACAGACAATACTAGCAACTCCACGGGCTATTGTTGAGCAACCGACTCACAACAGACGAACAAGAAATCCGCGTAAAACCGCGGGCGTTGCCGGGTGACGGAAGCAGACTCGGAACAAAGTTGGAACAAAGCCACATATTGATCTCTTCCAACGTCCAAGAGAACAAGGATTTACCGTGCAGCACGTCTCCGCGGAAACCTGCGGAAACGTCTCCAGTTTTCTCAACACATGTATCGGCCCTGTTGAAGACAATGGCTTCCCTCGCTCATTGTCCGACGGCGTCTTGATTTGCCTTGTTCCGAACGCGGCGTCCGAGATCCTCAGCCTGTGCGTCTCTCTCGTACAACAAGGATTATGCCGCCTTTTGGAGTTATCTCACACCTTCCGCTAGCTGTAGGCTCCTGGAGACCACTCAACAGTATTTCGGTTCGCAACGTTGTTCTCAAGTTCCTCTTCACTCAACAATGAGCTTTTGGTGTTCTTAAAGAGTGGGTTTCCTTGTTGAACGCTCGGCTTGCCCAACAACAACATTCCATCGCCCTACTGGTACAAAGAATCGAAACTCACCACCCGCTACGCTCATCGTCTCCCTCCCAAAGCAAAAACCCCATGAACCTTTTCTCTCCCAGCCGAAAACGCTCGATGCGATCCTCTCGGATTCCATGTAATTGGCTGTGCCCACTTCCTTCATTTTCACATGTCTCACCAGACCAATCCACAGTTAATCCTTGGAACTTTAGCCCGTCCCCGTCGCACGTCTGGCCAATATTAATGACCCCTCATTCTTCGTCGCCGACGTCTTGGAGCGTTCCGCTCCCTGGTTTCTCTCCTGTTCCATTCTCTCCGTTGCCATTGGGAGTCTCGACCCCTTTGCCCTCAGACGATCGGAGAAATTCGTTGCTCTCACCGTCGCCTTTCAGTCCACCGCAAATCTTATGGACAACCTCACCACCGTCAATACTCCTACCTCCGACGCAGTCGCCACCACCGACGAACCCCTCGTATCAGTACCAACCGATGCCGGACTGGGATATGTCCACACCTCCCGCGACGGAGTTCAACCCCCACGGCCTGTCGGCTTTCTCGGACCTAAACGCCATCCTCCCCGCCCACATTGAAAAGGTCCGCATCTTCGTCGAGACGCCAGCGCTCTCGTACTGGACGAAGCAGTGGGGGTACGCAACGGCGTATAAGAGGGACGGCAAAGCGATCACACTGCTCGACGTCCTTGAGGCAATATACAATTACTTCCAGGAGCCGCTGTCGGTCGATGTGCTACCACCGCATTATCAGGGCATGCTCACGAACGCGTACGCCGAGCGCATCGTGAAAGCCGGCCCAGGGGCTCCGTATAGCGGCCTGTCACGCGTGGATGTGTTGAACGGGTACAGGGTGCTGTCCGGGATGCGGCCGTTGAGCTGCGCGGATGCGTCTGGGACGATGTATGTTGCATTGTGCCTTGCGATGGCCTGAATCTGTGGTTTTCGCTTCCCATAAGTATACGAACTTTCAACTATTTATAGTATGTATTCACCAATTACAAGTATTACGATACTATAATAATGATCATTGTATAATGGCTTGGCCGTATGTACTTCCATCAACTCAATAGGGGCCTGAGAAAACATGATGATGCATTGATGGCCTAAACATCTTGGTGTTCACTTTCATGTCAGAAATGCATCGTGGTTCACCGCTGGACCCATTTTGCGTACAGACGTCCAGAAACACAACGGCCTAAAGTCTTTTCAAGATCTCCCGGAACCCTCGCCGTCGCTTGCCGATGTGGTTAATCCTCCTGGGTGCACCGTGTTGCTCGCGTCTTCGGCGTGCGCGTGTATAGACAACACGTCGCCGCTCTCAAAGTCCGTCGAGGTCTTTTTCTCAAAATTTCGTTCAGACATTCACATTTCATCGGCTTTCGCCAGCTCTACGACCACGTTCCGAGAGTCAGACCATTATTTGATCCCCAAAGCCCTCTCGGCTCCTTGATCCCGACGTGCTGGTGGAATCCCGGATATCTGTGGCCTTGGATATGGCGCAAGACAAGTCTGTCGACTCAGAGTTTACCGTTCGTATGGATAATTTATCCTAGCCTATATTTTACAGCCTATAGCACTTCAACCACCAGCATGATGTCACTTCCGTGATTCTACTAATATAATCGGTCGTCCGTGCTACTATGTCGGCTCTATGCACGCAATGAAACAGCTCTTTATGCGGGAAGGAAAGGTACAGCTGGTGAAACCTCTGGAATTAACAACAGCCAAGTCCGCACTCCGCAGCACTGTTCAACTTATGCCTAATACTCCTCGCTGATGTCGGGGTTATTAGAATTTGGGGCGACAGCATTGCTTCTCCGAGTGGAGATATGTGGAAGAGACACAGGAAAATTATAGGACCCGCTTTTAATGCGAAAAAGTAGGTGGTTCAACTTTCTAACTCGGATCTCCCGGCGCGTCCTTTCCAGCTGCTCTCTCGTCGCCCTCGAGGCGGTCCGCATGGTCAGGTCATGTATTAATGAAGGCTGGGACACCAAAGCTTTAATTCCAGATATCAATCTTAACATCCTCCAGGTAACTGTTTATTTCATATTTCCTCGGATTGAAGCATATGCGCCAAATATGCGCTCTATGTTCGCTTTCCTAGTTTAGTGGGTGACAAAGCGCTGACTCAAAGGGGCACTGTCCATCGCGTCGAATTCACTTGTACCGAAATTCATCATTCCTCGCTGGACGTACTATCTTCCGTTCAAAAAGTAAGTTTGCCCTTGACGTTTGTTTGACGGTAATGGAAATCTCAGGCGAGATTGACCGAGCGTGGAACAATGTTATGCCCTTAATGGGCAGACTTGTGTTAACTCGTCAAGAGGAGCCCCCTTCGGACGATATGGATAAAAACGATGATATATTCAGTCGACTCGTTAATAATACTTCGGATGGATCGGGTAAATATATCCTCCAAAGAGAGGAAGTGGTGCGTCTCAACGCTGTGTGTTCACCATTTTTTTTTTGACCCTGATACTGATGTTATTTATGAAGACGGCGAAGATACTTTTCGCCGGCAATGGTTAACGTTAGTATTGAACTTCGTTACCGTCTCGATGAATTCGATAGTATTCCAGAAACAAGCGCGAGCGTGCTCGTGACCACGATAGTTTGCTTAGCAGTCAAACAGGCCACCATTGGAGGAAATCCAACGCATCATTCCGGTGAGTTCGTTATTTTTCCTATGCCTACAATCACGAGTGCACTCACGCCACTCGTGCTTGATACAGGAAATAGACGATATAAAGCAAAAGATCTCGTCCACGTTTCTGCCTGCATGCAGGAAGCGCATCGCCTCCTCCGTGTGTTTGTGTCCTGCTCGCATGTTCGGAACGTTTTAATTTGCTTTAAAACACCACCCTTGCGCTTTTGTTAATGCCGAAGAGGAGCAGGAGGAGGATGATTGCCTGTGCGGTCCGAGGGATTTAATGGAGGACGTCACTGTCATGCATCCAGCAGAGGGGTTTGTGACCTTTCGAAAGGCTGCTCGGGCCGTTGTTGACGACATCGCAATCCGTGAGCACGACAATTAATATTTCCAGTATCGTTTGTTCGACGACGGCAAATCACAACCCTAATTTCTTCCCCAGACCGGTACCGCTGGTACGGTCGCTCCGAGGAGGAGAACGCCGAATTCGGCTTCGGCCCCAGGCGTGCATCGGGCGGAAATTCGCGCAGATCGAGTCGACATTGTTCCTTTATCTATTGCTCCGGGAGCGGAAGCTGGATGTCATGTTGAATGGTTCAGTTCCGATTAAGCTTTCGAGGCGGCGGAGATATTCGGATACTTTATGAGCGTTGCAGAGACCGGTGACTTCCGGCGGTCGTGGATCAAAAATATTTTCTTCACAATAATGGAACCGTCAGCTTCCAACTCCTAGTACCTGTCGCGCTTAATCGATGGTTGGCTGACCGTGTTGTTATGCGCCCACCATCCACTCATTGTAAACGGGCTTACCTCTCCGAGGGAACTTATTAAACATGGCGCAGATAATTTTACCGTGACGTGTCTTGCAGATGGCATCCGTTGTATCGTTTTCCGTGGGGCAGTTGTAGAAAATTAATCTGGTTGTCCTGAACGTTCCCGTGCCGAGTTTCGCTTGGCCGAGCAATGACCGAGCCATGGGCCCGAATTTGCAGCTGACCGGGAGTGATAGTCGCTCAACCCAGCTAAAGGCTATGTCCGTGCTGTCTATCGAAAAGTCACTTTATCACAATAGCCACTGATAACCTCGACTAGTATCACCTCCAGTTAGATTCCTATTGTCCTGAGAAGGCATGGTAAGGATACCGTCAAGGATGCTTATCCATCTAGGGCCACGTCGGACGTAGTATAGCCATAGATTTGGATCGCTATTCGAGTCAGTGGCTGACCAGCATCACCTCATTCGAGTCCCCTTCCATTCTCTGGCTGTGTTGGTGGGAAAGAACAGCCTTGAATGGGGCAAAATGCTGTCGAAGGGCGTCCGCTGGAATTAGATGTAATGAAACGCACGCTGATGCCGTGCGTTACCGGGGCGGTGGTCCGTGCGTTGCGGTCCCTGGCCGGTAGACGCCCGACGGGCGTCTAACGACCGCCTTATCTCCTGAGCGGATCTGCTGTGCAATCCCCAGCTTGCTTCTTACCACAATCATGTATCTTCCAAGCGGTGGTGAGCAGCGTCCCAGTATCTTGTTGTATCCCTTGTTGACGAGCTTATGCCGCAGAGCCGCTCCCTCCCATGACCCCCGCAAGCTCCCAGGGGTCGTCAGCGACGATACTGCCATCGAACAGTGTGGCGTCTTCAAAGAACTATGTGTATCACAGTGAAGAAGAAACAGAGCGTGGCCGTTCTCTTTCTAGGAGTTCAGGCTCGTCGAGGAGCTCACACGTCCTGGTGCTTGCATCTCCCAGCTCGATCGACTCCGACAGCCAGCCGCAATATCCTTCTCGCTATTCGTCCTGGTTTACTCCGGCTACCATGGTGCAACCATCCACAGCAGCGTCGCCGTACGCGCCCTCGTATGTCCAGTTTACTGGCAGACCCAGTCCACAGGTTCCTACCACTCAGGCTGTTCCTCCTCACCCGAGTGATCCCACGCAACTGGCCATTCACGCAGCGCGGAGAGCCGTCGCCGAATCGCTGAAGGCTTCGAAACCGGAACTCAACAAGGCAACCGCTGCAACGTTGAACACTTGGAAATCAGAGGTGTCGAACTCGACCGTACCGGCTGGTATGATGCCCCAGATGTCGTGCTCGCATCCTACCCACCAATCCGCGCCCCAGCCCCCCAAGTGGTGGGGTCAATGGGCCGCTCCCATCCAATCCTCCTCCACTACCCGCGTTGATCCAGCAATGGGTCTTTTCGGCCCACGCACGCCTGTGGGGAATTATATCGAGTGTCCACCCACTCCTCCGACAATGTATACCGAGCACCCCTACATCGTCCCTACCCCTCCCAGGCCGCTGAGCGTAGTCACTGAACGCACCGAGTTCTCTCCCCCCGCCGTCCAGGCCAAGCCCATGGCTCCTTTAGAGTACTTACAGAGCCAGCGCCGGGCACCCATTGAGAGTAGACGATACAACCCGTCGATGTCGACTTTCCGCAGCCGCTCTCGCTCGCCCGTCAGCGTGCGCACTCCGATGATGGCACCAATCATCGTCGGCACTGTAACTTGCGACCAGTCAATCACGGCCGCTCAGCAGGCTCCGATCATCATCGACGGGAGCATTTCGAGTCGCAGCTCGTCCCCTGCGTCGGTAGTTATCATGCGTTGTGATTCTCCCAGCACTGTTTCTCGGTCCCGCTCTCGGTCCCCTGCTCGTGGTGCTTGTTCTCGTCGTTCGCGGAGTCGCTCTCGTTCTCCCCGCTACCATTTCCAGCCCCGCCCTCAGTCCCCTACGACTCACCATACTCGTTCTCACCGTTCTCGGACTCTCTCTCGTTCTCCTCCCAGGACTCGGGGTACTCATACCCATCGTACACGGAGTCGCTCTCGTTCTCGTTCTCCTCCGCGTATCATCGTCCAGCCGTCTCGTTCTCGTTCTCCTCCGCAGATCGTCCTAGGAGCTTACCATCAGCGCACTGCTCCCACGATCGTTCGCCAGCCCAATTCGTCGATGAATCCCGTCGCGATGCCGCTGCCGCCCGCGCCGCCGTCAGTGGCAGAGAACATCTTCTCGGCCGATTTCATGCAAAGTGTGACGAACGGGTTGGACGAGTTTGTCGACGTGGGCCTGTTTCGTGGGGAGGGGGACCTCAACTTCGAGCGCGACTTTGGACAGTGGTTCAACCCGGACGACGTCGGGCAGACTGTGCAGCTCGGGAAGTCTCGGGCGACGCGCCGTCACTCTCGGTCTCCGCGCCGTCGCTCTCGGTCCCCCCGCCGTGCTCAAGGTCCTTCGATGGTGCCTGTACCTCCGGCTCCGGCTCCGCAGAGAATCCCAGCGCCAGTTATAGTCGCACAGAGTGTCCGTTCACGTTCGCGTTCGCGTTCGCGCTCGTCGTGCTCCTACGACCGCCGGAGCCTTCGCTCCTCGCGCACGCCGCCGCCCCCGATCATCATCCGTCGGCGTTCCCGTTCGCGCTCGCATTCCCGAAGTTCGCGTTCGCATTCCCGACGTTCGCGCACGCCGCAGCCGATCATCATCCAAGCCAGCTCCCGCTCGAGCTCGCGATCGAGCTCGCGGGGCCACCGCACTCCTCCTGTCGTTATCATGCAGCCGCAGCTTCCCACCACTGCCAGGATCCCTGCTGTTCAATCAAGGACTCGCGCTAGCGCCCGCCGCCGCGGCCGTCAGCACTCCCCGTCGACCGTATCGTCGACTTCGAGTTACGACGCACCGCCGGTCATCATCCCGTCTAGCATGCCGCCGCCGCCCCCGCCACCGCCCACTTGGTGGCAGTCAATGCCGCCGCTGGTGCAGTCAATGCCGCCGCCGCAGCAGCCGTGGGGGCAAGCTTATCCCGCGAATGCAACGCTCAACAACCCAGTGGTTTATCCCGCAAATCCGGTGCAAAACAGTGGGTACAGCGCCCCGGGCGCCACCGCCCTCAACGCACCGAACATCCACAACGCGTTTCTCAGTGCGTATGTACCCCCGGCGGGCGTGCCCTCGCCTCTTCCTCCGTGGGCCGCCGCCACTAGCAATGCTCCTCGTCAAGGCTGGGGTCCCACAGTCAATGCTTCCGCTCCGGGGCCTTCGTGGGGCAACCCTCCCGTCGTGTCTTGGGAGAATGATGAGTGGGACGAGATGTATGACGATCCCCAGCCGTCGCCGCCCCTCCCGTCCTATGACCCCTGGGCATCAATGAAGCATCCGCGCTTCTGGTATGCCGATGGTACCGTCACGGTCGTCGTAAGTCCCCTTCCATTATCTATATATCATACAGCCATCTTACTGCGGCGGCAGGTCGCAAACACGAGCTACCGGCTGCACCGCTACCTGTTCCAAAATTCCGCGTGGGGCTGGAACTTCGATATCTACAGTTCCTACGGACAGCAGCAGGCGTATCTGGGCGTGAACAAGAAGGACTTTGATCGGTTCCTCACTATTTTGTATCCTTCGTACGTCGCGATTTCCTTCTCTTTGTCTTTCCCAGAACATCTAACTAACGGCCGCCCAGGGAATACGGCAAATACGAATGCCGGACCGCCGAAGAGTGGGCCTCTGTGCTTACCGTCGCAGACAATGCCAAGATGCACGACATCCGCCGCCTCGCCATCGACCAGCTCGCGAGGTGCGCAGGGCCCATCGACAAGATCACGCTTGGGCACCGGTACGACGTCAAGCAATGGCTTGGGCCCGCGTACCTCTCGCTCGCGATGCGCAAGGAGCCGATCAGCGCCGCGGAGGGCGCGAAGCTCGGCGTGGATGCGCTCGTGCGCGTCGCGGCGCTCAAGGACGAGGTCTTTGCGAACTTGACGTCGTATGTGGACCAGGGCAAGTTTGGGGAGCTCTTTGCGAAGATGGCGGTGTAAAATGCGAATGCGAATGAAAGGGAAAATGAACCAAGGGAGAAGGAAAAAAAATGGACTTGTACATTTAGTCAAAAGCAGTAGCAGTTTTGTTTACCATGCCTATTTTCCCTCATGTATAGTACAAAGCAGCGCATTTGAATTCAAAGTGGCCCTTGCCGCGCTTTCTAATAATGCGACCGTTCTTGTTTAGGAGAGCGTCGAAGTACATTCATTAGATTGAGGGGAGCATAGGAAATGAAGCTATGAATACAGTGGAGAGATGAGAGACATTAGTCTATGTATTGAATTATTAAGATTCATGATGAGACGCGTTCAAGGAGATGAAATGATTCCACGCGGCTCCATCGCGCGTCGCCGCAGTCCTTCGGAATCGACGACTTTCTGCACGATCCATGGCATGTCAGCCTCCGTGGTGACGACCTGGTGCACATGAACCTTCACCTGCGCGAGCCCCTCGAGCTCGCACGCGCGCTGCATCTGCAGGTAGTCGAGCTGCTCCGTGAACGCGTCAGCGTTGGAGAAGCAGTTGAGCGCGCCGAAGTTAATGGGGGAGCTCGGGCGCGTGAGGCTGCGGCCGGGTGAGTTGGGACGCGAGGGGACGGGGCTCGAGGGGCGCGAGAAGCACCGCAGGAGGGGCGCGCGCGGCATGGGGCGGATGATGGTTCGCGTGGAGACGAAAGTGCCCTTGTCGAAGACGTCGGTTTGGCGGAGGAGTTTAGGTTTGCCCTCATCCACGAGGATGAAGGAAGAGTTATTGACAGAGGTGGGCGGCGTGGATAGCCCGGGGGAGTCCGACGCTGAATCAGATCGGTCGGGAGATGAGTCGCGGGTGATGGTGAAGGATTCCGAGGAGCCTTCTGAGGTGAAGACGGGAGAAGTGCTTCGGGACGAAAGCGAGGTGTCTTCTTCATCGCTGAGACCGGTTTGGATACTCAGGTTCATGCGGTTTGTCTGATGAATAAATTAATTGACGATACCACGGCCGTCTAACCAACAGGAACATACGCGGAGTTTCGACGCGTCGAACCGCTGAGAATCCATAACTTCAAGGCTGGTCATTTAGTATGGAGGATATGTGGGATGTGAGGGTTGTTGACTAGGGTGAGTGCGTTCACTCGACCGCTATTTATAGAGAATCTTGGGGTGGCATTAGACGATGGCCATGGCTTTGGCCTGACGCTTTCCACCCAATCGGGCAACTGGCCCAACATTGTTTCGCCACGCTTTGGGGGTGGCCACCAAGCCCGGAATCATGGAATCGCTTTGTCTTCCACTTACTTGATCAAGCACAGAAAGCGCAAGAATGGAGTTGCCTCATTCGTTTGTTTCTGCTTCGCAAAAGATGGAGTTGATTTAAAGTTGGACACGAAAGCTACTTGCCACTGCCCACAGACCTCGTCTTTCGACCTCATACAGTCCGTCCATCGTTGTGCCAGGATCATATAACTTTGGGGCCGTTTTGTACAATGGTAGGATGCGAGCTGCAGGTCTGAGAACGTCGTCGGCTAACTGGAGGCAAAGTCGTCTTCTCCCCCCAGGAATCTGTCCCACCACCTCAAATTATTCTGGACATATCCGATGATGAATCCACATCGCCAGATTTCGAGCTTGCAGCTGCAGCCACCGTGACGGTCCATCAAGCCACTCGTCGAACCCTGGTTTTCCAAAAACCCAAACGTTACAAGGTGAACCGGGAAGGAGTGCGAATTTTGGGGGTGCCTGCTGAGCTTGAGACGAGGCATGATTCGAAATAGCTGCTTTGGATGTCATTGCCAGGTCGGATTGCAGATGTTGGATTTGAATGCGTAGGACATGTATCTCAGTATGATCAACTATGGTTTGAAGTCTTTGTCGTCTAGAGACACTCTTTTGGCATTGAACGAGACCGACGCGGAGGTAAAGGAAGAGAAACGAAATGTCCGAACTGGGAAGCGTCGATCACGTTAACGTTGGTTGATGCCTCTTCCTCCAAGCTTCACCAGTCTCTATCGTCTGTTTCTCCGCACCACTGCCGCCTCGGTGTTGCACCAAAATAAAAGCACAAAAAGTCTTCGCAAATTGTGGAGACCTGCTTTTGAAGATGCCGCGCGTGTAACACTTCAGCTCCAAAGTAGCTCGCTGTCCACAGCTCACCGCAACGACCTTGAAATTTGGCTGCAAACTTGGCACCTTCGGAGTACATATCCGCCTTTCAACATACATACCTTTCTTACTGATCACGACAGTTGACAATACGCTTGCGCTACTGTACACTTCATGCAAAACGCGCGGTCTTGCGCATCGTCTGACACGAAATCTCGCCTTGTTAACACGGGGTGAGCAGAGTCGGATAAACAGCATTAGGCTTCCCCAGTGGAAACCCTCGTTACCCTCAGAAGCTGCAGAATATCAGCGATCTTTCCAGGACCCGAATCTCGCGATAAACAGAAAACGAGAAGCAGAAGCAGCTCTGGCGTGGAACGCTCTCGAGGAGGTTGTAAGAATGGCAGAGGGAAGAAATGAGCTTTCTTTAGGGAAAATTGCCCTCAAAAGATCCTCTTTCATGAATTGATCCCACATTGCTCTTTGCCCCGACCCCGGAGTGGTGTTTTTCCGGTCTGGACTGCGTCCAAAGTTCCTGGGCCTTTCTGGATCCATCGATTACGTTCATGTGCGTCCACTTTTACCCCTACATGTCTACATAACAATTTATGACCTCCTAGATTTAAATAGCGCTCATTAAGGAGCCAAAACAACCCTATCGCGCACGTTTACTGTCAATTCCACTGTTTCATGCGGAGTCAAAACCTATAAGTAGCAGGCTGTTTGGGAGGTCAAACTCACCTCCCAACTTTCCCTGGCTTAGCTGCGCTTCGCACCCCACTTACTACCCCTTCGTCGACGCTACAATGCTCCCTACTATTCGTACTGAAGTTGCCTTCTCGATGAACGCCAGCGGCAGAAAGTCAAAGGATGCCAAGGTTTGTTGTGTTGTACGATGCCTTTCCCGTTCCTCATACTATTTTCGCAGCTCCAGGGCCACCAGGGCGCCCTCCAAGTGAATCTTGGACCGCCCTTCCACCTCCTCCAGGATGCCGACTCGGACGTCGAGACCCCTTCTCCCCTCACCCTTTGTTTCGAGTTTCCGAAACCCCCTTCGTCCCCTTTACACGCAACCACTGAGTGGACCGACTCCGACTCTGACTCTGACGTCGAATCTGAGTCACATTTCTTCGACGACGACTCGCAGTACATCTCAATCCCTTGCGAGAGTCCCTTCTACTCTCCCCATTCTCGTCCGACGTTCCAAAAGACCTTCGATATCCCTCCGGTTCCCTTTGCACCCCAGCCCCCAACGACCGACGAGGACGACTCCGAGGACTTCGCTTCACAGTTCCGCGCCGAGCTCGAGTGCATTCTTCCGTCGGAGGTGATGAAGGACCTTTTCCTGATCGACGAGGAGTGCTTAAAGGGGATGGACGAGGAGCTCTTCTCGGCGCCGATGGACGCGTTCATGGACGTGTGCTTATCCCGGCTGCGCCCTACCGCCACGATCTCCGGCCAACGCCGACGTGATGTACCCAAGATCGTCGAGGAGTCTTCTGTGAGTCCAATCTTTTCTCCTTGCGCCTTTCCTTAATGTTTTTCTTTCCAGGCGCGCCTTCCCACGTACTATTTGGTCTCTTTTCTCGATATGCAACGACAAGACTCGTTGCCCACTGCCCTGCGGGAACTCTTTTGCAAACGCGCAATGTCTGCGGGCCAACAGGCGAGTCCTGCAACGGCCCGTCAAATTATACCGTTCCTTTAATTCAACTTACATTACTATACCCAAAACGTATCTAATCAACGATAATATACCTCTTTCACTCCTTCCATAACCTCATCCGTCATCAAGAGCATCTGAGCGTTCTTTCGAACGAAGACTGAGGCGGATATCCATTGGTCTTTTTATTGGATTCGGTTTTAAATAATTGTCTTAACGGTGTCAACACTGAATACTGCCTATCCATTATGGATGTGCCGTGCTCAGCGCTAGCGCTCAGCGTCAAAGTAAGTATAACGGAGGACTCTGGCTCGGCTGGTCGGACCGCTTGCCGACTTTCCACATCTGGAAAATATCGCTCTCTCAATTCTCCCAATGCTAGCCGAAGGAGGGCAATGCGACTCGCGCAAAACGCCCATATTTCGATCTCTCCTTCTCTCACAGCAGACGCAGACAGAGGAACTGTACAAACTCATACGTTCCAACGAGTACCCAACGCACTTTCAGGCATCTCACTGCCAGCAGATTATTTCGTCTTCACCAGCCGAACTTGAGCGGTATGACGCAGAAATTTCCCGACTTCGACTGGTCCTCCAGAAAGCGGAGCACGAACGCTCTCTTGTCGACGATTACCTGCGTTTGTGTCGCTACACCCTTTCCCCAGTCCGTCGCCTCCCACCGGAAATCCTCACCGAAATATTCGCCTTTTTTCTGCCGAAAGTTCCAGGTTGGGATAGTACCCTGGACAGTTTAAGTCTAGGTCATGAAGCTGCGGTGGAAGAGGAGTTGGGACGTATAGCGAACGTCGACCTCTTGCGAATCTCACAGGTCTGCCCACGCTGGCACCAGATTATCACCGGAACACCATCGTTGTGGTCTGCCATAAGCCTGGATTTGCGCCTGTGGCATGGCCCTAGTCGAGCTCGCATGAGCACTGTATTAGAATCTTCTCTCGTGCGTGGAGGTGATTTCCCGTTGGATCTAGGAGTGCAAGCTCGTAGTGTGTATGGCAGCGGTGCCTTGGATCTCCTCACAATCCTTGCCCAACATTCTCGACGGGTGGATTATGCCGCTCAGATGAGAACCATATCTCCAGTCAAAAACAACCTTCCTCTCTTGGAGGCTCTCCGCTTTGATGTAGGGGCTCGCGTTGGACCGGGACTCACTGTGCCCCAAATGGCATCATTTTTTTCGGCTGCTCCTCGACTAAAGGAACTTTGGTACCGTGGGGCGCTCCCAGCCCTTTGCGAACTGCCTTTGGAACAGTTGCAGTCGTTCCGCTACCTCGACATGCGACCCCGGGATTTGGACGATTTTATTTCCATCATGCCACGCTTCTCCCATGCGAGGTCTTCCTGCCAGATCCGGGTTCAGATTGACGATGATGACTTTCCGACGAACACCAATTTTCCACTAGTAACATCCGACGTACTCATCCTCGACATCTGTGCTGCGGGTGAATTCGATGCGGAGGAGGCTACGCCGATGTTGACTAAATTCATGACGCGTCTCACATTGCCTAAGCTCATCTCTTTTCGGGTTTCACATCAGCTAGACCAGGATGATCCCCTGTGCTGGGCCCATCTCGAATTCCTAGCCTTCTCCCATCGATCTTCATTTTGCGACCATCTCATCGCTCTTGGACTTGATGCTGTGGTTATCACCGAACCCGAGCTCCTCCAAGTGTTGTCTGGGCTTCCCTTGCTGGAGGAACTGGTTATCTCAGACCACAGGGTCGATGAAGACCAAGGCGGAGAGCTGTTGTTGGTCACCAACTCCCTTCTCCAGCGCCTTGCCTGGACTCCCAATGCTGGGTGCCTGATTCCGAAACTCACCTTCCTCGAAACCCACACGCTGTTTCAGTTCGCCGACGTAATCTATCGCGATTTTGTACTCTCGCGGTTGAAGCCTGGCCGAAATGCGCAGGGCCCGTTTGAGGTGAACCTCCAGTGGCATCCAAATTATGACCACGAATTGGATCCAGCGATAGTTGCACAGTTCACGGAGCTTCAGTCCCAGGGACAGTTATTATTCACGAGCGCTGAGTGCTCCTCGTTTTTTAGCGTGGAGGACGATGCACAATGACCACATGTTTTACATATAATAATGTCATATATTGAATTTACAGTAATTTACATAGGAGCCTATCGGCGTAATTCTCCACTCGGATGGATAGTATGGAAGGTACACGAGGAACGAGTGAGAATTGTTGTAGCGTCTTTACAAGAGATCAGGGACACGGCGACTGGACCGAAAGCAGCGGTCTAAACGATTTTCGGACGTCCGCCATTGAGGATGTGTGATAGAATTAGAGGCTCTTTCAAATCATAAAGAAAGGAAAGTATTTGGGCCAAGGAATCCATTAGGGGTGCTCAATTCTTGGCTCGTCCGCCCGTCCCGTCAGATAAATAATTATTTGACGGGACGGGCAGGCCAAAATAATTATTTATCTGACGGGACGAGCGGACGAGCTGAGAATTGAGCACCCCTATTGGTCTTTCGATTTGGTCAATCTTAATCCTCAATGGTGTTGTAAATACCTTCGTCACGGTTGTGCTGCGTTCGCATTTGGGTGGTTAGTCGCGGACCATTCAACCTGCCTTTCCGCATTAGGAAACTCTTCTCGAACCTCCATGTTCGCCGAAGGAGGGCAATGCAGCTCATGCAAAACGCCTATATTTCGATCCTCCCTTCTATCACAGCCGACGCGGAAGGACGAATTGCACAAACTCTTGCGTTCCAACGAGTACCCTACGCACTTTCAGGCATCTCATTGCCAGGAGATTATTTCGTCTTTACCAACCGAGCTTGAGCGATATGATGTCCATATTTCTCGACTCCGACTGATCCTCGAAAAGGCGGAGCACGAACGCTCTCTTGTCGAGGATTACCTGCGTTTGTGTCAGTACACCCTTTCCCCAGTGCGTCGCCTCCCATCGGAAATTCTCACCGAAATATTCGCCTTTTTTCTGCCGGGTTGGACGACATCACGTAATACTCCATTCATCTCAAGTTTGAATCCGGTGGAAGAGGAGTTGGGACGTATAGCGAACGTCGAACTCATGCGAATCTCGCAGGTCTGCCCCCGCTGGCACCAGATCATCATGGGAACGCCGTCATTGTGGTCTGTCGTAGGCCTAAGCTTAGGTCTGTGGCATGGCCCAAATCAAGCTCGCATGATGCCTGTATTGGAATCTTCTCTCGCGCGTGGGGGCGATTTCCCGTTGGATCTACGAGCGCAGGCTCGTCCTCTCTATAGCACCCATGCTTTGGCACTCCTTCCGGTCCTTGCCCAGTCCTCTCGACGGTGGAGAAAGGTCTCCTTCACGGTGGATTATGCTGCACATATGACAGCCATGTCTATGGTCAAAGATAATCTTCCTCTTCTTGAGACTCTCCAGCTCGATATAAACTTGACCCCCGTCTCCGAATTCAATGTCGCCGAAGTGACCTCATTTTTTGCCGTGGCACCTCGCCTAACGGGACTTCGGTACTGTGGGCCGTCTCAGGCCCTTTCCAGTATGCCTTTGGAACAGCTGCAACTTATCTACCTCGACGTGCAACCCCGGGATGTAGACTCTCTCATCTCCATAATGCCGCGCTTCTCACATGCCAAGTGTCAGTGCACGATCCGGGTCAAGATTGAAGATGATTCTTGGACGGCCACCGATTTGCCGACAGTGACATCCACTATGTCCATCCTCGATCTCACTGCAAGTGCATTCGATACAGACGAGGCGAGGCCGATGTTGACTAAATTTATGACACGCCTCACATTGCCCAAGGCCATCTGTGTCCGGCTTCTATGTCAACAATACCAGGATACCCCGCAGCCCTGGCCTCATTCCGACTTCTTAGCTTTTTCCCATCGTTCGTCATTTTGCAATCGTCTCCTGATCCTCAGGCTCGAGTCGGTGTTTATCACCGAACCCGAGCTCCTCCAAGTGTTGTCTGGGCTTCCCTTGCTGCAAGACCTGGCTATCACAGACCACAGGATCGTCGATGGCGAAAGGGAAATACTGTTGCTGGTCAGTAACTCCCTTCTCCAGCGCCTTATCTGGACTCCGGATGCCGCGTGCCTGGTTCCGGCACTCAGCATCCTGGAAACCCACACCCTGCTTCAATTCGACGACACAGTCTATCGCGACTTTGTGCTTTCACGGCTGAAGCCAGGGCGTAATACGGAGGGCCCGTTCGAGGTGGACCTCCGGTGGTATCCAGGATATTGCCGTCAATTGGATCCAGCGATAGTTGCACAATTCGGCGAGCTTCAGTCGCAGGGACAGTTGCTGTTCTCGAGCGCTGAGAGCACTTTGTTTCCGAACATGGATGCAGAGGATTCGGAATAGTTGTGATACAGGAGTCTGGTTAGAAGGTGTTCTCGCTTTAGTTGGAAACAGAATCTTGAAAGATTGGAATTATTAGTATAAAGAAACAAACGTTTATGGTAGTATCCAACGAATCGTACAACAACAGAGAGCGCTCAAACAGTCTTCTTCCCCTCCTGCCCCCGCGCCGTGACGACCTTGCTCTCGAACGTGACCCGCCCGCTCGCCACGAGCCGGTCGACCAGCACGTCGCCCAGCGCCGTCGCAGGTGTCAATACGCCTCCGCGGCGCCCGATCGCGGGAAGTGTCTCGCGCGGGGTCAGCGCGAGCGACAGCGCCGCCTCGGAGATCAATACTAGAAGGATACGTGTGTGAGCGGAGCGTTCTGGATTACATGGAGAAATATGTAGGCACCAGAGGTAAGCAAGTATCCCGGGTCGCCCTGCCCGACCATTACGGTCTTTGCCTGCAGCGGTGTGGCTCGCTCCGGCGTCGGGACAGCCGTGGTGAGGTTCGTGACCTTCAAGAACCCATTCTTCCGCACGCTGCACATAAGTAGTTTAAACACTTGGGCCGCGGCAATTACACACGCGCAAGACGTACGACTCGGACGGGCCCTCGCCGGGCTTGGGAAGCACTTTCTTAAGCAGCCATCGGAGCTAGGAGCGTTTTAGCATTGCACTCGGAGGTGGCCCGGCGCACATACCGGAGTTATTAGCATTATTCCGGCGCCGATGGCCATGCCGAGCGTCATCAGCACCGCGCGGACAGCCCCGCCCGTGATAAAGAACTCGTCATACTTGAACGCGGGGCCGTAATGCAGGTGGGTCTTGTCCTGCGCAGCCTCCGCCTCGAGCAGGCCCCATGAGCGCTGCACGAGCGCGCGGTCGGTGGCGCCCATAAAGTACATACCGCCTGTGAGTGTCCTGCCGGTGTCGGGGAGGAAGAGTCGGTAGATGAGCGGCCGCCGTGGCGAGGGTGTGCCGACAGCTAGGCAGAAGATTAGTTTTCAGGTCTCGCGACGACGGGAATGAGTATTACAAGGGCTGATTGAATATTCCTGTCCTGTTACACGCAGTTCTTCCTTGGGCACTTGCTCGAGCGTTGTTATACCAGTACCGATCGTGCCGCCAGACATTCCGCCGCTCATGGAATAGCCGGACAGTGAGGTATCGATGTTCACCGGCTGACCGAAATGGTCACGAAGAGTTTTGCTGGAGATGTACGTGGTGATATCAGCCGGTATAGAGTCCAAGCCACACGAAGGGATGATAATGGCGCCGGTCTTGGTTGCAGTGTAGTGAAAGCTGTCAAGACGTGTTAGCTCGCAGATTCAACACCAAGAGGGTGGCTCAAACGTTGTTATAATGCGCTTGATCCAGTGGGTTTCGCCAGTAAGGTCGACGTCTGCGAGGAATTGAGTGAAAAGGACGATGCTTTGCAAGGATACGTACAGTGGACGCCATGGTGCACACACGCTCTGGACACTGTTAGAAAACTGTATTCACCGAGAAAAGAGGACTGACTTCACAACTGGGGTGCCCCACAGGTAAAACGGCCCCACGGTGTTGATTACAACGGTCGCCCCTGCCACAACGGCGTCCACTTGTTCTGGACGCGTTGTATCGACAACGTGCAGCCGCACAGCAGTGCCAAGGCTAAGAGTAGAAGCTAAAGCGTCCAACCGAGATTTGGAGCGGGCCGCAAGTGCCAAAGTAAATGCTTCGCTGTCGCGGTGGACGGCAAGATATTCCGTTATGAGTTTTCCGGTGAAACCTGCACCAAGTCCTCTGAGCGTGAATTCGGTACTCGTTTCACAGACCCGTACCCGTTGCACCGAGAATGAGAACGACGGGTTTGCTCGCCATGGTGGCAGGAGGCAAAAAAATACGCGTCAGCCAACGCGTGCTGAGTCTTCCTCTTTCGGCCACCTTCCTGTTTTAGCATACCATCAAGCCTATTTTTGTTTGAGGCACCATGGCGGCCCGAGCCATCACGATTCAACTCGATCCAAGGCGGATTCTGCCCAGCAGCAGGTTAAGAGGAATACGTATGCCTGGGCGTGGTATTAAATTATTTAATGGAAACCCATATGCAAGGTATTGTAGCTAAAGTCCATGAAGATCCATGTAAGTAAGGAATGAAATGAGAGCATATTATGAGGCGCATATGTAGTTCTGAGAATGTGTGGATCTGGGACTGGATTATGCCTTGACCCTTCTGACTTCCCACCTCACCTTCTCCCCACCGCGTTCCCTCTCCCCATCTCTCACAAGAACGACGACCTTACCCCCACCCTCCTCCCAATGGTCCACCCTCCTCAGCTTCACACACTTCCACGCCAGCACCCCCGCCACTTCATCGTTCTTGCGCACCCGACTCCGGTCCGCCATCGTCAAGTTCGCGGTCGCGCCGCTCGCCGTCGCAGACACCTCGTAGAAGAAGCGCACGCCGTGGAACGTCGTCAGCTCGGGCAGGCCCGCGAGCAGCTGCGCCCACTCCGCGGCGTTGCTCACTGGCGGGCCGCGCGACGCGCCCTTCTTCCCGACGTCAAGCCACACGAGCCCCGGCGCGCTCTCCGCGAGACGCCGGATGTCCTCCATCTCGTTCCACCCGGCGAGCTCGATGCGGCGCACGTCCGTGCCGTAGCGCCGCAGGCTCGCGAGGAAGAGCTGGTCGGCGGAGGCGCTGGCGGTCTCGGTGCACGGCGCGGGCGGTCCGGCGAGACGGACGCCCTTGAGTGTTTCGAGAGGACGCGGGACGTCGGAGGGGCAGGAAAGGACGGCAGTGGCGACGTCCTTGTTGCAGTGCAGCTCGCGCAGGTGCGGAAGCGCATTGGGCGGGAGTGTCAGGCGAAGAGAGGTGCCGAGGTCGAGCCGGAGATGCGTCAGGTGCGTGTGCGTGGAAAGGAAGGTGGCGGGCGCGTCGACGATGGTGCAGCGAAGATTAGTTAAAGTGAGCGACGTGAGGCGAGGGAAACGACTGTATAGCAGGAGTTCATCTGCTGTTGGGTGCGAACTGGGTGCATTGCGGGCCTGCGCATACGCAATGTCAAGTGTCTGGCCGTTTCCGTTAGCTCGCAAGGTGAATGCAAAGACAGATACTACTCACTTCTAAATTAGGACAATGAGTGAGCATTCCGCTGATGCGGGAAAGGACAGGGTGCTTCGTGGATCCATAAGCGTGCTTCGTCGACCGTACCGCGACCGATTTGACGTCCGGAAGCTGTTTGGATTCAGCACATTGCAGGCCCAGCGTGAATTTCACTAACCACAATTGGGCGGCGAGACTTGGAAGAGCTCGACTCCGATTCAGTAGCCGTGTCACCGTTCGAGAAGACCAGGTTATCGCTGATGTCGACCTCTTGGAGCGACTGGCACTTGAGCAGAGTAGGCCAGACATTGTCGATAGAGATCGGCGAGTGGTTACACGCCCAAGTGAAGCTAGCGAGGCTTGTCATCTTTCCTAGCGCGCCGACCAGAAAGCGCTCCTGCTTCGCGTGCATCCCAAGCTCATCATCCGTGGAGTCCATGTCCGTATCGCTGTTGAGGATGTCGGTGGGAATAAGGCGCTCTGTGCTCGCGGCTCTCTCGTCGAGGATCTCCAGCCGGCGCACATTGCGCGCAAGAGACCGGTGGACCATTAGATGGTTCCAGACGCTCAGCGAACTCACTTTGCACCTGATGTGCCGGTACTGGTAGTGCCGCGGGAAGACGATGTCGTGCATGCGCTGGCACGACAGCGCGAGCGAGAGCAGGTCCTTCTTCGAGTCGACATGAAACGCGATCGAGTCCAGGATTTCCGTAGGCTGGCGGGTGATTGTCCGGCGCGAGGGCGCGAGCCCAACGAAGGGTTCAACGATATTGAGCAGATGCAGCGACAGCTTGTGCTCCTCCGGCGTCAATTTGAACTGGCAGCCGCCGATACGAGAGGGCAAGGATCCCAGAATTTTGAGCAGGACGTTGAATGCCCTGTAACCCGTCAGTTGCGGGATTTCTTTGGGAAAAAAAGGAAGAGCTGCTACATGAAAGGATCTGTCCTGTCATAGGAGCCTAGGTTAGTATCCACCGCCTGGGCGGCCCTGGCATGGTGCGCCTGACGGGTCTTTAAGGTTGAGGCCTTGCCTCCAGGGCCCTTGGGCCGCGTGAAGGTCAGCTTGGGCGACTCTGGGCGAGTCGCCATCGTCGTTGTCGACATCAGGCGCTGGATCACAATCAGTTGTGACCATTCCATATGGACATCACGACGCGTGACGGGACGCGTTTAGTCGCGTTATTGGACGCGTCCATGTCTACGCGATATTAAGCCGTTAACCTTGATCGAAGCGCGAGCGCATTTGTTTATATCTTTCTCCGGAATCGAGGATGGATCGCGAAGGAGGAGGAGCTAGCAAGTTGTGTACGGTTCAAGATGGTTTGCACGAAGAAATTGACCAACAAAACACGGAAAAATGACAATTCCGCCAGCGTGTTTCTGCGTTGCATCGACGACGTATCGTACTCGCCAACTCCAAGTTGAACCAAAATGGATGGATGTTGGACCGAGATTTTGCGGTAGACGTGGCCATGGGTGATGCTATAGACTGCGACCATTCAGACTATTTCATCATAAAGAACCAATCTTTGTTCACTGGATCTATGAAATCGATCTGGATCACGAAGTTTGCTTAGGCAAGTAGCTTGCCTCCGTCTTTAAAAACGGGGAAGGCTCACTTGGAACAGTTGATTCCAATCCTCTGTTTGCCCTGAACAACATGCCCTCTTCTCCTGACTTGTTCTTGAAGTGGATTCTGCCGCCTAAAGTGGATGACTCTATAATTGGTGATTACGCCGCTCGCCACCCGACGGTTTGTCCATTTCCCAGCTCCTTGGTATAATTGGAGACATCAGCGGTTGTGAAGTTGCCCGAATTGCCCTTAACGAGGTTATCATTGGCGAAATACTGAAGGGTTGGCGCATTGGACATTCCATTCGCACTTTGGAGGCAGCCGCCGATCGTGCCGAGATTTCGGACAATCTGCTTTCGGTCGGCTTGAACATGGTTCGAATGGCTGTCGGTCCGACGATATTTAATTCCAAAGTGACAAGGAGGCGTCGTCCCCCGATAGGTTGGAATTCTCATGGCTGGCCCCAGACATATACTTGCGAATCACGACGCACCTCGACGACGAACGCAATATGAAGAAGGGTATTCTCGAGCTGGCCGACGAGCTCACTGTCAACCACCGACCTGGGAGTGTAGCATATGGAGTTCTCTTTCCTTTTTCCACTGCGTGATAGTCCGAGTGGACCAGCGGAATAGAATAAAGTCCACCGCCGCGCTGCAGTTCCTGCCGTCCTTTTTCGCGACTTCTCCTTCGACGCCCGGGATCACAGCGATTGGTAGTCTCGCTTTTTACTGCCTCGACAGGCCCATGAACACCATCCACCCGGATCACTTCCTGCACAAAGTTCCTTTTGATGTGCTCGAACTTATTGCGGTCAAATATCTCTGTCCATCCGATGTGGAGAGCTTGTGCGCTGCCGTGCCGCCTTTTCAACAGGCGGCTGCGAGCGTGCTGCGCTTTCCGCATATCGAATATTATCGTTTCGTTGAGGTGTTGGAGGACGATGCGGAAAACAAGAACAAGAATGGCCTCACGAGCAAAGCCTTTTCAACGATGACGCAACGTTCATTGGGATCCGTCATAGTCGTCGGAGAAGGGACGGATTCCTTTGGTTTTCTCCTTCAAGTTGGAGACAGTGTGAAGAAGGTCAAGTGGAAAGTAGACCAGTCAAGGTCTGAACAGGATGGACTCGGAGGGAATGGAGGGACTGTAGTATAATGAATTGAATCTGAATCGGTTGAGGCCAGTTTGGGCTTGTGTACGATTTTGAAACAATACCATTTGGTATCAAGCCTGGAACAAAAAGAGAACTGTCCTGAGATCGGGATTCCTTGTTGGCTTTTAGAATGCACAAAGCCCCTATTTCGGCATTCCACGATCACGGGATGCGAGACACATTTCATTTCTGAATTTTTCCTTTTTACCTCCTTACCTTTTTTCTCCAAATACTGCCTCACTCTTTGGCTTGGAGCCCAAAGAACATGCCTATACGTGGATACAGGTTCTGCTTGCTCCCTACTTCCCTCCAATCCGCGTAATTATCCTAAAATTTCACAGATTGTATCGACGCAGTAGATATTACCACGTCCACTACAACCACTGCGACAGCTATCCCGAGAGTGCGGCGTTCTCGTCTTATCATTCGGCGTAGTCTTACCATTCCACTTCAGATCTCGGCATCAAAGTCGCAGTGGAAGTCCCTCGCGACGAGGAAGCGTGTAAAACGTGGATAGAGAAACTGTGCCAGGCGCTGGACTACCATTTCGAGCAGAAAAAGGACCGCGTCGACTCCCCTGGCGGGAAATACGGCTACCGCATCACCACTGAACGACCTGAAAACCAAGCTGAGAACAACCGCCGGATCGAATGGGTCTACGAAATCGATGTGGACCACGAGGTCTTTCTCGGTGAGTCGGAAACATACCAATTCTGCCAGCGTGGCTCTACGTTGCGCCGACGACTTATCGCACTCGCCAACTTTGGCAGGTTGAACCAAACTGGATTAATGTTGAATGTGGGCAACATGCGAAAAAATTTTGTGGCGAATATTTTGGAGAGCGAGGCCATCAGGCGCTCACACAACTCAAAAAAGGTGCTGCTACATCGGCTCTACGGTGTAATGGTTACACACATTTCGCGTTATGGCGGTGCATAGGCGATGGAGTGTGCCCCAATGAACGGGGGCGCCGGAGCCTCCGGTTCGATTCCGGACGGGGCCGTGGGTTTTTTGTTCTGTTTTCGTCGTCTGGCTTTGCGAGCCAAAGATTATTCGTGCATCCGTCTGGAAGCTCTGAAAAATTGGGTGCGAACTTGAACATTTTCCAATCTGGCTCATTCCAGATGGGCATGTCGCTTCCCCAGCATCTCATCATTGAATGTGATTGACACCTGCCGTTGGTATTTGGCTTTCACCAGCATCTCAAATTCTCGATTGAAGCTTGAAAGCGTGAAACGGCGTGATCTGCCAGCCTACCATGGATTCCTTTCAAACACTCTCAACTGCTGTCCTGCCGGAAGATTTGGAACGCGAGATTTTCGAAATCGCCGCTTGCTGTCGTCCTCGCGAAATATTCAAGTTGATGCTTGTAGCACGGCGCGTTAAACTCTGGTATGTATGTTGCATCCTAACATCCTCCATGTGCTGAGTTCCTGCTCAAGGGTTGAGCCATTCCTGTACCGCACCATCGCACTATCCCTGATCAACGACACCAGCGAGCAATACCTCGTCCACTCCCAAGACACCCTCTTTCCCATCCTGGATTCAGAATCTCGCCCCGCCCTCCGCGCCGCTGTGCGCAACTTCATGTTCGTGTGGCTTCCGCCCGCAGATGGCGCATTCGTCCTCTCGCGCTGCCCCGGCATCGAAAACCTCTGGATCAGCGGCCGATCACTGACGGTCTCTGAACTCCTTCCTCTGGTCGCGAATCTCCCAAATCTGAAGTGCTTCCACTGCAACCTCACGTTGCTCTTCTCCTCTGCGCCCGGGAGGCAAATCGACTTTACGCACCAGCTGTTTGAGCGGATAACGCACCTCGAGCTACTTAATTACTACGCCAAGCCCGCCGACCTCGACCGCGACCGAGATAGGTGGGCAGAGCTGGCGCGCCTCCCGGCGCTCACCCACCTCGCGTTCTACAACGCCATCTTCGTCTCTATGGCCCTACGTCTACTACAGACATGCGCCTCCCT
Source organism: Mycena capillaripes (assembly GCA_029204075.1). NCBI lineage: Eukaryota > Fungi > Basidiomycota > Agaricomycetes > Agaricales > Mycenaceae > Mycena > Mycena capillaripes. Next base: position 4,798,099 of record JARHKZ010000001.1, read on the forward strand.
CGTTGTTCTTGTGCTCAAATTCCATGGAGAAAACCCGGGAACACTTGTTGACGCCCGCCCCGATGCCCAGAAGTTAGCGAAGGACTCGCGCTTCGTGATAATGGACCGAAGGTCAAAGGACCCAGTGGGGGACTGGCAGGTCGGGGCGTATACGGGGAGGGATTTTTGGACGAGGGCGGAGGAGTGGATTGGAAAACGGAGAGCTGGAGAGGTCGATGGTGTGTGTGCCGATTGCCGGTTTATTCCTCATAACTAATTGCTTTTCAACGCGGCAGTTCTGGAATATCGAGTAGAGTCGTGACTTGAGCCAAAATATTAAGACCTAACGCAAAGAATGGAAAAAAAAGGTGATCTGAGGATGATAGTTATGGTGAAACCAAACTTACAGTTAGCCCTCGCATAAGTTGTTACACCTATCTGCGCACTGTCTGTATATTCGTTGAATTAGCTCTGACTGCCCTCATTTGCGCCGAGCACCTTAAGCAATTGGCAAGTTACAGTCAAGTTCCTCATATAGAATACTGTTCATGGAATACTTATGCCCCAGGCGCAGCCTTGTGGCTCTCACTTCCAAGTTCGTCCAAGACTTTCACAATACGCCACACTTTTTATTACACAGGATTGCCGCAATGAAACATACAATAAACAGAAGCCAGAGACCAAATGGTCCGTCCCATCAACCCAATATTCCGCCTATTTGAACAGCCACCATGTTACAAATGCTCGCGCCCACATCAGCACGTCTGCTCGCCTTCATCGGGCGGGAAGCCCGGGTCGGTGGGGGGAAGCACAATCACAGGTGGGTCGCCGGTGGCGGGCGGGATGGGCTCCAATTTTTCCTCGTCGTCGTCGTCGCCGGGATCGGAGGGGTCGGGCGTGGGGTCGGGCGTAGGAGGCGGGATAGTTGGCGGTGGAGCGGGGTTGCTCGGAGGAGCAGGGTTGCTGGGGGGTGGAATTGGGTGATTCGGGGGGTTGGGGTCGGCGGGGGTAGAAACCGTTAGCGGGTTGCGTGCCCCGATGGCGACACTGTTGCGCTTTTTAAAGCACTCCGTCGGTGGGTTGTCGAGGGGCGCAGCGAGCGCGGGAAAAAAGAGCGAGAGGACGATAAAGAAGGCGGAGAGTTTCATCTGAATTATTTCAAGCGAGGGACGTAGGGTAAACCACTGTGGTACTCGGTCTTGTATACCACTTCCAGAAATACTCCCGTGTGCTGCTCGCAGGTTGTATAGTGCTTGACAAGTCGACATTGAGCGAGACATTTGCTGTCGATGAAGAAACGCCCAGAAATTATTATAAGAAACTTTAATTCAACTCTTGATAGCAATTTGGTGGTGACATACCTATTGGCGAGACTCGCCCACAAAAGCGGATGGTATACATCGCATAAATCATCCGCAGCGATCTGAACGACACAGAGCGCGACGTTTCGGGGACCTCTCACCCTCCGGGTCACCCAGTCACCGCTTGAACAAATAGATTCATTACCAGGAGTTCAACCAAATCCGAACGATTGCGAATCCCAAAAATCCAGACCCAGAGTCGATTGGCGAATGTGTATCTTCAACTGAGCTCAACGTCGCATAGAGATTAGAGATTGGAGCTCAAAAACGGCACAGAGAGAGTAGTCAAAACGTGGAAGTTCTTTCAACATGCGCAGCTTGAAGAGAAGAAAAGAATGAGAAAAGCACCAGAGAGATTGATAGAAAACATAAACTTAGCGACGAATCACAGTTGCTAGCAAGGCACTACTTCAAGGATTCAGCCTGGTGGTTGAACTAGACTACAGCTCGATGACGGAAACGGACGCTCACTCATTGCCGCGGCGTGCGGGCCAATGAAACAAGCCGCCTACCGTTTCGCTTAGATGGTCGACTGTATCTTATTCCTGTTCGCTCATGATGA